>CP142460.1:58560000-60960000 GCA_038049695.1 Cinnamomum chago | reverse complement strand
GACTAAATCGACAAAAAATAGGTATTTTTTATGGCTTGGAATTGAAATAAGTGTTAGCTAGAGAAGAAGAAGGGCAACATCAGATGTATTTGAAAAAAGGAAGAATGAAATAGAACATGAGAAACGGAAAATATATATATATATATATATATATAGTTGGCCGATATTTTGACTAATATTTTTAAAATATCGGCCGATATATCGGTTAGGACTAATAATTTGAGATATCGACCGATGATATCTCAAATTTTAGGGATTTTTTGCCAGGGCGACACCAAAACCAATAAGCATCAATTTATTGTATCGGTATCGGCCAATACGAATGAACCAGCAACGTCCTAGAAGTTAGACCATGCTTGGATCTGATCTCTACGGTCTGTCTAGCAAATCTTCAATTGTCAATTTAGTTTCTAATTTCTAAACAAGTCCAACTCTTGATCTATATAGGTTCCGACATGTGGACCCGGCATATGGATGTGCATTTCTAAGACGTGGTTCTTTGCTTACAGGCTAATGTTAAAATCTTTATGTAATAACCTATAAATTAGTTCCGAGGATGTTGGGATTTTTCAATTATGAAAAGTGGACTTGGTGCACAATTGGGTTGAGTGCTATCCCATTTTAGATTTTTGAGTTAAATAAAATCCTTATTTTAAACGAAAAATAAAATAAAAGAATAAAAAGAAAAAATTGAAACTAGATCAGAAACTAGACCAAGTCTTATTATTGAAACCAGGTCTCTAACCAAGAAATAGATTCTGAGCTGGAACCAAAACTGCCTTTACAAAACAATTCTGGTTTAGCCCGAAAATGACCCATTTGCATCCCTATTGCAAACCCAACTAGTCCCAGACTTTCCCTTCATTTAAACTAGCATCTTTCATTGGCTGAAACCCTTCCTTCAAATTGCAATAATGCAACCCCTCCAACAGTCACTCCTGCCACCAATCACTTGCAGGATTTTTGTAGTTCCGAGCCAACAATCACTTTTGCTACAAGCTTTTTGTTTTGGGTGCAGTTCTATTGGCACTTAGTACTGATCTGATGGTCTCTGTTTCTACAAACTACAGTCTATTTATTTTGAGTGATACATGATACATTTATTTTGAGTGATTTTTGTAAGTGATTTTTACCAAGAATGTGTCGAGGCATGGCTGGTAAGTGAATGACTTCACGAAACCAAAGCCATGTGAAGTTAAAAAAAAAAAAAGTGAACACTAGCATCAAAGTCAAACTAATATTTTTCTGTTTTTAAGTTAGATAGAGCACGACTTTAGCTGCAAGAGAAAATCTAACTTATTTCTCTAAGAAAAAGATGTGTCCTTTATGGACCCATCCAATTTATTGAAGCAATTGCTTGTGTAGGGGATTTGAAGAAAGGCAATGAAAGTTCAGTTCTTGATTGTGACTTAATTCAATGTTAATTCACAGTGTTGTGATTGAATTAATGTTGAATAATGGTCAGTGGTGAGGCACTTCCTTTCCATAAACATAATTGGAGATCAATGTCTATTTGTGGCACTGATGGTGAGGGACTTGGGTGAGCATATGTGAGTGGGTGTGTGAGTACTTACCTTACAAAAAGAAAAAGAGATTAATGGCCTAATCAGTGTTGCATTGGATCCGATTGAATGCCACTTGAGTGGGTGAGTGTGACTGACTTGGTTTTGTCAAAGATGGGTCCGAAATCAAGATGAATATGGAAAAGACTTAAATTAGAAAATGTTAATTTGAGAAAACAATTAATATTTCATTGTTGATGTGTGGATGCAATGTAGTATGCCTCAATGTTGTACAAATTAAATATGCCCTAGGATTAGATGAGTGAGAGTGCTTGAGTTTAAGATTATTGACTAGTTGGTGGCCTAGGAAATTAGAACCAACCTTCATTTTATACTAGCAAAAGGTTCTCATGCTAAGCACGGGTAAGAATACTTGGTTAAATTAAAATTAGTATGGTTAAAATGTGATCTCCCTCTATATAAATGATATATGGATTTGAATCGTTGTAAAATAACTTTAAAATAAATGATTGTTTGTTAAGACTTTTTGGATGGAAAAATGAGCCTATAGGTGCATGGTGTACCTTAGATAAACATCTGGATACCTTCAAGTTGCGAAGTTGCCAATGTGAATCAATGAATATATTTGACTCATTCTAATTTAATCCAGTGAAAATTCAAGTTACAGCACACGTGGAAATGAAAATCTCCATCGCCAAACACATTTTGAAAATCAAAGTTTCACCGCCTTTCTCTTAGCTTTTATCCATACTCGAGTTACTAATATTGGATCTACCATGCTGCAAATTCATTAGATTTAAGTCAACAACTATGAATCGTTGTAAACATTTAATTGAACCATTAGTATAAACATGTTAATATGACCAAATTAAATACGAAGAAACTATCTTTATTAAATCAGGACATGAACTAAATCAATAAAATACTTTCTACAATGTCATATGACATTTTACTTTAGTCAATCATATCATCAGAGGAAGATGGCAAACAGGAAAATGTTGTAAGCTGAAATTCTCCAGATGTCAGATTGAAAATATTAGACGATTTTGAAGAGAAATGGTATAGAGAGATTTGAGATTAAGAAGAAAAGATCCTCTACAAGATGGAAACTTATTTAAGTTTCTACAAAATTGACCCTCTAAATATCCTAAAATCACATGCACAATTTCCACATAAAAATCCTAGAAAACTTCAAATTTGATAAAAACCCAATATTTCCTGAAGCGGATAATTGGAGAACGATTTTTGTAAAGAAGAAACACTCTAACATAACTCTAATTACAAAAAAATGATGGTAAACCAATTATGATCTTCTGATTATATTTATTAAATAAAGCATAAACTCAAAACAAGTTTAATGATACACCTAACAATTTTTGGAGCTAATAATTGGAAAATGATACCTGTGATGAAGCAATATTCTGATAAATACCCTTGATTATCATGAATGTGTTATCTATAATTTACTTATTATTTAATCAAGCTAAACATGAATACATTCATATTTTCCCAAACAACCAAGCTAAATATATAAACTAATGATTTTAGCAGGCATTTAAAAAAAGAGGAAACGACCATTGATGATGTGTGATTTGAGGGGTTATTCTTAGAATTGAAATGTTCATTTAAATCAATAAATTTAGTTCTCAATTTTCTAATATGAGCTCTTTCCAAAGTTCAAACAACCTAATAAATAAATCTAGAAAAAAGGCATCTTCATAAACCGATTGACAGAGAAATGAGAAGAATGAAAACAAATTAAGATCTTTTATCACATCATCATCTCTTAGTTTCCAATCATAGGGTTGTCGTCCCAAGAAGGATCACAACAAAGTATACACGATTAGAGGGAAATCGAAAATGACATAGACCCTTATTGCACCATCCACAAACCTAGCAGCCAACATCGAACCCAACCCATTTGTGGATTATAAAGAGTGGATATTAGTGTGTATGAATTACCACTTATACACTAACCCACAAAATCTTACGGCCCTCTTTTGGCCCATTTGTTGTGTAACCCCACTAAAAGAGCTATGAAATCTCCTGTGTCCTTCCACATCTCTAACCTGTAGAGATATGAAATCTCCGGTGTCCTTTCACATTTTTAACCTGAAAATCACACATTCAGTTGAACAATTGACAATTTTTTTTAATGATAATAAAGAATAAAAATGGAAGAATCCCCCTTTACGAGAATATTATTTTGGATCAGAATTGAAGACCTGCCCATAGCAAATGCCCTAACTCTGGACATAACGACACGAAACACTTTTTTCATAATTTAAGCCAATTATCAAAACCAGCTATGGATACATAGACCCCCTTACCTACAAGATGCATGTATATATACTTGCAAGAAAAGGGATGTTTGGTCCATGGCAAAAGAGGACGAGAAGGAAATATACATCCCAATGAAGAATATTAAGCACCATTATATTCATGTCAAGTAAACAAAAGATCAAACATTTAAATAAATAGTGTAAGAGAAAAATTAAAATAAAAAATACCACAACAATGAATTTCTTTCTGGCAGCCCTATCAAGAAATGAATGATTTCTTTTCACTTCCTTCTTTTTTAAGATTAAGAGAGGGAGAGGGGAACTGCTTACTTCCATGGTAGGAAGCCAAGGGATTTTCTACGTCAATTTGTGGCAAAGAAGAATGTGAATTTGAAATCGAAGAGAAAGAGTTTTGGCTTAAGAAATGGAAGAGACTTTGATGGATATTAAGAGTAACGATTCCTCTTTAAATTATTAGAAAAACTACAGCCAACAATTTAAGAATTGGCTTAAGGAAACCAATGAGATGATGGGGTGGTGGTTTAGAAAACCTAAGAGTAACGATGTTCAAGCAACAGAGATGAATAAACAGCAGAAATGAAGTTCTTAAATAATGGTCAAAATTGAGTGGCTGATTCTAATTGATTTCTCAATTGAAATCAGTCTCTTTCATATATATAAATTGCACATCAGCTCTTCACTTTTTACTTTGATGATCCTGAAGTCCAAAGTAGAAGTAATGTGGTTGTCCATTCAACATGGTGGTCTTAATGGACTGGATCTCCTATTGGAGAAAAACAAAATGTTCTTAGGACTTAGTAGATTATCCTTATCCTTATCCTTGGGATAACCTTATTATAAATGTAGTCATTTGTGAAATTTATGGGAAGAAGTGTTTCTTGAAATTCTTTATGGTATCAAAGCTGGACCTAGTGATGATCTTATGATTACGCTGGGGCACGGTCCTATTTTCTACAATAATCACCGTCAATTTTTCTATTTCAATAAAAAACTATATCATATCTTCTACCCACCCATTCATCTAAGCCCCTACGATCTCACCATCTTCATCAAAATTTCACGATCAAAACTTTTCCGTGAAATTTATGAAAAAAAAAATTCTTAAATTTCTTTATATGCCTATAAATTCAGTTGTACACTAAATAAATGATGGAAACTCCAAACCACTCCAAGATGATAAACACTATTAACAAGAAAAAGTTCAACCATACCATCCCAGCTACTGGAACCATGAAAAGGCATATCCTTGGACATCAGATATAGAGAATATTATATATTGATGCCTAAAGTTCGTGGCACATGGAGGAAACCATAAAATGGAGAAAAGGGTTGATAGTCCAAAGGACCACAAATTCAAAATCTGTTACTTGTTCAAAGAACAAGCAAGAGAAATCTGAACAGTTCAAGTCGTGGGATCAGCCATAGATTGGTCATCAAAAGAAGGATCTTTCACAAAAATTGTTCCACTCTTTCCATAAAATGGACATGATCCGCATTTGTCATTTCATGCCTCCCCAGTGATCACATGGTTCTGGCAGGTCCTCCATGATGATAAGGGTGGCTGGTCCTGACCTGACTTGTAAACCCAACTTGAACTTGACTTATAACTCTAGATTTTTGTTGATCCTTCTTATTTTGAATTTAGCTTCTAATTGTGCTCGTTCTTATTATATAACCTGTGAATCTGATATGATACATAGATTTTGTGTTCAATTTGGATCTAGGATACAACATGTAGATCTCGTGTTGTTGGATCCAATGGATCTATCAAGACTGGAACCTAATCCACAATGGTTCCGCCCCACATCCAACCCATTTGCATCCCTAGTCCAAGCCTCATTAATCTCTTGAGTTGTGACTAGCTATGTTTCATGAAAGCAATGGTCACTGTTGGATGAGACACATTCTCTAATGTGAACTTTAAATAATATTTCTTAAAACATAGTTATTTTGTTTTTTTTTCTTTATATTGGAGAGTGTCCCAACCCTTCGGGCATAACTAATCCCTTCAGACCTAGGGAGAGTCAATTAAATCTCCTGTGGCCTCAGTATGGTAGCGCAGTTTTGAACCCTTAACCTCAAAGAGCAAACCGTAATTCTAAACCAATTGAGATAGTTATAAGATAAAATCCTTATTTGTTTGAAAAAAAATGATAACAACCTCTATAAGATTAAGGTACCATCAGCAATCAAGCAATACTAACCCTCTCAAATAGGGCTGACTCCCTGAATTTTCTGTATGCGGGTCTGCCCTAAACCATCCCTTTCAAATGGGGTTAGACAGGCTATGCTAATCCGACCCCTTTTTACGGGTCAGGTTCCCCTAGCCCACGACTGACCCACTTTCATGCTTCGACACGTGCCCCCAGAAATGGATCACTTTGGTGGTCCCTCAGACCAGGTAGCAGTCTAAAAGCAAAGGTAACATCAGCAACAATGAGGTGCTTGCGCATATGCTTGGAAGATCCTTCCATATCACCTCACTCCGAGCCCTTTTTCACCCCCCAAAGGGCACCAAGCCCTACTTAAGTCACATCTCCCTCTTATTGCTCTCAAGACCACTCACCTAACACAAACATAAATAGGCCCAAACCCATCTCTCCCCTCCCCCCCACTGTCTTTGTTCCTCCTCACCCCATCATGTGACGCAAGGAGTGGCTCAGCCACCTCCCCCTCCCTCTCCAATGGCCTCAAATCCACGTACAAAAGCCAAGGGGTGCTTCTCTTGCTGTGAGGATGGAAGGGCTCGATGTGGGGGTGGATTGGAACCCAACTGCTAGTGCTACTGCCTAGTTAAGGGCATGTTCTCCTATAGGGCAACTTGGCTCCTTTGGCATATCTTCACTTTCCTCCAAAACATCTCTTCTTATATGGGCTTTACTTTGTTGCTGTTAATGTTTAAATAAAAGGGCTCCATGGGGAGCTGTTGTTTGTGATAGTGTGAGAATTATATAATATTATCTGATGCCTAATGTAGCATCCTCTTGTTTGTTGAGTACTTTGATATTTTCATACTGTTGGTCATGGAATGTATGTACTAGCTTGTGATCAGATATCCTTGCATTTGTTTGTTTTGGGAGAGAGAGAGGGAGGGAGATGATCTGAGCATCTTAACCGTTTCTGGTTTCGGTACATTGAGTTGTTCCTTTGTCGTGGATTCCACATTGTACTGCGAATGACTCATCATGGATATATTTTGAGTATTTCGTACCAACTTGCAATGTGCAAGGGATGTACATGTACTTTTTTCTGTTCATCAGTGGGGAGAAGATGTCAAATTCCCATCTCTCTAAGGGCCCGTTTGGTAATTTACTTTTAAAATAAAGTGGAGTGAAGTGAAATGAAAAGAATGAATAAAATATAAGTAAGTTATGATGATATTTTGTTTTTAGTTGTTTGGAATGGAATATTTTTGACTTTTTGTATGGGGAAATGTAGATTTTTTGTCTTTTAGTGAGTAAATGTAGTTGCTTTTTGACTTTTTTTGAAAAAGATGGAGGGAATTTTTGTAAAAAGTGTTTTTGATGGGATGTTTAACTTAACTTGACTTTATTAGTAAATTTACCAAACGGGCCCTAATAGAATAAAATAAAAATTCCTCCCCCACGAGGCACCCCCAATTGGTCTGAACAAGGTTTCCTTGTTTGATCAAACAGGGAATTGGTGTTAGAACAAAATGGGTGAAGTACTGAAGTTCCAGTCAAGTCTATAGTCCACCTGGGCCTGAGACTGATTAAGAAGAGTGGGACTTCACGACTAGTGTTTGGACTTGGAATCAACTCTGTTCAGGGTTAGGGATCGCTGTCTGATGTCAATAACTGAATATTAAGTTAAAAAGGATACTTTGTTTGCACTCATTTATATATTTAAATAATCTTAATGCATAGTATTATGCATCATCACATTTGTTTGCACAAATTTAAACATGTGATTTGTAACGAGGTGAGAAAATAGTATATAAATTAATGAGGTTATCGTTGCATCAATTAAGATCTTATATTCCACATCTTTCACAGACGAAAAGATGCCACTACATGATCCACATGGTAATTACATTTGGTTATGTAATTAGTCATGTGATCAAGTCTCATCTTCTTGTGAGCCCCATACTTATAATAATAACCATTTAATATGTTTATTAAACTAATAAAGCACAAGACCTTTAACTTTCTTATTTGAAATCTTGGTAGATTTTGAGTAGTTTGTGAAAAAATCTATAAAAAGAATCTGACTTAAAAAATCTAAAGAGCACTCCTAATGGCCCCCAATTCACAACCCGAATGGTCGGATTTTTATATATTAGTTTTAAGCATCAATAGATTTAGTTTCATATCTTAAATCTTGAAGGATTTTTAGAATTTGTTATAATGTCAAAAAGAAAAAAATCAAACATATCTAAAACCATTAGATGTACTCATTTATTCATGTGAAAATGGTGATTTTGACAAAAATGATAGTGTGCTTCACATATGTAAAATTCATTTTGTTATCAAATAGCCCCTAAAAGACAAACTCAAACCTAAGTCCAAACAAAAGGACCAGGATCTAGACCCAAATCAAGGCCCATATACTTATTATATTGATATAATACACTTAACTTGACATTGGCATTGGGTCCTCCCGTATCAAATGATTTCGAATGGAAATCACATCATATTGGGACCACGTAGGCAATGGCGGACCCGGGATTTTCATTTGGGTGGGGCGAATAGTAGATTGGCACATGATCATTTTTCTCATTTTTCATAGTAGGAGACGGTAGATTTGCAGTTGATTTTTTTTTAATTCCATTTCTAATTTAAAGTAAAAGTCAATTACGTCAAAATCATCACCAATAAACACTTTCAACGATTTCTTTTCTTTTTTTTTTATAGGGAATACTACTACTAACACATAATTCGTAAATAAGCTTTTAAACTACAACATCCAAATCTTAATTCTTAAAGAAATTAGCACATCAATTAGCAACCCCACTCTAATAATAATAAAGAAGCTCTAGAGAATTATCATGTCAAAAATCAATACCTCTTTAGCCTTATCCATTCCTTAATCTCCTAATGGTTCCTTTATCTTAACAATTCAAATGAGACCACATATCTATATAATAAGAAAAATTCTTATGATTGTGTTGCTATCTACTTTTCTTTACAAGAAAAATGATAAAGCTCCAAAAAACCTAACTCACACAATCAATTCACAAGGGTGCTTTATGGAAAAACAAAAAGAAAGAAAGACAGAAAAAGCAAATAAGAAGTCAAATTCAAACCAAAATGCAAGCAAAGGCTCCACCAAGCAGAAAATTATGCAGACATGCATATTAGAAATTAAGCAACTCAAATGTCAACGCTTAACAAGATATCAATATAGGGGTTTGTATTTCAATGCTTTTAATTTGGGTTTAGGTTTTATGGATTTAGGGTTTTTGGGAATCAACGCTAATGAATCAACATAATTTGAGGAATTAAGGCTTAGGGCTTCCATTTAGAATTTAGTGATTTAGGGCTTAGGGTTTGGATTAGGATTTGGGGACTTAGGATTTAGAGAATAATGGTTCGAATTTGGAGATAGAGTGATTAAGATTATACTAAATTTGGGGAGAGGAGAGAAAACCAGGGTTCAATTAAGGTTTCTCCTTCTGTTACACCCTGTTATATTTCAATTTATTGGTCAATGGATCCTCTAATCCAATCACTCTAGAATGTATTAGAAATTGGGAGAGGAGAAAGAATAAAAAGGAATTAGGGTTCTGTGCAAATATCATATACATATATAGATATAGAAGCGGGATGGGCTTCTAATGAAGTTGACTTATTATGGAACGGAGGAGGGATTTGGGAGTATCATGTTGCGGGAAGAGATAAGCTCAGTCGGGGTCAAAGAGATCTCGTGCCTTTTCACGAGTGAAGTGAGGAAATGAGAGGAAGGAAAGGGGTTTCTTAAAAAAAAAAAAAAAAAAGGTGAGGCGATGGCTGTCACATAAGTGGGGCATGGGCTAGGTCCCCATTCATCTCTTTGGCAAATTTTTAACATAGCTCCGCCACTGCACGTAGGAGACCTAAACTGGAACATAAATAAAAATGCATCATTCTATTGTAAGGTTCTAAAATAGTAAAGAGCCTTTTATAATTCATTACTAGAATCCCATGTCGGATGTGATGGAAAATAAAATGTCATTTATTTATACTTATTAGTGTAACTCTATTGAGTTGGTATGGAAGGGTGTGGGCATGGGCATGGGCTTGGGGCTTTTTGACTCATAAAAGAGCCCTATTTTTGGTCATTTATTGAGCGTCACTTGGGTTGGTCTGGGCCTAACTTGGGTTGATCGAGTTCCTATTTGGATTGGGTTGGCTTGCTTTTGGGTTAAGAATTAATAATAGGCTGGATAGCCAGTATGGGCTTGGAAGTTTGCGTGGTAGTTATTGTCTTTAACTACCATGGTAGTTATGGCCAAATGCCCCTTGTCCAAATGGTAATACTCCTTCCAAAACAACTCTTAAAATCAAATCCCCAGTTGTTCCTAAAAGGTTGCATCTCATTGGTTTCTATATATTGCATGCAAGTCTCAATTGGGAACACAATTTTTAGGCAACATAATTTCAATGATATCTTGGCCAGCAATAACATCGTGTTTTGAGTGGGGAACATTGGTGTTCAATGTTGGTCATCAAATCTGCAAACTGAGTTCAACACACAAAAGATCTAAGCCCGTTTTATCTTGTAGCTAGGCAAGCCTTGCCGGCAATCCAATTGTAGATACTAATCTGGTGTGGGGCATTTATTGTCTTAAGGAAAGTGTGACTCGCGACTATATATTTTATCTACGGTAGTGCTACCTGGACAAACCTTTTGGCCAGAATTTTGGATAACCCCTATGATATCCCTTGAATATTCTTCTTGTAAAAAAGTTTGTCCAGGTAGACTTCTTGTTTCATCTAACACGTTCTGCGAGCGAAGGGATTGGATATATCATGTGAAGGAAGGAAGCCTCTTCAATGGAAAAGAGAGAAAGAGGGAGTGTGGGGCTGGGTTGTCATGAAGAAATTTGACATACTAACACCAATGAATTGGTGAGAAACTCAATCCGGTGCTCATCAGATGGTATCCACAATTGAATGTTGTGCTCATCTTTTTTGCATTTTGCCGACCCTTGATCTTGGTACCTAAATATCTTCACCATTTGAACTCCATCACCGTCAATTTTGACCCACCTCTTATCATGCATTCATAGACCCACCCACAACACCTCCCCAAAGCAACTGCAATTTCACATTCATCTCAATTACATGCATTGTCAGATCTTGCATTGAAAACTTTAGAGCATTCCCACCCTTGGTCTTGGTGTCTTGATATAATTTTTGTTTGGTTTATCCTAATATCACATTGTATTTTACCCTAGTTAAGCAGTGTAATGGCTGAAATCTCCTCTTTTTGATTGAAGCTCAAACCAGGTACCATGCCACCATTCAGATCTTTTATAGTGCTGAAGATTCCCAAATAATTTTTTTAAATGATTAGGGAATTTTTATCTGTGAAAAGTATTTTTCAAAATATCATAAATTTTTAGGAAAGTCTTGTTAAAAAGATTTAAAAATAACCCTGTTCATATTTGGCAACTCTCCTCACCTGAACTTTGTATTTGTCCCATGTTGATTAAGGTAGAAACTGGGATCGATGAACTTTAGATAGGATTGTACAATTATCTTGTTTAATTCATTATTATGGGACCTTAAACATGGCTCGGGCAGTGTGGTGCACTCCCAACAAGCACCAAGATCCTTGTAACAATCACTGCGGGCTATTTATAAATAGTCCCAACTTTCAGTGCTATCTCATTCTCTTGCACTGTTTCCTGGTTGTAAAACCAAGTCTCATTCTCTTACTTTCTACTTTGTTTTTTAAAACAAGTCATTTGGTTCTACTCTTGAGCCCTTTTTATGGTTATCAAATGAAGTCTTTTGGTTCTCTTAACTCCAGGAGCTGAAGGGTTCTGGTTAATTTAGTTTTCAGAACAACAAACCGCAGATCACCAACATACAGCTGCTGCTGAGCTTCATTCTACATTGGAAACTGGGCGGACCTTGTGGGGGTGGGGCACTAAATACAGGGGGGGACATTGGAAACTGGGCGGACCTTGTGGGGTGGGCCACTAAATACGCCGGGGGGGGGGGGGGGGGGGGGTGGTTGTTGTTTCCACATGTAAAAAAGTACATATAGTTTTTAAAATATATAGGGGTTTTTTTGAAATTTTGGTGTGTGGGGGGGGGGGGGGGGGGGGGTCCACATGTAAAAGCTATAATTTTTTTTTTTTTTAAACCTTAGGCTGTTTCTGAAATTTCAGAGGGCCATGGCCCCTGCCAGCCCCGCCTTAGTTCCACCAATGACTACTTAACTATGAACTCACATGCTAACTTTATATTCAAGGCCCAACACATGGGCATTCATTCTCTCACTTTGTTGCTCTTTTTTCTCTCCAATTTTTTGGGTTCTAGTCTTGATTCCTTAATAGGGCTAATGGGTTTTGTTTTGGTTTTAGAAACAGCAAATCCTAGGTTTTAGTGTATCTTGGAGGTCACCCATTTTCTTACCTTTTTTATTTTTGGTTTGGAAACAAAGTCTCATGTGTTTGCTTCACTCATCAGTTATGTTTGAACTTTGAAGGTCAATGAAAATTGGAGATCACCCATTTTCTCTCCAACCTTCATTCATAGGTTATGTTTGGTAACAAAACCGTTGCAGGATTCCTCGTTGGTTTTCTACAAGAACATGAAAAATCCACATTTGGTAATTGTAAATCATAAAAATCTGGGCCATTCAAAATTCTCGTTTTTCGGAATTTTCAAATCCAACATTCACTTATAGGATTTAGAAATCCTCACTTTTTCGAATTTACACACCAATGCTGATTTTTGTTGAACAACTTTGATATAGTTGCGTCCAACTTTCGGTTGCACCTGAAATTGAAACCCCACACCATTCATTCTTGGAACATCCTGCATATTAATATTTTCATATATTACATACAATTCAAGCAAGACCGGCCAAGTCAAAATGTACCTCTTCAAAGGATCATGATACTTGATTTAACAGCACAATTTTCATGAGTTTAGCTCTTTAATCAATTACCGTTATTTTTAAAGGCTTAAAATGTTCCATAAATGGCTCAATTGTCATGAGTTAATGTTCATACTCTTTCATTTTTTTTTCCTTTTTTTTTTGGATATAAGTCTCCAGGGTTAGTCAAAATCCCTCCCTAGCAATGCTCTTTTTGACCGGTAGTTGACTATTGCATCATTTGACTTGTTCGTAAGATTCACATGTTCGTTCACTATTATCTCATTTGATTGTGATGTTTTTTATTTTTTTTCTTTTGTTATTGGAGGGTTTCCAACTCTTTGGGCTGGACTAATTTCTCTAGGTCCAGAGGGAAGCCGGGTAAACTCCCCTGTAGCCCTAGTGTGGTAGTGCAGTTTCGAACCTATAATCTTTGGGTGCAAACCGTGGTCCTAGGCTAACTGAGGTACTCATTGGTGTTTTTTTTATTGCGATGTAGTCTTTGTAGATCAGTTCAATTGACCTAACCGGAACTTTTCCCTTTCACTTGACTATCTCATATGCTAACACTAGGATACTACTTTTCAACTGTTCATATGGTTCTTATCAATGTCATTGTACTGCTGTGGAAGGCTAATTTTGTGGAAAACCAGTTTTGATTTTCCTTCAAATTGTTGTTCAGAAATCTGACTGAGTTCAATTTTGAGTTGGTGCCTCAGATGGTTCAAGCCAAAGTAAATTAGTCAAATTGTATCAAAGATGTTCAATCTAAGCCATTCAATGAACAACTTAAGTCATAATCTGAACAAATAAATCATAAAAAGGTGATTTTGAGTGCCTTTTTTTTTTTTTAAAGAAGATTGTTTTCCAAAATATTTTTCTCTTCTTAATTGACTTGAAGGCTTGAACCGAGTTCCGATCCAGCTAGGCCCAATTATCAATTTGTTTTTTATTGATCCACCCAATCTAATGATGATTAAGCATCATTTACTCTTCATCTTCTCTTTTCAATTATCAAAGATGGTCTTTTAAACAAGGTTCCATCCCTTTTCTTCATTCTCAATCACCAGGGTGGTAATGATTTGAGCTGAACTCCTAGTGCCTATTTTTTTTTATGTAATTGAATACGTAGAAATTATAAGATTTCTATTTTTAAAAGTAGTTAAAATTGAAAAAATGAATTTTCAAAAATGACCAACAAATATCTCCCCTTCAGTGCAAAATGAATAAAAAGAAGATAGGAAATGAGCACCCAACCATTACCTTTGTGGTTCAAATCATAAGGCAATGAGTTGCATTTAAACCTCCACCTTATATCATTACCACTCACCCTTGTTGGAGCCTATTTGACCATGAATTCCTATGTATTCAATTCTCATAAAAACAAACATATATAAGCCTAGCATGGTGTGAACTCGTTCTTAATCATATTGAAAATGTATGTCAACTCAAGCCCTAAATTCACAAGTCAAGAACAAGGGTTCGACAAGAAAACTCAGAATGTTTTGAATAATTCTTTTTGTACGTTTGATTTACAATTGTCTGGTATTTAACAACATTGTATCCTTTATACAAGGAAACAAGCAGTAAATAAAGAGAGAGAGATTTCATGAGAGAGATTGCAACGGAATTGAATTGTGGTGATCCACAAATCATTGACTACATGATTTCCTTTGCATGATTTCAGCTGATCGGTTGAATGATGTTATTAGCTCTTCCTCAAGCTGTGGGGTCTATGAAACACACAAAGCTTGGATTGAAGATGTTGTACTTTCTTGGAAGACAACCCTTTTGTGAAAATATCGGCTATTTGATCATTGGTTGAGACATACTGGACCGCTAATTCTTTGTTAACCACTTTTTCTCGGATCTAGTGGTAATCGACCTCAAGATGCTTTGTGCGCGCATGATAGATAGGATTTGAGGCAAGTGAAATAGCGCTAATATTGTCACACCAGATGACAGGCATTTTGCATAATGGAATATGTAGATCTCTTAATAGAGTCCTCATCCATGATAATTCTGCAGCTATGAGAGCAAGGCATCGATACTCTGCTTTTGTAGACAACCTTGAAACTGTGGGTTGCTTCTTTGCACCCCATGAGACAAGTGAAGACCCAAAGAACACACAAAACGTACCCATTTGTAGATCGTTGATCGATTGGGTCACCAGCCCAGTCGGCATCACAATAGGCCACTAAATGTAGTGGGCCTGGCCGCAGAAACAAACTGTGTGTTGGAGTGCCTTTGAAAAACCGCAAAATTCTCTTGACAACAACCTTGTTTTGAGTGGTGGGTTGATGCATATGTTGGCATGCTTGATTAACAGGAAATGCTATGTCTGGTCGGGTGATAGTGATGTATTGCAGAGCCCCAACTATTTGCCTATATTCAGTGGGTAAGACCACATCGGAAGGGCTAGTCTTGTTGTGAGAAACTGGGGATCTAATTGGCCGGGAGCCAAGCATGTTGGTGCGCTGAAGGAGGTCAGTTACATAGTTAGCTTGTGACAGCAGCAGGCCACCATTATGAGGATGAACTTCAATATCCAAAAAATAATGGAGGTGGCCCAGGTCTTTGATAGCAAATTTGGAGCCAAGTTGGGTTAACAAAGTTGCGATGAAGCCCGGGTTGTTGCCAGTGAGCATTATGTCATCTACGTAGAGAAGAAGATATGTGATTATGGACGCTGTTTGGGGAACAAACAGTGATGGGTCAACTTTTGAAATTTCAAAACCCAACTCAAGTAGGTATGTAGTGAACTTGGCTTATCAGTCTCTCGGCGCTTGACAAAGCCCATAGATAGCCTTACGCATGTGGCAGACATAAGTTGGTCGAGTTGGGTCAACATATCCAATAGGGTGAGCCATAAAGACTTGTTTAGTAATATCACCATGGAGAAAAGCACTCTTAACATCAAGTTGACGAACTTGCCATTTATATGTCAACACGAGTGATAAAACAACCCGAATAGTTGCTTGTTTGACAACCGGGCTAAAAGTTTCAACAAAATCAACACCCGAAAGTTGGTGAAATCCCTTAGCAAGAAGCCTGGCATTGTAGCGGCTAATAGAGCCATCGGGTCGATGCTTAACTCGGAAAACCCATTTACAGTCCACAACGTTCATATTGGGTCTAGGAGGGACTAAAGCCCATGTTCCTATTCTTTGGAGAGCATTAAATTCAACATCCATAGCCTGTCGCCATTCAGGCGATTGGGCAGCGTCATTGTAGTTATTGGGTTCCTTATCGTCGAGAGAAGCGAGTAACATAGTGGGATATGGATGATGGGTTGACAACAGGCCGGCCTCTTTAGATCCAGTGATGAAATCTGGATTATAATATTTTGGGTTAGGCCTGGAGGGCCTTGTAGTCATTCTAGGTAAAGGAACACCTGACTCAGAACTTTATGCCAGTGGATTTATAGGGGCCTCTAAAGGTGGCTCACGCTCTAGGCTTGGAGGACTGAGATGGGTGTGGGTTACTTGTTCTGCCAACACTTGGGTTGGATCAGGTAATGCAGATTGTGGGTGTGTGGGCATTGGGTGTGCAGGGGCTAGTTGTGTAGATGCTACAGAGGCTGGGACAAGGGGTAGTTGTATAAGAGAAGGTTCATGGCCTGTTGGATCATAGTGAGTGAGAGGTGTAGATGAAGAGAGAATTTTTGTTGGAGTAGGATGATACCTTGGGGATTGACAGAGGGGTGAGGGCTAGGTAACCATCTGGATTCGGGCCCACTAGACCATGAATCGTCTGGAATTTGTTGATTCGGCAAGCGTGAGGAGGAGCACTCATTAAATGGGAAAAGTGTTCTCATCAAATGTAACATGGCGAGACACATATACACGGCCTATTATGGAATGAAGACAACGATAGCCTTTATGGGCTGGGCTGTACCCGATAAAAACACATTTTGTGGAGCATAGGAATAGTTTATTTGTCACATATGGGTGTAGCCATGGATAGCAAGCGCATCTAAAAACTCGTAGAGACGAATAGTCAGGCGAATGACAGATCAACTTTTCATAAGGTGACTTTGGAGATGAGTGTGTGAGAACCATACGAATATGGCGACGTTTTCGCTCGGCCACCCCTTTTTGTTCTGGGGTATATGGACAAAAAAGTTGATGAGTGATACCATTATGGGCGAGAAATTTTTCAAAAGACTTGTTGACATATTCTTCGCCACCGCCTAAATGAAAAAAAAATTAATTTTGGTATTCAGAGTATTTTCCACAATTTTTTTGAACTTAATAAAAAGGGAGAAGGCATCAGACTTATGGTGCATAGGATAAATCTAACAATATTTAGTGAAATTATCAACAAAAAGTAGATAAAAGCGATATCCATTTACAAAAGAAATAGGAGAGGGTCCCCATACATCACTGTAAATAATTTCTAAGGGACTAGAAGAAGAAGAAATAGATAAATGAAAAGGTGATTTTTTTGCTTTTACCTAACTAATAGGAAAAGCAAAAAGATGAATGCTTATTGGAAATTGGAAAATTAAATTTTTTAAGAATATCCTTCTGGATGGTAAGTGAAGGATGACCGAGCCGAGCATGCCATAAATAAAAGGAAACACGACTGTGGCAGGATGTAGAACGACATGAAGTGGGATGAAACGGGTAAAGGCTGTGTTCAGTGCTCCCTTTGTATAGTGTCCTCACCGTGGCTTTGTCCTTCACAAGAAAACCGGATCCATCAAAGCAAAAGTAGCAATGATTATCAAGAGAGAATTTTTGAACAGACAATAAATTAGTGGCAGCAGTTGGACAATGCAGGATATTTTTTAGATGAAAGGGTTTAGAAGGAGAGAGTAAAAGAGCCGAACCAGTATGTGTAATAGCGAGCCCTTGTCCGTTGCCTATTTGAACTGAGTCAGATCCACCATAACTAGAGCGAACATCAAGATTGGAGAGATCAGGAGTAATGTGATGAGTGGCGCCGGTGTCTGTATACCAAGTGGACTGGTCATCAAACCCTTGTGAGGCTACCATAGCTGCCAAGCGACTTGAATGGATTCTGCCTTGGTATGCAAAATCCATTCTGTGGTAGCAATCTATAGCGGTATGGCCTACCTTTTGGCAAATCTGACAGTGAGGGCGATGATCATTTTGTTGATACTAGCCTGGGTAGGACTGAGTTGGAGGTCTTGTTTGACATTGCTGCGGTGGCCCACCTTGTTGGTGTGGTCCTGGTTGAGAGTTCTGGTTTCCACTTTGATATCGGCCACGACCACGATTGGAGGGAGTGGTAGCTCTGTTTGCCGAAAAGGCAGTTGCTGCATCAGTGGCTGCTGGAATAGTATCATCTTCCAAACTGAGTTCCTCACAGACAAGGAGTGCATGCAGCTCGTCAATGGAGACATGATCGGTTGTTGATCATGTGCGAATTGATGTTTGGAAGGGATGATACTGTGCTAGGAGGCCATTTAGCGTATGGAGGATTAAATCCTCCTCACTTACAGGTGAGCCAGACATGGCTAGTTTGTCTGTAAGGACTTTGATGTGCTGGAGGTAATCTTGCATGGATAGAGTTCGCTTCTTCAAATGTTGGAGTTGGTTCTTTAACTGGAGAACATGAGAACGAGAGAGTGAAGAATAACGCCTGCTAAGGGCGTCCCAAACGGATTTGGAGTTTTTGAGGCCAACCACATAAGGGAGAACTATCTCTGACAAAGTGGAATTTATCCATGTAAGGATGTGTCGATCTTGTTGGACCCACTCTAGAAATTTTGGATTTAGAGTGGTGCTAACAGAACCATCAGACTGGGTGAGAAATTGGGATGGGCAAGGGGCAGATCCATCAACAAAGCCTAATAGGGAATGTGCTTTGAGAATTGGTTCAAATAAAGACTTCCACAGGAGATAATTTCCTCCATTGAGTTTAATGGGGACGAGGTGGTGAACATTAGAGAGTAACAAAGTGGTGTTGGAAGTTGTTGCCATGGAGGAAGGGAAGAAGAAGAATGATGTAAGCAGAGTTGCAGAGAAAATGATCCGAAAAAAAAAAATAGAAAAGAAGAGGCAGAACCATTCTGCTCTGATACCAAGAAAACTCAGAATGATTTGAATAATTCTTTTTGTATGTCTGATTTACAATTGACTGGTATTTAACAACTGTGAGGCCCACCCCTTGTGGGCCCTCAATTTGGTTTTTGAAGACTATTTAATAGTATAAATTAGCTTATTATACTAATTAATGGATTAGTAAGGGTAGCTATGTATTTTCCTAAGTTTTAGTTAGATTAGCCTAGTGGTGTTAGTAATAAGTTAATTGGGGTCTTTTGCAATTTCTAGGTGAGTTAGTGAGTAGAGGCCCTAGCTAGGAATTAGTAGTTACTGTAAGGTCCGCGACCTTACTAGGTCAATTGGGCCCAATAACAGGCTCGTGACCCGTTTATTTTACTAGTATTATAATTAATTGTATTGTTAGATATTTAAGTGGGCTTAGACCTTGAGTGAGCTTCTTTTAATGTTAGAATAGTGTCTGCGAAGTTTCGTTTGATTTCGAGTTCGTTTGATCCTAGCATGGGGGTAGTCTGTAAATTAGGGAAAATTGAGTGTTTTTCCGAAAAGTTCCTATCACTGTGATTTTGGGTTCGTTGGAAAAGTCTCTTCGCGCTGATCATTTTTGTCTCCTGGCTCGTCGCGATCCGAAGATCAGAAACCATTCAAATGGTCCATTCTTTCACCGGACCCACTTAAGGGCAAATTAGTCTTTCTCCCTTCCCTCTCTTCTTAATCAGAGATTAGCCCTAATCTCTTATTCATCTCTGCAACGAACGAAGCTACAACAGCCTTTTTCTTCTTCCTCATTCTTCCAAGGCTCCAGAACTCCTTCCCTGAAGGATCACTGCTGCGATCCGAACCGCTTATCTTCTTCCTCTCGATCTTCTCTCTCTCTCTTGATCCTGGTTTGGGTAAGTTTTACTCACTTTCATCTTTTCAATCCATTCTCTTTGGCTTAGATTTAGGCTTGATCTTAGGGTCCGTTTGGGAAGGGAGGAGGGGAGGGAAAATTTGAGGGGGAAGGAAAATGAAGGGGAGGATTTTCCCTCCTCTCTTCTTAATCAGAGATTAGCCCTAATCTCTTATTCATCTCTGCAACGAACGAAGCTACAACAGCCTTTTTCTTCTTCCTCATTCTTCCAAGGCTCCAGAACTCCTTCCCTGAAGGATCACTGCTGCGATCCGAACCGCTTATCTTCTTCCTCTCGATCTTCTCTCTCTCTCTTGATCCTGGTTTGGGTAAGTTTTACTCACTTTCATCTTTTCAATCCATTCTCTTTGGCTTAGATTTAGGCTTGATCTTAGGGTCCGTTTGGGAAGGGAGGAGGGGAGGGGAGGGGAGGGAAAATTTGAGGGGGAAGGAAAATGAAGGGGAGGATTTTCCCTCCTCTTGTTTGGGAAGTAAAAAAGTAAGGGGAAGGAAAGTGAAAAAGTATAATTTTGTATGTTAGTGAGGTTCAGAAAAAAAGACTATTTTACCCTTGCTTTTGAAAAAAATTCAAATAGAGTCTAAGGGCATTTTAGTCATTTCATCACTCCATCATCACTTTCCCCTCATTTTCCCCCCTGTTTTGGGGGGAAAATTTTTGAGGCAAAAAGGCAACTTTTTCCCTCCATTTCCCCCTCCCCTATTTTCCCTCCCCCTTCCCAAACACCCCCCAAAATCACTTTCCCCCCCATTTTTTTCCTCCCCCCCATTCCCCCCCCCCCCCCCCCTCCCAAATAGACCCTTAATCTTTTTCTTTCTTTTCTTCTCCGTTGCATTTTAGATTTGCGTTTGGTCGGATTAGATTGTGGGTGTTGCAAAAGAGAGCTTCTCCTCAAGCTTTTTCCAATTTCTGATCATCTTCTTGGTTGAGGCAAATAGATTTGAAATTTACAATTAAGCATGGTGTATGCTTCTCCATTGATTGTACTGATTTTCTTATTAGATTTCCCTAATACCAAGCCTGGTTATGATAGTGATTTTGGATTAGGTTAGATTTGTGGTATGGATTGGATTAATTGTTAAATTGGTACCCCTTTTGATGTTTCTAATTTGTTAGAATGGATGTAAAATTGATGAGAATGGATTTTTGGGAGAGCAGGAGGCTCAATTTCGTGCAGGGTACAGTGCTTGTGAAGGCTAGTTGAACAAACAGGGTAAATTCGGACGTCTGGGGAGGGTTTCTGCCTCCTGGCGTCCGGACGCCAGAAGACAGAACCTCAAGGTGCCCTTATTGGTTTCGGGCGTCCAGACGCCAGGTTCCGGGAGTCCAGACGCTAGGTTCTGGGCGTCCGGACGCCGGGAACCCATAGAGGCATATAAACGGACCATTTTGGAACGCCCATAACTTTCAATCCGCCCATCGAATTTTGACGTGTAATATACCGTTGGAAAGCTCTTGAGATGGAGAATCCAATGGTTCTAGTTTCATCATGATCGGAGGTCGAAAAGCGATGTAAATACTCAGGTTATTGACCCAGCCTATATTTGATTAGAAATGAGACTAGTAACTTAGGTTTGGGCCTTAGATGTTGGAAACCATGAACCTACTATCATTTGACCATTAATGAGGATTACATCATAGCACGTGACTTGGTGTGCTTCGATTAGGTGTCTAGGTATTCGTGTATTAAACATGGGGTAACCGAATGCGTATGGAACTGAATTAATGGATGCTTAACATGATTGTACACCAAGGGATTTTCTTAGAAGCATCGTTGATCCAATTCCACACGTACTCCGTTAGAACATGCAGGATACATGGATGACACCACTTGCCTAGGGTTGGCTCGTAATTCCTCCTTGACTTATTTAATTATATCCGTTGTTATAATTGTTTGTACACTCACTCTCGGCATAATACACCTAATTAATTATGAAACATAATTCCTTGTAAAATTAGGACTTGGACCTGACTTAGAGTACACCTTACGACCCCGTGTTATGTAATTGATAAACATGACTGTTAGGGTTTTTATAGATTGCAATTTGATGGATGCATTATCATTCTAGCATCATGTGATTTACACACTTGCATTGGTTTTTAAATAAACTTGAAATCTAGTTTTATACATGCATTGGTTTTTAGATTTGGAAAAGTTTGTGTTATATGCATGTTTTGGTTCTAAACTTGGATGCATTGGTTTTAGAACCCAAAACTCTTTTGAAAACCTAATTCCTTGTGCATTATATTTGGAAAATCATCTTGTGAATTTAGGTTTGAGTTTTGCATACATTCATCTCAAAAAGAATCATTTGTGTATGCAATTTCATTTGAAAAGAGTTTTCAAGAAATCAAGCAAGCCTTTGTTTTAAAAGTTTTGAAACTTTTTAGGCTTTTTATGTCATGTTTTAAAAACCTTTAGAATCTTTAAAACATGTTTTCCAAGCTTGATTTAGTGGCCAAAAAGTTCCCCCAAGCAAAACTGTGAAAAATGCATTTTTTGGGAATTTTGGTGCTGCGGGGTTAACCATGGGGTTAACCGGGGTGGTCAACCCGTAGTGTAGCCGGTTAACCGGCCATGTTAGCCCGGTTAACCGGCCATAGTGCAGGATGACCCAAAACACAACGGCTATTTTTATGACCGTTGTGCTTGGCCGGTCTACCGGCCTGTCATGGCCGGTCAACCGGCCAAACTAGCCGTTGGGCAGTTTTTGGTATTTAAATGAGCTCTTTCCTTTGTCTTTGGTTGGAGATTTTTAAGCCTTCTTTGAGGAGCTTTGAGACAAGACAAAGGGGAGGAACTAAGAGAGGCTAAAGGGTCATTAAGTAAAGCTTAAGCTTGGATCAACTAAGTTAAATCTCCAAGTAAGTTTTACTTTGATTTAATCATTTGTTATGTGCTTTGTTTGAAACTTTGGAAATTGATTTCAAGCATGATAACAATGATGTGTTGAATCCATTCTTCCCTTCATCTTTGATATTCAAGAATTGGATTCATCACTTTGTTTTCAAACCAAGTTTTGTTTTAAACTTTCTTAATCATGTTTAGTCATAAATCTTGGATTTCTTGTATTGCATGATTATATCACTTGGTTGAAACATTGCTTGTTGTTTTCATTCATTTAAACATTAGTAAAATTAATTTGGTTTTGAAAACAACATGCACATGCATCACATGTTCTAAATTAGCCATTTTCATACAACTTGTTAGTCCTTGATTTTCATGTCATAAACAAGTTGAATTTCATACATGTGATTTGCATAAGACTTCAATCAATCTTTTATGAGCTTTAAACTTTGAATTGCTTTAAGCAATATATTTGATTAAGCTTTCTTTTTGAACTTGATTGAAGCCATCACACACACACACCTCATAAGCATACATCTTTGCATTCATAGAGTGTTTGTGTGAGTTTAGTTTTCACTTTCATATTAGCCTATTCAAGAGGCAATTCCATTGAGCTTAAATTGTAATCTCTTAGAGTGTTCTTTTGTTAAGACACTTTCTTTGAGAAAACTATATTTGTAAAGGTTATTGCTAAGCCTAAGAAAAGCAACTTGTAAGGTTATTGCTTAGCCTTTGAAAAGCATCTTGTAAGGTTATTGCTTAGCCTAGAAAAGCACATTGTAAGGGTTATTGCTTAGCCTAGTAAAAAGCATACTTAGTGGAATCCGGTGGGGTGGAGACACAAGCCGGTAGTGGATGTAGGCACGTTGGCCGAACCACTATAAATATTGTATTGTGGTGCATGCTTTTGTGGTGATTGTTTATTTGAGCTTCCGCATTTTTTCTTATAATCACCACTTGTGACTAGTTTAGTTTAAGAAATTAAAATTGGTCATAATTAGTCATTAGTTGTAGCTCACCCTATTCACCCCCCCCCCCCTCTAGGGTTAGGATCCTCGTGGACTTTCAATGACTGGTTAGACTGAAGGGATTATCATGTGATTGGTTTTGTCTTGTATTGACTGAAATGAGATAATCCCTACGAACATGTCCTGTATATTGAGCTAGCCAGACCTGCTTGTCTTGGTCTATTCTCGTGTCAACACCACTTTATTATTATTATTATTATTTGCATGTTATAGCCATCTGCAGTTTGAGGTATTATTGATGGGCTGGTTACTCGGACATCGGGGTGGGCAGTCAGCTTTGGACGGCGTCCATGACGTTGAATAGTTGGGAGCAGGCTGGGACCGTGTTACTATTCCTAGGACCGGGAGTTAGGATTCCCCTGGAGCCAGACGTTGGTATCAGTAGTCCGGATAGGATTGTTACTGGTACCCCGTGAGTAGGGATGAAAGTGGGCCGGGCCGAGCCGGGCTTTGACAGGCCCTAGGCTCGGCCCTAGTATTTTTCAGTAGGCCCTAGCTCGGCCCTAGCCCTAGAGGGCCTCAAAAACCCTGGCTCGGGCTCGGCCCTTATTAAGTTATGAGGCCCTAGGGCCGACCCTTTGAGCCTGGCTCGATTGAGGCCCTAGGCTCGGCTCATGAGCTCGGCCCGTTTTATAATGATATAGTACTAGCTGAAAGAAAATATTTTCAGAAAAAAAAATCCTATAGGAATTCAAAGAAATCTGCATATGCAAACCAGAACAAAAAAATGGTCAAATGCATGCATTCATCCCATATTCACATTCTCATAATTTGGATTGCAGCACTAAAATTAACTAAAATAAGAAAGACTTCATAAAAGCAAATGGAGCCTAGTTCCAACACTCCATAATAGTTCAATGTTAATGTAGATTAGCATCATTAAACTCCAACAATAATACAAATCAAATTAAACTCCAATAGCATCATAGAAAAAAATAAAGTATTCGGCTAACATCATAAAATAAAGTTTTCATCATCACCTATAACAACAAGAATAGAGCCTTGTTAATAAATGATAATAACAACAAAGGAAAGATTGTTTCAGAGTTACAAGACTTAAAAACTGGGCAGCCGTTGGTTGGATCCACTTTAATGATCCAACGGTTCCCACTTGACCTGAATAAATCCTTATATATAATATATGTATTATAATATATGTAGGCCCTAGGGCTTACGAGCCGGGCTTCATCAAGCCCTAGCTCGGCCCGTTTAAGCAAACGGGCCTCCTACTAGGCCCTAGCTCGGCTCTTTTGTCTTTTGAGCCGAGCTCGGGCCGAGCCTATAACGGGCCGTCCGCGGGCGGCCCTAGGACGGCTCAGCCCACTTTCACCCCTATCCGTGAGGTGGCTTGGACATCTACGGATTCTCCCTGTGTATTGCATTACATTGGTAGTGGTGATTGTTAGTATTGTTAGGATTTCTATTTATGATTCGGATGGTTATTTACTCATGCTACATGCCTAGTATTGTTCCTTGTATTCCTACGATCTTATACTTGTCATTACTCTTATATTTGATGCATGTTATGTTTAATTATATCTTGCTTATCTATTGCTCAACATGTCGTTGACTCTGTTCCTTGGTGTGCGACTCCTCAGATGAGTACTACTACGAGGAGCAGGCCGGTGAGGAGATCCTAAAGGATCTCCAACCAGCAGAGGATGAGCGAGAGTGGCGTGCCGATGACGTAGAATAGCGTCATTATTCCCGGCACGAGAGTGATTCATTGGGACTTCACTAGATTTTATTTCTTCATTTACTATTCTATCGTTGGACCTTTCATTTATTGACATCATGTTCTTTTAAAAGGCCTTGGTTATTAGGATGGCCTTTGTTAATACTTTAATTCCTTGATTAGTTTTATTATTTCCTTGTGCAACTTTAACTATTAACGAGATTTATTATTCACTGCTTTGAAATTTAACATGCCTCAAATTGTATGAATTCCGCAGTTTTATATTACTTGAGGTTTGAAATGCAATATCCTCACAACGGACTTACGATCCTTGGGCGTAAAGGACAAAAATTTTAATTAGTCCTAAATTTCACTCCCCGGATCTGGTTTATTCTCTAATCAGGTTCGGGGGACGTGACAGGTACTATAGGGGGGTATCCCTTAAAGAACCTTCTAGAAACCCCACCTAAAGACCTAAATGCCCTCTACCCTAACCCTAATCCTATGCAAACAAGAAGGGTATTTTAGACCCTAGCTAAACCCCCAATCTATAATTACAGCACATTTCCCAAGCCATCCCTAACTACTATTCATCTTCTTCATTTCCCCTCTCCTTTCTCTCTTCTAGACCTAAGTTCTGAGTTGGTGTAGTGCTTGAGAAGACCCAAAGAGCTGGGATTTTCTTCTTGTTGGATTGGCTCTCTTCTTTCTCTCTCTCTACAACATTCCATTTCAAACAAGGCAAGTGCAATATACTGATTTAACATAGAATATATGTTCCTATTTCCTTGATTCTGCATTTCCAATTCAGTTAATATACATGTGCTAGATCTACCTATGAGCTTAGTATTGATGGATTGTTGGCATTGATGGATGGGATTTACCCATTTAGAAGATCAATGGCCGTTTGGGTGTTGGATGTAGTACATTGAAGTGTTTTTATGTTTTCCATTGATTCGGTGATGTTTGGGCGAGATTGGAGGTGTTTAATTGGAAAAATGGGTTGAAGGAGAAGAAACCCTGAAATATGGGTTTTCTGCAGTCTGCGCGTGCCCGGTCGACCTACCTGCAGTCTGGTCGACCGAGCACACTAAAACTGAGAAAAGACAGGTCTCAGTTAATTTCCTACAGAACTTACAATCTTATGTACGCGGTCGACCGAGCTCTGCTCCGGGTCGACCGAGCACACAGGCCCTGCAGAGAATAACTGGGAGTTGGATTTTTCCCTCAGACCCAGAAATCTAGTGTACTCGGTCGACCGAGCCATGCTCTGGGTCGACCGAGTATACAGGATTTGCAGGAGAGATGTCTGAGAGCTGGGACATCATTTTACCAGGGTTTCTGTGTATGCGGTCGACTGCCCAGGCCAGGAGGTCGACCGACACACAGGGAACCACTGAGAATAGACCATGTCTCTAAGAGGCCTGACCCAGTTTTTCCAGTGCACTCGGTCGACCGACCAGGCTAGGAGGTCGACCGAGCACACTGCACCAGGGTCGACCTGGGGGTCAACATTCAATGTGCGCAGTCGACTGAGCCCTGTGCCAGGTCGACCGAGCACATTGAATTCAGTGATTTTTCAGTTTTCAGTATTCTGAAGTTGTGATCATTTGTGAGGCCCATTGACCATCCAAATGGGCTTCTATTGATGTGCCAAGCCCGAGTCAATGGTGTGGCTCAACCTTGACTCGTGGGGACCACCAAGTAGGGTTTTGGTTGTTATTCTACGATGATTCGACCCTTAAACGTTGTCAATGATGCCTGTAACTTCTGGAGCACCAAACACAGTATCCATTGGCATCTGAGACTCCATTTAGGGATCAAATTACCTGAGATGGACCTAGACCTGAATGTGGTCCATTACCTAGGTTGGACTATTGTTATTTTCCCTATTGATTCTCATATTTGAAGTTCATACTTCACCTTTCTTATTACTGTCACTCTTATGCCCTTACTATAGCTGTTAACTGTTAATTAAATGGAAATGGATGACCTGAACCTAGAATATCTTAGAGGTGACCCGATGGTGTGAATGGGAGAACACTGACCCGTGTCTGTGGCTAGGCGGGCCCTTTTATGGCCTAAGTTTGGATATGAGTACCCTTAGAATGGAGAGGTGAATTGTACTAGATGTATAACTCATTATGAATAAGAATGAACTGAATATCATTGGTTATGGACTTGTTACCTCGTTTGGATTGTTTTAGACCAGGCCATGTGTTGATGGGCCTAGGTATGGATCCAACGAGTGGGCTTGGACTTGGATTGTAATCCATGGACTGATTTGATATTGGAACCTCTTAGAGACATTGTTAGGACATTGTTCACGCAAGGCAAAGCCTAGACAGACACAGACCCTTAGAGTTTCCTCGAGTCGGCTTAGACATTCACTCAGTTGATTTAAGCTTAGCCTTTGGACTGATCATCACTAGTAGGAGCTATTTATGAGTGTTGAGTGAGCTATCATGATGAGCTATGTTTTTAGACGGACGGTGTGATACCGAATCCAGTCTCCTCGAGTGATGAGTGTGGTGAGACTGTTGAGTGATTTGCAGGGTTAGTCATCCCAAACACTGGTGAGATTCTCCGCCGCAACTGTGTTCAGTATGGGAGGGCCGCGGCATAATATCCCGCGGTATCCAGCTGTGTCATATCGTATTAGACTAGATGCTATATTATCATGATTCTTTATGTTTATCTTGCTCAACTGCCTAGATCATTTATCTTGTTATTCCTTAATTTATATAACTGTCTCTACTCTCTTGATACATATCGTCCTATGTTACTTGTATACTGTGACTTGTCAGATCTTTAGATTTGACTCATTTTGGTGCTTAGGTCTTGACCCCGAGTACGCGGACGATGCGCTTGCGCTCGTAGAGGCGCCTGTAGCTCGAGATTACGGTTGGGGACTGGCCGACCACGGTGTCGAGCTGGAGGGTGGAGAGCCAGGGCCAGGGCTTTGAGCGTTATCTTTGTTTGGGTTTTTGAGTGAATTTTTATAGTGAGCTGGGTAGCAATCAAAGATGTAATTAACTTTTGTTGTTCTTATCATCTGATACTTTTAAACTAGACTACAGTTCTGCTCACATTTGATATATCATGATACTTATTGCTTCCGTCTTACTTATTATGCTTCCGCAATTTAACCATTGATATTATATTGTTCAAAAGTTTTAAATTGGACCTCACTGCCGACCTACGATTTTGGAAGTTCTCGGATTTTTCGGGAAGTATCGCGCCAACTTTGGATATTTTGACGACCTTCTAGGTATCCGGAATTGGGGCATTACAACAACACTGTATCCTTTATACAAGGAAACAAGTAGTAAATAAAGAAAGAGATTTCAGGAGAGAGATTGCAGGAGAATTGAATTGTGGCGATCCACAGATCATTGACTACATGATTTCCTTTGCATGATTTCAGCTAATCAGTTGAATGCTATTATTACAACATGGGTTAAGCCTAAGTGAGCCCGACTAACCCAATCCAATTTCCCTTGTTTGGTAAATAGAGGACTCCTCCATTCCCCTGAAACCATGCTATCCACTCTAAGATTTTTTTAGGAGAGGAGTCACTTCCAAGTTTCGAAAAACACCCAGGAGGAGTCCCTCCTTATAACCCAGTTGTTTCTTTACATATGTGGATTTGCTAAATTTGATGGGAGGAGATGGAGACCAAAGAATTAGTGGAAGAGAAGATTTTTCTTGGGTTGGGGAGGATTTGAGAAATTCTTTTTCATTTTTCCACTGTTCATCCAAATATGGATTTTCATCAAATTTGAGAAAAACCAAAGAGGATTCTTCAATGAGGACATTACCCAAACAAGCCATAGTGAGGAGTCCATCATGCCTCTCTCTTGTACCAAATTAGAGCAGAGCAAGATGATTGCCGATGCAGAGGAGCATCCTTTCATCATTGAATCTACTGGACATTGCTTGTATCTTCTTGTTTTTCTTATCCATGAGACCTATTGTTCTGTTACACTTTGAAGGCATTTCCGCCATTCTCGTTGCTTTCAATCCAACATCCAACCCTTACAAACTCAATAGACAATATTTTATATTAAGGTCTTTATGATTAGCCAAGTTTGAGGAGCAGTGAATGGCGCACCTCCTCATATTCAATGCATGGTGGAGCCCACTTTTTCAAAATCCAACCCGTCATCAGCTCTAGGACCCATAATATCATTTTATATAACTTTCCATAGATGCTTTCAGTGGGCCACCATTAGATTGATCACACATTAGTGACTCCCTCCATTTCTATCCCAACAAGAGTAAAGTATGGGAAGTTCATCACTTGTTTCAGATAGCGTCTCATCTAATGGTGCCCATCTTACATATTTGAATAATAATTTATAGGTAGACCATTACAAAAGGCCTTAGTACTGATGACCGGCTTAGATTTTGAAAACGTAGCCTACCATCCATTGTAGATGGGGAATTGCACCATACTGTAGCCCTGCCCTGTCTTAAGTGAGGATTAGAGTAATTAATTTTATGATGTGTTTGGATTTACCAGTTTGATTTATAATGTGATTAGTATTAAATTATACTTGAGTAATGGTGTAATGTCTCATATAGGCTCTTTTACAAAGATTGTCCTACTTTTATATGACTTGTAGCATAGCTCGGTCAATTTAGCCCGTTGAAATGGGTACCCAGCCCAGCCCAAGCCCGAAAATACCGGGCTTTTAAAAAAAATTGAGCCCAGTGGGCTGGGTTTGGACAATTATTTGAAAGCCCAGTCAAAATCAGACTGGGAATGGGCAAGGCATGCCTAGCCTGTTCATACCCGGCCCGGCCACAATGTTATTTTACTAATTTTTATATATTTCAATGGGAACCCTCCAAAAACTTCCTCCAAATTGTCTCTTCCCTCCACACTTTCTCATGAATTCAATTACTTCTTACTCCACACCAAAAGTCCACACCATGAATTGGCAGTGGACTCAATTCGATATCTGGACTGGATCTACTATTGAGTTTAGGTTTGAAATTTTCGATAGATTTATTACCCTTCATTTTGAAGACTTAATTTCTACTATCTATTATCTAGACCTTTTGAAATTTTATCAAGCTAAAATTTGGTCCGCCCCTTATCTGGCTATCATTATCATCTTTATTAACAGAACTTCACCCATTAAGAAGGAAAAAAAAAAAAAAACATCTCCATTGATGAAAATGCCAAAGCCAAAGCCCGGCTCGGGCCGTACGAGATGGGATTTGACATAGGCCTGCTCAATTTAGGGCCGGGATCGGACAATCCCCGGCAGGCCCATCCAATATTCGGGACAGGATTGGACAACCCATGCCCAAGCCCGGCCCGTCCCGTCCCGTCCCATTGACGGGCCTAGTTATTGCAACTAGTTGGTCTTAAAAACTAAGTGCTTGCTTTTTTTGGAATCTCTTTCTCACCTTATTTTTTAGAGACAAGGTATTGTATTTATATCGGTTACAATGAACTAGCAATTGGTGGGAATTAGAAATATACAGAAAAGAGGTGTTGAGTCTGGTCTTGTGAGCGGGTTGGTTGGAGTCTTTGGAAAAAGGTTTGCAAGCAGGTTTTTCACTACTTAAAGCGGCGGAAAAGCTGCGTTTCGAGCTTTACCATCGATACAAGCAGCGAAAATCCTCTTCTTTTTTTTTGCAAGTTAGTTTGGGTCGGTCCATGGGTTAGGATTAGGGGATCAACACTGCGATGCATGAAAATGCATGATGCAATTAAATCACAAATAAATAGAAAAGTGGAAAAATATGCCCACAAAGGGTTAGGGTCACTTGCGATAGATCCTACGGCCAAAAATCAATACCATATGGGTTTTTCAGATCGGGTCTGATGATACCAAAAAATGGTTTTCGGACACCACCGGTCAAGTAATAAGCAATTAATGAGAAATTAATGGAGAGAGAGAGGGTTTATAGTGGTTCAGTCAATGTGACCTACGTCCACTTCAAACTGGTGATTTTACTGCTCTGGGGAAGAGATTACAAAGTTTAAGATTACAATGATAATGTGAAGAATTGGAGGAGACTTGCTTCTTTGATAGGATTCTCCTTTTATACTATTTCTCTAACGGGTGGAGAGATTTTCCAACGATCTCCAACGATGTACGCTCCAGTCTGGTAGAGTCTTCCGAACCCTCCTCAACAGACGAGCAGGTAAGATTTCCTCTGCGGGAATTGGTAAAAGCAGGTAGGTGAAAACGACGCGATGACTTTGTCATTCTGTGAATTCGGATCCAGCCCTTAATGGGTAGATCAAGACTTGAGCTCATCATGGACTTAGGTCAGTTAGACCTGACCTGTTATCGTGGACCGAGCCACTTGGGCCTGGCCCATCATTTGCCCCTCAATGTCTTGCGCCAAAGAAGGCTTTGAAAGGAAGACATTTTGTAGCTTTTCTAGCAGAGTCTTTCCGGCGATTTATCCCTTCTTTGAATTTCATAGCAGAGTTCTTTAGGCATAGGACTCTCTCTTTTCTGTTTTCTTGGCTTAGTATCCTCTCATTTGAAAACCCTAGTGCAAAGGTTATAAATAGAGAGGGTTTTATGCCCACTTTGCTTTTTTACTTAGGGCTTTACTTTTTCTTTTTATCTTCTTCTTGCTAAAAGGAAAAAAGGCTGCTGACTCCATCTTCCTTTCATTCTTTCTTCTTTGAGTTTTCTTGTTGTTCAAGGGACTGTCACCATGGAGCACCAAGAAGTGGAGGAGGTAATGAACAATGGAAAGAGAGAAGGGGTAGCGTCCGCCGTCGCCGTCGTCGCCGCGCCTGCGCAAGGTGCAAACCAGCCGCCGGGGGTGCCCACGCCCGGGCAGCCAGCGCTCGGGGCCGTCACCTGCGCTCGCCCGCCCGAGGCTGCCGCTGCCTGCGCACGCCCGCCCGGGGCCGCCGGCTGCGTTCGCCCGCCAGGAGACGCCGCTGCCTGCGCACACCCGCCCGGGGCCGCTGCCTGCGCTCGCCCGCCAGGGGCCACCTGCGTCGTTCGCCCGCCTGGGGCTGGGGCGCCCGGGCCTGCTCGCCCGCGTCCAGCGTCCAGGGCGCCCGTGCAGCCCGCTGCTGCTGCTCACCCGGCTGGGCCGTCTGGGCCTGCTGTCGCCGCGTCCGCGCAGGGAGCGCTCTCGCCCAAGTCAAGGGAGTCCACGTTCGGGCGGTCAGCGCCCGGGGCGCCCGTGTTTGCTGCCTCTTCATCTGGGACTTCCTCGCCAGGGGGGGCCACGCCCAGGGCGCCGGAGGGGCTCGCGCCCGCGTCTGTTCTGCGTGCCACTTTGATGATCGAGGGACGGGGCTCAATGAGGGCCATGGATGACACGGGTGAGGGTGGCAACGTCCATCAGGGGCTTGAAGAGGTGAGTACGGGCGCCGCGGTTGTGGTCACATCACGTCTTCGCCGAAAAAAGTATCGAGGGAAAGTGGCAGTAGAGGACGACGGATCCAAGGTGAGTACCCTTTTTAGCTCGCTCACTGCTGATAGTGATGTTTTTAGGATAGTGTCCGCCTATCATATTCCCCCTACTGTGTTGTGTCGTCGGGCTGAGACGGATGAGCCTGCTTGTGACGATTCTTCGGGCGACATTGTTATTTACGAGGAGATGCTTGAGGCGGGACTGAGGTTCCCTATACTCTCTTCCATTTGCCGTATTCTCCATTACTTTTCATAGACCCCTGGGCGTTTAGCGCCAAATGGATGGAGAGTTTTGTTGGGTTTCCTTGCATTGTGGAGGAGAGTACATGACGAGGACGCTTCACCAGTGGAGTTCCATGCAGCTTATAACTTAGTAGAGTCTCCCGCCCCTAATAGGGGGTGGTACTACTTTACCTCTAGGAGCGGGAAGCTGCTCACGGGTCTGCGCTCAAATTGCCATAGCTGGAAATCTCGCTTCCTATTTGCTGGCGGAGAGTGGGCATCAGAGACAGACAGAGTATTAGTGCCTACTCGATGGGGAGACGCCAGGAGACTTGGTAAGCCACTCCTTTGTTACCTTTTCACCTTTATAGTATTTTTTATGTACTCAGTTGCTGCCTCTTTGCAGAGGCGCCGGTGCTCTCCACGAGCCAGGAACGGAAGCTACAGGCGATAAGAGACTATCCCGAAAAAGATTTGGGTGTTCTCTTACCCAAAGAAAGTGGTGGAACCAGTGGCCCTTCTCAGGCGCCCGCGAAGAGAAAAAGTATTAACTTCTGCTTTTCCTTTCTCTCTCCTTTGTTTTTATATGCACAAGTAACACTCTTGGCTTTTACAGCAATGGACAGAGGGATGATCGGGGCTCTCCTTTCAAGCAGAAGTAGTCCCCCTTCCAAGGCGGCAAGGGTAGACAGCACCACAAGGGGCTCTCTCGCATCTCCCACAGTGTCGCCCCAGCTAGCGACCTCTCTTGCCCCGACCTCTTCTGCCCCAATTGCTGTTCGAGAGTCCTCCTCTCCAGCTGCACCTTCTGCCCCTCATTCATGTTCCCCGCGCCCGGGGGCTCCTGCAGGTGCTGTTCAGATGTTGGGCAACCCGCCGGTGATCCGGGAGAGGCTTGGGAGGTTTGTGATTCCTCATGAGGTTTCACGGATCACTTCTTTGGGTACTGAGAGGGTCATAGATACCTTCCTGGAGGGTCTGGCTCAGATAAAGGCTTTTCCTTTTCTCCATACTTCCAAAATATTTTATTTTATTTTTATTTTTAATGATGTCTCATTTCCTTTCCTATTGCTCCAGGCTTCCACTGCATCCGTCAGCTTGCTGTCAAAGGCCAAACAAAACAGCCAGCTGAAGAGAGAGAATGAAAGTATGCGGAAGGAGCTCTCCATTGCTCATAAGAAGATTGCAGATCTTGAGGCTGATAGGGGAGCTTCGGAGGTGGCCCGCAAGAGGGCGTCCCGGTTGGAGACTGAGCTCTCGTCGGCCAGCGAGAGGGTTACCAAGGCAGAAGGTGAGCTCTTGACTGCCCGCGAGAGGGAGTCCCGGTTCGAGACTGCGCTTTCGCTAGCCCGCGAGAGGGCGAGGAGGGCAGAGGCTGAGTTGGTAGAGGCCCGCGAGAGGGCTTCACTCAAGGAGACTGAGTTGGTGGAGGCCCGCGAGAGGGCTTCACTCAGGGAGGCTGAGTTCATGCAGGCCCGCGAGAGGGCGTCGCTCAGAGAGGCTGTTGTGGCAACAGAGATGAAAGCGGCCCGCGATAGAGCTTCTCAGGCTGAGAAGGAGCTAGCGGAGGGCGTCGCCAATGCCTTCATCGATGGGTATGAGGAGCTTCGAGGGAAGATTACTGCTGCTTTCCCTCACCTTGACTTTTCAGGCTTTTTGCCCACCGAGGAGCTTGATGGAGGTCCTGATGACTCAGAGGATGGCGAGGAGGATAAGGAGGACGAGGATGAGGAGGATGAGGACGACGAGGGGAGCCATGAGAGTAGTTAGGATGTAGAAGACTTTACCATGCTTCATTACATGTAGTTCTTTTTTTTTTAAAAGGCAGTTATGTAGCCTAACACTTGGAATGAATAAAATATAGGACTTTATTTATCCATTGCTCATGGTAATAGAACATTTTACAAAATGCTATAAAGAATTGAACTACCCCTTTCCATTGCTTTTTTCTTTCTTCGTATGTCACTGGTCACTGATAATATTTCTTCAGATGTTCTGCATTCCACGGATGAGGTAGGACTTTTCCTTCCGCATCCTGAATCCTGTAAGTGCCAGGTCTCACCACCTCCGTTATGAGATAAGGACCTTCCCATTCGGGCCCAACTTGCCTTCTCGAGAATCCTTAGTGGCGAGGATGACTTTCTTGAGGACCAGATCTCCGAGTTGGAGGGGGCGAGGCTTTACCCTTGAGTTATAGTGTTTGGCCATGCGCCGCTTGTACTCAGCATTGCGGATGTTGGCCATCTCCCTCACTTCATCCACCAAATCAAGGTTGATGCGCAGTCCCTCCTCATTGGTGTCTAGGTCATGGTGCTGGACTCTAAGAGAGTGGACCACAATCTCAACTGGGATGACTGCTTCAGTCCCAAAGGCGAGAGAGAAAGGGGTTTCCCCGGTTGGAGCTCTTGGTGTGGTTCGATATGCCCACAATACCCCGGGAAGCTCGTCCACCCAAAGGCCCTTTGCTCTTTCAAGCCTTGTCTTCAAATTTCGCAAGACCGTTCGCACCATGACCTCCGCCTGCCCGTTTGCCTGTGGATGTGCCGGGCTGGAGTGGGGCTGTTTGATCTGCAGGTCGGAGCAAAACGAGTTGAAGAGCTTGTTGTCAAATTGCTTTGCGTTGTCACTGACGATGGCATGTGGGATCCCAAAGCGGCAGACTATGCTTTTCCAGACAAAGTCCTTTACTTTGGAGTCTGTGATCCTCGCCAAGGGTTCCGCCTCCGCCCACTTCGTGAAGTAGTCGATGGCGACCACTACAAATTTACATTGCCCTTTACCCAACGGAAGGGGGCCCAGGATGTCGATCCCCCACTTGGAGAAAGGCCATGGGCTCGTGATGGTAGTGAGTTCCTCTGGTGGCTGCCTCGGGACAGTGGCAAAGCGCTGACATTTGTCACACTTCCTGGCAAATTCTTTGGTGTCCGCTAGCATGCTGGGCCAAAAGATGCCTTGCCTAAGTGCTTTGTGAGCAAGGGAGCGCCCGCCTGAGTGGTTCCCACAAATTCCTTCGTGGATTTCCCGCAAGGCATAATCGCCTTCTTCGGGAGAGAGGCACCTCAACAGGGGTAACGAGTAGCCTTTCTTGTAGAGTGTAAACTTGGAGGCTCTCATCCTCAGCTTCCTCGCCTTAAGGGGGTCTTCAGGCAATGTACCCTCTTGAAGGTACGCCCTTATCGGGGCCATCCAGCTCATTTCGGCTGCAGCACAGTTGATGTATGCAGTGCTTTCGTTCACCTGGTTTGGTTCGAGTTGATGCCCAAGGAATGTTGGTTCGCCTGGAGAGGTCTCAATGGACGAGGCGAGCCTGGCAAGTGTATCGGCAGCAACGTTACTTTCCCGGGGAATATGACTGATTTGGAAGCACTGGAATTGCAGGATCAATTTTTTCACTAGGCTGAGATAGTCCTGCATTCTGGTTTCCTTTGCTTCAAACTCGCCCTTTACCTGGTTCACTATCAGCTAAGAGTCGCTGTAAGCGATGAGGTGTCGGGCGTTCATTTCCAATGCCAACTTCAAACCAGAGAGGAGTGCCTCGTACTCAGCTTCATTGTTGGAGGCTGGAAAGTGAAACTTCACTGCACACTTGAGGGGTGTGCCATCAGGGCTGATTAACACAAGACCCGCTCCACCTCCATTGCTGGTCGCGGAGCCGTCAACATAAAGCTTCCACTGCGGTACCGAGGGACTCTGGGCATCAGGATGAGAAGTCGGAAGCAACGGGGCGCCCGAGATTGCAGGAAGTGCCTGGGCGCCCGGGAGTGGTGGCAGGGTTTGGGCGCCCGAGGCTGCTGGGAGTGCCTGGGCGCCCAGGGCTTGGGCCCCCAGGACTGCCCGGTCCCCTGCGGAGATCTGGAGATCTGGGGATGTGCAGGCTACCCCTCGGTTGTCCTCGCCTGGCGGTGGGCAGCCTGGTGTGGGCGAGGGGAGTTCACTTGATTCCTTTTCTGCTTGTGTAAATTCTGCTACAAAGTCTGCTAAGACTTTTGCTTTGATGGCCGACCTTGGCTGGTACTGGACATCAAACTCTCCCAGCTCTACGGCCCATTTGACGAGCCTCCCGGATACATCCGGCTTTCCCAGTACTCTCTTCAAAGGCTGATCAGTAACAACAACAATTGTGTGACTTTGGAAATAATGTCGCAGCCGCCTTGTTGTCGAGACTAGGGCGAGCGCCAGTTTCTCCAGCTCTGTGTATCTGGACTCTGCCCCTCGGTATGCTCTGCTTACATAATAGATGGGCTTTTGCACTCCATCATGAGTTCTGATGAGGACAAAGCTCAGTGCTAAGGGGGAAGCAGAGAGATACAGATATAACACCTCTCCTGGTGCAGCATGTGAAAGAAGGGGGGGAGTGGCCAAGTAGGCTTTAAGCTTCTGGAAGGCCTCCTCTGCCTCGGGCCCCCACTCGAAAGCCTTCCTGAGGATTTTAAAGAAAGGCAAGCACTTGTCTGCAGACTTGGAGACAAATCTGCTAAGTGCTGCCACCCTTCCATTGAGGCGCTGCAGCTCCTTGGTGGAAGTGGGCGACCTCATGTCCAATATAGCCTTGATTTTGTCGGGATTCGCCTCTATCCCTCTTTGATTAACCATGAAACCCAAGAATTTTCCCGACCCCACGCCGAAGGCACACTTCTCAGGATTAAACTTCATGTGATAGAGCCTGAGAACACTGAAGGTTTCTTGGAGATGGTCGATGTGATCTGTGGCGGCGAGGCTCTTCACCAGCATGTCGTCCACATAAACCTCCATGGTACGCCCTATCTGTGAGTGAAACATTTTATTCACCAGGCGTTGGTAGGTTGCCCCTGCATTCTTCAATCCGAAAGGCATGACCCTGTAGCAATAGGTCCATTTCGGGGTGATGAATGACGTCTTTTCTTGATCTGGGGGATGCATGCTGATCTGGTTGTACCCAGAATAAGCATCGAGGAAGGAGAGAAGTTCGTGTCCCGCCATGGCGTCAATGAGGAGATCGATCCTAGGCAACAGGAAGCAGTCCTTCTGGCATGCCTTGTTAAGGTCAGTGAAGTCGACGCACAGGCGCCACTTCCCATTGGACTTTGTCACCATCACAACATTCGAGAGCCATTCGGGGTATGCTACCTCCCTTACAGCTCCACTCTCTATCAGCTTCCCGACCTCCCTGTCCATTGCTTGGGCCCTTTCAGTGGAGGCGCCCCTTAGCTTTTGTCGGACAGGCTTGTGCTGGGGGTCGACATTGAAGCGATGAGTGGCGACTTTGGGATCAATCCCTTCAAGATCTGCATGTGACCATGCAAAGATGTCCATGTTGTTCTTCAGGAAGTCGGTCAAGCGGCGGAACAGGTCTTCAAGGAGAGAAGAGCCAATGTACACTTTCCTACCAGGGAGGTCTTCATTTAAGACCACAGTGGTGAGTGTTTCGACTGGTTCTCCTCTCTCAATGGTGGAGTCATCCCTTGGATCAAGGGTCTCAATCTGCAACGCTTCCTTCTGCTTTTTGTCCTTTACTAAGGAGACGTAGCATTCCCTAGCAGCCAACTGGTTTCCCCTGACCTCTCCGATTCCATTAGGGGTTGGAAAGCGGAGAATGAGGTGATAGGTGGAGGGAACAACTTTTAACGTATTGAGAGCAGGTCGTCCCAATATGACGTTGTAAGCTAACGGGCAGTATAGCACCAGGAAGTCAACCATGATGGTGGAGCTTCGATGTGCTACTCCGGCGGTGACCGGAAGCGTGACCGCTCCCAGGGGGTACACCTTCTCTCCTGAGAACCCAATTAGAGGTGACTTGACAGGTCGTAGCCTTTCCCTACCTAGGCTCAACTTGTCATAAGCCTCTGCATACAGTATGTCAGCGGAGCTGCAACTATCTACCAGGATCCTATGCACCTGGAAATTGGCGATGGTCAGGGATATTACCAATGGGTCGTCGTGGGGGAGCTGCACTCCTTCCAGGTCCCTATCTGAGAAGGATATGACCTCGCCCTCTCCTTGTCGGGGCACTTTGGACGGGCGTGCTTCATCAGTATGTCTGGCCTTTCTGGAGTGGGCCTTCATCGCTGAGAGCGACTCTGCTGATCCTCTGGAGATAGTGTGAATTTCTCCGAAGGGTTGTTGATTCTCTTGATGACGAGGTGGTGACGGTGCTTGAGCTCTCCCAGCAACATATTGGCGCAGGTGCCCACGCTGGATGAGGTCCTCGATCTACTTCTTGAGCTCGTAGCAGTCGTCAGTGTCATGGCCATGGTCGCGATGGAAGCGACAATATTTGTTAGGATTTCTGCGATTTGGGGGAGACTTCATCTTCCTTGGCCATTTAACCGTAGGGTCATCTTAAATTTGCAACAAGATGTGTCCGACTGAGGCGTTGAGGGGGGTGAAGGCCTGTCTATCTCTCTGAGGAGCTGGGTAGAGCCTCTCTTTGACGGGTATTCTCTCCGTCTTGCTTCTCTTGTTGTTGTTCTCCTTCCTGTCCTCTCTGTCTCGCTCCCTCCCCTTGCCTTCTGATCTGGAGGACTCTCCTCGCCTAGCCCTGGTAATGTCCTCAGCATTCATGTACTTCTGGGCTTTTGCCAGCAGTTCAGGAAAGCTCTTTGGAGGGCGCTTCATCACCGAGAAGAGGAAGCTTGAAGAACGAAGGCCTCCAATGAAGGCTGTCATGGAGACCTTGTCATCTGGCTCTTCGACTTGGAGTACCTCCTCGTTAAAACGAGTGAGATAACTCCTGAGGCTTTCATTCTTATCCTGCTTTATGCTGAGCAGGTGTGTGGCGGGCTTCTGGTGGCGACGTCCTCCAATGAAATGTGACACGAAGGACTTACTCAATTCTGCAAAGGTGGAAATGGAGGTTGGGGCGAGACTGGAGAACCATTGCCTTGCGGAACCCTTCAACGTGGTTGGAAATGCTCTACACATGATCTCATTAGGGATGTTGTGTAGTTGCATTAGGGTTTTGTAAGTTTCCAAGTGATCCAGCGGGTCCTTGGTTCCATCAAAGGTCTCCATGGTCGGCATTTTGAATTTTTTGGGGAGTGGGTAGTTTGCCACGGAGGGTTTGAACGGTGTATCCGTTCGTTGCACCAGGTAGTCAATGGATTTTGGTTCTTGTGCCTTCATGGCATTGAAGACATTGCCGATCTGATTTTGCATCTCCTTGATTTTCTCGTCCCAATGGTTGGGAGCTTCCCTGGACTGACCTCGATAGCGACTCTCGCCTTCTAGGCTGTAATTCTCGCTTCCCTCCTCCTGAAAATCAGGATCCTCATCATTGGAAGCAGAGGGAGGAGGTGGAAGTCCACCGCGATTTGACCCTCCTGGGGCTCCACCCGGGGGAGGAGGTATGTCGAGATGAGCGCAGCCTTGTGGGTCAACCAGGAGCCTGCCGTGTGGGACGACAGGTGGAGCTCCAACAGATGTGCCCTGGGCGCGTGTGGCATGATGACGAGCGCCCAGGGAGCCATGAGGATGGGCGCCCAAGGGGTATTCCTCGACCCTGGGCGCCCAGGGGTTGGGCGCCCAGGTGAGGGTGGCGTCTGTTGGCGCCTCGGCCCCGGGCACCGTGTGGACGGGCACCGGGGTGAGGTGCCCCTCTGCGTGGAGGAACCGGTTGCTCTGAGCGAGGTACTTCCTGCGACCCTGCACCTAGTGCTCCTCCCTGACCCGCCAACATGAGCTGCAATATTTGTTGGTTCTGAGTCACCAACTGTTGCATGGTCTCCAGCATCTGCTGAGGAGAGGGAGCGGGAGCATTCGGTGCAGGGTTGGTCGGTGGAGGATTACCCTCGCCCTCGCGCGAGCGATTACCATCTTGTCGCCTTATTGACCTGGTGATCGACATGGCTTTTTTGAAAAAAGGAAATTCTTTTCGTTTCCCACGGACGGCGCCAAACTGATGATGCCAAAAAATGGTTTTCGGACACCACCGGTCAAGTAATAAGCAATTAATGAGAAATTAATGGAGAGAGAGAGGGTTTATAGTGGTTCGGTCAGTGTGACCTACGTCCACTTCAAACTGGTGATTTTACTGCTCTGGGGAAGAGATTACAAAGTTGAAGATTACAATGATAATGTGAAGAATTGGAGGAGACTTGCTTCTTTGATAGGATTCTCCTTTTATACTATTTCTCTAACGGGTGGAGAGATTTTCCAGCGATCTCCAACGATGTACGCTCCAGTCTGGTAGAGTCTTCTGAACCCTCCTCAACAGACGAGCAGGTAAGATTTCCTCCGCGGGAATTGGTAAAAGCAGGTAGGTGAAAACGACGCGATGACTTTGTCATTCTGTGAATTCGGATCCGGCCCTTAATGGGTAGATCAAGACTTGAGCTCATCATGGACTTAGGTCAGTTAGACCTGACCTGTTATCGTGGACCGAGCCACTTGGGCCTGGCCCATCAGGGTTCTTACATCGCAGGCCCTTTGATTGAGCTGTGATTTAGGAACATCTTTTGCTACTATGTGGCTACGATGGTTGCTTTCTACGTGGCCTTGATGATGGGCCATTATCTTTATGTTACTACCATGTAACTGTGATGATGGGCCATCAACTTTTTTAGGCCTTATCTACTTTTCCTACTTTGTTGGCCTTATTTCTGGTTAATCATACTTACCTTAATAAATAAAATGCACCAAGTAACAAATTTGGTTAGTTTCTTCAACCAGCAATAGTATAGGGCTTTCATTCTTTGGTTTTTTTTTTTTTTTGGTTGTGTTCAGGTTGTAAAATGTTTGGCTGGGGCTGAAAGCAGTGTTAATTATTTGGGTTTGAATTCAGGTTAGGAGTTTGTGCTCCTGGGTCGGATTCAAGTTGACCTCTACCCAACCCGAGTTGCACACCTAGTTGGGTTAGGGTCAGTTTGATGGGCTGAGGTGAGTGAGACCTGCACTCCCCCAGTCCAGACTTGAAGGAAATGCCAAGTATAAACTTCTTATTGGGATATTTTTGCATTAGAACATGCCCACCCACCTCAACCTGCACATTGGGATGAGTCAGGATCGTGTGGGAACAAGCTCAAAGAATATCCAGAGGGACAATAAACCCAACCCACATTCATAATCCCACAATATCATTGAATTGAACCACTTGTATTAGGTATGTCCCAAATTCATTCTAGACAGGTTATGTCCATGACTTCATCTGAACAGTTTGAAGAAGGACCAAGTAATAACTTTACAATACCAAAATGCACAAAGACCTAACATCTGAGAATCCGACCCAACTAACACATGCGAGGAGATATAAACACAATACATGTAAGGTGATGGAAACTCACACATGCAAGAAGAGAATAAACACAACTCATATATGTGATGTAATAAAAACTCACGCAAGCAAAAAGGGAGGAGACGGGGTTCGAACCCAACCCTCCGAGTGAGAGTTGCCGCTCCTTACCATTCACTTCGAATTTTGGTTAGAAAGTCTCTGTTTTCTAGGCTTCTTAGAAAGGGAGAATATTCAGGGCTTTTGCTCATCGCCTTCTCCTTATCTTTTTCCCAAACATGTCCCAACCTCATGGTTGAGTTGATAATCCCCTTCATTGACTAAAACACCCTGATAACCACCAAAACATTCAACTGTCCAAGCCACATGCATAAATTTGGGTTGGGCTTCCTTGAATTTGGACTGGGTTCAGGCTTAGATTTTACAAGTCCAGTGAAGACTTAGGTTAGACCCCCAAGGACCCAAAATTGCTTGAGTATACCTGTAAATCCGCCTAGTTGGCATGCATATTTGGACAGTCAAAGACCATAAAAATGAGGGTTGTTTTCTTCTCCTAAAGCTCGAGCATAGGTAGGGCAGGGCCCAAGTTTTTTTTTAAAGGTCATATTTGGGTGTAGGAATGACCTTGTCCGACCTAGCCTTTTGCCATGTCCATTAATATATAAAATATACATGAGAAATCCTAAAAAAAGGCCCCACTTTAAAAACGCCCCTTTTTTCTACCTTTTTTTTTGTTGTCATGGGGGCCATGTTGAGTCAATCTAGTTTTTTCATACATACTACCCCACCATGAATAGTCACAAGTCCAAGTTTGGCACGCATCCGACTTTTCCTCATCATTAGATTGAATCATAGTAAAATGATACATCTAAACCATTAAATTTTAGGGCTATTGATAAAAAGCTTATGATGATCTTATGGACTCAAGATTTTGCATATAGGTAGGCCTCATATGGATCCTTCTATCCAGTGCACTGCTATGATCATCATCCATCCCAGTTGACCCAACTAGTGGGCGTTTTCTCTTAAAAAATATTTGAATACTGTGTAGCGCTCCCTAATATATATGCATTCATATGATTTATATACCCCTTCTCCCATCACTTGCAATGGTTAGGTTGTGGTGGTATATTTAAATGATATGAATATTTAATATATGCACAACTTGTAAATACTCAATCAAACAAGTACAGTTAGTTACACATGCAAAGAGAAAAGCAACAATTTCACTTACCAATGGGAGTAAAAGTCAGCACATTGCTTTCAATCTTATGTGAGAAATCTCAAACTAAAGAGAAAGAATTGTAAAAGTGCCAAAGACAACTGCTCTAATTAAATATAATTGCCTTACTTTATTTAAATATTACTCCTAAACCATAAAATCCCATCCTAGAATTCAAATTAAAACTCCCAACTAAAATTTAAATTGAAAATCAATTCAAGTTCAAGTTCAAGACCAAATTCAAACAAATTAAAAGGAAGGGATGTGGGTCCCATGACAAAATCCTATTGTTCATACTTGTCTATTCAATCCCACATAGATCTTCAGATGGCACCATATTTTTTCATCTTTAACATTTATGAAGATTGATCAAGACCCCATTAGATCAATCAGACTTTTATATAAAAGGTTTTGATCGGATGCGAACACTTCTCACCATTGGGGTGCGAAGTGTAATCTGGACCGTTCCATTGCGGGCAAGATCCGACGGTCCAGACGTCCTTAACATAAAGCCAGAGAAAAGGGCAAAAGCCCTCCAAAACAGTTTTTGGCTCCCGCTCCTGCTCAACGAAAACAAGAGGAAAGACGAAGAAGATCTTCTCCTTCAACCCCAACGCCCGGCTCCGACTCCGGCTCCTCTGCGCATCATCTTCTTCCCCTTCTCATTTCATCTTCGACGCTTCAATCGATCACTGCTCAGTTATCTCTCAATCTTCTTCTCCCCCCTCTCCTTCGATCATCCTCGACGCCTCTGCCCCGCCTCAAATCCACTCCATCTTCTCTTCCCTACCTCAGATCTTCTCAAATGGACGCAGAAAAGGGAAATCATTTTGACGCAGAAGACCCAGCTCGATCCCAGTGTTTTAGGGTCCTCCCTGGCGTCCAACCATTCTGTCCCCAAATGGAAGCAGAAGACCCAGCTCTCCAACTATGCCTCCAAGTCTGGACCCCCTCGCAGCAGCCATCCCCATCTCAGTTTCATGGCACATGGCCGTCAGGGACATCCATCCCCGTCGATGTCACAACCCTCCCGCAGCAACCATTCCCATGTGAGGCGTCCATCCCAAGTGAGCTTTTTCAGGTTTCCCTCTCTCCCTGTCCATGTGATTTGGTGCTTTTTTGTTCATGTCATGTGGATTTTTTCCAATGATTTCTTAGGCCCTTTAAAATCTGGAACATTATCATTACATGAATGCATGCTCTGTGATTTAGAAATCTCATGGTTTTTTTTTTTTCATCATCCTACTTGCTTGAATCGTGGTGCCAACAAACATCAATACTGAATTGTTTACTCTGGCAAAAGAAAATTTTAAGAACCAGGGTATCTAGAATTCATATACTTGAACTAGGTGGAACCGACATAACAGTTATGTATTCCCAAAAGGCCTCTCCTCAGAGTATGTTTAAGCTTGGGGTTTGGGTACTAGGTTTTATCTATTTGCTGATGTGTATGAGTGTTTTGGTATAAAATCGCTGTAAAGTAGTATAGATATATATATATATTCTTGATTAGGCTCCTCTTATAGATTAGAGGACATTGTTGTTGGCAATGTTTGGAACATAATTATTGATTTAAAAAGCGGCCAAAGCAATGTTCTTATTACTTATATATATATATATATATATTTTGCATGTATTTTCGTGGCGTGGTTATATTGTTGTCCTTAAACTGTCTAAAAGAACAAAGCAGGTCCATCTTTACCAATTAAGACATTTATACCACAAGTTGAGGAGGAGAAAATACCCAAAGTTGGTTTTATTTTTGATAATATAGAGGTGGCTTACGACGCTTATAACATTTATGCGAAATTGGCGGGTTTTAGTATCAGACGAAGCTCTGAGACAAGGGTGAACAATAGCGTTGTGAGGAAAAAAATTGTTTGCTCCAAAGAAGGTTCTAGGAATGAAAAATTAGGTGTTGTCTCTATACAGCAGAGATGGAACTCAGAAACGCGGGAAAATTGTGGGGCACACCTTCAAACTAGAAAAACAAAGGAGGGGCAATGGGTGGTGTTTAAAATTGTTGTGGAACATACTCATTTATTAAGTACCCCTAGAAAGACTCATATGTTACGATCACATCGTATAGTCAGCGCTCCCAAGAAAAAATTGATCTATACTTATGGGGCTGCTAATTTACGGCCAAGGGATCAAATGGCACTTCAAGAGCTACAGGCGGGTGGGAGGGATAAAGTTGGTTTTACTGAGACAGATTTTCGAAATCAAATTAGAAACAAAAGGGAAGAAACAAAAGATGAAGATCGTGAAATGTTCTTTGAATACTTTAAACAAATGAAAGAGAGAGACCCAAGATGTTATTTTGCTATTGAGAAAGATGATGATGATCACATTAAACATGTGTTTTGGGCTAATTACTATTTTCAAAAGTCATATTCAGAATTTGGGGATGTTGTCTCATTTGATACAACATACAATACAAATAGATACGGTCTTGTTTTTGGTGCATTCACCGGAATTAATCACCATGATCAATCAATATTATTTGGATGTTGTCTAATATCAAATGAAACTTTTGATACATTCGTGTGGGTTTTTAACAAATGGATTGAAGCAATGCAATGGGACCCGCCAAAGGCGATCTTAACGGATCAAGATTCTGCAATGACAAAAGCAATCAAGTTCGTTTTTCCCACCACATGCCACCGTTATTGCTTGTGGCACATTTTGCAGAATTTACAGAAGAATTTGGGTGGAATTGCGATTCATAATCCGAACTTCATAAAAAAATTTAAGAAGATTGCATACAATTCTATCACAAGAGAACAATTTGAGATGGATTGGAAGGATATGTTGAAAGATTTTGATCTTCTAGACAATGAGTGGCTGCTTTCGATGTACAATATTCGCGAGATGTGGGTGCCAACGTACTTGAGAGACATATTTTTTGGAGGGATGTCTACAACTTCAAGAAGTGAGAGTATCAATGCATTCCTTAAGCAATACGTGACACAAAAGAATGGTTTATATGATTTTATGTTGCGATATGAGCGAGGCATCGTAACTCAAAAGTATCATCAGTTGAAGGCTGATCATGACACTATAAATGGAAGACCAAAATTGATGACAGATCTACCAATGGAGAAGAAGATGTCTGAAATATATACGAAAAAGATGTTCTACAAGTTTCAAGAACAATTCTGTTACATAACATGTGGCATTGTTGAGCTCATATATGATGATTTCGAGCAATGTGTTTATAATGTTTCTTCATTAAAAAATAATGAAGAAATTGAACGAACCGTCCTTTTCAAAAAGGACGACAAAGAAGCAAAATGTTCATGTCAATTATTTGAGATTCGAGGAATTCCATGTGGACATATCATCTTGTTTTTAAACAAGAGAAAATTTATGAATGACCTCAACAGTATATTTTAAAAAGATGGACAAGGTTCGCAAGAATAGACGATGAATCTGACATCAGAACATGCTTTTCATGTGATGGTTCATTGCTTGAACGACATGGAGGTTTATCATATGATGCTACAATAGTCATTGAAGAGGCGTCCATGTGTAAAACAGCATACCAACATGCGAAGAAGGTTTTACAAGAGTTAAAGAAGAGTATTCGTGAGATCAATGAAAATGAAGTAACAACAAAAGATGACAGTAAGAGAAAAAGGCAAGGGGAATTACCATGAAGAGAGATATCTTGCGCCAAAGAAAGTGAAGACAAAGGGTGGTCCAAAAAGATTGAAGTCTTCTAAGGAAAAAGCAATGAGAAAACCCCGGCTTTGTCGTGGATGTGGCAGGCGTGACGTTGCACATGACATGCGCAATTGTCCTATGCTTGTCAAGAGGTATAATTTGTTTTTAACATTACAATTTTTATATTTGATTTTAAATTTTATTATCATAAAGATTGTGCTTTCTATTCTTCTTCAGTCCTATAGATCATGTTTCTGGAAACGATGGGAGTATTTTAGAAGACGAGGATGAGGACCTTATTGAATGTGAGGGCTTGGAAAGGGCTATTTCCGATGATGGTACTTTGACACAGATTTAGGTATGCAATTACGTTGTAGAAAGAGATATTTTATTTATGTAGTTCACTGACATATATTTCAATTTATATGAATGCTAATGACTTATACAATTTCCTTTTGTAGGCCTTAAATGAAGATGTGCACCACAGGTTTATGTTGTTGCAACTAGTAATGGTTCAATTGGTGGAGAACATTTGTGTGTTTTTTATTGTTGATAGTTGTGGTGCACTGGGACCATATGCTAAATGTATAGCTTTTGTATAGCTTTTGTTTCCTGTTTGTTTGTGGCAGGGACTTGCTTCTTATTTTGTATTTGTCTCAGTGTTTCGTGAAGGATTTGCTTCTTTTTTTGTATTTGTCTCAAGGAAGCCACTTGTGAAGGATTTGCTTCTTTTTTTGTATTTGTCTCAGGGAAGCCACTTGTGAAGGATTTGTAGCAAGTTTTAAGCTGCTTGACAAGTTGTAGGTGGAAAATGAGTAGCCAGGCTTCTCATTTTGATCTTGTCTAGTGTTAGCGTATTTGTGTCCAGTTCCTGCATCAAGACTTGAAGCAAACCAACTACTCATTTTGGTTGGAAAACATGCCTACTCCCAAGTTCTTCAAGTGATTGGAGATGAACGCAAAGAAGAAAAGAACAGAATCTTTCTCATTCATTACATATTTTTTGTCATCTTTATGGTTGAGTATATGGTTATCTTTCTGAAAATTTATTCTGCTGGAAGTTAGTGTTGGAGGTGGAGTTCTTTTCCCCTGTTGGTCTTGGGTAAGTGATGGTCTTTGGCATATAATGCTACCTGCCAAGTGTAGTCGAAGAGAAACATTTTAAATTATTAAAGATTATCTTGAATATCTTTTCATGATTCTTGATTTGTAATATCTTTTCAATTCTTGATAAATTTCAGAGAGGGTCATTGTCATGCTGTGCATTGAGTAACATATCATGAAAGAGAATGTGAATAGCAGGAGGAAGGGGCAGCTTTGGTGGAAAGAAAGTTTCTTTTTTTTTAGAGAAATGAAATGGATGAATGTTGTTTAGAAGAGGTTGTAAGAGGTGAATATGTATAGATTTTCAAATATTGTATGTTATACATTTGAGTTATGTATATCAATTTCAATTAAATAACATTTGAACCATTTCATAATTGTACATTTGAGTTACTTAGAGAAAATGTGTGATGTTGTGGTGGTTGTTGGTTCATTTTGATTTGTAAATCAGCTAAAGAAAGAACGGTAGATGAACATAAGAAGATGAGAAAAAATTATACAGAAGCTTGTTAAAACAAGAAGTCAGACAAAGAAAACAGAACATAAAAGAATGTCTAATGTTTACAACCTTCACATTTGCAGCAACAACACATATGCAATTGCTCTCCCAAGTCCCAATCCCACAGGGGGTTCAGATTGGAAAAAAGGAGATACGTGGGTGTTTTTAGCAGGGCTGAATGCTCAACTAATTTGTAGAACTAGAGGTTCACATTTGCAGAAAACATGATCAAAATCCAACACATTTCATGGAGTCCATGCATGCACACACGCGTGCGCACACACACACACACGAGAGGGAGAAGGTGTAAATGAGTCGTGGAATTCAGCAGATATTCTAAACCGAGTTGAAAAAGTGCGACGGTTGAAAAAATGTCAAATGTGGTTGTACTTATGCAAATTAGCAGAATTTAAGTTCATCATATGTACTTGGAACTCCCCAAATTTGAGAAAAAAAAACATCGGGAAGTGGGTTAAAAATTGTCATAAACAGGGGTACTCAGCAAGGGTAGTGCAGATTTTCTAAACTGAGTTGAAAAAGTGCGACGGTTGAAAAAATTGTAAACGTGGTTGTAATTAACTGCAAACTAGCCAAATTTAAGTTCATCATATGTTCTTGGAACTCCCCAAGTTTGAGAAAAAAAAACTTCGGGAAGTGGGTTAAAAACTGTCCTAAACAGGGTACTCAGCAAGGGTAGTGCAGATTTTCTAAACTAAGTTGAAAAAGTGCGACGGTTGAAAAAATTACAAACGTGGTTGTAATTAACTGCAAATTAGGAGAATTTAAGTTCATCATATGTACTTGGAATTCCCCAATTTTGAGAAAAAAAAACTTCGGGAAGTGGGTTAAAAACTGTCTTAAACAGGGGTACTCAGCAAGGGTAGTTTAGATTCTCTAAACCGAGTTGAAAAAGTGCGACGGTTGAAAAAATTGCAAACGTGGTTGTAATTAACTGAAAATTAGCAGAATTTAATTTCATTATATGTACTTGGAACTCCCCAAATTTGAAAAAAAAACTTCGGGAAGTGGGTTAAAAACTGTTCTAAGCAGGGGTACTCAGTAAGGGTAGTGCAGATTTTCTAAACCGAGTTGAAAAAGTGCGACGGTTGAAAAAATGTCAAACGTGTTTGTAATTAACTGCAAATTAGCAGAATTTAAGTTCATCATATGTACTTGGAACTCCGTAAATTTGAGAAAAAAAAAACTTCGGGAACTGGGTTAAAAATTGTCCTAAACAGGGGTACTCAGCAAGGGTAGTGCAGATATTCTAAACCGAGTTGAAAAAGTGCGACGGTTGAAAAAATGTCAAACGTGGTTGTAATTAACTGCAAATGAGTAGAATTTAAGTTCATCATATGTACTTGGAACTCTCCAAATTTGAGAAAAAAAAACTTCGGGAACTAGGTTAAAAACTGTCCTAAACAGGGGTACTCAGCAAGAGTAGTGCAGATATTCTAAACCGAGTTGAAAAAGTGCGACGGTTGAAAAAATGTCAAACATGGTTGTAATTAACTGCAAATTAGCAGAATTTAAGTTCATCATATGTACTTGGAACTCCCCAAATTTGAGAAAAAAAAACTTCGGGAACTGGGTTAAATACTGTCCTAAACAGGGGTACTTAGCAAGGTTCTTTGAGTCCATTATAGTGTTGATTGTCTAAAAGGTGGTGTTCATTCATATTGTAGTGTAACATGTATTTAGAAAAAAAAAGCACCCAATGTGACATACAATGTCACAAATCAAGAGACAACAATAAACATGAGAGGATAACCATATATACTATTGGACTAACATCGAGTAGATTAAATTTTGTCAACATATACAACATCCATTCAACACTTCCTTCCTCCAGTTCTTAAAGACATATTTTAACATAAGATTTTCAACATACAAATTACACTCATAAGACAACACAAAAACATCACTAGACAAAATGCTTTATATGATTTCTTCCTTTCTTCGGATGCATGTTTTATCTCTTCAACTGCTGCCCATAAAATCTCATTCTGCCTATCCATCATCTTTTTCATATCTTCGATCATTGCTGCTAGATTCTTTTCCTTGTCAATTTCATCTTTCCATTTGAAGCTTCCACAACCATGTTCATGCTGCAAAAAAAAAAAAAAAACAACCAAAACAAAACAACAAAAATGATCTCTAATCAGTACATCATAGCATTATTGCTAAATACAAGCATATGAAACACTTACTTTCCAATTAGGACATCTCCAAAACTTTCTATTTGGATTAGACGTTGTATGAGAGGTCAAACAAATCATATCACCACATGAGCACTTTGGCACCCATTGATTGGAATTAGAATTTGACGATGACATGGCCATGCTTGTTTGAAGTAAGTTGAACTCGGGAGAAATCTACTAAATAAAAATAATCAGGATTCAGACAAGTAATTAAAAAAATTTCTATGAGTAAAAAAAAAATCAGATGGAAATTATCACCAGATTTTTTATTTGGGATTGTAAAATAACACTAAATGAAGGTTTTTGAAAGAAATAAAATAAAATGATAATGCTTGTATTGTCTTCATCACTGTTCCCACTTCATCAGCTTATACCCACGGTTCTGAAACCAAAGACTACAAAGATCACAATAACAGAGAAAGAAGTGATATACTGCACCCAAGCAGAAAATGAGGTGGAGAGGATCCGGGCTCACTGTTCCCACTTCATCAGCTCATACCCACGGTTCTGAAACCAAAGAGTAAAAAGATCACAATAACAGAGAAAGAAGTGATATACTGCACCCAAGCAGAAAATGAGGTGGAGAGGATCCGGCCTCGCCAGATCTGAGTCCGGACTTGCAGCAGAGCAGGGGAAGAAGACAACATTTTCCCTCTTTTTTCGTCGAAGAAGAAATGAAAAAGGGAAGAGTCCAGTCGAAGCTGAGGCGTCGAGGATGACAGAGGAGATGGGGGAGACCGCTTGTACTTATTGAAGAAGAAACGAGAAGAGGAACAGAGGTTCGCCTGGTTGTTCGTCAATGTTGAGCTCGCACCCTAGGTTTTCGTCGATTGAAAAGGAGCAGTGATCGATTGAAGCGTCGAAGATGAAATGAGAAGGGGAAGAAGATGATGCGGAGAGGAGCCGGAGCCGGGCGTCAGGGTTGAAGGAGAAGATCTTCTTCGTCTTTCCTCTTGTTTTCGTTGAGCAGGAGCGGGAGCCAAAAACTGTTTTGGAGGGCTTTTGCCCTTTTGGGTTGGCTTTATGTCAAGGACGTCTGGACCGTCGGATCTTGCCCGCAATGGAACGGTCCAGATTACACTTCGCACCCCAATGGTGGGAAGTGTTCGCATCCGATCAAAACCCTTATATAAAATCTAGCATTTGGGCCTATATCACGGGGAGGGGTAGTTTGTGCTTATGAAATCTAGCATTTCTCTCGCCTTGGCCCTCTCTTGGCCTTTAAGGGTTGGGACAAGGGCCTATTTAGTTCATGCCCTCCAAGGTTTGGCTAGGGCTAGGACTTATCTGCATGAGTGAGGATAACATAAGGGCAGACCCTTGCTCAACTGATAAATGGGTCAAGTTAAAGTTTAGTTCGTACTTGTTAAATGACCTACCAAGTCAACCAAATCTTACCCGACACTCGGCTCATTTTGAAATGTACATACACACAGAGGCATGCTTGCCGCTTGGAGTCTACCTATCTTATTTTGAAATGAAATGTATATACACATACATTATTGGATATGATCGTAATAAATATATACATGAGCAGTCTCCCTGTGGAGTCTACCTTGCGTATTTTGAAATAGATATCGGTAAACTAATACACACAGGGGATGTAGTTATAATAAACATATGCATGTACGCATGCCCTGTGGAGTTTACCTGTTTTATTTTGAAATGAAATACATACATACTGGATATGATCGTAATAAGTACATGCATGAACACCCTCACCTTGTAGTTTATCTATCTTATTTTGAAACAGATTTTGGTAAAACTTCTTATATATATATATATATATATAAAAACATATACACACAGGATATGATCGTAATAAATGTATCCATGAACGCCCGCCCCATGGAGCTAGCCTGTCCTGTTTTGAAATAAAATACACACACATAGGATATGATTGTAATAAATACATGCATAAACGCCCGCCCCCGCAGAGTCCACGTTTCTTATTTTGAAACGGGCTTTGGGCATTTTTTTTATATATAAACAAATACACACACATAGGATATGGTTGTAATAAACATACGCATGAACGCCCACCCCTTGGAGCCAACCTATCATGTTTTGAAATGAAATACACACATGACATGGTCGTAATAAATATATGCATGAACACCCACCCCGTGGAGCCAACCTGTCATGTTTTGAAATGAAATATTCACACACAGAGGCTATGATCGTAATAAATATATGCATGAACGCTTGCCCCATGGAGCTAGCCTGTCATGTTTTAAAATAAAATACACACACATATGATATGATGGTAATAAATACATGAATGAACGCCCGCCCCCGTAGAGTCTACCTTTCTTATTTTGAAACGGGCTTTTGGCAAATTTTTTATATATAAACAAATACACACACATAGGATAAGGTTGTAATAAACATATGCATGAACACCCGCCCCATGGAGCCAACCTTTCATATCTTGAAATGATATATACACACACAGGATATGGTCGTAAATAAACATATGCATGAACGCCTGTCCCGTGGAGCCAACCTGTCATATTTTGAAATGAAATACACACACATAGAGGATATGATCGTAATAAATATATGCATGAACGCCCGGCCCGTGGAGCCAGTCTGTCCTGTTTTGAAATAAAATACACACACACATAGGATATGATCGTAATAAATACATGCATGAATGCTCGCCCCCACAGAGTCTACCTTTTCTTATTTTGAAACGGGCTTTGGGCATCTTTTTATATATATAAACAAATACACACACATATAGAATATGGTTGTAATAAATAAGCGTATACATGAACGCCTACCCCGTGGAGATAACCTGTCATGTTTTGAAATGAAATATATACACACATGATATGGTCGTAATAAATATATGCATGAACACCCGCTCCGTGGAGTCTTCCTTTCTTATTTTGAAACGATTTTTGGTAAGAAAATCATTGTTAATATGATCTTACTTCAACTATATTTAGATCTACTTTCGAGTCATTTTGGGCGACTACACATCCAACGCGAGATAGATCGAATTACGAAAACGCCCCAACTTGCCCTACCTCGTCCAAGTTGAAAATAAGCCTCCGCGCCAATGGCTTCTTGTTAGTAACCCGAATCTTAAACCGAAGCCCAACTAGAAAACTTAGAATTCAAAGATGATAATGAATTTTCACTCACTCAATCAAAATATTTAAGTTCAATTTGCACTACTATCCACCAACCCAATTAGGTCGACTTATCTTTTAAAAGTTCAGATTGACCCTTTTAACTTTCGGATATGAATGGACCTTATATTTTTCAGCCCGAATAATAACGGGTCGAATCTAGTTGACCTACTACCCCAGTCCCACCCAGTCATCTACCGCTTGGCAACTATGGTAAGGTAAGGGTATTTTAGACAATTCAAACAAATCCAGAGAAATCTCTGTCCTATTTTACCTCCTCCTGCGCCTTCCAATCCCTCTCTTTCTCAACGAAACCGTGGACCCTTCACCCCCCTCTCCTCTCCTCGATCCAAGCAAGATCCAAACCCAAAAACCCTAATTTCCCCTCCGATCTCCTCTAAAAAACCCTAATCTTCCCCCCAATCTCTACCATCGTTGAAGTTCTTCATCGAATCGCTCAAATCCTCCTTTCAGAAGCTTTCCTTCCTCCAATCCTCCTCCCCATTCAGACGAACTGAAACCGAAATTAGGGCTTTCTGCTCTCTCTGCAATTCCAGAGACTCAATCTCCTACGTCCGATTCATGCCGGATGGCGAACGGCAAGCCATCAGATGATTCGGAGGAGTTCGTGCTGCGATCTGGCCCTAGATCGGGCCTCAAGCGTGAATTCGCCTTCGCGTTGAAGGTCCATTCGGAGGTTTCTGGTTCGCTCGGCCGGACTCGATCGCGGAAGATCCAGAGCCCGTCTTCTTCTTCCAGCAATGGAGTTTCCGCTGACGGAAGCAGCAAGAAGATCAAAATCTCCGGTGCGGATGAGGGCGAAGAATCAAAGAAGAGCGGTAAGAGAATCAGAGTCTCTGGTGTGGATGATGCGAATGAAGAGGAATCGAAGACGAATGGTATGATCCAAAGTCCCTCTTCTTTCAATGAAGTTTCTGTAGATTTAAGCGATAATAGAACCAAAACGTATGAAAATTCTAGTGGCGGGGAGGAATCGAAGAAGGAGAGCGAGAAAAGAGAGATTTTGATGAAGGAAGAAGTTTATGGAACTGAAACCTTCATCGAAGTTGAGGATAAGAAGATTGATTTGGAAGAAATTCCAATTGAGAAAGAAGGTTCTGTAGCTGAAACCTGCATTGACGTTGAGGATAAGAAGAGCGTTATAGAAGAAATTCCGGTTATGAATGAGAGTTCTGGAAACGAAACCGTCATGGTGGTTGAGGATAGCAATGTGGAGCAGGTGGTGGATGGAGATGCGGAGAAGATGATGCTGGAGGATGATGCAAAAAAGGCAGTGGGTGCAGAGCCGTTGAAGGCGTTGAAGGCTTCCGCTCCCATAACTTTTTCGAGGAGATTCACTCGGTCAGTTGCAGAGAAGAATGTGGATGGCAAAGAGGGAAAGATGGTGAATGGAAATGTATTGAAGACTCCCCCTGCCTCACCTCCACCGAGGAGAATCACGAGGTTGAACACAGAGAAGGTGGTGGATGGCGAGGCAGAGAAGGTGGTGGATGGCGAGGCAGAGAAAATGGTGGGCGATGAGGCGGGAAAGATAGTTGATGACAATGGAGAAAGGATGGTAGATGACAATGCGGAAAAAATGGTGGATGGTAGTGTGGACATGGTGGTGGATGTTGATATGAAAAATATGGTGGATGGTAGTGCGGACATGGTGGTGGATGTTGATATGAAAAATATGGTGGATGGCAAGGCCTCAAAGACTCCCCTTTCTCCGACTACTGCACGGAGACTTACTTGTTCTGTTGCGGAAAAGATGGTCGATTGTGATGCAGAAAAGATGGTGGAGAGCGATGGGGACAAGAGGGTGGATGAAAATGCGGTAAAGATGTTGGATAATGATGGGGACAAGAGGGTGGATGAAAATGCGGAAAAGATGTTGGATAGTGATGGGGACAAGAGGGTGGATGGCAATGCAGAAAAGACGGTGGATAGCAATGCCTCTAAGACTTCCCTCCTGCCGACTCCTGCAAGGAGGTTCACTCGGTCCATTGCAGAGAAGATGGTCGATGGCAATGTAGAAAAGATGGTGGAGAGTAACGGGGACAAGATGGAGGAGATTAATGGGGACAAGAAGATGGATGACAATGCAGAAAAGATGTTGGATAGCAATGCGTTGAAGACTCCTCCCCATTATACTTCTGCAAGGAGAATCACTCGGTCGCTCTTGAAATCTAATGCAGATTCATTGATATCGACCGCATCAGAAATGGACGGCGTACGTGCTGTTTCTGAACCAAATCTTAAACCTCGTAAGAATGAGGCTGTTGTTGAGAGTGATGCTAAAACAGCTGATGAAGTCAGCCCGTTTGGTGGTTCTTCAAAGAAGCTTGAATTGAAGATGTCGAAAAAGATTGCGCTGACCAAGATGCCTTCAAATATCAGGGATCTGCTCCGAACTGGGTTGCTTGAGGGATTTCCTGTCAAGTACGTTTTCCGCAGTAAGAAGGTATAGTAAGAAGAATTATTTTTTGTTCTTTTTCCTTCTCGGAGACATCCTGTTTTTATGATTCGCACCCATGCCCTTGTTTGATTTTCTTGTAGGCTGTTCTGAAGGGTATAATAAAGGGTGATGGGATACTGTGTTCTTGTTCTTCCTGCAATGGGAGCAAAGTGAGTGCTGTTTTGTTTTGGTTTGGATATTTATCTGTTGTAAGGTAAGTGGACTGAATGCTTAATTTTATTGTTGGTCGTCGCTGTAGGTTGTGTTGCCCTTTGAATTCGAGAAGCATGCTGATAGCTTAAATAAGCACCCATCAATGTATATTCACTTTGAAAATGGAAAAACCTTCCGTGATGTACTGAATGAATGCAAAAGAGCTCCCCTGGACATGTTAGAGTCGACACTTAAAAGTGCACTTGGTTTATCTTCTGTTAAGGAAGTTGCCACCTTTCAGAACCGCAAAGGTGAGGGGATTATTTGTATATTGGTGCCAATGAGGCTGTGTGTACTTGCTAGTCAAAGATGACATTGTGATTGTACCTTTCTTGCAATTTTAACTTCTGTGGACACTTGTTGTAATCTCTAGAGTCAATTCAGTCGAGGGTTGAGGAGTCAGAGTTGGTTTGCAATAAATGTCCGGAATCAGGTCAATCTCGAGAAAGTTCGGTTAGTGGAACTGATGAAAGTCCAGCTAGTTCAGTAGTAAGTGCAAGGTATGTTCTGTTTAAGAGTTATCTGTCATAAGTTTTTCCTTTAACAGTGAGGAAAACCAGATACAAACAAAAAACGATGTTATAACTTATAAGAGCTTTACACTAACTCTAATAAAAACAACAACTGAGCTGATACAAAAAGCACAGTAGGCATTCTGTCATAGTTGGCCCGTGTGTCTTCATCTATTTGTGTTGGTACTCTAGATGGATAAAGTTGTAATTTTTCTTCTGGTTTTGTTGTATTGATGATTTGATAGATTTATCACAATGGCTTTTGTTGGCACCAGCATTTTAGCTTGCTTGTATAGAAACCATACCCATGTTACAACTATGTTATTATGTTAAATCAGGTTATAGTTAAAATGCATTGTATGCTTCTTGAAATCAACACCTTGAGGGGAGATATGGTAGTTATATTCCCACTCTATGACCTCTTGCATTATCTTTCATTGTTCATGTCTTCAATAATGATCTGATTACTTCCAAAGGAAGCCTAAAGCCTTTCATTAAATTTTGGTGAAGGTGCTCACTATTGCAACCTTGACCTTGTGGGTTTAAGTTACATTACTCATTGCCGATAAAAAAAAAAAAGATTAAAATTGAAAGGTCTTTCCTAAATTCAATATTCCAAATGATCACTCCTTACTTAATGCTTTCCTTAACCACAGTCTGAAATTAACCTCTCCGCCCAGGGAAGTTGCGTGAAACTAAGTTGCCAACGCCACTGACCCATCAATAAATACATTGGCTAGACAGTCTTCTACTGTACTTTATAAATTAGTTCTTTGTTGCGCAATTGCGTTATAAGTTATATCTTATGATACTCTCTCTCTCTCTCCCTCTCTCTCTAGGTTATCAAAGCTACGCTTGAAGACAAAATCTACAGGCAGTGCCTCAAAGAAACTTTCATCTCAAAAGCTGACTTCTGGCAGTACCTCAAAGCAACTTTCATCTCAAAAGAAGAATAGTCATGGAAGATTAACAAAAAAGTCGGTATTTGATATTTTGATTGGACTTTTTAAATTTTTTTATTATGATCCATTTGTCATTCTCATTTAGTTTGTCACTTCAAAATGCTGGCTGTAAATGATCTGCAGGGATTTGCGGCTGCATAAGTTGGTGTTTATGGATGACGTGTTACCTGAAGGGACTGAAGTAGCTTACTATGCTCGTGGACAGGTTGTGGAATGATGATAAATCATCAAGAAGTCCTTGTTCCTTTTTGAATTTATTAGTTAGACCTTTCTGACTAATTTATAAAATATCCTTTCTTGTGCAGAGATTACTTGAGGGTTACGTAAAAGGGAGTTCGATATTCTGTAGTTGCTGCAGCAGTGAGGTACATTGTTTACAGTTGAATTTTAATTTGTGAAAATTTTCTGTCCGATTAAATTTTTATCTTTTAATGAGCAGGTCAGTCCCTCACAGTTTGAAGCTCATGCGGGTTGGGCTTCACGGCGCAAACCGTGAGTTATTGCTTAAACTTTATTTTTGACAGTCCCCTCATATTAAACCCTTAAATTTGTTTGGACTTGAGTCCCTTTCCCTTTTTTCTTGTGTTTTGCCAGTTACCTACACATTTACACCTCCAATGGCGTGTCCCTTCATGAATTATCAGTGTCACTGTCAAAAGGTCGGAAGTTTTCTGCTAATGATAATGATGATCTTTGCACAATCTGTGCGGATGGTGGAGGTCTTATTCTTTGTGATGGATGTCCTAGGGCCTTTCACAGGGGTGAGTGATTGTTTAGCATCCTGTGTTGAATGCTATTCATTATCGTATTTCTCATTTGTTCTCCTTTTACTGCCTAAGTTATTTGGTTGTGGAGCGTGCTCATTTGGTGAATGTGCACATGGAAACATATATAGTGCTAATTTTCTTATTGATAAAATAGAAATGAAAACAGAAGGGATTTATTTTTGCATTCTGTATTTCCTTTTTCCCTTTTATTTTCCTTTTTGATCTGTAACGTGTAAAGAAATGTAATAGTAGTTAGATGCATGTCAAATATTTTGTTGATTTGAAAGACTACATTTACTTTTACTAACATAGCATTTTTGTTCTGCTTGATCTACTGAATTTCGAAGCAGTTGGTCGCTGTGATTTCGATGCAATCCTAGGGTTAGGATCGCAGGTGCTACAGCCCAATTAGGGTTTCCACATAAACAATCACGCGTAGAAGAACACTCTCCAACGATAAGTCCCACAAGGGAAATTCTATTAACTCCAAATCTGAGTATATATATATATATATGATAAAAGAAACTTAGGGGCTAAGAAAGAATCCTAATCAAACTAGGAAACAAGATAAGAATCCTACCCAAATTATAAACCTAATCCTAATTACAACTTTTTACTAAAATTAGAACTAATAACAATTAAAAATCAGAATTCCATGGGTCCACATGTGGCCCACAATTTATCTCCCGTGAAATAGTGGTGCTGCTGCATCAGATTTGTATATACGTGTAGCAAAATGTTCCAAGGTCCAAGAGCTTTTTTTTTAATGTTATTTTTTTTTAATTTCCTTGAAATTCTTTCAGTTCACATGCTGCCAATTTCCTTTAATTGTATATCATTGCTGTCATCAACTCATTATCAAGATTACCTTATCCCATTAATCTGGTTTCCTCTAAAAGGTTATGCTCTTAAAAATCCATACAGCTATGGCCAGAATAATATAAGCAGAAGTTAGAATTAGAAAGTAAGGTCTGTTTATGTGTGTGCGTCAACAAGATCCTTTGAGGCCAAAAACCATCCTTCATTTGTCTGTCTTTTTTTTTTCTTGGGTTTCAATGTTGACACAGGCAGTAATATGGAATGTTTTTCTGTTGATCATCCTCTGTAAATTGATAATTCATCAGTGCCCTTGAATTATATCGTTATTGTTCACAGTTAATGGTGAGATATGGCCGTTGAAATTGGTTAAGATAATTGATAAATGTATTCATTTTTTTTTTTGTTCTTTACAGACTGTGCGGGACTGTCAGGTGTTCCTCGCGGTGATTGGTATTGTAAATACTGCCAAACATTGTTTGAAAAGGAGAAAGCTGTTGCATATAATGAGAATGCAAAGGCAGCTGGGCGGGTTCCAGGAGTTGATCCTATAGAGCAAATAACTAAGCGATGCATCCGTATTGTCAAAACGTCAGGGGCTGATTTTACTGTCTGTGTACTTTGCAGGTGGGTTATTATATGCTCTCTAGTACAAGAAATATGTTGTTCCATGAATAAGAGTGGGAGTAAGGGAGTGAGGGTTAAGTGCATGTAGTGTAGGTCTCGGTGTTTGTCCTTGCCTTTAGCCTTATTGTGTTTAAGTCTTGAGCCCTTTCAAGATGCATGGATTCAAAAAATTTTCCCTGTTCTGTATGTTTTTGGAGTTTTTTTTTTTGGCTTTAAGTTCCTTAATTCTGCTGAAATTTATTTCTTCTTGCTTTGTTGTCTCTGATACATGTCTGTTGAACTTACCATTTGGCTCTTTTTTTTTTTCTTTTCAGATCCCATGATTTTAGCAAATCTGTATTTGGACCACGCACCGTTATGCTTTGTGACCAAGTATGATATTTGCTCTCCTTGTTTACACTCCATATATTGCAGCTTTCTTTGCATGGCTGACAGTCTGAGTTTCTAAGTAGGCTTATGTGACCTATTTTGATTGTATCTATTTTCTTTTTCTTTTTTCCCTCTCAGTGTGAGAAGGAATATCATGTGGGCTGTTTAAAGGATCATCAAATGGCAGATTTAGAGGTGTGATCTTTTTTTTTTTTAATTTTGTGATTGCCTCCTTCATCCAAACAATTTCCTTTATTGTCCACTGTCATCTTAAATCATTTATGTTTTTTACAATATGTTACTTCAACTTGCACAACAGGAATTGCCCCAAGGCAAGTGGTTTTGTTGTAGCGATTGCAAGAAGATCAATACTGCATTGGAGAAGTTGGTTCTTCGTGGGTCAGAGGCACTTCCAAAGTCACTTTCAGATGTTATAAGACGGAAGCATAGTGAAAAATCTTTAAGTGACTCTGCTGATCTTGATGTAAGATGGAGACTTCTTAAAGGGAAGAATGAGTCCTCAGACAGTAAATTGTTACTTTCTAAAGCTGTTGCTATCTTTCATGTAAGTAGTTGCCCTCGCTGAACCAAGATACTTAATGTGTCAATGGCTCTTTTTTTATTTTTTTACTTTTTTTGTCGATACTATTATATTCGCATGTGACTATCCTGATCAATTGTTGATCCTTGATATGTATTTTATTGTGAAGCTATGCCAATCTTTTGAAATTATTATTAAAATTTAAATTTGAACAGCTAGTGTCATTGGCCTGATTTTTGAAGAACCTACATGGTATTATCCATAAATTATGTTCCTGAGATCAGCACCGATGGATTATTTTTCTTCCTCTATCTGTTTCCTGCTATCATCATCAACCAAAGTTGCTAAACACATTTACTTTGTTGGAAAATTTACCTTTTCATATTTTGGAAGTTACCGTGAAAAATATTCATTTGCCAAGTGGGGCATTTATTAGTTAAGCAGATGTTCCTGTGTTGTTACTTGATAATTAATTATGATTTAAGCTATCTAGTGTATTTTGTCTTTTATGCCTCATGAAATGGAGACTTCTTTGAAATTGCTAATTTGCTTTCCATTCCATATTACTTTCAGGACTGTTTCGACCCAATAGTTGATTCTGCAACAAGCAGAGACCTTATTCCTTGTGTAGTTTATGGGTGAGAAAATTCATCATTCTGTTAGAGGAACAGGGTCACTTTGTTGCTTCATTCCATTCATATTATTTTGTACATTTTCTTTCACGATCTCTAAATTCTTCTAAGTTCAATGCTTTGCAGGAGGAACATGAGAGACCAAGAATTTACAGGGATGTATTGTGCCGTATTGACTGTAAAGTAAGAACTATAAATGATGATTTGACTGGTATTAAGTTCTACAGTTATGTTCTGTTATCATGGATTTATACTGTTATTTCTCATGCAGCTCATCTGTCGTATCAGCTGGAATTCTTCGAATATTTGGGCAGGAACTTGCAGAACTTCCATTGGTTGCTACAAGTAGCGAAAACCAAGGAAAGGTGGGTAGACCACACTGAGTTTTTGTATTTTCTCTTTTGTTCATTCATTTTTTTATGAATTCCTATTTGCTTTTTTTTCCCTTGGAAGTCGACTCCCTAACTGTTTGATACTTTTATGAAGTTATTTTCTATTAATTTTCTTTACTGCTGCCTATTTGCTTTTTTTTTCTCCAGGAAGTCAACTCCCTAACTGTTTGATACTTTTATGTAGTTATTTTCTATTAATTTTCTTTACTGCTACCAGATGCCAGCTCTGCAACTGTTTGATGCTGTTATTATGCATCGTCTTGAAGTCTAAAAGGCCTTTACCTTATTATGAATTGTCTAGAAGTCTAAAAAGCCTTAACCTTATTATTGCTATTATAATTAGTATTATGATGTTATTATTTTTTAAAGATAGCTGACTACTTTATTCACCCAAACGGGAACAAAAATAAGGTACATGGTTAAAGATGCGTCCTAAAAGATCACATTAGCCACTATACCCGGCACTGATTGGAAACATTAAAGTCCACTCTATTCTCGAGAGCACCTCCACAAATCAGAAGCCAGTACCCAATGAACTGAAAATCAAAATTGCATCGCATATCATTCAAGGGTATAAAGTGAATCATATCGTGAATTTTAGGATTGTTTTTCTTGTTTTAGTCATAAAAAATGAAAACCAATTTAGAAAAAAGAAAAAAAATAATTGTTCATATCCATCCATTTTTCACCATAGCAGCATAAATACCTTGACAAATAGGACTATAATACAATTATATGAACTATAAAGAGCATCATTGACATGCATTAATATATCATTGGCATTTTTCAATGTTACTAGGAAAAATAAACAAGCTGCAATATATATATATATATATATATATATATAGGGAGGTGCTCCTATGAGAGACACTCTTACCAAGTTGGTGAGAGATGGGTGGGGGCCCTCACTTCCATATCCACTCTCACCAACTTAAATGCAAGGACCCCCAACTTAAATATGAGGGCCCCCACTCATCTCTCACCATCTTGGTGAGAGTGTCTCTCATAGGAGCACCTCCTATATATATAAAAGGCAGCTTAGGAGAAAATTTCGTAAGCTCATGCTTGTGGGGCCCACCTTTATATATGTATATTTTTTTCCTCTTTGAATCAAAATATAATAATTAAACCCAGATCATCAACTTTACTTAGTTAGGATTCTCCTGAAGCTAAAAAAGTGTCCATGAAAGGACTTGTTGAGAAAATTCCCTTAAACAGTTGCACGCAATCCATAAGCAAGTGATGAACATCCTCTGCATCACACAAGCATAAGACAGATACATTGACTAAGAGACAATTTTTTAACTTATTCCTCAAATTATCTTCAGCCATTATCTTATCTGAAGCTATGGTCTAGGATAATGCTAGAACCTGAGGAGGGAAGGAATCCACCGCAAGCATGCATACCTGTCTGATTTTACCATCCTATTAATCATCTCTTCATTGAAGGTTTTCGCAAAAGAAATTCGCTCCCAGAGTTTTACCACCTTGAGCATCAACCCCACTTTCTGAAATATAAACCAACTAGACCTCATCAACTGGTCAGCTAACAAGGGGATCTCAACATTTTACAAGTCCAGAGGAAGTATTCACACAATAATCCTCGTAGACAATCCAAATGCTTAGGAATTGTTGTCATTCCAAATTCCAGCCTGTTCTGGCTGAAAGAGTTTGTTCTGGTCAACCTGCACAGTTCCACAGCAAATTGTTGCGGATCACCTTTTTTTCCCCTCCATTTCCTCCAAAATTTTTGACACTTTTAGAACCGTAAGAGTGAAGTTGTAACGGTATTTATTTCCTCCCAAAGCCAATGAGATGATTGCTGTATGAACAAATTTTAATTTTGTTATGTAATGCATCTGATATCTAAATTTTGAGCTTACCTATTGACTACGTTGTTACCATATCATGTAGTCTAGTTTAGTGTTACTATAAACTTGAAACTTTAAACTTTAATGTTCACTTTCATTCTTCACTAAGTGGTTGCAGCTTACCCCACCACCCCCAAATAATAAAATAAATGGAAAAAGTGGTATATGCATTGGGCGATATGTATCACTGATACATATCAGTTACCGCTGAATTTAAATTGAGATTAAAAGAATCAAGAAAATTCAGAGTATTAGGAAATGTTAGTTTATGTTTATTTTCATTCTTAACAAAAGTAGATGGGCATAGCTGGCCCTTCGTTGTCACCACTGTATGATTTAACTAGTAAGTAATAATGCTGATGTACTTGTTTATTTGTATTTGTATTGCTTATTTATAATAAGACCTAATAAAATGTTAATGGCCATACATTTGAATCAAGATATGTACTACATATGTACTCTGTAGCATCATGACATTATTAGTCATGTACATGCACTGTGTAGCATGCGATATGCTAGTACTTAGTTATTTTAGCTATTCCTCAGTGGTTATTTAATTTCACAATAGTAACTACTTAGTACTTTGTGGAATTTCACAAGGAGCCTTATGATTGTCTAAATATTGATATTATGGGAGGTCATCCAATTTCTCCTTGCTATATGTTTTTTGTGGTTGACTTATTACTTTAGCTGTATAATTTCATTCCACCGATACCCTTTATCTTGATTGTTTGCTTTCATGAGCTTATTAAAATTGTGGACTTAAACATGGTTGCAAACATTTATCCAAATTTCTTAGGGTAATGTTTTCTTGTGAGCTGTCTGTGTACTTCCCACGACCCATGGTGTGGGGCTAAGAAGCATGGACACGGACATGCCGACACGGCATTTCTCAAAAAAGTAGAACACGAACACGTCGGGGACACGTTAGTATTTAATATAATAATAATAATAATAAATCTGATCATATCTAATCATATACGTGGACACGGACATGCCGACATAGCATATCTTCTTTTTCTTCTTCTTTCGTTAGGACTGGACGGGCGAATGGGGTTTTTTCTCTTTCGTTTAGGGCTGGACGGACGAATGAGGTTTTTTTTCTCTTTTGTTTAGGGCTGGAGTTGGATGAACGAATTAAAAGAGCCCCATTTTCCTCTTAAGTTATGACTTTTTACAAACAACCCCGTTTTCTTTTCTTTTTTTACTCTAATTTAAATTTTTTTTCCAATTAACAGAGGCCAGCGTGTCCCCAACGCGTCCCAGCATGTTCGGAATATAAAATATGAAACAATAAATATGATACTCTTTTTAGCGTGTTCGACACTTGTCCGAGCGTGAGCGTGTCCGTGTCCGACACGGACATGACGGCCCCGGAGAGGTGTCCGTGCTTCCTAGGTGTGGGGCCTACCCTGATATATGCCTATCAGTAAGGGAAATGGAAGGGTCTCATCATTGATGCAAATCCTAGGGATAGGATTTGGATCCTAGGTGCCCGAGCACAATGATGGGTTTCCGCAGAAACAAGCATACGATGAAGACCACCACTCTTCAACGACAAATCCCACGAGTGAAAAAAATTCTATCAACTCCTTAAAGTTCCATCTCTACAATGCAATATATAGGGAAAACAAAACTTAGGCCCTAAGTTACCTAATCAAACTTGGAAACTAATAATATTGAAAATGACTCTAATTCAACTCATTAATTAAACTAGAGACTAATAACATTTAATTAAACAAAATAAAAATTCTCTAAACTACACGAGTCTTGTTCCAATGATATGGTAGTGCTATTGCGTTAATCATGGATTAGGGTTGGGAACAAAAAATGGCCACATCAGATATTCATAAGCCTTGGTTTAGTAGCTTCAAACTATAATGGTCTTAGAACTAAATATTTGAAATTCATTTCTTGGTTCCCATGCATCACCAAGTTACATGAATCAATCTTGGCTGAGTTTTTGTTTTTTTGGTGGTGCTATATATGGGAACATCTCAATGATTTTGGCCCCCCCCCCCCCCCCGGCCGAACTAACATTGCACTCTTGTATAAAACGCTTGTCTGGCAATACATTATAAATTAATGTATATGTTAATTCTCATAAAATTTTGGTGTGGGGGAAACAAGGTCATCAGAGCTTGGTTCAGAATTTGTTGGCAGTTGGCACTTTTACTCCTGGATTTAAAAGTATGTGAGATAGTGAAGGTTTAAATCCTTTAAAATCACTTTGATTTCTCTTGAAGTGTCATTCTTATCACCTTGATAAGTTTGTAAGAGCTTTGTATTATTTAAAGAAAAAAATGCACAGAAAAGAATTTGAGTTGTCATTTGTCGTGCAGAGTTCAAATCGTACTAAATTTGATAGTTAATTGTGCAGTGTTAGTGCATGATATGTAATTGACCTATCATTGTGTTTTGTAGGGTTACTTCCAGTCATTATTCTCATGCATCGAAAGACTTCTGGGATTCCTGAACGTCAAAAACCTTCTTCTCCCGGCTGCTGATGAAGCTGAATCCATCTGGACAAAGAAATTTGGTTTCAAGAAAATTAGTCAGGACGAGGTAGGTAGACTTGAATGTTTGCACTTCATTTCTAGTTGTAGGATTAGTGAGGTAACATCTTACTTTCTTGCAGCTGTCTAAATTGACTATGGACTCCCGATTGATGACCTTTCAAGGGACATCTATTTTACACAAGTTGGTACCCAAGTGTAGGATTGTTGGGAGACCAGCCAGGGCCAGCTGATGAGAGAGCTTGGTTTAATGGTTGAGCTTTTATTGCAGAGGCCGTGCGTGTGAGATGTACAGGTAGTAGGGATATTTTATTTTGGTCATGTACAGGAAGTTGAACTTCAAAAACCCTGGCCTCATTCCATTTTTGGATGTATGCTTCTTTACCAATGGAAGCAGAAGAGATTGTTAAAGTAGCCATTGCTCAATACCAAATGAAATTTTTAGCAGATAGACATACAATGAAATCCAAACAAACTGCGATTTGTATTTATCCAATAGTTGAACTAATAGCTGAGCTGCAATTTTATTTTATTTTGTTTCTTTCTCTCTTGCGATTTTGATGATGTTTCAATGTATTTTGTTCAACCGGAGGAAACCTGTCTCCAGTGAAATACTTGGTTTCATGTCATAAAAGATTTCTTTCATTTCTCATTCCTACTTTGGACTGCTTGCCTACTCTAATGAAAACTTGTGACTGATCTTCCAAATCTTATTGTGATTTTGCTTATGTTGCATACTTGTTGATGACCTTGCGTGGGGTATTGTAAGGACTAGTTTGCAGCATCCATCTTGTCCTTTTGTATTATTTTTTTTTAATTTCTTATTTTTTCAGAGCAAAGAATGCTAGCCTAATGACAGGACTCGTGATTATTTTGATCATATAGATTGGATCACAATAATCATGAGTCCTGGACTCATGATTATTTTGATCATATAGATTGGATAAGAATGGCCCCTTACCCGAGCATCGGTTCTTACACGGCTGCCCGGGATTCGTCACCTCTTTCCGCTTGTGCGGGCTCCTTCCCACTCGTGGTGGGGCTTTCTTCCCACTTGTGGTGGGGCTTTCTCGTGTGTATGCGGGTTAGAGAACCATGACTATTCTTCTATTTCTTAATGGAAGCAAAGCCTTGATTACTTTTTTTTCTTGCTCCCAATATGAAAGTAAATTTTGAAGTGTGGATGACCCAGCGACTTGGAATCTCTCTCTCCCTCTCTCCATAAAAAGGAGGTGCTAGGTTCCACTTACGATTGCATTCGGGTCTCAGCAGGAAGGAATTCATTGAAAAGAAAGAATTACAAGAGAGAAACAAACCACCAATCAAGCGATTGGAAGCAATTTTATACAAAATTACAGATAAAGAACAAAAAGGAGAAGTTATATCCACCCTCTGTTTGGCCAAGAATCTGCAAAGGATTTAGCCGACCACCTTATGTGCTTGGACTCCACTTGAGACCTCGAGGCTAAATGCAATATCTCATTAAAATAGAACTGAAACCTTCGGGGAGGAAGATCTTGCCCATTCGCATGCTTGACAATTCCCACTTTCCTCACTTTGATGTAGCCTGCATTGTTTACAGCGTTGGTCATAGACAGCACATAAAAGACGGCTACCACTTTCCTCACTTTGATGTCATGACACCTGCATTGCTTACAGCTTTGGTCCATCCCTACTTTGTTCCATAATTTAGGTAGTATTCACCAATTGTACATCCGGGTGTTTTGAGCCCGTTTGATATTTTTACTTGTCAAGTAAAGTTAAGCATCAAATTAAAAGTACTTTAATTCAAAACTCCTTCTATCTTTTTTTAAAAAAATAAAAAAGCAACTACCTTTATTCATTAAAAGATTAAAAAAAAAACCCTCTATTTTCTCATACAAAAAGTCAAAAGTATTCCATTTCAAACAACTAAAAACGAGAAATTTAGAATGGCAGTGTATGGGCAATGCCTGAGTCCTTATAGGCCCCGATTAAACTAAACAGGTCGCCCAGGACATTATGGGCTGTGTTCTTTTTATTTTTATTTTTATTATTTATATTAAATGCTACACAAAGGTGCTGATGTTAACAGAACCCTTTTGCCCAGAGGGTTCGATAGTAAAGTTGGGTATGGACTATGGACAATCATTTTGGCTTAGGTGATGATTGGCCACATTTTGCCCCAGTTATTGTCGTCGGAAGATTAAAAAAAAAAAAAAAGAAGAAAATACCTTTGGATATAATAGCCCTCATTTGGATGCATGGAATGTTGGAATCCTATCTTGGAATATTCCCTTGAATATGAGGATTCTTCATTATTCTTCACCTTTGGTGGTGCCATGGAATTTAAAAAGGATTACACAGAATCCTCATGTTTGGCATGTAATGTAATCAAATTCTGAGGAATACTTTTAGAATTGGTTAAAATTTTAAAAAACAAAAATGAATATCCAAAAATGATTATCAAATCAAATAATTTTCACTTTAAGTGAGGAGAAATGAGTACCCAGCCTTCACCTAGTAAATTCTAATCCTAAGAAAGTCAAGGTCTTATATATGGCTAGTTGTCTGTCTCCACCTTAAGTCCTTTACATCCCACTTATTTATTATTAATTCTTTCTGGAAGCACATTTGACCATTAATTCAATTCCAATGCAAAGGGACTACAAATGAATGCTAATATATTCTATTAGTTTTTCCCTCCGCAAATTCACTAAAAAATCACGATTCTCTGCTTTAAATTTACTAGGAAAGTGATCTCCTGGCATGTACATGGGGCCCATTCAAGCCCACCAAATTTCTAGGCTAGATCCTAGGCCATTTAACTCAACCATAGCCCATCCAACAAGTCATGTCATTTGGGTCCATAGGCAATTCCACTCAACCAAACAGGGACACCACTTGGATAATCCAAAACATGACTTCAATAATGTTTTTTTTGGTGCTCTTGTTAACAAATGTCATCTTTATTAGCAAAAGACAAAAAAAATAAAATAAAAGAGAACATGACTTCAACAAGCCAAATGGGGCCCATTCAACGACCCCATGTAACGGATACCCTCTCCAAGGAAGCAAGGTGACATTCAGTAAGTCATGTGGGGCCCATACCAGTCCATTAATCGGTCTTTTCAGCAGGTGGGCCCTTTCCAGGCACCCCGTGCTGGGCCAAGGGTACCGGGCACGGCAGGCCTGTAAGGTGTGCACAAGGGCAGTGGCGGACCCAGGATTTTTACTTGGGTGGGGCTAAATTTTTACTTGACTTTCTAACTTTTTTTTCACATTAACCATACAAAAAATGTATTGCATTTAAATAGACACAAAACTTTTTTCATGCTTAGATCCCTTGCCCAATTGAAGTGCCTTCTCACTCCCTCTTCCAAATTCAAGTGATCATCAATTCATCATCATCAAAACAACCTAAGATAACATTTCCTTTAATCTTAGGTGTTTGGATACCTTGCAACGATGATTTGGGTGAGCACCAATGTACCCAATTTGGGCTTCCGAAGGGGTTTTATTTGGATTTAAGGAATTTGGTTACCTGCGCTTACCTAACTATAAAAATCATTCCCTATGATCATGGACTTGTGGCAAAGAAGAAAAATCGCCACATAAATCTAACTCAAGTTCTCCAAACATATGAGTCATAAGGCCTAATTTATGTATGAATTGAAGTTTAAAGTGTGCCCAATGGTGATTTGGTCATCTTGGGACTTATAGATATGAATAGATATGGTGATTTAGGGCTTAAAGTTTGAATTAGGATTTAGAGATTTAGAGTTTGAAATTAGGATTTCAAAATTCATGGTTCAGATTTAGGTATAGAGTAATTAGGATTATACTGCATTTGAAATGAGATGAAAATTGCTTTATTTAAGGTTATTTGGTGAGAGAGAGACTAACTACAAGAGAACCGACAACGAGAACTCAATCGGAGCGAGGATCTTAGACTCTTCATAGAAAGAGATATATGCGCAGTGGATATGGTACTCTTGGTGGGAAGAAGATGTCCGAAGTATTTTCACCAAGGTTTTGTGACGTGGGGCAAACACAATATTTAGACGTGGGACAACTATTTACTAGACATACATGGGAGAGGTTCAGGCCCATTTAAATATCATGCAATTTCAGATTTGACCTGGGGCGGGAAAGGATAGGTCCGCCCCTACACAACGGCCTGGATGCATGGGACCTCCTATGACCAATCCGAATGGGACACACAACCGACTCTCCTATTGTCACCGATCCCATGTTTTTTTGAACCCTTTACCAAGAGGAAGAAAGTGAATTCTTCCTTCCGCATAATTGAATTAGGAAAAAAAGAATCAAAAGAACTTCCCATATCATATTAATATATATATATATATATATAAACGCTATTAATCCATATAATATAGAATAATTCAAATCTATAAGGAAGTGTTTCATATATATATATATTGTATCTCCCTAGAACTTACACTTACGACCAAAGGAATTTGAATTGCCATTTGGTGTGCAGTACTGTGTGGGGATCGTCCCGAGAACCCGCCCCTGATTTCGGCAAAGCATGCCATCGGGGTCTTGGCCTCGGACACAGACTTCGGTTTCGGCAGGTCCAGCAGATATCGGAAATGAATAACCAGTTCGTCCACGTCACCCCATTCAGTCTCGGCTAGATGTAACACCCAACGACTGCGCACCAAAGAACTTGCAGGATCTGGCCACATGCCCGGAACCCAGGCGCGCGTTGGGCACGCGCTGGTGTCACATCGTTCCAGCCGTCCGTTCTCAACAAGTCCCTGATAGGGCTACATCCATTGGCTACGACCCCATCAGGACGGGGCCCAAGAAGGGGATCCGATGGGACCCCAGCCGCCAGCAAATCAGGGCAGGATCAGGCCCAATGTGACTAGCATTTAATGCAGTATGGGCTGATCGGACCCTCATTCAATGCAATGTGGGCTGTGATGGACCCTCATTAAATGACTCTATGGGCTGACAAGACCCCAGCAGTCACATCACTAAGCCCACTTACGCAGGCACCAAGGAATTCTCTCATATAAGGTAAGAAACCACCTAAAAAAGAGGTATGCACACCTACATGCAAAATACTCCCTAAACGTTCCTCTACTCTTCTCCAACCTGCACTCACTGAGGCATCGGAGAGCCCTGCGCTGCCCACAGCCAGGGTCCTTTGACGTCTTCTTCTTCTTCTTCTCCCCTTTCAGGTTCCCAGGTCAAGCAGTTCTACCTCTGGTCTTTTGGATAAGTCCGAGGCACTCCTTTAAACTTGTGAGTATATTTTTTGCACTTACAAGTACAACTCAAATTGTCGTAGTCTTAGAATGGCTAATTGTGGTGTCTTAGTGCATGATATGCCATTTCACTATCCTCTTGTTTGGGAGGGTTACTTCCAATTATTGGTCTCATGCATTGAAAGACTTTTGGGATTCCTGAATGTGAAATATCTTCTGCTCCCGGTTGGCAATGAAGCTGAATCTCATCTGGATGAAGAAATTTGGTTCAAGAAGATGAACCACGATGAGGTAGGTAGACCTGATTATGTGCACTTCATTTCTAGTTCTATGGTTGGCCAGGTAACCTCTTATAATCTTGCAGCTGTCTGAGTTGATGGAGGATTCCCCTGTGATGATATTTTGTTGGATTTTGTTCAAGTGGAGGAAACCGTCTCTAATGAAATAATTGGTTTCATGTGGTGACTACCTAGTACCTACGCTAGGATTTCACTAGCGTTTGCCACGGTTTAGCAAGCATTATCTAACAAAACAGTTACACAGTGACCTAGTGCCTGCTTATGTTTTCATTAAAATTTAAAAATAAAGATTAAAGGTGAATTTCCAGCGAACTCAAATAAGATTTTCTTTAGGGAAATAGAACCAAAAGATGATGCTATATCATGCTCTTTTTGGGAAACTCACTGTTGATCTTCATTTTGAAGCACCCCATGTATTCAATTTTTATGTATTTTAATGCAAACAAACAAGATCTAATGGGACTCGAAACTCTCGAATGTTCTTCCAAATGTTACTGAGATTTTGCTCATGCTGCAGCTGTGTTGATGACCCTAGATAGGGTACTAAAAGATGAGCTTGGAATCCCATCTTTTCTCCCTTATTTTTATTTTGATGTAGCAAACTGGGACTGGCGACTCAGTGGACTTGGTGACTCAGTGGACTAGCTATGACTGAATGACTAGGAATCTTCAGATCAAAGATTGAGTGGCCCCTTGCCTAATGATTGGTGCATTCACAGAATGCTGTGTGATAATGGCTTCTCTTTTATTTTCTAAATGAAATCCAAGTCCTGAATAGTTCTTTTTTAAGGCCCCATACTAATGTACTTCAAAACTTATTGAGTAGATGGTTCTGTAACTTGGTAGACTTTGGGTGGACTAGATTGATGTTCTTTGCTCTTCAAAGGAATCATAAAGGAGATCATACGCCGTTCTCAGTAATCACTTTGATATGATTTTCCCAATTGTGATCTTAACTTTTAGGGTCTGTTTGGATGCATGGTGAATTGAAGTATGGTGAGGTGAAACATCAAATCAAAAGAGAATAAAATATAAGGTGTCATGATGATGTTTTGTTTTTAGTTGTTTGGTATATAATCTTTTTGACTTTTTGTATAGAAAAGTGGAATTTTCTTGTCTTTTAGTGGAGAAAGGAAATTGCTTTTTTGACTTTTTTTGAAAAATTCGGAGGGAATTTTGAAATTGTGTACTTTTGATATGACTCCTTGTCAATTCTTGTCTGGATTCACTTCACTTCACTTTAACTAACGCTACTATCATGGATAAGCCTGTAAACAGGGGCTTCTCACCTGACCCAGGAATTCCAAGTTGGACCATTTTTGTGATCCTCATTAATAGTTGGGCCAGGTCTTGGTCCAGTGTAGGCCATTACAGATCACTCATCTATGTCATTGTGATATATAACTAGAAGAGTGAAAAATAACCTGGATGAAAATAAATCTCGGCCGTCCATTTATAAAACCATTGAGCAGGAGCAGGTGGTTCAGGATTGGCTGATCCATGTGATCCTAGAGATCAATGGGCAATTCAAAGTGAGGCATACAGGTAAATGACCCAACTTAACCATTTGGGTGCGCCCCACAGACAAATTGATGAAAAATTGACATGTCCCTATAGATGAAATCGCAATGTACATGAAGTGTATACCTCATAGTATATACTATTCATCACAAGAGTCAAGGTGAATCCAAACCATTAACCTAGTAGGCCAACTGTAAGACAACGATTGATTATTTTGGCCCACATCTGTTTTAACGCTGTGGCCAAATCATAATGTGGTGAATGATGTGGAAGAAACGGCTTGGCCCCATTAATGATTAGGTTTCGCTCGTGCACCCTATTTAACTGTGTAGTCTAGTGTACAGTATACTCTAATAAATAATAATACCAAATATCATTGTGTACTTTGCGTAGTATGCATACATGAACTGATCATGTCCTTCCTCTATAAAAGTGGAATATGCTTCTGGATTATAAAATGCAAGCAAAAGTGGCCACATTTGATAATTGCAGTCCTATCATATCACATTTTCCCTTGCATAAATGAATTGCTACTCATCCAAAATTCAATCTAACAAAATTCACCTAGTTAGATTGACCTTATGTGAATAAATGTGTGATTTGTTCAATTCAAAGATAGTTTGCACAGATGGACTCAATACAGAAAATATGCATTAGATGCATGTCATGTCTTGCCTAGGTACAAAACCATTGATCAATCTAGACCCAGGTTGACCACATGAACCCAACCCAACATTGCCTCACCCATTTACATACCTTATAAAGTTTTCATGGGTATGGGATTAGATCTTTCTCAAGTTTCCACAGGAATCCATCATCATTTCTCCATAAGATGAAGAAGAGTCATTGAAACCCCACCAGCTAAAAGCCCCTCTCTTTGAACACCGGCATTGCATTTCCAGGGCCTTAGCGTGTAAATCTTCCAATCTCCCACTACCACCATCCCACTTTCTTTTATCACTAAATTATTCCTCCACACCCCTCCTTTCTTTTTCTTACCTCCCACGCCATGACCACTTCTCTTCTCTCCTTATATAAACAACAAAACATAGCCCACATCTTCAAACTGACCCAAATTAACATGGACTCCATTACTCCCATAATCAGAGTCAGAAGCTGCTTCTTTTGGGTCTCAGCACTTGCCATTGCACTCATCTCCATTCTACTAGCTATCCATACAACTGCTTCTCCCAGTGCCAGTAGTAGCATTGTTTTTAGCATTGATAAGGAGATTGTTACTGAGGTAGTAGAAGAGAATTACATTGAAAAGTTGATTTCTTTGTTAAAGCGCATTGCTCGGAGAGCGACTAGGCATCATCATCATCCACACCATCACTCTAAGAAGGATGGCTCAAGTTGTGATGACAACAAATGGACGTCTATGATTGCACAGAGCTACTTGAGGCCGTCGCTTGTCTTGACAGTTGATTTGATGGGGTGTGGCAATTTCACCAGCGTTCAAAAGGCCGTCGATGCGGTTCCCGACAATAGACCTGGTCGGAGGTTTATCCTTTTCGGCGCCGGTGTTTACAGGTTATTATTTCATTCATTCAGTGAATCTCCATGGTTGGATCCATGTCTTTTCTTCTCTTTTTTTCTGTAACGTGTGCATTTCTGATTTGTTCAATTGTGTTCTGTTAGACTATTAGTTTTTGCTTCTGTTTCTCGAATTATTTGTTGGTTCATGTTATCTCTTGTCAGTTAGATACATGACTAGAATGTAATTAGTTGAGGTAATTAGGCCTTCAGTTAATCTTCCATCCTAGACCAAAATTTGTTGGGCCGGTCCATATTACATTGTTTGACAAAACAATGCTCTCATACACATGAAACTTGGGCCTCAATCCTGGGTATGTTAGGAAGTACCTGATGTGGGCTGGGCCTGGGCCTAGCCAAATTGCAGTGCTAGGAATAAATAGTCAGATAAATGAACGTGACAGTTCCAACTTCCAATTCTATCAATATCTACATTGTCCTCTAACAATGCTTCTATCATCACAGGGAAAAAGTGGTGGTTAGTGTTAACAAGACGAACTTAACTTTCCAAGGCCAGGGTTATCTCAATACATCTATAGCTTGGAACGACACTGCAAATTCCACAGGAGGGACAATCTACAGTGCTTCTGTTTCAATTTTCGCACTCAATTTCATAGCTTACAATATTAGTTTTCGGGTAAGCACACACTATATCATCTTATAAAGGGGTAGTAAAAAAAACGAAAAAAGCCTTGAGTCCTTGAAAATGAGGAGTGTTCTAAAGCTTTGGCTGCACAATGAATTTTGAAAGGATTACACAAATCAATCCTTATTTCCATAAATTTCAAGGACTCCTGGTTCTCGAAAAAAGTTGGCAATCCTTCTTTTCATGGACACCAGGATTCCCTGTATCCAAACAAGCCTTATGTCTAATCAGTGTTATACAATATGATATTTAAAGTTTTGTGAGGATTTTATCTTTAATTCACATATAGAGTCTCAGTTTTCTGCACTGACAAAAGCAGAAAATTGATCCCACCTGGTATGTTTGTGAGGCCAATCCAATCCTGCTAGATTTACAGGCTCAAGCTAAGGCAACCAAAATTCAGTTTCATTACCTTTATATGCCCATGGATTTGAAGACGGAATAAAAACTGCGCTATCCACTGCCTGTTCATGACCTTATATCGAATAGCTAGAGTGTCTAATTTGGTCGAATTTTGATAAATTTCTGGTCGAAAGACTCTCCATTGATGGGAATGGGTGGGCTAATCCACAAACATGGTTTCTACTCCCTAATCAAACCGAAAAGTAAACGCATCTAATAATCCAATCAGACGATTATATCTAGTGTGTGAGTTCAGTACTAACAGATGCACATTTTGTTCTGTTCAATAGAACCGTCTCTCCACTCAACTTTTTCAGTGCACTAATCTCAAAGACTTGGTGTGATGATCCTTCATGGACCAGATCTTTTTGTTGATCCATGCAGCCTTGTATGATAGACAATTGACTACACAGTATATAGTTAATTTGGATGATCCCTGCCAATCAATCAGTGGACCTTTTGGCACTGATTTTTTACTGTTGCAACATTTTCTCTGCCATCCATTTGTATAGGTCACTGTCTCGCTGATCAGATGGCGAATGCTGCTCAAACCAGTGAGAATCTCTCCCTTATATGACCCACCCAATGAATGGTCCAGACCAGATCATCAATTCATATTATCACTCTTGAGTGTGGTGCACCACATAACTTGAGCACCATGCTCAGCTTAATTTCCCATTTCTTTATAGGGCCTCTTGCACGTTGTCTTCAAAATTGTAACTAGCTTTGATTTTAACATTTTGTGTGCTGTTGATGAAGAATACTGCACCACCTGCATCCCCCGGTGACGTCGGGAATCAAGCTGTAGCAATCAGGATCGCCGGTGATCAAGCTGCATTTTATGGTTGTGGGTTTTATGGAGCCCAAGATACAGTTCATGATGATCGAGGGAGGCACTATTTTAAGGAGTGTTTTATCCAAGGATCCATTGATTTTATCTTCGGCAATGCTAGATCACTGTATGAGGTATATGATCAGCAAAAATTTAAGAAATATTTCATTTAATTGTACCAGTTGAATTGAAACACATTAGCTAATAGAATCGAAGCCGAAGCAATCAATTGCACCAAAACTTTCAATTAAAAATTTAATTTCTTCTAAAATTTGCGCAAATTTTTTGATTTTCAAGTCTTATCGAAGATGAACTACACAATATGGAAAACGTAGGAAAATTATCACTTGGTTGAATCTTAAACAGGAAAAATATATTCACCGTCATCTTCTTCTGCTGCTGCTTCTTCTTTCAGCACAAAGGACCCCTTATGAAAATTAAAGCAAACCCAAAACAAAAAGTGAGCAAAGTTTCACACTAATCTGATATATATTTTTTTTCTTTTACGAATGGACAGGATTGTACACTTAATTTGATAGCAAAGGAATTGCCACCTGAAGTAAAGATGATCACTGGTTCCATCACTGCTCATGGAAGACAATCAATGGATGAGAAAACCGGATTTTCCTTCGTAAATTGCAGCATTGATGGATCTGGTCGGGTGTGGCTTGGACGCGCTTGGGGCCCATATGCTTCTGTTGTCTTTGCTAGAACATACATGTCTAGTAACATTGCTTCAGATGGGTGGAATGATTGGAGTGATCCTTCTAAAGACCTGTCTGTGGTTGACCCTTGTTACTAATCCCTGAGTTCTTTCTATTAGCATTCATTCACATCAGTAGCAATTCTTTTGGACAAAAGCCTACCATGACAACATTTTTCATAATTCTAAATGAATATCCAAACTTTAGAAACTAGAAGATTAAGGCTGTAAATTAAGGATCTGGGTCTAGGCCTGTGTCGGGTCCATAGTGTTTCCAGACCCAGAATTGGTATTGATGGACCCATTTGGACCAGGACCTGGACCACTTGTCCAAATGTATTATTATATATTTATATACGATAATACATAGTGCATATTTTATGTCTATACTAGATTGATTATTAATTGGGACCATAAATGGTTCATACTTGTAATTTCCGGGTCAGGTCCACTAGGTAGTGGGGTAATTGGGAGTAGTTTTAAAGCCTTAATAGCAGTAACAAAATTGTTAAGATCATGGTCTAATATTTTAATCTTACATTATTTCTTAAATATTTTTTGGGGGCCTTCTATATATCCAAATGCAGCCTTATTATATTGGGAGAATGTTTGGATCTATGACAAATCACAATCAGTTTGGACATGACTTTGGGGAGGCATGGAAATTGAAATCACATCAGGTGGGATTCTGTTGTTATTCACTTTCCCATCCAAAATCAAGATTCACAGTAACTGTTGATGGTGAGATTTCTGTGTCTGTGGGTGGGTGGGTGTGTGTGTGTGTGGGGGAGGGGGGGGGAACAACCAAATGGGAGTAAAAATCTATGCCACTCAAACCTACCTGTTGTTTTGGATATATCCAGATACACCTTAAAAATCATCAATCTCACTCCTACTATGTGTTGCACAGCACTGTCTTCTTCGGAGAATATGAGTGCATGGGACCAGGGGCGAACTACACATCGAGGGCTGCATATGCTATGCAATTGAGCCACACCGAAGCAACGCCATTCATGGAAATTTCATATATCGATGGCAACGATTGGATTATTCCTCCAAGTAATTCATCAGATCCATCTGATCATCACCATCGACATAGAGAATTCATTCAATCTAACTGATTCTGTTACACAGTCGAATGAGACATGGATATATTGGTTTAATGGTAGTTAAAATCCTATTTATACTTCCACAATGTTTGTGGGTTATATTCAATTAGGGAGCCTAACATTGCTTGAGGAAGATGGCAACAGAGAAATGATGGTTTTGTTAATCTGATATACTCTATGTAAAAGAATATGAGAGAGGAATTCATTGATGATTAAAAATATATGTGTTTACTCATGTGAGAACTTAGCGAGCATGCATTTTATACCTAGCTACTATTTTTTCTCGTGAGAGTAGTGATGTTAACAGAGTGTCGTATCTACTTGGACAAAAATGCTAAGTTGTGTTAGTTCTCCAATTACAAAATTAATCCTACTAGAAAACAAAGTATTGATTCCTAAATTAACAAATTAAAAAAAAAGATTTGATTCAATTGAAAAAATATCTTAGGGTGCGAATCCACCCTACCCTCATACAATGGCAAGTAGGGTTTTAATATCAACGCTTTAAAGACTCATTTTGTTTACAAACATTCACATAGTCAACAAATAAGGGATGTGAGTTTAGATCTGAGTATAACCTATTTATATGACATAGATTATCTTGGATCTAACAACACATTCATTCAAGCACCATTATATGACTGATATTTTAAATCTACAAGAATAAAATACCAAAACTAGATATTGCATTAACAAAGAAAATCCAATGAATGGATAATATTCATGTCATATAATCAAAGCATTCAAAGTAAAATCCTAGAACCAATACATCACCAAAATACAAGATTAGAGCTTCATTGTAACCCCAAGGTGGAGAGTTAGTTACTCATGGAGAGAGACAGATGAAAAATCCTTGACGAAATCTCCATTGGTGCTCTTTCCAATCCTCTAAAACCAGTCTCTAATTTTTCTCTCAAGACTTTGAATGCCCTAAAAACAAATTATGGGCTTTCTTTTATAGACTTTTCTTCAAAAACTTTTCAAAAAACGGAGGGAGGTGGACTCCACCCGCGTCTGGCGTTCGAGCGCCAGCAGGCAGTAGCTTAATTCATCTCATTAAAGACTATTAGCTTCACAATTGACATAGTGGTAAATCATTTATAAAAAAAGAAGTTACATTTATTTGAAAATTCTAATATTTTAATTTTCAACCTCAGAATTTTTAAATAATAAAAATAAAATAATAGGATAAGATAATGAGAACACACACATTGAAAGAGGGAAAATAAGAAGATAAGATTTGTGGCCAAATCTACTCCAGCTCAGGTTGAATACACAGAAGGAAGTGAAATCATGTCTCTTAGATGTAGCCCATCTGATAGTGGCCCAAATCCCTAGTAGGAGCCAAATATCTACAATGAAAGGAAATTTATCTTACTCTTTGGATTTTCCAAGTTATGATTCCCCATTCTCATCCCTTCTTCTTGGGATGGAAACGGGTAAGGTTTGAGTTGGATCTCCATTGGACTTGACCCGATGTCTTCCAATGTACAGGAGCTGATTCAGAGCCAAATTGCTTCATCATCATCGGGTTTTACTTTATGAATTCTTATAATACCATAAATAATTAACTCCAAGGGGTAGCTAAGTTGGCCTACAACTACGGTTTGCATCTAGAGGTTATAGGTTCGAAACTGCACTACCACATTGGGTCTTTAGGAGAGTTTACCTGGCTTTCCACTAGCCTACAGGGTTGAGAACCCTCCGTTAGCAACAAAAAAAATAATAATAATAATAATGTTAGTCTCATGTATATAACTATCATCATCATTATTAAAGCATTGTCCTAATTGTATTGGGGTCGGTTATAAGAGTTCTGCTTCTTCATTTCGATTTATCTTAAGCGATGTTGTTATCTTCGAATTCATGTTTGGATTGTGACAAAGTCTTATGCAGCTGCCAACCTACCTAATGTAATCCTACTTTTTATTCGGGCTTAGGACATGCAGTAAAACTCACAAAGTTATGTATAATATAGTAATATGAAATACTCAACACTTGGGCTATTCGGGCCTGAACCCAATCACCAATCTGGCCGATAATGTGAGCCTTGACCCGGACCACAATCTCACGGATATTAATCGGGCCGGGTTGGGTCATAGCATGTGAATTGGTAATCGGAGGTCCATTGACATTTCTATCTATCCATCTCTAATAACCACTGCAGCTAAAATCTTGAAACCCTAAAACCCTAAACCATCCTAAACCCTAAACCCTAAACCCTAAACCCTAAACCCTTAACCCTTTGCTCTCTCCAACAGCAACCAACGATATTCCTGCAATCTGCGAGCAGAAAATTCCTTTATTTCTCTTCTTCTCGAAAGATAACATCAGTAGCTCAATTACTCTCTCAATCCCATCATCATCATCCAAAAACAGCTTTCCAGACCAGAAGCTACATATCCGAAATGCGGAAATCGGCTTTCGAAGGAAACATACTCAGAATCCTCCGCACCGAGATTCAATACCAATCCGAATATGCTCCCCCAAAAGAGGTACTCAAATCCAAACACACCCATCTTTCCTTTTCCTTCAAATTTCGAGGAATTCGCGGAAAAACGAAGTCTTACTGCAGTTTCAGTTTTCTGCTTGGCGAAAATATTTCCCACCCACAAATTTCTTTTCATCGATTTTGTAGGGGCTACAAAGAAAAATGGTGTTCTACGTCTTGGGTTTGAATCTGATTTCCACAAAAATCGTGGAATCTGCCTCTGCCAAGAAAATGGCAATCATTGAAATTGTTAACATGTAATGTACTCTGACCTAGAATCCTAGCTCGACCAATCCTAGAAACCCAGTTAAGGCAAGGATGGCTTCTTGCAGAATATGATCTTTTGTTGGCTTCCCTGATTGTAGCAATTAGTTATCAAGACAATGTGAGTAACTCTGAAATGTCCATCAGTAAGATCTGTGAGGCCAAGGCCAACTGTGTGAATGGTTCTGATTGTGGTTTGTGAACCCATATGTAGAAGGTTTGCCTTTTAGACTGCAATTTTGGGTCTACATGTTTCCATATATTGATCTTTTTTCCCCCTCTCAAGCAGCATCATTGAGTTTGTTGTTGGTTGTTTTGAAGCCTGCAATGGAATTTGAATCATTCACGGTGGAAGATAAGCCTGGAGAGCAGTGGATTCGATTGAGGGGTAAATATGTGGAGAAGGAAGATATTAAAATTGAAGTGACCATGTTTGATGGGGCTGTTCAAGCTCCAGAGGCTGGTGATAGTGATAAAGAGGATGACATGAAGCTGCATATTAACTTGATTGTAGATGTCTCAAAGGGGGAGAAATGTGATAATGTGTTAGAGTTTATATGCTCTGCATGGCCGGACAGCTTGGAGATTCAGAAAGTTTTCATGCTTAAGCGTGATCGAATGGCCGTGAAGCCTTTTGTGGGACCCAATTTCAAGCAAGGAACTTCTGTGTATATTAATTAATTTTGGTAGAGGATATTAAATGGTTGCTCATACCAATCTCTATTGCATATATGGCTGGTGTTTTGCGATCAAAACCATTTTTACATTTCAGAAGATTGCTATGGCTGTCAGTCGACCACAGTCTCATTGATCAGATAAATTTACGATCAAATTAGCATATCTTTGTCAGTTCAATGTGATCATTGACCTTTGGCTCTCTTTTCAAGCCATCCATTTGCTTCCCACTGCTCAACAGAAGTGTTTTTTTAATCAGATGATTCTTTGTCCATAGTGGGTCCTCAGTTAGTTTTGTTCACTATAACAAACTGTGAGTTCTTGTTTATAATATGTGGTCATACATATAGTTTTGTTCACTATAAAATTCCACCTTTACTGAGTAGGGATAGGAGTGGTCTGGCCTTTTGAGTTGTGGCATTGTTTGCTGATTGCTGGGTAATAACTATCCAGCATATAACAATAACACACAGTCGCTATGAGTAATTTGGTATATAAGGGTGGATTCTAATCTTTTTGGTTGGGGAGTTTTCTTGTTTCCTTATGTATACACTTTCTGTGATATACAGTTGACGACTCTTATTGTGTTTAAACTGTATGCTTCTATTATAAGTTCAGTTACTGATAAAAAAAAAAAAGAAGAAAAAGATGGGGCTTGACCACCATTCCTAGTGGGTATGAACTGTAGAGGGCTACCATATTTTCCCCTTACACATTGTATTTGTTTAGCACGCTGGTTGCTCATGAAGTTTCATATATCTGAACCATTCGATTTAATGATTACAGGGATTTAGATGATGAGCTTCAAGAAGCTCTCTATGGGTTTTTGGAGGCACGTGGGGTAAATGATGATCTTGCTGTTTTCTTACATGACTACATGATGAACAAAGATAGAATAGAACTCATTCGATGGCTGGGAAATGTGAAGTCTTTTGTTGAGAATTAGGGAGACATTTTCAGTCAATCTCAATTTAGTTGTCTGTCTCTTCTGTTTCCCATTCAGCTCCTACTGGTTAACCATCAATGTTTCCTTTCTCTTCGGGTGGCCTCTTTGCTATGGTTGGTTGGAATGGGGTTGCATTCAACTTTATTTCAGTGCACACATATTAGTTCATCCTTCAATGCTAGTCCTTATGTGACTCTCTTGTTTGAGTTTATACATGGATTATACTAGGCCTTGGTAAGAGCAATTTTATTGGATGTACGTGTATTTTTATATCAACAGGAAATTTCTTATTTGTTTGATTGTAACTCATGTTCTGTTAATCCTCATTCTTTTGGGTGTTGTGATAGTTTTCACCCCTAGAGATAAATTTTTCACATTTACTTTAGGGCAGAGATTTAAAAAAAAAAAAGTTACTTACACTTTACAGACTCTCATGTCGCCTATTAACAAAGGGTGCACATAATCATCCTTGGCTGTTATCTCAGCTGGCTAAGGGCATGCGTCTGGATATGTGAGCACATGAGTTTGAGTCCTCCATTGTAGCCAAAAAAGGAAAAAGAATACATAATTTAGCATATCCATTGGATTAATTTTGTAATGGTAGTGTAGCAGTTGTTTTATCTTTGAATCTTTATTCGTCACCATGACCCTTTTTAGCTATTCAGGACGAGTGACTGATTATAGGGGTCGATGAATCACTGTAGAGAGCAGTGATTCAGAGAAACTACACAAGTCCTTAAAACGGAATTTAATTTGCAAATTGAATCTAATCAAGACTAATTGGTTACATAAGTCATTGTCTTCAGTCCGTTGAGCTTCTTTAAGTGAAGAAAGATTAATATAACTGAATTTTAGCAATTAGAGAGGTGGTAAGATTGTTCTTGCATACGTTCGGGCCCATTGCTTATAGACGCTGATTTGTCCAGTGCTTAAAAGTGGGTGAAAGAAAGTGTTAAATCTCCTTGGAGACTGTTATCAGTTAATGAACTGCAGTCTTTCCTTCCACTGTAGAGGTCACCTTACCTACATTCCAAGGAGTTTGAAATGAGTAAGCAAGAAGAAAAAAAAGTCATCTTGCATTTAAGATATATGTATTCATTCAGAAACTACAGTAACAGGCTAACAGCTCACATTTGGATACTTGACTTATGAGTGTATATACTGTAACATATTTTGGTGTATGTTAATGTTTCTTGGAAAATATGATAGTGACCTTCTTGAGGAGGATTCCATGGAAGCATTTATAAATTGGAAATGGGAATGTGGTGCTTTAGCAATAAAAGATCACATAGAAGGTCCCTTGGAGAAAAAATGGTTTAGGATATACATTTGGAAGTTTTCTTCTTTTATTAATGAGTCTTTATTAAACTAGTAGTCTTCAATATTATTAGTAAGCATTTTAGTCTATTAAGTTATAGCTTGAATTATTTCCTTTTATTTTAAACTTGTTATTTGAAAATGTGCTAATCAAATTTATTGTAGAACTGGGATTTGTTAAGACTTGTGACCAAAGCCTTTCAGTACTTAAAGCTTCAGATTAAAATGTAATTTGATTGATTCTCTTGAGAGATTCCAAACTCCCTTCATTTTACAATGTTTTTGGTGAAGATTCCAATCTTCATCCATTTGATTTTAAGTGTTGAATGATTTGCTACTGACTGCTGAATACATTTTCAGGGCCTGTTTGTTTTCAAGGAATACATAAGAATTGATGGTTAAATAAGTTTTGCCCAAGAACTCTTATATAGGTAAGGGGTGAATGATATAAGACAGCAATGTACATACCTTCACATTTTTAGGATTTGAATTACCAGGGTTATGACTGGGTATTCATTTTTTATCTTCCATTGATTCACTATCCATTAAAGGGGATGACCACTTTTGTATACTCACCTTTTGATTCTTCATTTTTAACCACTCATAGAAATACAGTTGTACAATTCCTAGGAACTTAATTACAGGAAACAACCAGTCCCTTGGTTTGATTTCAGAATCCTACTATTTTCCCTATTTCTACATTTATTTAGTTTTATTTTTTCCATTGTGTTTTTTTCTATAACGAAACACTGGGACGGCGAGACCAAAATGGAATTAACAATTATGCTAGAAATCCCCATCCAACAGCCCCAGCTTAATCATAATCCTGTTCGCCGTCCGAGCTCAATTCGACATTCTATGGTCAATTTTATTTGGAAAAAAAATGACATGAAAAGAAGAGGATTCTTATCGGAAAATACCAAAGAAGAGGAAATTGTCTGCGGTTCGAATTTGTTCTGGAGGTAGTTTTCTCTGTTTTCTTCTCACATATAGACGGCCCAGAGAGTTCACGGCTGTAGCTTGGCTGGGTTGTGACATCATATAGTGTGCCAGGGCATGCTCTCTCTAGACTCTTAAGTGAAAGGGAGATTCAAAAAGGTAAGAAAGAGTCCCCGAGAGCGGACCACGACCACTTAATTGAGATCAGCCCATTGCATGAGACAAAAGACCACATCATAAATGAAATCAAGACGAAATATATGTTTGATTAACCTTTGTAATAGGAATCGAGATATTAGAAAAAAAAAAAAGATATGGAGAAATAGAGTAGGACTTTAAAAGAAAGCCTATGTTAATAGGGTCTCTCTCTCTCTCAACGCTTTTCTCAAATAAACAAAGGAAAAGGCTAAAGCTATATTTATATTTATATTTATCTTTTTGCTACTGAAGCTGTATGTGGCCATTGAAATCCCTACATTATTAATTCATGTTGAATGATTGAATACATTTCAGCACCATCAAATGGTTTTGGTGTGGCTGAAACTTCATTCCTTTATCAGGGTTTAAGAGTTCCCACCTGGTTGAAACACTCATTGGTTAGTAACAAAACAATAAATCTTTGGGCACAAACCAAAGGGCAATATTTTCGTGAAGATGATTTATCATAAAAAAAAAAAAATTATTCACCTGTACATGAGGCATACATGGTACAAGGAACATGATCACTTGAAGCCTTGCAAAGTTGTTGCCTGGACAAAATCTTGGGCCATGGCCGAAAACATTATTAGTTCCAGCTTTTTGGCTTTGAATCCTGTCATTCATCCAGTGATTAATGTGATTATTTTCCACCCATAAAAACCTTGGAAAGATTTAGATCCATATAAGTCAGTCAACTGGACGGATTTGGATGTACCCAAATACATGTCCAGGCCCATTGAGATTTCGGGCTCCAAACTAGAAGCTTATTAAATTATAATTTTACTTACAATGAGGGCGTGGTGGAATGCTGTCCCTGGAATGATGATTGTCATGGAGCGAATTCCTGCCATCAGTCCTCTGTATAAGCTTTCCATTTTCTCCAAAACAGATTTTGATTTAAAGCTCACAAGCATATCACAGATGTTGCAAAATGTCACCAGAAAGAACAGAACCAGGTTTTATTAGCAGCATTTCAGTAGACAAACAATCTATTATATTGCGATTAAGAACTGCTGGTAGCTACGAAAGATCAAAATCAAGAAAAGCAGTGTTCAGAAATCTGCCAACATAGTTTGTGGCCTAAGTAACACATGTAGGAAATAAATGTGCAAATGCTTAAATTTACAACTTATTTTAAGAGAGGCTTCCTCCGGAAAGGTCTGGCCTCTACAATGTACCTGGTAGCATGACAATCATGAAGGCCAAGGGGTGGAGTGTTTGAAAGGTACCCCTGTGAACTACCTTTGTACAAAATTTGGGAACCATCTCATTATGGAAAGTAATTTTTGGACTTTTGAGGCCCCCAAAGCTGTTAAAATTCTTAAATAAAGTTGGATGAGTGCCAAATTGGCTTGATAAATCCATTACTATAGAAAATCAAATGACAAATTTGGCTTGAGTTAGGGTTGGAGGGGTCTTGAAAATTTGAATTCTTTACCAATCAACTTTAAAATTTTGGTAAAGTCAATGTTTTTATTAAGTGATAGTTGAGTGACTGATATCGCGATGGATTTTGATAAAATTCATCAACTTTGTTTCTCATTCCATGAGAGTTTATCTTACCTCCCTCCTGAAAATTCCAAGGCCTATTACTTTTGCAAGTGACAATGATCTTTCCCTTCTGTTTACATGCGTTGGCTACACTTGAATTATCTATTTAATTGATGTGTTACAATCTTAACCCGTTGAGGTGTGAAATTGATCGCTGTGCTACATTAAACAATGAGTTTTGCAATAAAGCAAAATGCCTCACTAGAGATTTTTAAGTCACAAGTTAATATATAAAGCATGAAACAAGAGAGAAAAAAACATCAAATTCCAAATAGATCAGTAACAAACTTGTAATACTTACTCTTTTGGTCTCCTCATATGCATTTTTCCTTCCCTTAAGAGGCCCAATCTTTAAAAGCTGAGATGAAGATTGGTTGAGCAGTTCTGAGAACAGCTCTAAGGGCCCTTGGGTTGTTAAAGGCTTCCATCAAATGCCTCCGTAGCCTCTTATGGCCTAAACCATCAGTGACAGCAACAGATGAGCTCCCTATCAACTGGCTGGAAGGCCAACCAGTGCTGACCTTCCCTTCCTCTGTCATACTACCAAGGACTTGCTTGTTTATTAATGGGGAGCATGTAACTATTGTAGGATACCCAAATAAATGTGTCCTGTACATGTCATTGTCTCCATACCTACAAAGCCAAAACCAGATGTTTTGTTTTCAACATCTATCAGTTCTTTGCTAAATCATGGTAACTACATTGTTAAGAAAGATTAGGAATACATGATATATTAATTTTAATAACGAGTAATCAAACATTACGAGCCCATTTGTTTGCATGGAATTGAATTCCTAGGAATTCCTTGAAATTCTAAGAAATGGATTCCTATCAAAGCTTCTAAAATTGAGAAACGAAAGTGAAGATCCATAAATGGCCTCAAATAAGCTACCCTTTGTTGGAAAATGGTTACCCAAGCGTCACCCCATAAATCATGCAAATCCTACAAAGTGAAGGTCCTCTCTACATTTTCTTCCTATATCCTTCAATCCAAACCTTTATAAACATTCCTTCATTGGTACCCTCTTTTACCATGATTTCCTAGGAATTCAATTCCATGCAAATAATCAAGATCAAATTAAGATCTAACCTAATCCTATCTAGAATTACTCCAAATAATAAAACGGTATGCCTACTAATTGTGATCTATTTGTGAGTTTTACACAGGGTCCGTACAGGTGCAGAGAAGGTCTTCCAAAGAGAGTGGCCCAATTAAGATTAAATAATTGGGATAAAGGTGAATCCACTCGTCCGAGTTAGACTCAGACCAGTGAGTTGACTTAAGAATCTATCCATCATTGAATCAATTTTTAAAAAATCACCAGGCCATCACTGATCATGGCATGGCCCGGTCTGTGGGGCCCACATGGAGAATCAGAAGACAATTATTGGTGGCCCCCCATATGATCTTGACAAAGTAAAAAGTGAGTATCTGCTGCATGGATACAATATACCACGCTTTCCTCTTGGCAATGAAATCGTCTGGTCTTCTCAGGAACTTGAAACACCACAAGAAGTCCAGAAGCTCGCCGATGATAGGCCACCCCATTGATCCTGGAGGAAGGCTTGATGGGTCCAGCCCTCTGGTGTGCCATAAATCGTTGATCCATTTCCCAATTAAACAACCCCACAAAGCAGATAGCTACAATAGGAATAGAAATGAAGACTGCAACTCCAGAACCCCCCATCTCCATCAAGTCCTGGGATTCCTTGCTGGGAATGAATTTCTTCTGTTGGGAAGGGCTTTTAAGGGGTAGGTTTCCCCTTCCTTGTTAAAGCAATGGAGGAGCAGGTGGTGGGGCTTCTCTTTTTCTGTGTCTGTGTTCAATATATGTCTTGATTCCTTGCACTATTCTTCGATGCATTCGAGTATAGAAAGTCCTTGGTCTTTGGGAATCTTTTGAACCCGTTTCCAATAGATTCCTTTTTATTTCGCAGATAAGATATGCCATTAAAATATTTATTTATGTGGAACCATCGATCATTTTAACCACTGCGCTATGAGGTTCCAAGACCTGGACAATTTGCATGGATCAGTAAAATCTCATAATAATATAGGAGTGTTTTCAGCAAAATAAAATAAAATAATATAGGAGTGCGTTTTTCTGATAATAATAATAATAATAATAATAGTAATAGTAGTAGTAGGAGGATTAAATTTGAATCGACCCTATCTGAGCTGGGGCCATGTCACATTAAGACACCTGTAAGGTCGAAGAAGGCAGTAGGTGGGACCCCATCACCAGAACATTCACATGCTAGAAGTAGGCAGTTGGGAAGGTGTTTTCTTTGACCCGTTTGTTCAAATGCAGGAGGATGCACATGCAGAAGCCCACATGTGACATGCCAACATTAGTTGGTCAGTTACATGTCGCCTTCCCTCTAAACCTCCCACGCCATGACCACTTCTCTTCTCTCCTTATATAAACAACAAAACATAGCCCACATCTTCAAACTGACCCAAATTAACATGGACTCCATTACTCCCATAAGCAGAGTCAGAAGCAGCTTCTTTTGGGTCTCAACACTTGCCATTGCACTCATCTCCATACAACTAGCTATCCATACAACTGCTTCTCCCAATGCCAGTAGTAGCATTGTTTTTAGCATTGATAATGAGATTGTTACTGAGGTAGTAGAAGAGAATTACATTGAAAGGTTGATTTCTTTGTTAAAGCGCATTGTTCGGAGAGCGACTAGGCATCATCATCATCCACACCATCACTCTAAGAAGGATGACTCAAGTTGTGATGACAACAAATGGACGTCTATGATTGCACAGAGCTACTTGAGGCCGTCGCTTGTCTTGACAGTTGATTTGATGGGGTGTGGCAATTTCACCAGCGTTCAAAAGGCCGTCGATGCGGTTCCCGACAATAGACCTGGTCGGACGTTTATCCTTTTAGGCGCCGGTGTTTACAGGTTATTATTTCATTCATTCAGTGAATCTCCATGGTTGGATCCATGTCTTTTCTTCTCTTTTTTTCTGTAACGTGTGCATTTCTGATTTGTTCAATTGTGTTCTGTTAGACTATTAGTTTTTGCTTCTGTTTCTTGAATTATTTGTTGGTTCATGTTATCTCTTGTCAGTTAGATACATGACTAGAATGTAATTAGTTGAGGTAATTAGGCCTTCAGTTAATCTTCCATCCTAGACCAAAATTTGTTGGGCCGGTCCATATTACATTGATTGACAAAACAATGCTCTCATACACATGAAACTTGGGCCTCAATCCTGGGTATGTTAGGAAGTACCTGATGTGGGCTGGGCCTGGGCCTAGCCAAATTGCAGTGCTAGGAATAAATAGTCAGATAAATGAACGTGACAGTTCCAACTTCCAATTCTATCAATATCTACATTGTTCTCTAACAATGCTTCTATCATCACAGGGAAAAAGTGGTGGTTAGTGTTAACAAGACGAACTTAACTTTCCAAGGCCAGGGTTATCTCAATACATCTATAGCTTGGAACGACACTGCAAAGTCCACAGGCGGGACAAACTACAGTGCTTCTGTTTCAATTTTCGCACTCAATTTCAGAGCTTACAATATTAGTTTTCGGGTAAGCACACACTATATCATCTTATAAAGGGGTAGTAAAACAAACGAAAAAAGCCTTGAGTCCTTGAAAATGAGGAGTGTTCTAAAGCTTTGGCTGCACAATGAATTTTGAAAGGATTACCCAAATCAATCCTTATATGACCCACCCAATGACTGGTCCAGAGCAGATCATCAATTCATATTATTACTTTTGAGTGTGGTGCACCACATAACTTGAGCACCATGCTCAGCTTAATTTTCCATTTTCTTTATAGGGCCTCTTGCACGTTGTCTTCAAAATTGTAACTAGCTTTGATTTTAACATTTTGTGTGCTGTTGATGAAGAATACTGCACCACCTGCATCCCCCGGTGACGTCGGGAATCAAGCTGTAGCAATCAGGATCGCCGGTGATCAAGCTGCATTTTATGGTTGTGGGTTTTATGGAGCCCAAGATACAGTTCATGATGATCGAGGGAGGCACTATTTTAAGGAGTGTTTTATCCAAGGATCCATTGATTTTATCTTCGGCAATGCTAGATCACTGTATGAGGTATATGATCAGCAAAAATTTAAGAAATATTTCATTTAATTGTACCAGCTGAATTGAAACACATTAGCTAATAGAATCGAAGCCGAAGCAATCAATTGCACCAAAACTTTCAATTAAAAAATTAATTTCTTCTAAAATTTGTGTAAATTTTTTTATTTTCAAGTCTTATCGAAGATGAACTACACAATATGGAAAACGTAGGAAAATTATCACTTGGTTGAATCTTAAACAGGAAAAATATATTCACCTTCATCTTCTTCTGCTGCTGCTTCTTCTTTCAGCACAAAGGACCCCTAATGAAAATTAAAGCAAACCCAAAACAAAAAGTGAGCAAAGTTTCACACTAATCTGATATATATATTTTTTCTTTTACGAATGGACAGGATTGTACACTTAATTTGATAGCAAAGGAATTGCCACCTGAAGTAAAGATGATCACTGGTTGCATCACTGCTCATGGAAGACAATCAATGGATGAGAAAACCGGATTTTCCTTCGTAAATTGCAGCATTCATGGATCTGGTCGGGTGTGGCTTGGACGCGCTTGGCGCCCATATGCTTCTGTTGTCTTTGCTAGAACAAACATGTCTAGTAACATTGCTTCAGAAGGGTGGAATGATTGGAGTGATCCTTCTAGAGACCTGTCTGTGGTTGACCCTTGTTACTAATCCCTGAGTTCTTTCTATTAGCATTCATTCACATCAGTAGCAATTCTTTTGGACAAAAGCCTACCATGCATGACAACATTTTTCATAATTCTAAATGAATATCCAAACTTTAGAAACTAGAAGATTAAGGCTGTAAATTAAGGATCTGGGTCTAGGCCTGTGTCGGGTCCATAGTGTTTCCAGACCCAGAATTGGTATTGATGGACCCATTTGGACCAGGACCTGGACTACTTGTCCAAATGTATTATTATATATTTATATACGATAATACATAGTGCATGTTTTATGTCTATACTAGATTGATTATTAATTGGGACCATAAATGGTTCATACTTAAATTTTCCGGGTTAGGTCCACTAGGTAGTGGGGTAATTGGGAGTAGTTTTAATGCCTTAATAGCAGTAACAAAATTGTTAAGATCATGGTCTAATATTTTAATCTTAAATTATTTGTTAAATATTTTTTGGGGGCCTTCTATATATCCAAATGCAGCCTTATTATATTAGGAGAATGTTTGGATGTATGACAAATCACAATCAGTTTGGACATATGACTTTGGGGAGGCATGGAAATTGAAATCACATCAGGTGGGATTCTGTTGTTATTCACTTTCCCATCCAAAATCAAGATTCACAGTAACTGGTGATGGTGATTTCGATCTGTGTCTCTGTGTGTGTGTGGGTAGGTGGGTGGATAACCAAATGGGAGTACAAACTATGCCACTCAAACCTACCTGTTGTTTTGGATATATCCAGATACACCTTAAAAATCATCAATCTCACTCCTACAATGTGTTGCACAGCACTGTCTTCTTCGGAGAATATGAGTGCATGGGACCAGAGGCGAACTACACATCGAGGGCTGCATATGCTAAGCAATTGAGCCACACCGAAGCAACGCCATTCATGGACATTTCATATATCGATGGCAACGATTGGATTATTCCTCCAAGTAATTCATCAGATCCATCTGATCATCACCATCGTGATAGAGAATTCATTCAATCTAACTGATTATGTTATACAGTCGAATGTGTTGAATGACATGTCCTAGGAGCTGCTGACATGGAGCTGAGTAAATTGAAGTGGAAGTAGTCAAATAAGTTAGTCATGTGGAAGATTTACGTATTCATTAGGAAGTATTTGTTGATTTGTTTCTATTCTTTAGGAAGTATCTGCAGGTAGCAGATTAAGCTGTACTTTTTATGTTTTTCTGTTTTAAGCTAGCTGTATAAATAAGTGCTTTGAAGCTTAATAAAAAATAACTTTAGATGCTCAACGTTCTGTTGCTTCCAGAGAATTTCTACACTTTGTTTCTATCAGAACTTACAAATTGGTATAAGAGCCTTGTTCTTGAGCAACCTGTGAGGTGAGTGAGCCCATACACCACCATCTACCCTATCCAAAACACACACACAAAAAAAAAAAAAAAAAAAAAAAACCTACAAACAATATCCAGAATGACCTCAGAAGCTTCACTGAATGCACTAGCACCTCCAGTGTTTGATGGAATAAATTATCAAGTGTGGGCAGTCCGTACGGAATCCTACCTTGATGCTAGTGATTTGTGGGAAGCTGTTAGTGAGGAATATGAAGTTCCTCCCCTGTCCGGCAATCCAACTATGGCTCAGATAAAACAACACAATGAAAGGAGGCAAAGGAAATCAAAGGCAAAAGCTAGTCTATTTGCAGCTGTCTCATCTACAATTTTCACCAGAATCATGACACTGAAGACAGCATATGAAATATGGAACTTCCTGAAGAAGAAATATGAAGGAAATGCACGAGTCAAAGGTATGCAAGTGTTGAACCTGATTAGAGAATTTGAGATGCAAAGGATATATGAAAGAATCAGAAACAATCAAGGATTACTCAGACAGACTTCTTAGTATTGTTAACAAAGTAAGACTTCTTGGTACTGACTTTTCTGATTCTAGAATAGTTCAGAAAATTTTTATAACAGTTCCTGAAAAATTTGAGACTACAATATCATCTCTAGAAAACTCAAAAGATGTGTCAAGTATCACCTTGGCAGAGCTGTTGAATGCATTACAGACTCAAAAACAAAGGAGGCTTATGAGACAAGAAGGTTCTATGGAGGTTACATTTCAGGCCATATCTCAGTACAAGAAAGAGCTGCAAAGCAACAATAACAGCAGCAACAACACTCAAAAGTTTCCACCATGTCCTCACTGTAAAAAATCCAATCATCCACAAAAAAGGTGTTGGTGGAGTCCAGATTTAAAATGTCACAAGTGTGGTCAGCTAGGGCATGTGGAAAGGATATGCAAATCTCAACAGCAGCAAGGAGAAGCCAGGCTGCTATGGAAGAACCTCAAGATGAGCAACTGTTTGTGGTTTTTTCAAACACATGTTTTGGACTGTGGTATTTTCAGACACATGATTTTTCAAAACGAGCCTAAAATTCTACCCGCCCTGTTCCACTCCCGCGCCCGCCCTTTCCCCTCTTTCCCTCCCGCCCTCTGTTCTCTTTACATGAACAAAGCTGCTCAGTCTTTAGGGTTTTTTGTTTTTCTCTCTCCAGCCTCTGTGCTCATCTCCCCTCTGTGCTCGTCTCCGACTCCAGCCTCTGTGCTCGTCTCCGACTCCATTCCTCTCTTTGCTCGGCCGATGGTGGTGTACTCAGGTCTTCATCTCCCCAGCGGCTATTTTTTGGGTTTTCTTTGATCTGAGTGAATAGATCAGGTCGATCTGAATCAATCAGGTACGTTTGATTCCTTCAAATGCAGTCTTTGATTTGGTTTTGATTCGTTGTTGTTTGATCTTTCTTGTTTTGCAATGAGGCTTGGAGTTGTAGGTCTTGGTGTTTGTAGGGCGTTGTGGTTTGATTGCCCCTCTTTTAATGCAGGTCGTTGTGCTCTTGAATTCTTTTACCTTTTTTTTTGCCCCCTGCAGAGATTGAAAGCCAGGGCATTAAATCAGTCCACTCTTGGGGGTTTACTTTTGTATTCATTTTCTATATCATATATTATTTTCACCTAATATGAAACTCGTGAGTTATCTGTTGCTGTTGGTTTAAGGAAGTGAAATGAAATTAACATCATATGAGGAGGATCAGGGTGTACAAATCAGAACTTGTCAGACCTGAAACCAAGCCAGAAAAGGCTGTTAGAAAGCTTTGCATAGCAGAGTTCCTGCACTATCCGAAGCCATCAAGACACATTAAATCGGCCAATCCCATCGTGAGCCCAATGACCCAGACCCTTTTCTATTTTATTTTTAGATTGTTTTGGCCCAATTGTTGTTAAGAGTATTTCAGGACTTTTCGTATCTTATTTTTGTCAATGGCCTAATTTAGATTCTCAGAACATAACTCTAAATCAAAAGTTCTGGGGAGAGGTTTTGTTGAAGAACGACATTAATGGTTCAGTTGCCTTTTTTATGTTGAATTGCTAGCTGCTGGTTTCAGATTCTATTCTCTGAATTTCCTGATTTTCTGTTTATTTCTGTTCCTACTTGTTGGGTGATTTGTGAATGTGGGGTGTGGGTTTGTATACTGTTTAGTGTGTTCTGCGTGTTGTATACAGGCTGCATCAGTGCATTGTATCACAGGGACCCTGCCTTGCTGCTGCTTGTGTTATCCAGCCTGTTGAATTATGCCTCAGCAGCTGCAAGAGCAACTTCAGGAAGCTGCAGTGTTACTGAAGGATGCTGATCTGGCATTACCAAGTGGCTGCACATGTGGAATTGAGGCTGCAGTGAGGAGAACGTGTGTAAGAAGTGGTGCTGAACATGTTTGAGGGCTGCAAGATAGTTTAAGCAGCACGTATTTGTTTTTACCAAGTCTTTAGGAGTTAGTTTCTCATTTTCAGTTAGTAAATGCATGTAGCTGTTAAAGGCAGCAAATTAGGAGTTTGTTAGTCATGGAAACAAACGTGTCTTGCTACATCTCTGAAATTCTGTTATTTAAGCATCTGATTATTCAATGAAATGTAGACAATTTCAGCAACATTTGCTACTGTTCTTGTTTTTTCTCCTTTGTTGTTTGCTTATTCATTGCAAGCAAAACTAACTATTCCAACAGATTGGTATCAGAGCCCTCTTCTTAAAGGGACTTGTGAAGAGAACTGAGTGAACCCCACCAAAAAGACTATACATCATGCTCCAATCCATTAAACAAATGGATTCTGAAACACCATTCACAGCACTAGCGCCACCTGTGTTCAATGGTGACAATTATCATGTCTGGGCAGTCAGAATGGAGGCACACCTAGAGGCAAATGATCTCTGGGAAGCTGTTGAGGAAGACTACGAAGTTCTTCCATTAACAGACAATCTAACCATGGCTCAGATAAGAAATCACAAGGAAAGGAAAGGAAGAAAGTCAAAGGCAAGAGCTTCTTTGTTTGCTGCTGTCTCACCAGAAATTTTCACCAGAATTATGACCATGAAATCAGCATTTGAAATCTGGAATTTTCTCAAGAATGAATATGAAGGAGATGAGAGGATCAAGGGAATGCAAGTGCTGAACTTAGTCAGAGAATTTGAGATGCAAAAAATGAAGGAGTCAGAAACAATCAGAGAGTATGCTGATAAACTTCTAAGCATTGTCAACAAGGCAAGATTGCTTGGTTCCGAGTTTTCTGATTCAAGAATAGTTCAGAAAATACTAGTTACAATCCCTGAAAGATTTGAGGCCACTATTACTTCCTTGGAAAATGCTAAAGATCTGTCAAAAATTAGCTTGGCAGAACTTCTAAATGCTTTGCAGGCCCAGGAACAAAGAAGATTAATGAGGAGTGAAGGTTCTGTGGAGGGAGCATTGCAAGCTAAATTGCAGATCAACCAAGGAGAGAAAAACATTGGCACACCAGAAGCAGCTGCTAACACCAGTAATAATGGAGGACACAACAAAAATTTTCCCCCCTGCAAACATTGCGGCAAAAAAGGTCATCCTCCTTCCAAGTGCTGGAGTAGACCTGATGTCCAGTGTGCCAAATGCAATAAGTTGGGGCATCATGAGAGAATCTGCAAAAGCAATTTTCAGCAAAGGAATGATGCTCAAGTTGCAGACCAGCAGGAGGAGGAAGAGCAGCTGTTTGTAGCAACCTGTTTTGCCAGCAGCAGCTCAAGTGAATGCTGGCTTGTTGATAGTGGCTATACAAATCACATGACCTATGATCAGGAGATTTTCAGGGAGCTGGATACATCAGAGGTATCAAAAGTCAAAATTGGAAATGGTGAGCTCATTACTGTCAAAGGAAAAGGAACTGTCGCTATTGAAAGTTGCACAGGTACAAAACTAATTACTGATGTTTTGTTTGTACCTGACATTGACCAAAACTTGCTGAGTGTGGGACAGTTACTTGAGAAGGGATTTAAAGTCATCTTTGAAAACAAGCAATGTCTGATAAAGGATGCCAACAATAAAGAAGTTTTCAGAATCAAAATGAAAGGCAAAAGCTTCTCACTAGATCCAATGAAGGAGGAGAAATCAGCTTATCCTATCACTATAAGTAACACAGAGACTTGGCACAAAAGACTAGGTCATTTTCATCATGCAGCAGTATTGTCCATGCAAAGAAAGCAGCTGGTTCAGGGATTACCACATTTGGATGCTAATGTGTCAAATTGCAGGGCTTGTCAATTTGGCAAACAAGCAAGATTACCCTTCTCACAGTCAACTTGGAGAGCAAATGAGAAATTGCAACTCATCCACACTGATTTGGGTGGTCCTCAAAGAACTCCTTCACTTAAAGGGAGTAAGTATTACATAGCTTTCATTGATGATTTCACCAGAATGTGTTGGATTTATTTTCTCAGGTTTAAGTCAGAAGTTGCAGGAGTTTTTTGGAAATTCAAGCAGTGGATTGAAAACCAAAGTGGCTGCAAGATCCAAGTTCTGAGGTCTGACAATGGGACAGAGTATACTTCAGAAAAATTTAACTTGTTCTGTGAAGAAGCAGGCATTGAGCATCAACTCATCGCTCCATACACTCCACAACAGAATGGAGTGAGTGAAAGAAAAAATAGAACAATCATGGAAATGGCCAGATGCATGCTCTATGAAAAAGGATTGCCTAAGGAGTATTGGGCAGAGGCTGCAAATACTGCAGTATTTTTGCTAAACCGACTTCCCACCAAAGCAGTGCATGGGAAGACTCCTTTTGAGGCCTGGTATAGTTACAAGCCCTCTTTGAAAAATCTTAAAGTATTTGGTTGTTTGTGTTTTACTTATGTGCCACAGGTTAAAAGAGACAAGCTAGACAAGAAGGCTAATCCTGGCATCTTTGTTGGATATAGCACAATCTCTAAGGCTTACAGAGTTTTCCAACCACACACAAAGAAATTTTTGATAAGTAGAGATGTGCATTTCATGGAAAATGAAAAATGGAGCTGGGACAATGCTGAAAAGAAGCAAAGTGCTGATCCTCTACCATGTCAAGATCAGTTAATTGATGATTCTCCAATGCAAAGTGCCGATCTTCTACCCCGTCAAGATGAGTTAGTTGATGATTTCCCTGTAAGAGGCACTAGATTACTCTCTGATATTTATCAAAGGTGCAATGTTGCAGTCTTTGAACCTGCAGGATATTGGGAAGCAAAAGAATATCCTAAGTGGAGGGCTGCAATGCAGGAGGAGCTCACCATGATTGAAAAAAATCAGACTTGGGAACTTGTAAAAAGGCCTGAAAACAGAAAAGTGATTGGTGTCAAATGGGTCTACAGGACAAAGCTCAATGTTGATGGCTCAATCAACAAGCATAAAGCAAGGCTTGTGGTAAAAGGGTATGCTCAAATTTCTGGTATAGATTTTTCTGACACGTTTGCTCCTGTTGCAAGGCTAGACACAATAAGGATGCTGCTGGCCATTGCTGCACAGAAGGGGTGGAAAATCTATCAGCTTGATGTAAAATCAGCATTTCTGAATGGATTCCTTGAGGAGGAGATCTATGTAGAGCAACCTGAAGGCTTTGCAGTGAAAGGGCAAGAGGACAAGGTTTGCTTGCTCAAGAAAGCCTTGTATGGACTGAAGCAGGCACCAAGAGCCTGGTACAGCAGAATTGATGATCATTTGCTGAACTTAGGCTTTGTTAAAAGCCTTAGTGAAGCAACCTTGTATATCAAAGGTGATCAAATCAATCTTATTGTGGTTTCCTTATATGTTGATGATCTCCTAGTTACAGGCAGCAATGTTGAACTTATTCAGCAGTTTAAGGAAGATATGATGCATAGTTTTGAGATGACTGATCTAGGAGAGATGGCTTACTTCCTTGGAATGGAGATCAAACAAAAAAAGGATGAGGTTTTTGTCTGTCAGAGAAAGTATGCTAAGGAGATCATGGAAAAATTCCGCATGGAGGAATGCAAGAGCATGAGCACTCCAATGTGCCAAAAGGAAAAGCTATGCAAGGATGATGGAGCTGAAAGAGTGGACGAAACACTTTATAGAAGTCTGATTGGTTGTCTAATGTACCTCACAGCAACAAGGCCAGATATCTTGCATGCTGTGAGTGTGCTATCAAGGTTTATGAATTGTGCAACAGAAGTTCACCTTACGGCAGCAAAAAGAGTGGTGAGGTATGTCAAGGGGACTTTGAATTTTGGAATCAAGTTCAGTACAAGTCAGAGTTGCAAGCTGCAGGGTTACTCTGATAGTGATTGGGCAGGGTCTCCAGATGATATGAAAAGCACCTCAGGCTACTGTTTTAGTTTTGGATCAGGCATATTTCCATGGTGTTCTAAGAAGCAAGAAATTGTGGCACAATCAACAGCTGAAGCAGAATTTATTGCAGCTACAACAGCAGTAAATCAAGCCTTATGGCTAAGGAAAATATTGTTTGATTTGCATTTGGAGCAAGCATCAAGCACTGCGGTGATGGTGGACAATCAAGCTGCAATAGCTATCTCTAACAATCCTGTCTTCCATGGAAAAACAAAACATTTCAACATTAAATTGTTTTTCCTTAGAGAAGTGAAGAAGGATGGTGCGATAGAATTGAAACACTGCAAGACTGATGATCAGCTTGCTGACATCTTTACAAAGGCTCTTCCAAGAAGCAGATTTGAGTTTCTAAGAGAGAAGCTCGGAATCTGCAGCTACTGAAGCAAGGAGGAGTGTTGAATTATGCCTCAGCAGCTGCAAGAGCAACTTCAGGAAGCTGCAGTGTTACTGAAGGATGCTGATCTGGCATTACCAAGTGGCTGCACATGTGGAATTGAGGCTGCAGTGAGGAGAACGTGTGTAAGAAGTGGTGCTGAACATGTTTGAGGGCTGCAAGATAGTTTAAGCAGCACGTATTTGTTTTTACCAAGTCTTTAGGAGTTAGTTTCTCATTTTCAGTTAGTAAATGCATGTAGCTGTTAAAGGCAGCAAATTAGGAGTTTGTTAGTCATGGAAACAAACGTGTCTTGCTACATCTCTGAAATTCTGTTATTTAAGCATCTGATTATTCAATGAAATGTAGACAATTTCAGCAACATTTGCTACTGTTCTTGTTTTTTCTCCTTTGTTGTTTGCTTATTCATTGCAAGCAAAACTAACTATTCCAACACAGCCAGCATTGCTGCACACAGATTGTTTCCTACAACCTGTAGTGCACCACAAAGGCTTCCTATTTTCCATTCATTTGCACAGAATTAGTGATTTAGTTGTTCAACATGTCAAATTCTTGGATAGGGTCATATTCATGATGGGGCCTGCCACTAAGCATCTCAGTCTGGAATACTCAAGCTTACTTCAACATATTATTGGATGGGATCATACTTTTATACTGCTTCTGTAGCTGTGGCGTGCTTCTGTTCGAAAACTTGACACTTTTCTCTTCCTATTGGGGAGGCTTACTTCAACATTAATTTATCCCATAGAGAGGCCCCTAATAAGTTTTCGTTTCACTTCATTTCATTAACCTCCAATTTCATTTATCCCATAGGTTCCCAATCAGTTCCTATGCATTTCCCTTTATAAGAGGGGCTCTTTAGTCCCTCTAGAAGTCTCCTCTCTTTTGTTTTAATAAAATGGTTGGCTAGCTCACACCCCTCTTTTGATGGGTCAATACCTAGTCATACTCTCCTAGGAAAGCAACTAAGTCCATCTAAAAATTGCATGCAAGTATAACACAAGCCAAAACTCGATCAAGATCCAACCTGAATCCCAAACTAGAGCTTTAGCTGACATGGAAAACTTCTACCAAATTGTCCATCATCATCATCGGTTTTCTCTTGACAGGGGAGAGTTGTTGGGTTGTTCACTAAAAATAATGACATCAACACTGTCCAAATTTGTTGTGATGTAGTGTCCTTTACAACGTTTAATAGGAAATTATCAGGTACAAACTATTGATTAGAATCATTAATAAGGAAATAATATGTACAGTATGAATGATAGAGGTTATTCTAAAGAGATTGGATATTTACCACAATCATATGAGTTTATGTTAGACTGGAAATATGTTATTCTAGAGTTGTGATAGGATTATAAATACAAAGAATCATATGACATATTTAGATAGGTATTTTTATGCATTAATACATGCTAAACTCATTTTTCACGTGCAACTAACAAAAATAAAAATAAAAATAAATAATGACATTAGAGTCGCCTGAACATGCCCCTTTTTTTGTTCTTTCTTTCTTTGATGGTCTTACCCCTAAACCACGATATCGTGAGTCACAACTGTGGGTTAAGAACCCATGGAATTGTGGGTAATGCCGATGTACCAACCTTTTCAAGCTTGCTTTCTTCATCGACCCACAAAACCCCATCTTTTTTTGCTTTTTTGTGGCCCAATATTTCATAACAGAAGGTGTCACGACCTGGACCCGAGATCAGAGTCATTAGGGTTAACCCCCGGGTCGCGATGTTAATCATACTTACTCCCGTAAACCCGAATTAACCGAAGTTAATACGAATCTACAATGGATCTTGCATACGTACCTGTCAATGTACAGTGCGGAATATACAATAATATACATTGACAACCTATTTTAACAAAACGAATCAAATACTTTACTTAGAACAGTAAAGTTACTTTACATTGTTTCATTTCTACTATCAACCACTACATATTTAAAATATAATGCAGGAGACATCATTTTAATACTTACAATACCAAAATGAATATGCAAAATAATTTCTAAAAGTTCTCAAAATAATCCCATATTATTCGCTCTCCAATCATGTCCATTCGGCTAGACCTCCTGGAGGTATCGAATGGGCCACCTCCGCTGTCGGGACGGTCTCGGAGGGACCGGCACGAGCAACTGAGCCTGTAACATCATCAGTAATACCATGAACATGACGGTTCAACAAGGTATACATATATTTATGACATTTCATAATTCCTAACAATTCATAATAAATACCATTAATCATAACAATATACTGGCAATTACACTAGCAGGGGTTTCAACTCCATTCTATTCATTTAATCTTCCAAAAGGAAGCATTTCATATTCATTTATGCATAACACTACACCAAAAATCGAAAATTGGAACGGAAAAGCGTTCCTAATCCTCCCGTTCCTAATTCGTTAAACCGTTCCAATTTCCGTTCCAATTTGGTACCAACCGTTCCTAATCCAAATTGGAACGGAAATTGGAACGGTTTAACGGATTAGGAACGGGAGGATTAGGAACGCTTTTCCGTTCCAATTTCCGATTTTTGGTGTAGTGAATGTTCAATATTTATTAATGGCTTTTCAGTGTATGACTTTTCAGTCAATGACCTTTCGGTCCAAATAAGGTGGGATCTCCCAGTGTCTTGATCAGAGATCACTGGTGTCACCACGGGCTCCGGAACACCCCAATCTCATCTACTGCAGTAGGAATAGTCATTTCATTCATTTCTTTTCGTAACTGTTCATTACATTCAATTCAATTCAATAAGGAGTTCGGAAACCACTAGGTAGTGCCAGACTCGTTAACAATTCTTATTAATCTCAATCTAATTCTAAATTAAGCCTCTAACCAACCCTTAAGTGAAACGACCGTTATCGATGCACGTATTACTATAGATGATATTACTTAAGTATGTGTGCATTAGGATAACCCTCGTTAACACTTAGAATGGTCTAAACATGATTAATATTAATCTTTAAGCTTAAACTTCTAATCCCGGAAATTCAGACTTAAACTACACTTTCCGGACATTTCTCAGTGGGCCAGGTCGACTTGGGAAGGCCCGGTTATACTTGTCCCCATATCCACTTCATCTCCCAATCTATGCTCACTAAGAGGTGTATACCATTGGTTTCTACGTTCCAAGAGCTTTCCAACGATATATAGAACTCAAAAATCGAACATATGGGTCAAAAGTTATGGCCATTCAAAGTTGGCCTTTTTGGCCCAATGGGCCGACCCACTCGGGCAGGCCCAATCCGGCTGGCCCATATCAGTTTCAGCTGCTGAACTGAGTTTTTCTTCCCTTATTTCTTACACCACTGATGTACCTAATGAGCACATCATTAGCATGATCTAATTCATTAGGTTAACAACCTAATTATCTTGCTTTCTAACTTACAACATATCCATTGATTTACAAACATTTAAATCTTCATTTGTGTTCATACAAATCAATGAAAACCACTACAAGCATAAAACACATATATAACTTGCCTTATGTGAAGTCTATTCTTTGCTTGGGCTTGGATTTGAGATAAAATCCACTCTTTTCAAGCTTGAATTCCAAAGAAACTCAAGAATATGGTGAAGATGATGAAGATGATTGATGCTCCTTCACTTAAATCACCACAAACATGCACTTGATGAAGCAACAGAGGAAGAAAGAAGAAGAAAAGAAGATGAAACGGCTGCAGTGAAGTTGCTGGAGATGAATGAACTCATTTGAGTTCATCATCTTATCTTATAAGCACATTTTTGCATTCAACCCCCCTTAATTCTCTTTAATTCCATTTCAAGTCAAATCAAGGTCCATTTAATTCATTTCTCGTCGAATCCCTTCAAGTCTTTTATGAAATTCGTCCTACTCATAAAGATACACATGCGAGTATCAATACTTTTCGAATTCAACAAATACGTATAAATCCATATTTATACGCAATTCCTTCAATTGGCTCATTTGAGCTTCAATTTCATTCAATTCCTTTCCTAATCTTGTTTAGCACTTCATTAAGCCTAAATTCCTCATTTTAGGCTAACTCAATTCCAGTTGGTGATAAATCACCACTAATTCACTTAAACCGGCTTATTTAGTCTCAAACTCAATTAATTAGAGTTAATTGTGATTAACTCGGGACGGAGCCTAACAGAAGGTGAGGTGGCTTTAGGACCTTGTATGTGGAGGGGCACCCACTGTTAGATCGGAAGAACTGAAAAAGACCAAAGAGGGTGGGATTGTCTGTTGGGTGTGATGTGGGAAGATAACAGTGGAAGGAGAGTAGATGGCCTGAAGCTGCTGTAAGCAGACATATTTCTTATTAGTGTAGTGGTGTTTTGTGTTTCTATGGAATGCACAAAAGAATGAGGAAGAAGATGATGGGTTTTGTCTATGAAGATAGCCTTTGATGTTGTGGGAGAAGAAAGAGTGCTGAGTGATTTTATAGAAGGAGGAGAGATGAGAAGGGGAGTAGAGGAACCGTGGAACATTGAGAGGGTGAGACTTGAGATGAGGGTTTTGTGGGTTGACGAAGAAAGCAAGGAGAAAATGTAAGGACTCATGATATCATGGGTTAGGGGTAAGAATGTCATAATAAAATAAAAAAGTGCTGTCAAAGCACTTTGCCGACTTTTTTAAGTTTTTTGTTATTAGCCTGTGGAAACTAAATTTAAGAGGCACTAATCTGTAAAAATCCCATTTAGATATGTTTCAAAAGGTACATAGAGAACAGAGGGTTTGAGTTGGATATTGCATATCAGATAATTGCATTTCGGGGAAAGGGAAGACAAGCTAGTTGGGGGGTTGTGTGCTCATCAAGTGCCATTTTGATTAAAAGGGCAGTTGTTTTTAATGGAAATTAGACCTTCTTTGTTTTACGTAGCTGTAGGTTTGGCATTAAAGAAGCAATAAAAAGCTAAGAATACATGTGGTTGAGGCACTTGGATGAGTAGATTAACAAGAAAGGATGTGATTGGGATTTAGGAATGAGTGCATGAATGGAAATTTTTAGGTGTCTCCAATAGAAGAGAGAAAAAAAAAAAGGAATGCCGTTTTAGATGATTTGGGCTAGTATACAGAACATTGAAGAGAACAAAGACATGTTAAGAGGGGAGCAGGAGACTTATTTTACTCTATGCCTGTATTTTGTTCTTCATCATCAACAATAATAACATCAAAGCCTTGTCCCAACTATGTTGGGGTTGGCTACAAGAATTTTGTTTCTTTTTTCCGATCTATCATGGGCCAAATCCTCAGATAGGTTGCACTTCTTCAGATCTATTTGTACAACTTCCATCAACGTCCTCTTCAACATTGTCCCTACATTTAGAATGCTTGATGAGACCATTTAATAAAACTAGGTGTAGACGACTCACTGTTTTTCATGCTCCTCCCCAAAGTGTTGGAGCAAGAGAACTGTCTCAACCTAAAACCATGAAGCTAAATTTATATGGTGTGTAAAAGATTTTTGTCCCAGTATTTGTGTCCTTTTGTTACAAAATGGAGTGCTTTATCTCTGATTACATATTCCTTTCCATTTTGGTGTCCATCTGTGTGTCCTATACACATTTGTTGTAAGGTGCTTATAACTGGTTACCTAAAAAAAATAAAGTGTTGATCCCAGTGCAGCTTTCTATCAATCTTGATATAAAAGAATATGCTATAGGTTGGTACTGTATTATAGGTTTGATAATGGTAGCTAGTGCTAGTCGACCGTTATACTTCTTTTGTGTTTTAATGCATCATTTTTTTTATTGAATTTGATCTTCAGCCATATGAAAGAAGGCATGCGGACCAGTGTGGAAGCAATTTTGCTGGTAAGTATTAACTATCTACACAAGTACTACATATTTAGTCTGATATCTCTTTCCATTTTTATTTATTTATATTTATTCTTGGGTTGTTACTTAGCATACCTCTATATGAAATAATCTTTCTTTTTGTATGAACCATCAACAAATCTCCTGTTCATTTGAAGTTAAAAGTCAGGGAAGTTAATTTATCTCCTGATTATGTGGATACTTACCTAGTACGTCGAGGATCGAGTGTGACAGGTCCTCTAAACGCCAAATTCTCAAGGTATGCGGTATTTGGAGGTGCATGTGTTTTGATCCAACATTCCATCTTGTCAAGAGATGAACTTTATGGCGCAGATTTTGCTCATGTGGATCACAGATCTCGAAGAAGAATACCCACTGAAAATTAAAAAGGGAAAAAATATGATGGACCTACTACTTAAAAACGAAATACCGATATCCTTTTGATCACCAAAATCAACAAAACCACCCAAAAACAGATTTTTGTATGATCGCATAGCCCTCTGATCCAACACCATTTCAGCCCTACAGAAAATCGTCTTTCTTTTTGCCTCAAAGATCCTTGTTGGCCTGCCTTTAATTTCATCTGATGATTTCGGAGAAGGTGAGATCGGAGTTCCTGTTTCTGCATTCAAAACCAAGAATAACCATTTATCATCCCCCAAGAAGAAAGATCTAGAGTTAGATGAAGACTAAACATCACACAGGACTTTTTTTTTTCCAGGAAAAAGCTATGTTTGAGATGAATAATGTGTGTTTATTAAGTGAGGGCAGCTCTCAAAAGATGAAAAACTAGAAAACAAGTTGTAACAGACAAAGGCCAGTTATCAAGATGAGGGTAAATTCCTCTTATGTTTCACCTTGGGGTTTGACACCCCTATATATACTGTGTGTGAACCTCAGATGCAGAGAGGTCTTACTCAGATGAGGAATTGCTTATATATAGTACAACGGCTATTAGGGTGTTTTAGATGCCAATAAATCCTTAGAATATAAGATAGTGGCGGTGGGGTGGCATTTAAATAGATATTAGGTTTTTGGATTGCAACTGTTCAAATAGGTATAAGTTACAGATAAAAACTAGATATATTGGACAAAACCAATACACATTTCCCTAGTTGTAAAACCAGGATAAGTACTGCACTTATAGTTCACAATTAGAAAGGGAAAGCTTGAACAATTAGGAATTTTCTTTTTAGAAATCTTTTTTTTAGCGGAGTATTTTTGGGCTATCTTCCATCCAATCAATGAGTGATTGCATATTGGCTGAGCTTTAAGACCATGGCAAGTCCTGCACTTATGTTCCACATTTAACAGGAAAACAGGGTCCATTAGGATCATCCTATATCTATAGGGGTGATTTTTGGTTGATTTCCCATTCAAATGGAGCGTCATGGAACATGCTTAATTGCCAAAAAGTGGGCTCAACAACCTCCAAAGAAAGGGTGTGCATGAATATTTCCATCCTCACATTCTTAGGACTAAAGAGTAAAGAACTGTATGCATCATGCACTAATGTTATCTGTGCTCATTTAGATTCCTGCTTTCCCCTATTTCTTTTAGTTAGACTTAACTAAGACTTGGACATTTTTCTAACCAAGACTTCAGCCTGCTTTTAATGCTTTCTTTTTGTTTGTAGACATTTTACAATGTTTGTGGTCTGACAAAATGGCTTCGACTGTGCAGGTTCAGGAGCATAACCATCCTCATCTACTTCTTTTGCAAATTGGGAATACATTCTGCAAGCTCCCTGGTGGGCGCTTGAAGCCAGGGGAGAATGGTTTGTTGTTTGCTTCATTTTCAAAATTTTAAGTGTGCGAGGATTTTTGAGGATGCCCAATCGCAGGATGTGATTTTCACTTACTGATTAATTGTGCATGGCTGAACTTTGTAGAAATTGAGGGTTTGAAACGGAAATTGTCTAGCAAACTTGCTGCCAATTCAACTGCTCTTCAGCCAAATTGGCAGGTGAGCTTTCGCTCTTGGGAATTTCTCAATTGTGTGATTTGTATAAAGCTCAATGAGCAATGTGAGACCACAACAAGTGTAATGGTGTTAAGGAAAGTTCACAAATGGACTTTTTAAAGTTGCAAAAAAAAAAAAAAAAAAAAAGATGGGACCCTTATCAAGAGAAGGAATGTTTTGGATGTTTAGTTCTTTTGTTTTTTATGTGGTGTAATTTTCCCTGTTGTTTTTTCATGGGCTGTTTTTCCCTGTTTGTTTGTTTCTCTTTTGAATTAAATTTAAACATAGGGACTATAATGAAAATTTCTCTATTCTACTTTATATGGACCCTGTATTTTCTTTTTTAGCTATGCATGAAGGGATATGTTTCTGAATTATGGAGTATTTTTCATCCTTGAATTATCTACAAAGTGAAATATTGTGCATGCTGTAGCTATTTTGAGTTCAGAGTATGTGTACAGGTGCAGGTGTATGCTTTAATATCTATAAGAAAAATGTGCTTATATTAATTTATTTTCTGGTACAATAATTCAAAAACTACTGGCAATTTAGGGAAAGGGGGTACTATATGATGCTCATTCTAGAGAAATGGAACTTTTTGGTCAACCAGCTAGGTTACAGATGGATCCTATCTTTCAAAAATACCATTCATCTAATTCAGCCCCGTCATGGGATATGCCATGCCTACAACCAGTGGTCCACATACACTGCTGGAAATTTTATCAGATGGTTTGTCTCTCACACAGTGGGGAAGATCCTTGGAACATCTACAACCAATGGTCCACATTCAGTGCTAGAAATTTTAGCAGATGGTTTGTCTCTCACGAATTGGGGAAGATCCTTGGACATCTTCTCTCCAGGAGGGGGTCTCTCTTATTAAAGGTTTGGAAAACCAAATGGTGGCCCCAGATAGATAATTTTGTAGGACCCATCAAAAGGTAACCCTGCATGTAAGCCATTTTATGTTGGTTGTTTCTTAGGCTAGCAACTAGAACTAAAAAAATCATGCTTAAGTAGTCCTAGATGTACATGCACACACCTCCTAGGTGTAATTAGGATGAGTGCATGAGATGAAATTATCAGGGACTCCAATAGAAGAGAAATTCAAAGAATGCTCATTGAGATATTTTGCGCATTTATGTTGATGACATGAAATAGCCTACCTGTGAAGAATTGATGTTTTGGAACTAAGATGGAACAAGTGGGAGGGGGAGACAAATAAGGATTTGGAATGAAGTTATAATTGACATTTTCAGGCTGAGTGATATAGAGCATAACCATAAATAGGGATGAATGGAAAAGTAGACTTGAAAAGCCAACTTGATATGTTGGATAAGGTTTCATTTATGATGATGATGGAAAAGTAGATGATGATGATTGCGTGTGCTAACCTGCTTGAGTAAATCAACCTACTAGCCAATTTCACATTTGGACTTTGTGAATCTTCTGCACAAATCTCACATTTGGACATCTGCCTAGTTTCTAATTAAAATGTCAGCTTCACTTTATGATATTTATCCAGCAGGACCTATTTACTTCAGTGGAAACTTAATACTTGCATTCAGATTGGAGAGTGTGTAGCTATCTGGTGGAGGCCAAACTTCGAAACAATAATGTATCCGTACTGCGCTCCCCACATCACTAATCCCAAGGTGAAGGAAATTTTAAGTTTCAAGTTTTAACTATATAACTTGGTTTTCTCTGGAACTAATCCTAGTGTTCTTATTCTTTATTAAGGAGTGCAAGAAGCTTTTCCTTGTTCATTTGTCAGAGAGGGAGTATTTTGCAGTACCAAAAAACTTGAAACTGCTCGCTGTTCCATTGTTTGAACTCTATGATAATGTTCGGGTATGATGTTGCCTATCTTCTCTTGCCTTGCTTTAATTTTTATGGTTCCATCATTTCATGATGCACGGACAATATGGTATTGTTTTGTTCATCATAGCAAATCTGCATGTGACTCACCTTTCATTGATCCAGACTGTTCTGATGGGTCATTCCTAGAAAGGTCATCTGTTAGATGATCATCACTGTCTTATCCGTGGCCAGTGGTGAAACCTGAAGTTTGATGGTGGTTTTTTTTGGGGTAGGGGGTTTCGAATTCTTGGGAGAGCTAATGTGAAAAAAGTATGAAATTTACTATGACAGTAGGGGTTTTACAAAATTTCTTGGGGGCCATTCTCCCCAACCCAATACACACAAAAAAGAAGTAATTTCCACCCCTATTTGTGCCTGCATATGGTCGGTCAAGACAAGGACCCTGAAAATTGAATAAAAAAAAAGGTGTGATTATCTGTAAAATTTTCAAGTGGCAATTTACTGCCAAATGATTATCAGTTTTCATAAATATAATAAAGAGAAAAATGGACAAAACTAACCTTTCTAATTAACAGGCTTACTTAATCAAAACCCCTAGTTCCATAAAACTGCTAAATAAATGCCTTATTCTATTAGAAAGTGGAAGAATGGGATGATCGTCACTATTAAATGATGCTACCCTTTCTGCACGGTGGATCATGGAAGAGGAGGTGGAACGAGTGTCAAAACTTTGGTTTTTTTTTTTAGGTGCCACATTTTCCTAATTCACAAGTATCTGTATATTTTATGAACCTAATGTTATGTGAAAGTGAAGATTCCAAATTGTATAATAATAATGAAATCAGAAATTCACATGTGAGTTAATTTATCTCTCCTTTTTTCTAAAAAAAATTATTTTTGCAGGAAAGAGTTGCTAGCTTGTGTGAGGATAACCCTTCAATTGCAAAAAAAGATTTAGATCATGACGCTGTAGCCTTGGTATGTGGTGTAATTATATTTCTCATACATGATTTTATTAACCATCAAATATAGTGACAAAAACATACTATCACGAACATGGATTGACATTGATTTTTTTTTTTTTTTACACAGATTCTTGGTCGTGATAATCGTGGACGTGTAAAAGGCATGGGCGACAGAGTTTCAAAGACCTCCATCAAGTATTCAGATCCTTACAAGAAAGCATTACAAAAGGAACATGAATCACAAGTTATCCTACAAGCTCAAGTGGATAATTTGGAAAGACAAATACTGGAAGTGGAGTCTAGGGATCTAAGGCGTGAAATGGAGGGGATGTTTGCATCCTTATCTCAAGCAAATACACAAATGCGGCCTTCTACCGAACGTGGAAGCTCCTCTCAGGTATTAATATATAATAGATTCCTTCTTATATGTAATGAAATGTCTACATTGATATAATAAAAATTAATGTGTTCCTAATGATGTATGTAGGGGAGCCAAAGTTCTCAGAGTCCAGCTGCACACTTGGACCAAACAATACCACACACAAGAGGCCCATCTTTGTGTAAGTTGCAGCACATGACAAAGAAAAACATAATTGCTTATGGAAGACTACAGGGTACGGAGTCACCGGAGGCAGGTTTCTACAGGATTGTGTTAGACGAGATTGTTGATGGGAATGTTGACTTGTTCGATGGGGAACGAAAGTTAGGAGATGTCATACTAGGAGATGTGCTTGATTGGCCTATAATTAGGATCATACTTTATTAGTTTTCTATTCTTACTTTTAGGTAAATGTTTTGTGTTGGCCTATTTTTTTGGTTGATACTTGGATATTATATGGCTGCTTATGCTTTTGATGAATGAAATTATAATGTTATTTGGATATTGTTTGGATGGCTAATATGTGGATGTTTGAGATTTAGATGGTTGATGGATATGGTTGTTTGAATTGCTTAAATGGATTGTTATTGATACTAAATAGGTTTAATATTTGAAATATTTTTTTTTTCAGGAAAAATAAAAAAACCACAGTCGTTGACTGTCGTTTTTTCTCAAAAAATATACACAACTTCAGTTAAAAAAACAACAGACTATGAATGTCATATTAGAAACTAAATTTTCCACAGTACCGGGCTGTGGTTTTTTCAAAATAAAAACCACATATGAGGACTGTCATTTTCCAAAAGCTACACTCCAAATCGAGACACAAAAAAAGACAGTCTATGACTGGGTTTTTTGGCTGTTTTGACGTAGTGCTCCATGGTTGGATCCATGTCTTTTCTTCTCTTTTTTTATGTAACGTGTGCATTTCTGATTTGTTCAATTGTGTTCTATTAGACTATTAATTTTTGCTTCTGTTTCTTGAATTATTTGTTGGTTCATGTTATCTCTTGTCAGTTAGATACATGACTAGAATGTAATTAGTTGAGGTAATTAGGCCTCAGTTAATCTTCCATCCTAGACCAAAATTTGTTGGGCCGGTCCATATTACATTGTTTGACAAAACAATGCTCTCATACACATGAAACTTGGGCCTCAATCCTGGGTATGTTAGGAAGTACCTGATGTGGGTTGGGCCTGGGCCTAGCCAAATTGCAGTGCTAGGAATAAATAGTTAGATAAATGAACGTGACAGTTCCAACTTCCAATTCTATCAATATCTACATTGTTCTCTAACAATGCTTCTATCATCACAGGGAAAAAGTGGTGGTTAGTGTTAACAAGACGAACTTAGCTTTCCAAGGCCAGGGTTATCTCAATACATCTATAGCTTGGAACGACACTGCAAATTCCACAGGCGGGACAAACTACAGTGCTTCTGTTTCAATTTTCGCACTCAATTTCATAGCTTACTGTAAGTGCCTAAAAACTACGGACTTAGTTAATGGTGGGTTAAACTCCTGATTTGAGGTTTTGGGGAAGATAGAGGGAAAGGATCGAGCCTCCAATGACCTGAAAGGAAGAAGATAACAGTCAGAGACCCTGGCTATGGGTAGCCAAAGGCCCTCCGACGCTCGAATCAGTATGAGAACTGAAGGAGAAAAGAGAAAGAGAGCTCTGGGAGGGGAGGATTATGCGTACCTCGTATGGTTTTCCTTCATGCAATATGTATAGACGTGAGAGTCATCATGACACTGTCCACATGAAGGGATGGCAATCCCATCAGCGTGTATTCGTACCTCCTGAGTGGGGGTAGGTAAAAAGGGAATGTCCCATCGGATCAGCACCCCTTGCCTATGGACATGACTTTAGATAAGGCGTACTCCTTATCTAGGTCCGGCGCTCACTCTGTTGTCAGTTTGCCGATCTCGTCATGGCAGCGCATTTATGGCCACATTTATGGCTGAGTGACAGGAGCTAAGGTCGGGCGGAAGCTGAGACCGAGGTCGGGACCCGTGATGCAACCACCGAGATTCGCCCCATGGCTTTCCCGAGATGGCGTTGCGGCCGACCTGGGGATGGTACCGAAACCACTGGTAAACCGAGACGGGGGGATGGCCCCACCTAAATCAATGAGCACAGACCGACCCCATACAATTGCCCCTATCTCTCGACCTCTCGGGCCCTGCCCGAGGTCGGGAGATAAGACTCGGAAGTGATGGGGCCGTCTCTTCGTATCTTGCTTTTATGAGATCCTCATCATGATGCCCCTTCGTCTGCCCTAGGCAATAAATAAGGCGCCATAACTGCTTTGCCCTGTTAAGCACGTGGGGCGCCGTTTCGTATGCCCGAGATGACAAATCCCGTACCAGAGGCGTGGTGGAAGGCGGAACGTCGCTGCCACGTGGAGTCCTTCGTCTGGGAGGTCGCTGGGGTCGAAGCGATGTGTGACAGGGTAATCAAGAGGGGCGTCCCTCTATATAAGTGGAAGCGTCCCCCTCCCTTTCTCTTTTACCCTAGCTTTTTGTCTGAGAAGGAGAGCTCTGCTGAAGACGAAGTTCTGCTACAGACTTTGCTGAAAAATGAACCAACTGATCTTGGGAACTTTCCTTTCTAGCTCCCTGCTTCTTCGTCCTCAGTAACCTTCATCATCCTTTCTGTGAGTTCCATCTTCTCTCTCTGCTATTTCTTTGTGCCTCCTTTCCTCTTCGTTTTTAGAGGTTTTTGGCCCTTTAGGGCTCCCCAGTCTTCGTTTCTCCTTACTTTCTGTCCTTTCTTTAAGAAAATGGGAGCTACAGCCATTGGGTGGAGAGCCCTGCAGCCCTAGAGGCATTTAGGGCATCCTTTAAATTCCCGGCCGATGTCCTGGTGAAGCCCTGCGATTTCCAGGGCCTTTTTGAGGGTTTCGCCACCTTCAAGGAATGGATGCCCTTCCCTTTGTTGTCGGTGTGCGAGGGGGGGGGGTCAGGTTCCCAATCCACCCACTTCTCCGATCCTGCCTCCATGCGTGGAAAATCTGCCCCTTCCAGCTAATGCCGAATGGATTTAAAATAATAATGGGTGTGGCCGAGCTGAACTGGATTCTGGACATCAACCTTGGTGTGCATGACATAGAAGATGTCTACGATATCTGCAAGGCCGCGGGGGCCGAGGACGCCTACTATCTCTGGGTGAAAGCCAGGCGCCGTCCTTTGGTGAACGCCCTGGAGGATTCTACCAAATACGCTGGAGACGACCGCATTTTGGTCTCGGGGAACTGGGAGTTCATGGGGACCGAGACCGAGGAGGATCGGAGAATCCAGGTTCCACGGAAACCTGGGACCCCCCTAGTAAATGCCCGCCCCTCCAGGTTTTGCTCGTATTGCTTTTGCCCGCTGTGATGCCGAGCTGAGGTCCTTATCTCTTCCCTGTGCAGGTATTCAGAAGAGGAGGGGAGAGGCGAGCTTCAACAAGTGGAAACAAAACGGCGCGTGGCTAGAGAAGATCTATCGCTACCACGGCCATAACGACCGAGCTGCCTTCTCGCTGCTTGGGTACAAACCTCGGTACCAGTCTTACACCAAGAAGACTGCCGAGATCCCCTCCCGGCCGATAGGGGAGATCGTCTTAGCCCTCGCCGAGACCAGTGACCGAGCTGTGGAGCCCCAAGACCCGATCATCATTACTGACAGCCCTCCCTCCCGAGATCAAAGAGGAGGAGGAGAAGAAGGGATGGAAGGCCAGCGCCCCTCCCTGAAGAACCTGGGTGCCCTAATCTTTGTGGGCAAAGCTCCCCCTGCCTCCCCGCGTGCCCCCAGTGGGTCAGGCGCCTCCCAGGGCTCCGCAGCTGCCGCTTCCTCTGCAGCGTCGGGAGCGGATAGGGCTCCGCAAAAGTTAATCTTCCAAAAGTTAAGAAGGGGAGATCGGTGGAACCCCCCAAGGAGGTTCGGCAGCCCAAGGAATCTCGTCCGCTCAAGGACAGCAGGCCGCGGGTGGTCGAGCCCGCGAAGGAGGCTCTACAGCCTCTGCCGCAGCCGCAGAGGGAGACCCGGTCTCGGAACGTTGAGGCCGGAAAGGGGGGCGAGGGGCCCCCTCCCGAGAAGAGGCCCCGCCTGGCGGGCGTGGAGGAGAGGCTCCAGGGTGCGGAGTCGCAGGCCCAGCCTTCGGTGCCGGCACCTTGGAGGCCCAACTTCGACCTCAACCCTAACGAGCCCATGACCATGGGGGAGCGGCTGGGCTCCAGCTGGGAGTCGGTCGTGGCCCTTGGCCGGGGATGTGCCCTCCCCCTGGACATGGAGAAGCATAAGAAGGTCGCGTCGGCGGGTCTACTTCATCAGACGATGAGGGCGTCGCTTGAGGTAGCTTTCCTCCTTCTGGTTTCGAATTCCTGCCTCTTGGTTACTTGAATCGATCCCCTTACTATTTTTATCCTTTTGCAGAATGTACAGAGGACTCAAGTGCTGATGGAGAGGCTGGCGGAAAGAACTGCCTACATTGCCGCCCTGGAGAAGGAGAAGAAGAAGATGGGGGGCGCGCTGGAGGCCAGTGCGGCCGAAATAAAGAAGGCGGAGGAGAAGCTCGCCCAGTCTGCAATTGAGCAACAAGCGGCAAAGGCCGAAATCATCAAGTTGCGGGGCGAGAACAAAAACCTGAGGGGCGCCGTTGACGATAAGGCGAGGAGGGCGGTCCAACTGGAGGCCGAGCTCGCCGCGAAAGGGGCCGAGCTTGTCAAGAGGGAGGCCGAGCTTGCCGAAAAGCAGAATAAATTGGCTAGGACGGAGACCGAGCTCGAGGCCTCCAGGAAAGAGAGGGCCGATGTCGAGTCCACCCTGAGGGCCCAAGCCATGAAAGCTTATCAAAATGGGGTGGACTGGGCGTCGGGGGAGTACGTGGCTCAAATTATGGATCTGAGCCCGGTGCTGTTCGAGATGGGATGCAAGGAGGCTCTCCGCAAGTATGGGGTTTCCGAGGACGCCCCCATATTCGCGGATCTTCCTAAGTTCCAACCTGCAGTGCCGGGTCCGGAATCAGAGCCTGGCTCTAATCCTCCTGGGACCCCTGTCGAAGTTCCAGACGTACCTCCTCCTCCTCCGACCCCCGCCGAGGCCGAAGCGATCCCGGCTCCCGCCGAGTCCGAAGTGACCCTGGCTCCCCCATCTGATGCTCCTGCCCCATCAGATCCTTTGGCTCCAGAAAATAAAGAAGCGGCGCCCGAAAAGCCATAGGATTTTTTCTTTTTTCTTTCAGATTGTACAAAAAGCTCTGTATTCACTCTTCCATTAATGAAAAAATGAATTTTTCTTTTTGATTCTCCAGCTGTTTTCGTATCTCTTTCTTTCTACCATGTGATGGGGATGTTTTGGTGCGAAAACTTGCAAGTCGTTGAGGTCGGTAGAACGCCCAGACTTTTAACCCACCTTTCTATCTTAGGATGGCGAACTCCTTTGGTGAGTACGCTAGGCCGCCTCTAAACCGATGGTTAAGCTTTGAAGACATGCTTCTAGGAGAAGCAGTTGGTTTGGGCTCATCCCCCGAGATGCGGCCCACTCGATGGAGAGCTGGGGTCGTATTTTTATTTTTGGTGAGCATTCTTTGGTGACTCGAGGGGTCTGGACCAAACTTGCGTGTTGGCCGAACTCCGTGCCAGACGGCCCTATTCGCATCCCGTGGTGATTGTCGCTCGAGGTTGCTGCGAGGGACAGAGCCTTGTGGAGTTGGTCCTGCGATCAAACCCAAAGAGGCTGGCGCGAGGGCCGGGGCCTTTGGGGAGTTCGTCCTGTGACCGAACTCAAAAAGGCTGGCGCGAGGGCCGGGCCTTGGGGAGTTCGTCCTGTGACCGAACTCAAAGAGGCTGGCGCGAGGGCCGGGGCCTTGGGGAGTTCGTCCTGTGACCGAACTCAAAAAGGCTGGCGCGAGGGCCGGGCCTTGGGGAGTTCGTCCTGTGACCGAACTCAAAGAGGCTGGCGCGAGGGCCGGGGCCTTGGGGAGTTCGTCCTGTGACCGAACTCAAATAGGCTGGCGCGAGGGCCGGGGCCTTGGGGAGTTCGTGCTGTGACCGAACTCAAAGAGGCTGGCATGAGGGCCGGGGCCTTGGGGAGTTCGTCCTGTGACCGAACTCAAAGAGGCTGGCGCGAGGGCCGGGGCCTTGGGGAGTTCGTCCTGTGACCGAACTCAAAAGAGGCTGGCGCGAGGGCCGGGGCCTTGTAAACAACTGGAAAGACATAAGGCAGATCTTTGTCAAAAAGGCTCTTCTTTATTGATCAATCATTTTGAGTACAACTAGAAGTAATATTTCTTGAGGTGTGCAGCTTTCCACGGTCGAGGCAACTCCTTGCCATCCATCCCTTCAAGTCTGTAGGCCGATCTCCCAGAGACCGAGATCACTTTAAAAGGGCCAAGCCAATTCGGCGCGAATTTGCCTTCATTAGGATCTCTATCCGCTGGAAGTGCTCTTTTTAGGACTAACTCTCCAACTGAGAATCTCCTCTCCTTGACCCTCTGATTGTATCCTCTGGATAACTGCTGTTGATAGGAGGCCAGACGCACGGATGCTGCTTCCCTTCGTTCTTCGGCCAGGTCAAGCTCTCTGGCAAGGTTCATCTCATTCTGCCCTTGATCGAAGAGGTTTGTCCTTAGGGTCGGGAGGCCGACCTCGAGAGGGATTACGGCCTCCATTCCATAAGCCAATGAAAAAGGGGTTGCCGAAGTGGATCGTCTCGGGGTGGTTCTGTACGCCCAGAGGACACTTGGCAATTCTTCTACCCATCTGCCTTTAGCTCTATCAAGCCTTTTCTTCAGTCCGTCCAGGACCACTTTGTTTGAGATCTCTGCTTGGCCATTGCTCTGTGGGTAGGCCAGAGTCGCATAGAAGTTTCTGATGCCGAGCTCCTGGCAGAAGTTTTTGAAGAATTTTGAATCGAATTGGGTTCCATTATCCGAGACCAGAGCTCTAGGAATCCCGAACCTTGTGATGATATTTTTCCACACGAAATTCTTCGTGTCATGTTCGGTGATAGAGGACAAGGCCTCTGCCTCTATCCATTTTGTGAAGTAATCAGTGCCTACCATCAACCACCTTTTGTTCCCTGGACTTCGGTGAAGAGGACCCACGATGTCCAGCCCCCACTGGGCGAAGGGCCACGGACTGGAGAGGGGACTCAGGTCCCGAGCCGGCTGATGCAGGGAATGGGAGAACTTCTGACACTTCTCACACTTTCTGGCGTAGAGCTGGGCATTCTTCTGCATGTAGGGCCACCAGTAGCCCTGGCTAATAGCTCTGTATGCCAGTGATCTTCCTCCGATGTGGCTTCCGCAGATTCCTTCGTGAATTTCAAAGAGGAAGTCTTCCACTTTGCTTGGATGGACGCATTGGAGGTATGGCCCTGAGTAGGATTTTCTGTAGAGCTTTTCGTCTGGTGATAGCCAGAAGTGGGCTGTTTTCAGCCTGACTTTGTGAGCTTCAGTCTTGTGTTCGGGGAGCTTATCTTCTCTCAAGAATGTCACGATTGGGTCCATCCAGCTGGGACCGAGATCAGTGCACAATACTTGCCGTACTGGAAGGAGCTCTATGCTCGGTCTCTCCAGCGTCCCTACGTCAACTGTCCTTCTCTTCCCAGCTTCTACGGCCGAGGCCAAGCTTGTTAGGGCGTCTGCATGGCGATTGGACTCCCTGCCGATTTGCCTGACTTCAGCTTTTTCAAACTGGGAGAGGAGCTGCCTGGTGTGGGCCAGGTAGGCCATCATTCTTTCGTCTCTGCTTGGTAGTCTCCGCTCAGCTGGCTCGTCACCAACTGTGAGTCACTGAAGACTACCACCCGACGTGCCCCCAGTACTCTTGCACTACCGAGACCAGCGATCAGCGCTTCATATTCTGCTTCATTATTTGATGCCTTGAAGTCCAGGGTCAGTGCTTGCTCAATGACCAGTCCTTCTGGAGATTGAAGGACAACGCCGGCACCTGCTCTTCTGGTAGTTGATGATCCGTCAACGAAGACTTTCTAGGCTGACTTAAGGAATTTTTTCCAAGACTGGTCTTCCTCGGTCTCGGTTTCAGTTTCATCATTGCTCTTGCGGTCCCCCAGTTCGGTATCGAGCGAGGTCGATGCCGAACTAGGAGAGGTGAATTCGACGACGAAGTCTGCCAGGACCTGTGCCTTGATTGCTGTTCTGGGTTGATATTGGATATCGAACTGACCCAGTTCGACGGCCCATTTGGAGATGCGGCCAGAAAAGTCCGCTTTGCGGAAGAGAGATTTGAGTGGGAATTCCGTGATGACCACCACCGTGTGTGTCTGGAAGTAATGGGAGAGCTTGCGAGAGGCGCTGATCAGTGCCAGTGCTAGCTTTTCAAGTGGCAGGTACCTAATCTCAGCGTCGAGCAGGGTTTTGCTGGTGTAATAGATAGGGTACTGCCGCTTGTCGCTTTCTCGAACCAGCACCGAGCTCACCGCATGGTCCGAGACTGCAAGGTAAAGATAGAGAAAATCGTCTTGCGACGGAGTGGACAAAAGTGGTGGTGAGGAGAGGTACCTTTTGAGCGTTTCCAGTGCCAAGTCGCATTCAGGAGTCCATTGGAACTTGGAACCTTTCTTCAGGAGCTGAAAAAATGGACGGCACTTGTCCGAGGCTCGGCTGATGAAGCGGTTCAGTGCAGCAGCCATTCCTGTGAGTCGTTGGACTTGCTTGGCCGAGGTGGGACGCTGGATTGACTGGATGGCTGCAATCTGTTCGGGATTAGCCTCGATCCCTCTTCTGGTCACCAGGCTGCCCAGGAATTTGCCAGAACCGACGCCAAACGCACACTTAGAAGCGTTCAGTTTGAGCCGGAATTTCCGAAGGATGGCAAACGTTTGGCGTAGGTCCGCCAGGTGGTTCTGCGACTCCTTGGATTTGACTACCATGTCATCAATATAGACCTCCATCGTCTTCCCGAGCTGATTCTGGAACATTCTCGTGACTAGCCGCTGATATGTTGCCCCGGCATTCTTCAGTCCGAAGGGCATCACCTTATAACAATAGATGCCTCGAGGTGTTATAAATGCAGTTTTTTCCTCATCAGGTCCGTACAGCGGGATCTGATGGTAACCTCGGTAGGCATCTAGGAAACTCATCCTCTCATGTCCCGAGGTGGCGTCGATCATCTGATCGATCTTCGGGAGGGGGAAGCTGTCCTTGGGGCAAGCTTTGTTGAGGTCGGTGAAATCCACGCAGACCCTCCATTTACCGCTCTTCTTTTTTACCACCACTGTGTTGGCGAGCCACTAGGGACAGTGCACCTCGCGGATCGCCCCGGCCTCGAGGAGCTTATCCACCTCTTCGACTACTGCCTCTGTCTGCGGGATCCCTGCTCTGCGAGCCTTCTGCACTATGGGCTTGTGTCCGGGATCCACATTCAGCTTGTGACACATGACCTCGGGGTCGATTCCCGGCATCTCATATGGAGTCCAGGCGAAGACGTCCTTATTCAGAAGTAGGAAGTCGAGCAGTTCGGCCTTCTCAGTGTCGGGGAGCTGGCTGCCCAGCATGAAGTAGCGCTCGGGGTCTTCAGGATTGATTCTGACCTTGGTGAGGTCCTCTATGCTTTTCTGCCCTGCTGTCCGCCCAACATCCTCAATCTCGGCTTCGAGCTCGGCCATATGCACTTGTCTCGGCTCCGCCTCCCCAGGTGTTACGGTTATGAGGCATTCTCGGGCCATCTGCTGATTTCCGCACACAGTCACAATCTCGAACGCCCCGTCAGTCTTTGCTAATGAAAACTTGAGTTTCTGATGTAGGGTGGAGGGCACTACTTCCATGGCATGCAGCCAACTCCGTCCCATAATCACATTGTAGGGGGATGGCGTGTCCACTACCATAAAGTCTGCCATCTTCGTGGCTCCTCCGATCCGGACTTCGAGTGAGATCCTGCCTTTGGGGTATACTGGTTCGGCGTTGAACCCCACTAGAGGGACATGAGCCTCCTGCAGGTCGGATTCAGTTAGGCCAAGCTGCTTAAAACAGCTATAGTAGATGACCTCGGACGAGCTCCCCGGATCTACAAGGACGCGCTTGGTGGTGTAATTGTTGAGCCGCAGGGTGAGGATGAGGGCGTCATTATGGGGGAGCTGGACTCCCTTTAGGTCCTCATCTGAGAACCAAATCCTGGGCCTTTCTCTCTTCACCCTCTTCGGGGCGCTTTCTAACTCTGCCGACATCACCTGCTTGCCGTGGGCAGCCTTCCTGGCCTCTGACCGAGTTCGGGCGCTTTTTTTGCTTGGGGAGGGGGCCAGGTGGATGACGTTGATGATACCTGCTGGTTCGTCACTGTCCTGGTCATCACTGGGTGGAGCGCGCCGCTGAGTTTGGTTAACCCTTTCTTCCTTCTTGATGTACTCTTGGAGGTGCCTGTCTTTAACGAGCCTTTCAAGATGGGACTTCAGCGCAAAGCAGTCTTCGGTCATATGCCCGTGCTGCTTGTGATAGGAGTAGTTCTTCTGCTGGTCTCGGGCGGACGGGTCGCTCATCATCGGCCGCGGCCACTGGAAGTACGGTTCTGCCTTGATCTTGTTCAGGATTCTGTAAATGGGCTTCTTGAACACAACACTGATGGCTCTGTAAGAATCGTCGGCAGGCTTGGGGGGCTGGAACCATGGTCTCTTGTTGTTATCCGAGGAAATTGAGAAAGAGCAGGCGGGCTTCCTCTTATCCGACCTCGGCCTGGGGAGTGTTCCTTCCTCGGTGGAGGCTTGGTGCTTCTTTGGGAATCCAAACCGCTCTGTGCCGTGGGCCTCGTCCTCCTCTTGCTCAATGTACTGCTTCACCCTTGCCATTAGTGCTTTCATTGTAGCCACAGGGTTCCGGACCAGGTCTCTGCGGAGTTCGTTTCCTGGGAGTAAGCCCTCCCTGAAGCACATGATGGCTACTTCGTCGTTGGCGTCGGTAATCTGGCTGTATATCGTCCAGAATCTCCCGGCGAAGGCAGTGATACTCTCACTGTCTTTCATCCGGATTGCCATGAGATTGCTACCTGTCTTCCGGATGACGCGATGTGCTTGAAACTTTTCAAGGAAAGAGCTCCGGAGCTGCCGCCAACTCGAGACCGATCCGGGGGGGAGCGCGCAGAACCACCGGAGTGGGAGGTCTCCTAGACTGGATGAGAAGACCCTGCAGTTCAAGAGACCGACGTCCCCCCAGACCGACATCCGCTGAGTGAAGTGCCGCAGATGCGCTTCCGGGTCCGAGGCTCCGTCATAAAGGACGAACCTCGGGACGCTAAATCTCTCGGGGAGAGAGAAATTTTTAATCTCCTACGAGAAGGGGGACATCCCCTGGTCGCTTTCTTCACATTCATCGGTCTGGTCTCGGGCAAACCCGACCTCGGCCAAGCGGGCCTGGACTTCCTGTTTGACGTAATGGTCCAGTAACTCCTTGAAGTCTGCCCTGTCATCTGGTCTCGATGATTCCGGCTCGTGCCGCGATCCCTCGAGGCCACTAGGCAGATGACTGCTGCTCGAGCCTTCCTCCTCACAGCGGTATCTCCTTCTGCTGTTGAGGGCCTACCTCAAGTCTCGGTTGTCCGGATGTGCCTGCTGCCGCCGGGGAGGTGGACCACGAGACTTCCTCTCATTCATTTTGAGCCGCTCCTCGAGGCGACGAATCACCTCGTCTTTATCCTGGAGCTGGGCATTGAGTTCTTTGAGTAGGGGACTGTCATTTCGGGCTCCATGGGTTTGATGAAAGGACCGGCCGTCATCGTGGACGTGCTGGTGGGACTGACGGGGGTCTTGCCTCGTCGTCGAAGATCCGTCGTGGAGGCGTTCTGCTGCTGACCGCCGTGCGGCCGCTCACCAGTGTGGTGAGGAGTCTTACGACGGCTATCTTGGCGGAGGCGCGTGGTTATGGGCCGAGACGAAGAGGCCGATTGGACGATGCCCTCCACGTATGCGGCACTCGACCTCCTCCCTGACCTCTTCTGACGCGATGTTCCTGATGGCTCCTGCCCGACGGGAGGAGCCCCGGTCGGTCCCGGAGGGGGAAGAAGAGCAGAATGAAGGCCAGGGGGTGGTTCCGGAACAACCGGCTGGGCTGGTTGCAACTGCAAGAATGGTGGAAACGCAGGTTGCTCCCGTAGCGGCAAGGACGATGCTTTTTGGGGCTTCGATGGTCCTCCGCCACCGTATCTGGTCTTTGGAGGCATTGCTTTTGCAGAGACTTTGGCACGGATCCTGTCCCCACAGACGGCGCCAACTGTAAGTGCCTAGAAATTACGGACTTAGTTAATGGTGGGTTAAACTCCTGATTTGAGGTTTTAGGGAAGATAGAGGGAAAGGATCGAGCCTCCAATGACCTGAAAGGAAGAAGATAACAGTCAGAGACCCTGGCTATGGGTAGCCAAAGGCCCTCCGATGCTCGAATCAGTATGAGAACTGAAGGAGAAAAGAGAAAGAGAGCTCTGGGAGGGGAGGATTGTGCGTACCTCGTATGGTTTTCCTTCATGCAATATGTATAGACGTGAGAGTCATCATGACACTGTCCACATGAAGGGATGGCAATCCCATCAGCGTGTATTCGTACCTCCTGAGTGGGGGTAGGTAAAAAGGGAATGTCCCATCGGATCAGCGCCCCTTGCCTATGGATATGACTTTAGATAAGGAGTACTCCTTATCTAGGTCCGGCGCTCACTCTGTTGTCAATTTGCCGATCTCGTCATGGCAGCGCATTTATGGCCACATTTATGGCTGAGTGACAGGAGCTAAGGTCGGGCGGAAGCTGAGACCGAGGTTGGGACCCGTGATGCAACCACCGAGATTCGCCCCATGGCTTTCCTGAGATGGCGTTGCGGCCGACCTGGGGATGGTACCGAAACCACTGGTAAACCGAGACGGGGGGATGGCCCCACCTAAATCAATGAGCACAGACCGACCCCACACACTTACAATATTAGTTTTCGGGTAAGCACACACTATATCATCTTATAAAGGGGTAGTAAAAAAAACGAAAAAAGCCTTGAGTCCTTGAAAATGAGGAGTGTTCTAAAGCTTTGGCTGCACAATGAATTTTGAAAGGATTACACAAATCAATCCTTATATGACCCACCCAATGAATGGTCCAGACCAGATCATCAATTCATATTATCACTTTTGAGTGTGGTGCACCACATAACTTGAGCACCATGCTCAGCTTAATTTCCCATTTTCTTTATAGGGCCTCTTGCACGTTGTCTTCAAAACTGTAACTAGCTTTGATTTTAACATTTTGTGTGCTGTTGATCGATGAAGAATACTGCACCACCTGCATCCCCCGGTGACGTCGGGAATCAAGCTGTAGCAATCAGGATCGCCGGTGATCAAGCTGCATTTTATGGTTGTGGGTTTTATGGAGCCCAAGATACAGTTCATGATGATCGAGGGAGGCACTATTTTAAGGAGTGTTTTATCCAAGGATCCATTGATTTTATCTTCGGCAATGCTAGATCACTGTATGAGGTATATGATCAGCAAAAATTTAAGAAATATTTCATTTAATTGTACCAGTTGAATTGAAACACATTAGCCAATAGAATCGAAGCCGAAGCAATCAATTGCACCAAAACTTTCAATTAAAAAATTAATTTCTTCTAAAATTTGCGCAAATTTTTTGATTTTCATGTCTTATCGAAGATGAACTACACAATATGGAAAACGTAGGAAAATTATCACTTGGTTGAATCTTAAACAGGAAAAATATATTCACCTTCATCTTCTTCTTCTTCTGCTGCTGCTTCTTCTTTCAGCACAAAGGACCCCTAATGAAAATTAAAGCATACCCAAAACAAAAAGTGAGCAAAGTTTCACACTAATCTGATATATATTTTTTTTCTTTTACGAATGGACAGGATTGTACACTTAATTTGATAGCAAAGGAATTGCCACCTGAAAAAAAGATGATCACTGGTTGCAGCACTGCTCATGGAAGACAATCAATGGATGAGAAAACCGGATTTTCCTTCGTAAATTGCAGCATTCATGGATCTGGTCGGGTGTGGCTTGGACGCGCTTGGGGCCGATATGCTTCTGTTGTCTTTGCTAGAACAAACATGTCTAGTAACATTGCTTCAGATGGGTGGAATGATTGGAGTGATCCTTCTAGAGACCTGTCTGTGGTTGACCCTTGTTACTAATCCCTGAGTTCTTTCTATTGGCATTCATTCACATCAGTAGCAATTCTGTTGGACAAAAGCCTACCATGACAACATTTTTCATAATTCTAAATGAATATCCAAACTTTAGAAACTAGAAGAGTAAGGCTGTAAATTAAGGAATATCTGGGTCTAGGCCTGTGTCGGGTCCATAGTGTTTCCAGACCCAGAATTGGTATTGATGGACCCATTTGGACCAGGACCTGGACCACTTGTCCAAATGTATTATTATATATTTATATACGATAATACATAGTGCATATTTTATGTCTATACTAGATTGATTATTAATTGGGACCATAAATGGTTCATACTTAAAATTTCCGGGTTAGGTCCACTAGGTAGTGGGGTAATTGGGAGTAGTTTTAAAGCCTTAATAGCAGAAACAAAATTGTTAAGATCATGGTCTAATATTTTAATCTTAAATTATTTCTTAAATATTTTTTGGGGGCCTTCTATATATCCAAATGCAGCCTTATTATATTAGGAGAATGTTTGGATGTATGACAAATCACAATCAGTTTGGACATATGACTTTGGGGAGGCATGGAAATTGAAATCACATCAGGTGGGATTCTGTTGTTATTCACTTTCCCATCCAAAATCAAGATTCACAGTAACTGTTGATGGTGATTTCTGTGTCTGTGTGGGTAGGTGGATGGGTGGGGGGAGAACCAAATGGGAGTACAAACTATGCCACTCAAACCTACCTGTTGTTTTGGATATATCCAGATACACCTTAAAAATCATCAATCTCACTCCTACAATGTGTTGCACAGCACTGTCTTCTTCGGAGAATATGAGTGCATGGGACCAGGGGCGAACTTCACATCGATGGCTGCATATGCTAAGCAATTGAGCCTCACCGAAGCAACGCCATTCATGGACATTTCATATATCGATGGCAACGATTGGATTATTCCTCCAAGTAATTCATCAGATCCATCTGATCATCACCATCGTGATAGAGAATTCATTCAATCTAATTGATTATGTTACACAGTCGAATGTGTTGAATGACATGTCCTAGGAGCTGCTGACATGGAGCTGAGTAGATTGAAGTGGAAGTAGTCAAATAAGTTAGTCATGTGGAAGATTTACCTATTCCTTAGGAAGTATTTGTTGGTTTGTTTCTATTCTTTAGGAAGTATCTGTAGGTAGCAGATTAAGCTGCACTTTTTATGTTTTTTTGTTTTAAGCTAGCTGTATAAATAAGTGCTTTGAAGCTTAATAAAAAAATAACTTTAGATGCCTCAACGTTCTGTTGCTTCCTGAGAGTTTCTACACTTTATTTCTATCAAAACCTACAAATTGGTATCAGAGCCTTGTTCTTGAGCAACCTGTGAGGTGAGTGAGCCTATACACCACCATCTATCCTATCCAAAACACACACACACACACACACACACACACACACACACACACACACACACAAAACCTACAAACAATATCCAGAATGACCTCAGAAGCTTCACTGAATGCACTGGCACCTCCAGTGTTTGATGGAATAAATTATCAAGTGTGGGCAGTCCGTATGGAAGCCTACCTTGATGCTAGTGATTTGTGGGAAGCTGTTAGTGAGGAATATGAAGTTCCTCCCCTATCCGACAATCCAACTATGGCTCAGATAAAACAACACAATGAAAGGAGGCAAAGGAAATCAAAGGCAAAAGCTAGTCTATTTGCAGCTGTCTCATCTACAATTTTCACCAGAATCATGACACTGAAGACAGCACATGAAATATGGAACTTCCTGAAGAAGGAATATGAAGGAAATGCACGAGTCAAAGGTATGCAAGTGTTGAACCTGATTAGAGAATTTGAGATGCAAAGGATGAAAGAATCAGAAACAATCAAGGATTACTCAGACAGACTTCTTAGTATTGTTAACAAAGTAAGACTTCTTGGTACTGACTTTTCTGATTCTAGAATAGTTTAGAAAATTATTATAATAGTTCTTGGAAAATTTGAGACTACAATATCATCTCTAGAAAACTCAAAAGATGTGTCAAGTATCACCTTGGCAGAGCTGTTGAATGCATTACAGGCTCAAGAACAAAGGAGGCTTATGAGACGAGAAGGATCTGTGGAGGGTGCATTTCAGGCCGTATCTCAGTACAAGAAAGCGATGCAAAGCAACAATAACAGCAGCAACAACACTCAAAAGTTTCCACCATGTCCTTACTATAAAAAAATCCAATCATCCACAAAAAAGGTGTTGGTGGAGGCCGGATGTAAAATGTCACAAGTGTGGTAAGCTAGGGCATGTGGAAAGGATATGCAAATCTCAACAGCAGCAAGGAGAAGCCAAGGCTGCTATGGAAGAACCTCAAGATGAGCAACTGTTTGTGGTATCATGCTTTGCCACTAGCAGCTCCCCAGAAACTTGGCTTATAGACAGTGGTTGTACAAACCATATGACTTATGATCAAGGGCTCTTTAAGGAACTTGACGAAACTGTTACTTCCAAAGTTAGAATTGGAAATGGAGAATATCTTGCAGTAAAAGGCAAAGGAACAGTGGCAATTGAAGGCCACACCGGTTTGAAATTAATCTCTAATGTCTTATATGTTCCTGAGATTAATCAAAATCTGTTGAGTGTTGGTCAACTGCTGGAAAAAGGCTATAAGGTGCTGTTTGAGGACAATCATTGCATGATTGCTGATGCACAAGGTAGAGAGGTATTTAAAGTCCAAATGAAAGGCAAAAGCTTTGCCTTGGATTTGATGCAAGAAGAGCAGGCTGCAATTCACAAAGAAGAAAGCAATACAATGCTTTGGCATAGGCGTTTGGGGCACTTTCATCATACCGCCCTTCTCAACGATCTTGGAGAAGGCTTGCCTGAATTAGAAGTGAAGCCTCCTACCTGTGTAGCCTGTCAGTACGGGAAACAAACAAGACTTCCTTTCCCACAAAACAAGGCCTGGAGAGTTACTCAGAAGTTGCAGTTAGTACACACTGCTGTGGGAGGACCTCAGAGAACACCATCACTGAATGGCAGTAAGTTCTATATTGCTTTCATTGATGATTACACAAGAATGTGCTTGATTTATTTCATGAAATTTAAATCTGAAGTTGCCGACATCTTCTGGAAGTTTAAAGCTTGGGCTGAAAATCAAAGTAAATGTAAAATGCAAGTGATCAGGTCTGATAATGGAACTGAATACACCTCGGAGAAATTTAACAAATTTTGTGAGGATGCAGGCATTGAGCACCAGTTTACAACACCTTATACCCCTCAACAGAATGGAGTCGTTGAGAGGAAAAATAGAACACTTATAGAAATGACAAGGTGTTTGCTGCATGACAAAGGGCTGCCAAAGAAATTCTGGGCTGAGGCTGCACATACATCAATCTTTCTGCTGAATAGACTGCCAACAAAAGCTTTGCAACAAAAGACTCCATTTGAAGCATGGTATGGCTATAAATCAAGGCTGCAAAATTTAAAAACATTTGGTTGTCTTTGTTTCTCTTATATTCCACATGTTAAGAGAGACAAATTGGATAAGAAAGCAGAAGCTGAGATTTTTATAGGCTACAGCTCAATATCAAAGGCCTATAGAATCTATCTTCCAGAAAACAACAAAGTAATAGTTAGCAGAGATGTCAAATTCTTTGAATCAGAAAGCTGGAGTTGGGAGAATGATAAGAAGCTTGAGTTTAAAGAGAATCTTGAGTTCCAAAAGGACCTTGAGTTTCAGGAGGAGAATGACAATATTGATGATGAACCTGTCAGGGGAACCAGATCACTCTTTGACATCTATCAAAGGTGCAATGTTGCTATAATAGAACTTGCAAGGTATAAAGAAGTTGCAGCTGATAAAAAATGGATGGATGCAATGAAGGAGGAGGTTAAAATGATTGAAAAAAACCAAACTTGGGAGCTAGTGGACAAATCGACACACAAAAGGGCAATTGGAGTCAAGTGGGTTTATAGAACCAAACTCAATTCTGATGGTTCTATAAACAAACACAAGGCAAGACTGGTTGTCAAAGGATATACTCAGATGGTTGGGGTGGATTTCTCTGAGACTTTTGCCCCAGTTGCTAGATTGGACACTATAAGAATGTTGCTGGCTCTTGCTGCTCAAAAGGGTTGGAATATACATCAGATGGATGTCAAATCAGTCTTCTTGAATGGATACTTGGAGGAAGAAATTTTTGTGGAGCAACCTGAAGGTTTTATTGTTCAAGGAATGGAGGAGAAAGTATATTTGCTGAAAAAGGCCTTGTATGGTTTAAAACAGGCACCAAGGGCCTGGTACAGCAAGATTGATTCACATTTGTTAGGCATAGGCTTTACAAAAAGCCTAAGTGAATTTACTCTATACTTCAGGAAGGTTTGTGATGAAACACTTATGTCTCTTTATACGTTGATGATCTACTTGTGACAGGAAGCAGTATGGAGCAAATTGACAATTTCAAAAAGGAAATGAAGGATGTTTTTGAGATGACTGATCTTGGGAGGATGACATTCTTTCTTGGCATGGAGGTACAACAAAAGCAGAATGAGATCTTCATATGTCAATAGAAATACGCCAAGGAAATCCTAAAAAAGTTCAAGATGGAAGAGTGCAATCCAAGTGCAACTCCAATGAATCAAAATGAGAAGTTTTGCAAAGAAGATGGAGCTGCAAAAGCTGATGAAAGGCTTTACAGGACCATTATTGGGTGCTTGATGTACCTAACGGCAACTAGACCAGATATAATGAATGCTGTAAGTTTACTCTCAAGGTACATGCATTGTGCTAGTCAAATTCACTTTCAAGCAGCAAAAAGAATTGTTAGATATGTCAAGGGTACAATTGACTATGGTCTGAGGTTTTGTCAAGTTAAAAATTTCACTCACCATGGTTATTCAGATAGTGATTGGGCAGGTTGTGTTGATGACATGAGAAGTACTTCAGGTTATTGTTTCAGCTTTGGTTCTGCTATTGTTTCATGGTGTTCCAAAAAGCAAGAAGTCATAGCTCAATCCACAGCAGAAGCAGAATATGTAGCTGCTACTGCTGCTGTGAATCAGGCTCTCTGGATCAGGAAATTGATGGCTGACTTGTTTATGGAGCAAAAGGAAAGCACACAAATACTAGTAGACAACCAAGTTGCAATTTCAATTGCAAATAATCCGGTGTTCCATGGCAAAACAAAATATTTCAAGCTGAAACTCTATTTCCTAAGAGAGGTACAAAAGGAGGGAGAAATACAGCTGGTCTACTGCAAAACAGAAAGTCAGAATGTTGATATCTTAACCAAGCCACTTCCCAAAGCTAGATATGAGTTCTTGAGGCAAAGGCTTGGAGTCTGCAGCTCCAGAGACAAGGAGGAGTGTTGAATGACATGTCCTAGGAGCTGCTGACATGGGAGCTGAGTAGATTGAAGTGGAAGTAGTCAAATAAGTTAGTCATGTGGAAGATTTACCTATTCCTTAGGAAGTATTTGTTGGTTTGTTTCTATTCTTTAGGAAGTATCTGTAGGTAGCAGATTAAGCTGCACTTTTTATGTTTTTCTGTTTTAAGCTAGCTGTATAAATAAGTGCTTTGAAGCTTATTAAAAAATAACTTTAGATGCCTCAACGTTCTGTTGCTTCCTGAGAGTTTCTACACTTTGTTTCTATCAAAACCTACAGAATGTGACATGGATATATTGGTTTAATGGTAGTTAAAATCCTATTTATACTTCCACAATGTTTGTGGGTATATTCAATTAGGGAGCCTAACATTGCTTGAGGAAGATGGCAGCAGAGAAATGATGGTTTTGTTAATCTGATATACTCTATGTAAAAGAACATGAGAGAGGAATTCATTGATGATTAAAAATATGTGTTTACTTATGTTAGAACTTAGAGAGCATGCATTTTATACCTAGCTACTATTTTTTCTCGTGAGAGTAGTGATGTTAACCGAGTGTCGTATCTACTTGGACAAAAATGCTAAGTTGTGTTAGTTCTCCATTTACTAAATTAATCCTACTAGAAAACAAAGTATTGATTCCTAAATTAACAAATTAAAAAAAAAGATTTGATTCAATTGAAAAAAATATCTTAGGATACGAATCCACTCTACCCTCATACAATGGCAAGTAGGGTTTTAATATCAACGCTTTAAATACTCGTTTTGTTTACAAACATTCACAGAGTCAACAAATAAGGGATGTGAGTTTAGATCTGAGTATAACCTATTTCTATGACATAGATTATCTTGGATCTAACAACACATTCATTCAAGCACCATTATATGACTGGTATTTTAAATCTACAAGAATAAAATACCAAAACTAGATATTGCATTAACAAAGAAAATCCAATGAATGGATAATATTCATGTCACATAACCAAAGCATTCAAAGTAAAATCCTAGAACCAATACATCACCAAAATACAAGATTAGGGCTTCATTATAACCCCAAGGTGGAGAGTTAGTTACTCATGGAGAGAGACAGATGAAAAATCCTTGACGAAATCTCCATTGGTGCTCTTTCCAATCCTCTAAAACCAGCCTCTAATTTTTCTCCCAAGACTTTGAATGCCCTAAAAACAAATTATGGGCTTTCTTTTATAGACTTTTCTTCAAAAACTCTTCAAAAAACGGAGGGAGGCGGACTCCACCTGTGTCTGGCGTTCGAGCGCCAGCAAGCAGTAGCTTAATTCATCTCATTAAAGACTATTAGCTTCACAATTGACATAGTGGTAAATCATTTATAAAAAAAAGAAGTTACATTTATTTGAAAACTCTAATATTTTAATTTTCAACCTCAGAATTTTTAAATAATAAAAATAAAATAATAGGATAAGATAATGAGAACACACACATTGAAAGAGGGAAACTAATAGGATAAGATTTGTGGCCAAATCTACTCCACCTCAGGTTGAATACACAGAAGTAAGTGAAATCATGTCTCTTAGATGTAGCCCATCTGATAGTGGCCCAGATCCCTAGTAGGAGCCAAATATCTACAATGAAAGGAAATTTATCTTACTCTTTGGATTTTCCAAGTTATGATTCCCCATTCTCATCCCTTCTTCTTGGGATGGAAATGGGTAAGGTTTGAGTTGGATCTCCATTGGACTTGACCAGATGTCTGGTCAAGTCCAATGTACAGGAGCTGATTCAGAGCCAAATCTCTTCATCATCATCGAGTTTTACTTTATGAATTCTTATTACACCATAAATAATTAATCTTAAGGGGTAGCTCAGTTGGCCTAAAACTACGGTTTGCATCAAGAGGTTATAGGTTCGAAACTGCACTACCACATTAGGTCTTTAAGGGAGTTTACCTGGCTTTCCACCAGCCCAAAGGGTTGGGAACCCTCCGATAGCAACAAAATAATAATAATAATAATGTTAGTCTCATGCATATAAATATCATCATCATTATTAAAGCATTGTCGTAATTGTATTGGTGTCGGTTATAAGAGTTCTGCTTCTTCATTTCGATTTATCTTAAGCGATGTTGTTATCTTCAAATTCATGTTTGGATTGTTACAAAGTCTTATGCAGCTGCCAACTTACCTAATGCAATCCTTCTTTTTTATTCGGGCTTAGGATATGCAGTAAAACTCACAAAGTTATGTATAATATAGTAATATAACACTAAACACTTGGGGTATTCGGGCCTGAACCCAATCACCAATCTGGCCCATAATGTGAGCCTTGACCCGGACCACAATCTCACGGATATTAATCGGGCCGGGTTGGGTCATAGCATGTGAACTGGTAATCGGAGGTCCATTGACATTTCTATCTATCCATCTCTAATACCACTGCAGCTAAAATCTGGAAACCCTAAAACCCTAAACCCTCCTAAACCCTAAACCCTTGCTCTCTCCAACAGCAACCAACGATCATGGCAGATTCCTGCAATCTGCGAGCAGAAAATTCCTTTCTTTCTCTTCTTCTCGAAAGATAACATCAGTAGCTCAATTACTCTCTCAATCCCATCATCATCCAAAAACAGCTTTCCAGACCAGAAGCTACATATCCGAAATGCGGAAATCGGCTTTCGAAGGAAACATACTCAGAATCCTCCGCACCGAGATTCAATACCAATCCGAATATGCTCCCCCAAAAGAGGTACTCAAATCCAAACACACCCATCTTTCCTTTTCCTTCAAATTTCGAGGAATTCGCGGAAAAACGAAGTCTTACTGCTTGGCGAAAATATTTCCCACCCACAAATTTCTTTTCATCGATTTTGTAGGGGCTACAAAGAAAAATGGTGTTCTACGTCTTGGGTTTGAATCTGATTTCCACAAAAATCGTGGAATCTGCCTCTGCCAAGAAAATGGCAATCATTGAAATTGTTAACATGTAATGTACTCTGACCTAGAATCCTAGCTCGACCAATCCTAGAAACCCAGTTAAGGCAAGGATGGCTTCTTGCAGAATATGATCTTTTGTTGGCTTCCCTGATTGTAGCAATTAGTTATCAAGACAATGTGAGTAACTCTGAAATGTCCATCAGTAAGATCTGTGAGGCCAAGGCCAACTGTGTGAATGGTTCTGATTGTGGTTTGTGAACCCATATGTAGAAGGTTTGCCTTTTAGACTGCAATTTTGGGTCTACATGTTTCCATATATAGATCTTTTTTCCCCCTCTCAAGCAGCATCATTGAGTTTGTTGTTGGTTGTTTTGAACCCTGCAATGGAATTTGAATCATTCACGGTGGAAGATAAGCCTGGAGAGCAGTGGATTCGATTGAGGGGTAAATATGTGGAGAAGGAAGATATTTAAATTGAAGTGACCATGTTTGATGGGGCTGTTCAAGCTCCAAAGGCTGGTGATAGTGATAAAGAGGATGACATGAAGCTGCATATTAACTTGATTGTAGATGTCTCAAAGGGGGAGAAATGTGATAATGTGTTAGAGTTTATATGCTCTGCATGGCCGGACAGCTTGGAGATTCAGAAAGTTTTCATGCTTAAGCGTGATCGAATGGCCGTGAAGCCTTTTGTGGGACCCAATTTCAAGCAAGGAACTTCTGTGTATATTAATTAATTTTGGTAGAGGATATTAAATGGTTGCTCATACCAATCTCTATTGCATATATGGCTGGTGTTTTGCGATCAAAACCATTTTTACATTTCAGAAGATTGCTATGGCTGTCAGTCGACCACAGTCTCATTGATCAGATAAATTTACGATCAAATTAGCATATCTTTGTCAGTTCAATGTGATCATTGACCTTTGGCTCTCTTTTCAAGCCATCCATTTGCTTCCCACCTATGATACCCGGATACTGCAAATTACCTGTGGTATCCGTACTGATACAGTCTGATACGGAAACCGGTACGGGATACGGCAAGATACGGCTTGGATACGGGGGGGGCCAATTTTAGGATACGGCTTGCATTATTTTTCGTCCAATATTTCGGCAGATTTTCCATTTCAGCCAATTTCTGTCTTTCTCTTAGTTTGATCAAAAGGAAAACAAAAAAGAAGAGGAGGAGGAGACCCACCTGTTTCGACTGCTGCTGCTGCTGCTTCAACTGCTGATGCTGCTGCGACCTTCATGTGCCAGGTATTCCTCCTTTTTTTCTTCCTCCGTTCTTGTTTTTTTCATTCTTTCTTTCCTTCTTCTTCTTCTTCTTCTTCTTTCTTCTTTTTTTTTTTCTCTCATTCGTTTGTGGCCTAGAGATGCCAACGAAAGGGCAGAAAAGAATCCGTTGCTCTTATAAATGAGTATAGGGGGCCTGTTGGGCCTATTCTGTTTCTTTCATTTTTTAATGTTGGGCTACTAGGCCCATCAGCCACTCAGCCCATTTTTCTTTTCTTCTCTTTTTAATGTTGTGCTACTGATCCAATCAGCCACTTAGCCCACTTTTCTATTTTTTTCTCTTTTTCTATGCTGAGATATTGTATTGTGAGGCCCACCTCATTGAAAATTTAAAACAAACAGTGGGCCTTGTAATATTTGAGCTCTAAATTGAGATAAAATAAGCATTCCACCTAAAATAAATCCCTAACCAAATATTTATATTTATATATTTCTAGGAATGTCGTACCTGTATCCGTATCCTAAGATTTTGAAGTTGACGTATCGGACGCTCGTTTCGGTGTCCCGTATCCGTACCCGTGTCCATATCCGGGCATCATAGCTTCCCACTGCTCAACAGAAGTGTTTTTTAATCGGATGATTCTTTGTCCATAGTGGGTCCTCAGTTAGTTTTGTTCACTATAACAAACTGTGAGTTCTTGTTTATAATATGTGGTCATACATATAGTTTTGTTCACTATAAAACTCCACCTTTACTGAGTAGGGATAGGAGTGGTCTGGCCTTTTGAGTTGTGGCATTGTTTGCTGATTGCTGGGTAATAACTACCCAGCATATAACAATAACACACAGTCGCTATGAGTAATTTGGTATATAAGGGTGGATTCTAATCTTTTTGGTTGGGGAGTTTTCTTGTTTCCTTATGTATACACTTTCTGTGATATACAGTTAACGACTCTTATTGTGTTTAAACTGTATGCTTCTATTATAAGTTCAGTTGCTGATAAAAAAAAAAAAAAAAAGAAGAAAAAGATGGGGCTTGACCACCATTCCTAGTGGGTATGAACTGTAGAGGGCTACCATATTTTCTCCCCTTACACATTGTATTTGTTTAGCACGCTGGTTGCTCATGAAGTTTCATATATCTGATCCATTCGATTTAATGATTACAGGGATTTAGATGATGAGCTTCAAGAAGCTCTCTATGGGTTTTTGGAGGCACGTGGGGTAAATGATGATCTTGCTGTTTTCTTACATGACTACATGATGAACAAAGATAGAATAGAACTCATTCGATGGCTGGGAAATGTGAAGTCTTTTGTTGAGAATTAGGGAGACATTTTCAGTCAATCTCAATTTAGTTGTCTGTCTCTTCTGTTTCCCATTCAGCTCCTACTGGTTAACCATCAATGTTTCCTTTCTCTTCGGGTGGCCTCTTTGCTATGGTTGGTTGGAATGGGGTTGCATTCAACTTTATTTCAGTGCACACATATTAGTTCATCCTTCAATGCTAGTCCTTATGTGACTCTCTTGTTTGAGTTTATACATGGATTATACTAGGCCTTGGTAAGAGCAATTTTATTGGATGTACGTGTATTTTTATATCAATAGGAAATTTCTTATTTGTTTGATTGTAACTCATGTTCTGTTAATCCTCATTCTTTTGGGTGTTGTGATAGTTTTCACCCCTAGAGATTAATTTTTCACATTTACTTTAGGGCAGAGATTTAAAAAAAAAAGTTACTTACACTTTACAGACTCTCATGTCGCCTATAAACAAAGGGTGCACATAATCATCCCTGGCTGTTATCGCAGCTGGCTAAGGGTATGCGTCTGGATATGTGAGCACATGAGTTTGAGTCCTCCATTGTAGCCAAAAAAGGAAAAAGAATACATAATTTAGCATATCCATTGGATTAATTTTGTAATGGTAGTGTAGCAGTTGTTTTATCTTTGAATCTTTATTCGTCACCATGACCCTTTTTAGCTATTGAGGACGAGTGACTGATTATAGGGGTCGATGAATCACTGTAGAGAGCAGTGATTCAGAGAAACTACACAAGTCCTTAAAACGGAATACAGTTGTACAATTCCTAGGAACTTAATTACATGAAACAACCAGTCCCTTGGTTTGATTTCAGAATCCTACTATTTTCCCTATTTCTACATTTATTTAGTTTTATTTTTTCCATTGTGTTTTTTTCTATAACGAAACACTGGGACGGGAGACCAAAGTGGAATTAACAATTATGCTAGAAATCCCCATCCAACAGCCCCAGCTTAATCATAATCCTGTTCGCCGTCCGAGCTCAATTCGACATTCTATGGTCAATTCTATTTGAAAAAAAAAAAGACATGAAAAGAAGAGGATTCTTATCAGAAAATACCAAAGAAGAGGAAATTGTCTGCGGTTCGAATTTGTTCTGGAGCTAGTTTTCTCTTTTTTCTTCTCACATATAGACGGCCCAGAGAGTCCACGGCTGTAGCTTGGCTGGGTTGTGACATCATATAGTGTGCCAGGGCATGCTCTCTCTAGACTCTTAAGTAAAGGGGAGATTCAAAAAGGTTAGAAAGAGTCCCCGAGAGCGGACCACGACCACTTGATTGAGATCAGCCCATTGCATGAGACAAAAGACCACATTATAAATGAAATCGAGATGAAATATATGTTTGAATAACCTTTGTAATAGGAATTGAAATATTAGGAAAAAAAAAAGATACGGAGAAATAGAGTAGGACTTTAATAGAAAGCCTATGTTAATAGGGTCTCTTTCTCTCTCTCTCTCCGCTTTTCTCAAATAAACAAAGGAAAAGGCTAAAGCTATATTTTTATTTATTTTTATTTTTTTGCTACTGAAGCTGTATGTGGCCATTGAAATCTCTACATTATTAATTCATGTTGAATGATTGAATACATTTCAGCACCATCAAATGGTTTTGGTGTGGCTGAAACTTCATTCCTTTATCGGGGTTTAAGAGTAAAAAAAAATTTATTCACCTGTACTTGAGGCATACATGATACTGGAACATGATCACTTGAAGCCTTCCAAAGTTGTTGCCTGGACAAAATCTTGGGCCATGGCCGAAAACATTATTAGTTCCAGCTTTTTGGCTTTGAATCCTGTCATTCATCCAGTGATTAATGTGATTATTTTCCACCCATAAAAACCTTGGAAAGATTTAGATCCATATAAGTCAGTCAAAACTGGACGGATTTGGATGTACCCAAATACATGTCCAGGCCCATTGAGATTTCGGGCTCCAAACATAGATATGGACTGGATTCCGGCTGAATTTAAGGCCATTGACAACCTTAAATCTAAATTACTGTATTTTACCCAAAAAATATTCTAAATTACTGTAACACCCCTTTAATTGTATTTAACAGAAATATAATCTTTTTGAAGAAAAAGAATGAATAGAATGAGACCAACAATTTAGCACTTACAGTCCATCTTTCAGGATTGAACGTCAGGTGATCGTCATAGTAATCAGGATCGATGTGTATGGAGTGGATCCAAACAATAACCTTCCAATTCTAGGGTAACTTGTAGCCTGATTAGTTCATATGGCAACTCAAAGCCTCATTAGTATGACATTAAACATAGGCATAGACACTAGACATTAGGGGTCCACTTGGGTTGGGCCAAATCTGAACCCATATGGCCCAACCTGATCAAAGTGGAATTTGGATAGGGCTTGTTGGGTTTGGATCAGGCTTGGGTTTTGAAGCTCATGTGAAATTTGGGGTGGAATCAGGTTTGTGCTTGAGCACCCTGTTTTATTGATAAACATGTGTGTGCATAAACATTACAAACATGTACAGAAATCTTCTTCTGTTCAGGTTTCATTCCGATCAGATTGGGGTTTGGGTTCACCTGATTTGCAGCCCTACTAGAATTGTATTAAACTTGAGAGAGAACATAGAACTATTTAGCAGTACATACCATTGAGAACTACATCATCTTTTACTACTCTTCTGAATATGAAGGGTGACACATTTGCTAAGAGAATCAGTTCATCAGTGGCCTAAGACAACACAAAATGGAGCCCAGAATCCCAGATAAGTAGAGTATAACTCAGATTGCCAAATATTGCATTGCTTTCTTGACGTATTTTCTGCCAGTTGAATATTACCTTTGACATATACTTCATTGCTTTAATATCTTCAATGGTAGGAAGCTCATCTCCAGTGTTTTGCTCCTTGATGGAAGATACCTCCTCCTAATCCAATACATGGGCACAGGTCAAATACATGATTAAAATGGAAATTTATGTAATTCTCAGTGAGGACTCATAGACAATCTAAAAAATTATCACCTCGAAAAAAATAATGCGATATTTTAAGATTTTGGGTTGTTTAGGGATTTTATTAGGGAAATGCCGTGGAGAACAAATAATTTATATAATAAAGATTATAAATAGATACAAAATAAGCTTAATTCAGTCACGTTGTTTTGTTTCAGCTGAAAAAAGCTGAAACTTGGGCTGAAAATTTTATAAGCATGTTGCATTACACTAGAAAGACATTTTTGAAGGTTTCAGCTGAAACAAAATGAAATTGACAACGATAAATTAAATTCTTAAAAAGAATCATACATTAATAATAGCAACTAGAACAATAATTGAAGTATATTAGTGGTAGTAGTGTCTCTACCTTCAGTTTCTCTAGTACTTCTGGGTACTTGGCTAGGTAGTAGAGGGCCCAAGTCATGACATTTGAGGTGGACTCATATCCACCCAAAATCAAAGACACTATTTTCCACTACCTCCATTTCACTCATCTTTTCTCCATTTTCATCTGTGGAATCCAACATTATCTGCATGAAATCCTGTTTCAAAGCTCCCTTTTCTTTCCTCTCCTTGACTTCATCTAACAAGATAGATGTCAATTTCTTCCTACACTGAATATCAGCAAAGATGCTAAAGCTCAATAGAATCTCATCTCATCTCATGACCATTTCGACTTAGAAGTTTATTAAATTATAATTTTACTTACAATGAGGGCGTGGTGGAATGCTGTCCCTGGAATGATGATTGTCATGGAGCGAATTCCTGCCATCAGTCCTCTGTATAAGCTTTCCATTTTCTCCAAAACAGATTTTGATTTAAAGCTCACAAGCATATCACAGATGTTGCAAAATGTCACCAGAAAGAACAGAACCAGGTTTTATTAGCAGCATTTCAGTAGACAAACAATCTATTATATTGCGATTAAGAACTGCTGGTAGCTACGAAAGATCAAAATCAAGAAAAGCAGTGTTCAGAAATCTGCCAACATAGTTTTTGGCCTAAGAAACACATGTAGGAAATAAATGTGCAAATGCTTAATTTTACAACTTATTTTAAGAGAGGCTTCCTCCGAAAGGTCTGGCCTCTACAATGTACCTGGTAGCATGACAATCATGAAGGCCAAGGGGTGGAGTGTTTGAAAGGTACCCCTGTGAACTACCTTTGTACAAAATTTGGGAACCATCTCATTATGGAAAGTAATTTTTGGACTTTTGAGGCCCCCAAAGCTGTTAAAATTCTTAAATAAAGTTGGATGAGTGCCAAATTGGCTTGATAAATCCATTAATATAGAAAATCAAGTGACAAATTTGGCTTGAGTTAGGGTTGGAGGGGTCTTGAAAATTTGAATTCTTTACCAATCAACTTTAAAACTTTGGTAAAGTCAATGTTTTTATTAAGTGATAGTTGAGTGACTGATATCGCGATGGATTTTGATAAAATTCATCAACTTTGTTTCTCATTCCATGAGAGTTTATGTTACACCCCAACCCCAATTTGATCTTCATTAGTGTTAATTAATGAGGAGTTAACTTAATTAATTATGCTTAGCTATAAATTTTGGACCTAGTACTCATTAGTCTTTTTAGACTGAGTTAATTGAGTCTCGAGTATTGAATAGGTGAGTAGAGTAGAGTTGACCCACTTGGTTTGAGTCGGGGATTTATTCGTAATTATAGATTTTCTCGTTTTGCATCATTTTCACGCCATTTTGGCATCATCGCGTGTATTTCGTTAAGCTTGTCAATTCTCGTATTCGACCTTACTTCATTTGATCACTCGTTGAGGAAATGGACCATCGTTTGACTCAAACTGGAAATATACAAAAATAATGGACTTTTATGCAAAATGTCCATCTTTATCATTACACCAACCCAACTCATTTCCTCCCATTCGTTTTGCATGTTGGTTGTGGAGAGAAAACTTCCTCCCTTCTTCCTTTCAAGTTCCTTTCTTTTCTTCAAGCACTCTAGCAATTGTACAAGGGAAGGCAAGAGAGGAGGTCTTCTGCTTCATCCTCTTCTTCAACTCTTGTTTCAAAGAAAACTATTTCTCTCCAACTCCAAAAAAAAATTGAATCCCTTGTAAGGTAAGACTCAAACCCTCCTTGATAGTATGTTTGAGTTGAAAAGGAGTCCAAAAGACTCTTGGGTAGTTTTATAGAGCAATATTCATGGTCTTCTTTTGTTTGACTTGTGTCTAGGGTTGAATCATTTGGGGATTTTAGGGTTTTGAATACCAAGAGAGTAGAAGAGGTTTGGGAAGCATACATTGAGGCAAGTATATGCATAATATAGAATTACATTCTTGTTAATTTCATCGACTCAATGATATTTTTATTCAATACTCTTAGTTCTTAATAAATGAATGATTTGGAATGATTTCAAGTTAATGGAATTGATTGGAAGAATTATTAGTGTTTATATGAGGAATGGGAGCATGAAGGCTCCATTCTCTTGCAGGTTTAGTAGTGGTGGGAGGAAAAATGTAAGGGAATGAGAAATGGAATGGAAGTGAATTCGGAAGTCTGGGATTCTGGATAGTTCGCTCCAGCGAACTTGACACATCGCTCGAGCGAACAAATAAGGGCGCTCGAACCTTCAACTCTCTGGAAAGGGTCCGCTCGAGCGAACATTGTCCACTCGAGCGAACCTAATGCTGTAGCTGGACCCCTTTTTTACCCCAATTTTTGGGTGAATTATCATCCCTAACTTATCTTAAACCACCTTAAATGTTCCAACTAGATACTTAAGGTGCCTACCCTATTCCATAGGAAATTAGTAACTCTTTTGACTCCTAGGATTATACAATGGAACCAGCAACCTTAATAATTGGGCCATTATTAGTCCAACACTATGCCATGAAGGCTGTTTGGAAATTTAACGTAATTCTCTTAATTAGTGACACCGAACAAGTAGTATTACGTTGACTTTCTGAATTCACCTTGTATTGGACGGTGAAGGACTTAATTCAATAGTATAATAGTGTCTTGGCTAGTAAGTTTCCTTGATTCCTTAACTTGTTGCATCTCATATTGGATTATATTTTCATTTGACAGATCAATCATTAATCATTATACATCAATAAGTTTATTTCATTTCCCAGAATTCTTTGAGGTTTAATAGCTTTATTTCCTCCGTTATTCTCTATATATGGTACATCGATTCAGTACTTGTGAAATGTGGATTGAGTGAGTATAAGCTACGATGATATATGAATGGAAGTAAATTCTATTTAGATTTGATTTGGAATACAAACTCACTTGAGTCCACTTATTATTCGATTAGTTTGATTTGATTGAGTTGGCACTACCTAGCTTCGACCTTGTGACGCCCGACGGGGCCAGCACATGATTTAGTTTTGAGAGACTACTGCAGTAAGTCGCCTGGAGCACCGGAACTCCAGAACCGGGTAGCCAGTTAGCCTTTGGCCGAGCCGCTGGTGACATCCCAACTAGATTTTGCTCTCTTTGAGAGGATGAACTTTAAGTAGTAGCCAAAATTTGTATGGTTTTTTCTTTATTGATCCATCAACATATTTATTCAAGCACAATTTGCATAGTTGATACTATCATTGCCATCCACTGATTTGCTTGTATTAAATTCAAGATTGCAACATTATGTAATTTCTTATTGTGCTTATACTTGCTAACAATCGTCGTATTGAGATACTACATTTGGTGTCATAGACGCAGATGCAGCTCCCGACCCTGCAGAGGCCCAGGAGAGAGAGGAGGGTACCCAAGAGGTACCGGCAGGATTAGAAGAGTGGCCAGAACCAGGGCCAGCCTAGATTTGACCTCCTCGGAGTGCGGATTACACTAGTGAATACCATAGTTCGTGTGACTATCCTTTTCATATGGTCATACGAATTTATTTTGAATATACTTTTGGTAGTGAATGTATACGTTCTTTCAACGGTTGTACATGGATTCTTTCATTGATCCCTCTTTTGAAACTTAATGTATATATTTGTTTAATTCTTTTGTATCAAACTTAAAGGTTTAATGGCACTGGATGGAAGATGATACCTTCTGTAAATGAATTACGACTTCCGCTATATTAACTGTTATTTGTTCTCACATGTGGATTAGTCGCTTTTCTCTCCTTCGTGTGTTGTATGTGGCTCGAGACAGGTACAACATGCGGGAGTACATGTGACACACCTCGGGAATTACCCTAGGCCAGGGTGGTTTCGGGACCGGGATGTGACATACGTAAGTATGGTATCAGAGCCCTGAAAGTCTTCGTAAAAGACTTAGAAACAATTTAGAAACGTTGTGAGAATACGTTAGAATCGCTTGTGAGTGTAGGGTTGTCGGGCTAGTGTATTGATAGTTGTGCGTTAATTGTTAGTATTTAGTGTTGCATGTGAGTACCATTGGGCAGAAAGATAGATTAGAGTCCTAACTCTTACAATTATTTTGCAGGACAATGGCATCCGGTTCCGGGAGTGGAAATAGTGGTGGTAATAACGGGTCACAGAATCAGGGACCCTTCGTAGAAGTGGACAATGATCCTCCCTCAAAGGGGAGAAGAAATAGTCAGAGGACCCTGGCTGTGGGCAGCGCAGGGCTCTCTGATGCCTAAGTTAGTGCCGGAAAGCTGATCGGAGAAGAGAAAGCTGTGTGTGGTTGCATGCATGAGAGTATGCGTACCTTCTTCTGGGTCATGGAACCTCTTATATGAGAAAGCCCTTAGGGGATATCAGCTAGTGGGCCTCTGATTTGACTGCTAGGGATCCATTAGCCCATAGAGTAATTAATGGGGATCCATCATAGCCCACATTGAATTAAATGAGGGTTCAATCAGCCCATGCTGCATTAAATGTTAGTCATGTTGGGCTTGATCTTGCCTTGACTTGTTGGCGGCTGAGGTTCTATCAGATCCTTTCTTGGACCTTGCCCCGATATGGCTGTAGCCACTAGACGGGGCGAAAGTGGACGGAGTGGATGACGTTTATGTCTCGTCAGCACGTGCTCGAACCCTATCACGTGTCCGGATGTCAGGTGTGGCCGTCTATGCCTACCTCGTGCGGAACTTGTCACCTCGGGCGTGGCCGAGATGAGCTCCCCTGCCTGATGCAACTTCTTACCGAGGCGAGGTTCTTCCCGTGCCGAGATGCCTTCAGCCGAGACGGGATTTCAGTAGGGATCATCGTCATTCTTTGATTAGCTGGCGCATTAAGGGATGCCCCACACAATTGCCCCCTAGCTTCTGACTCCATGGGATCCCGAACCCCTTGGGGTCAGGAGCTATAATTACGAAGCACCGCCACAGGTTCCCGTTCTGACATCGACAGCTGACGCGTGGCGCTTATTCAGCTTCTCCTTGCACGCCAGGGGCGATTTTATTGCAATAAATGCCATGCCTAAATCATTGCAGGAGGCGAACCATCGATGACACGCGTCGCCAACTGATTGGCCACGCTGTCGGATGAGGCACGCACGCAGTCTCCGAAGAGACGTTTTTTTTGAATTTCGGAAACGGCGCTAGTAAAGGGGCGTCCCTGCCCTATAAGTAGGCTCGCCTTCGTCTTCTTCCCCTTTCTTACTTTGCACTTTCGAAAGGACGCTATTGAGAACCCTGAGAAACAGAGCTAGGTACTCGGAGCAGAGCCTTCGTCTCCTCTTGGTGCTTCCCTGCCAGTCCCTGTCTTAGGTTCCCGTATTAGTAAGTCCTCCGCGTCTCTTACTTCCTTATGTTTCTTTCCTCCAGTCTCCTTCCTTCACCCCCCCCCCCCTTTTTTTTGTTTTATACAAGCCATGGGGATCTAGAGTCACTGGATTGACCCCCAGTAGCCATAGAAGGCTTCAGGTCCGCCTTTGGGATACCGGGCGGCATTTTCGCCCGGAAGGCTGACCCCATGGACCACGTCCGCCGTTCATACGCTAACGGTTGGATGCCCTTCCCGCTCATAGCGGTCGTCGAGGGAGGGGTCAGGTTCCTGCTGCATCCACTGCTTCGGGCCTGCCTCTGTTCCTGGAACCTTACCCCCTGCCAGCTGGTGCCAAACGCTTTCAAAATTATTATGGGCACCGTGGCGCTAAACCAACATCTCCACATAGATCTAGGAGTCCATGACATAGAAGACGTTTACGATATCTGTAAAACGAAGGAGGGTCCCTACTACCTTCGCGTTAAGCCGAAACGGAGGGCCTTCATCACGGCGCTGGAGGACTCCAACAAATATGCTGGGGACGACCTCATATCCGTCTCGGGGAATTGGGAATTCGGCCCCGAGGAGGAGGTCAGAGCTTACAGCATCCCCCGTCAACCCGGGGTGGTCCCAAGTACGGAACTCTTCAGTCTCAGTTTGGTTTCCCTCTATCCCTTTGTATATTCCCGAACTGATTCTTCTTGGGTCTTGCAGCTGCTCAATAGAGAAAGGCCGGACTGGTCGGTTGGGTGAGGAACGACTCGTGGCACCAGAGGGTTGCGAGGTGCACGGACTTCTCCAACAGGGCTGCTTGGGCGCTTCTTGGCTACCAGCCCAGATACAGGGGCTACTACAAAAGGTCGGAGGCTGGTCTCGAGAGAGCCGAGGCCGCGCCCGAGCTGCAGAGGAGGAGCTCGGAGAGAAGGGAAGCCAAGGCTCAACCTCAGACAGCCCCCGAGGTGAGCAGGCGCGCGTCCGGCGCCGAGGCCTCTACTTCCGAAGCCAAGTCGAGCGAGAGCCCGCTCGTCAGGCGACCTCGCCGCACGATCGTGATTGAGGAAGCAGCGGAGGAGGAGATGGCGCCCCGTCGTTAGCCTATAGTGAAAGACCTGAGCCTGCTGGCATTCGGCGGCTCCGACAGCACTAGGAGGACTCCGCAGCGTGCCCCTCCTCCAGTAGTCGACAGGGCCCGCACACCACCCCCGCATCCGGAAGGCCGACAACAGTCCGGGGGGACCACGGTAGAGGAGGCGGCCAGGCCAGAAAAAAGGCCTCGGACCGAACCCGTGGTTGAGGACGCCCCGGGGCCCATAGTGGTCTCCCCACCCGGGCCGGCTCCCTGGAGACCTTCTTTACTCGTGGGTCCCGGGAGCCCCGTGTCGGTGGAAGACCAGGTCCACGGGAACCCTTTGGCAGCCCTGGCCACCGCACTAGCAGGGGCGTCGATGCAGGCATGGCTTCTGGTAAGTGTCTCATACTCTGATTTTTTGTGGACTTCTATCCCTGCTATGCTTTCTCATTGCGTCTTGTTCATCTTGCAGCTGGTGCAGAAATCCCTTGTCTAGTTGGAGAGGGCACGACAGAGCGCCATAGAAAGGGCGGCTGAAAGGGCCGAGGCGGAGGCGCAAAAGAAGGCGCTGGAGGCCGCGGTGGAGGAGATGGGGAGAAAAGCGGCTTAGCAGGAGGGGTCTGTCCGGAGTCTCATGGCCGAGGTGGAGGCTGCAAAGGCCGAAATCGAGATGTGTAAGAAGAAGATGGCCGAGCGGGCCGAGGAGGCTAGCGCCAAGCTCGAGGACGAGACCAAAGCGACCTACGACGAGGGGGTTGCCGAAGCGACCTCTTTGTACGAAGCGCAAGTAGTGGCCGTCCGGGACAAGGCCTGGGAGCTTGGATGGCTGGCTGCTCTGGATAAAGTGGGCGTCCCCGAGGACGACCCAAACTACCAAAATCCAGCTAAGTTCCCAGGCTAGGACCAGGAGCTAGCCTCTGCCCCCGACTCTGTCGAGGTTGCCACCGCCGCCCCCGATTCGACCGAGGTTGTTGCTGCCACCCCCGACTTTGTCGCCGCGACGATCGAAGCCCCTCTGACCGAAGGAGCCGACGCCGGCGCTGAATAAGCCCTTGATGCACAAGCTTAATCTGTTGAGATTTTCTTTCTTCATGTAACTTTTTGTAACTGTTGGGATGTTCAGATCACAGTAATAAAATTAAACCTTTGCCTTCACACTCTGACTTTTTTCGTGCTTGTGCAATGAAATAACTATGATACAATTTTGAATCCTGTCTCAAACTGTGCTCTGTGGTGTTTTTGCATCTCTCTGGTGTGTTTGTTGTTTTTTTTTTTTTTTGTCTAAGTGTTAGGGCTTGGCTCAGTGTGTCCTATGTTGGGGGCATGGCCGAACTAGGAAGTTAAGCAGAACAGACTGTTTTTCCATGGTTGATCCTGCCCACACACTGCGTTCATGGTGTAGCGAAGGCATAACAAGTTTAGTAATAGATTGGATACGCACTTAGGGTTGACTCTAGGATAAGCTGGCCTTTCGATATCGCCCCGAGGAGGAGGTTATGCATCAACCCTTATGCTAGCCGAAACGGGTCCGTTAGACAGGTTGGCGACCTCGGACAGGCCAAGATGGCCGAAACGGTTTACCGCCGAGGTGGAACTCGACTTGTCTCGTAAGCAATTTCGCCGACGGCCGTAATGGCTTCACACCTGGGTGGCACGCAGCCGACCCAAGGCGATCTCATCATTGGCCGTAATGGCTTCACGCCCGGGTGGCACGTAGCCGACCCGAGGCGATCTCATCATTGGCCGAAATGGATTCACGCCCGGGTGGCACGTAGCCGACCCGAAGCGATCTTATCATTGGCCGTAATGGCTTCACGCCCGGGTGGCAAGTAGCCGACCCGAGGCGATCTCATCATTGGCCGAAATGGCTTTACGCCCGGGTGGCACGTAGCCTACCCGAGGCGATCTCATCATTGGCTGTAATGGCTTCACGCCCGGGTGGCACGTAGCTGACCCGAGGCGATCTCATAATTGGCCGTAGCCGAACTGCTGATAAAGGATGCTCCGTTCTCTGAATGGGAAATTCTCTCTTATTGAAATCTTCTAAATACAGGGTACATGTTTCAAAAATAGAACTTCTTGAGATGGAACGCATTCCACGGCTAAGGTAGTTGTCTGCCTGCCATGTCTTCGAGTCGATAGGCCGATTGTCCGGCAGTGGAGATCACCTTGAAGGGTCCGTGCCAATTCGGCGCCAGCTTGCCCTGGTTGGGGTTTCTATCGTTTGAGAGTGTCTTCTTGAGAACCAACTCACCCACTGAGAACCTTCTTTCTCTAAACTTCTGATTATACCCTTTGGCCAGCTGTTGCTGATAGGCGGCCAACCGGATTGCAGTTGCTTTCCTTCGCTCATCGGCCAAGTCCAGTTTCAAAGCTAAATGTGACTCGTTCCGGCCCTGCTCGAAGAGTTCGGACCTCAGAGTAGGAAGGCCAATCTCCAAGGGAATGATAGCCTCCATTCCATAAGCTAAGGAAAAAGGAGTTACCGAGGTGGAACGCCTTAGAGTTGTTCTGTAGGCCCACAGGACGCTCGGAAGTTCTTCCACCCACCTTCTCTTATCTCTGTCGAGTCGCTTCTTCAATCTGTCAAGCACCACCTTCTTAGAAATTTCTGCCTGGCCATTACTCTGTGGGTAGGCCGGGGTGGAATAGTGATTGTAGATGCCGAGCTCCTGGCAGAAGCTCCTGAAGAGATTGGAGTCGAACTGGGTCCCGTTATCCGAGATCAAAGTTCTGGGGATGCCGAACCTCGTGACAATGTTCTTCCATACGAAGTTCTTAGAATCTGCTCTGTGATGGAAGGCAATGGCTCCGCCTCGGTCCATTTGGTGAAGTAATCGGTAGCCACGATTAGCCACCTCCTGTTCCCTGGAGTTCGATGAAGCGGTCCCACAATGTCGAGCCCCCACTGGGTGAATGGCCATGGGCTGGAGAGCGGACTGAGGTCCTGTGCTGGTTAATGGAGAGAGTGGGTGAATTTCTAACACTTTTCACACTTTCTTGCGTATACTTGTGCATCCTTCTGCATATATGGCCACCAGTAGCCTTGGCTGATGGCTCTGTAAGCGAGGGATCTCCCTCCAATCCGCAGATCCCTTCATGTATTTCAAAGAGGAAGTCTTCGACTTTGCTTGGATGAACACACTGGAGGTATGGGCCTGTGAACGACTTCCTGTAGAGTTCGACTTCGGGGGACAGCCAGAACCAGGCTGCTTTGAGTTTGATTCGATGAGCCTAGCCACTGTCGTCGGGAAGCTTGTCGTCCTTGAGGTAGGCTATGATGGGGTCCATCCAACTCGGGCTGAGATCAAGACACAACATTTCCCGAGGTGGATGGAGCTCAATGCTTGGCGCGGCCAGCGATCCTACTTCAATGTTTCTTTTTCTTCCTGCTTCGACAGCAGAGGCCAAGTTTGCAAGAGCGTCCGCGTGAGAGTTTGATTATCTGCCTATCTGTTTGATTTCGGCCGTCTGGAACTGAGAGAGCATCTCTTTGCCAGGGCCAAATACCCGACCATCCTGTCATCACGAGCTTGGTAGTCCCCAATCAGCTGGTTCGCCACCAGCTGCGAATCACTGAAGACCACCGGTTGTTGAGCTCCGAGGATTTTGGCGCTGTTTAGTCCGGCTAATAAGGCTTCATACTCAGCTTCATTGTTCGACGCCTTGAAATCCAGGGTAAAAGCCTGCTCAATGACCAGCCCTTTTGGAGATTGGAGGACAACTCCTGCACCGACTCTTTTCGAGGTGGAATACCTGTCGACGAAGACTCTCCAAACTGGGGTGAGGGCTTGGCCTTGTGATTGTTTAGAGCTCGTGGGCGCCTCGTGCCCCCTACCCCCCAGTTCGGTGCCGAGCTGGATTGGTGCCGAACTCGAAGAGAAAATCTGCCAATACTTGGGCCTTGATCGTTGTCCTGGGCTGATACTGAATTTCGTACTGTCCTAGTTCGACAGCCCATCTAGAGATTCTTCCTGAAAAGTCAGCTTTTTTGAAGACAGACTTAAGCGGATGTTCTGTAACAACCATTATAGTGTGTTTGGAAGTAATGAGAGAGCTTCCGCGAGGCACTAACAAGTGCCAGAGCGAGCTTCTCTAGTGGTAAATATCTGGTCTCGCCATCGATGAGGGTCTTGCTCGTAAAATAAATTGGTTTTTGGAGCTTGTCCTCTTCTCTGATGAGGACCGAGCTCACCGCATGATCCGAGACTGCCAGATATAAGTACAAAAATTCTCCGTGAATCGGAGTTGATAGTAGAGGATGTGAGGAAAGATAGGCCTTGAGCTACTGCAAGGCCTGGTCACACTCCGGAGTCCATTGGAATTTTGAATTTTTTCTAAGAAGCTGAAAGAAGGGCCGACACTTATCTAAAGATCTGCTGACGAAACGATTCAGTGCGATCGCCATTCCAGTGAGCTTTTGGACCTCCTTTGCCGAAGTGGGGCTCTGTACCCTGAGGATAGCCGAGATCTGGTCTGGATTTGCCTCGATCCCTCTGCGCGTGACCAAACTCCCCAGGAACTTGCCGGAACCAACACCAAACGTGCACTTAGACGCATTGAGCCTGAGCTGGAATTTCTTCAAAACATCGAATACCTGAGCTAAATCTTCCAAATGGTTCTGCGCCTGTTTGGACTTGATGACCATATCGTCAATATAGACTTCAACTGTCTTGCCGAGGTGAGCCTGGAACATTCTGGTGACAAGTCGCTGGTAGGTGGCTCCTGCGTTCTTCAGCCTAAACGGCATCACCTTATAACAGTAGGTGCCTCTGGGTGTTATGAAGGCTATCTTCTCTTCGTCCGGCCCATACAGTGGTATCTGATGATAGCCGCGGTACGCGTCAAGGAAACTCATCCTGTCGTGTCCGGCAGTGGCATCGATCATCTGGTCGATCTTCGGGAGAGGGAAGCTGTCCTTGGGGCAGGCTTTATTGAGGTCGGTGAAGTCAACGCAAACTCTCCACTTGCCTGTTTTCTTCTTGACGACCACCGTATTGGCCAACCAGGTCGGGTATTGGACTTCTCTGATCACCCCGGCCTCGAGCAGCTTGTCCACCTCTTCAACCACGGCCTCGGTCTGCGGAACCCCGGTCCTGCGAGCTCTCTGCATCACCGGTTTGTGGTTAGGGTCCACATTCAGTTTATGGCACATTACGTCAGGATCAATGCCGGGCATCTCTTGGGGTGTCCAGGCGAAGGCATCTTTGTTATGCACCAGGAATTGGATCAGCTCGGACTTCTCTGGCTCTGCGAGCTGGCTGCCGAGCATAAAGAACCGTTCTGGATCGTTTGAGTCGATCCTGATTTCGGTCAGGTCCTCCACGCTTTTCGTTTCCGGGTCCTGGCCGACCTCATCCAACTTTTTCTCCATTTCAGCCATGTTGACTTCCTTAGGCTCTCGTTCCCCAGACACTACGGCCATTAGACACTACTTGGCTGTCTGCTGATCTCCTCGGACTGTAACTATTTCAACCCTGTCGTTCCTTCCTTCCAATGGGAATTTCAGCTTTTGGTGGTGAGTAAAAGGGACTGCCTCCAGGCTGTGGAGCCAGGTCCTGCCCATTATGGCATTATAGGGTGATGGTGCGTCGACCACCAAGAAGTTTGTTACAACGGACGCGCCACCGACCTCGACTCTGAGCGTCACCTTTCCTTTGGGGTACACTGGCTTGGCGCTGAAGCAAATGAGAGGAATTCGGGCTTCCTGCAGATCCTTTTCCGTAAGTTCCATTCTTTGGAAGCAATCAAAATAGAGGACCTCAGACGAACTACTGGGGTCGACGAGGACCCTTTGCACGGTGCAGTCTTTTACACCCTGCGCGGTGCAGTCCAGTTTCAGAGTGACGATGAGTGGATCGTTGTGGGGAAGCTGGACCCCTTCCAAGTCCGCATCAGAGAAGCAGATCTTGGGTCGCTCCCTCTGAGCCTTCTTCGGAGCTGAGTCGAGTTCGGCCGCCATCACCTGCTCACTGTGGGAGGCCCGCCTGGACTCGGCACGAGCTCGGTTACTCTCCTTGGGCGGGAGAGCCAAGTGGATGACGTTGATGATTTTCTCTGACCCATCACTGTCGTGGCCTCTCTTGTCTCGGTGTGGAGCTCGGTTGTCATTCCTGGTGTCCGCCTTGATATACTCCTGCAGATGCCCATCCTGGACGAGCTTCGCCATATGTGACTGTAGTATCCTGCATTCTTCAATCTTGTGGCCGCTCTATTTGTGATACGCACAAAACCTGCTCTGATCTCGGGAGGATGGATCCCCTCTCATGGGCTCCGGCCAGCTGAAGTACGGTTTTGACTTTATCTTGTACATGATCTTGTGAATGGGCTCTTTGAAGATAGTGTTAACTGCTCTGTAAGGTTCCACAGACAGCCTGGGTTTCTTACTTCCTCCCAAAGTGGATGATGGGGCCCTCACCGAGCTGGCCGGTGTCCAGCGTCTGTCCGACTCATCTCTTCGGAACGGTCCCTTATATTTCTTTGAGGGCTTTCCACCTCGGTCTCTCTGTGCGGCACCGAAGCTTTCCCGAGCCCGGACCTGGTCGTCCTCTTGGGCGATGTAGCGGTTGACTATGGACATCAGCGCTGCTATAGAGGACACTGGGTTCTTGGCCAGATCTTTGCGAAGATCGCTGTCTGGCTGCAAGGCATTCTGGAATGCGAAGATTGCCACCTCGTCCTTGGAGTTCTCGATCTGGCTGTAGACCGTCCAGAATCGTTTTGCGAACTGGGTAACGTTCTCCTCTCGCTTCATCTTCAGGGCCATAATATCTGCATCCGTTTTCGGTAAGATTCTGTAGGCTTGAAATGTCTTCATGAAGGACTGCTGGAGCTGCTGCCAACTTGAGATGGACTCCTCGAGGAGCGCGCAGAACCATTTTAGGGGGAGGTCACCCAAACTGGAGGAAAAGACTCGACAGTTCAGGTGGCCCTCGTCCCCCCAAACAGACATCCTCTGGGAGAAGTGTCTAAGATGTGCGGCTGGATCCGAGGTCCAGTCATACGTGACGAACCTCGGGACGGTGAACTTCTTTGGCAGGGGATATTTCGTGATGTCGCGAGAGAAGGGGGACGCACTGAGATCGATGGAGTCGCAGAAAGCATCCCGTTGGTCTCGGGCGAGACCAGCCACCTCCAGATTGCGCTGAACTGTTCTCCTTATGCGCTCGTCCAGCCACTCCTGGTCGTGATACTTGCTCTCCGGAATAGTTTCTGACATCTTCCTCGAGTAGCTATGGCTGGTTCTCGAACCTTCATTGCGAGTTCGGTCACGACTCTAGATCTGAGATCGCCTCTTCTCGTTCAGATGAATCCTCAAATCCTTCTCGGGGGGAACAGTGCGTCTGCTACGAGAAACTCTCCCCTCGTCTTGTCGCCGCGACTGCCGCTAATGCTACTGCTGGGTCGAGCCCGCGGCTCTCTCCAGCTGCTGCTGGAGCTGGCGGATCAGAGCATCCTTCTCTTTGATGGTCTCATTTTGTACTCTAATCTCCTCAAGGGTGGATCGAAATCATCACCAGGATCATAATCTTCATCGTCAGCGTCCTTCGGATGATCTGAGGGAGTTGATCCATCCACCATTGGAGACTTGCCTCGCTGAACTTGTCCCAGCAGGGGATCCTCTCTATGCTGCTGTCGAGAGCCTCCCCGCTGGAGAGACGTCGCTAATCCCCTGGAAGGTGACTCCGGGCGAAGGTTATGCTCCTGAACGTCGATGGGGATGAAACCGCGCTCATCGTAATCGTCTGCAAGAGTTCTCTTCTCACCTCCCCTCTTGGCAGGGAGGGCGACAGAGGTTGATCCCGTTCGACGCGCTTTAGACGTCTCTCCGCCTTTCACAGCTCTCTTGGTCATGGTGTTGAGGAAGACTGCAAATTCTTTCCCACAGACGGTGCCAATTGTAAGTGCAGAAAATATACTCACAAGATTAGGGAGGTGCCTCAAGGGACTTATCCAAGGGACCAGAGAAAGAACTGCTTGATCTGGGGACCTGAAAGGGGAGAATTAACAGTTAGAGGACCCTGGCTGTGGGCAGCGCAGGGCTCTCCGATGCCTAAGTTAGTGCCGGAAAGCTGATCGGAGAAGAGAAAGCTGTGTGTGGTTGCATGCATGAGAGTATGCGTACCTTCTTCTGGGTCATGGAACCTCTTATATGAGAAAGCCCTTAGGGGATATCAGCTAGTGGGCCTCTGATTTGACTGCTAGGGATCCATTAGCCCATAGAGTAATTAATAAGGATCCATCATAGCCCACATTGCATTAAATGAGGGTTCAATCAGCCCATGTTGCATTAAATGTTAGTCATGTTGGGCCTGATCTTGCCTTGACTTGTTGGCGGCTGAGGTCCCATCGGATCCTTTCTTGGACCTTGCCCCGATATGACTGTAGCCACTAGACGGGGCGAAAGTGGACGGAGTGGATGACATTTATGTCTCGTCAGCACGTGCCCGAACCCTATCACGTGTCCGGATGTCAGGTGTGGCCGTCTATGCCTGCCTCGTGCGGAACTTGTCACCTCGGGCGTGGCCGAGATGAGCTCCCCTGCCTGATGCAGCTTCTTGCCGAGGCGAGGTTTGTCGATGGTGGTCTCGGCAAGCACCACGGCTTCCACGGCTTCCTGTGCCGAGTCGCCTTCAGCCGAGACGGGATTTCAGTAGGGATCATCGTCATTCTTTGCTTAGCTGGCGCATTAAGGGATGCCACACACATGATTAACCAATTGTTAGAAAACTGTCCAAATTGATTCTTAACTCACCCAAATCATTTTTATTGTGATAAAGTAGGGAGAGACTTGACAGAGTCATCTCATTTTAATGAGGTGTTTTCATTTGGAACTATTTAATGGGAAGATCTAATTTTAAACAATTAAACCTTATTTACAAGTAATTATGAATGAGGTTTTGATTTATTTGAAAATCTCATTAATGAAATTTTATTAATAGTAGCCAATTAAATGGCAGTAGACCATAATTAATGGTATATCTTACTCATCATAAGATATGACTTACTTTTAAACAAATTAGAACTTTTAAAGAATGGTTGACTCGGACATTTCAGGTCCATTGGACACGAATCTGAAGCCGCCAATTCGACATGGTTGCAAAAAGCAGATCTTCTGCTTGTCGTACATTTTTGTCTTCCTGTCAATTCTAATTCACCTTACACGTGTGAGGTCGAGTTTGATGAGACAAACAGCAGTCCTGATCTCACACAAGTACGCCAATGCCATGAAAATTGCTTATCTTGATCGTTTATCTTCTAATTGTCACTCATTATCAACATTAACCTTTTCCATATTAAGCACTTTAGCTTGGGGATACCTGGAATTTGGATCCAGATCTCCTGTTTGGTCACCCTGTTTGAACCACTCGGGGTGCCACATGGGAGTTGAAATTTTTCAAAGAGGTATGCTTAGCCCGAGACATAATCTTATTAATGTTAATATTGATATTCATAAAATCATTTCTAGCCATCCAAATTGACCACCATAGGGCTAGAAAGCATGATTTGGAGATATGATTGTTGAGATAAGGTGGTGATTACCAAAAAATGTAAAATGTTAAAAGGCGGTGGTTTTTAAAAAATGTTGAAAAAGTTAAAATGAAGCTAATAACATCTTAAATTTTACCTTTATTTTGTAATATTTCCCCACAATTTTAAAAAAGTAACTAACTTCAGTAACCATAACATGTAGGAGTTTTATGTTTAACAAGGGCAGGCAACCCCTAAGTTGTGGCTTAGCTGATTAGGGCCAAGAGAATATGCATGGTTGGAAAACTCCCTGAGTTGACTCTTGACTCTCCCAAGCATGATATAAAATATCGGTCCGATATTTTGGTGTGATAACGGTCTCGGTATCGCAGACAAAAATATCGCCAAAATATATGTCCATCTCGGCCGATATTTTTAAAATATCAATTTAACCGATATATCGGTCCATCTCGGTCAAAATATCGGCCAAGATGGAATAATGGTAAAAAAAAATCCTAAAATTTTCACTTTTTTCCTCATTCTTCCCCCACATTCTTCCTCTCCACTTATCTCCTTAGAGCAACCCCTCCTCCTTAGCTCATTCTCGTGCATATTTCCAACACTATTTCTTGAATAAATCATTTTGTTTTTGTAAGAAAATATTCAACATACTCCCTTATTTTAACTATTATGTATTCTTTAACAATCCATACCAAACAAATGATGATGATGATGATATCGAGCCTGGGCGACACTCCACTTGGAATTAGGCTATTATGCTCATCGATCAATCTCTCTCTCTCTCTAGTCTCCCCTAATTTTAGGTAAACCATAAACCTTTTGATGTCTAAGTGCCTTTTGATTTATTTATCTCACTATCATGTTTCAGATTTTAATATTTTATCTTCATGGTTTTGGATTTCGCAACTTATTTGATGATTGAGTTACTATTAAATAATACTTGATATGTTATCTTTATTTTCTTATATTTTACACTAAAAAATTGATTATGAGCGTTAATAATCATTGCATTATATGAAATACTGGAGAAGACAGCAAACTGCGACACAGACATGACTCATAACTTAAGGTGATTGAGAATTTGATTTATTATTGTTACTAATGGAAAAAATATTGTTTTCCAGCATTTTCTAATATTCTGGATTTTTTGGATATTTTTTGCGAATGTTTTTGGATTAAAAAAAATCACACTGTGACAACCGCGACGAACCAATATTTGCGACCGATATTGATATCATATCGATTTTCGGCCCAGCTGATACCGCGACCGAGACCGAGATTTTAAACCATGCTTCCAAGTCATCTCATTTTGACGAAGGGCCGAGTCAAATATAAGGGAGACTCAACTGAGTCACCTAAATTTAATAAGCGTTTACATTTAAACCATTTGATAGATAGATCTAGTTTTAAAAAATTAATCTTTATCTTTAAGTAAGAATCCACAAGTCAACAATTTAAAAATGATGATTGGAATGTAATTTATGACTTATATTTGATATTTGGACTAACAAATTATGTAATATGCAATCTTTTTCATTACAATATTTTTCTTGTATATATAAATTTATTAATTTGAATTTACCATCATGAATACATGAAAACAAATGTAGATTTATATTGTATAAATATTTCATCTATTTTTAAAATTATTTTGAGAAATACATGACTTTCTTGAGTCACTGCATTGACTCTATCCAAATTGAAATTCTGGCATTGGACAAGTTGAGTTCGAGTCCCGAGTTTTCCAGCCTTTAGTATACGTGAGAGTCCCCACTATAACAAATTGAAATAATAATAATAATAATAACAACTTAAAAGTGGGACTGTGCTGATCCATGTAGTAGAAGTATTTATGGCCTTAAGTAGGGGCGAACCTACATGATAAAAACCTAGGGCGGTCCCCCCAGGTATGATCCAAAATGGCCTATGGGCAATGCCCCGTTCTAATTTCTACTTTTGCCTATTAAATGAAAATTGGAGATAGGGGTAGACATACATGATACAAACTTGGGCGTGGTCGCCCCACGTCTAATCCAAAATGTCCTATGGTCATACCCCATTCTAGTAAAGTCGTCTCCCCACCATAGGATATATATGAGTTATCTATACTTAATTTGCCCAAAAAAATAGAAGATATCATATGTTTAAATAAATTGAGATCATTACTATTTGGTGTTGATCTTGACCTTTTCAATTGACTATTTTCCGCCTTACTCAAATAAAAACAATAGGAGTGATTCTCTAGTACCATGGGCTGTTACATTATTACGTTCCTTACTTGTAAGTTTCGGCTTACAATGGTGCAAGGGTAGACGGAAGGTGGAAAAACACCAGCGCCCACACCTTCAATTTTAATATCATCTTCACCCTTAGTCACATCCATTGTGAATTTGAGCTCAATTTTGGATTTGATTGAGAAATCGGAGCTGAATTTTGATTTCAATTTTAACCCAATTCTTATATATGAAAGCGGCTGATTTCAATTGAGAAATCAGTCCGCATTTGTTTAATTGATTTTGACTTTCCAAATTTATCTTGACCCCTCCCACACCCCCTCTCCATGTTAGAGTCTTACCGGCAAAACCCCGTGCTATGCACGGACCATGGAACCACCAAATGCACAGACTAAATTTATTATTATTATTTTTGTATGATAAGTTGGGGTTTTCACCTTTTATTTTATTTCTTTTGTTTTTTTGGATATGGTCATTATATTTTTTTTATGTTCATTTTCGGTGATGAGTCTTTTTTTATTTTTTTTTTATTTCTATTTTTTATCGAGTCATTATACTTCGTGCTATACAAGAAACCAATGCTAGAGATTCGTTCTTGGAAAGGTACGACAAACATATAAATTATACTCGAATAATAGTGTCAATGAGTCACATACCACAATTAAAAGGCTTTATAATATCACTTATAACATTAAAAAAAAGATCATGCAGAATAATTTACCTAAACCCTAACTGTAGTTGATTTTTTTTTTCTCTAGGCCCCGGTCCATATGTCAAGATAGTTCTGGTTTTTTTTTTTCCCGAATGAAGCTTCTGTTTGAAGATCGACAAACATAAAAATTATACTCATATAATAGTGTCAATGAGTTACATACCACAATTAAAAGGCTTTATAATATCACTTATATCATTAAAAAAATCACACGGAATTATCTACCTAATCCCCTAAGTGCAGTTGAAATTTGTTTACTCTAGTCCCCGGTCCATATGTCTACTTAGTTTTATTATTATTATTTTTATTTTTCCTGAGTGAAGCTTCTGTTTGAAGATAACTCAATAATATTTTTTTTCTTTCAAAGGGAAGATATATTAAATAAAGAATTTCAAAATATAAATTACTGGGCCTAATATCATGCTTGGGTCTCTAATTCATCTCATCATCAAGATCATGGTGAATGTACGCTTTTAGTACATTGGGTTTTCCATTGTTTAATGTATAAGCCTAGATCCATAAATTAATTTTATATTCCAAATAATATTAGATTTAACATTTATTTCCCAAAATAGAAAGGTCATTTGATGCTCATTTTAGAAAATTCACAGTCAAGTTCTGCTTTTAACTACTCGCAGAATGAACTATATATATATATATATTCAATTCCTATGTGTTAATAAAGAGACAAACATGTTCAACATAAGTGATACATCATGTCACTGAAGAATTGGAACCCTTCGAAGGATTTGACCCACTAGGGCTGCCCACAGTGACGTGGTGGACTCACCCGTGGGGTAAAGCCTCACCAGATCAGGACTCATCCCGAATACCAATTTATTTGAAAAACCACTTTTAGCCTTTTTGAAATCTTATAATTTTAACATTTTGGATGTGGAGAGTGGGACCTTCAAGGATCTCGAGTCTAACTTGTCGTTTCTATTTCCTCGTGGACTTTATGTATGCCATGTGTCCAGAAATGTATATGGACGGTTCGAAAGTGAGTGGGACCTTCAAGGATCGGGAGTCCAACTTGTGGTTTCTATTTCCTCATGGACTTTATGTATGTCATGTGTCCAGAAAGGTATATGGACGGTTCTGTGTGCCCACCAGCACAACTTTGAAGCCTGCAATACTTAAATCAGCTAAAATCGCACGTAAAATTTTTATCATGTCGCTTTCCTCTAATATTCTTTGAATTTTGAGTAGGAGATAGGAGAGCAGTTACAAGTGAGAATTTTTTTAGAGGAAGTTATAGAGTGGGAATTTTTTTAGAAAAAGTTATGGAGTCAGTTAGTTTAAAGAGGAGACTTGCACGTGGTTACCATGTTAAATTTTTATCATGCGCCTTCCTTCTAATATTCTTCTATGTATTTTGAGTAGGAAATAGGAGATCAATTACAAGTGGGAATTTATTTTTGGAGGAAGTTATGGGTCAATTAGTTTAGAGAGTGGATGGTGGAGAGAGAGGAGACTTGCATGTGGCTAAATTTTTATCATGTCGCCTTCCCTCTAATATTCTCTGAATTTTGAGTAGGAGATAGGAGAGCAGTTACGAGTGAGAATTTTTTTAGAGGAAGTTATAGAGCGGGATTTCTTTTAGAAAAAGTTATGGAGTCAATTAGTTTAAAGAGGAGACTTGCACGTGGTTACCATGTTAAATTTTTATCATGTCGCCTTCCGTCTAATATTCTTCTATGTATTTTGAGTAGGAAATAGGAGATCAGTTACAAGTGGGAATTTATTTTTGGAGGAAGTTATGGGTCAGTTAGTTTAGAGAGTGGATGGTGGAGAGAGAGGAGACTTGCATGTGGCTAAATTTTTATCATGTCACCTTCCCTCTAATATTCTCTGTATCTTGAGTAAGAGATAGGAGAGCAATTACGAGTGAGAATTTTTTCCCCCTATGTATGGACTTCCTAACATACATAGAATCGTATCTCTTTATGCATATCCGTGATTAGTATGGATTTTTATGCTAGTTCCTCTCATAGGAAACACCCCCTCGCTATAAGTTATCTCATCAATGGTTTAGACCCGTCACCACAAATGCCTCCAGACTGCTCATGATAACTCCCTGTTTGGTCTCTTTGTCTGATCAACACTACTGCTCATGATAACTCCCTGTTTGGTATTCTATAAATACCAAGAATGAGATGAGAGAAACAATTACATCAAACTCTCTGACATTCAACCTTCTACCCAATTTGATCCAAAGGAGAAAAAGCACCCAGTAAATTCGCCAGGACCAAGAATCAAGTGCTCGATTCTTGGTTACAGATTGTTGAATCTTGGTAGCAGACGCTCATCGAACTACAAAGCACAAGAGTAGGGGTGAATTTCTGCTATAGGACATAGCTTGACGCTATCCTCAATCTCAATTCAAGTCAGTGTTCTTATTTTTATATTTGTTGTATTTATTTCTGTATTTGATCATTTATTCAATAATCTAGTATTGCACATATTGTTATTCCTAATTGTTTTTCCAACACAATCTACCTTGAGTGAGTGTGTTGGTTAATCAATGGCATGTTGGCTTTGGTTCTGTTTGGTTAGTTGATGGCTTGATTTCAGTTCTTTAAAATCAACATGGATGGAGAGCGTTGAGCGTTTTGGGAAGGTGAGCATATATGAGGAAAATCGTTCCTAATGTTTCTGCTATTAAAAAATTAATTAAACGATTATAACTCAAGAATAATGACACATTTGTATACATCGGTGCAAGAGGAAAGCTGTATTCCTCTCCAGCTGTATTCCTCTCCATCAGGATTGTGTTTTCTTTGTCTATGTCAGCACAAGTAAGGAAATAACGAATATTTTTGGAAAACGTGTGGAATAAAATAGAGGAGTGGCAGATCTACATCTGAATTCTAAAAACATAAAATTATTAAATCTTGAGAAAAAAATACAAAGAAGAAACCTTAATAGGGAAGGGACCACAAAAACCCACCGGCCTTCCTTCGTCTTCTCCGATAAGACTCTCTCCATCTGATATATCCGGAGAATCCTCCAAGTGACTGAGATTTTTAGGGGCTGGCGTTGATGTTCGACTATCTAATTGTAGATCTGGAGTGGGCGATGATGTTATGACCAATCCTAAAATAGGGTTGCAAATATAATTTATTCTCCGCTATTATCTCCGCTTGAAAAAGCAGAGATGTTAACCGAGTATCGTATCCACTGGGACAAAAAGGTTAAGTTGTGTTGTTTCCTAAATTCCTAAACTAATCCTATTAGAAGACAAAGTTCTGCTTATTAAACTAATCCTATTAGAAAGCGAAGTGTTGGGTTGATTGATTGTAATTCCTAAATTAACAAATTAAAAGACATGGTTGATTCAATCAGAGAAAAAAATCTCAGGGTACGAATCCACTCTAACCTCGCACAATGGCAAGTATAGGCCTTAGGGTTTCACTATCAACGCTATTGAGACTCATCCTGATTACAAACCTTCAGAGTCAACAAATAAAGGATATGGATGTAAATCGGGGCATAACCTATCTCTATGGCATAGATTATCCTAGATGTAACAAACACATTCATTCAAGCATCATTATATGACTTAGTATTCAAATCTACAAGGTTAAAATACCAAAGAAAGAGAAATTGCATTAATAAAATCCAATCAATGGATTAACATCTTGTCATATAACCAAAAGCGTTTAAAATAAAACCCTAAGCCTATACATCCCCATAAACAAAAGATTAGAGCTTCATCGCAACCTAAAGATAAGGATTTAGTTACGCATGGAAAGAGGTTGACGATGAATCTCTGATGAAATCCCCATTGACGCTCTTCCAAAAGCTCCAAAACCTTGGCCCAGACCTTCTCCCAAGATGTGTATATCCAAAAATGAGTTTTTGGGCTCTTATTTATAAGTTTTGGGATGAAAAACTTCTTAGAAACGCACATGAGACGGACTCCCAGACGGTCCGGGCGTCCGGACGCCAGCACAAATTCTTGTCCTGGACGTTTCTGGGACCGGGCGTCCGGACGCCCGGTGCCAGTAAGCACCGGTCTACTGATTTTTCGCCAATTTTTTCTCTCTTTCACCAATTTCTTTCCAATGCACTTCGAACACCTGTAATCACGAAAATACTCAAATTAGACTAAATAGACTCATCAAAGCGCATATCAAAGTCTAAATTAAGGGGCCTAAATGGTGCATTTTAGGCTCTTATCACACCCCCCCCCCCAACTTATACTTTGCTAGACCTCGAGCAAAGCTAAAACAAAAAGAAAACTAACTAAGGCCACTTTCGTAGGGAGCACAGCTGTACTTAGCATGTGCAGCAAGCCTTTAAACCTCTAAGTTCCCCCTAGAGGACGAGTTATATTCTCGTGAGGGTTTGCAGTGAATCTACCCACAAAATTCCTGACACATAAAAGAAAAACAGAGAGTATTTTTCACCAAGGTATCTACAAACACCGGATATTCCTGATTTTGGGGTTTTCAATACACAACTCAAATGTGGTTCACAAATCCTATCTTTTGGTCATAAATCCTCAAAATCATGCTAGAAAAATTGATCGTGCACAGTGAAAATTGTGTATATATAGAAGCATGAAAGCATAAAACGATCCACTAACAATTTCCGTGAAAACACATATTGTTCTTTCAAAATGCTGGGCCACTGAACCTCAGTAAAAGTTAACATGATTCCTCTCATGCCATTTGTGGTGGCTTTCACACTATTGTTTTTCAAAGGACATGACAACACTATTTTGATATATATATATATATATATATTTTTTCTTTTTTTTTTTTAGAAATGACTGTGCAATGCCTAGGTCCCTTAAGCTTTCTAATTAACCCATGTAACGAGCATTCAGCCAATGACTCCCAAGACAGATGTCCTTAGGGCACTAGGTATGACAATACCCCTATGGGCTTACTGGCTCGAGTTAAAAAGGCTACGAACCCAAACTAGTCATAATTTTTTTTTAACGGTCCCTAACAATAGGTAGCCCTTTCCATATGCCCGACTTCAGTATGACCGAGGGTCAGCTTTCCATCATAATTGTTCTGAAGTTTTCACTGGTATGAAAATCATAGTTTCACATTTCAAATTTTCTATATAATACGTGTCAAGTGAAAGATCAATAATTCAACAATTTCTCAAAAACTCTTTCCTAAGACAAGATAGTGAACCGTTTTCCTCTTTTTCCTCACAAAAAGTTTCAAAAATCAAGGTATCTTCGTTTCATAAAAACCCGGTTAGAAATCTCTCGAAAGACTAGCAAAACTAGCAAAAACTTTTTTTTAAAAAAAAAACTAAAGGAAAAGACGACAAGCAAAAAGAACTAAAACTACTAAAAACTACCCCTAAACTACTCCAAAGGTTAATACCCCACCCCCCAACTTAAACTAACATTGTCCACAATGTTAAACATAAAATAAAAGATCAAGGACAATAAAAGTAAAGGAAAAGGATGGATATCACCTGGGTATTGCTGAACAAAATGATGCAGAGTTAAGAAAAGTCGGGTAGACTCCCCAACTTGCACTAAATAACCTGCAAAATGTTAGCACTAATATAGAAACACAAAAAGAGAGGCTAAAAAGAAAATGCTACCTAAAAAGAAAAAGAAACAGCCTCAATCATCCTCCCCATCCCCATCAGGGCCATCCCCTCCACCTTCATCATGCATGTGATCATCTCTATGGGGAGGGGAAATGCCACGCAGACCTCTCATTAAATAGCGCATTTCGAACAGAGAGTCTGTAGTGCGAGTGGCAAAGTCCTCAAAGCGGGACTCAAAGGCCATTTGACGGGATTGGAGGGCTTGCTGACCTTGGAGGATAGCCTCGTACGGGCATAGGTCATGTAAAACGGGTCAGCCGGCCCTGTAGGAGGATGTACAACAGGAGGGGCTTGAGGTGGCACCGGTGGCTCAACCACAGGTGCGTCTACTCCCGGCATCATGGCAGGGTGAGCGTGCTGCATATTACGTAGTATGGTTTGGACACTCTGTGTCCATTGCATCTCACCGTAGAGGTCAGAGCATGGGAGAGACTCCTCAGCAGGTGAAATGCGGTAGGGGACCGTAGAGGTCAATGGACCTGAACGAGAGAGAAGTAACATGGTGATCAAGTGAGGGGAAGGAAAAGGTCTCTTCTTCTCCGGATCTTTTTTAGACTCTGTAAAGAGCCTACAGACTTTGCACATTTCTCGAAAAATCATACGCAGGAGAGATACCGCGTATCCGGCATGAACCGCGTACAAAGTCACAAGGAAGTCCCCCCTCCTCTCATCCTTGTGATGCGTAGGGTGTGCATTTACACGCAACATTTGATCAATCAGCCACATCTACTGCGGTAGGTAACTACGCCGAGTGCTCGTGTAGTTTGCCTTGCTAAACCTAGCCCCACACATCTCATTGGTGATACTGGTCACAGTGGGGGTGGCTGGAAAAAATGGAAAATCACGTGCATTGGGGTGACAACCGAGGGCATGAGCAATGTCCCTCTCGGTGACAATAATGTCATTTCCATCAATGGTGGTGGACAAGACATCGTCATTCTGCCCCGTGATTTCCAAATTTTGGTAGAAAAGGCGTACCAAACGGGGGTACGCAGGGGGAAAAGGTCCACAAAGAGCCGTCCATTGACGCAGACGTAATTGCTGAACCGCCCAATGTGTGGATTGATCGGCTTTAAAGAAATTCAAGTCAAATGTGGTCTGCTTGTCTAAGGGTTGATTGGCCCATTCTACAGATGGTTGTTCGAGAGTAGGAGTGGGTGCACTCCGTTTGTGGGGTTGTGGATTGGAAGAACCCTCATCTGCAGGGGCTTTGGACTTACTTCTCCCCCTTCGAAACATATTTTTTTTTGAATTGATAATGAAAAAGAAAAAAAAACCTAAAATAACTTACCACAATTGCAAAATAAATAAGGAAAAGAACAGAAAAGAAAATTACTAACAAATTGCTCGCCGGAGCTCCGGTGAAGTCGCAGGAGAAGATGATCGGAAAAGCTCGCCGGAGAGAAGCGGGGACCGCCAGCACGTAGAGGAGCTTGTGGGGAAGAGAACCCAAGTGTGCCAACTGGTTGGAGAGCCTCGAGCGCCGGTAGATCTAACCGGAAAGTGTGGACGTCGCCGGCGGGAATGTGGGTTCCGGTGGCACTTGTTTGACAGAAGAATGAGATAGAATGGAAGAGGGGAAGGAGAGAAATGCAATGGTGGTGGAGAAAAATGGAGAAAGAGAGTGGTGGTGTATGTGGTGGTGAGGGTTGGTTGTGGGAGAGAAAGAAAGAAGAAGGGGGGGGGCGTTTGAAGAAGAGGAGAAGAGAGTGGGGAAGGGGCTGCCCTTAAGATGTGTCCCACGTTTTTTTTTTTTTTCGGATTTTCCGGCGTCCAGACGCCCCAATCCAGATAACAGACCCTTTGTAAAGAAGACCGGGCGTCTAGATGCCCGAAGGCAGAGAGCAGGCGTTTTTTTTTAAAAGATACGGGCGTCCAGACGCCTAGGTATGGCGTCCGGACGCCCTATTCCAGAGAGCAGACTGTTTTTTTTTTTAAAGATACGGGCGTCCAGACACCCAGATCTGGCGTCCGGACGCCTCATTCCAGAGAGCAGTAGCCTGATAAAAAAATTGGGCGTCCAGACGCCCAGAGATAGAGAGCAAGCTGTTGAAAACAATTCCGGGCGTCTAGACGCCCAGGTCTGGCGTCCAGACACCCCAGAGGTTTTTTTTTTTTTTTTTTTAGAACTAGCTCTCATGGTTAGGACTAACTACCTAAAGGTATCCCCCTCCTCCAACAAAGGTAGCTCAAAATGGACTCAATTTGACAACAAAAAGGATGAAAAGACCCTGACACCTACGCTATGACTCTATCTACACTCGGGTTTCCTCCCGCAAGAGCTTGGTTTAACGTCATCAGCCAGACGTCAAGTACTTTCAGCCCATAAGATAGGACGGGTCCATTAAAACAATGGACTCCACCACTTCACCTGCAGTAATACCCTCTATATAGGGTTTCAACCATTGACCATTTACCTTAAGAAAACCCCCAGTGTTGGGGTTGCGAATTTTTACTGCACCATGATAAAAAATCTTGATTACCACATATGGTCCAATTTACCTGGAAAGAGTCGCAACTTGGAATTGAAAAGCCATACCTTTTGATTCGACTCAAAGGACTTTCGCAAAATGTGTTTGTCATGGAAAGCTTTAGTCCGAGCCTTGTAAATCTTGGAACTAATGTAGGCTTTGTTCCGAATCTCTTCAAACTCATTGAGTTGGAGTTTTCGAGTAGAACCAGCAGCGGCCATATCAAAATTGAATTGCTTGATAGCCCACATGGCGCGGTGCTCTAGTTCCACTGGCAAGTGGCAAGCCTTGCCGAACACTAATCGGTAGGGGGACATACCAATTGGGGTCTTGTAAGCAGTACGGTACGCCCATAAAGCATCATTTAACAGTAAAGACCAATCTTTGCGATCGGGCTTGACCGTTTTTTCCAAAATACGCTTCACCTCCCTATTAGTCACTTCGACTTGGCCGCTGGTTTGAGGATGATAAGGTGGAGTACTTCTTTACCAGCGCCTCAAAGTGTTTATTCACAAAATGGGTGCCCTCATCATTTATTATTGCTCGCGGACAGTCAAACTGATTGAAAATATTGCTTTGCAGGAATTTGACCATAACTTTGTGGTCATTAGTCTTAGTAGCAGCCGCTTCCACCCGCTTGGACACGTGATCAACCGCCACTAGAATGTATTGAAAACCAAAAGACGGCGGAAACGGTCCCATAAAATCGATGCCCCACACATCAAAAACTTCTACAATCAAAATCAGTTGTAGGGGCATCATGTTCCTCCTAGACATGTTACCTGTTTGCTGACAGCGCAAACAAGTTTTACAAAACTGATGAGCATCTCGAAAAAGAGTGGGCCAATAGAAGCCACTCTGTAAAACTTTCACAGCAGTTTTCTTCCCACTGAAATGCCCTCCGCATGCCACAGAGTGACAGAAAGTAAGTATATTGTTATATTCACTCTCGGGTACACATCGCCTGATCACTTGGTCTGGACAGAACTTGAAAAGTTCAGGATCCTCCCAAGAATACATCTTTATTTGGGAGAAGAAACGATCCTTGTCCTGCTTGGACCAATTTGAAGGAATCGCCCCCACTGCTAGATAATTCACAATATGAGCATACCAGGGGGGCCGATTTTGGGACACCGTAAACAATTGCTCATCTGGAAATGAGTCATGTAAGGGTAAGGTGTCTTCTGTGGTATTCACCAAGATCCGGGATAGGTGGTCAACTACACTGTTTTCGGAACCCTTCTTGTCCCGAATCTCAAAGTCGAATTCTTGAAGTAGTAGAATCCACCTAATCAATCTTGGCTTAGTGTCCTTTTTCGACAATAAGTACCGCAACGCAGCATGGTCCGTGAACACTATGACTTTCGATCCTAACAGATAAGAACGAAATTTATCCAAGGCGAACACAATAGCCAACAATTCCTTCTCCGTCGTAGTGTAATTCAGTTGGGCATCGGAGAGGGTCTTGCTAGCATAATAGACAACATGTGGAACCTTGTTCACCTGTTGGCCCAGGACTGCACCGACAGCATAGTCAGAAGCATCGCACATAATCTCAAACGGATGAGCCCAATCCGGTGACTAAATGATAGGGGCGGTGGACAGGGCCTCCCGAAGCTTTTCAAAAGCTTGCATGCAAGCCTCATTAAAGACAAAAGAGGCCTCCTTGGTGAGCAATGCACACAAGGGTCGAGAGATTTTACTAAAGTCTTTAATAAATCTGCGGTAAAACCCTGCATGTCCTAAAAAGGAACGAACTTGCTTAACCGAAGAGGGAGGTGGAAGTTTGGCTATAAGATTAACCTTGGCCTTATCCACCTCAATGCCTCTAGAAGAAACGATATGACCCAAAACGATGCCCTCTCGCACCATGAAATGACTTTTCTCCCAACTCAAGACCAAGTTTGTCTCGGTACAACGTTTCAGCACCTTTGCCAAATTATGGAGACATTCATCAAATGAAGGTCCAAAAACAGAGAAATCATCCATAAACAACTCTAAGAATTTCTCCACCATGTCGAAGAAAATAGACATCATACACCATTGAAAAGTCGCGGGTGCATTACAGAGTCCGAATGACATCCGCCGATAAGCGAATGTACCGAAAGGACAAGCGAAAGTTGTTTCTCCTGATCATCGGGGTAGACGGCCACTTAGTTATATCCGGAATAACCATCCAGGAAGCAATAAAAACTTTGGCCAGCCAACCATTTTAAGATCTGGTCAATGAAAGGTAGGGGGAAATGGTCCTTTCGGGTCATGGAATTTAACTTTCAATAATCAATGCACACGCGCTACCCAGTAGTGGTTCGTGTGGGAATTAGTTCTCCGTTCTCATTTTCCACAACCGTGATGCCAGACTTCTTTGGCACCACTTGAGTAGGGCTCACCCACTTGCTGTCAAAAATTGGGTATATAATACCCGCATCAAGAAGCTTCAATACTTCTTTCATGACCACCTCTTTAATGTTAGGATTTAAACGACGCTGCATTTCACGTGACGGTTTCGCGTCATCTTCGCAATGAATGCGGTGCATGCAGATGGAGGGGTCAATGCCTTTCAAATCGGCTATAGACCAGCCAATTGCACTTTTGTGCTCTTGCAACACATCCAAGAGCTGACTCTCCTGATCATCAGATAGATCAGAAGCAATAATGACTGGCAGTGTATCCTTTGGGCCAAGATAAACATACTTGAGTGTAGCAGGAAGTTGTTTTAACTCAAGTTTGGGGGAACTTCAATCGATGGAGGGGCTGGTGCTTTAGAAAGTGGAGGCAAGTGTTCGATCTTTGCCCTCCATGGGAGAAACTCCAGAATAGCTACCTCATCCAAAAGGGCATTGACTTCGGTAATCGAACGGTCAACATCATATTCATCATAACTAAAATGGGATAAGCAAGCCTCCAAGGGATCCTCAGTTAAAATATAAGGGAGGGATTCATCAACTAGCTCATCAACAACATCGACTGTAAAACAGTCGTCCTTTTCCTGAGGCTGATGAGAGGCCTTGAAAGCATTCAGCCTGACTTTCATATTGCCAAAAGAAACATCCATAACTCTAGTGCGACAGTTAATGGTTGCATTAGCTGTGGCCAAGAAGGGACGGCTGAGGATGATTGGAGTTTGTTTCCGCAGATTTGGCACTGGTTCTGTGTCAAGGACAATGAAATCAGTGGGAAAAAGAAATTTGTCCACTTTGACAAGAACATCCTCAATTATTCCCCGGGGCACCCTGACGGATCTGTCAGCAAGTTGCAAGGTGACCGTTGTGGGTTTCAACTCACCCAACCCAATTTGCTCATACAGTGAGTAAGGCAGGAGATTGACACTATCTCCAAGATCTAGCAAAGCATGATCAATGATGTGACTCCCGATTGTACAAGTTATAGTGGGGGTGCCAGGATCTTTCAGCTTCGGAGGAGTGTCATGCTGAATTAAGGAACTCACTTGCTCGGTGAGCAGGACCTTTTTTGACACATTGGGTTTGGATTTATGCTTCTGAGTGCACAAGTCTTTTAGAAATTTTGCATACGAAGGCACTTGGCATCCAGCAAAGGTAGATTGATCTTTACTTGCTTGAACACATCTAACATTTCATCCATGGTTGCTCCCTTTTTCCCGAAGGGAGAGGGTGTGTCCAGACAAGTAGGGAAAGGGGCTTTAGGCACATAAGTGGGTGCCACAGCCGGGATAGATGAAGAAGTGGAAGGGCTGACCTCCTTTTCCTTGGGACTCATTTCCACCCTAGAGCTTTTGGGGTCTGGGGCAGATTCTCTAACGATTTTCGAAGGCTCGTCAAGCCTAGTCTCGACCTCACGCCCATTCCTCAACGTGACAACTACCTTAGCTTCCTCATGATAAGTGTCATGAGGTTGAGAGCTACTTCCCACCTCGAATGTATTCTTGGGGTTGACAGTGGGTTGGCTAGGTAAACGACCATCTTCTCTTCTATTAAGAGCACTGGCTATTTGGCCCATCTGGGCCTCTAACTTGGCTATGGACTGAGAATGAGAGTGGACCAGTTGATTACCTGCTTTGAGCTCCTTTAGCTCTTGCAGTACTGTCTCCTCAAATGATGGGTTTCTTTGAGGGAGTTGAGGGTTGGGTGGCTGGTAGGATTGTTGGGAACGATAGGCTGCAGGATTGTATTGAAAGTTAGGCCTATTTCCAATTTGAGAGAAAGAAGTGCCTTGACCAGGCGACTTCCATGAAAAATTGGGGTTACTGCGCCATCCCGGGTTGTAGGTATTCGAATAAGGATCATTACCCGGTTTGGAGAACCCCTGAACAGCATTCACCTGCTCTTGCACAAACTCAGGAAATTGGGGTGCTGCAGGACAATCACTTACAAAATGAGTGGGACTGTTGCATAAAGCGCAAGTATCTTGATGAGCAGGGGGCTGGGGAGATGAAGATTGGAGAGATTGTCCCCAAGAAATCAACTGATCTATCTTTTGGGTCAAGGCAGCCACTTAGGTTGTGAGTTCACTAGAGGGCTGAGTTTCAAATACCCCCTTAGGTTTTTTGCAAAATTGAAGTTGCCGGCCTCTCCAATCTAGTAGTGGAGGCATGGTGTTGGAAGGTCTCGCTCATATTCTCAAAGAGCTCCCATGCCTCGTCCTCATTTTTTAACATTATTAAGCCCCCACTGGCGGTCACTACCATGTTTCGCCATCATAAAAGAATTGCACCAATTGCCATTTGGCGATTTGGCGATGAGGACACTTTCTAATGAGATCCTTAAATCTATCCCACGCCTCATGAAATTGTTCATTGTCAGTTTGGGGGAAGGATGTGATAGACCTCTTGTACTGATTTGTTTTACCCACAGAGAAATATTTGTCCAAAATTTTTTGTTGTAGTTGGGCCCACGAATTGATAGAGTTTGCAGGTAAAGTACTCAGCCAATACTTGGCTTTGTCCTTTAACGAAAATGGAAAGAGAAATAATTTTAAGGCCTCACTACTAAAATTGTTTATTCGCACCGTGGAGCAAATAACCAAGAACTCATCAATATGGTTGTACGGGTCCTCATTGTTCAAGCCATAGAAAGAAGGAATCAGATTGATTGTGCTGGGCTTGATTTCATATTATAGGCAGCTGAATACACGATGGTGGCGTGTATTCTGAAGGAGTATAGTGCTCCTTCAAGGGTCGGAGAGGTGGAGCCTCAGGACCCCCATCTTCTTTTCTTGCCTCAGCCATTAGTGAATTTGTGTGTGAGACATCAGAATGGTGTTTAGATGATCTAATTTTTCTAAGGACTCGCTCTAAATTTTGGTCTAAAGAAACCAAATCTGGATGACAAGAGCGACGACCAAGCATGCACACACAAAACTTACTGCAATTATATGAAAAGAATCGGAAAGTCTAGGCTTACCGCGCTCCAGGTGTAAGCGCCCTTTTAATTGAGTAGGACTTCTGAGTTGTCAACAGTGCTCTAGGGTCCTCCATAAAACTTAGGATTCTCTGTGTTAGAATCAATATCCTGCAGTAAGAATAGTAGAGGTGTGAGAGAAGATGATAAAGAAAAAGGAAAAACTAAACTAATGTTAGAATTAAAAGAAACAAACAACCGTGCTAATTGTCCCCGGCAACGGCGCCAAAATTCTGACCAATCCTAAAAGAGGGTTGCAAATATAATTTATTCTCCGCTATTATCTCCGCTTGAAAAAGCAGAGATGTTAACCGAGTATCGTATCCACTGGGACAAAAAGGCTAAGTTGTGTTGTTTCCTAAATTCCTAAACTAATCCTATTAGAAGATAAAGTTCTGATTATTAAACTAATCCTATTAGAAAGCGAAGTGTTGGGTTGATTGATTGTAATTCCTAAATTAACAAATTAAAAGACAGGGTTGATTCAATCAGAGAAAAAGATCTCAGGGTACGAATCCACTCTAACCTCGCACAATGGCAAGTATAGGCCTTAGGGTTTCACTATCAACGCTATTGAGACTAATCCTGGTTACAAACCTTCAGAGTCAACAAATAAAGGATGTGGATGTAAATCGGGGCATAACCTATCTCTATGGCATAGATTATCCTAGATCTAACAAACACATTCATTCAAGCATCATTATATGACTTAGAATTCAAATCTACAAGATTAAAATACCAAAGAAAGAGAAATTGCATTAATAAAATCCAATCAATGGATTAACATCTTGTCATATAACCAAAAGCGTTTAAAATAAAACATTAAGCCTATACATCCCCATAAACAAAAGATTAGAGCTTCATCGCAACCCAAAGATAAGGATTTAGTTACGCATGGAAAGAGGTTGACGATGAATCTCTGACGAAATCCCCATTGACGCTCTTCCAAAAGCTCCAAAACCTTGCTCCAGACCTTCTCCCAAGATGTGTATATCCAAAAACGAGTTTTTGGGCTCTTATTTATAAGTTTTGGGATGAAAAACTTCTTAGAAACGCACATGAGACGGACTCCCAGACGGTCCAGGCGTCCGGACGCCAGGAACTGGGGGTCCGGACGCCAGCACAAATTCTTGTCCTGGACGTTTCTGGGACCGGGCGTCCGGACGCCAGGTGTCTGACGTCCGGACGCCCGGTGCCAGTAAGCACCGGTCTTCTGATTTTTCGCCAATTTTTTTCTCTCTTTCACCAATTTCTTTCCAATGCACTTCGAACACCTGTAATCACGAAAATACTCAAATTAGACTAAATAGACTCATCAACGCGCATATCAAAGTCTAAATTAAGGGGGCTAAATGGTGCATTTTAGGCTCTTATCATGTTATCTAGTGTTTTTCTTACTTTCTGAAAGCTGGAGAAGTTGGGTTGTTTTTTGAGGAGGAAAGGGAAAGGACACGACTAGTTTTGTGCAAAAAATTACGTCGCTTGACCTATGTTTTGTCTTCTTGGAGAAGACAAGTAGAAGGCGACCATCAAGTGAATGATTACACCATATCATTTTCCATCTTGAGTTTGGAGTTTGGACTGGACTACCAGACGCCATTCCTTGATGAGTGCGACATCGCCGGGTGGTTCCACAAGCGGAAGTAGAAACATAGGCAGAAGTAGCACCATTTCCACCAAATCAGAATATCCGCAATCTAATGGCTAATGGCATGATTGAAGTCAATCAGGCAACATAACGACATAGATAAAACTTACTCTGGGTCTGTTAATCATGCCACTAAAATAGCAGTCATTAGAATCAAGAGCCCTTTCTCTATATATATTCATCTCGATTCCCAAGCTTTCCTGAACTGATAATTCAAAGAGATTCCAAGTGGAACTTATCATTAGGTAATTCAAACAGTAAGTTGTACCAAATATTCACTGTGGACTGCATCTTCAATGAAAAAGTAGGAAAATGGAGTCAAAAGGCCTCTTGATCTAGTGAAAGAAGAGTAAAAAAAAAAACACATCTCCAATGTAGTTTCGTGGGCTTCTTGAAATCTACTGAGCAAGGACTTCTTAAAACAGTGTCATGGCTGAAGACCTAATGTGGCAAAATGTTAGCGTTCCAGATGAAGATGATGACTTGAGTTTCAGATTTTAGAAACTTGGGTTGATCCTCTTAGGCTAAGACAGTCGTCTTTTTCAAACGGGAAGAGAAGAGAGATCAAGTCATGTTGAAAGGAAGACCTGAACCCCAAACATCTCTAAGAAGACCAATTGTGTCTTGTCTTTGCTGTGGAAGACGAAGAAGAAGAGGACCTAAACCCCAAACCTTAATCGGTCTTCTTGGAGGAGAAGAAGGGAAACGGAGTTGGGTATTTTTTTTACAGAAAGTCTACGGACCCTGATTCTAGAGCCCGAAAAGGACCCCGATCCAAGCTGGAGGTCCAGCTGGACCTCTCAGGCTCCGTAGACTTTTTGTAATCTCTCACCCTCCCACTGTCCCACGTCAACGTCATTCTCTCTCCTTATCTCTCCCTCACTGCTCACTTCATCATCCTCTCTCCTTGTCTCTTCACATCATCATTCTCGCTCCTTACCTCTCCCTCACTTCATCGTTCTCTCTCCTTGTCTCTCCCTCACTGCAAACAGAACCGAGTTTTGTATGAAACTCGGCACAACAGAACTGGGCCACTCAGATAGTGGGTCCCACTGATCAAAAACCTATGATCAACCCTTATCAACATGGTCGCCTAAGCTCTCTCTTCAAGATGTAGGGATCTGATCTACAGTCGGTGGCCCACCTGGGTCGCCTAAGCCCTCAAAAACCCACCTGGGTAGAATAATAGTAGATTCCCAAGACTTCTATCTGACTATCCATAGAATAACTCAATGAAGGCGGCAGCAAGCTCTTGACAGAGTTGAATGGAAGTCATTTTAAATTGAGAACCATGGTGAAGTGGTGGCTAATCCCAGTCTATGGGGGCAGCTTCTCAAGAGTTGGATACATAGCTCCTGAGAATATCAACACTACCAGGGAGGCAAGAGCAGCAGCAAAATGTCTAAAATTAATAGCCATTTTGTTGCTGGAAGCATCACTGGACCATTACATACAGATCAAAAACAAAGCAAAAGACAAGTGCACCACAGATAAATTCACGCATTTGGATGCATGGCTTAAAAAATCTAGGATGCCCAGATATAACACAATTATGGAAGGGACATGGATTATATACATAAAAAGCGAAGTTTCGCATACAATATGTTGCCAATTTTGAAGTATCCAGGTATCATAGGACTTAATTTGATATACCCAAAATGAGAGACTATTTGTGAAGGGCAAAGGAGATGCAATCTGGAAGCAATTGAAACATTTCAACATTAAAAGACGTTATAAGATTCTGAATACAGGTTAACTATCATCATCTTCACTCTCATCACTGTATGACACTAGATTCCCATCTGATCCATTAATGACATCCTGGGATTTCTTTGCATCAGCACTAGGTGGTTTCACCGAGTCCAATGGTTTCTTAGGAATAGCTGAATCAATTTTGGCCTTCTTTGCTTGTGGCTTAACTGATATAATCACACCGCCCAATGGTGCTTGCCGGTTCTTCTTCGCAACTGGCTTCTTATCCTACATGAGCAGAAAATGGATGGATATCTGAAATCCTTGATATCTAAAAGAGAAATGCACACACAATGTCCCACAGATGTATGCCTTGGCTCAACAAACTGCTTATGAAGGAATCGCCCTTAAATGAAACAGTTTAGTAGTGACGGTCGGCCCCAAGTGTGCATATGGAATGCATAAGCACAATTTCATAAACAACTGACCTCGACTTTTGGAGCAAATGGTGCTTCTTTGAGTTCATATACAATTGAAGAATGGGCTGCCACTGCTTCCTAAAAATGAGACAACACAATGTCTGAGTGACATTAACTGAAACATTTGACGCCTCAACCACCTGGGTTTTTGAGGGCTTAGGCGACCCAGGTGGGCCACCGACTGTAGATCAGATCCCTATATCTTGAAGAGAGGGCTTAGGCGACCACGTTGATAAGGGCTGATCATAGGTTTTTGATCAGTGGGACCCACTATCTGAGTGGCCCAGTTCTGTTGTGCGGAGTTTCATACAGAACTCGGTTCTGTTTGCAGTGAGGAAGAGACAAGGAGAGAGAACGATGAAGTGAGGGAGAGGTAAGGAGCGAGAATGATGATGTGAAGAGACAAGGAGAAAGGATGATGAAGTGAGCAGTGAGGGAGAGATAAGGAGAGAGAATGATGTTGACGTGGGACAGTGGGAGGGTGAGAGATTACAAAAAAGTCTATGGAGCCTGAGAGGTCCAGCTGGACCTCCAACTCGGATCGAGGTCCTTTTCGGGCTCTAGAATCAAGGGTCCGTAGACTTTCTGTTTTTTTCACCCAATTTTTTGTATTTGCAGAAAAGGCCCTCTCAGTTTCTAGTTTTTGTTTCCAAGGAAGAAGCTCAGGGGCTCCTTGTCTTGACTGTCATTTCTAACACATGGCACTACTCCATTGGTTCGAACAGTAAACCCCAGTTTCGTGGAAACAGGGGATCAGGACTGTGTTGGATTCGCTTTCCTACTTATTGTTACTGTTGCATTGTATTAACAGTGTTAACGTTTACACCCACCTATCCTTATTTCCTAACCAAATTAAAAGATTTAGCTATGCCTATGTATTGCCTTATCAAAATACAAAGTCTACGGACCTCGACTGGGGGACCAAATTCCAGCCCTTGCCTGGGATCCAATGGTCCCGCTGGGGGACCGGGTTGGAATTCGGTCCCCCAGTCGGGGTCCGTAGCAGCCCTGTTATCAAAATAGGACATCAAGTCATCCAGCTCACCATCGGGCCACTTTTTCTCATTTTTTTTCAAAATTTCCAAAAATGCCCTTTGGTCTTCTTTTGAAAAGAATGAAGACCATTCTCACCACTTCTCTCCCTTCTTCTCTAAGTAAACTCTTGGCCCTCAAAGCCCAACCTCTCCATCCCCATCCATAAACCGCCCAGCAAACCACATCACACCTGCAACTTCATCTTCTTCCATTCTCTCTTCATTTATCATCCTATATCACCATCACACATCATCTTCATCTCAACAACCTTTCTCCATGCATCTCGTCATCCACTTGTGCCAACCTCACCAATCACCCATCTTCATCTCCCCTCACGGCTTCACCACTCCCCAACTCAAACCCACAAACCAACCAAACAACTTGCACACCATCACGGTCTCGGAATCGAGCCTAGCCGACTTGCCCCAAACACACATTACCACTCAACCACCTCTTCGTTTCAAGCCATCTACCTTGCCATCCAACTACCTGAAATCAACTTACCATAACCTATCTCCCATCTCATCCATTTATCCCCCTAACCAAACACGTCTCAGAGCCCACCTTGAGAAACAATAAAACAGGATCGCTAAAAAGGCCTCAGGCATTCACTGTAATTTTGCACAGTGACGACCTTGAGATTTATATTTATAGAACAGTAAAAAGTTATGAGCTCCCATATAAGAAGGACAATCTGTTTTCAGAGAGTACTAGACTCCCATACAAGGAGGACAATCTATCAAATCCTAGGAGATATAGGGTGGGTATATCAAGTAAATAGATTGAGTGTATTTAGAAATTCCTTTGTTTTAACCATGCAAGGTTCTGAAAATTATATGTTAATGGAGATAGGCTTGCCAGAGTTTGATTCAAACCCATTGGAAACAGTGCAGGACCATATCTGAAACGGAAGATCCTAGGATGCAAGTTGTCTAGCACTGTACCCGTGTTTGGACTGTGGGGCTCAGGTGGGCCATATGTTGAGAGGTGTAAGTACTATTGAATTATTTTATTTATATTTAATCAACTGTGGGACCCAAGGATGATTAGATCGTGGATCTGGTCCGATCATCTGGCTGTATAGGCCTGGGCGACCCTATAGATAGCAAACCCGTGCGAGGTGGCCCCTGGTTGGCCTACCATCTAACAATCTGATCAGATGGAGGCTTGAGTACTATTGAGTTATTTTATTTAGATTTAATCAGTTGTGGGACCTAAGGGTGATTAGATCATGGATCTGGTTCTGTCATCTGCCCATATAGGCCTGGGCGACCCAATAGATAGCGGACCCGTGCGAGGTGGGCCCTGGTTGGCTTACCATCCAGCAGTCTGATCAGGTGGAGGCCTAAGTACTATTGAATTACTTTATTTAGATTTAATCAGCTGTGGGACCTAAGGGTGATTAGATCGTGGATCTGGTTCTGTTGTCTGCCCATATAGGCCTGGGCAACCCAATAGATAGCGGACCCGTGCGAGGTGGGCCCTGGTTGGAGGTGGAGGTGTGAGTACCATCAGGTGGAGGTGTGAGTACTATTGAATTATTTTATTTATATTTAATCAGCTGTGGGACCCAAGGATGATTAGATCGTGGATTTGGTCCGGTCATCTGGCTATATAGGCCTGGGCGACCCTATCGATAGCAAACCCGTGCAAGGTCGGCCCTGGTTGGCCTACCATCTAGCGATCTGATCAGGTGGAGGCTTGAGTACTATTGAGTTATTTTATTTAGATTTAATCAGTTGTGGGACCTAAGGGTGATTAGATCGTGGATCTGGTTCTGTCATCTGACCATATAGGCCTGGACGACCCAATAGATAGCGGACCCGTGCAAGGTGGGCCCTGGTTGGCTTACCATCCAGCAATCTGATCACGTGGAGGCCTAAGTACTATTGAATTATTTTATTTAGATTTAATCAGCTGTGGGACCCAAGGGTGATTGGATCGTGGATCTGGTTCGGTCATCTGACCGTATAGGCCTAGGCGACCCAATAGATAGCGAACCCATGTGAGGTGGGCCCTGGTTGGCCTACCATCCAGCAGTCTGATCAGGTGGAGGCGCGAGTACTATTGAATTATTTTATTTATATTTAATCAGCTGTGGGACCTAAGGGTGATTGGATCGTGGATCTGGTCCGATCATCTGCTTGTATAGGCCTGGGCAACTCAATAGATAGCGGACCCATGTGGGGTGGACCCTAGTTGGCCTACAATCCAGCAGTCTGATCAAGTGGAGGCCTAAGTACTATTGAATTATTTTATTTAGGTTTAATCAACTGTGGGACCCAAGGGTGATTGGATTGTGGATCTGGTCTGGTCATCTGGTCGTATAGGCCTAGTCGACCCTATAAATAGCGGACCCATGCGAGGTGGGCCCTGGTTGGCCTACCATCCAGCAGTATCATTAGGTGGATGCGTGAGTACTATTGAATTATTTATTTATATTTAATTAGCGGTGGGACCCAAGGGTGATTGGATCGTGGATCTGGTCCGGTCATCTGGCCATATAGGCCTGGGCGACCCTATAGATAGTGGACCCGTGTGAGGTGGGCCTTGGTTGGCCTACCATCCAGCAGTCTGATCAGGTGGAGGCGTGAATACTATTGAGTTATTTTATTTAGATTTAATCAGCTGTGGGACCCAAGGGTGATTGGGTTTTGGATCTGGTCCAGTCATTTGGTCGTATTGGCCTGGGCGACCATGTTGGAGGGGCTGATCTTGAGGTTTGATTGGCGGGGCCCACTTTCGAGAGTATCCTGATGCACTTGGCGTGGAACTACTCATTACAGAATTGCATTCTGTGTTGACTTGTGTGTATAGAGGGGAAAGTGGTGATTACCTGATGACGTGATGACCTGTCATGTGATGTGAGGGAATCAAGGAGACAGAATGAGTGAGACTTGGTGACCTGATGGGTGATGACTTGGTGACCTAATATGTGTACGAATAAAAAGTGTGTAAAGAGTGGTGATGACATGGGATGATGCAATTCATGTGCCTTAAGTTGTTAAATTATTTATCTTGACTCCTTTAGTTTTTAGAATTTAGAAAATGGACCCTTAGTCTTTAATGAATCCAAATTAGACCATTTGACTAATTATGCATATGGAAAATATTTTGGATGGAGTCCTCAGGTTTTCTAAAATTATAAATTAAGATTTTTATTTATCATTATCATTTGCAAATTAAATATTAAATGATATCTTTGGTTTTCAATGTGTTAAATTTATATTTTTGTACCTTATTAATTAGATATTTGGACCGAGTAAAATACCGTTCGAGCACACGGTATATTACTAACGTGGGGTTTAGTACCTCGTATGACATTGGGAAAATCCTAATGTATTCGAGCTCAACCCATCTTTACTAGCAACAAGCCCCTGTGTTGAGCACGGGCAACATAATTAGTGGTTGTTATAATTCAAAGGTCTAAAATTATAAATCAATAGAGGTAGTTTAGAGTGTAATCCTAGCAAAAAAAAATCAATGAGTTATTTATTTCCTTCATGGAAAAGAAAAATCAAGTTAAGGTAGAAGATAACCAATTTGAGAAAAGAATTGAGAAAATCAAAATGGATGTAAACATAAAAAATGAGAAGCAACAAAAGATCTAGCTGTAGATTTAATTGTCTATGTTGATGAGTTCACCTTGCGGATCTTCAAGGGAGCAAAGAAACCTTTTGTTGTTCATTTCCTAAATACAACTCAAAGTGGCTACACATAGGACATGGATTAACCTTCCTGAAGAAACTTCAAAGTAACCCTTGATTACTTTCTCTCACCCTCCAATATGGTATGTCCCATTAATTATTTCGCAACATATCCATCCATTTAAGTTTGATCATTGAAATCTCCTTAAATGCCATAGATTTGTAATTTAGTAACATTAATGAATCTTAAATTAAACATCAATGAGGCCGTTAGATTTAACACAAGCCAATACCTAGAAATAAATACCAGGATTTTTACAAATTCAATAAATTGACCATGTTTTCTTTCAATTCTAGCCAGTCATCTTACACATCATATGACCCACTCATGTATGTAACTAAGGATAACTCAAAAAACGGATTTTTGATTGAGTGCATTTTGTGAAAACTTCGATTTTCACGGCCCCTTTTCAACTTAGAAAATCTCTTCAAATCATTATCAAGTAAATATTCCATGAGCATATTGAAGGAACTTTGATATTCAAGCAGCTATGTGTTGGTGCCCTTTCTTCCTAAAGAATGCCAACTTCCTATGAGAGTGTTGCAATAAACATAATTAAATAAAAAAGATGTAATCACGTTGGTGTCATTTGCAGTAATGTGTTGGTGCTCATTCTTCCTAAAGAATGCCAACTTCCTATGAGAGTGTTGCAACATAAAGAATTTTCATAAAAACCAAATAAAGAAAGAAAAGTAAAATAAAAAGTTCTACCAATCATCCCAATTAGTGCCAAATCTTGCCAAATCTAAAAATTCATTAATGGTATCCAATGATGACAATTAGTACCAATGAAACAATTGTCCTTCTCTAGAGAAATTCTACGGTAGTTTTGTTGGTTGAAAGACTTGGGTAGGATATATATGGTTTAGGTTGACTAAAATCAGTCGGTAAATTCTCTTCTTTCTGAAAAACTTAACATAATGAAGGAGAATTAAATCATTTGCTAGAGTATTAGTTTTTAAATATAACGAAGCTTATTTGTGATAATTAAATGACAACCAAATTTCTTCTTTGAAGGAATGTAAGAAGAAAACAATAATAGTTATACTGAGTCTGATTTTGAGTTGAACTTCTTGAGATATCAAATTAAAATCCAAAAGAAACTTAAAAAGTCAGAACTAAACAAACAATTATTACAGCGCAATTGTACCTCTAGCAAAAACCAACACCTTTAACAACCAGTCAACCAGTCTTCCTTGATAAGATGAAAATCATTTATGAAAAAATTAAAAAAAGTTTAAGATCACTAATTAAATGTAAAAACAAATGAAATGTATCTTTTTATTTTATCTCGCAAAATTGCTATCCTTCCCTCTGTTTTCCTTCCTACTCTATTGAGTCATGAAATCATTTATCTTCCATTTATTTTTTCTATTTTATTTCATTGATTACCATTTCACATATAAAATTCGATCTATTCTCTTAAATATAACAATACTTTCACTTCTATTTTCATATTAGCAATATTTTAGATTGGAGACACATGATCCAAATGATTTAAAAATATAGGGAATTCTAAAGTTTATTAGAAATTAAAATATTATATTTTCTATATAAATTAGATTGAAATGGAAAGAGTTTGTAAGAAATTTAATATATAATGTTTTCCTTGATAAATCTAAAGTAATTATAAAATTCTCAATTTTATAGTTTATAGCTAAAGAACGGACCTACTTTGTAGGAAGCAAACATCTGTTTGTAAGTGAAACTTTTTCTTTAAAAATAGAATTATACCTGTGTTGATATGAAGTGGTGAAATAAATAAATAAATCAATGATTCAAAACCAACACCATAAAAATCAAAATGTTAGGACCCCACGATCAGTATGATTTTTACCCTTTTGACATTGGGTGCCAAAAATTGAAACATATAAAGTGAGAGACATGTTAACATGCTCGGAACCCATATATGTAGAAATATCCAAACGGATTCAAAATCCAACTTTTATGGAAGGACATCTCACATCAAATCTATGCTTTTCCGTGCTCCCATCAAATAAGCTCAACGATTTTGGTGATTCTCAAAGAAAGAAAGAGATGACACATAAATCGAATTCCGATCAATCTTAAAAATTGCATTATAAGATAGATATTAGACATCTAATTATTTGGCGTCATTGTTGATATGGATGGCTGATGAATAGTTTTTACCTGCAAACTAGAGTGTTTAGAATTATTCCACGTGGGACTCCCTGTAACCATCCTTTCTAATTGTAGGACAATGAACTCCATCAAGAGAACAGGAATCTCCAAACACCAGGCCAATGGTGAAATTTTTGGATCCCAACTTATGAAAGTTAGATCATGATCCATTGTGATCTATGCTTTCTATTTGCATATTCCAATCGCAAGTGGAGTAACTATTGAATTGTATAAAAAAAAAAAAATTACCTGGCATAAAGTTACAGAGTAATCTAGGCTAGAGGTGATGGAGTGAATGCAATATCTGCTTATAATGGTGGTGACGACGATGATGGTAGAACCTTTCTTCTTCTCTTAAAGTTTAGGGGGCTAGGGATGAGGAAGATGCCTACAATTCATCTAAGCTTTAGCTGCTGAAAGAAGAGCTAATCATAGGAGAAGTTGGAGAGACCATCTCAAAATTTGGAAAGATCGCCTCCCATGTCATCATATATATATTTTTTGGGAAATGCTATTTGGCCCGAATTCGGGGACAAGGGGACCGGGCCAGCACCCGGTCCCCAAATTCGGGCCAACTAGACTTTTTGATATTTTTTTGGGTACAATCACTATAGGAGGAATCCATAGGAAGAAATGTGCCTAAGGAAGAACAAGATTTAGAGATTCCTGTAAATTTTGGGGACAGATTTTGGTGAGTGATTTGAGCGAGATTTAAGGGATTTAGAAGGTACTTTAAATTAAGAGTTTTTAGTGGTTTAAACCTAATTAAGAAAAAACGGATGGAGAGAGAGAATTTATTATTAAGAGATGAAGAGATTTATCATTAAGAGACCGAATTAATAGGGTGGTCTTATCAAGAAAAAACATATCAAAGAAAGAGAACGTTCATGTAAAAACTATGTGATGGTCAAAACGGTTTTTATTAACTACCACTACTACAAAAATGAAGTTTACCGACGCAGTCAATGCGTCGGTAAACTTAACCTTATTTTTTCCCAATCCTTCATTGGAACCGTTTTATTATTATATTAAATCAAATTTTAATTTAGTTTTTTTTTTTTTGTCATGTTAATTTAGTTTTAAATATCTAGTTATTATTATTTTAAATATAGAATTAAAAATAAATCACAAATAAAATACTAAAAGTCTAATTTAGATTAATAATGAGAAATTTATAAAATATCATCAAACATATTACAAACCAAATGTATCAGATCAAACACTAATATATAAAAACAGAAATCTAAAAGATAAAGCCATAAACATCAAGTTAAAAGTCTGAAATACAGTAGCCTAATGAGGGTTTCTCGGCATCTCTGGATAATAAACATCATCATCATCATCATTATCATCACGTCGCGAAGAGCCCGGAGGGTATTTTGGAGGCGGAGGTGGAGGAAATAGAGTACTTTGATCAAGTTGATTAAATTGTCCAGGGAATTGCATGTTAAGTTGAGCGGTTAGTTGCTGGATGTGGCCGCACATGATGCAAGTTGATTCTGATACGTGCTAACTTGGTTCTGATAGGTGTTAACTTCATTCTTATATATGCTAACTTGGGCCTCATATGTTGCAACCTTGTTCTTAAGCTCCTGGACCTCGGCATTCTCTAGTTGTCCTCCACTAGAACTGGATGATCCTTTCACAATTCTTCCTCTCCCTTTGATGTATCTCGGACGAGGCTTGCGAACCTTTTGAACTCTCTTCTTCAGTGAGAACTTGCTGACTTTGACCGGTAGACTCCACATCAGAGTTCTGAGATTGTGAATCCCTAAGAGCCAACATATCATTCTGCAAAATATATATATATATACATACATACATAGAGTTATAAAAAAATGTATTTCAATTATAAAAAAAATGTTTATATAAGAATTGAAATTAATTACTATACTCACGTAGTCCTTCTCCGCTTGGGGGTCACACCAACACCCTGTCTGGTGGTTAGTGTACATGAGTCTGTGAAACTCAATGTCACCAAGGAATTGACTAGTGTTGGGATCGACGTATAATAATATTTTGAGTTAAAATGATAAACATAAATAAAAAAGAATTCACATAATGAAAAATTATATACCAATCCTTGCCGATGTGCTGCAAAAGATTTTGAACCATGGGAACTATTGTAATTGTTTCTTGTTGCGCGATTTAATGCATTTCTCTCACCGAGTTCTTTAAATGATAATACAAAATTTATAAGAAAAAATAATAATGCAGAATCAAATTAATATTTATATCACTAATGCATATGAAGAAATGTTTGAAACTTACCTTTTGTTCCTTAGCACTCCAATAATCACAGAGCCACTGCCAATCTTCATTCTCAATAACGTCTGGATGAGGATGACTCTTTGCAACTTGCAGATTTACATATCCGCCAACGTTCTTAAAGTGTTGGTGCAATTGACATTGCCAATCTCTATGTAGGCTCGCCATTTGACTATCCATTGCCTTTTTAATCTCTGATGTCATGGTGAAGTGATACCTTTCCTACACAAGAAACAAGTTAAACCGTTAGAATTGCATAACTAATTAAGTTCAAATTTCTCAAGCAATTTTTTTTTTAATGTAGTTACAAGCATTCCTTTATAAATTGGGGCTTTCACTTTTTCATCAAGTTTGTTGAAAGGTTTATCCCATCTGACCGGTAAATGGGTTCGAGCAAGGTGTCCCAAATCATGTCCCCAAGTACCATGATTGTCACCTATTGCTCTGTTGGTCCCTTCATAAAATGCTATACGTAATTTTCCATCAGTGCCTTCTTTGCGTTTTTTTCCTGTGCTTTTTCCAGTATATTTTCCTTTTCCTTTTTTTATCATTATTGTTACTGCTTCCTCCTTGTGAATATGACATTATGTACAAACTGTTTCAACAAAGATAGTATAATTTGTCAACATGTTCCAATCACATAATATAAAAAAGTACATAAATTAGACATTTGAAAAAGTGTTTACAATTTATTCACTATCATCATTTAGTAATTCTACTGGTTCATCACTGTCATAGTCACTTTGATTGTCTTCATTGACTTCGTTATCTACGCATTCTTCTAGAGTGTCATCCATTTCCTCATCGTTAGAGTTATCAATGGCAATATTAGCATGTCTAACCACATTATCTATGTCAATAGTGCAAATTTCTGGTTCTACATCTTCACGGTGGACTGATAGTGCTTCCATCTCAGGTTCCATAAAAGTGAAGTTTCCATTTGATGAATCATCTTCTTGCACAATGTCATATCATATCCATATAAAAAAATATATTCAAATAAATTTAAATAAAGCCTATACAAAATTACACATATGAAGTTAACATTTCAAATATTGAAGAAATACCAAATAAGATTCTATCGTCATCCAGAAATTTATAGATTTATATTCCTTTTACCATATGAACTGTACTAGTTTATAAATTGTAGTCTCCTTCAATGTATATCACAAAGTGTATATTTATCAAAAGCATATACTCAAACAAGAGACAGCGAATTCAACCCACGAAAAGAGTCCAAAAAACAGAATTTTGTTATCTAAACATAAAATGCCAGACAATCTCCACATATACAATCTGAAGCAATCACTAAATGTGCTTAAATCACTGTAGCAATCACTGCCAAAGCATTATAAGAGATCCATGGACAGCAACCCACACTTCTAATAGAGAAAAGCATTAAGTGCGGAAAATTTTATGGTTTGAGTGAAGAAAAAGGTGGTCATGAGAAAAAAAAATTGATTACTAAATTTGCTGATAATACTGCAACATACAGCACCGGTACTATTGAATTAACAGTTGATACAATTCAAGGAAAAAAAATAACATAATGAAGGATTTGGATTTGGGTTGGCATTTTGATATTGATGCAGCATGATGGTTGTTAAATGATGACAAAACATTTGGTGGAAAACTGTATTTTAATGAGAATAGCATCATCGATGATGACTGGCCACCAGCATGCAGGCTTTTGGATGAGAAAATGACCTTTCTTTTGAACTTTAAGTCATAAATTATGATAAAAGATGGTGAATTCTGATGCTGGGCCATATTGGAGTTCTGGGTTTTGTTTTATTTTACACAACTTGCATCACAAAATCATGAATTGATTTGGTCCGCTTGGGGTACCTTGTCAACAGAGTAATTGACGCACATAATTTACAGGGAGGAGTGAAGCGATTTTGATCAGCAGCCACACCAAGCTCTAGTACCACCTTAGGAGCTGAACTCTCTGATTTGGAATTAACTAGAATTGGACTGTCAGATGGAAGTGATGGAAAAAGGGATAGTGCTGAATCCTAAATTTTCCCATGAATGTTGAGAAATTTGTAATCACAGAAGTTCGCCCAAGAATTATACAGTTTATATGTTATTTCTCTATTCATAAGCACCAGTTAACAGCCTTAAGTTTTTCTTGCTTTTGAAGGAGAAGCCTAGGTTGAAATCTCCAAAGCCTATGAGATGGCTAGCCCTGTCTTTGACCATCTTGTATGGGTTTTTCAATTATAGCAGTTCTATATGTTGGTTAGCCCTTTTGCAGGTTTCTAGTTGTCTTGCCTGGAATCATTATAGACAATGTCTTTAGCAGTTGGGGTCATCTTCATGATACTAGTTTAAGCAGCATGGCTATCCCCCACATTGATAAAATCAAACATCATGGGATAACATGTGATAAAGTTTAAGAAAAGCCAATTACGGCACATCTTTGTTTATTTGCATATAGTACAGCTTTCATGATAGTTAATGAATGATTATTATGATATCCCATCAGAAGAGTGCAAACAAAGTATGAAAAAAAAAAAAAAAACCCAAATAATAAGAGAGAGGGGATTCTAACCCAGATCCATTAAAATCATATTTAAAACAAATAACAAAATTTTTATACATTATCTATATAAATTATCAAACTACATTCAGATTGTAATAATTATATAATCATATTCATTCTAAAATTTATAAAACAAAACATATTACTAAACTAATTATCAGATAAATAAATAAAAACCACATACCGTTTATACGATATTGCAAGAACTGGTACGGGTGGAGAATGGCAGCAGCAGAGGACGACGGCAGCAGTAGTGGTCACCGGGAGTAAGTCATTGCAGACAAACAGTTAACAAAAAAAAGGAGAAAAATTATTTGAAGAAAAACAAAAAAAAAAAAAAACAAAATCGATAATATAAATATTTCATACCTTATAAAGAGGGGAAGAAGGCTGGTTAGATGTGAAAACATTAGAGAGATGGGAGGAAGAGAGAACATATGCAGAGAGAAGAGTGAAGAAGCGTTGCAGAGAGGGTGCAGAGAATGGCGATGAAAGGGGAGAAGGGGAAAGGAGAAGGGGAAGGGGAAAAGTTGGGTAGATATAATAAACTTGCCGACGCCGTACGGCGTCTGTAACTTTTTCCCAATAAACTTGCCGACGCCGTACGGCATCAGTAACTTTCTTCCCAATAAAGTTGCTGACGCCATATGGCGTCGGTAACTTCCCTCCCACAAATCCTGCAGAAAAAGGTGGGAATTCACAAACTTCCCGACGCTTATGGCGTCGGGAAATTCTTGGATAAAACTTACCGACGCCCTTGGCGTCGACAAGTTTTTTGGTCCTGTACAAGACATTTACCGACGCTATCTTTTTGTAATAGCGTCGGTAAAATTATAAATTACCGATGTTTTTATTGCTTCGGTAAGTTCTCCGTCGTCTATGTTAACTTTTCTTGTAGTGTACTGATATTAGTGGGAGGTCAAAATTAGAGAATGGTCAAAATCAAATTTGAAATTTGCAATGAAATTGGCAATTGAAACCAATTCGCTTCATATATATATAATAATTGGAAAACCCTTAATTGGGTCTATGCACCATTAATTGAGAATGAATGCGTTAATATTTTATCTATTAGAGATTCATGTGGTTGTCGGATACGAGACCTTATATTTGACCTTAGGATTTGCTTGTGATTATTCCTTGTCCTTCGGGTTTGCATATATAATTGAGATTGATGTTGGTTTATTAGTTGCATACCCTGCATTGATTGGATATGGACCGTGATGTGACTTGGCAATTGATTGAAATATTATAGAGGTTTATTCGAATGATTTATTGGTATTTGATTGTGGATTGTTGTGCAGCTAGCTATTCACTTTGACTTAAGTTTCTATTTTTGTGTCAAAGCATCACAAGTCACTAGTTTTATTCTACTATGATATGTATATATACGTATATCGATTGGGTCATATTCGAACGACTGCCGCTACAATTGGACGACTGATCACCGATGTGTGCAGACACTGTAATATCCGAATTGATTGTTTGACCAGTATTTCGGATTATCGAACGATTTATGACCGCCGACATGATTTAGATAATTAAGGCTGACCACCCAAAGCAGTGGCATTGCTTCTGTGTGATTATTATATTGCTCTATTGTGTATATTGGATTTAGGTTATACGCTCTTTTTGTCATTATCACAGTGTTATTCTCTTATGATCATTACCTGTCATTACTCACATTTATCTTGTGTTCTATTTATAAATTATACTTTCGTGCTTGCTATTTACCTTGTTTATTGGTGCATAGGTATCGACCCCTACCTTGCAATAGAGACGGAGGAGGGTTTACGGAGCCGTGACACTGTTCTCTTTGCTACCTTCTAAATGAACCTACTTTTATTTATTTGGTGTTTAGGTTATTTTCGAAACTTTAACCTTAAATATTCAGTTAGTTATTTGTTGGTTTGATTTTGAATATTGATACCAATTGATATAATGCTTCCCTAAAATTGATATAATGCTTTCCTAAAATTGATATAATGCTTTCCTAAAGATTTTATTATGACTCATCATGTTTTAAAATTTCGTGAATCCATATTTGGGAGCTTGTGTTGCATTAAACACAGGAAATTGAATGTTTATTACTATTTTTCATGTCTTTCCCTGGTTGTAATTCTGGGAATGTGACACTGTTCTCTTTGCTTCCCGGAGTTGCTTTGGGAGAGAGTTAGATTTCTCCTGAAGATGTATGTAGAACCAGACTAACTAATTATTGCCTATCTACTGCTCTTAACTCTAATTATATGCTCATAAAGTGTTTTGTTTAAAATGCAGCTCTCACCACGACTCGATGATAAAGGCTTTAAAGAATCAAATAGGTTGACATTTACTCTCTTCTAATCAATATTGTTTTACTTAATCCCATCTGATCTGTCAGATGGGATTGAGCTTGGCTCAGGCCATGGTACTATTGTTATAAATTAATCTTGTCCATCTTTATCCAATGTGATTAACATATATATATATATATATATAGTGTTGACTATGCATATCGTCCTATTCTGCCTTGTTAAAAAATCACTAGTGGGTTTTTGTTCAGGCCAAGAAAATACTATCTAGCTTGTGCCTAGTTCTGAACCACCTTATGTAGTAACGGGGAGATTGGGCTCATCCAAATTAAGCCTGGCCCTACTATATGACATATAAAAAGAAATAATTAACTTGTTTTCTTTTATTCTTCTTCCCACAAAGTCACTAAAGAATGGAATTGATGCTTGTGTTTGACATTTCTTGCAGCCGGAGAGGGCAGGAACTTGACGTTGGTTCAGGTCTAACTAATGGCTTTAAGAAGCCGAGAATTAATGAGGTAAAATTTATGCTAAAATTTTTTATTAAGTTGAGAGTGTAGTTATTTTGCCAAAAAAAAAAAAAAAAAGGTTGAGAGTGTTTACTTGCCGAGTGGGATCTGCCTGACAATAAGGGTGTGTTTGGCATCTTGCCATTCGGATATTCCATATTTCCATGAGATGAGGCTATGAGAAACATGTTTGGTTAGTGTAAATCATTGTTCTAAATTTTGTTCTCACGGGAAGGAATCACAAGATCTTAACCCGCGGGCATAAAAAAAATTGGAACAAATTTTTTTTGTCCTTTTATGAAACAACTTTCTCGCTTGCAAAGCCCAGACCTAGAGCATGATGCCTTACTTGGCCCTTTTTCTCCGGGTTGGTCATGCTTAAGTAGAACTAGCAAAGCATACCCTTGCTTGACACGAGCAATATAATTTATACTATTAAAGATGATAAAGTTATTAGATAAGAATTAATACCTATAATATTAACAAAAAAGACGGTTGATTAATTTCAAAATGAGAGTACTTTAATTTATTTGAGATCAATTGAATATTTTGAGCTCTATAGTAATAATGGCGGCACTTAGTATCTGGATTGGCCAGATTAAGTTGAGTACCATAAAGTTTAGGATAGATTTGGCCTCTTGAGACGTTGACAACCTGAATTTCATTGGATTAGTGGGAGCAATGACAAGAAATGCTAGTCTGGCCAACCTATATATGAATCGGAGAAAATACCAATGTTGATCCATCCCAAAAATAAAAGTGACAACTTAAAAATAAATTAGTTTCTCAAATCTGAGATTTGACCACCAATTAAACTCCAAGTGGATATGGAAAGTTGAGGAAGTGGGCATAAGTTATCATTTTAAGGTGGGGCGCCATCAAGGGCGGACCCAGTAATATGAAGCCCCCACCCATACCTAAACAAGTCTTAAAATCTTTAAGAAACCCCCTATAAATTATGAGAATTTATATATATATTTTTTATATGTACCATTTCCCCTAATATTTCTTTTACATTGAGCCCCCACAAATTTAATTTCTTGGGTCCACTCCTGGGCGTAGTATAAAAAACAAAATGGGCCGAGGCTCATCATTAGATGTTATTTTCCCTTATGTTATTAGCTCTATGCCAATATATCAACCTAAAAAAATTAAGATTTTCCAGTCAATGAGATTATTTAATGGAAAAAGATTTTTTGTCAAATACACATTAGTCTGAATAGAACATCACAATGATCAACTTCAATGAAACATCAAGAGTAAGTCTAAATATTAAAAAAACTATATACAAAATGAGAATAGAATTCTGACCCAACACCAAATCACTCAATTAGGTTATGGGCCGACCCAATTCCTATCCTTCAGGGTTTTCTTTTTTCTTTTTTCGGTAGAAGCGTCAACTACTTGTCCCCCCAATTTATACCTCAACAACTGTTATGGAAATGGGTATCCAAGAATGAGTGAGTTCAATCTCAAGTGGAGCATGGAAAAAAATACCTACCCTTTTGGGGGGAGACTGAAAGGGATTCTCTCGACCACACATTTGACATTTGCGGGGCTAATGCAGCGCTCTCTCTCTCATATATTGTAACATGAACAATTTATTACCTTATAACTGCAATTCTGTAAGTTAAGCTGATTGTGATGCAATACAGAAGGACTTGAACCCGGCTTTACTGCTGACGGTTGACCCCACCGGAAAGGGGAACTTCACTACAATTCAGGCGGCCGTCAATGCAAGCCCTGATAATGCCCTTGGGAGGACGGTTATCCGAATAGCGGTAGCAACTTACTTGTAAGATCAAGTGGCCATTTTTTTTAAGTCAATTGCAATTGAAGTTTGTTTCCATCAGTATTACAGTCTAACAATATTTATACATCATGCAGGGAAAAAGTAATAGTCAGCGTTAGCAAGACTAACCTGACTTTTCAAGGGCAGGGTTGTTGAATACGATAATAGCATGGAACGATACTGCAGCCAACAATACTGGTACCTACTTGAGTGCGTCGGTTGCTGTTTATGGAACTGGCTTCAGAGCTTACAACGTCAATTTCAAGGTATGTATGAACTTAAGCACCTTTTGTTTTTTAGCTTTTCTAAAAGCATATATCTGATCAGTTATCTCTTTCCCCAATCCACAATCCCTAAATCTCGAAACTCAATCCCCATTCCCTAAATCTCTAACTGATGCTCGATTGGAAGCTATGATTTCTACGTATTTTGATGGGCAATAGCATTTTTATTTTAATCCAATCTAAATAGGAATCCAAAATAATGAGCCAAACAGAGTTGCCATTTGTTTATTGATTGTGTTGCAAGTGTCATTCCAAGACTTAGATTGGGTATGTAATGTTCTCATGTCCTGAAACTAAAGGGTTGAGACTGTTGGCTTATGCCGTTGTTGATCCATTTGGACTCTAAGCATCTAAGCAGTACAAGCCTCAATGGCTTTGTTGGATCAGTTGAAAACTTTATTAGCGAAAGAAGAAATTATTTAGATCATCAGCTCCATTTCATCAATATAATTTTCAATATATGGGAATTGAAATTATACTTGGCAATTGCTAGAGACCATGTCTTCTCTGTTTAAACATGTAATACAATATTTGGTTTGTATCTTGACTGCTACCTTTTTTTTATTTAACTTCTATTTGATTAGTGATGCCACTTTGATTTTAAAACTCCATTTGCGACTTGAATCTCCTTTAATGAATTTCTCATTCTAAGAACAACTTTTTTAGCATATAGTATGCGTGTAACAGAAGGCCTGACTTATAGTTTGACATCTTCCTTTCTTTAGTAAATGTTTAGAATTATAATCTTTTTTTCACTTTCAATGGAGGATTTATATTTAAAATGTATGTAGTTGTTGTAAAAAATCTTCCCCACCTACACATTCACCATGAGCATCATAAAAAATGTTAATACTTCAATTTTTTCTGTGAAATGGAAAAACCAGAAGTAAGAAAAAGGTGTAGAGTACTAAATTTGGTCAGAAAATGTTAGTTAGTTGATGCAATTAAATCGTTTGTATCTATCTAAATTTTGTAATACATTTGCACTTTTACCATTGGCAATATAAAGAAAGTATAGCAAAATACTGATTGATTTTCTTATTTGACTATCGGTTGTCTGCCCCACCCAAAAAAAAAATTCTGGGTCCACCACTGTAATCATGTGAACCATCTGACTATATAGATGCCAACCAAATGGAATTTCCATTAATAGCACTAGCATAAACCCCCGTGTGATGCACTGGTTAATCTCATGTAAACTGATTAACAAATTAAACTAATCATCACAAGCCCATCGTGAAGAGGAATATTTTACTAATAATATCATAATTATTCTTATATAATTGAAAAGAAAAACAAAAAAAATGTTGTAACCAAATGATCAACCATCTGCATAGAGAAAAAGCTGTAAACAACTGATTAAGTTCCCCCAACACTTGATTGAAGGGCCTCAAATATAGGAAAAAATAAAAATAAAAACTGCCCATCTTTCAGTCATCAATAGAAAGACAGAAAAATCTCAATAAGCAACAAAACTGTTGGATAGCAAACACCCCCTGTAAATAAAATACCCAAATATTCTTCAATCAAAGTAAATTGTATTGGTGTACCTTCACTGTAAGTTAGAATTGCATTTTCTTTATGGAAGGAAGATCAAAAAAGCTTTACCAATATAAGAGATGGCTTTGATATTGGAACTGAATCCTTGGTATTTTGTTGGTAGTTGTGTGGGGGCCCATTTCGTGAACCAGCTTCTCTTGGTCTCGGCTAGGGTGTGCTCGGTTAGCTACTGTATGGGGGACCACGTCCCTTGATCTCGGCTACGATCCGATCCATATCGGTCTCGGCACCACATGCTGGTCTCGGCCAAACAGAGTTCAGTTCGGCCGCGAATACCGTTCGGTCTCGGCAACGCAAGCTCGGCAATGCAGTATTGCGCTTGCAACTAACAGCCACGGCCCTGTCGTGGCTAGGCCCAAGGAAGGGATCTGATGGGACTTCAGCCACCACCAGATCAAGGCAAGATCAGGCCCAATGTGACTGGCATTAAATGTAGTGTGGGCTGATCGGACCCACATTAAATGCAAAGAGGGCTATGATGGACCTTCATTAATGACTTTGTGGGCTGATGTGACCCAGGTCACATCACCAAGCCCACTGGCACTCACCCAAGACTGTTCCATATATAAGGCACGAGCCAAAGGGAGCAGGGGGTAAGCACTCTGACATAGACACTCAGTTCTTCTTCTTCTTCTTCTCCGATCCATTTCTGACTTAAGCATCGGAGAGCCCTGCGCTGCCCATAGCCAGGGTCCTCTGACCTTTGTCCTTCTCCTCTTTCAGGTTCATACCGTCGCAGCTACCTCCTCCATGCATTGAGTAAGTCCTAAGAGGCATCCTGATCTTGTGAGTATTATTATTTCTGCACTTACAATTGGCGCCGTCTGTGGGAAAACTTCTATAATCTTTCCTATTCCTATTCCTAAACACCATGACGAGGAGAGCTGCGAAAGACGGGGAGACTTCCAAGACACAGCATGCAAGGCCGCCCCCTGCCAACCAGAGGGCTGGGAAGCAACCAGTCACAGAGGACGATGCTGAACGCGCTCTCATCCGGATCAACGTTCAGGAACGTGACCTCCGCTCGGAGTCCGCTCCCGGGAGGGGAGACGCCCAGCAACCGGCAGGCCTCCTGACAGATCAGGATCAGCGGCATAAGTCCCCAGTGGTCGATGGATCGCGTCCCCCTGGCCAGACGGAGGACGTTGAGGGCCGGGTGGAGGACGTTGAGGATACTGAGGATGAAGACTACAGCCCTGATGACGACTTGGACTCCACCCTTCTGGAGATTAAAGCACAGAATGAGGCCATCGAGGAGAGAGATGCTCTGATCTGGCAGCTCCAGCAGCAGTTGGAAAGAGCCACTGGTTCGGCGAGGCAGCAGCTGACTCGTCGGGAGCAGTACCAGCAGCAGCGGACTCGTCGGGAGCGGTCCCAGCAGCAGCGATCTCGGCAGCAGCAGCGATCGCCACAACACGAGAGGGGAGTTACTCGTGTCACGCGCATCTCTTCCTCAAAGGACCTGAGGGACCGCTTGAACAGGAAAAGGGACGACCGAACCCGAGATGAAGGCTCAAGCACTAGCCGTAGCTACTCGAGGAAGGCGACCGAGACCATTCCGGAGGGTACGTATCATAATCAGGAATGGCTGGACGCGCACATAAGGGAAACGGTCCAGCGCAACCTGGAAGTAGCCGGCTTCGGCCGAGACCAAAACAATGCTTGCTGCGATCCCGTTGATCTCGGCGCTTCTCCTTTCTCCCCAGATATCAGGAGGTACCCATTACCGAAGAAGTTCACCGTACCAAGATTCGTCACCTATGATGGGGTCTCGGATCCAGCTACACATCTCAGGCACTTCTCTCAGAGGATGTCTGTCTGGGGAGACGAGGGCCATCTGAACTGCCGAGTCTTTTCCTCCAGCTTGGGCGACCTCCCCCTGAAGTGGTTCTGTGCGCTCCCAGAGGGATCCGTCTCGAGCTGGCAGCAACTCCAGCAGTCCTTTATGAAGAAGTTCCAGGCCTACAGAGTCCTCCCGAAGACAGATGCAGACATCATGGCCATGAAGATGAAGCAGGGAGAGAACGTCACCCAGTTCGCCAAGCGCTTCTGGTCGGTCTACAGTCAGATTGAGAATTCCAAGGACGAGGTTGCCGTCTTCGCATTTCAGAATGCCTTGCTCCCAGACAGCGACCTTCGCAAGGACCTGGCCAGGAACCCGGTCTCTTCCATAGCAGCGCTCATGTCCATCGCCAACCGGTACATTGCTCAAGAGGATGACCAGGCCCGTGCTCGGGAAAGCCATGGAACCGTGCAAAGAAACCGAGACCGAGGTGAGAGGCCCCCCAAGAAGGACGGAGGACCGTTTCCGAGGATTGAGCCTCGGCGAGACGAGCGACGAAGAGGTGACTCAGACAGGAGTTGGGTGCCTACAAGCTCGGCAAGGACTCAGACGTTCGCCTCGGCAAGGAGCAAAAGTCCCAGGCTATCCGAGGACGCGTATCGGGGGGTCAACACGGTCTTCAAGATGCCAATCCACAAAATTATGTATAAGATCAAGAGCAGGCCGTACTTCAGCTGGCCAGAGCCCATGCAAGGCGACCCTTCTAGACGAGATCAGACGAAGTTCTGTTCCTATCACAAGGAGGGCGGCCACAAGACTGAAGATTGCAGGATATTGCGGTCGCATTTGGAGAAGCTTGTCCAGGATGGACACCTGCAAGAGTTTGTCAGGAGAGAAACCAGGGCCGACACCCGAGCCCCGCGCCGAGACGAGGGGGGTCACGACAGCGACGGGACAGAGAGGATAATTGACGTTATCCATTTGGCACCCCCGCCCAAGGGGAGTAATCAAGCCCGTGCCGAAGCCAGGAAAGCCGCTCACGGCAAGCAGGTCATGGCCGCCGAGCTCGGCCCAGCACAGAAAAGGGCTCGGAGGGAGCGTCCCGAGATCAGGTTCACTGATGCAGATCTGGAAGGGGTGCAGCTCCCCCACAACGACCCCCTGATCGTCACTCTGAAGTTTGACTGCTCTAAACAGGGCGTGAAGAATTGCACTGTGAAGAAAGTCCTTGTTGACCCCGGTAGTTCTTCCGAGGTCCTCTATTTCGACAGCTTTCGAAGGATGGGACTGATGGAGAAAGATCTGCAGGAGGCTCGAGTTCCCCTTATCGGCTTCAGCGCCAAACCTGTTTATCCTAAGGGGAAAGTGACATTCAAGGTCGAGGTCGGTGGCGCGTCTGTCATGGCAACCTTCATGGTGATCGACGCACCCTCTCCCTACAATGCTATAATGGGCAGGTCTTGGCTCCACAGCCTGGAAGCAGTCCCTTCCACCCTCCATCAGAAGCTGAAATTTCCGTGGGAGGGAAAGAGCGGCCGAGTTGACATCATCACGGTCAGAGGAGATCAGCAGGCAGCCAAGCAGTGCCTGACCGCTGTGGTACCCGGGGAGCAAGAGCCCAAGGAGGTCAATGTTGCCGAGATGGAGAAGAAACTGGAGCAGGGGCTGGATGAGCTCGGCCAAGATCCAGGCAGGAAAAGCGTGGAGGAACTTGCCGAAGTCAGGATCGACCCAAAGGACCCGGATCGGTTCTTCCTGCTCGGCAGCCAGCTCGGAGAGCCAGAGAGGTCCGAACTGGCCCAGTTCCTGGTACAGAACAGAGATGCCTTCGCCTGGACACCTCAGGAGATGCCTGGCGTCGACCCCGAGGTAATGTGTCATAGACTGAATGTTGACCCTAACCACAAACCTGTGATGCAGAAGGCCCGCAGGACAGGGGTCCCACACACCGAAGCCGTCGTCGAGGAAGTGGATAAGCTGCTTGAGGCCGGTGCTATCAGGGAGGTTCAATACCCGAAATGGTTAGCCAATCCGGTGGTCGTCAGGAAGAAGACTGGCAAGTGGAGGGTGTGCGTCGACTTTACCGACCTCAACAAAGCCTGTCCCAAGGACAGCTTTCCCCTGCCAAAGATTGACCAGTTGATCGACGCCACGGCCGGGCACGACAGAATGAGCTTCCTCGACGCCTACCGCGGCTATCACCAGATCTCACTGTTTGGGCCAGACGAAGAGAAAACAGCTTTTATCACGCCCAGGGGAACCTACTGCTATAAGGTGATGCCGTTCGGACTGAAGAATGCAGGAGCCACCTACCAGAGGCTCGTTACCAAGATGTTCCACGGTCAGCTCGGCAAAACCGTAGAGGTCTACATCGATGACATGGTGGTCAAATCCAAGCAGGCGCGGGATCATCTGTCAGACTTGGCCGAGGTCTTCGCCACTCTAAAGGAGTTCCGGCTGAAGCTTAACGCCTCGAAGTGCGCCTTCGGTGTTGGCTCCGGCAAGTTTTTGGGCAGCTTGGTTACGCGCAGAGGCATTGAGGCAGACCCAGATCAGATCTCGGCTATCCTCAGAGTGCAGAGTCCCACTTCGGCCAAGGAGGTTCAGAAGCTTACAGGGATGGCCGCGGCACTGAATCGCTTCATTAGCAAATCTTCAGATAAGTGCCGACCTTTCTTTCAGCTTCTTAGAAAAAATTCTAAATTTCAATGGACTCTAGAATGTGACCATGCCTTGCAGCAGCTCAAGGCTTACCTTTCTTCACCACCATTGTTGTCAACCCCGACTCATGGGGAGACCCTGTATTTATATTTGGCGGTCTCGGATCATGCGGTCAGCTCAGTCCTCATCCGAGAAGAGGACAAGGTTCAAAAACCAGTGTACTATACGAGCAAGACCCTTATCGATGCCGAGACCAGGTATCTGCCTCTTGAGAAGCTCGCCTTGGCGCTCGTTAGCGCCTCGCGAAAACTCTCCCATTACTTTCAAACCCATTCTGTTGTGGTTGTCACGGAGCACCCACTCAAATCTGTTTTCAAGAAGGCTGACTTTTCAGGAAGAATCTCCCGATGGGCTGTCGAACTAGGACAGTATGGGATTCAATATCAGCCACGGACAGCAATAAAAGCCCAGGTTCTGGCGGATTTCCTCGCCGAGTTTGATTCAAGTTCGGCACCAACCCAGCTCGGCACCGAACTGGGTGGTGAGGAGCATGAGGTGCCCGTAGGTTCGGGACAATCACAGTGCCATGCCGATACCCCAGTTTGGAAGGTCTTCGTCGACGGATCTTCCACCTCGAGAAGAGCCGGGGCAGGAGTTGTTCTCCAATCACCAGAAGGACTGGTCATTGAGCAGGCTCTGACACTGGACTTCAAGGCGTCAAACAATGAGGCCGAGTACGAAGCCCTTTTAGCCGGACTGAGTAGCGCCCATATCCTCGGAGCTCAACAGCTGATGGTCTTCAGTGATTCACAGCTGGTGACAAACCAGCTGACTGGGGACTATTAGGCTCGCGACGACCGGATGGCCGCGTATTTGGCCCTGGCCAAGAAGCAGCTCGCTCAGTTCCATACGGCCGAAGTCAAGCAGATTGGCAGGGAAGTAAACTCTCACGCAGATGCTCTTGCAAACTTGGCCAGCGCTGTTGAGGCAGGAAGAAAGAGGAGCATCGAAGTCGGATCGCTAGCTACGCCCAGCATTAAGCTCCGTTCATCTCGGGAGGTGTTATGCATCAGTCTCGGTCCGAGCTGGATGGACCCCATTATCACCTACCTAAGGGACGACAGGCTTCCCGAGGACAGTGGCGAGGCCCACCGGGTCAGATTCAAGGCAGCTCGGTTCTGGCTATCCCCCGAGGTCAAGCTCTACAGGAAATCGTTCTCGGGACCGTACCTCCAGTGCGTCCATCCAAGTAAGGTCGAGGACCTCCTTTTCGAGATACATGAAGGAATCTGCGGGAGCCATATCGGAGGAAGGTCCCTAGCCTACCGGGCCATCAGCCAGGGTTACTGGTGGCCGTATATGCAGAAAGATGCGCAGGTATATGCGAAGAAGTGCGAGAAGTGCCAGAAGTTCTCACACTCTCTCCATCAGCCCGCGCAGGATCTCAGCCCGCTCTCTAGCCCGTGGCCATTCGCCCATTGGGGGCTCGACATAGTGGGCCCGCTCCACCGAACCCCAGGGAACAAGAGATGGCTTATTGTGGCGACAGATTACTTCACCAAATGGATTGAAGCAGAGCCACTTTCATCTATCACAGAGCGAGACTCTAAGAATTTTGTGTGGAAGAATGTCGTCACAAGGTTTGGCATTCCCAGAGCGCTGGTTTCGGACAACGGAACTCAGTTCGACTCTAAAGTTTTCAAGACCTTCTGCCAGGAGCTCGGCATCCGAAACCATTATTCCACTCCAGCATACCCACAGAGTAACGGCCAGGCCGAGATCTCCAACAAGGTAATCCTCGATGGGCTCAAGAAACGGCTGGACCAAGCAAAGGGAAGATGGGTGGAAGAACTGCCGAGCGTCCTGTGGGCTTACAGAACTACTCCGAGGCGTTCCACTTCGGCTACCCCCTTCTCACTCGCCTATGGCATGGAAGCAGTCATCCCTCTAGAGATCGGCCTCCCCACTTTGAGGTCCGAACTCTTTGACCGGGGACAGAACGAAACCAATGTGGCCAGGGAGCTGGATTTAGCGGACGAGCGAAGGGAAGCAGCTGCAGTGAGGCTAGCCGTCTACCAGCAGCAGCTAGCCAGGGGCTACAACCAGAACGTCAGAGAGAGGAAGTTCTCTATAGGAGAACTGGTCCTCAAGAAGGCTCTCCCAGGGGACAAAGATCCGAATCAAGGGAAGCTAGCGCCGAATTGGCATGGTCCGTTTAAAGTCACTTCCATTGCTGGACGGTCGGCTTATCGGCTCGAAGATATGGAAGGACAGCCGCTACCGAGGCCATGGAACGCCTCACACCTCAAAAAATTCTATTTTTAGTCTCTGTACTTGTACAACGCTTCTGGGTTTAATGGAATTACAGTTCTCCTCAATTTATAGCGATCTGGCGTCTTGATAATGACAATGGTGTGGAGTTGGAAGACCGTCTAAGGCCGGCACTCAGCCACCTAGACGAGTTGCCGAAACGGCCCATATCTAAGGATGGCACTCAGCCACCTAGATGAGTCGCCGAAACGGACCATGTCTAAGGCCGGCACTCAGCCACCTAGACGAGTTGCCGAAACGGCCCATATCTAAGGATGGCACTCAGCCACCTAGATGAGTCGCCGAAACGGACCATGTCTAAGGTTGGCACTCAGCCACCTAGACGAGTTTCCGAAACGGACCATGTCTAAGGTTGGCACTCAGCCACCTAGACGAGTTTCCGAAACGGCCCATATCTAAGGATGGCACTCAGCCACCTAGATGAGTCGCCGAAACGGCCCATATCTAAGGATGGCACTCAGCCACCTAGATGAGTCGCCGAAACGGACCATGTCTAAGGTTGGCACTCAGCCACCTAGACGAGTTTCCGAAACGGACCATGTCTAAGGTTGGCACTCAGCCACCTAGACGAGTTTCCGAAACGGCCCATATCTAAGGATGGCACTCAGCCACCTAGATGAGTCGCCGAAACGGACCATGTCTAAGGTTGGCACTCAGCCACCTAGACGAGTTTCCGAAACGGACCATGTCTAAGGTTGGCACTCAGCCACCTAGACGAGTTTCCGAAACGGCCCATATCTAAGGATGGCACTCAGCCACCTAGATGAGTCACCGAAACGGACCATGTCTAAGGTTGGCACTCAGCCACCTAGACGAGTTTCCGAAACGAACCATGTCTAAGGTTGGCACTCAGCCACCTAGACGAGTTTCCGAAACGGCCCATGTCTAAGGATGGCACTCAGCCACCTAGACGAGCTGCCGAACTAGTTAAGGTTATGGTTGGCACTCAGCCACGTAGACCAGCCGAAACGGCACCAGACGATAATGGCACCCAGTCTTATCACTGCCTTGGGCCTGACGCGATTCTTTGTTTTCGCCAAAAGGGTCAGAGCGCTCGCGGGGAACCCTAGTCTGGTCGGTCTACTCTAGCCCGAGCTCACATCCATGTTCACAAAACTTGCGGAAAGCGTACAAACGAAAGCAAATAAAAGCCACACCACACAGGAGACAAATATGAGAAAGGGCCTTTTATTGATAACATTGATACGCACTGGAGCTTACATTGAAAAAGTTTGAAACAAAGACTACATTTTATAAGAAAGAGGAAGTCAAGTCGACGGCCCTGCTCCTATGTCTTCAATAACGACCACGGCGGCCTCGGCTTGAGGAGCTTCTTCAACGGGGTCAGGCGTTGGCTCGGAAGGGACTTCGGCCGGAGTGGCAGGGGTCTCGGCCAAGGCTTCATCTAGGGGCTCATCTCCGAGCTCGGGGAGATTCCGATATATTGGATCATCTGCAGGAACCCCCATCTTCTTCAACACGGCCTTGCAGCCGAGTCGGTACAGCTTCGGGCTGAGTGCTGTGATTTGATCAATATAAATTTTCGCAGCTTCCTCAGTCCCCTCCAGGAAGGCGGCATTGACCTCGGCTTTTGTCGATGCAAGGAGTTCCTCCTTCGATGCAAGAAGTTCCTCCTTCGCCTTCCTTTCCAGCTCCAGCTCGGCCTTGAACCCCGCCGACCTCTTTTCCTCTGCCTGGAGCTTCGTTTGCCGCTCGAAGCTCTCTGACTTTGCTTTGCAGAGGTCCCTGGCCATTATATCTGATTGAGCATTGAGCTCTGCAGTCTTGGCCGCCTCCGCCTTCAGCTCCTCCTTGGCCGCCTTCAGTTCGGCTTCGGCTCTCTGCTTTTCCTTTGCTAGGCGGGCCAGCCGGTTCTCCTCTTCCGTTATTCTCTCAGCGACTATCTGGAGCCTTTGGACAGCCTGCAGCGGAGCAAACAAAAAAAAAAAACTCAGCACGAAAGCAAGAAATATCAAAAGACAGAGACACCTGTGACCAGGAAAGTCGGGCACTTACAGCGAGGGAATGCTGTATGGTCCTCATAAGCAGCAGGGGGGAGTCTTCCGACCTGTGCCTCTCCATGTCCCTGGGGAGTGCACAGGCTCGGCTGAGCGCCGCAATGACATCCGGGCTCCCCACCAGTCTGTCCTCAGCATTTAGGGGCCTCCCCTTCCTCAGCTCCATGTCCGGCCTGAACTCGGCCGGCTCGGCACCCGAGGACGTTGCCGCGTGGGGCTCGGAGCGACTCTCCACCAGAGGAACCGCCGGAGTGGGCACCACTTCCACTGCCCTCTCCCTCGCAGCTTGGGGTGGGGGTGAACGTTGCCGTGATCGCTCCTCCTGATCCAGCCCCTTCCCCTTCGCCTTTTTCCTCGGCCTCTCACTTTCCGAGTCTGGGGGAGGTCGGGCCTCAACTCTGGCAGGGACGATGGTCCCGAAGGAGGGCGGGGCAGTGCGGGGTGCGGCAGCCTGTCTACCGCTACCGACGACGGCGTCCGCCAGATTCCGCGGCTGAAACGCGGGCCTACGCCTCTCCATATTGTCGGCTTCGGCCTCGGCTCCGGAAGAGTAGTTCTCAACTTCCCTTGTCGGAGAGTCTACCTCGGCTCCGGAGGTATATTCTTCAATTTCCCTTAGCGGGATGCCCGTGACCACGGCCAACGTTGCGGACGCTTCCGCAACCGTGACGGTCCCGCTGGTTTCTGCTAGATCGGGGGCGAATCTCTCCGGGTTGCCGGATTTCCGTGTATAAGACACGTATCTCGGCTCGTACTTCAGGAGAGAGTAGGCAGCTCTTGTGTGGTGGCCGTGGTAGCAGTACACCTTGTTCAGCCAAGGTGAGTGCCTTCTCCAACCATTCAGCTGGGCTTCGCGCTTGCGTTCGGAAAGGCCTGCGAAAAACAGCCAAGTTAGAATCCGGCAGCAGAAATCAAACATAAGAAGAAATCCGAAACCCAGGGAGTTAGGTCTTTACTCGGTGGAGTCCCGAAGCGTCGAGGGACTCGGACCCTCCTAGCTGCTTCGGTCTCGGTCTCGCCGAACTCCCAGTTTCCCGAGACGAGCAGGCGGTCATCTCCGGCGTATTTATTGGAGTCCTCCAACGCCGTGACGAGGGGTTGGCACTTGTCCTTGACACGAAGATAGTAGGTGACCCCCTCCCTGGACTTGCAGAGGTCATATATATCCTCTATATCATGGACGCCGAGGCCGATGTCTAGAATCTTATTCAGCTCGGCGATGCCCATGATGATTTTATACCCGTTGGGCATCAGCTGGCAGGGGCTAAGGTTCCAGGTCTCCAAGCAAGACCTAAGAAGGGGGGCCATGGGGAATCTGACCCCACCCTCGATCACGGCTATCAGGGGAAACGGCATCCAGCCGTTGCGAAATGAGTAGATGGAGGGGTCGGCTGCCATGATCTGGACATCGTCTGGGATCATGTAGACTCTCCTAAGAGTTGCCAGGCCCGACTGGGAATCTATCCAATGGGTGAAAATCCCCATCTCTGAATCTAAGGAACCCTAACAATCTCTAGGGGTCTGAACTGTGGAAGGACCTGAGGGACAGAGGAGATCCTAGGAAGGGTTTAGGTCAGAAATACAAAATGGGAGAGAGGAGAATCGAGGCAGAGAGACTCACAGACTCGGGCGAAATCACAACTCACGCCGTTGATCCCTCACTGGTCCTAGAGAAGGTCCTGGACGAAGCTAGGAGGCGACGGAGGCGGTTCTGGCAGTGAAGGTTCCGGCGAACAGCGGTTCTAGCAGAGCTTCGACAAGGTTCGTTTGCAGAGATGACAAAGGGAGAAGACAGAAGTGAATATAAAGGGGAGGAATGGGCGCCATTCCGGAATTCGAAGCGGGACACGCGTGAGACGTCGCCTCGGCTTGCGTCGCACGCCCCCTCGAAAAGACAAGAGAGCCTACCGGGCAATAACGCGTGGCGCAGTTGCGATGATGGTTCGCCTTCCCATACTAATCATAGCCCCGCATTTATTGCCCCCCTTATTATCTCTGGCAGACGAAGCAGGTGCGGCGTCTGGCACCGAACGACTCACAACCCTTGACCAAAGGCAGATGGAAGGCAAGCACTATCCGTCTCGGGAGACCGGTTCGGTTCTTAACCCTAGAGGAGGGGATCAGTCCAGCTCTTAACCCTAGTGCCCGAGAGAGCCCTAGAGGTCAAGAACTGAGGGGCTATTGTGTGGGGGCCCATTTCGTGAACCAGCTTCTCTTGGTCTCGGCTAGGGTGTGCTCGGTTAGCTACTGTATGGGGGACCACGTCCCTTGATCTCGGCTACGATCCGATCCATATCGGTCTCGGCACCACATGCTGGTCTCGGCCAAACAGAGTTCAGTTCGGCCGCGAATACCGTTCGGTCTCGGCAACGCAAGCTCGGCAATGCAGTATTGCGCTTGCAACTAACAGCCACGGCCCTGTCGTGGCTAGGCCCAAGGAAGGGATCTGATGGGACTTCAGCCACCACCAGATCAAGGCAAGATCAGGCCCAATGTGACTGGCATTAAATGTAGTGTGGGCTGATCGGACCCACATTAAATGCAAAGAGGGCTATGATGGACCTTCATTAATGACTTTGTGGGCTGATGTGACCCAGGTCACATCACCAAGCCCACTGGCACTCACCCAAGACTGTTCCATATATAAGGCACGAGCCAAAGGGAGCAGGGGGTAAGCACTCTGACATAGACACTCAGTTCTTCTTCTTCTTCTTCTCCGATCCATTTCTGACTTAAGCATCGGAGAGCCCTGCGCTGCCCATAGCCAGGGTCCTCTGACCTTTGTCCTTCTCCTCTTTCAGGTTCATACCGTCGCAGCTACCTCCTCCATGCATTGAGTAAGTCCTAAGAGGCATCCTGATCTTGTGAGTATTATTATTTCTGCACTTACAGTAGTGTAGTATGATAATTTTGTTACTACTACGTACCATTTGGCAGTTCTTTATCAGTTCTAAAGAACTTGACAGACGTACGTATGTGAATTATAATTGTCTCACAAAATTTCCATTTTTTTTTCATATGGTTTGATAGGAACTAAGGGTCCGTTTGGGAGGGGAGGGGAGGGGAGGGGAGGGAAAATTTGAGGGGGAAGGAAAATGAAGGGGAGGGGAGGGAAAATTAATTTTCCCTTCTCTTGTTTGGGAAGTAAAAAAGTAAGGGGAAGGAAAGTGAAAAAGTATAATTTTGTTTGTTAGTGAGGTATAGAGAAAAAGACTATTTTACCCTTGCTTTTGAAAAAAATTCAAATAGAGTCTAAAGGGCATTTTAGTCATTCCCTCACTTTCTCCTCACTTTCCCCTCATTTTCCCCCCTATTTTGGGGGGAAAATTTTTGAGGCAAAACCACCCCATTTTCCCTCCATTTCCCCCTCCCCCATTTTCCCTAATAAATAGAGATTTATTTAGACACTAATAACAAACTCCAAACCTAATACCAACTCCTAACATCCTCCCTTAAACTGATTCCTACTTCCAAACAGTTTACTGACTCAAGCAAACACCCAGTAACCTTTGTAACTTCAAAAAGGCATCAAGCTTCAAAGGCTTCGTCATGATATCTGCGATTTGCTTTTCACTTCGACAATGCACCAAACTGACAATACCATCTTTAGTAAGCTCACGAAGAAAGTGAAAACGAACATCGATATGTTTGCTACGCCCATGTAATACTAAATTCTTTAAAAGCTTGATAGTAGAACTATTATCACAAAACACAGTAATGGATCCTTGTTGTGCTTCACCTAATTCGCCCAGCAACCTTTTTATCCATACAGCTCGACATGAACAAGATGCTGCCGCAATAAACTCCGCTTCTGTTGTAGACAAAGTGACAATTGGTTGCTTCTTTGAAGACCATGAAATTGCTCCTGAACTGAGCATGAACACGTATCCAGAAGTACTCTTCCTATCCTCCACATCACCTGCATAATCACTATCAGTATAGCCAATAAGTTTCAGTTTTCCTCCCTTCTTGTAGAACATTCCGAAACCAAGAGTTCCCTTCAAGTATCGCAATATCCTCTTGGCTGCCACAAGATGAAGTTGTGTAGGGTGCTCCATAAATCTACTGATGAGGCTGACAGAATATACTATGTCCGGCCTTGTGGCTGTTAAGTACATTAGGCTCCCAACAATTTGCTTATACATAGTACCATCTACCTTCACGCCATTTTCATCTCTTACCATCTTAAGACCTGGAACAATAGGATTATGCATGGGATTACAGTCCTCCATTCCAAACCGCTCAAGCACCTCCTGTGTATACTTCCTTTGACTTAGAAAAATTCCATCACCCCTTTGTTGTACTTCTATACCAAGAAAGTACCTCATTCTTCCAAGATCAGTCATATCAAATTCAACCATCATTGACTGTTTGAACTTGCTAAACATGGATTCATCATTACCAGTAAATATTAGATCGTCAACATAAAGACAAACAATGAAAATACCTCTTTCAGACTTCTTCAAGAACACAGTATGTTCGTAAGGACATTTTTGGAATCCCATTTTCATAAAATAGGACTCGATCCGACTGTACCAAGCACGATGAGCTTGCTTGAGTCCATATAGGGCCTTTTTCAACTTGTAAACTTCATGCTCTTCACCTTTGACTACATATCCTGGAGGTTGCTCAATAAAGACATCCTCACTCAACTCTCCGTGAAGGAAAGCTGACTTGACATCAAGCTGGTAGATATGCCATTGTTTTTTACCTGCAAGGGATACAACTAGATGTACTGTATCCAGACGAGCTACTGGTGCGAAAACCTCTGAATAGTCAATGCCATGTTGTTGTGAATAGCCTTTAGCCACTAACCTCGCCTTATACTTACACACTTCTCTGTTTTCATTCAGTTTGGTCTTGTAAACCCATTTAACTCCTATCTTCTTTCCCCCATGAGGCAGCTCCATCAACTGCCAAGTAGAATTCCTCTCGATTGCTTCGATTTCAGCATCCATGGCGACCCTCCATTTGTCACATTTGACAGCACTATCAAACAAGACAGGATCTTTATCGACAAAAATGGCTAGATTGGAAAACATTTCATCCTCCGAAAGACCCTCTCCAGTCTCATAGTCCTTAAATCTTTCAGTCTTTGATCTGCAATCCTCTTCCGTTGATCATCCTCTGCTGCGGCAGGTACACCATGCTCTACGATGTTCCAATACTCCTTAGAACGTAAGAAATTTTCCATGAGCACACTCCAGTGATCGTAGTGCCCATCGAACTTTGGAATTGAAGGTTGGACGAAGCTTCCTTCTGTCGTCATGCCTCCAGTGCTGCTGCATGTACAATAAGCTGCTGCTCTGATACCAAATGTCATAATCAAATGTAGAAATATGATTGGGAGAATGCTCATTAGTTTATTGAATAAAAAACATGGCATAAATAGCCTTTACAAGATTGTAAACTGAAATGAGAAAAAACAGGCCATGTCCACCTAACAGACTTGACGTGGTAAACTCTAGGACTAAGTCATCCCTAATAAATAGAGATTTATTTAGACACTAATAACAAACTCCAAACCTAATACCAACTCCTAACAGTGATTGCCACGTGTTAAAGAGGATCTGGAGGATGTGCATAGAAAGGCATTATAAAGTGAATACCATGATTGGAGAAGAAACCAAGAGATAAGAGATCAGCCAATTGAGGCATTTCCATAAAACCAATGAAAATTGAAAATGAATTGATTAGAAGGCATAAGCATTTTCTCAAACAGGTTTAATGCATAATGAAGAATACATATTCACAATAGAAATAGGAATGAGTAGAAGACATATAATTGAGTAGGGAAAAAAATACATACCTTGACATGCAAATCATACGACATACTCATAGTAGATGCAGAAAAAGTGAGAAGCGTGTGTGTGAGAGGGAGACGTTCTTTCAAGGGTAGAGGAGATGAGAGAGAAAGAGAAAGCGATACTAAAGAGGCAGAAGAGATAGAAAGAGATGGGGCAGATGAGATAAATGAAAGAGGATAAGAGAGGTGTTGGTGAGAAACTGCAATATTGTTGTGTTGAGGAAATATATTTATGAGATATTGAAACGTTGCCGCATTTCCAACTAACAACCATGGACTCACAACTGTTGAGGAAGGGGAATGACCATTTACTTTCAGAGAAAATAGAAACCATTGAATAAGGAAGAAGATGATTGGATGTACGTTTACTACATGTGCAAAGGGAAAGGATGAGAGAAACTATGTGGTGCTTTATCAGGAAGGAGAAAGACGTTACTCTAGGAGAGAGTCGTTACAGTAGGAGATGTTACTCTAGCATTGTGCCTCTTGGGCTTACTACTAACGTGGCTCAAGAGAGCAGACAACATGTCAGTTTTTTCCCCAATTCATACAAAGTGCTGAGGTGGCTCATTGAGAGGAGAAAAAGACTATTTTTCCCAACCGTTATTCACCGTTCAAGAGAAAGAATGGGAAGGGGCAATAACTAAAACTACAAAGGGTATTTTTTTTTCTTCTTCTTCTTCTTTTAATGATACAAGTCCAACGAAGAGCTTTTTTATTCATGAAATCACAATTCCATAATAATGAGTCCAAATATTGAAGTTTCCTTTAGTTTTGCAAAAATTTCCACGTAACATTTTTTTTTTCTTTGTAAATGTGAGGTGTTCCATCACATCTGGAATTTGGAATCAAGAGAGCTAGCAGAGTTCCCTTGCATTGGGAATTTGGGCAACCCTCTAAAACTAAAGGAGCATGCAACAAGAGATAGATTATGGGAAAGAACAGAGATATTGAGAAAGAGAAAGAAATTGATGCCTCAATATAGAGAGATGGGGGAATCGACGTAAAGTGGGGAAGAAAGAGAACCAGAGAGGGGGCCATGACAGGCTGAGCCATAGGGGATAGACCACGGTTTGGGTGGGGGGAGATTTGAGGGTGATTGAGAGCAGGGGCGGAGCCAGAATAAAGTCACTAGGATGCCATTTTAAAGTGGGCAGATGGGATTCGAACCTAGGTGGGCACCTTTGACGGAACTCTCACCTGATGCACCATCCACATTTTTTATGTGGTTCCAATTCTTGTGTAAAACGCATGTGGTTCCGTTTACCATCCTCTGAGATGCAAAAACTTGAGTGTGAGATTGAGCTCATTTACACATCCTTTTCACTTGTAATTTAGGCATGTCATGTGTAAATGCTTGCAAACATGATGATGCAAAACAATTACACAGTCATTTACATATGTAAATGGCCTCAACCAAACAACCCCTTAGAACCACAGAAAGTAGAACACTACAGAGTAAGGGACAAGAGACAGACAGCAATGACTCCCTACAGAAAGACCATCAAGACCAACACAACCACCTTTTCAGACACAACACGCACTTAACAACCAATATTCACAACAACTGAGCAACAAAACAAACAACTAACCAAAACAGATAATTAGGGAAGCAGAGCCAGAGTCCCTACACACAGTCTATTCATTGATTCCTATTGCTACTATTGGAGCCCACAACCTGCTGGATTTCCAATTTATCTCGACTTCTGCCTGGGGGAAGAGATTCCTACACTTGAACTTCGTCCAAATAAATAGCACAACATATATCTGGAACAATTGAGTATTCTTTTGATAGTGCTTCTTCTAAACTATGAAGAAATTCAGAATTCAAATATCTTTGGGATGATTGAATTATGTAGATTCTGGTTTTTAATTTTTAAGTCTCTCATAAATTATATTACATATATTATCTTTGTTCCATTTTTTAATATGAGGAGTTAAATTTTTAGAAAAACCATTTTATATTAGATTGATTTCATGGGTTTCTATTGGATGATGAACACTGCTTTGGAATTTTGACATTTGTGGTTTTTATGTTACGGTTGTTGATTAAGAATACTGCCCCACCTCCATCACCCGGTGATAAAGACAAACAAGGCGTGGCTCTTAGAATTGGAGGGGACGCAGCCGCATTTTTCGGCTGTGGGTTTTACGGAGAGCAGGACACGCTTCTTGATGATATAGGCCGGCATTACTTCAAGGACTGCTTCATCGAGGGATCCATCGAATTCATTTTTGGCCACGCTAGATCCCTTTATGAGGTATGGGAGTTAATTAGTTGATTTGGTATTATAATTTAATTATGCAAACTAACATGCTTTTTTTCTTTTTTTATAATGGACAGGATTGCAAAATTCATTTAATAGCAAAGGAAGTGCCGGGGATGATCACTGGTTCCATAACGGCCCAAGAAAGAAAATCAATAGCTGATAAAGCTGGGTTTTCTTTTTTAAACTGCACGATTAATGGAACCGGTCTGGTGTTGTTGGGACGTGCTTTAAGCTCTTATCCTTTGGTTGTTTTTATACGAACATTCATGCCCGCGAATATTGCTCCGGCTGGTTGGGATGATCTAGATAAACCTTACAAAGACGCGTATGTAGCTCTTTCTCTTAATTCATATATTTTTTTTGTATTAAAGATATTATTAATTTTTTGTTTTTTTTTTAACAGTACGATCTTCTTTGGAGAGTATGATTGCCAACGACCTGGGGCGAAAAACTCTTCAAGGGTCAGATACTACAAAGGACTGAACCACACTGAAGCAGCGCCATTCATGAATATATCATTCATTGACGGTGATGATTGGCTTTATCACTGATCGGATCATCAAGCATTAGCTCGTGCACCATCTTGGTTCTCACCAACTTAAATCCTGGGACATATTTTTCCACCAAAAGTTGGAAAACATGTTATGTTAAATCCTGAGATTTTTGGACTTTAGCCAAATACCAGATAAAGGGGTACTGCGAATGTGGACAGTGGCTGTGTTGGCTTAACGACTATTGATTACAATTTTTTTTTTTTTTTTGTCTGAACCTTATGAATGGGTATGATGATTATCTTGTTGTATTATTTTAACTGATTTTTATTTCACATGTGGAATACAATATTTATCTTGGAGTTTTGATGGGTAGATCTCTAGATGTCGCGCTGCAGGTGAGAAAAAGTGACTCCGGCTTTTATTAATATATATAATGTAACTAGTGAGATGTATGTGCAATGCGTATGTGCTAGGACTGCCAAATGATCGGGGAATCAGCCCGATCTTCAATGTGGAGGACCTTGTCCTTTTCCGTAGTCCCACAGCTTCACCCCATTACCCACAACCTTTGGTTCCCGTAACCCAATCTTCCCATGACCCGTATACACCTATGGATCTTGAACCATATGAACCAGCTCATTTTGAGCCTAACCTTCCTTCTCCTCCTACACCCACTTTGGGCCAAAAGAATGAGTTTGTGGAGGACATCCTTGATGACACCTTGGTCTCCACCAGACAAGGGGGATATCAAAAGTACCTTGTCAAGTGGAAAGACATGCCAGTGACAGACTGCACTTGGATCACTCGTGATGAGCTACAACGCCTAAATCCAGACATTTTGGAACGGAACGACAACTTTATTTCGCCAGTTGCGAAATCTTCGCAGCCATGGAGAGTTGATGGGGACATCAAGCAAAGGAACAAGAAAAAATAGCGCACATGGTCCCATTGTGGATGGATCACCCTTTCTTAGGGTTAATCCATCAAGATCAGGATAATCCACTGTTGGATCGAAGTTTGGAAGAAGATCTACCATCGGATGTGATGGACGGCCGGCCGAAGACCTCCCATGGCAATCACAAGGAAGGCCCCACATTGGGATGGGCAAGGGGGAAGATATGTTGTTGATTCAAGATGTTCTGATGTTGAGGGGCCCAAGAAGTTTTAAATGAGTTTAAGTTATAAAGAAGGGGCACAAGGAGCATTGTATTAAATAAAAGATGTAAAAGGAGGGCCTGCGACTTAAGTTTACTAGGGAGAAGTGCGTGGGATGACTTGTGCAAGTCTTCCCCAACGCACGACATTCCTCCCCCTTTTACTATTTTATTTACTTATTTTCTTGTCTTTTGGTTAGTTATTCTCATCTAAGGACTATTGAGATGTTTTAATCTCAACCATCCATTGTTAGGGTTGAGTTCTCTTTTCTTTTAAGCTTGTAACTCCATTGGGGAGGCCATTATTGAATGATTGACAAAGCAAACTCTTCAATGGAGGCTTTCTTGAGTTCTTTTGTGCAACTTTTTCATATTTCCTCGCCTGAGATGGGGAGTTTGGCGTGAGGCCAATGTTATTGTCATCTCCAATCAGGTATTCTTCCCATCTCTTTCTTCCTCTTTCATTGTTACTATTGTTACAACACAACCCTATATCTAGTTCAACCTCTCCATCCAAAATCCTAGATCTAACTTTGATCCCTTAACCTAACCCTGATCCAAACCCAAAGCATAGATCAGATCCTATATCTGCACCCTAATCCAAACCCAAAGCATAGATCAGATCCTATATCCGAACCTTAATCCAAACCCAAAGCATAGATCAGATCCTATATTTACCTGGCCAAACCTGATTCAGTCCATTTGGGCCTAATCAGACCTAGTCCACCCATTTTTGAAAGCCCAATTTACCATTTTATTGCAGCATAGCCCCTTTAAAGCCTGAACTTCATATCTAAATTCATATATTTGGATTATCCCTAGATAAGTTGGAAGTCCTAGCTTTCCATTGGTCCTTTCTTTACTTTCTAGAGGTTTCGATTGTAGGACTATAAAGTTGATGCAGGACAGACCCATGGTCCCCATGAGTCAACCAGCGAATGGGCCCAGCCCACTTATCTTAGTTTATTCAGAGTCTTATTTACTCTTTTATATTTTAAGTTGTATTTAAATGGATGTTTTAATCATGACCATCAATGTGTTTGGATGGTCCAGATTAGTTTTAGGTTTTATTATTTTCCTTTATAAGTGATGTAAAGCCTCTTGCCTTAGTTAGTTATTGATTAATGAAATTTCTTACTAGTGATTTTGGATTTTTCCAAGTTGTCTTTTCTTCCTCTCCCGCGATGGGGAGTTTGTCGTGAGGCCAATTTTCAGACGAAAGTCTGACATATCCCTTCCACTATCCATCTCTCGTATCTCCGCCTCTACCCGCCCCGCACCACGTACCCAGCTCCGCATCATCAGTCATACAAATGTATGATCTGTCATACTTAGAGACCTTCGCCTGAAATAAGTCTAGATGCATGAACTAGAGGGTTTAAACGTCAATATTAAGGGACCTCTCGCTAATTTTCTCTAATAAGAATGGGAGGTGTGTTGGAGTTTGTGTAGTAAGAGTCAACTACTAGTATGCTACTATTCTCAGCCTTCTTTCCATTTTGAGTTCCCTATCCAAATAGAGCAAATCAAGAAGTCAAAGATGAGAGAGGAAATATAAGGTGTAAATTAAATCTCACAATCATTCAGCCCTATCTTAAAATCATTAATGGTTCTATTTGTGTTAAGTCATGTATCTACAAACAAGTTAATGAGACAATCTCCACGGGTGATGGAAGTGATTTCAATCCTATCTCAATCTCACAAAACACTCCTATCTTTATCATGCTTGTGTTAGAAAATCTTGGGTTTGTAAACCCTCTCTGGAATCAATCCGATAATACTGTAATCATATAATCTAAACCATTAGAGTAGTAAAATGGTACCTGATTGTGCCATCTTCAAACTCTGATCCAACAGAAGGTTGGTCTTGGGGAATCACAACTCTCTTGTGCCTTTTCTTTTCTTCTCCGGTAAGTGATGGTTGCAGAGAAAACGATAGTAGCCAAGAGAGTAATCCAGGTTGCCTTTTATAGGCCCTAATTCTCTCCTTCCATCAAGAAGAGAATAAATACGTTTTAACCCTCAATTAACTTAGATGGCTATTACCAAAGGTAAGAATTAATCTCATTTAAGGAAAATTGCAAAGAGAGGGAAAACTGAAATTTTAGATTGGCATTGTGGGCCACATTATTCGGTCCAACATTCTCCCACTTGGTCCACATGTCCATAAAAATATATATATATATATATATATATATATATTTAAATAAAATTAATTTCAAAAATGACTTTGACTGGTGATCACCATTTTAAAATAACAATTGCCATCTCAATCTTTATGTTAATCTTTAATTTGTAATTAAGTCAGTTTGACAATGAGAACTATGGCGGTTACATGTCTTGAGCGACGTGCTTCCTTCCATAATTAATTCACTAACATTCTAACTTAACACAATCCTTAATAAGGGTAAAATAGGATGATTTTCATGGCAATCCTATTTATTGGGTACAATAATGCCATTTTTCTTTAATTTTTCTCACTTTATACACTTCAATCACATGTGACAATAAAATAAAGTAAGAAAATACGAAATCTTATTTCAGTGATAAATATGACAGTGTCTATACATATCTTTAACGAGGCAATTCTATCAGGCCCATATTTCTAACATGCTCTTTGTAGTCCTTTGGCGCCAAGGCCTTTGTCAAAGGATCTGCTATCATAAGGCTTGTCGGGATCCCAACGACAGACACTAACCGATCTCGTACCTTTTCTTTTAGTACAAGGTATTTTACTTCCAGAAATTTTGATTTACTGGAAACCTTGTTATTCTGAGCAAATCTTCTTGCAGCGTCATTATCACCATAAATCTTCAAAGGCTCAGAAATGATGTCCATAACACGTAGTCCTGAGATAAAATCACGCATACATAGAGCATGACCCGTGGCTTCAAAGCATGCCACATATTCAGCATCAAATGTGGATGGAGTCACTAAAGTTTTTTTTGCACTTCTCCATGAAACTGCCTCGCCAGCTAATAGGAAGATGTATCCTGAAGTCGACTTTCTTGTATCGAGGTAACCAGCGAAGTCAGCATCTGAATAACCAACCACTTCTAAGTGATTGGACCTTCTGTAAGAGAGCATGTGATTTCTTGTGCCACTAAGATATCGCAAAACTTTCTTAACTCCTACCCAATGTGCCATTCCCGGATCACTTTGATATCTACTAAGCATGCCAACTGCAAAACTGATATCGGGTCTAGTGCATGTTTGTGCATACATTAAACATTCGATTGCAGCTGCATAAGGACAAGTTTCCATCTGTTGCCTTTCAATTTCATTTCTTGGACATTGTTCTTTACTAAACCTGTCACCTTTAGTCATAGGTACATTTTGTGCCTTACACCCTTCCATACGAAATCTCTTAAGTACATTTTTAATATAGGCTGCCTGTGATAACCCAAGTAATCCTCGAGATCTATCACGATAAATCTCGATTCCTATTACAAAGGTCACTTCACCCATATCTTTCATATCAAAATTGTTATTAAGATATTCCTTAGTTTCGTAAATCATTCCAAGATCATTACTAGCCAATAAAATATCATCGACATATAGGACTAAAATCATGAATCGGCTCCCACTAACATTGAGATATATACAATGATCAACGGTACTTTCAGTAAAACCAAAAGATGTAATAATGCGATTGAACTTTAAATACCATTGTTTGGAAGCTTGTTTAAGACCATATATCGATTTCTTTAATTTACAAACTAGTTTATTTTCATTCTCTTTCACGAAACCTTCAGGTTGTTCCATATACACTTCTTCTTCTAGATCTCCATTTAAAAACGTTGTTTTGACGTCCATTTGATGTAACTCTAAGTTGAAATGAGCTACAATTGCCATAACAATTCTAAATGAGTCCTTTTTAGACTGGAGAGTAGGTTTCATGATATTCTATACCTTCTCTTTGAGTAAAACCTTTGGCCACGAGTCGGGCTTTAAACCGTTCAACTTTACCTTTGGAATCCCTTTTGGTCTTAAAGACCCATTTACAACCAACGGCCTTGGAATCCTTGGGTAATTCAACGATATCCCAAACTTCATTTGTGGCCATTGATTCTAACTCATCATTCATGGCATCTAACCATTTATCGGAATTCTCATTTACAATGGCTTCCTTAAACGTCTTAGGATCTTCTTTAATGCCAATATCAGATTCTTCCAAATACACTACATAGTCATCTGGAATAGCAGGTTTTCTCATTCGAGTTGACCTTCTCAATATCTCCGGATCGGATTCATTGATGCTTTGTTGTGTATTTTGAAGTGGATCATTATTTTGTCCAAGAAATGCCTCATTGATGGGATTTGGAAAATTGTGTGGTTGTTGTTCCTCTTGATAATCATTAACTATGATATCAAGAGGGACAACAACTCTACTTTGCTCAATAGGCAACTCTAGTGGGTCCCTTATTTCATTGTAAGTTACAGTTCTATTATGATCCCTCCCACTTTTCTCATGATCTTCTAAAAATTTGGCATTTCCAGATTCAACAATCCTAGTTGTATGGGTCGAACAGTAAAACCTATACCCTTTAGACCTTTCCGGATAACCAATGAAATATCCACTGATTGTTTTAGGGTCTAATTTCCTTTCTTGTGGGTTAAAAATTCTCACCTCAGATGGACAACCCCAGACTCAAAAATGATTTAAGCTGGGTTTCCTACTGGTCCACAACTCGAAAGGAGTTTTGGGAACTGCTTTTGTAGGAACACGATTCAATACATACATTGCCATCTTTAGTGCCTCTCCCCACATTGAATCGGGTAAGTTGGTGTTACTAACCATACTCCTTACCATATCCATTAACGTTCTATTCCTTCTTTCGGCTACACTATTTTGTTGAGGTGTGCCCGGCATTGTGTATTGTGCTACAATACCTTCCATTTCTAAAAATCTAGCAAATGGGCCCGGGTTACGACCCGATTCAGTATATCTACCATAATACTCACCACCTCTATCGGATCTCACTACTTTAATTTTCATGTCTAATTGCTTTTCTACTTCTGCCTTAAAAATCTTGAAAACTTTTAAAGCATCAGATTTTTCTTTAATCAAATAGACATAACCATATCGTGAAAAATCATCTATAAAAGTGATAAAGTATTCCTTTCCCGTAAAACATGGAACGTGAATTTTACCACATATATCTGTATAAATAATTTCTAAGGTTGCAGAACTTCTTGTGACACTTTTCTTGTTTGTATTGGTTTATTTTCCCTTTATACAATCAATACAAACACCATAATCGGTGAAATCAAGATTGGGCAATAAACCATCAGTCACCAATCTTTTCATTCTCTGTTCAGAGATATGCCCTAATCTTTTGTGCCACAACCTTGATGAGTTCTCATGTAGTGGCCCTCTTTTCATGCCTATGTGCAATCCACAATTAATGTGAAGTATGTGTAAAGTTTGTTCATATAGAGAATCTAACTTTAATCTATATATATAAACCATCACACATATAACCATTCCCAATCAAAATATTATTGCGAAAAATATGCATAATACCATGTCCAAAGTTAAAATTAAATCCATTACAATCAAGTCTGGAAACTGAAATCAAACTCCTAGAAATATCAGGAACCAAGAAAGTATTATCTAAATCCAAGAAATGACCAGTGTCAAGCACCAGCCTATAAGTGCCTACAGCTTCGATCCTTGATTCCTTTTTATTTCCCATCGTAATGGTTTTCTCGCTATTATTTGGAGTCCGCCTTGAAAGGAATCCCTGCACACAACCAGATACATGAATGGTTGCTCCAGAGTCGACCCACCAAGAATTTGATGGGATATTAGCTAAGTTGGTTTCTTGACATACAAAAGATAGATTTTTACCATTCTTTTCAAACCAACTTTTACGCTTTAGGCAATCCTTCTTGAAATGTCCATTCTTTCCACAGAAAAAACATTTTTTCTGTGCACCTTTCTCTTTCCTATTGGGCTTTGCTTCCTGAACATTGGTTTTCTTTTTGCTTTTCCTTTTCCCTTGGACTTATTTTGAGAGACATAATTAACTGTTAATTGTCCCTCAGCCTTAAGCCTCCTTTCTTCTTGATCAGCTTTTGCGATCAACTCATTCAGTGACCACGGAGTTGAGCTCTGGTTGTAGGCTACCTTAAATGGGCCAAACTCGGGAGGAAGAGAATTGAAAATGAATTGCACCAAATATTTTTCAGACACGGTCATATCAACTTCTTTCAATTTAGAAGCGATATTTGTCATTGTAAATATGTGTTCTCTTACTCCCAAGGTTCCATTATATTTTATACTTGTAAGACGGCTAATCAAGGATGCACCTAAAGCTTTATCAGTTATTTGAAACTGACCTTTTATAGCTTCTAGTAGGTCCTTAGCATTTTCCTTTGCTTCGATGGAACATCTAATGGTCCTCGAAATTGAATTTGTAATAATTCTAATCACAACCTTATTAGCTTTAATCCATTTACTATAGTTAGCCCTTTCATCAACTGAGCTCGCATCCGTGGGCATTGGTGGCTTAGGCTCATCCAAAGCCATATCGAGGTCCAAGTAAGTAATGGCTAACAATAACATGTCCAACCATTCAATGAAATTTGATCCATCTAACATGGGTATATTCCCTAAAGTCGAAAGTGATGCCATAGAATTTGTAACTGAAGAAAAAAACAAATAACAATCACTACAACAAAAATCATTTTTCGCGACGTAAATATTTGTCGCAGAAAATCACAAAATCGTCGTAGAATATATTCTGCGACGAAAATGGTTTCGTCGCCCGTTCGTCGCCCATTACGTGTCGGTGATTGTTTTTGCCGACGATCAGAATTAATCGTCGCTAAATATACATTTTTTGCGACAACTCCGTATCGTCGCTAAATATCAATTTTCTGTGACAACACATGATCGTCGCCAAATATCAATTTTCTACAACAACGCATTATGTCGGCAAAAATGATATTTTTTGTCGCCAAATGTCCATAATTCATTACGAGAAAATGGATAAAAAATGGTGAACAAGGAATTTGGCGACAAAATGGAGTCGTCGCTGAATTATAGTTTTTTACCGACAAAACTTTATTGTCGCCAAATAGTGCATGAATTGCCATAAATTATAATAGGTGACGAATTAGTTTTGCCGCGCATAGTTTGTAGACATTTCGCCCAATATTTAACTTTGCCACAATTTCTCTTAGGCGACAAATTATATACGTTGGGGATATATTTATTCCTTTTAGGAGACAAATAAAATTCGTCGCTAAAAATAATATATATTTTTTTAAATTACCACATGCTACCTCAAAAACCTCTTTTACGCTGAATGTAATAAAACCTGCTCATTCAACTAAAATAAAATGTATAATAAAACCTTCACATTCAACAAAAATAAAATGTATAATAAAACATGGCCATTCAACTCAAACAAAATGTAAAGTAAAGTATCTTCATTTAACTAATGAAAATATACAAAACATGCTCCTTCAACATATTAGGAAACATATAACTATTAAATACGACCCACAAGCTTAGCCACATTGTCGTTACTAATTCAAGTAAAAATGTAGCATCCAAAATAGTGTAAGTACAATATTCTTATGAAAAACAAAAAGATGTTCAAGCAATTGGCCTCTATTACATTGATCTTCAGTCCCAACCTGTGGTAAAAAAAAAAATTTGTTAGGAATTAAACATTGGAATCAAAAGCAAAGTAAGTGAAACAAAATAAAATCCTGAGAAAATTAAAAAATAAAAGTGCACTTGAGCCTAAACAGTTGATTCAAGATCACAAACCGTTGATTCAAGATCACAAACTAGGGTCATGTATCAAAGGAGTTAAGATTTAATTGACTGTAAGGAGTAACTTACATTTTTTGGAAATTCTTTGCACAATGCCTTAATGGTAGAATTCTGTATCCAGGAGCTAACATTTGAATAGGCTACTCCCCCAGCTTTGGCCGCTTCGGCATGGGTCCCGCCACAATTCACCATTATACGCCCATGGGTCATCAACTTTTCATTAAGTTCCAACCATGTTGCAGCCTTAGATGTGCAATCAGAAAACACATACAAGAATATGCAGCCACAAACTTTAGAGAAACTATCGATCTTTTAAACATAGTTAAGCAAGGTAAACAGCATTAAAATATAAAAGGTAGCTGAATAAACAGAGCAGAGATGCATAAATAAACAAAAAACACATGAGGATTAAACAAAATGTAACTTTAAAAGAACCAGCATGATAATCAAAAGAGGACAAGAATAAATAGATCCTAAAATACCATTTATTTATCGATACTAATAGCCATGCTCATGTAACCCAGAATCATGAATTGTTAATGAAACTGAAACTAAAACTGATCAAATACATAGTAGGTTTTGTTGATTTTTTTTTTTTTTGGGTATTGGTAACAATAAAAATTTTAGTCAATAAAAAGGATAAGAAAAGGTGAATAAAATATCAAAACTAGTGGAAAAACTTGCAGGCTCACCTTTGTCAACCTGGTGCAGTAGCCACATAACCTCAGGTCAGATTACATACTCATAATAAATACTTGGGCATTGAAATATACACTTTAAAATCTTTAAACAAGCAGAAAGGATAGAACTGAGTAAAATTAGGTCCAGTGACAAGAAAAGCAAGAGCAAGCAAGATATTCAATAGATGGTCAAGAAAATATCGAGTTACTACCTATTCAAACATGGGCAAGAATAAAACACAAAAAAAAATTGTTGCTAGCACATTGAGTTCTATTAAATATCAATTAGCAATTGCTTAAGAACCTCGCGTTCACTGGGTTAAAAGGTGCCTTCATATACAAATTGCAAACCAAAGCAAGTGCAGATAAGGGTACACCAAGGATATAAATTCACAACAGTAGGATTCTTTGGTTTGGTAGGGATAACATATGATACACATACAGGAATGGTCTGATTCAATATATCAATCGAAGGGAGCATTATTTACCATAAAAATAAAAAAAATAAAAAATAAAAAAAAGATATCAAAGGAAGCATTGTGTAAGTGCATGTTTGCTGAATTAATCGCCATCCCATTATAATAATTAAAAAGAAGGCAAGTTTGCTGAATTAATTGGAGACCCCAGTACATGTCTGCCCTTAATAGAGATTCTAGCAGGTGCATAAAAAAGGAGAAACCTCAGGTTCTCTCAAATCTAAAGCCACTTTTTAAATCCTTTTTTTTATAACCACTTTTTAAATCCTTTAACTTGGAGAAAGATGAGTCCCTAGTCCCTGCAACTTTTGAAAACAGTTGCTCATGGACACCCGTATGAGAAAATTCAACTTTTGCCATTTTGGCAAGAGTTGATTGACGTCTTCTCAAATTTTCAACTGATGTTTCAGACTTGTCCTACCACTCAAAGATTCAGCTGATGTTTAACTTCTATTACATCCAAACAGAACCAAAAATAAAATAAAATAATGGGATTAAAAATGTCAGGATTTCAACTTTCAATGCCTATTGCCCAGGAAACTTGTATATCACAGTGCCCACTTTGTTGAAGAAAAATAATCCCATGACACTCGGGCCCTTTTGCTTGAATTTTTACCTCCTCAGGCATTCTTCTACCAACTATGATTGGGACCCAAATCACCTCTAAGCCATGGTCCATTTGTAAACCCAAAATTTCTAATTTTCTATTACTATCCTCTGGTGGTATTTTAAATTACTGCTTCACTGCAACATGCTTAAGTGACACAGAAAGCAGAAACCAAAATAGGCACATTTTCTATTTTCCATATCATCCTATCATCACAACATCATGAAAATTTGACTCCAATTCAAGTAGATTTATAAAGCAAACAGCAAGTGCAGAACAATATACAATCCTTGCTGAGATAACCAACTGATCATAAATATTAACTGATCATGCCCAAGGTTAGAATAAACAACACCACACACCTGGAGAGCATAACCAACCATCTTCGAGAAAGCTGTAATAGTAACATGCTTTCCTTCTCGTTCAATCTGAAAATAGAGGACATCAAACACAAGAATAATTACTGTGAATTCATGAAGATGATGATGTAGATAACTCTAACGATGTAGATAAATGTTTGTACACTTGTAAAAAGCATACCTTAGCCTTTCCTATTGGAAGGCAGAAACTTGAATCAAGAGCTTCTGCTGAAACAGGGAAAGACTCACCATATCTGGACGCCATGCAAAGAACATGTCAAAAATTGAACATTAATCACGTAAACATTCGGTCTTGAACCAAAAAAGACTTCAAACAGAACTTACAGCAACTCATTTTCAAGGAAAACTACAGGATCAGGGTCTCTAATAGCAGCTTTTAGTAATCCTCTAGCATCTTCTGAAGAATATGGGGACAAAACCTTCAAACCCGGGCAGGAAGCAAACCAAGCAGCATAACACTGCAGAAAAATAATTTAAAGATGAGCACCATCTTCAAGTTTTTTTTTTCCTTTACCCTTACAATTTGCATTACTTAACCACAACTTTTATACATGTCTCATTTAAGCTAACAAGACAGTTCTGCTAATTCATTAACTAGCAACACAATTAATTTGTTCAATTGGTGGTCGTTTACTCTGCACCAAAGTGCAATTGGTGGGCTGTTTACTCCGCCCTGAACACAATACCTTTTTTTTTTTTTTTTTTTTTGCCTGTAGAGCACAATGTGCTAAAAGGACAAGAGACGGGCAACAAGTCATGGGTAAAATTACAATCCAATGTGTAAGAAGCATGAAAAGAGCCCTGGCTTATGACTTTCTATCAGAGTATGAAGCCTATTTGCTGTCAAAATGTATCGTAGCTAAGCACTTAATTATCAGTCCAGAATCTATGAAACCTCAGAGAAAGAGAAACCAATCCATCAACTTTCGTAATCAGGCAATGGCACTTCCCCAAAACAAACAAAGAAGTCACTACATCATTTGTGCACAATACAGATAAAACAGAGCTAATAAACAGTAATAAGCAATTTCAATGAAGCACATTCAGATTTCAGAGTGTTGAGTATTGAAGGGGGTTATATGCCAACTTCTCCAGGTTCACAGTAACACGGCCCTTGCAGGGGCCTTCCAAAGATCATCAGTTTTGTGATCAGACAAAAATTGCACAGGTGATAACCAGGGGGGTGGACTCCATGACCACTATTGAATGGCAATAGTAATATCTAATACTTTCAAAAGCATGCTTAGATACATTACACATCAAGGCATTCTTGTTCCAATTGCAGTAGCATCTTGTCTCTTTCATTGCCACTCTCTCCAATTTCATCCCATATTTTCTACATTAATTGCCACACCAAATCATAAGTCTAAAGAAAGAAAAACTTTAGTAAACACAATAACAACAACTACAGGGGAAAGAAAGAAGCAAAGGAAAAAGGCATTATCTTCACAAGTAAAATGAACACCATCAAATTCCAAATCCAGTAACAATGTCCCAAACTTTACAGGAAGCTGCAATGCCTTCCTATCTAAACTAAAAAAAAAAAAAAAAACCCAAAGCCCAAGAATTCATCATATACAGAATTTCAACATTGCATAAATTTTTTTTTTCAAACAGCGTTCATGAAAAAACTAACATTCAAACCACTGTAAACCTTTACACAGGACATAAATTACACAACATTATGATTAAAAAGTTCAAAAGAAGAACCAGGTCAGAAATAAAGAAAAGAAAATTCAAAATCCTAGAAACCTTTCCACATGCACAAACATCATCATTCTGAATTCCCCTGGTAATGACCACTTCTCCAATCAAACCAACCGCCAAAATAAGGAAAAACATATACCTGCGGTTGACTGGAAGAACTCATCTAAATCTTTCCCTTGTTCTGCACAAAGCAAACATTTTCATCAAACTTGATGGTGGCTATCAGACAAAGCATTCATCATATTTCATAGCTATATCCAATAACCCAAATGCAATTATAAAGCAAAGAAAGAAACCTGAGCATTAATATTCCAAACTCTATGTAAATCAGACAACTTATCAAGGCAGAACCATCTATAATAATAATAAAAAAAAGGAAGGTGTAATACAATGAAACAAAGAACCCCAGTGGGAAAAATTAGCATTTAACTAGATGACATTTTGATGTAAAAGAAACTGGGTATCCTAACAACTATTACCATTGATTGGCACATGGAGTCTCTGACTTGGGTTGGTATAGATATTTCATCCTTTTTTGTTTTTCCCCATTCTACCCAAATGTTGTACCTGGGACGGGATCTAGTTATGTAATTGGTTTTTTTTTTGGGTTGTCTTTTGCTTTTGGTATGTTTGGAAGTTTGGGATTTGTAATATGAATGACTAAGCGGTATAGTCTTGATACCTTCCGCAGGAGAGGTGGTGGAGGTCTTGGTCTCCCAAATGCCTTGGCCTTCTAGCTGTTCTTCTATCAAAATTCTTGATTCAGCAAGGCAATGGAGGGGGCACAAAAACAATGCCCTCGTCACGTTACGGTTACATAAACTTGATTAAAAATAGAAGAAAGGCCCAGCATAAAACCTGAACCGAGTTCTGCAGAGTGAGGAAGAGATGGAGGAATTTTAACTTGATCTTCATACAATCTCTTGTACATAGCAACCTGTGAAACAAAGTTAGTACTGTTATGAAGGCACCATTATACTACCAATGGTATCATCACAAATGTAAAAACAGATGGTCAGATATTTAAAAATGCTACAGATTGCAAAAGAAAGTCAATCCCACAGTAGGACCTACAGAGCTGTGAAGTGACTCTATCATGCATCCCTATTCTTCCAACCTCTTCAAAACAACTTCAACTTTGGAAGCAGCCTCATCTTTATGCTTTTGGAGCTCTTCTTCAAAATTTTCCTGAAAGTCCGTAGATTTAATCTAAGTACAATAACAATGATTTGGCAGCCATTAAAAATCTCACAACAATCAATAAAAAAAAAAAGTCAAAAGAGGCTCGTCCCACGAATTTCCTGAAAACATCAAATTACTCCTATATTTAATTTTTTTTATAAAAACATTGTAATTATCATCTCTATTCCCTATCTGGGTCAGTATGATGCTAATGGGAAAAATAATACATTGTATATAACATAATCATGCCTTTAAAAGACACACAAATGCACTTGGTCCTCCAAAAATTTAACTATAATAGTATAATGAGCTGTGTATGCAGGATATAAAGGAACAGAGATGAACAAGTACACATGTGAAAACTGAGAAATCCATGTCTGTTTTCAAAGAAGAAGACATAATTTTACAAAGAAAAAACCTGGAAGAATTTCTTAGTCTTTCTTTCTGTTCCCCCCTGCCTTTCTTAGTTCCAACTTCTAGTTTAGAAATTTCTTAACAGAAACCTTTCTCATCGTTTTAATGCAACTCCTGCTTTATGAATTTAACCTTGAAAACACCCCTCTTTAGGTGATTTGACTGAGACCATTATGTATTCATGATATAAGCTAAAAGTTTTTGGGATATATATGATGAAAATGACCCCAAGTAGTTGACCTGGATGGATGCTTTTGGTGATTGGATGAGTTTACAGTCGATTGCTATTATGGCTACTTTTGATTCTAACCATTTCTATTGTAAAAGTTTCACCTTTCTTTTTTATCATTGTAAAATTTTCAGATGGACCTCATTAGAATCTCCCGACACTCTACTGGCCATTCCCATCTTGGTTGGCCCTACCTTCACTACAATTGAAAAAAAAAAAAAAAACCATACTAAAATTTAAACTACATTCACTCCAATTGAAAAATATATGTACTTAAATTTGAACCCTTATGTTCTTTGGTTGTCACGGGAGATTCATCCATTCTGACTTTAGATGGTTAGGCCACAGTCTTGCCCATAGAAGTGGTCCTTAAGGAGTTGATTCAAGTATGGATATGGTTGCTACTGTCCTTATACATTACAGTGATGTGAAATTTGAGACAAATGAAAATGTTACTCTTATTGATATGGAAGTTCTATAATCTTACAGGATCAAGTTGGTATCCATCTTAAGATTCTTATGCAGACCCAGTTGGATCCTCACATCAGTATCTTTCCTTCTTTCTTCACTCCCTTCGAGCTTCTTCGTAGTACAAAGTCGGCAAGACAGCCTTTCTCCTCGTGCTATAATCCTCACATCAGTTCCAGTAATGTTCACAAAATTTATGTCTTACTTAATTATCCACAGTGACGCCCGTCAGATTAACAATCTAAGACCAAAGGAAGATGTGCAACACTTATATCCAATGCATGGTTTAAACTGTCAGATTTGGAACCCTTTATTAGATGGGAGAATAACCAATACATATCAGCTGTATTGGTATGATTTAATTTTCAATAGAAAAGTAGAACAGAGTAGCCTGTATCACAGCAAACTGGCCCATATAGACATCAGGGATACATGTGAATTAGGTATCACAGCATACCAATATTATCCATAGGCTGTTATTACACCATGATCCAATAACAGATCCTGGATAATGAGTCTGGATCCTCTGAGGCTCCCCACTCAGGAGAAATTTGTCAGGCTAACTAAAGATAAATCTAACTCGTTAAAAAGAACTGCACTTTTCTCTGAGTTATCATAAAAATCTCCCTACAATACAATTGAACACTTGAGTTTATTATAATATTTTGTTAATGTGTTTGAAGGTCACCAATCTGAAAGGGATCTAAACTCCTGCTTATACAAATATTTTAAGCAGAACTATACAACAAGGGCTATAAATTCTAATGGGGTTATACCTACAAGAATGACACATAGTAACCATTAAAAAAAATCACATAGTGGGAGAATAAGCTTGTGTGCTGTGATTAAGCCTGTGCACAGGATGAATTACAAATGAAACTACATACAGGATGAATTTTCGTAGTTGTTTGTTTTCATATAATTCATAGGAATTCTTCTTAAAAGGAACTTCTTTAAGATTATTTAAGAGGTGAAGAATACAAGGAGGGGTGAAGGAGATGGGGTAGCAATGTGGGGCATGAATCATATGTATTTTATACAATGGTATTCAATCAAGCTCTAGGGTGCCTATATTGGATAACACTCTGCAATCAAGAGTCTTATTTGAACCCATCTAACAAGTTGTCCTGATAACACACACATTGAAATTACGTTTATAAACAGATCCCATCCATCTATCATTGAATTAAAAAATGTAGTAATAAAAAAGACTACAACCACAGTGAACCAAAAAAGTTAATAACTCATCATAAGGTTTTGCATTTCAGAAGAAAAAACTACTTCTCACCACATATTCACATCTAGCAGAACCATTCTTTGGAGTATGAGTTGCAAGCCACGTTTGTGTCCGAGTGATCTCAACTCCAGGATGTTGTTGCCTCTAAAAAAAAGGGAGCAAACATCCTCATTACAAAATTAGTTAAATGGGAAATAAATATGTGGAAGACCCAGGTGATAAACTCTAGCAAAATTCTTTCAAACATGCAAGAAAGAGCTCCCAAATTGAAGAAACTCACATGATGAGTTGATAGACTACTCCTTGTTAATCCCTAAAATCCTGTGAGCCCTCAGCCCATTCCATCCAAAGATCTGGCTAGCTTGGATATTTTGGGACTCAATCCCATCGGTCGGGGCAATTTTGCACATTAACTAAGTGAACAAGCATATACTATCATTCTGGATTAAAATTAGGAAGCTAGCACCCCCAACACACATAAAAGCAATTAAGCGAAGAGGCATTAAACCACCCAAACAAGTCACTGAGCCCATACTAGAGATACCCAACTAGAAGGGGGCCAAGTAGACTAGAACCCAGAATTTTCATAACCCTTGCCAGATCCAAGCGAGTGTCCAATGATAAAAGGCAATATTGAAACATTACAAAACTTGAAAAATAACTGAAAATCAATTAACAGTGATAAGAAGAGACCTACTATCCCAGATCAAAGAAATCAAGAAATTCTGAGAGTACCCAAACTCAGATATTGTTTCTTCTACAGTTCTGCCCCAACATTCAAGGGGGATAAGACAAAAATTGCATATTAATGAAACCCAACATAGCACTCCTTGTACATCAGCCTCTACCGAAGAAAAAACTCTTAACCCTCTTCTCAGTTAACAACGTCCTTCTTCCTCTGCGAAATTTGAAACCATCTTAACCCTCAAATACCCCAACATCTCAAATCTCCAACCACACGGCAGCATGAATGCCTCTCTCCATCGCAGCAGAGACTACTCTTTAATGTAATTCAGAAGACCAAAACAAACCTAATGGTAATAAAATACAAATCACACAACCATCAACGAAATTACTCATGTCTTCAATCCCCCAGAAAAAAAGGTAAAAAAATTCAAGAGCACAATGACTTGCAAAAGAGGGGCAATAAAACCACAACGCCCTACAAACACCAAGACCTACAACTCCAAGCCTCATTGCAAAACAAGAAAGATCAAACAACAACGAATCAAAACCCTCTTTCATTAGCAGACATTCTGATGCAAGATCAGTGAGCCAACCTAACTACCAACCCAGCAAAACCCATACACCAAATTTCAGGCCCAAAGGATGAGAATTTGTGACAACTCGTCCAATGCAAAAAGGATATTCTTTCCATCAAACTTTAATAGGAATATATTAAATGATTGTAATCAGATTCAGACTGTTATTTAGAATTCAATTAGGCTAGATGAAGTTTCCTCTTTTGAATACTCTTAGTTTTAGGTTTTTTTTTATTCCAATAAATACATGGATATATAAAGCAGTAAATCAGAGACAAAGATGAATAAAAATTTATACTTTGAGGCTCGTTTCCTTTTTGTGATAGACTCTTGCACCCAAATTTGAATGCCTGCACTGCAAGACCAGTGCTTGTGCTGTTAAGCCAATGCAGATACACCACAATCCATGTATCCTCAGGTCCCCCTTTGATTATACCAAGCTCTCCAACTAGTATGACAGAGAGGAAACAGAGTGATGGGGAACGAGGGAGAGAGAGAACAGAAAAGAAAGAGAGAGGAGAGGGGGAATGGTGCGTGAATGCAGGAAGAGGGAGGGGTGTACCTGGTGCAGGGGAGGGGTCCGCGGCGCGAGGAGGAAGATGAAGTCGTCCGGGGGCTGCTGCGCGCTCTTGGCAGTGCTGCTGTAGTCGTCGTGCAGTGGAGAGGGAGGGAGAGATAGAGGAGATGGGCTCTGGAGAGGGCGATGGAGGCAGGAGAGGAAAAAATGAGTGAGGTGAGTGAGGAGAGAGAACGAAATGAGTGAGCAGAGGGAGGATGGAGGCGAGAGAGAAATAAATGAGAGAGGAGAAAGAAGGGAAATAGGGAAATAGGAATTTCGAGAGGAGAGAGAACGAAATGAGGGAAAAAGCGCTGGTCGTGGGCGTGAGAGAGATGAAGAGCAGAGAGACCGGAGAGGGGGGCTGCCTCTGAGATGGGTCGCGCAGGGGGTTGTGAGATGCAGAGAGAGAGAGGGGGGGGGGCAAGATCGAGAGGGAGAGGAGGTGATGGTGCGGCTGTGAGAGAAATGGAAGAGCTCTGCGTCCTCCGTTACCTCATTTTACTATAGTTTCATTTCGTCGCCAATTCCTCTCCAAAAATAAACCGCGGAGAGAGTGTGCGCGCCCAAATTTTATGCATTCCGCGATGAAATAAATTCGCTGCGGAATATTATAAAGGTATTTTGTGGCGAAATATTTTTGTCGCAAAATATCTTTAATAATATACATTGTAGATGAGTTAGCGATGAAATAAACTCGTCGCAAAATAAATAATTTCGTCGCCAAATTTGTACCTCTTCATGGCGCCAGCCCCATCTTTTGGCGCCAAATTTTCCGCGACAACATTTAGCGTCGATTAAAAATTATCGTCATTAATTCATTTGTATTTTCATTTTAGGCGACGAAATTAATTTTTCGTCACGAAAACCACTATTTAGCGACAAATTCTCAAAATGTCGCGAAATATTCGCCGCGAAAAATGATTTTTGTTGTAGTGAATAAGTTATATGATGCTTTGAATTTAGCTACGCAATATACTTAAATTTAAAAGTGATATGTACATCATTGTAAAGCCACCTTTGGATTGGAAAACAATATGTAAATATAGTACTTTTCTTTTATTAATATGAGCATGTTTATAATATGTTATTTGATTGTATTGAATATTTTCCTTTGGGTATAAATCAAATACAAGCAAAACACATTTATTAATCATGTCATATTCTAATTTCAAATTATGGTCAATCATACCTTTGGGCTTAATCGAATCATTTCCTTTATGAAATTGCAATTTTAAGTGTTGTCATATTCAAACAATAGAGTTTGTACTACCTTAACTCAATTTAAAAAATTAAACAATTATCTATAATTGGGTCGTTTTGGCGGTACCAAGTTATGAAATTGTTGAATTCTTTAAATTGATAACAACACTTAAGTGATAAAGTTTAGTTCATTCGGTTATCAAGTGTGATGAACCAATCAATCAAAATATTGGTCCATGCACCATTACATAATTTCCGAATAACTTTATTATATCACATTTAAGTTGATTAGGCATCATTTCATAAATCAATGGTCAAATTATCATTAATTGATCATTGATCAATACCTAATATCTTTAATTGATTCAACACAACTATACATTCATCCAATCCAAGAAATAAATAACTCTAAATATTAAACTATAGTGAGCATATTTGAATATTAACAATAAAATAGAACTTTGATATTGCTAAATAAGTAAGATTTGCAGCGGAAGTAGCAAAAAAAAGTTAAACATAATGTTAAAATAAAAATATGCTCTAATTTAGAGTGATTAATCAGTCCATCAGATCTGTCCATGTGATAGATCTCAATGCCATCAATACATAGAAGAAAACGGATCATCAATCCATGTCCAAATGTGTCTTTTATGATCAAAATAAGATCTGGACCATATATTATTGACCAATCTGTTCAATTCTGAAATTAATCAATGAATTCAGAATATTATTTATGGCCAACACTATCATTTTAACGGCTATGATCGGATTGAATAAACAATATACATATATATCTATATATGAATAATTAGAATCAAACGTTAATGATCCATCTAACTTGATCTTGACCAATCAATGCCCAATAAAATTTCAGAATACAATGAGACCCTATTAATATTTGATAGAATGATTTGATGGTATAAAAATATTATCAGAATAATCAGAACCATCGATCAAACTATAATTTACAATTTCATATTGTAGGGTCAACTTTTAAACTTTGATTTGGGTCACTTCTGAAGCTTATTTTGGTCAATTGAATGTACAAATATGTACGGTCTAATAAGTGGGTCCATCTGGAAAAAATTCTCCAAAACTGAAATGGGCTTAGTGGGCCATTAACGGGTCAGGCCCAACCCACCATCGGCCCAGAAACTGGCTCAGACCAGAACCTGACCCAGTCCAAAACTCAGAAATGGATAGACTGGGTCGGGTCGGGTTGGGCTGAAACAGAAACTGACCCAGTCCAAACAGCTTGAGTAGACAGGCTGGGCTTATAAGGTCGGGTTGACCCGACCTGCCTGGCCCGGCCCAGTCACAAAAAAAAAACCAAACATGCACTGTCACCGATTATGATGAAGATTCACTTGCACAGGACTTATGCATATCGTGCGCTGCCTTGTGCACAGAACACGCGCAGGACAGCGCACAACCTTTTTTTTTTTTTTTTTGTTTTTTGTTTTTTTTTTATTTTAGATACTTTCATATTATCATGATTATGCTACTGACAAGCCCAAAAAATAATAACAGTAACAAAACATGAGATAAAAAATCTCTAATGTAATTCTTAAATAAATATAATTTAAATGACAGAAAATAAACCTTCTCTTCCCATCTCTTTCAGATTGGGTTGGGCACTGTAATCCTCATTTTTGAGGCTATTATTATTCAATAAATTGAATACCCTTCTATCAAATACCCAAAATTTCTTTCCTCTGGGTATTTGGTTTTTTATTCCCGGAAGAAACCAGAAAGCCCCCATAAAACGATAATAGATTATTGGATTGAAACCAACCTTTCTCTGATACCAAATGTTAGAAAATCTTGGGTTTGTAAACCCTCTCTGGAATCAATTCGATAATACTGTAATCATATAATCTAAACCATTAGAGTAGTAAAATGGTACCTGATTGTGCCATCTTCAAACTCTGATCCAACAGAAGGTTGGTCTTCAATGGGGGAATCACAACTCTCTTGTGCCTTTTCTTTTCTTCTCCGGTAAGTGATGGTTGCAGAGAAAACGATAATAGCGAAGAGAGTAACCCAGGTTGCCTTTTATAGGCCCTAATTCTCTCCTTCCATCAAGAAGAGAATAAATACGTTTTAACCCTCAATTAACTTAGATGGCTGTTACCAAAGGTAAGAATTAATCTCATTTAAGGAAAATTGCAAAGAGAGGGAAAACTGAAATTTTAGATTGACATTGTGGGCCACGTTATTCGGTCCAACAGCTTGTACTATCCACACAAAATAAAAAATGTGCTTAGGGCATGTGTAGAGATGAAGAATCAGGGGTGCTCGTGAGATCTATGACAGATTATTTGCACAGAAGGAAGGCACAGATTATATGCCTGGTGGGTTCTACCCATACTACGGAAGTAACGCCCAATGTAAAATGCTACTGAGCCTAGTCAATAATGTAAACGCTATGCGGAAAATCATAATGTAAATCACTCAGATGATGAAAGTATGATGAAGTTTATTTAAAGAAAACTTAAACGGGTAGATTATTTGTCACAGTTCTGACAATGCAGAGATATGGATATCCCACGATCTCTCGTTCAGGAAGATCATAGTCATTAAACCACTATATACATAATAATCTCGTCAGCAATAACAGCAAGCCGCCTCACAATCTCGGTCTTCTGTTTGAATGGTTCAACTAATCCTGTCTGGTTCTTTAGCATCTCTCCACATTTGGTGATTTCCTCTTCTGCGTGTTGTACTGAAACGAGCACCGAGTCATATGCTGAATGGAGCCCCGGTTTATGGAAATGCTTGAACGCATCACTGTTCATATATCTGTCGGCCGACGCTAGGATATGAATCGCCTTATCATACTGCTTCCCACATTCTCTCAACACAAGCTTAGATGCGGGGTCAAGACGTCCCCTCATCAACTTGCTGAGTAGTTGGCGAGCGTCCTTGGCACCATCGAAGACAGATTCGCAACAGAGCTTACCCAAGTCGTAAAAAGTGGCATTGGAGCTGCCGGGACGAGAAAGGAGAGAGGAGACACAGAGGTCGTAGTAGTCGGTCATTTGGCAATTTCCTTGGATTACACCAGTGCCGGTTGGGGCAGGCGGGACAGCAGCTGTTGCAGCAGAGATGATTAGGAATAGGAGGAGAGAGAGATGGGGAAGAAGTGATGCGGGGATGGCCATCTTTTCGTCTTGGGACTGGCCTCCTGTGAGAGCACAATATTGAGAAGAGACGTGTATTTATAGGAGGAGCTTTTACAATCTTTAAACAATAGAGAGATATGGGGTTGTCTGTAAATAGTAGTAACAGATATATTTAGGAATTCCAAATGTGGTTGACTTGGAATTCATTGAATAATGAAATCTTTTTGCCTATTATGATTCTTTTATTTAAGATTTTTTAGATTTGGGCAAGTGAGGTTTTCTCTATTTTCAGCTTGTGAGTCGCACTTGATGAAAGAAAACACCTTGAATAAAGGTTACCAAAAAGATTGACCTGAATTTATTATGCTAATTGTAAATCAGATACAACTATGTGTGGGTCCAAATCAGGGAGTCCTCTTTTGGCGACCACAATGACAATTGGATATATTTGCCTTGGATGATTAGAAAAACATGAGGGCAATGGTGGACCCAAGATTTTCATTTGGGTGGTGCGTGCAATGATCCTAGTCTAATATGATGCATAGGCAATCAAGCAAAGATTAAGGCACTCATAAAATCTAATGGGTTCACCTAATCATCTAGGTAGCTCCTAACTGTTTGAAGAGTACACATAGGTCTCCAATCCAGTCATATGAAGCCAAATCGATCAGATAAGTCCCCAGGTTGAATGGTGGGGTCACAATACACTTGGTAAGGTCCCGCTTAAACACCAAACTCCTAAAACAGAGATTGTTATCCTTTATAGGGACATGGCTTACCTAGACATCGACTTGACCAAAGAGCGAAACTGGTGCAATCTTCGGTGGTCCACGTCCTAATGAGCTTGAAATCCTAAGGCCAATGTCTAATTAACTTTCATTACAGATGGATGCCTATGTGGGGTATGTTTAAAGCTAGTGGGCAAGAATCCGGTGATGAAATCTGGTGATGAAATCCGGTTCTTTTCTTGTTGGGGTTGATTGCCCTTAACTAAGTGCGTATCTAATTAACTTGTGTGTCAATCAAGCAATCACACTTGCATAATTTAAATCAACCAAGCCCACTTGCGAATAAAAGGAGTTGTTGGTCAAGTTTAGAATACACCTAGAGTACTTCCACCCCTAGCTTCTTGAAGTCTTTAGAAATCCTTCTTTTCCAATCATTTGTTGTCTTGCAAACTGTCAAAAGAAATCAGTATTAGAATAGACAGAAACAATAAAAAAAAAAACTTCTTTTAATTTTTTTTAATTTGTTTTTTTATTTTAAAACCCTTTGACCAAATAGTTGACTTTTGGTCAGGACCTCAAAAGTATGTCAATGTTGGGCTCGTTGGAGAGAGGATTTTATGCTGAACATTTTTCATGTTTTGCATTTCCTGATCTGAGGTATGGAAAGTCCTCTAAATTCTATTGCAATTTCTACTCAAAAGTGGTCCCCACGAATTAAGATTTCTAATTTAAAAATTAAGATTCCTGATTTAAAATTTTTCTTAAATCTGGCTCCTCGGCAATGGCGCCAAAAGTTTGATGTGACCAGAACTTGATGATGTCCTAACTATATATAGAGGGATCAAAGCACAAGGGCTTACCAAAGCTTCAGTAGGTTAGTATGCATGGGACATTTGAATAAAATACTTCAACAACAAATATTATAAGATTCAAATTCGCCATTTTAGAATAAAATAATTAACCAACTGAATTCTTTATAATATTTCTGGCCTTTTCGTCTCCTGGACTTACTTATAAAAATGGTGTGTCCAGGCCCTCCACGTGAGAGCGTTTGGTCTAAACTCTAGTAACTTGGGAACAATGCTCTTTAACCGCAAGTGCACGGCTGTCGATTTGAGAAGACGCAGGTCCAACCTACAGGGAGCTAGTCAAAGAAACTTTTAAATTAAGAAACTTAATGAATAAAAGAAGATGAGTTTTTAAATGAGTTAACGTAAAGAAAATCACACAATCAATTAGAAGATGAAAAATAATAGTTGATAAATATGATTAGAGCATAAGAATCCAATAAGCATCCTCCCGTTTATTTATCAAGTAATCATAACTTGGTTCAACCTTTACTTCAAACCAAAGATAAATCAATGTTTTTTACTTGGATAATTTAACTTTAAAAGCATTTTTAATTAACAAAAATCCAAAATCCAAGACTTCCTTCACCTCATAGAAGTATAGAAATAATCTAAGCATTACCTATCAAAGGTAAGCATAACCCATCAAAGGAAGCTCAATCCTAAGTATGGACTATCAAACCAAAGCATGGATAGTCAAAAATTAATTTCTATTTTCAGAAATTAAGAATGGAGGTTTCCCTAGGGCACAAAGGCAAATCTATTAATCATTATTATGCGCACATAAACATGGAACACAAATTGTGACTACTCAATAAATAAAAAGGCGATTACTTATCTTCATCCATAGCTCCAATTAGAGAAATTAGCCCGCCATAGTAAAGGACACTTCTTGATTTATCATTTAAAAGACACATTTACAACTTCTCTTTCACAATAATCTTCTTTCAAAAAAAGTCCTTGGACATGGCCCAATGATACCAAAAGACAAAATCACTGGAAAGAAGAAGAGGGAAGACGAGATGGGCGCCGGCCTCACCAATCTCTCGCGAGCACCACACACAACATCACCAATCACTCATGAGCAGCACTCACGGCCTCCTTTTTTGTGGTCTCCTCCTTCTGTCTGGCCTCCCCAATCACTTGCAAGCAGCCCTTTTTATAAGGGTGCATAGGGGACAAATGTCCCTTTTGATTACTGCAGTAAGGTTCGTCAAGTGATTGGCACAAGTCTTCACGTGGTATGCACAGGTCTTCAATATTGCGGCTTGTGACAATCCATCTGCGTGCGTTCACTCCTATGGGTGGTGCTATGGTGTACAAGTGTGGGTCCCACATATAGCTTGTGTGGACTTTTCTTCTCCTTTGATTCTCTCTTAATGCTGGTCCAAAAAACACGAAGATACCTTACAAAAATAATCAAGAAAAATTACTTCATGTGTAAATCAAAAGTCATGTGAGATTTTTGGCTTTTCATGCTAAGGATAAAAATTTTCAAGATTTTAAGTGAGAATGTGGTTATTCAAAGGATGTTGACATAAAAACATAAAAAATCATCATTTCCCAATGAAATCGAGCATGATTAGGTGATGAAGTCCTTAATTATTAAAAGTTAATGATGAAAAACGTGCAATTCTAAGGACTCATCACAGACCTAACAGAAACAGTCTTGTTCACACAATATGGTTCTCATGCGTACAGTTTTAGAGTCCCAGAATATTTGATCATATGCATACCAAGCGATCTTTATGCATGGCATTTTCATGGCATTTACATTCTGTTTGTTGCAACAACCTGTGTATGGTGATGAAGTCATGTATGCACTTCAATCCTCCTGAGCATGTATACATTTCAACCTCCTGAATCTATTTATGGATCAAATGTGGATCTACAAATTCACCAAATAAGCAACATCTAGTGCCCAAGCTATTTTTCAAAATTACTGAATATGAAAAATACTTTTTATTATTCCTAATCCCCATAAATTTAGGCCCATGTTGGTAGGATTATTGGAATTGAGTGTAATCTGGTTATCTGTTTGCCCAATATTCAGGGGGATATCCGTTTGCCCAATACTAAATTGTAAATGATTATGGTAAATTGAGTGTTTAGGACAGAATAATAAAGAAGTGAGGAGCATGTTTTCTTAGTCATTTTCGACTATAATTCACTAACCATATTTTCATTATTTGTGGTCTAGCTTGCATATGGATATGATCTCATCATCATCACCTTTGTTCACTATCCGGTTGTAGATGAATATATGACACCAAAACTAGGCATGCATTTTGGTGATTTAAGTGAAGCATATAACTTTTACTACTCTTATGGAAAACATGTTGGTTTTAGCGTAAGAAAAGAATCAACTCTTAAGGAAGATGGGGAGGTAGTTTGGAAGCGATTTGTTTGTTCAAAGCAGGGTAAAACAGATGAGAAACATTGGATTGATAAAGAAGTTGTTCAAAGGCGTCGCATGGAAACAAGAGTCAATTGTAAGGCTCAGATGCAGGTGAAAATGGTTAAATCAGGCGGTTATGTAGTGTCCAATTTTGTTTGTCAACATTCTTATGCCCCCACTACTCTGAGTAAGAGATTTATGCCAAGGTCGCATCTTGAAGTTCTAGAATCAAAGAGACAAATAATAAATACATATGATTCCATAAATGTTCGAAACAAACAACAAATGCAAGTCTTTGCATCGCATTTGGGGGGACTTGACAAGATTGGATTTACATATATTGATGCTAAGAATCACCGTAGGGATGAAAAAGAAAAGAAAAATGGGCTAGATGGACAGTTGTTATTTCAGCTCTTTGAAAATCGCAAAGAAATGGGCAGTAGGTTTACATATACTATTGAGCGAGATGTAGATAAAAGGATACCACATGTTTTTTTGGGAAAATGGGGCATTTCGTTCGGCATACAAAATTTTTGGTGATGTTATAACATTTGATACAACCTATAAGACAAACTGTTATAGAATGATCTTTGCTGCATTTGTAGGTTGCAACCACCAAGATCAAACAACTTTATTAATTTGGTTGTGGGTTCTTAGCAAACGAAAAAACCAAGTCATTTGAGTGGTTGTTAAACAAATAGCATGAAGCCATGTCATTTAGCCCACCAAGAGGAATCATAACAGATCATGATCTAGCAATGACTAAAGCCATAAAGAATGTCATGCCGGACACATGTCATCGGTACTGTTTGTGGCACATCATGGATAAATTGCCATCGAATTTAGGAGGCGTCTCCATTCATAATGAGGGCTTAATTGATGAGATTAAAAGGTGTGTTCATAACTAAGACACTTCTACTCAATTTGAGAGTTCTTGGATTCTGATCATGACAGAATATAAGCTTATGAATAATGATTGGTTGGCAGATATAATTAGGATTCATAATATGTGGGTTGCGGCATATTTAAAGCATAATTTCTTTGCTGGCATGTCAACTACTCAAAGGAGTGAAAGCATAAATGCATTTGTAAAGCAGTACGTAGAATACAAAATCTCATTACTTGATTTCATTTTGTGTTTTGAAGCCAGGGTTTAATGTTTAAGATATCTTGAAAAAAAGAAGGATTTTGAGAATGGCAATGGGAGGCCTAAAATGAAGGCATGTTCAGCAATGGAAAAGCAAATGGCCGATATCTAAACAAGAAACTTATTTTATAAGTTTCAAGATGAGTTAATCATCACCATGTCACTTGATTGAAATGGAATGTATTTTAGAATTATGTTGAGAAAGTTACATAATTGAATAATTTAGAGTATGCTATAATACAAGTGTAATTCGATGAAGATGAAGTAATAATGTTCATATGTGTTGAAAAATAACCAAACTTGCAAAGAACACAGATTTTTATGTGTAGAAATTTAAAAACTTATAATAACATCCACCATAAAAAAGGGCAAGATTTTCATTGTCAATAATTAAAATGAAAGGACAATCTCAAGAGTAGGTAAAGAGCACTTGCAATATCATTTATATTAGTCCCCTTCATTTTCTGTGTTATTCTTCCTCTCTTCCTTTTATGGTTATGTAAGGAAACATCTTCTTGACATCATCAGAGGACTTGTGTGTAGCAGGACATATGGGTAGCAGTGAAAAGGCCTACATGTCAATAACAACAGAGGAACATAATCGAAGGGCATGTCAAATAGATTTCAAATGAATTTTAAAAAGAACATTCATTTAAAAAACAGATTTCAAAAGTAAATAAAAAATAACTAGCAGAATCCAAAAGAAAATAAAAAAAAATAAAGATTTCAAAGGACAACTGATCGAGATGAAAGAATATGGATTCTGAGCTGGGCGGATCGACGAACGTGGCCTGGCTGCGCTGGCTGATAGACAGGCGTGGCCTGGACTGGCTGGACGTGGCCTGGCTGCGGTTGCTGATCGACGTTGGCTAGATTCTAGCGCAGATCTGCAAAAGAGGAGGAGACGTCCAGTGTGTTCCCTAAGCTTAACGTGCCCTGGCTGTGGAGAGGGAGAGCTTCGAAAGAGGAGGAGATGTGCAGCGTCTTCCCGGTGTTCAACTTGCCCTAGCTATGGAGAGAGAGAAAAAGAGAGAGAGAGAGAGAGAGAGAGAGCTGTGAAAGAGGAGATGCATCGATCCCTCACCATAGGGTGGTATGGGATGAGGGGGGCTTTCTGAAATTTTGGGCCTTTCATTGTTACACCCCGACCCAAACTAATCATGATTAAGGCTAATTAATTGAGATTAATGCTAATTAAGCATGGATAAATGGGTTAATCAAGGTTAATGACCAAAGAGAGACAAATCAGTCGCAGATGATGCATTAAGCATAATGAAATGAAATTGAGTTGGTTAAAATGAGTTCAGACTCAAACAAGGTAGACTAAGGACTTTTTCGTAAATTCGGGTTTTCGCGTATTTCATCTAATATAGAAATTCTGAATACCAACGTCTGTATCTCGAATGGTACGTTAACTTTCATAATAAACGCGATTCCATTTTACCTCAACTAGATCAAATGAGGTTTCATTTGACTCAAAATGTAATAAAGATTAATAGGAGGGGGTTTTAGTGTGAAGTGTCCTTATTTTAGAATGAAATGGATCATTCATTCATTTCACTTCAACAACCCTAGACTCATCCTCATCTCCTTCCTTTTCTCTTCCATTCCTCTTCATCAAGAGTGAGATTAGGAGTGCTTGAGTAGCCTTGAGTGAGGAAGCTCCATCTTCATCTTCTTCCTCGAGTTATTCCTCCATTGTTAAAGCGATAGAGCTTGAAAGATAACTCAATCATCAGGGCCCACCACCTTTGTTCGGCAAGACGAATCCTCTTGGGTAAGTCTGGGTCTGGGCTCTAATACCACTTGTTAAGTACTATGGACCACCATAAACTCCACATTGGTATGATATTGTCCACTTTGGGTCTAAGCCCTCATGGATTTGGAGTACTTAGTCCTACTTATATGCCCATGATCTTTCCCATTTCTAACCCCATTTCTAACCGATGTGGGACTTTGGTTGCACATCCCCAACACAAAGGACCCCTTATGAAAATTAAAGCAAACCCAAAACAAAAAGTGAGCAAAGTTTCACACTAATCTGATATATATATTTTTTCTTTTACGAATGGACAGGATTGTACACTTAATTTGATAGCAAAGGAATTGCCACCTGAAGTAAAGATGATCACTGGTTCCATCACTGCTCATGGAAGACAATCAATGGATGAGAAAACCGGATTTTCCTTCGTAAATTGCAACATTCATGGATCTGGTCGGGTGTGGCTTGGACGCGCTTGGGGCCCATATGCTTCTGTTGTCTTTGCTAGAACATACATGTCTAGTAACATTGCTTCAGATGGGTGGAATGATTGGAGTGATCCTTCTAAAGACCTGTCTGTGGTCGACCTTGTTACTAATCCCTGAGTTCTTTCTATTAGCATTCATTCACATCAGTAGCAATTCTTTTGGACAAAAGCCTACCATGACAACATTTTTCATAATTCTAAATGAATATCCAAACTTTAGAAACTAGAAGATTAAGGCTGTAAATTAAGGATCTGGGTCTAGGCCTGTGTCGGGTCCATAGTGTTTCCAGACCTAGAATTGGTATTGATGGACCCATTTGGACTAGGACTTGGACCACTTGTCCAAATGTATTATTATATATTTATATATGATAATACATAGTGCATATTTTCTGTCTATACTAGATTGATTATTAATTGGGACCATAAATGGTTCACACACCCCATTAGATGCCAAACATAGAAGTTCTCTTAGTTGCACAATTATTCTCGGATTTTTCAGGGGTAGAAAATTGAAATGGTCAGAACTTTCAACCTGAGTGTCAGATTAGTGCAATCTACATACCGTTGGAAAGCTCTTTTCGAGTAGATATCCGTGGAGCCAAGATTTCATAAATCAGAGCTATATCGAGGAATATATGACCTCCGGAAGTTGACTGTTATAATTTTATGCGAGAATTACAATAAGTTTTCAAAATTGACAACTTGAGAGATGTTTGAGGAGTTCAATTTGGCAAGACTTGGAGTCCAAGAGACCACACTTAGTAACAAATCCTCTTCAATTCAAATTCTTTCCAATTGTGAAGCCTAACTTGAGTCCTAAGCAAGAAATCTTTACCAATAAGGAAACAAGTCCTAAAAGAGAGGGATATTTTTTGCTAAAAAGGATGAATCAACATCTATAAAGCAATTCTTCACCAAGCATCTCAGTACAGCCCTCTCTTCTATTCTTTTCTTTCTCTCTTCCTTTCTTCTTTTCTATTAGATTATTTTTATTTTTGGTAGCCTTGGGCCATGTCCAAGGATTTATTTTGAAGGAGAAAATTTGTGAAGGAGAAGTTGTAAAGATGCAATTTTTAATGATAAATCAAGAAGCATTCTTTGCAATAGCAGGCTAATTTTATTGATTAGAGTTATGGATGAAGGTAAGTAATTGTCTTTTTATTTTTTTAGTAATTCTAATTTGTGTTCCATGATTATGTGCTTAATGATAATTAATAGGCTTGTCTTTGTGCCCTAGGCAAATCTCTATTTTTATTTCCAAAAATAAAAATTAGTTTTTGACTACTCATGCTTAGGTTTGATAGGCCATGCTTAGGATGTAGATCTTTTGATGGTTTATGCTTACTTTTGAAGGGTGATGCTTAAATTATTTTTATTCTTTTATGAGATGAAGGAAGTGTTGAGTTTTGAATTTTTTTATGATTAAAAAGGGATTTTAAAAGTTAAAATTTTCAAATTAAAAACATTGACTTGTCTTTGATTTGAAGTAAAAATTGGAACAAGTTAGGGTTACTTGATAAATAATTGATGGATGCTTATTGGATTCCTATGCTCTAATCACCTTCATTAATTGGTAGATTTCGAATTTCTAAATTAGTTGCTTATTTTAATATCTAAAAACTCAAAACTTTTCTTAATTGTTAGTCAATTAGTTTTCTTAATTTAAAAGTTTCTTTAATTAGCTCCCTGTGGGCTCGATCCGTTCTTGCCACTGTCTCATCTAGACACCATGTACTTGTGGTGTTTTATAATTGATAAAGATCACATCAGCCTGTGATTTGAATTTAAAGTTAAGATGATAAATCTTAGCTCATTAAAGATTAGATTAGAAAATCAAATTCTCCATCATTATAGAAAATTTAAATGACGAGATTTAGGGAGGAGATTTGGAGAGGTGTGGTGCGTAGGCTCAATAAACAAAAATATAATGCAATTATTAAAGTTATTGGAAAAGAATAGATTTTACAGAAACGAATAAATTGTTTAGATCTATTATATATATTGGGTCAAAATTACTTTTTTAAATACAGATAAAATTATATATAAATGCATTCATAATGAGCATATAAATTAGAATAAGCTAATAGAGAAAATATCTATCGAATTTAGTTCAAAAAAAAAAAAAAAAAAACAAAGAAAGAAAGAGATCAAATAACTATGGGTCCAAGTTATGTAATCACCCACTAAACCATAACAACATCTCAAAAAATAAATTCAACATCAAACCCAAAAAAAAAAAAAATTAAAAGAGAATAAAAAGAAATAGGTAATTATATTGGAAAGTGAGCTCCACCTTATCCACATATAGGACTTAGACGAAATACTGTTCTAGTGTGGCTTTGCAAAACTCAATACATCAAATTCTTATTTCTCTATACCCGTGATGTATGAAATCAGCAATAAAGGGGTGGCAAGGAAGAAGAGTCATGACCAAATGCCAAGCAGATATGACCACCCCGGGGCCCACCACATGTTAGAAATTACCTTTTAGTCAAATTTTAATTATTCAAATATAATGCAAATTAAAACATTTAGATGTAAAACTATAAATGCAATTGAAATTATTAGATCTGTTGAAACAGTCAACTTGTAGCTCCATGGACCATATTTGATAATTATGAGTTAACTGGCAGGTACATTGTCCATATGACCGCAGAAGGCCTAGGCCGGGCAGACTGAATCTTTCCAACTTGAAATTGTTTAATTATCAGGTCTAATTTTTAGCCCAGGATGTAGTCAATGGGCCAAACGTAAATTCAGAGCCTAAACATCTGCTAACAGATAGGCCCAATGGGCTTAGATGTGTCAGGCTACCTGGGCTGTACAATCGGATGCTTGAGATTGTTTTTTGGCACACTTTTTTGAGTAATGCTACTTGGACAAACTTTTTTGGCCAGAATTTGGCCAACCCATATGGTTTGCATTGAATATCATAGTGATATTCAATGCAAACCATATAGGTTGGCCAAATTCTGGCCAAAAAAGTTTGTCCAAGTAGACTTTTTGCACTTTTTTTTTGTTAAAACTGGATGATTTCGTTTAAGAGGAAAAATGAAAGGCTAACATTATAGTTCCCTCGACAACCATATGAGCATCCACCAAGTTCACAATTTTAAAATATGACAGCAAACATTCTATAGGCCTAGTAAAAGAAAATGCAAACCCATCTTTTTTTAAAATATGACAGCAAACAGTGCAGACAGCGCCGGTCTGGTCTAGCCTGGCTGACTTGCAAACCCATCTTTTTTTCCATCTATTTGAGATTGGGCTTATGTCCTTTGGAAAAATGGGATGGTGAATTGTTTAATTATCAGGTCTAATATTTAGCCCAGGACGTAGTCAATGGGCCAAACGTAAATTCAGAGCACAAACATCTGCTAACAGATGGGCCCAATGGGCTTAGATGTGTCAGGCTAGCTGGGCTGGACAATCGGGCTTTCCCCTCACAACATTTAGTTTCTGGGTACAAGAATTTTTAGCCCAAAGCCATAGGAATGAACCCAAACCCAGCCCAAACAGTGCAGATCACGCCGGTCTGGTCTAGCTTGGCTCACTTGCAAACCCATTTTTTTTTTCCATCTATCTAAGATTGGGCTTATGTTCTTTGGAAAAATAGGTCTCTAGAATTGATGTGGATGAAAACCCATCTTCCTTCTGTTTCAGATGAGACTTCATGTTCTTTGTAAAAATGGGTTGGTGGTATTTAAGGTTCTGAGAGAGAGAGAGAGAGAGAGAGAGAGAGAGAGAGAGAGAGAGAGAGAGAGATCTTTTTGGTGTCCCTTCTTGGTGTCCCTTCTTTTTTCTGGGTTTTGTTTGTAATGGGTTGGAGATATCGAGCAGGATTGTTTTCATATGGGTGGCGTCTGCAGAAGTCACACAGGTGAATCTCCTTCGCGTGAGGCTCTCCTCTCTGTAAGATTGAACTACTATGGCTCTGTTATTTGTTGTTTTGATAAGTTTTTTTGTGATGGAGGAAGCTTTTTGAACTATTATTAGTCTGTTGCTGGTTAACCAAAATCATCCTCGGTGTTTTTGGGGAGAGAAAAAATGCAAAAGGTGATGCAGATCTGTATGTGAAAGAAGAAGAAAGAGAAGGAAGTAAAGAGAGGAAAAGAAAAGAAGAAGAAGTGCAGTGTAGATGGTTATGCAGGTGGCAGTGTAGGGAAAAGGGAAAGGACAGGGAGGCACCCTTACCTTTGATGAAGTTGCACGATGACTGCTGCCACTGCAATGTCAACAGAAACAGCAGAAGTTGAGGTAGCAGAAGCCAGTCTGGCATTTGACGAAACCAGATCCGGAGACTGGTTTTGGATGATCTTGACGAAAAATCTTGAAGCAGAGAAAGATCCTGACGAAAAATATCTTAAAAGTAGAGATGGGCGATGGAAGAAGATGGGCTGGAAGAAGATGGGCACAATGACAACTTGAAGCAGAGAAAGATCTTGACGAAAAATCTTGAAGTAGAGAAAGATCCTGACGAAAAATATCTTGAAGCAGAGATGAGCGGCGGAAGAAGATGGGCTGGAAGAAGAGCGTTGGAAGAAGATGGGCACGAAAAAGAATCGCCGTGAGATGATATGGAAGATTGGAGGGGATGGAGAGATTTTAGGGAGGTTTGAGGAGATGATACGGTGGTACTCTAAAGGCGCTTTCGTTTTTATTCTTTTGTATTTCTCTAACGGAAGAGACTTTTCAGGGCTTGGGTGGCACCCCTCACAGCCCACTCTCCCTTTGCTTTAATATATATAATATGTATATCGATTGAGTCATATTTGAACGACTACAGTTGTAATTGGACTGTTGATCACCGATGTGTGTAGACACTATAATATTTATCGATCGATTTATGACCGCCGACGTGATTTAGATAGTTAGGGTTGACCACCCAAAGCAGTGGCATTGCTTCCGTGTGATTATTGTATTGCTCTATTGTGTAGATTGGATTTAGGTTATACGTTCTTTTCATCATTATCACAGTGTTATTCTTTTATGATCATTATTTGTCATTACTCACATTGATCTTGTGTTTTATTTATAAATTATGATTTCGTGCTTGCTGTTTACCTTGTTTATTGGTGCATAGGTACCGACCCCTACCCTGCCGTGGAGACGGAGGAGGCCAGGGTCAAGCCTTTGAGCCAGTTGTTGAACCTGAGTGGAGAGCCGAAGAAGGCTACAGAGCTGTCTGAGTTTGCGCCGGAGTGACTTTCATCATAGATACTATGTTAGTAGCAAATTATTCATAATGAACCTACTTTTATTTACTTGTTTAGGCTATTTTGAAAACTTTAACCTTAAATATTTACTTAATTAGTTATTTGTTGGTTTGATTTTGAATACTGATACCAATTGATATAATGCTTCCCCAAAGATTTTATTATGACTCGTCATGTTTCAAAATTTTGTGAGTCGATATTTGGGAGCTTCTGTCGCATTAAACACAGGAAATTGAATGTTTATTCTTATTTTTCACGTCTTTTCCTGGTTGTAATTTTGGGAACGTGACACTGTTCTCTTTGCTTCCTAAAGTTGCTTTGGGAGAGAGTTGGATTTCTCCTGAAGATGTACGTAGAACCAGACTAACTAATTCTTGCTCTAACTCTAATTACATGCTCATAAAGCGTTTTGTTTAAAATGCAGCTCTCATGGGGACCCCTTCTCGAAGACGTCACACGACTAGATGATAATGGCGTTAAAGAATCAAATAGGTTGGCATTTACTCTCATCTAATACCGTTTACTTAATCAATATGCATTAATGATTCACAGATAGGTTAATTTTTAAATCTAGTATAGGTAACAAACCCATATCACATAGCACTCTGGCTCAATCAATTAAGCAACAAATTCAGAAAGGCTTGTATAATGACGCGTCGGACTCATGGTTCAAACCAAAGGATGTGATCACAGCTAGAAGCAACTCTGTGGTAGGATTTATTTTCTCCTCACAATTGTTTCAAATTCTAGATTTCCATCTTATGAGAGCCTAAATGTACATTTAAGGCCCCTAAAAGATGACTGTGTTATACCTTGGAATGGTAGTATATGACCTTATTTGTGTTATTTCAATGTTTGCAGGTGTTTTAGGTGAAGAAAATGAATTCAGACCTAAATTGGAGAAAAATAAAACCATCAGGACGAACCAGGACAAACTGCCTCTGGGTGTCTTGCGTCTGGACACCAGACCCAATGAGCGACGTCTAAGCAGGATGCCAGACACTGGACAACAGACCCAGCGAGCGACGTCCAAACTATTGCCTGCTGGCGTCTGGACACCAGACACCAGACACTGGGTGTTCGGACGCCAGACCCAGAGAATAGCGCCCAAACATGATGTCAGACATTGGGCGTCCGGACGCCAGACCCAGCGAACGACGTCCAAACATGGCGCTAGACGCTGGGCGTCCGGACGTCAGATCAAGCGAACGGCGTTCAAACATGACGCCAGACATTGGGCGTTCGGACGCCAGATCTAGCGAGCAACGTCCAAGCTACTGCCAGCTGGCAATCAATCACCTTCCGGCCTCCACAATCTACACCTTATTTTTCTGTTTTGAATGGGACGTTGGTCATCTCCTACGAATTCATGCAAAGTAGAGCAAGAGTTTTTAAGATTGCAAGCAGGTTGCTTCCAACATGCCAAGCTCATTGTGAATTTATTTACTTGTTGACCTGAAAGATTGGTCAAAGGGAATGATCCAATTTTATTTTGCCACTAATTAATCAGATTTTCTGACTCATCACGAATCTATATCTATTTCATGATTGATTTATCTTCTATTTTGTCAGATTTGTGTCTGTCCATCCGCGTGATGGACTACTTTATCATAATTTTTTTTCTTTTTTTTTAAAAATTTTGATTTCATAGAGGCTCAAACTCATGCACCCTTGCGCACTACTCATGTTTTTAACCAATTGAGCCGTGAGATTCTTCTTTTGCTATATGGGGTCCTCACCTCACACCTTTTCTTTTGCTAGAACTAAGAAATGAACATGTGTTTTTGTGATATGGGAATTTTCCTGTTTCATACCTTCAAAAGTGATGGTTCAAAAACCTCTCTCATTAGCGCTTTGGTTGGTTGCAAGTTGCAACTGAAAGCTTTCATCTTTGGAAGGAACTGATATTCTATTTCTGTGGCCTTTCCTTGTTTAGTGGTTGCATCTTTGCCATGAAAATTAGAAAATAAAGAAGAAGAAGCAGGAGGTAAAGTAAAATACATTTCTTCCTCTTTTCAATAGTTCACAACTCAACTGTACAATTTGTTTCATAAATTGGGGGGTCCAAGTTCATCTCTTTGAGTAAAGCATCAATGATCTCTACAACTTTCTTAAACTGAACCCAAGGTTCTCCAAACTTCTAATTATGAAGCCTCTTGGACTTTCTTTTCCCTGTTTTTAAACTCTTTCAAGGTAGGGATTCGGAATATGGTGCTAGCTAGTTGAATTTTTTTTATGCTTCTGTAATTAGATTGTGGATTATCAGATGATCGACAACTTTAAAACAAATTTATGTTCTACCAAAAACAAATAAAAAAAAAGAAATAAGATGTATGAGATGCTCCATTCAGACTCACTGAAGCAATGGCCGCCTTAGAGCATTCGCATGTGCCTCTTCAAATGCACTGTTTAGCTATAAAGTAGCTAAAGCAACATCAAATCAGTGCACAGCAGCCTCTGTATCCATCCGTTGAAAAAGCATGGATGAACAGTTGCTCTCTACACTTGACTATGCACTGTAGCTCGGGATTCATTAAAAAAATGATTTCTTGTTTTCTCTTTCACCCTTTGTCTGCAAGTCTACTCAAGAAAAGCAGAGAACATAGTCTCTCTCAACTCTCAAGCTCAGAGGATCTGTGCAAGAACTCAAGACTGGCTGTTCTTGGACTTCATCGACAGGAGGTAGAGCGTGGTAAACGACGCCGATCGACACCCATTTTGATCGGACTTGAGGTTTGTCATTTCTTTTATGTTTTCCTTCATTTTTTCCCCAATCGATGGGTGTTGATTAGCCTTGCGATTTTGCTCACAAGGTGCTGGAAGAAGTGATAATGGATTGTAAAGATCTTGCCTTGCAACTTGGCTAGTACGACACCTGGATATGAATTTAAGAACATGCTGTTGAAGTCTTGACCAAAAATAATCTTGCTCCACCAAGTCTATGGTCTTATCATGACAAAAATGAATGAGGCCAATGTGTTGTTGTCCCTCACTGGTGGCAATCTGGGTGGCAACTGACCGACAAATAAATTTGAAAACTCTTTCACCAATGGCACTATCAATCTAAGCCTTGTGTTAGTTGTTCCAATCTCCTTACCACAACATAATCAGCCCCACTTTCTGAAGCCTCTTCTATAAATTTTGATTTCGAGAGAACATTTAGGGGATTAATAAAGTAATTTCCATAGGAATCTTCTCCATTTTGGGTTCCAATACTATCTTAACATTATCCTTTGCAAAGGTGAAAGTATTTTTATACCCGTAATGTATGATACAATGGTCATACTGCCATGGTCTCCCTAGCAATATCTGGCACACATCCCTGGGCACAATATTGCACCACACATTGTTATGGTATTTACCTCCAATAGAAAGGGGAGCTCATACTAATACTAATAAAGGAGGGTATGAGTATTGATTGTCAAAACATACAGTTCCTAATGAAATTGATTCCAAATGAAAACATACAGCTCAATGGAGTGGAGGCTCTGCTCCATGAACTAAGCCTCACAAATATCCCCAATTAAAACTGTAAACCAGTGACATATTAGGAGAATGTTGTGTTGCCTAAATTTATTATTATTATTATTATTTTTGTAGTAACAGAATTCTGATTACAATGTATAACATGAATAAGTTTGTGAAGTGCTTATGAACAAGCCTTGGCCTATTTGGTAACATGAATCAGTCAGTGAATGACCCCCAAATACAAATATGTGTTTTTGTATTCTAGGATAAGTTTGTAGCTGCTCTAGTTCATGATACTTGTTAATGATTGTTATCCTACATTAATGGACTCTTTTGCAATTTGCATTTGCTGCCTTCAAAGTGTATAGTTTGGATTAGAATAAAAGTGTAAGTAATGGATTCACAACAACTAGTTGAGTTTGCATCTTACTTAAGTTTCGTTTGTTTCACTCTATGTATATATAGATCCCCCTCCATATTAAGAATGGATTCACAAATGCGGGATGACGCATACTTCACTAATCTCTTACAAAGTGGAGTAGATACTCAACAATCTCCACCCGAAGATCAAATGGAACCCATTGTTAAGAAAACACCACGGGGTGGTAATTTCACTGTAGAAGAAGACATTCTTCTTATATCAGCATGGCTCAATATTTCTATGGATGCAATACAAGGGAATGAGCAAAAACACAAAACATATTGGATTAGAATAGAGGAATACTTCGAAAGAGAGAGGAAATCCGCTACTCGTCGTACTCCTAACTCTCTAATGAATCGATGGTCATTAATTCAACTTGGCACCAATAAGTTTTGTGGGTTCTTAGCCTCAATTGAGTCGAAACATCAAAGTGGTGTGACTGAGCAAGATAAGGTAAACAATGGTTTGAAAGTGGTGTCAATTCATTATTGCACAAATATTCTCTATTCACTAATCCAATTTCTATTTCTTAATTTTGTAGATTTGTCAAGCAAAGGTTATGTATCAAGGGTTCAATAAAACTCCGTTTCAATTTGAACATTGTTGGAATATCTTGAGGCATAACCCAAAATGGGTGAGTCATTCAGAGAAGGACAAACCAAAAAGAAGATCAACTGTAACATCTTCTCCTTCTACTCCAGAGTCTATAAATCTAGGGGAGGAAGATGATGACTCTCCTACTTCCTTTGTAGACTTGGAGAGACCAAAAGGAAGGAAGGCTGAAAAGGAACGAAGAAATAAACGAAATAATGATGATAGTGTGATTTCAAATCTTGAAGGGGTCCTTAATGTTATGATGGAACGAAAGAAGAAAAAACATGATGAGAAAAATGAAATTCTTGAGAGGGCATGTTCTCAAGCACAAGAACTTATTGAGATTAAGATAAAGGAGAGTGAGAAAGCTACTATTCGAGAGGAAGCGTTGATTCGTCTTAAGCAAAAAGAAGTTGAATTGGAAGTGACGAAACAAGAAATGAAAATTATGGCAATGGATCTAACATGCTTGGATTCAGTGCAACAAGAATACTTTCTTCAACTTCGCCAAGAAATCATGGAACGTAAAAAAAAGAGTAATTAGTCATGCAACTTAGCTGCAGATATATTTTGTGTAATTGCAGAAATTTATACTTGCAGAAATATTTTGTATAGTTGCAGAAATATTATGGTTGTAGAAATATTTTGTATAGTTGCAGAAATATTTTGTATAATTGCAGAAATATTGTTGCAGAAATATTATGGCTGTAGAAATATTTTGTATAGTTGCAGAAATATAAAATTAACATTACAATGAAGATTAACATAAATAAAACCATGCGAATAATATAGAATTAACATTACAATGAAGATTAACATAAATAAAACCATGGGAATAACATAAAATTACAATTACAATTAAGGCCTACAACTCACTATGTAGTTGCCACAAATGCTCGACAATGTCAGATTGGAGTTGGGAATGAGTTTCTCTATTTCTAATGCAACGATGATTTTGAATGAAGTTCTCCAAAAGTATAGGATTGCGTGACACTGGTTCACAAGGAGTTTCATTGAGTTGCTCATAAACAACTATTTCAGCATTATTGAGATGACGCTCATCTTCAATGATCATGTTATGCAATATTATGCACGCCATCATGATGTCTTTAAGATCTGCAAGTTGAAAAAGACGTGCAGGTCCGCGAACAATTGCAAAGCGTGCTTGAAGCACTCCAAAAGCACACTCTACATCCTTTCTTGCCCCCTCTTGTTTATGAGCGAAATGTTATTTTTTATTTCCTTGTGGAGATGGAATTGTTTTAACAAATGTTGACCACGAAGGATATATGCCGTCAGCAAGATAGTAACCCATTGTATAGTTATGACCGTTGATTGAGTAATTGACCAAAGGAGCACGCCCTTCAGCAAGCTCAGTAAATACAGAAGAGCGTTCTAACACGTTGATGTCGTTATGAGATCCTGGTAACCCAAAAAATGCATGCCATATCCAAAGATCATATGATGCCACAGCTTCCAAAATAATTGTTGGTTCATGATAATGACCAGAATACTGACCTTGCCATGCAGTGGCACAATTCTTCCATTTCCAGTGCATGCAATCAATGCTCCCTAGCATCCCTGGAAATCCACGACTTTCGCCTTCCGCTAGCAATTTGGCAATGTCATTATTGTTTGGTGACCGCAAGTACTCTTCAGAATAATTTGTAATCACTGCTTTAACAAACTTTTTTAGACTTTTCAATGCGGTGCTTTCTCCAATCCTTAAGTATTCGTCGCACAAATCAGCCGTTCCTCCATAGGCTAGCATTCTTATGGCGGCGATCATCTTTTGGAAGGAAGACAACCCGAGCCTTCCAGCATTATTCCTTCGTTGGACAAAATATGGCTCGTTCGCTTCTAGCACAGATTGAATACGTAGAAAAAGAGAACGACTCATTCGAAACCTTCTTCGAAATAAATTCGAAGAAAATACCGGCGAGTCAGCAAAGTAGTCAAGAAAAATCCTTTCATTGGCTTGCAAAAAATCACGCTTGATGACTGTGCGGCGTCGACGTGGTCTTGATCCTTCGCCACTATTCAATCGTTCTTCTTCTATAGCAAGTCGTATAATTATCTCCACCTCATCATCGGAAGAGGATGAGGAGTCATTAGCAATTATGTTGAATACAGGATGTTGATATTCCATAGAGAACAAATAAAGAGTGAATGAAAGAGAAATTTGAGATGAGATAAAACAAAGAATGAAAATATATGAGAATTTTGGGTTAAGATGGATAGAAGTTTGAGAGGAAATTGTCTTATTTATATTAAGAGAATATGACCGTTAAAATATGACCGTTAAAATATAGCCGTTGGGTCATTGGAAAACGTGAGCATTTAAAAAATATGACCGTTACAAAATATGACTGTTAGAAAATATAGTCGTTGGGACATTGGAAAACATGAGCATTTAAAAAATATGACTGTTACAAAAAATAATAAAAAAATAATGAAGAAATAATATTTAAATGAAATAAAGATAAAGTAAAGAGGCTGATGTAGGTGCATGTGAATAGTAGGATAGCTTAAATAACAAAAGTGACTTTAGATAGCTTAGATTTAACTAAAGCTAAGCTAGCCACGTGGGAATGCTCTTATCAGGCTTCATGGGTATTTATTATCAATGCTCTCTTTTCATTTATGTATTGACTTTGATTGATTATTTATTCGGAGTCGATCACATGGGGATTATATGATGATGCTCATGTGGCTAACACCAAAACGGTGAGGGTGATCAAGACCACTGCACATCTTTTTGATCTTACAAGATGTTTACTATTCTACTCCACTTAAGAAATCGATATGACGGACCTAGTACTCTCCAATAAAAAGAAGACTTTTCTAGGACATTGCAGAATTAGAGTTAGCACAAATTATGTGATTATTGTATGGTTGGATTTTTCATTTACACACATGGACCAGCAAGTGCTGGAGATTAGTATGTATGTACTCAGTTACACGCTAAAATAGTGGTTTTGACAAATGCCCCCACCTCTATCTCTCATAGTAAGGCGAGAGATGCTCTCATAGGAGCACCTCCTTATATATATATATTATATTATATTATGTATTGTTAATGTGAAAAAGTCTAAAATAGTTTAGCCCTACCTAAATGAAAATCCTGGGTCCGCAACTTACAGCAAAAATCTTCTCCATGGAATTTGTTGCATACAATTGGCCCTAATTTAATGTACCATAAAAAGAAAGAGGTTGTTATATGAGCACATCAAGAGATAGCAGCCCCGCCTCACTGGATTCAACTCATAAGGCTGTCTCTTTCCTTTCCTTTCCTTTTTCAGGGGAAAATGAACATCATATTTGAGCATATCATGTAAAAAACAGAGTCCAGACTCTAGTCTCTGACTCATGCTTCCCCTGGGTTAAGAGAATGCAATTCCACAGTAAATCTCACTTATTAAAAATCCAAAACCTTTCCTTTCCTTTCCTTTCCTTTTTCAGGGGAAAATGAACATCACATTTGAGCATATCATGTAAAAAATAGAGTCCAGACTCTCCTTTCTCTGACTTATGCATCCCCTGGGTTAAGAGAATGCAATTCCACAGTAAATCTCACCTATAAAAAATTTGAAATACTGAAATGAAAGCTCTCCCATTCAGTTGGATATTCCACCATACATGGAACCAGACATGCTCCAAGTGTGTCCATGTGGCTCAAAAAGTTGATATTTGGCATGAGAACACGATCAATCTCACAGTACGCCGGCACTGGCCTTAAATTAGACCATTCACACAACAACCCACTGAACTAGTGGCTCCCGAATTTAGCAATGTGGGTCTTCTTATTGGGTCATAGACTGGCCCTTGTGGCAGGGCTTTAGTGATGCAAAGAGTTGCAAATGATGAGTCCCAAGGAAGATGAAGGGCCTTCCAAGAGAACTCAGATATAGTAATAAATGTGCCTTTTTACTGAGCCCATCATTTTCGATCGCACCGATGATTACTGGTAATGGGCCTACATGGATACAACAAATATGTATCGTTTGCTGGAGCACAGGATCCAATAATTCCTCCTCCCTCGCCTCTTCATCTTCAATAAATATGAATCAGTTTGTTGTGTGTGTAATTGATTGTATTTTAGTTAAATACGCGATTGGTCTAAGTGGGGACCATGTTAGGCTTTGGTTTGGTGAGTTAGGTTTGTTGAATAGGTATCTTGACCCATTGTTACCACGGGTCCAGTTTAGTGGGCATAATTCTTTACTAACCCAAACTCTTATCTATTTAGAACATTCTTTTTAGAATTTAAGTTAAGATTACAATTCCTATTCCCAATCTCCATTTATACACCACCACCACACTCACAACTCTCTCTCCTAACTTTTCTCTGGGATAACACATAGGGCTTTGGCAATAGGAATTGTAGACCGTCTCCCTCAACTGCCGACCTCAGGAAAGTACCTAACCATAATTTGTAGATTTAATACTTGTCTTTCCTTGATTTGCATCCTCAGTTTCTGCCATCTATAGTTAGCACGTAGTTTCTGGTTTTTCAATTCACATCCATCCATCCTTTTTGTTCCCCTCTTTTTGTATGGAGCAGTTTGATGGGTCAGGACTCTGTGATTTGCTTGGTTTGGTGGGGGAATTGGATAGAGTGTAGCCCTTTGTGTGGATTGTGGTTCAGAAACCAGTTCTGGTCTGGCCCTGACTTGGCTTGTCTCGAAGGGAATTTGATTTGAATGTCTGTTTATTTTGCCAGTCAGTCACTAAGACTCGACTGAGTCACTTGAATGGCAATTGGCGAGTCTTGAGTTAAATTAAAATTATGATGTGGGTAGTGATGGATTGGCTGGATGATTCCATCGATTTTTCCTATTTAATATTACTGTTGCATTGTTTTAACCATGCAAGGTTCTGAAAATTGTATGTTAATGGAGATAGGCACGCTGGAGTTGGATTCATAGCAAACCCATTGAAAACAGTGCAGAACCATACCTGAAACGGGAGATCCTAGGATGCAGGTCGTCTAACACTGTACCCGTGTTTGAGCTGTGGGGCCCAGGTGGGCCATCTAATGAGAGCTCCAGTCCGTGGATCTGCTTGTGGACCCACGGGCAACTCTATAGATAACGGACACGTGTGAGGTGGGCGTTGGTTGGCCTACCATACAACAATCTGATCATGTGGAGGCGTAAGTACTATTGAATTATTTTATTTATATATATTTAATCAGTTGTGGGACCCAAGGGTGATTGGATCGTGGATCTAGTCCGATCATCTGGCTGTATAATCATGGGCAACCATGTTGGTGGGGGCTGATCTTGAGGTTTGATCGATGGGGCCCACTTTCGAGAGTAGCCTAACCTGTTTGGACCAATCATGGGGTGCCACATGGGAGAGAGGAATTTTTCTTTTAGGAGATGGGATGTCATTTGATTTGACATCTTCTCCCATGTGGCACCTCCTGATTGGTTCAAAAGGGTTTCCTTGTTTGGATCAAATGACGGATCTGGATCCGTGGAACTCCCATTACAGAAGGATATGGATCCCCTATTTGGTCCAAACTAGGAAATGCTATTTGGTCCAATCAGGGGGTGCCACATGGGGAGAGGAATTTTTTTTAAGAGATGTGATTTTTTAGAAGATGGGATGTGACATCTCTTCCATATGGCACCCCTTGATTCGCCCAAACAGAGTTTCTCATTTGGACCAAACAGGGATCCATTTTCATTACAGAATTGCATTCTGCGTTGACTTCTGTGTGCAGAAGGGAAAGTGGCGATTACCTGATGATTGATGACCTAATGACCTGTCATGTGAGGGAATAGAGGAGAGAGAATGAGTGATGACTTGGTGACATGATATGTGTAGGAATAAAAGGAGGGAAAAGAGTGGTGATGACCTGGGATGATGCAATGCAAGTGCCTTAATTTTGTTAAATTATTTACCTTGCCCCCTTTAGTTTCTAAAATTTAGAAAAGAACCCTTAGCCTTTAATGAACCCAAATTAGACCATTTGACTTATTATGCATGTGGAAAATATTTTGGCTGGAGTCCTCAGGTTTTTTTAAATTGTAAACTAAGATTTTTATTTATCATTATCATTTGCAAATTAAATATTAAATGATATATTTGGTTTTTAGTGTGTTAAATTTATATTTTTGTACCTTATTAATTAGATCTTTGGACCGAGTAAAATTAATACCGTCTGGGCACACGGTATATTACTAACGTAGGGTTTAGTACCTCGTGCGATATCGGACAAATCCTAGTGGATTCGAGCTCTACCCACCTTTATTGGAAAACCCTTAATTGGGTTTATGCACCATTGATTGAGAAGGGGTGCGTTGATCTTTTATCTATTAGATATTCCCATGATTGTCGGGTACGAGACCTTATGTTTGACCTTAGGATTTCCTTGTGATTATTCCTTGACCTTCGGGTTTGCATATATGATAGAGATTGATGTTTGTCTATTAGTTGCATGCCCTACATTGATTGGATATGGACAGTGATGTAACTTGGCAATTGATTGAAATATTGTAGAGGTTTATTCGAATGATTTATTGGTATTCGATTGTGGATTGTTGTGCAGCCAACTCTTTACTTTGACTTAAGTTTCTGTGTCAGAGCATTACAAGTCACTAGGTCTATTCTACTATGATATGTATATATATATATATATATATATGTATATTGATTGGGTCATATTCGAACGACTGTGGATGTAATTGGACGGTTGATCACTGATGTGTGCAGACACTGTAATATCCGAATTGATTGTTTGACCGATATTCCGGATTATCGATCGGTTTATGACCGCCGACGTGATTTACATAGTTAGGGCTAACCACTCAAAGCAGTGGCATTGCTTATGTGTGATTATTGTATTGCTCTATTGTGTAGATTGAATTTAGGTTATACATTCTTTTCGTCATTATCACAGTGTTATTCTCTTATGATCATTACCTGTAATTACTCACAATGATCTTGTATTTTATTTATTCTTTCGTGCTTGTCGTTTACCTTATTTATTAGTGCAAAGGTACTGACCCCTATCCTGTCATGGAGACGGAGGAGGGTCAAACGTTTCGAGCGTTTGAGCTAGTTATACTACCTGAGTGAAGAGCTGGAGAAGGCTACGGAGCCGTCTGAGTCTGCGCCGGAGTGACTTTCATCATAGAGACTATTTAAGTAGCAAATTATTCATAATGAACCTACTTTTATTTACTTGTTGTTTAGGTTATTTTGGAAACTTTAACCTTAAATATTCAGTTAGTTATTTGTTGGTTTGATTTTGAATATTGATACCAATTGATATAATGCTTCCCCAAAGATTTTATTATGGCTCATCATGTTTCAAAATTTTGTAGGTCCATATTTGGGAGCTTGTGTCGCATTAAACACGGGAAATTGAATGTTTATTCTTATTTTTCACGTCTTTCCCTGGTTGTAATTTTGGGAACTTAACACTGTTCTCTTTGCTTCCGGGAGTTGCTTTGGGAGAGAGTTGGATTTCTCCTGAAGATGTACGTAGACCCAGACTAACTAATTCTTGCCTAACTACTGCTCTAACTCTAATTGCATGCTCACAAAGAGTTTTGTTTAAAATGCAGCTCTCACCACGGCTCGATGATAAGGGCTTTAAAGAATCAAATAGGTTGACATTTAATCTCATCTAATTAATACTGTTTACTTAATCCCATATGATCTATAGGATGGGATTGAGCTTGGTTCAAGCCATGGTACTATTGTTATAAATTAATCGTGTACATCTTTATCCAATGTGATTAACAGATATATACATATATAATGTTGACTGTGCATATCGTCCTATTCTGACTTGTTAAAAAATCACTAGTGGGTTTTTGTTCAAGCCGAGAAAATACTATCTAGCTTGTGCATGGTTCTGAACCACCTTATGTAGTAAGGGGGAGATTGGGCTCATCCAAATTAAGCCTGGCCCTACTATATGACATACAAGAAGAAATGATTAACTTTTTTTCTTTTATTCTTCTTCCCACAAAGTAACTAAAGAGTGGAATTCATGCTTGTGTTTGACATTTCTTGCAGTTGGGGAGGGCAGGAACTTGACGTTTACTCAAGTCTAACCAATGGCTTTAAGAAGCCGAGAATTAGTGAGGTAAAATTTATGTAAAACTTTTTGGATGAGTTGAGAGTGTAGTTATTTTGCTAAAATAATAATAAAAAAAAAGTTGAGAGTGTTTACTCGCTAAGTGGGATCGGCCTGACAATAAGGGTGTGTTTGGCGTCTTGCCATCACTATGCACAAAGCAGATCATCTGTTTGTGGTACGTGGTTTCACATTGCTAATCATAGATTCTACTAAATTGAAGAACATCGACACTATGCACGATCTTATTGAAAAGAAAAGAGAAATCAAACATTAAAGGGCCAAAAGGGTTTCTACGTGCATTAGCACACAAATCAAGAAAGGAGGGAGAGAGAGAGAGAGAGAGAGAGAGAGAGAGTTGTGTGTGAAAATAAAAGAGTGTGTCGTGGTGGTGTATAAATAGGGAATGAGAATAGGAGTTGTAATCTGACTTAAATTCTAAAAGGAATAGAGTTTCGAATCTAAAAAGATAAGAGTTTGGATTAGAGAAAACCTATACCACTAAACTGGGCCTGGGTTAACTATGGGTCAAGACACCTATCCAACAAGCCTAACTCACCAAACTTAAGCCTAACGTGGTCCCCACTTAGACTAATCGCGTATTTAACTAAAATACAATAAATTACATAATAATAATAAAATAAGTAATATATATAATGAAATAACCAAAATGTCACAATATGAATATGAAGCTGCGGAATTCAACATGGTTGCATAAAGCAGATATTCTGTTTGTGGTACATGGTTTTTTTTTTGGTCTCCCTATCATCCTAATTCACTGTACATGTGTGTAAGATCAAACTTGATGAACACATCAATGGTAGTGTATGACTTTATTTGTGTCATTTTAATGTTTGCAGGTGTTTTACGTGAAGAAAAAGAATTTAGAGCTAAATTGGAGAAAAATAGAACCATCCGGACGAACCGGGGCACACTGCCTTTGGGCGTTTGGACGCCAGACCCAGCGAGTGACATCCAAGCAGGACGCCAGACACTGGGCGTCCGGACTTTAGTGCCAGCGAGAGATGTCCAAGCTACTGCCTATAGGCTTCCAGATGCTAGACCCAACGAACAACGTCCAAGCTACTGCCTACTGGCATTTGGACTCCAAACACTAGGGTAACAAAGTCATTGTAGGGGTGTACGTAGAGTGGATTCGTACCCTAATATCTTTTCTTCGATTGAATCAAATCTTTTTTCTTTTTTTTTTGCTAATATAGGAATCAAAACCTCAAATCAATATTTCGTTCTCTAGTAGGATTTATTTAGGAATTTGGAAACAACGCAACTTAGCCTTTTGTCCCAGTAGATTTGACACCCGGCTAACGTCACTATTCTCACGAGTAGAGGTAGTAGCTAGGTATAATTTATATTTGCAAATCTTGTTATGGGACTGTCAAATTTGGGATCCGTTGCTTGGGAGAATTAGCACGATTGTTTATTTCTTTTGAAAATTCCAACATTAATTTCTCTTTTTCATATTTTTATTTTACTTTTTCATCTTTACTCACATCTTTAATTTGCTATCCTTATTGCAGGTTATTGACTCTAACATTAATAATAAAAAAAATCCTAGAGTTTGTGCAGGGATCCAAGAGAGTTCACAAAGGACAAAGTAATAATAGTTGTTCACAACTAATGGCTTTAAGAAGCCGAGAATTGATGATGCAAACCTTTATGTGAAAACTTTTTGAATAAGTTGAGAGTGCAGTTCTTTTACCAAAAAAAAAAAAAGAAAAAGTTGAGAGTGTTTACTCGTTGAGTGGGATCGGCCAGACAGTAAGGGTGTGTTTGGCATTGTGCCATTCGGATGTTCCATGTTTCCACAAGATGAGGCTATGAAAAACAAGTTTGGTTAGTGTAAATCATTGTTCCCAATTTTGGTCTCACGGGAAGAAATTACAAGGTCTTAACCCACAGGCATAAGAAAGTTCTAACAAAAAATCTTTTTTTTTATTTTATGAAAGAACTTTTAGGCACAGTTGGTTCCTACTTATCTAGAATCGTAAACCAAAATCTTGCAAAGCCCATTGATATCGGGTTGAAAGTTTAGGCCCAGACCTAGAACATGATGCCTTAATTGGCCCTTTTTCTTTGGGTTGGTCATGCTTAAGTTGAACTAGCAAAGCATACCCTTGTTTAACAAGGGCAATATAATTTCTACTATTAAAAATGACAAAATGATTAGATAAGAATTATGCCAATAATAACAACAAAAAGATGGTTAATTTCAAAATGAGAGCACTTTAATTTGTTTGAGATCAATTGAATATTTTGAGCCCTATAGTAATAATAGTGGCACTTAGAATCTAGCTTGGCCAGATTAAGCTGAGTACAATAAAGTTAAGCATAGATTTGGCCTGTTGAGACCGTTGACAACCTGAATCTCACTGGATTAATGAGTTAAGGGGGGTGGGGTCAATTCAGGGGCGGATCCAGTTATATGGGTCTGGGGGCTAAACAAGTCTTAAGATCTTTAAGAAACACCCTACAAATTGTGGAAATTTATATGTCTTTTTTTTTTTTATATTTACCCTCTCTCCTAATATTTCTTTTACAATATTGAGCCCCCACAAGTTTAATTTCTTGGGTCCACCCTACCTAGGTGTCGTATGAAAAACAAAATGGACCGAGGCTCATCATTAGATTTTATTTTCCCTTCTGTTATTAGCTCTATGCCAATATATCAACCTCAAAATTTTAAGATTTTCCAGTCAATGAGATTATTTAATGGAAGAAGATTTTTTGTCAAATACACATTAGTCTGAATAGAAGAGCATCACAATGATATCAACTTAAATGAAACATCAAGACTAAATCTAAATATTCAAAAAAAAAAAAAAAAACAAAAAACAAAATGAGATCAGAAATCTGACTCGACACTCAACACAAACCCACTCAATTAGGTTATGGACTGATCCAATTCCTACCCTTCTGTCCTTTTTTTTTTTTTTTGGCATGTGGTAAAAGAGTTAACTAATTGTCCCCAATTTATAGCTCAATTGTTATGGAAATGGGTATCCAAGAGTGAGTGAGTGAGTTCCAATCTCAAGTGGAGCAAGGAAAAAAAATTGTGGGACTAATGCAGCTCTCTCTATCTCCTCTCTCCCATATAATGTAACATGAACAATTTATTACCTGATAACTGCAATTCTGTAAGTTATGCTGATTGTTATTTAATACAGAAGGACTTGAACCCTGCTTTAGTGCTGCCGGTTGACCGCGCCGAAAAAGGAAACTTCACTACAATTCAGGCCGCCGTCAATGCAACCCATGAAAATAGCGTTGGGAGGACGGTTATCTAAATAACAGGGGCAACTTACTTGTAGGATCGGATCAAGTGGCCATTTTTATTAAGTCAATTACAATTGAAGTTTGTTTCCATCAGTATTATTATTGTCTAACAATATTTTAACATCATACAGGGAAAAAAGTAATAGCAAGCGTCTAACCTGACTTTTCAAGGGTAGGGTTTGATGAAAACGATAATAGCATGCAATGATACGTAGGCAACAAGAATGGTACGTACTTCAGTGCGTCGGTTGCTGTTTATGGAAATGGTTTCAGAACTTACGTCGTCAGTTTCAAGTTATGTATGAACTTAAGCACCTTTTGTTTTTGAGCTTTCCTAAAAGAATAGATTTTATTAAAACCACTAAAACCACCGAAAGCAGAACACTAGAGAGAAAAGGATTGTATGGATGGTTTGACAATGTTATGGCGTATGAGATTACGGTTCACTAACAAAAACAAAAAAAAAGTAGAATGGTTAGAGAAGGACTCTTAACAGATTTAGATAAAGTAAAGTACCCTATATCTGTCTAAGTAGAAAAATGGTCGAGAAACCATTTCCAAAAGGAACTAGAAGTTCAGAAATATTAATCATAATTCATTATGATATTTATGGATCATTATAGGTACAAAATTAGAATATGTGAGAGTTTGGGGCTGTCCTTTACATGTCCTGCTACCACCACATGAAAGATATAAACTACAAGAAAAAAACGAAGAAAAGTTGTTCTTTCGTTGGCTACCCATTACATTCTAAAGGATATCATGTGTATGATCACGATAACATGATAATCATGGAATGAGAGATGTGTTTTTCCTTGAGGATCTGACGGTCAGTCCTAGAGTAAAACCACAGTGTGTGGCATTATATGAAATCTCTAAGGGCAACGATGCAAGCAGGCTAATTCGGGCAAGGAAACAACCGGCATACTTAGATGATTATTGCAATTTATTAGCAATAGTACAAAATTTAGATCCAAACTCCTACTCAAGCGATCAAAGCGTAGGATGTGCAATATTGGTTAGAGGCTATGAGAGGGGAGATAGAATCAATTGAAAAGAACCGTGTATGGCAATTGATTGATCTTCCAAAAGATCGGAAAGCCATTGGATGTAAATGGGTTCTTAGAATGAAACTAAATCCGGATGGATCCTTAGATAAATATAAAGCACGGCTAGTAGGTAAGGGATTCACACAAGTGGAAGGAATAGATTACGAGAGACATTTTCTCCGGTAGTTAAATTCCCATTCATACGAACCTTAGCAGCATTTGTAGCATGTCGTGACCTTGAATTACACCAGATGGATGTGAAAACCGCATTCTTAAACGACGAACTTGAAGAAGAAATTTATATAAAACAACCCTAGGGGTTAGTGGTGCAAGGTCACGGGGACAAGGTTAACAAACTTAATAGGGCACTGTATAAATTAAAACAGGCCTTGAGACAATGGTAAAGAAAAACTCACCAGGCCATAAGTGAATTAGGATTTATCTCCAATAATGCAGACACATGCATGTTTCTGTATCAAACGCAGTGGGAGTAGTTATTTATATTTGTCATTATAAGTAGATGACATTTTGATTGCTAGTGATAAATTGGAAGCCGTAAATGAAATCAAACAATGATTAAAGTCAAGATTCGAGATGAAAGACATGAGTGAGGTAGAGTATGTCCTTGGCATTAAAATAACCCGTAATCGTCCGAATAGGCTATTGACTTTATCACAAGAATCCTATTTGGAAACTGTGTTGAAACAACTTGATATGGCTGTGTAAACCAATTGACACTCTCATCTGCAAGAGCATAAAATTGTTAAGCGATTAGGGACCCACAAACGAGCAAGATAAAGAAGTGATGAGAATGAAACCTTATGCTCGAATTGTGGGCAACATCATGTATGCGATGCTATGTACGAGACTAGACCTTGCAATTGCCATGGGTCTGGTATGCAGATTCATAAGTAACCCAGGATTACAGCATTAGTATGCGGTTAACAGGATTCTGCGGTAGATAAAAGGAATAGTGAATCTTCGCCTATGTTATCAAGGTGAAGTCCTGGAACTATGTAGCTACTCAGATGCAGATTGGGCCGGTGATTTAGATCATAAGAGTCGACAACTGGCTATGTGTTTAGCCTTGAAGAAAGTGCAATTTCTTGGGGTAGCATAAAACAGACCTCTACGGTTATGTCAACAGTCGAAGCAGAGTATATAGCATGCAGTACAGCAGTCCATGAGGCTCTTTGGTTTAAATACTTCCTAACTGCTTTGAGGATAATTGGAGAAAAATAACATGTCCTAATGAACGTAGATATCACATTTGCTATATCCATGGTGAATGAGCAAAAGTTCAACAACCAATCAAAACATTTTGAGATAAAGTATCACTTCATCAGAGAGTAGGCTGAAAAGAATGATATAAAAAAATTTATATACATTCAGAGGAATTGATGGCTGATGCTCTTACCAAGGCTTTGCCTGCAAAGGTTTTTGCAAGGCATGTGATGTGCATGGAATTGAGATATGTTTGATGTACGTGGCATTCGTGCCAAGTGTGAGATTGTAGAAAATCGTGTGGCCTGTATATCATGGGACCCACGTCAGATCGAGTAGGGCTGATGCCAATAAAGAATACAATCTCACTTTATGTAAAACTTGATCTGGTCCCACTAATAAGACTCCCAATACGAATAGTGAATGTGGGTTTCTTGGTGAAGAAGTCTCTAGTAAGTGTAACTCTTGGAGACATGTCTATATAAAATAAGGGAGCCCTAGGGTTGATTATGATTCCATCCCATAGGAGAGTCAAGAGGTAAAGAGATCCGCAGAGCTTCCCAATCACCGGAATGCATATAGATCTCCGGCCGCGTGTCGGAGTCTCCGCATCCAAATCCATTAATAATAAAATCTATTCTTTTAGAAAAGCTCAAAAACAAAAGGTGTTTAAGTTCATGCATACCTTGAAACTGACGTTGTAAGCTATAAAACCATTTCCATAAACAGCAATCGGCGCACTAATGTAGGTACCATTCTTGTTGCTTGCAGTATCGTTCCATGCTATTATCATATTCATGGAGCTTCTCAATCGCCAAAATACATATAAATCTTCAGCCGCATGTTGGAGTCTCCGCATCCAAATCCATCATATATACAGTGTTGACTACGCATATTGTCCGATTCCGACTTGTTAAAAAATCACTAATGGGTTTTGGTTCAGGCCAAGAAAATACTATCTAGCTTGTGCATGGTTCTGAACCACCTTATGTAGTAAGGAGGAGATTGGGCTCATCCAAATTAAGCCTGGAACTCTACTATATGACATATGAAAAGAAATGATCAATAACTTGTTTTCTTTTATTCTTCTTCCAACAAAGTAACTAAAGAATGGAATTGATGCTTGTGTTTGACATTTCTTGCAACTGGGGAGGGCAGGAACTTGTAGTTTACTCAGGTCTAACTAATGGCTTTAAGAAGGAATTGATGAGGTAAAACTTTATTGTTAAACTTTTTGAAGAAGTTAAAAAAAAAGTTGAGAGTGTTTACTCGCAGAGTGGGATCGGCCTGACATTAAGGGTGTGTTTGGCATCGTGCCATTCAGATGTTCCATGTTCCCACAAGATGAGGCTACAAAAAACATATTTGGTTAGTGTAAATCATTTTTTTAAATTTTGGTCTCACGGTAAGGAATTACAAGATCTTAACCCACGGGCGGGCATAAGAAACTTGGAACAAAAAATCTTTCTTTTTATATGAAACAACTTTTTGGCACAGTTGGTTCCTACTTATCTCTTATAGAATCGTAAACCAAGGATTTGGTTTAACTTGTTAAAAATATCAGCCTTAGCAAGATCATTAACGCTGATTTGGAAGAAATAATTAATGAATTGAAAAAGAGGTTTAGATACCACTGACCGTTAAAGGAGAAAAATCACCCTTTTTTTCTAAACCGATAGATCGTCTTCCTCTTGATGCTACTGTATAGATCTGCTCGCAAAGATTTTACAAAACCAAACTGTTCGTCGATCGGAGCCCAAATATTCTAGATATCGCAGTGCGAAGTTCGACGATTAAAAATCACGCTGCTTGCATCGTTACTGACGTCATTGTTGGCGTCACCTGCGTCAGTACTACTGACATCATCCTTAGTCAGCGTTGTAGTAAATTAGGCTTGCGCTTCGGGTCAGATCCGGGTCGGGTTGCGTCTGCCCCGGATCTGACCCAACTTGCACGGAAGAGAGATGGTTTCGTCTCCTTTTTCTTGCACGTGACCCGAGGAGAACAAATTAACAATACGTTGGCCTTGCTGTAATTGCAGAAGATAGGGGTGCACAAAAAATCCCTCGATCCAGAATACCATTCCAATCTGCTAATTTTTAACCGATCCAAAGGTAAACGGATTGGTGACGGATTGAAAATCTTGTAATTCGTTAGCAACGGATTGGTGATAGATTTCACCCTCAATCCGATCCAATCTGATCCATTGACATTAAATATAAATACAAAAATTTAAGGGGTCTAAATATAAGTTAAGATGTCTAAATATAAAATAAGAAAAAAAATTTAGGAGGTCAAATTTGAAAATTTTTACAACATGTTTAATATCTTTCTTTTAACATTAGATTGAAATGATTGAACGGATTAATCCGATTTGATCATGTCCTCCACAGATCGGATCGGATCGATTTTTAATAGCCACGGATTGGTGACGGATTCCAAATCCATCAATTCGTAGTTAACGGATTGGTGACGGATTTGGCCCAATTCACATCAATCCGATCCGTGTACACCCCTCCTCTTTTATTGCACGCTTTTTTATGCTTGAACTCGTTTTATTTGCATGTCTTGTATAATGAGACAAAAAGAAAAGAGAGCCTCCTGATGTTGACTTTAAAGCACAAAAGAAACGAAGTGTCTTCTTCCTATGGGTTTGCGTGCATAATGAAGTCGTCATCTTCCTTAAGTTTGGGTTGCAGTCTTGCAAAGTAATGAAGGAGGCCGAGTTCAAATAAAAACCCTAGATCTACTTCGATCTAAACCGTGACCTTGTGATCCAAACCGTCAGAACGCACCAGGCCTTGCTCCGATACCAATTGATGGATTTGGATGTAAAGACTCCGACACGCGATCGGAGATTTTTGTGCATTTTGGTGATTGGGAAGCTCCATGGATCTCTTTGCCTCTTGTCTTTCCTATGGGATGGAATCATAATCAACCCTAGGGCTTCCAAAGTGTCACACTTACTAGGGACTTCTTCACCAAGAAACCTACACTACAAAAAAAATGTCTTAATGAGTCACTTTTAAAGTGTCTTAAAAAGTGGTTTGTGTCGCTTTTCTGATTACTATGCAAGCGTCTTATCTGCCGGCGTCACTAAAAGTTCGTAAAAGCGTCTCAAGAAATACATTTGTTGTGTCAGTTTCTGTTATCAAAGTGACACAAAAAAATGGTTACTTGTGTCACTTTAAACCCAAAAGTGACACTGAAATAACTTAAAAGCGTCACAAGAAAGATAACTTTGTTGTCTCGCTTTTCAAAAGCAATGATTAATATGTTGTTTTCGGACCAAAAGTGACACAAGTAGCCATTAGTTGGGACAGTTTCCATAAAAGCGAGATACCATCCATTTTTTTTTAATAAAAATGCAATATATACATTACTAATAACATGCTGCAGTATGGATACACTTTCAAATCACTAAACTTGCCTTACAAAAGATGCAAAAAAATATAGATAGCAACATTCAATAAGAACCATTTCATTAATTGGAAATCAATCACCATTCACATTAAGAAACGTACTTGCTCGTCCACGCACTAAATCAAACAAACTATTCAAAACATAGCCAATTTGAATCCATCCATAATCCAAACTATTTACATTAACCTTCGAATTCGTAACCAAAGCGTCACGACATAATCCAAAACCTTCACAAAAGCATCCAAAAAAAGGCAAGCTACATTGTAAACAATTTCCGGAAATCCCTAACTAACCAAAATTAACTTAACCTAATTAGTAGATCCACTTAGCAAAAGGCATTCCATCTCCGTTTAATTAATTCTTCATTCACCTACAAAATAATAACAATTTGACTATGTATCAATAATATATTCAAGTAAGAAGGAGAGTTTAACCAACAATAATGACATATAATCAAGTACCCCACCCACAATATCTGCCAAAATTAAATTTGGGGTTAACTTTCAAACCCATCCTTATATTTAAGCTAATAATATGGAAATGTACCCGTATGATGATGATAATGATGAAAATGATAACAATAATGACATACACACTTTGTGAGAAATTAATTACCTTCTTTATTCTATGACCAATTACACCAGTGGATTCAATTAAAACTTCTTCTGCCTTACGCTGTAGAAGCTGCAACACCAAGAAAAAGGAAACAAAGTAGTGACCATATCCCACCTGAATCATGCCAATAATGACCGTGAGAGATTCTAGATTCATAGTTTGATTACCTTAGCAATAGCAGTTGCACATTCTATGACATCCTGGTAACCTGCATCCCCCTGCGATGATTATAAAATCAGCTTTTGTCAAGTCAACAAGCTAAAGTAGAAGTTATCTAATGCAAAAAGATGTGGATGAGTTACTGATATTTAAAAAGAACAAATAAACCAGGAGATAAAAAAAACTGCTGAAAATGTTGACACATACTACCTAAAAAAAACAGCATGTGACAGGTTATTAAAAAAATCACAATCAAGATTCTGATGAATTATATGATTAAAAAAATAATGCCCTAGCTTTGTATGCAGATTCCACAATTCCGTGATCCAGACTGTTGATGCAATGAAGTGAGTAATCAACACTTGACACAGAAATTTCAGCAGATTGGATTTTTCACAGAATATTCAAACTTTTTCTTGTTGACTGCTGTAGACAACTTGTGCTACCAACAATCAAATTGCAGCCTTCAAATTGTCCCATGGAGGATTTTTTTTTTCCAGCCATTCCCAAGTTACATTGGGTTTCATCAGAGCAACAGTATGAACTGCACAACAAAGAAGGCACTCTTGTACAAACTCGGGTCCTGGAGATACAAGAAATCTCCTTGGGCTGAGGATCATACTAGTCCTCCAAAAAATTCATCTAATTACAGCTACGTAGGCACGAAGATGCTGAATTAATGGATATAACTTTAGAGCAAGAAATCATATTATAGCATCTAACAAAGCAGACAGATGTGCCTACCGTTGCAGCATTTATCAATACTGCTCGTGCCTGAAAATTTTGCAAACATGAGAATTTTATTAAGATAAGTGGTAAAATTGTTGTCTTACAAAATACTCTGAAGTTAAGACTTAAGTCAAAATAAACAAGATAGTAAATTAAACTTCCACCCATCCACACCCCATTACAAACAATGGAACATACAAATGCTCCTGCTAATTTGTTTAATGTGGAAATTCAGTGACCCCAATGAAATTGAGTGATCCAAGAAACCAACATAACATACCGTTGTTGAAATGTCTAATATATGTCTGCAGTAAACCACCGGTGCAGCTGCAACAATGTTTGTAGTGAACGACCCTGACAATAAAACAATAGGTATTACAACTGATGACCATCTAATATAGTCCTCCTTTCTTGATCATTATCAATTATTAATCCTTTCTTGGCCATTAGTTCATTTTCATTGACTTTTTTTTTTGCTGAATAAATATTTTTATGATAAGGACCCTTCATCTAGAAAACTCATATAGCACCTCCCTTCTGCTATCCACATTGCGGCCAATTACATCAGCAATTTAGATTGTCAGCCAAATCCACAATTTGGAAGATTTTTTTGAGGTCCGAGGATCTGTACTCTTTCCCTCTCCTCTCTCTATTACAACAAAAAAAAATTGCAAATTTCAGGGTTGGAGGCATATCCACCAGAAATGTCCACAAGAAAAGTATGCAATGGATTTCACAAGTGGTAGTTTCCACAAGTGCCTAAAATTTCAGCTTTTTTTCCTTTTTTGGTAAAAGAAATTTCAGCTTTGTTAGGGTCACTTATGCTAATCAAAGTCACAACAAGAATCCCTTTGTCATTATGAAGAACACCTACAACACCCACCAGCCTTGGTTTCCCTCTTGCCACTCAATCCTCAAAAGCATCTTAACATTGAATTTGCTTCTTTGCTAAGTCATGGAATTAAAAGTCTTTAAGTTGCTTCCAACTCAATAATTAGGAGTTCATGAAAAAGCCATATAAATTCAATGAACATGCTACTTTGGTCTTGACCTATTAATTCAAAGTATTCTGTGGATTTCCAGCCAAGGCTCTGCTATTTGTAGGGTAGGCTTAGGGAATCTGAAACCTACTTGTTTAAGGATTTATTGCTGTCCAGAAAAGGCTTTAATTTCACTTGGACTATTTTTTTATGGTTTGGTGCAGGCGGTCTTTCCATTTGAAAAACAAAAATTTTGAACTGATTTAAGTCAAGAGTTAACAGAAACCATTTCCTGTAAGAGAGTGTGAACTTAAAACACAATAAATCCTTAAACAAGTAGGTTAAACATGTGTGTTAGTGTTAAACATGAAATAGTAGAGCAGTTGGAATCACAACTCAATGTCGTCCGCACAAAACCTTACAAATCTCAGATTCATTTGCGATGCATGGTTTTAATACAATTTCACCAGTGTTTCCTACAAACCAGGTGCATTAGTAGGTCATTCAGCAGAACTTAATTTAAGATGTAAATCTGAGAATTCATAGGTTGTTTGCACTAGAGAAACCACTGAAATGAATGTTAAGAGGGATTGCCATCAATATTCAATGGAATATCAGAACTCAAATGAGAAAACAGGAAAGGAAAAAAAAAAGGAGCAATAATCATGAATTTATGTGGGGTCCCAATCCACAAAGATTGATTTCACAATCAGGCTGAACCTTATCATAGTATAATTTTATCACAAATTATAAAAGCAGTAAGTACAAAAAATTCACTTCCTTTTCTGTTTAAGAGAAAAGGAAACGCCAACCTAGAGAATTCACAACAAAGACAGTTCCAACAAAAGGTAAAGAAAAACTTTTCAGGAATGCATATCCAGACAGCTTGAAGACAAGACCAAAATATATTTCCCTGTCATTTTTTCTGATGCACAAGGTGACCATAATGCACGGTTCCATGTGAAATATGCCACTTAACACCAGCTAATTTTACTGAAGTATCAAAACATGGACATAACAACAGTCAATAAATATAGTAGAATGACGAAAAAAGCCACCCATTCATGCAACTCCACCAAAAGATAGAGCATTTAAAGAGAATCACTCTTTTTTTCAGCTTTTTTCTCCATAATCAAGCTAGCAAGTTTGTAGAGCAACAAGTTAAGGAATTTACCAGAACCAGAGACAGGCTTAGCTAGGCAAAAAACTCTTCCCCACATAAAGGGCATTAGAGCATATCTGCCAGCCAAGCAATGAGGTGCATGACACCAAGAAAAATCAATGTATGTCCCACCTTGGTGCGGCATCAACCAACTAGATCTTCTGAAAACAACATCTGAGTAACCCAACCCCTAGGGTAACATTCGAGAGCTATATGTCAGGTATAAGAAATCATCCCCTAAAGTGGAATTCTTCACACCCAGCCAGAAGGTGGATAAACCCCCACACAGCTTCAGTGATAGAGAGCAACAAATCTGAAACGACTTATCACGTATCCCCTAAAGCAGAACCCCTCACACGCAGCCAGAAGGGTATTTCTCAAAAAAAAAAAAAAAAAAAAAAAACCCTTCAACTCTAAATCTCCCTAATGCATTACATCCAAATGTATAGCAAAACAAACACTAGAACCCAAGACTCCTAATGAAACTAGAAATTAATCAAGACATCTACTTGAATTAGAAAGCTAATCCTAGACTCCTCTAAGTCCCACATGTGGGCCACAGGTCTGGTTTAGTTGGACAATAGGGTTTGCATCAGATATTTTAATATAGAATATACAACTCATGTTACAATGGCTTTTATGAGTGGAGTAGAAGTTAGAATGGTTCCTACATGAGTCATCATATATTTCCATTTGACGCATTCCATTGGAAAAGGTAACATGCAGTCAACATGGTTGTCTGAAATTTCGATACAATAGAATAAAATCATGAAGTGTCATGTCATGTTTGGTCTCAGTAGACATGAAAATCCAGCACGTCCAGGGTGCATAGTTAACTCATACAATAGAAACCGTGCAAAATAGCCTTCAGATAGATAACATTAAAACCTGAATAGCAACATATATTGCATTCTAAGAATCACCATACAAGTCAAAACAACAACAATAAACAACCTAAAGGCACAATTTAAGGAACATTTCACAACTGCCAGAAGGGAGAATTTCAAAGACAAATTTCATTTTCACAAGCTTTGGTTCCATAACATGAGATGCATCAATCAATGGTTTTGAAGAGATTCACTACAGAAAAGTTTAATTATCGAAAAAAAGAAAAAGAAAAACAAAGTAAAGTTTATCCCATAATAAGACTAGGAAGAAGTACAAGAAATGTTTAGGATTCTTTCATAGATTTACAAATCATAGTTACAGGGACCTTACAAGGTGCCACCCTCATTTTAAATCATGCCTCTAGCCACTTCTCCTTAGGTAACCACTTGACGAAATTTGAGAATAGCTACTTTCTAGCCATCGCACTCTTAACTCCCTCCTATTCCTACTCCCACTTCATGTAACTAAGATGAAAAGGCCTAGTGCCATACACATACAATTCAAGAACTTAAATTGGACAAAGCAGGGACAGTTTTCACACAAAAATGAATTATTGGATATAATAGACATTATAAGTATATGGGTATAATAGCTTCTAATACATACAAGAAAACACAAAGGATCTTTGATGGGGCCAATCTATTATGAACAAGAACCTTGCATACGATGCCAGAAGTGGTAGAAAAAGCACTCATCATATAAATACCAACATTAGAATAAATAAATAAAGCACACTTTATCTAAGGTTAAAATTTTAATTCCCTAATCAGATGACTTGATCTGACAATAATCTTCTTGTAGCCCCCTGCCTACCCCTCATCCCCCATGATTGGCATGCAACATGGACAGCACAAAGAAAACGAAGTTATTTATCTTATAGACCCCTCATAAACTATAAGAAAATTTATCTTATAGTATAGTATTACTGTGTCTTGGGGTGCACCAATGAGGGGTCTTTGTTTGTTGACTCTGTTGTATTGGCAATTGGGACTTGTAATTTGTCTACTCATCTTTTCTAAGTTTGCAAAACAGAGGTATACAACTCATGTTATTCTCTACTTTGTTGTTTCATTTGGATCTGATGTTGAATATAAGCTACCAACCAAAACAAATTAGCCAACCCAGTGAATGTGTTCTACTTCATCTGACGGTTTAGGTGATCTGATTTGAACACTTGTGACTTGTGTGAATGGATAAACCTGGAATGAAAATTTTGAATTAAGAATTGTGACAGTGGGCTTCAGAACAAGTAGAAAAAAGTCTTTAAACTTGCAAGCAATGCAGAGAGATTCTGTAAATACATGGGGGAAAACATAAACCTTATTGGAAACGTCCAAGAGGTAAGGCATTGTGTTTTGAAGTTTAAACCTGTAGTATGAAGCAATTAATCAGTATGTGGTAAGTCTTGTTCCATCAATTTGTCCTGTGAGTGGTCACCCGTTTCAATGGTTTAAACGTTTAAAACTCATAGAAGATCTTTCTGAAGAGAACTCATATCTCAGTTTTCATAAAGATCTTTTTCTTTGAGCCACCTACAGCAGTCAAACTCCCCACTTACACCCGTTAATGCACTCCACATAGATTGTTTTTTCTTCCAACTGTTATGTGGGTTCTCTGCATTCTATTTCTTTCTCTTCCTAACGAACCAATTCCGCCTCTTCTGCTGCTGCAACAGGAGGGGAATGGAAAAGGGAAAATGGGTTGAACCTATGATGATTTAGGACTTGGGAGGAGTTCAGGACTCAGGAGTGGAAAACGAGTATTGTTCAAGAGGGGTAGGGGTAACCCACTCCCACAATCCACCATCGTCTACATCCCCCGTACCAAGGAACCCACTCCCACAATCCACCCCCAAAATCTCCCAGCACCATGGAACCCACTCCCACAATCCAGCAAAAACCCAAAATCTCCATACCCAGACAGATAAACATGTATAGCTGAAAGAAGAAGAAGTTGAGAGAAGAGCAGAGAGGGACAGAACAGAGAGATGGGGAAAGAGAGAGAAAGCAGAGAGGGAGCAGAGAGATGGTGTACCTGGTGCAGGGGCGGCTCGAGGAGGCGGCAGAAGGTGCTGCGTGTGGGCCGGAGCTGTTGCTGCTTGTGTCTGGCGGAGGAAGATAATGGAGGAGAGGGTGGCGGGTTTGGTGAGGAGAGAAGAGAGAAGGTGGTTGGATGGCTGCGATGGAGATGGGAGGCTGGCTGATGATGCGCAGGCTGAAGGTGATCGGCTGGGTCGTGTGAATGGAGATGATGCAGGGGAGGATTGGAGGAATGGGCGTGAGGATTGGAGGGATGGGGGGGCCAGTCGATCGTCTCAGAGCCGCCCAAATTTTGCAAGCACCCGCCCAAATGTCGCTTTTGTTTTCTATTTCATGTAAGAAAAGTACAATCAAATTTTTTGTGTCACTTTTGTTTACTGGGGAAAAACCATCCTCAATATTTAGTTTAGATTATCTTAAAAATTTGCTCCGCTAGTGTCACTTTAAAAATAAAACGAGACATAGATTTGTTTTTGTGTGTCGCGTTATAGAAAATTGACACAACAAACCTCCTCTGCGTTTACTCATCCTCTAAAGTGACACATCAGACTATACTGTGTCACTTTATTGTAAAAGCGACACAAAAGCTCATTTTAAAAGCGAGACTAAAAGTCTTTTTTTTTGTAGTGCTACATCTACTAATCATATTGGGAGTCTTATTAGTGGGACAAGATCAAGTCTTACATTAAGTGAAATTGTATTCTCTATTGGCATCAGCTATGCTTAATTTGAAGTATGACTCATGGCATGCGGACCACACGATTTCCGACAATCAAACCACCAAAAGCAGAACACTAGAGAGAAAAGGAAAATAGTAATAAATTGACAGCAATGACTCTCTGCAACAAGACCATCAAGACCAACACAATAACCTTTTTAGACACATGACGAACCTAACAACCAATATTCACAACCATTCACAACCACTAAGCAACAGAGCAAACAGCTGTCCAGAACAAATAATTAGGGGGGCAGAGCCAGAGTCCATACACAAACCATTAGCTAATAGGCCTTAATAGTCTGTTAGCTACTTGGGATTATTGGTTTTAGCAATGAGGACAATATTTGTTGTGTGACAGACATTGAGTGTTAAGGACATGTTTTGAACTAATTTAAGAATGTCTTCTCCTTTGGTATCCCAAAAGTGATGGAAAAAAGTTGAGGACAGACCGTTAGGACAAGCAGCTTTCTTTGGATTTTTGGAAAAGGCTGCTTTCCTGACTTCCTCAGCCGTAGGTAGAGAGTTTAAAAAAGTGTGAAACACCATTCTGGACGTATGTAGGAAGCTCAAGATTCGTTTGTATATTGATATGATCAGAATGTTGGCTTTGGAACAATTTTGAATAGTGAAGATGACAAGACCTTTAAATTTGAGATAGTCTCTCCTCAGGAGTGATCAACTGTTTGATAAAGTTGTGTAGGGCATATGAATTATGGCAGTCAAATGGAAAATTCTCGTATTATTATCTCCTGGGTCGAGCCATTTGGTCATTGATCTTTGAATCCCAAAACATTCCAATTGGTCTACTTTTAAAGCATATTCTTTTGATAGTGTTTCTTCTAAACTATGAAGATATTCAGAATTCAGGTATCTTACAACCTATCACAGATTGGTTTGAATTATATCACCTTGGATTGATGACTCCATTGAAGGATACATCAACATAAATGCAGAGCCGGTTCTTGGCAGCGTAGGCGAGTAGATTAACAGTTTTTCCTAATATTGATGGGAGTCCAGGTGCTGCTTTATCTCTTTTTCATTTTCCATTCAATTCTCAGGGTGGGACCGAGGAATTTCAACTCTACGGCTCTATGTAAAATAAATATTGGAGAATGGGGCAAATGTAAAAAACCAAAGAAACAAAAAATAAATTTTGGTTTTCAGAATTCGCATGAGGTTCTTAAAAATCTTAAAAACTCTTTTAGATATAGATGGGGCCTTCAACACCAGACCTTTGTACCTGGGTCTGCCCTGTGTATTCTTTGCCAGATGTCCTGTTATGATAAGAGTGTCATCTGAGATTTTCAACTGATTTTGATTGGTTCTATCATAACAAAAAATTGATTGCTTGGTACCCTAAAAGGGTGGAATGACTAGCGATAATGTTAACATTGTTATTATAGTTACTACCTTTTCAACATACATACATACATATATATATATATTGTTGTTGTTGTTGTTGTTGTTGAGAATGACTCCTTATCTTAGTGGTAAGGATTGATAGTTTTTTTTTTTGGGAGGTTTTGGGTTTGAGCCCTCTTTGCATATATTACCTCACAGAGCCAGAGTCCCTAAATACCTCGGAGAGATACACTTGAACTTCCTGCACATAATGGCACAACATATATCTGTTACAATTGGGTATTCTTTTGATTCTGGTTTTTAATTTTGAAGTCTCTCATAAATTATATTACATATACATCTTTGTTCCATTTTTTTAATATAAGGAACTAAATTAAAAAAAAAAAAACCAATTTATTTTGGATTAATTTCATGGGGTTTTTATTGGATGATGAAGAACACTGCTTTGGAATTTTGACATTTGTGGTTTTTATGTTATGGTTGTTGATTAAGAATACTGACCCACCTCCATCATCCGGTGATAAAGACAAACAAGCTGTGGCTCTTAGAGTTGGAGGGGCATTTTTCGGCTGTGGGTTTTATGGAGCGCAGGACACGCTTCTTTGACAATATAGGCCGGCATTACTTGAAGGGCTGCTTCATTGAGGGATCCATCGATTTCATTTTTGGCCACGCTAGATCCCTTTATGAGGTATCTGAGTTAATTAATTGATTTGGTATTATAATTTAATTATGCAAACTAACAAATTTTTTTTCTTTATAATGGACAGAATTGCAAAATTCATTTAATAGCAAAGGAAGTGCCGGAGATGATCATTGGTTCCATAACGGGCCAAGGAAGAACATCAATAGCTGATAAAGTTGGGTTTTCTTTTTCGGCTAATTGAAATTGATTTTTTAGTTAACCGAATTTAAATTCGGTTACCTGCTGTCACAATTTCAGTTTTACAGAAAATTCTGATATGAATTTTCTGATTTTGAACTCCAAAAGTTCCTACATCATTTCTAGCATCTCATATCAATTGAAATGTGCATACTTGCCTTTGTTTGAAGTTAATTAACAAGAACTCCTCTTTGTAGCTTAATTTGAGATGAAAATCTCTCCAATCTAAACCCTAATTCCATAAAAACATTCAAAACATTTTTCTATCAGCAATTTATGCTAGAAACCACTTCAAACCAATTAATAGAATTCAGAGTGTTGTAAAGGATTCAAACACTTGTAGCTCAAAGAAGAGGAGAGGCTGTGGTTTCTCTCCAACTTTCACTCTAAGAAGTAAAAACAAACTGGTGACAAGATGAAGAAGATGAAGTTACTGCATCTTCTTTAAAATCCATTTGCAAAGCTTTAGACTTTGACAATTTATGAACCAGAATTGAAGAGGAAAGGAAGGTGAAAGGAAGCCTAGGGTTTTGATTACTTAAATCATTCGAATGAAAATGAAATAGGGTTCTTTAACCCTTTATAGACAGAAATTTGCACTTAGACCCTCCTTTCTATCTTTATTTCCATTTTGAGTCAAATGAAGACTCATTTGATCTAATGCAATCAAACCTATGACGAAAGTTAATGTACTCTTTGAGATACACGTGATGGTATCGAGAGTTACCATATTCGACAAAATACGCGAAAATCCATATTTACGGAAAAGTTCTTATCCTTCATTGTTTGAATTTATACTCAACTCAATTAACTTAATCTCATTCAAACTCATTTCATTAAGCTTAATTCACAATATGGGACTAATTCAATCCAATTTTGTCATTAACCATCATTAACTTAATTAATCATGCTTAACTTGCACTAATCTCAATTAATTAACGTTAATCTTGATTAGTTCGGGATGGGGGTGTAACAGTGATACAAAGAGTTACAAATGATGGGTCCCAAGGTAGATAAAGGGCCATCCAAGAGAACCCAGCATAGTAATAATTGTGCCTTTTTACTGGGCCCATCATTTTCGATCGCACCGATGATTACTGGTAATGGGCCTACATTGATACAACAAATATGTATCGTTTGCTGGAGCACATGTTCCAATAATTCCTCCTCCCTCACCTCTTCATCTTCAATAAATATGAATCAGTTAATTAGTAGACTGATTGTTCTTCTTTAGTCTCTCTATTGCAGAAATACACATGTGAACCTCATTATTTCTTCTTGCTGAGGGGATTTAGTTCAATCTTTTTGTTGAGTTTGTGTCATCTCTAAGTTCTTCCGCTTAAAACGAACATGCATTCATACCTTTGTCTTCTATTTTCATGGGCAATTCCATGGGAAACTGGCCATTGCTGAGGAAAGAGATGATGGAATTGAGAAGTGGGGATATGTTGAAGTCCGACCGAGTAAGTATAAAGCTTGGACTACATTTGCTCTTGTTTCTCTGTGTTCATTATAGATTTCAAAACAATGATCTGGCTTTATAGGAGTCCTTAGAGCAGATAGTGCATCCAATCCATGACCTTATTTGTGTTACTTTAATGTTTGCAGGTGCTTTAGGTAAAGAAAAAGAATTCAGAACTAAATTGGAGAAAAATAGAACCATCCGAACGAACCGGGACATACTGCCTCCAGGCGTCCGGGCACCAGACCTAGCGAGCGACGTCCAAGCAAGACGCCAGACACTGGGGGTTCGAACAGGGGCGGCTCCAGGAATTCGAGTTAGTGGGGTCAGCAAAAGACATATCTTCCGCAAATCGAATAAATTTATTTTCTCCTTTATCAACATATGTCATCTACTTTCGATAATTCGACAAACATAATATAAAATCCTCAAATAACCTATTTTAAAAAAATCTGACAAAGATAATATTGAATTCTCAAACAAAAATAAATAAAAATTTTAATACATTATTACTAATAGCTCTTAATTCAAAACGAAAATTCAAATACATAAACTCCTAATAGTTAAAGACGGACAAACCTAAGGGCAAAAGAAATATTAAATTTGACATGTATTAATGTATATGGACATACATTTAGTGCATAGTAGAGGGGAAAATCAATTAATTGCAAAAATCAATGGTTCAAATCTATTTGAAATACTATTCCTTTGAGGTTATGACAAGAGAAAGTAGTACTGCAGTAGTCTAGTCTCTTGACCCAACAAGGCACCACTTCAATCACGGCACAAAAAAAGAAATGTAAATAGGCTAAATACAAATACTTAATAAAAGGATAAAAAGAAAATAAAAAATTGAAAAAAAGTTGGAGACTACTTTTGCAAGAGAGAACGTGTCAACAACAACAAGTCGTTGTTGGAGGACTTGAAAAGGGTAAACTTTTAAATTGAGTGGAATAAAAAAAAATTAATATTGTTTAATTTATATCTCAATGGGGTCAATTGACCCCACTGTGGACCAAGTAGCGCCGCCCTTGGGTCCAGACGCCAGACCCAGCAAGCGACGTCCAAGCAAGACGCCAGAGACTGAGCGTCCAGACGCTAGGCCTAGCGAGCGACGTCCAAGCTACTGCCTACTGGTGTCCAGACTCCAAACACTAGGGTAACAAAGTCATTGTACGAGGGTTTTATTTGCTAATATAGGAATCAAAACCTCAAATCAATACAGACCAACCCATCTCCCTTTCCTTTTCTTTGTTTCTCTTATCTTCCGCTGTCTGTCTCAAATCCTTGCAGATCTGCACATCTCAGGAAAAAAGCCAACCTGTCATAAATTCTTTTGATATGGGCTTCTTTTGATTTGGAAGAATATGTAGTGTATACAAGATACCCTTTCAAAATGAAAGAGGAGCTGCTAGATTAAAACTTTTGAAAACGAAGTAGATTACAGACTGTCAGATACATATTTATCAAGAGAGTTACCTCTAGGATATTAAAGGTGAAATTGATGACTGTGGGTAAACCTCTGCTACCAACATATGATTCAGCTTCAATGCTCAAATGCTCGAGTCGTACTTCTATTGTGGGAAGCTCAATTCCAACTCTGAGCGTCATCAATGAACAGAAACAGAACCATCAATGATTCCTTGGTACAAGGATTTGAAGCATAGCTACCTAGTTCACTAATAAGGGGAAATGTTCACTAGTAAGTGCTGGACTGCACTTGCAGTTGCTTGCAGGAGAATATTCTCCCACTAATATGGCCTTCAAACTCTGATCAAACATGTTCCTTTCCTCTTAATGAAGGCTTTTTGTAATGTTTTCATAGACCACCAAAAGAAACCATTGGTTGTTATTTTCTAACTGTTTTTTTTCCCTATACATTAAAACTTAATTTCCTTAAAATTAGGCCACGAGAGATATTTCCTTAAAATTTAAATTTAATTACTTAGACTTTATTCTCTTTTATTTCAGATTGACGGTCCATTAGTTGTGAAAAAACATTATGGACAAGAGTTGGACTCTTGAGCCGAGAGTCAGCATTGCATATGAAGAAGGGGTCAAACAATTCCTTGACTTTGCATTTGCTAACGCAATATCAAGGGAAAGGATCAAATGTCCATGTAAGAATTGCAATAATATATATTATAGATCTCGGGATGAAGTATATGAACATCTGATATGCGATGGGTTTGAAAAGGGTTATGGCCGTGGTGTTTGGGTTTTTCATGGGGAAACTTTTGCATCACCACATCAAAGGTCTCCTATTGCTACCTTGGATGAAGATGTACCGGATGAAGTAGATGATATGCATGGAATGTTACGGTCGGCATTTGGAATTCACGATCCTGAGTCTAGTTCACAAGAAGCTGAAGAGGAACCTAACGCAGAAGCAGTGAAATTTTACAAATTGGTAGAAGATGCCGACCAAGAGTTGTACTTAGGATGCAAGAATTTCACCAAGCTTGCTTTTGTTATGCGATTATACCACATAAAGTGTCTGAATGGATGGAGTGACAAGTCTTTTACCATGTTGCTTGAGTTGTTGAAAGAAGCATTTCCTGAAGGCGAAACCTTACCGAAGTCCTTTTATGAAACCAAAAAGATCATTGGAGAATTGGGACTTGGTTACAATAAGATTGATGCTTGCCCTAATGATTGTATGTTGTATTGGAAAGAAGCTGCTAAGGAATCTGCATGTTTTGTATGTGGCACTTCAAGGTGGAAAGCCAATGATGATGGTGCATCTCCTTCATGTTCCAAGGAACGAAAAATCCCTGCGAAGATTGAGGTTATGACAAGAGAAAGTAGTACTGCAGTAGTCTAGTCTCTTGACCCAACAAGGCACCACTTCAATCACGGCACAAAAAAAGAAATGTAAATAGGCTAAATACAAATACTTAATAAAAGGATAAAAAGAAAATAAAAAATTGAAAAAAAGTTGGAGACTACTTTTGCAAGAGAGAACGTGTCAACAACAACAAGTCGTTGTTGGAGGACTTGAAAAGGGTAAACTTTTAAATTGAGTGGAATAAAAAAAAATTAATATTGTTTAATTTATATCTCAATGGGGTCAATTGACCCCACTGTGGACCAAGTAGCGCCGCCCTTGGGTCCAGACGCCAGACCCAGCAAGCGACGTCCAAGCAAGACGCCAGAGACTGAGCGTCCAGACGCTAGGCCTAGCGAGCGACGTCCAAGCTACTGCCTACTGGTGTCCAGACTCCAAACACTAGGGTAACAAAGTCATTGTACGAGGGTTTTATTTGCTAATATAGGAATCAAAACCTCAAATCAATACAGACCAACCCATCTCCCTTTCCTTTTCTTTGTTTCTCTTATCTTCCGCTGTCTGTCTCAAATCCTTGCAGATCTGCACATCTCAGGAAAAAAGCCAACCTGTCATAAATTCTTTTGATATGGGCTTCTTTTGATTTGGAAGAATATGTAGTGTATACAAGATACCCTTTCAAAATGAAAGAGGAGCTGCTAGATTAAAACTTTTGAAAACGAAGTAGATTACAGACTGTCAGATACATATTTATCAAGAGAGTTACCTCTAGGATATTAAAGGTGAAATTGATGACTGTGGGTAAACCTCTGCTACCAACATATGATTCAGCTTCAATGCTCAAATGCTCGAGTCGTACTTCTATTGTGGGAAGCTCAATTCCAACTCTGAGCGTCATCAATGAACAGAAACAGAACCATCAATGATTCCTTGGTACAAGGATTTGAAGCATAGCTACCTAGTTCACTAATAAGGGGAAATGTTCACTAGTAAGTGCTGGACTGCACTTGCAGTTGCTTGCAGGAGAATATTCTCCCACTAATATGGCCTTCAAACTCTGATCAAACATGTTCCTTTCCTCTTAATGAAGGCTTTTTGTAATGTTTTCATAGACCACCAAAAGAAACCATTGGTTGTTATTTTCTAACTGTTTTTTTTCCCTATACATTAAAACTTAATTTCCTTAAAATTAGGCCACGAGAGATATTTCCTTAAAATTTAAATTTAATTACTTAGACTTTATTCTCTTTTATTTCAGATTGACGGTCCATTAGTTGTGAAAAAACATTATGGACAAGAGTTGGACTCTTGAGCCGAGAGTCAGCATTGCATATGAAGAAGGGGTCAAACAATTCCTTGACTTTGCATTTGCTAACGCAATATCAAGGGAAAGGATCAAATGTCCATGTAAGAATTGCAATAATATATATTATAGATCTCGGGATGAAGTATATGAACATCTGATATGCGATGGGTTTGAAAAGGGTTATGGCCGTGGTGTTTGGGTTTTTCATGGGGAAACTTTTGCATCACCACATCAAAGGTCTCCTATTGCTACCTTGGATGAAGATGTACCGGATGAAGTAGATGATATGCATGGAATGTTACGGTCGGCATTTGGAATTCACGATCCTGAGTCTAGTTCACAAGAAGCTGAAGAGGAACCTAACGCAGAAGCAGTGAAATTTTACAAATTGGTAGAAGATGCCGACCAAGAGTTGTACTTAGGATGCAAGAATTTCACCAAGCTTGCTTTTGTTATGCGATTATACCACATAAAGTGTCTGAATGGATGGAGTGACAAGTCTTTTACCATGTTGCTTGAGTTGTTGAAAGAAGCATTTCCTGAAGGCGAAACCTTACCGAAGTCCTTTTATGAAACCAAAAAGATCATTGGAGAATTGGGACTTGGTTACAATAAGATTGATGCTTGCCCTAATGATTGTATGTTGTATTGGAAAGAAGCTGCTAAGGAATCTGCATGTTTTGTATGTGGCACTTCAAGGTGGAAAGCCAATGATGATGGTGCATCTCCTTCATGTTCCAAGGAACGAAAAATCCCTGCGAAGATTGAGGTTATGACAAGAGAAAGTAGTACTGCAGTAGTCTAGTCTCTTGACCCAACAAGGCACCACTTCAATCACGGCACAAAAAAAGAAATGTAAATAGGCTAAATACAAATACTTAATAAAAGGATAAAAAGAAAATAAAAAATTGAAAAAAAGTTGGAGACTACTTTTGCAAGAGAGAACGTGTCAACAACAACAAGTCGTTGTTGGAGGACTTGAAAAGGGTAAACTTTTAAATTGAGTGGAATAAAAAAAAATTAATATTGTTTAATTTATATCTCAATGGGGTCAATTGACCCCACTGTGGACCAAGTAGCGCCGCCCTTGGGTCCAGACGCCAGACCCAGCAAGCGACGTCCAAGCAAGACGCCAGAGACTGAGCGTCCAGACGCTAGGCCTAGCGAGCGACGTCCAAGCTACTGCCTACTGGTGTCCAGACTCCAAACACTAGGGTAACAAAGTCATTGTACGAGGGTTTTATTTGCTAATATAGGAATCAAAACCTCAAATCAATACAAACCAACCCATCTCCCTTTCCTTTTCTTTGTTTCTCTTATCTTCCGCTGTCTGTCTCAAATCCTTGCAGATCTGCACATCTCAGGAAAAAAGCCAACCTGTCATAAATTCTTTTGATATGGGCTTCTTTTGATTTGGAAGAATATGTAGTGTATACAAGATACCCTTTCAAAATGAAAGAGGAGCTGCTAGATTAAAACTTTTGAAAACGAAGTAGATTACAGACTGTCAGATACATATTTATCAAGAGAGTTACCTCTAGGATATTAAAGGTGAAATTGATGACTGTGGGTAAACCTCTGCTACCAACATATGATTCAGCTTCAATGCTCAAATGCTCGAGTCGTACTTCTATTGTGGGAAGCTCAATTCCAACTCTGAGCGTCATCAATGAACAGAAACAGAACCATCAATGATTCCTTGGTACAAGGATTTGAAGCATAGCTACCTAGTTCACTAATAAGGGGAAATGTTCACTAGTAAGTGCTGGACTGCACTTGCAGTTGCTTGCAGGAGAATATTCTCCCACTAATATGGCCTTCAAACTCTGATCAAACATGTTCCTTTCCTCTTAATGAAGGCTTTTTGTAATGTTTTCATAGACCACCAAAAGAAACCATTGGTTGTTATTTTCTAACTGTTTTTTTTTTCCTATACATTAAAACTTAATTTCCTTAAAATTAGGCCACGAGAGATATTTCCTTAAAATTTAAATTTAATTACTTAGACTTTATTCTCTTTTATTTCAGATTGACGGTCCATTAGTTGTGAAAAAACATTATGGACAAGAGTTGGACTCTTGAGCCGAGAGTCAGCATTGCATATGAAGAAGGGGTCAAACAATTCCTTGACTTTGCATTTGCTAACGCAATATCAAGGGAAAGGATCAAATGTCCATGTAAGAATTGCAATAATATATATTATAGATCTCGGGATGAAGTATATGAACATCTGATATGCGATGGGTTTGAAAAGGGTTATGGCCGTGGTGTTTGGGTTTTTCATGGGGAAACTTTTGCATCACCACATCAAAGGTCTCCTATTGCTACCTTGGATGAAGATGTACCGGATGAAGTAGATGATATGCATGGAATGTTACGGTCGGCATTTGGAATTCACGATCCTGAGTCTAGTTCACAAGAAGCTGAAGAGGAACCTAACGCAGAAGCAGTGAACTTTTACAAATTGGTAGAAGATGCCGACCAAGAGTTGTACTTAGGATGCAAGAATTTCACCAAGCTTGCTTTTGTTATGCGATTATACCACATAAAGTGTCTGAATGGATGGAGTGACAAGTCTTTTACCATGTTGCTTGAGTTGTTGAAAGAAGCATTTCCTGAAGGCGAAACCTTACCGAAGTCCTTTTATGAAACCAAAAAGATCATTGGAGAATTGGGACTTGGTTACAATAAGATTGATGCTTGCCCTAATGATTGTATGTTGTATTGGAAAGAAGCTGCTAAGGAATCTGCATGTTTTGTATGTGGCACTTCAAGGTGGAAAGCCAATGATGATGGTGCATCTCCTTCATGTTCCAAGGAACGAAAAATCCCTGCGAAGATTGAGGTTATGACAAGAGAAAGTAGTACTGCAGTAGTCTAGTCTCTTGACCCAACAAGGCACCACTTCAATCACGGCACAAAAAAAGAAATGTAAATAGGCTAAATACAAATACTTAATAAAAGGATAAAAAGAAAATAAAAAATTGAAAAAAAGTTGGAGACTACTTTTGCAAGAGAGAACGTGTCAACAACAACAAGTCGTTGTTGGAGGACTTGAAAAGGGTAAACTTTTAAATTGAGTGGAATAAAAAAAAATTAATATTGTTTAATTTATATCTCAATGGGGTCAATTGACCCCACTGTGGACCAAGTAGCGCCGCCCTTGGGTCCAGACGCCAGACCCAGCAAGCGACGTCCAAGCAAGACGCCAGAGACTGAGCGTCCAGACGCTAGGCCTAGCGAGCGACGTCCAAGCTACTGCCTACTGGTGTCCAGACTCCAAACACTAGGGTAACAAAGTCATTGTACGAGGGTTTTATTTGCTAATATAGGAATCAAAACCTCAAATCAATACAAACCAACCCATCTCCCTTTCCTTTTCTTTGTTTCTCTTATCTTCCGCTGTCTGTCTCAAATCCTTGCAGATCTGCACATCTCAGGAAAAAAGCCAACCTGTCATAAATTCTTTTGATATGGGCTTCTTTTGATTTGGAAGAATATGTAGTGTATACAAGATACCCTTTCAAAATGAAAGAGGAGCTGCTAGATTAAAACTTTTGAAAACGAAGTAGATTACAGACTGTCAGATACATATTTATCAAGAGAGTTACCTCTAGGATATTAAAGGTGAAATTGATGACTGTGGGTAAACCTCTGCTACCAACATATGATTCAGCTTCAATGCTCAAATGCTCGAGTCGTACTTCTATTGTGGGAAGCTCAATTCCAACTCTGAGCGTCATCAATGAACAGAAACAGAACCATCAATGATTCCTTGGTACAAGGATTTGAAGCATAGCTACCTAGTTCACTAATAAGGGGAAATGTTCACTAGTAAGTGCTGGACTGCACTTGCAGTTGCTTGCAGGAGAATATTCTCCCACTAATATGGCCTTCAAACTCTGATCAAACATGTTCCTTTCCTCTTAATGAAGGCTTTTTGTAATGTTTTCATAGACCACCAAAAGAAACCATTGGTTGTTATTTTCTAACTGTTTTTTTTTCCTATACATTAAAACTTAATTTCCTTAAAATTAGGCCACGAGAGATATTTCCTTAAAATTTAAATTTAATTACTTAGACTTTATTCTCTTTTATTTCAGATTGACGGTCCATTAGTTGTGAAAAAACATTATGGACAAGAGTTGGACTCTTGAGCCGAGAGTCAGCATTGCATATGAAGAAGGGGTCAAACAATTCCTTGACTTTGCATTTGCTAACGCAATATCAAGGGAAAGGATCAAATGTCCATGTAAGAATTGCAATAATATATATTATAGATCTCGGGATGAAGTATATGAACATCTGATATGCGATGGGTTTGAAAAGGGTTATGGCCGTGGTGTTTGGGTTTTTCATGGGGAAACTTTTGCATCACCACATCAAAGGTCTCCTATTGCTACCTTGGATGAAGATGTACCGGATGAAGTAGATGATATGCATGGAATGTTACGGTCGGCATTTGGAATTCACGATCCTGAGTCTAGTTCACAAGAAGCTGAAGAGGAACCTAACGCAGAAGCAGTGAAATTTTACAAATTGGTAGAAGATGCCGACCAAGAGTTGTACTTAGGATGCAAGAATTTCACCAAGCTTGCTTTTGTTATGCGATTATACCACATAAAGTGTCTGAATGGATGGAGTGACAAGTCTTTTACCATGTTGCTTGAGTTGTTGAAAGAAGCATTTCCTGAAGGCGAAACCTTACCGAAGTCCTTTTATGAAACCAAAAAGATCATTGGAGAATTGGGACTTGGTTACAATAAGATTGATGCTTGCCCTAATGATTGTATGTTGTATTGGAAAGAAGCTGCTAAGGAATCTGCATGTTTTGTATGTGGCACTTCAAGGTGGAAAGCCAATGATGATGGTGCATCTCCTTCATGTTCCAAGGAACGAAAAATCCCTGCGAAGATTGAGGTTATGACAAGAGAAAGTAGTACTGCAGTAGTCTAGTCTCTTGACCCAACAAGGCACCACTTCAATCACGGCACAAAAAAAGAAATGTAAATAGGCTAAATACAAATACTTAATAAAAGGATAAAAAGAAAATAAAAAATTGAAAAAAAGTTGGAGACTACTTTTGCAAGAGAGAACGTGTCAACAACAACAAGTCGTTGTTGGAGGACTTGAAAAGGGTAAACTTTTAAATTGAGTGGAATAAAAAAAAATTAATATTGTTTAATTTATATCTCAATGGGGTCAATTGACCCCACTGTGGACCAAGTAGCGCCGCCCTTGGGTCCAGACGCCAGACCCAGCAAGCGACGTCCAAGCAAGACGCCAGAGACTGAGCGTCCAGACGCTAGGCCTAGCGAGCGACGTCCAAGCTACTGCCTACTGGTGTCCAGACTCCAAACACTAGGGTAACAAAGTCATTGTACGAGGGTTTTATTTGCTAATATAGGAATCAAAACCTCAAATCAATACAGACCAACCCATCTCCCTTTCCTTTTCTTTGTTTCTCTTATCTTCCGCTGTCTGTCTCAAATCCTTGCAGATCTGCACATCTCAGGAAAAAAGCCAACCTGTCATAAATTCTTTTGATATGGGCTTCTTTTGATTTGGAAGAATATGTAGTGTATACAAGATACCCTTTCAAAATGAAAGAGGAGCTGCTAGATTAAAACTTTTGAAAACGAAGTAGATTACAGACTGTCAGATACATATTTATCAAGAGAGTTACCTCTAGGATATTAAAGGTGAAATTGATGACTGTGGGTAAACCTCTGCTACCAACATATGATTCAGCTTCAATGCTCAAATGCTCGAGTCGTACTTCTATTGTGGGAAGCTCAATTCCAACTCTGAGCGTCATCAATGAACAGAAACAGAACCATCAATGATTCCTTGGTACAAGGATTTGAAGCATAGCTACCTAGTTCACTAATAAGGGGAAATGTTCACTAGTAAGTGCTGGACTGCACTTGCAGTTGCTTGCAGGAGAATATTCTCCCACTAATATGGCCTTCAAACTCTGATCAAACATGTTCCTTTCCTCTTAATGAAGGCTTTTTGTAATGTTTTCATAGACCACCAAAAGAAACCATTGGTTGTTATTTTCTAACTGTTTTTTTTCCCTATACATTAAAACTTAATTTCCTTAAAATTAGGCCACGAGAGATATTTCCTTAAAATTTAAATTTAATTACTTAGACTTTATTCTCTTTTATTTCAGATTGACGGTCCATTAGTTGTGAAAAAACATTATGGACAAGAGTTGGACTCTTGAGCCGAGAGTCAGCATTGCATATGAAGAAGGGGTCAAACAATTCCTTGACTTTGCATTTGCTAACGCAATATCAAGGGAAAGGATCAAATGTCCATGTAAGAATTGCAATAATATATATTATAGATCTCGGGATGAAGTATATGAACATCTGATATGCGATGGGTTTGAAAAGGGTTATGGCCGTGGTGTTTGGGTTTTTCATGGGGAAACTTTTGCATCACCACATCAAAGGTCTCCTATTGCTACCTTGGATGAAGATGTACCGGATGAAGTAGATGATATGCATGGAATGTTACGGTCGGCATTTGGAATTCACGATCCTGAGTCTAGTTCACAAGAAGCTGAAGAGGAACCTAACGCAGAAGCAGTGAAATTTTACAAATTGGTAGAAGATGCCGACCAAGAGTTGTACTTAGGATGCAAGAATTTCACCAAGCTTGCTTTTGTTATGCGATTATACCACATAAAGTGTCTGAATGGATGGAGTGACAAGTCTTTTACCATGTTGCTTGAGTTGTTGAAAGAAGCATTTCCTGAAGGCGAAACCTTACCGAAGTCCTTTTATGAAACCAAAAAGATCATTGGAGAATTGGGACTTGGTTACAATAAGATTGATGCTTGCCCTAATGATTGTATGTTGTATTGGAAAGAAGCTGCTAAGGAATCTGCATGTTTTGTATGTGGCACTTCAAGGTGGAAAGCCAATGATGATGGTGCATCTCCTTCATGTTCCAAGGAACGAAAAATCCCTGCGAAGATTGAGGTTATGACAAGAGAAAGTAGTACTGCAGTAGTCTAGTCTCTTGACCCAACAAGGCACCACTTCAATCACGGCACAAAAAAAGAAATGTAAATAGGCTAAATACAAATACTTAATAAAAGGATAAAAAGAAAATAAAAAATTGAAAAAAAGTTGGAGACTACTTTTGCAAGAGAGAACGTGTCAACAACAACAAGTCGTTGTTGGAGGACTTGAAAAGGGTAAACTTTTAAATTGAGTGGAATAAAAAAAAATTAATATTGTTTAATTTATATCTCAATGGGGTCAATTGACCCCACTGTGGACCAAGTAGCGCCGCCCTTGGGTCCAGACGCCAGACCCAGCAAGCGACGTCCAAGCAAGACGCCAGAGACTGAGCGTCCAGACGCTAGGCCTAGCGAGCGACGTCCAAGCTACTGCCTACTGGTGTCCAGACTCCAAACACTAGGGTAACAAAGTCATTGTACGAGGGTTTTATTTGCTAATATAGGAATCAAAACCTCAAATCAATACAAACCAACCCATCTCCCTTTCCTTTTCTTTGTTTCTCTTATCTTCCGCTGTCTGTCTCAAATCCTTGCAGATCTGCACATCTCAGGAAAAAAGCCAACCTGTCATAAATTCTTTTGATATGGGCTTCTTTTGATTTGGAAGAATATGTAGTGTATACAAGATACCCTTTCAAAATGAAAGAGGAGCTGCTAGATTAAAACTTTTGAAAACGAAGTAGATTACAGACTGTCAGATACATATTTATCAAGAGAGTTACCTCTAGGATATTAAAGGTGAAATTGATGACTGTGGGTAAACCTCTGCTACCAACATATGATTCAGCTTCAATGCTCAAATGCTCGAGTCGTACTTCTATTGTGGGAAGCTCAATTCCAACTCTGAGCGTCATCAATGAACAGAAACAGAACCATCAATGATTCCTTGGTACAAGGATTTGAAGCATAGCTACCTAGTTCACTAATAAGGGGAAATGTTCACTAGTAAGTGCTGGACTGCACTTGCAGTTGCTTGCAGGAGAATATTCTCCCACTAATATGGCCTTCAAACTCTGATCAAACATGTTCCTTTCCTCTTAATGAAGGCTTTTTGTAATGTTTTCATAGACCACCAAAAGAAACCATTGGTTGTTATTTTCTAACTGTTTTTTTTTTCCTATACATTAAAACTTAATTTCCTTAAAATTAGGCCACGAGAGATATTTCCTTAAAATTTAAATTTAATTACTTAGACTTTATTCTCTTTTATTTCAGATTGACGGTCCATTAGTTGTGAAAAAACATTATGGACAAGAGTTGGACTCTTGAGCCGAGAGTCAGCATTGCATATGAAGAAGGGGTCAAACAATTCCTTGACTTTGCATTTGCTAACGCAATATCAAGGGAAAGGATCAAATGTCCATGTAAGAATTGCAATAATATATATTATAGATCTCGGGATGAAGTATATGAACATCTGATATGCGATGGGTTTGAAAAGGGTTATGGCCGTGGTGTTTGGGTTTTTCATGGGGAAACTTTTGCATCACCACATCAAAGGTCTCCTATTGCTACCTTGGATGAAGATGTACCGGATGAAGTAGATGATATGCATGGAATGTTACGGTCGGCATTTGGAATTCACGATCCTGAGTCTAGTTCACAAGAAGCTGAAGAGGAACCTAACGCAGAAGCAGTGAACTTTTACAAATTGGTAGAAGATGCCGACCAAGAGTTGTACTTAGGATGCAAGAATTTCACCAAGCTTGCTTTTGTTATGCGATTATACCACATAAAGTGTCTGAATGGATGGAGTGACAAGTCTTTTACCATGTTGCTTGAGTTGTTGAAAGAAGCATTTCCTGAAGGCGAAACCTTACCGAAGTCCTTTTATGAAACCAAAAAGATCATTGGAGAATTGGGACTTGGTTACAATAAGATTGATGCTTGCCCTAATGATTGTATGTTGTATTGGAAAGAAGCTGCTAAGGAATCTGCATGTTTTGTATGTGGCACTTCAAGGTGGAAAGCCAATGATGATGGTGCATCTCCTTCATGTTCCAAGGAACGAAAAATCCCTGCGAAGATTGAGGTTATGACAAGAGAAAGTAGTACTGCAGTAGTCTAGTCTCTTGACCCAACAAGGCACCACTTCAATCACGGCACAAAAAAAGAAATGTAAATAGGCTAAATACAAATACTTAATAAAAGGATAAAAAGAAAATAAAAAATTGAAAAAAAGTTGGAGACTACTTTTGCAAGAGAGAACGTGTCAACAACAACAAGTCGTTGTTGGAGGACTTGAAAAGGGTAAACTTTTAAATTGAGTGGAATAAAAAAAAATTAATATTGTTTAATTTATATCTCAATGGGGTCAATTGACCCCACTGTGGACCAAGTAGCGCCGCCCTTGGGTCCAGACGCCAGACCCAGCAAGCGACGTCCAAGCAAGACGCCAGAGACTGAGCGTCCAGACGCTAGGCCTAGCGAGCGACGTCCAAGCTACTGCCTACTGGTGTCCAGACTCCAAACACTAGGGTAACAAAGTCATTGTACGAGGGTTTTATTTGCTAATATAGGAATCAAAACCTCAAATCAATACAAACCAACCCATCTCCCTTTCCTTTTCTTTGTTTCTCTTATCTTCCGCTGTCTGTCTCAAATCCTTGCAGATCTGCACATCTCAGGAAAAAAGCCAACCTGTCATAAATTCTTTTGATATGGGCTTCTTTTGATTTGGAAGAATATGTAGTGTATACAAGATACCCTTTCAAAATGAAAGAGGAGCTGCTAGATTAAAACTTTTGAAAACGAAGTAGATTACAGACTGTCAGATACATATTTATCAAGAGAGTTACCTCTAGGATATTAAAGGTGAAATTGATGACTGTGGGTAAACCTCTGCTACCAACATATGATTCAGCTTCAATGCTCAAATGCTCGAGTCGTACTTCTATTGTGGGAAGCTCAATTCCAACTCTGAGCGTCATCAATGAACAGAAACAGAACCATCAATGATTCCTTGGTACAAGGATTTGAAGCATAGCTACCTAGTTCACTAATAAGGGGAAATGTTCACTAGTAAGTGCTGGACTGCACTTGCAGTTGCTTGCAGGAGAATATTCTCCCACTAATATGGCCTTCAAACTCTGATCAAACATGTTCCTTTCCTCTTAATGAAGGCTTTTTGTAATGTTTTCATAGACCACCAAAAGAAACCATTGGTTGTTATTTTCTAACTGTTTTTTTTTCCTATACATTAAAACTTAATTTCCTTAAAATTAGGCCACGAGAGATATTTCCTTAAAATTTAAATTTAATTACTTAGACTTTATTCTCTTTTATTTCAGATTGACGGTCCATTAGTTGTGAAAAAACATTATGGACAAGAGTTGGACTCTTGAGCCGAGAGTCAGCATTGCATATGAAGAAGGGGTCAAACAATTCCTTGACTTTGCATTTGCTAACGCAATATCAAGGGAAAGGATCAAATGTCCATGTAAGAATTGCAATAATATATATTATAGATCTCGGGATGAAGTATATGAACATCTGATATGCGATGGGTTTGAAAAGGGTTATGGCCGTGGTGTTTGGGTTTTTCATGGGGAAACTTTTGCATCACCACATCAAAGGTCTCCTATTGCTACCTTGGATGAAGATGTACCGGATGAAGTAGATGATATGCATGGAATGTTACGGTCGGCATTTGGAATTCACGATCCTGAGTCTAGTTCACAAGAAGCTGAAGAGGAACCTAACGCAGAAGCAGTGAAATTTTACAAATTGGTAGAAGATGCCGACCAAGAGTTGTACTTAGGATGCAAGAATTTCACCAAGCTTGCTTTTGTTATGCGATTATACCACATAAAGTGTCTGAATGGATGGAGTGACAAGTCTTTTACCATGTTGCTTGAGTTGTTGAAAGAAGCATTTCCTGAAGGCGAAACCTTACCGAAGTCCTTTTATGAAACCAAAAAGATCATTGGAGAATTGGGACTTGGTTACAATAAGATTGATGCTTGCCCTAATGATTGTATGTTGTATTGGAAAGAAGCTGCTAAGGAATCTGCATGTTTTGTATGTGGCACTTCAAGGTGGAAAGCCAATGATGATGGTGCATCTCCTTCATGTTCCAAGGAACGAAAAATCCCTGCGAAGATTGAGGTTATGACAAGAGAAAGTAGTACTGCAGTAGTCTAGTCTCTTGACCCAACAAGGCACCACTTCAATCACGGCACAAAAAAAGAAATGTAAATAGGCTAAATACAAATACTTAATAAAAGGATAAAAAGAAAATAAAAAATTGAAAAAAAGTTGGAGACTACTTTTGCAAGAGAGAACGTGTCAACAACAACAAGTCGTTGTTGGAGGACTTGAAAAGGGTAAACTTTTAAATTGAGTGGAATAAAAAAAAATTAATATTGTTTAATTTATATCTCAATGGGGTCAATTGACCCCACTGTGGACCAAGTAGCGCCGCCCTTGGGTCCAGACGCCAGACCCAGCAAGCGACGTCCAAGCAAGACGCCAGAGACTGAGCGTCCAGACGCTAGGCCTAGCGAGCGACGTCCAAGCTACTGCCTACTGGTGTCCAGACTCCAAACACTAGGGTAACAAAGTCATTGTACGAGGGTTTTATTTGCTAATATAGGAATCAAAACCTCAAATCAATACAGACCAACCCATCTCCCTTTCCTTTTCTTTGTTTCTCTTATCTTCCGCTGTCTGTCTCAAATCCTTGCAGATCTGCACATCTCAGGAAAAAAGCCAACCTGTCATAAATTCTTTTGATATGGGCTTCTTTTGATTTGGAAGAATATGTAGTGTATACAAGATACCCTTTCAAAATGAAAGAGGAGCTGCTAGATTAAAACTTTTGAAAACGAAGTAGATTACAGACTGTCAGATACATATTTATCAAGAGAGTTACCTCTAGGATATTAAAGGTGAAATTGATGACTGTGGGTAAACCTCTGCTACCAACATATGATTCAGCTTCAATGCTCAAATGCTCGAGTCGTACTTCTATTGTGGGAAGCTCAATTCCAACTCTGAGCGTCATCAATGAACAGAAACAGAACCATCAATGATTCCTTGGTACAAGGATTTGAAGCATAGCTACCTAGTTCACTAATAAGGGGAAATGTTCACTAGTAAGTGCTGGACTGCACTTGCAGTTGCTTGCAGGAGAATATTCTCCCACTAATATGGCCTTCAAACTCTGATCAAACATGTTCCTTTCCTCTTAATGAAGGCTTTTTGTAATGTTTTCATAGACCACCAAAAGAAACCATTGGTTGTTATTTTCTAACTGTTTTTTTTCCCTATACATTAAAACTTAATTTCCTTAAAATTAGGCCACGAGAGATATTTCCTTAAAATTTAAATTTAATTACTTAGACTTTATTCTCTTTTATTTCAGATTGACGGTCCATTAGTTGTGAAAAAACATTATGGACAAGAGTTGGACTCTTGAGCCGAGAGTCAGCATTGCATATGAAGAAGGGGTCAAACAATTCCTTGACTTTGCATTTGCTAACGCAATATCAAGGGAAAGGATCAAATGTCCATGTAAGAATTGCAATAATATATATTATAGATCTCGGGATGAAGTATATGAACATCTGATATGCGATGGGTTTGAAAAGGGTTATGGCCGTGGTGTTTGGGTTTTTCATGGGGAAACTTTTGCATCACCACATCAAAGGTCTCCTATTGCTACCTTGGATGAAGATGTACCGGATGAAGTAGATGATATGCATGGAATGTTACGGTCGGCATTTGGAATTCACGATCCTGAGTCTAGTTCACAAGAAGCTGAAGAGGAACCTAACGCAGAAGCAGTGAAATTTTACAAATTGGTAGAAGATGCCGACCAAGAGTTGTACTTAGGATGCAAGAATTTCACCAAGCTTGCTTTTGTTATGCGATTATACCACATAAAGTGTCTGAATGGATGGAGTGACAAGTCTTTTACCATGTTGCTTGAGTTGTTGAAAGAAGCATTTCCTGAAGGCGAAACCTTACCGAAGTCCTTTTATGAAACCAAAAAGATCATTGGAGAATTGGGACTTGGTTACAATAAGATTGATGCTTGCCCTAATGATTGTATGTTGTATTGGAAAGAAGCTGCTAAGGAATCTGCATGTTTTGTATGTGGCACTTCAAGGTGGAAAGCCAATGATGATGGTGCATCTCCTTCATGTTCCAAGGAACGAAAAATCCCTGCGAAGATTGAGGTTATGACAAGAGAAAGTAGTACTGCAGTAGTCTAGTCTCTTGACCCAACAAGGCACCACTTCAATCACGGCACAAAAAAAGAAATGTAAATAGGCTAAATACAAATACTTAATAAAAGGATAAAAAGAAAATAAAAAATTGAAAAAAAGTTGGAGACTACTTTTGCAAGAGAGAACGTGTCAACAACAACAAGTCGTTGTTGGAGGACTTGAAAAGGGTAAACTTTTAAATTGAGTGGAATAAAAAAAAATTAATATTGTTTAATTTATATCTCAATGGGGTCAATTGACCCCACTGTGGACCAAGTAGCGCCGCCCTTGGGTCCAGACGCCAGACCCAGCAAGCGACGTCCAAGCAAGACGCCAGAGACTGAGCGTCCAGACGCTAGGCCTAGCGAGCGACGTCCAAGCTACTGCCTACTGGTGTCCAGACTCCAAACACTAGGGTAACAAAGTCATTGTACGAGGGTTTTATTTGCTAATATAGGAATCAAAACCTCAAATCAATACAAACCAACCCATCTCCCTTTCCTTTTCTTTGTTTCTCTTATCTTCCGCTGTCTGTCTCAAATCCTTGCAGATCTGCACATCTCAGGAAAAAAGCCAACCTGTCATAAATTCTTTTGATATGGGCTTCTTTTGATTTGGAAGAATATGTAGTGTATACAAGATACCCTTTCAAAATGAAAGAGGAGCTGCTAGATTAAAACTTTTGAAAACGAAGTAGATTACAGACTGTCAGATACATATTTATCAAGAGAGTTACCTCTAGGATATTAAAGGTGAAATTGATGACTGTGGGTAAACCTCTGCTACCAACATATGATTCAGCTTCAATGCTCAAATGCTCGAGTCGTACTTCTATTGTGGGAAGCTCAATTCCAACTCTGAGCGTCATCAATGAACAGAAACAGAACCATCAATGATTCCTTGGTACAAGGATTTGAAGCATAGCTACCTAGTTCACTAATAAGGGGAAATGTTCACTAGTAAGTGCTGGACTGCACTTGCAGTTGCTTGCAGGAGAATATTCTCCCACTAATATGGCCTTCAAACTCTGATCAAACATGTTCCTTTCCTCTTAATGAAGGCTTTTTGTAATGTTTTCATAGACCACCAAAAGAAACCATTGGTTGTTATTTTCTAACTGTTTTTTTTTCCTATACATTAAAACTTAATTTCCTTAAAATTAGGCCACGAGAGATATTTCCTTAAAATTTAAATTTAATTACTTAGACTTTATTCTCTTTTATTTCAGATTGACGGTCCATTAGTTGTGAAAAAACATTATGGACAAGAGTTGGACTCTTGAGCCGAGAGTCAGCATTGCATATGAAGAAGGGGTCAAACAATTCCTTGACTTTGCATTTGCTAACGCAATATCAAGGGAAAGGATCAAATGTCCATGTAAGAATTGCAATAATATATATTATAGATCTCGGGATGAAGTATATGAACATCTGATATGCGATGGGTTTGAAAAGGGTTATGGCCGTGGTGTTTGGGTTTTTCATGGGGAAACTTTTGCATCACCACATCAAAGGTCTCCTATTGCTACCTTGGATGAAGATGTACCGGATGAAGTAGATGATATGCATGGAATGTTACGGTCGGCATTTGGAATTCACGATCCTGAGTCTAGTTCACAAGAAGCTGAAGAGGAACCTAACGCAGAAGCAGTGAAATTTTACAAATTGGTAGAAGATGCCGACCAAGAGTTGTACTTAGGATGCAAGAATTTCACCAAGCTTGCTTTTGTTATGCGATTATACCACATAAAGTGTCTGAATGGATGGAGTGACAAGTCTTTTACCATGTTGCTTGAGTTGTTGAAAGAAGCATTTCCTGAAGGCGAAACCTTACCGAAGTCCTTTTATGAAACCAAAAAGATCATTGGAGAATTGGGACTTGGTTACAATAAGATTGATGCTTGCCCTAATGATTGTATGTTGTATTGGAAAGAAGCTGCTAAGGAATCTGCATGTTTTGTATGTGGCACTTCAAGGTGGAAAGCCAATGATGATGGTGCATCTCCTTCATGTTCCAAGGAACGAAAAATCCCTGCGAAGATTGAGGTTATGACAAGAGAAAGTAGTACTGCAGTAGTCTAGTCTCTTGACCCAACAAGGCACCACTTCAATCACGGCACAAAAAAAGAAATGTAAATAGGCTAAATACAAATACTTAATAAAAGGATAAAAAGAAAATAAAAAATTGAAAAAAAGTTGGAGACTACTTTTGCAAGAGAGAACGTGTCAACAACAACAAGTCGTTGTTGGAGGACTTGAAAAGGGTAAACTTTTAAATTGAGTGGAATAAAAAAAAATTAATATTGTTTAATTTATATCTCAATGGGGTCAATTGACCCCACTGTGGACCAAGTAGCGCCGCCCTTGGGTCCAGACGCCAGACCCAGCAAGCGACGTCCAAGCAAGACGCCAGAGACTGAGCGTCCAGACGCTAGGCCTAGCGAGCGACGTCCAAGCTACTGCCTACTGGTGTCCAGACTCCAAACACTAGGGTAACAAAGTCATTGTACGAGGGTTTTATTTGCTAATATAGGAATCAAAACCTCAAATCAATACAGACCAACCCATCTCCCTTTCCTTTTCTTTGTTTCTCTTATCTTCCGCTGTCTGTCTCAAATCCTTGCAGATCTGCACATCTCAGGAAAAAAGCCAACCTGTCATAAATTCTTTTGATATGGGCTTCTTTTGATTTGGAAGAATATGTAGTGTATACAAGATACCCTTTCAAAATGAAAGAGGAGCTGCTAGATTAAAACTTTTGAAAACGAAGTAGATTACAGACTGTCAGATACATATTTATCAAGAGAGTTACCTCTAGGATATTAAAGGTGAAATTGATGACTGTGGGTAAACCTCTGCTACCAACATATGATTCAGCTTCAATGCTCAAATGCTCGAGTCGTACTTCTATTGTGGGAAGCTCAATTCCAACTCTGAGCGTCATCAATGAACAGAAACAGAACCATCAATGATTCCTTGGTACAAGGATTTGAAGCATAGCTACCTAGTTCACTAATAAGGGGAAATGTTCACTAGTAAGTGCTGGACTGCACTTGCAGTTGCTTGCAGGAGAATATTCTCCCACTAATATGGCCTTCAAACTCTGATCAAACATGTTCCTTTCCTCTTAATGAAGGCTTTTTGTAATGTTTTCATAGACCACCAAAAGAAACCATTGGTTGTTATTTTCTAACTGTTTTTTTTCCCTATACATTAAAACTTAATTTCCTTAAAATTAGGCCACGAGAGATATTTCCTTAAAATTTAAATTTAATTACTTAGACTTTATTCTCTTTTATTTCAGATTGACGGTCCATTAGTTGTGAAAAAACATTATGGACAAGAGTTGGACTCTTGAGCCGAGAGTCAGCATTGCATATGAAGAAGGGGTCAAACAATTCCTTGACTTTGCATTTGCTAACGCAATATCAAGGGAAAGGATCAAATGTCCATGTAAGAATTGCAATAATATATATTATAGATCTCGGGATGAAGTATATGAACATCTGATATGCGATGGGTTTGAAAAGGGTTATGGCCGTGGTGTTTGGGTTTTTCATGGGGAAACTTTTGCATCACCACATCAAAGGTCTCCTATTGCTACCTTGGATGAAGATGTACCGGATGAAGTAGATGATATGCATGGAATGTTACGGTCGGCATTTGGAATTCACGATCCTGAGTCTAGTTCACAAGAAGCTGAAGAGGAACCTAACGCAGAAGCAGTGAAATTTTACAAATTGGTAGAAGATGCCGACCAAGAGTTGTACTTAGGATGCAAGAATTTCACCAAGCTTGCTTTTGTTATGCGATTATACCACATAAAGTGTCTGAATGGATGGAGTGACAAGTCTTTTACCATGTTGCTTGAGTTGTTGAAAGAAGCATTTCCTGAAGGCGAAACCTTACCGAAGTCCTTTTATGAAACCAAAAAGATCATTGGAGAATTGGGACTTGGTTACAATAAGATTGATGCTTGCCCTAATGATTGTATGTTGTATTGGAAAGAAGCTGCTAAGGAATCTGCATGTTTTGTATGTGGCACTTCAAGGTGGAAAGCCAATGATGATGGTGCATCTCCTTCATGTTCCAAGGAACGAAAAATCCCTGCGAAGATTGAGGTTATGACAAGAGAAAGTAGTACTGCAGTAGTCTAGTCTCTTGACCCAACAAGGCACCACTTCAATCACGGCACAAAAAAAGAAATGTAAATAGGCTAAATACAAATACTTAATAAAAGGATAAAAAGAAAATAAAAAATTGAAAAAAAGTTGGAGACTACTTTTGCAAGAGAGAACGTGTCAACAACAACAAGTCGTTGTTGGAGGACTTGAAAAGGGTAAACTTTTAAATTGAGTGGAATAAAAAAAAATTAATATTGTTTAATTTATATCTCAATGGGGTCAATTGACCCCACTGTGGACCAAGTAGCGCCGCCCTTGGGTCCAGACGCCAGACCCAGCAAGCGACGTCCAAGCAAGACGCCAGAGACTGAGCGTCCAGACGCTAGGCCTAGCGAGCGACGTCCAAGCTACTGCCTACTGGTGTCCAGACTCCAAACACTAGGGTAACAAAGTCATTGTACGAGGGTTTTATTTGCTAATATAGGAATCAAAACCTCAAATCAATACAAACCAACCCATCTCCCTTTCCTTTTCTTTGTTTCTCTTATCTTCCGCTGTCTGTCTCAAATCCTTGCAGATCTGCACATCTGACACGACTCAGGAAAAAAGCCAACCTGTCATAAATTCTTTTGATATGGGCTTCTTTTGATTTGGAAGAATATGTAGTGTATACAAGATACCCTTTCAAAATGAAAGAGGAGCTGCTAGATTAAAACTTTTGAAAACGAAGTAGATTACAGACTGTCAGATACATATTTATCAAGAGAGTTACCTCTAGGATATTAAAGGTGAAATTGATGACTGTGGGTAAACCTCTGCTACCAACATATGATTCAGCTTCAATGCTCAAATGCTCGAGTCGTACTTCTATTGTGGGAAGCTCAATTCCAACTCTGAGCGTCATCAATGAACAGAAACAGAACCATCAATGATTCCTTGGTACAAGGATTTGAAGCATAGCTACCTAGTTCACTAATAAGGGGAAATGTTCACTAGTAAGTGCTGGACTGCACTTGCAGTTGCTTGCAGGAGAATATTCTCCCACTAATATGGCCTTCAAACTCTGATCAAACATGTTCCTTTCCTCTTAATGAAGGCTTTTTGTAATGTTTTCATAGACCACCAAAAGAAACCATTGGTTGTTATTTTCTAACTGTTTTTTTTTCCTATACATTAAAACTTAATTTCCTTAAAATTAGGCCACGAGAGATATTTCCTTAAAATTTAAATTTAATTACTTAGACTTTATTCTCTTTTATTTCAGATTGACGGTCCATTAGTTGTGAAAAAACATTATGGACAAGAGTTGGACTCTTGAGCCGAGAGTCAGCATTGCATATGAAGAAGGGGTCAAACAATTCCTTGACTTTGCATTTGCTAACGCAATATCAAGGGAAAGGATCAAATGTCCATGTAAGAATTGCAATAATATATATTATAGATCTCGGGATGAAGTATATGAACATCTGATATGCGATGGGTTTGAAAAGGGTTATGGCCGTGGTGTTTGGGTTTTTCATGGGGAAACTTTTGCATCACCACATCAAAGGTCTCCTATTGCTACCTTGGATGAAGATGTACCGGATGAAGTAGATGATATGCATGGAATGTTACGGTCGGCATTTGGAATTCACGATCCTGAGTCTAGTTCACAAGAAGCTGAAGAGGAACCTAACGCAGAAGCAGTGAAATTTTACAAATTGGTAGAAGATGCCGACCAAGAGTTGTACTTAGGATGCAAGAATTTCACCAAGCTTGCTTTTGTTATGCGATTATACCACATAAAGTGTCTGAATGGATGGAGTGACAAGTCTTTTACCATGTTGCTTGAGTTGTTGAAAGAAGCATTTCCTGAAGGCGAAACCTTACCGAAGTCCTTTTATGAAACCAAAAAGATCATTGGAGAATTGGGACTTGGTTACAATAAGATTGATGCTTGCCCTAATGATTGTATGTTGTATTGGAAAGAAGCTGCTAAGGAATCTGCATGTTTTGTATGTGGCACTTCAAGGTGGAAAGCCAATGATGATGGTGCATCTCCTTCATGTTCCAAGGAACGAAAAATCCCTGCGAAGATTGAGGTTATGACAAGAGAAAGTAGTACTGCAGTAGTCTAGTCTCTTGACCCAACAAGGCACCACTTCAATCACGGCACAAAAAAAGAAATGTAAATAGGCTAAATACAAATACTTAATAAAAGGATAAAAAGAAAATAAAAAATTGAAAAAAAGTTGGAGACTACTTTTGCAAGAGAGAACGTGTCAACAACAACAAGTCGTTGTTGGAGGACTTGAAAAGGGTAAACTTTTAAATTGAGTGGAATAAAAAAAAATTAATATTGTTTAATTTATATCTCAATGGGGTCAATTGACCCCACTGTGGACCAAGTAGCGCCGCCCTTGGGTCCAGACGCCAGACCCAGCAAGCGACGTCCAAGCAAGACGCCAGAGACTGAGCGTCCAGACGCTAGGCCTAGCGAGCGACGTCCAAGCTACTGCCTACTGGTGTCCAGACTCCAAACACTAGGGTAACAAAGTCATTGTACGAGGGTTTTATTTGCTAATATAGGAATCAAAACCTCAAATCAATACAGACCAACCCATCTCCCTTTCCTTTTCTTTGTTTCTCTTATCTTCCGCTGTCTGTCTCAAATCCTTGCAGATCTGCACATCTCAGGAAAAAAGCCAACCTGTCATAAATTCTTTTGATATGGGCTTCTTTTGATTTGGAAGAATATGTAGTGTATACAAGATACCCTTTCAAAATGAAAGAGGAGCTGCTAGATTAAAACTTTTGAAAACGAAGTAGATTACAGACTGTCAGATACATATTTATCAAGAGAGTTACCTCTAGGATATTAAAGGTGAAATTGATGACTGTGGGTAAACCTCTGCTACCAACATATGATTCAGCTTCAATGCTCAAATGCTCGAGTCGTACTTCTATTGTGGGAAGCTCAATTCCAACTCTGAGCGTCATCAATGAACAGAAACAGAACCATCAATGATTCCTTGGTACAAGGATTTGAAGCATAGCTACCTAGTTCACTAATAAGGGGAAATGTTCACTAGTAAGTGCTGGACTGCACTTGCAGTTGCTTGCAGGAGAATATTCTCCCACTAATATGGCCTTCAAATTCTGATCAAACATGTTCCTTTCCTCTTAATGAAGGCTTTTTGTAATGTTTTCATAGACCACCAAAAGAAACCATTGGTTGTTATTTTCTAACTGTTTTTTTTCCCTATACATTAAAACTTAATTTCCTTAAAATTAGGCCACGAGAGATATTTCCTTAAAATTTAAATTTAATTACTTAGACTTTATTCTCTTTTATTTCAGATTGACGGTCCATTAGTTGTGAAAAAACATTATGGACAAGAGTTGGACTCTTGAGCCGAGAGTCAGCATTGCATATGAAGAAGGGGTCAAACAATTCCTTGACTTTGCATTTGCTAACGCAATATCAAGGGAAAGGATCAAATGTCCATGTAAGAATTGCAATAATATATATTATAGATCTCGGGATGAAGTATATGAACATCTGATATGCGATGGGTTTGAAAAGGGTTATGGCCGTGGTGTTTGGGTTTTTCATGGGGAAACTTTTGCATCACCACATCAAAGGTCTCCTATTGCTACCTTGGATGAAGATGTACCGGATGAAGTAGATGATATGCATGGAATGTTACGGTCGGCATTTGGAATTCACGATCCTGAGTCTAGTTCACAAGAAGCTGAAGAGGAACCTAACGCAGAAGCAGTGAAATTTTACAAATTGGTAGAAGATGCCGACCAAGAGTTGTACTTAGGATGCAAGAATTTCACCAAGCTTGCTTTTGTTATGCGATTATACCACATAAAGTGTCTGAATGGATGGAGTGACAAGTCTTTTACCATGTTGCTTGAGTTGTTGAAAGAAGCATTTCCTGAAGGCGAAACCTTACCGAAGTCCTTTTATGAAACCAAAAAGATCATTGGAGAATTGGGACTTGGTTACAATAAGATTGATGCTTGCCCTAATGATTGTATGTTGTATTGGAAAGAAGCTGCTAAGGAATCTGCATGTTTTGTATGTGGCACTTCAAGGTGGAAAGCCAATGATGATGGTGCATCTCCTTCATGTTCCAAGGAACGAAAAATCCCTGCGAAGATTGAGGTTATGACAAGAGAAAGTAGTACTGCAGTAGTCTAGTCTCTTGACCCAACAAGGCACCACTTCAATCACGGCACAAAAAAAGAAATGTAAATAGGCTAAATACAAATACTTAATAAAAGGATAAAAAGAAAATAAAAAATTGAAAAAAAGTTGGAGACTACTTTTGCAAGAGAGAACGTGTCAACAACAACAAGTCGTTGTTGGAGGACTTGAAAAGGGTAAACTTTTAAATTGAGTGGAATAAAAAAAAATTAATATTGTTTAATTTATATCTCAATGGGGTCAATTGACCCCACTGTGGACCAAGTAGCGCCGCCCTTGGGTCCAGACGCCAGACCCAGCAAGCGACGTCCAAGCAAGACGCCAGAGACTGAGCGTCCAGACGCTAGGCCTAGCGAGCGACGTCCAAGCTACTGCCTAGCGTACGTCCAACAGAACCATCAGTATCAACAGAATTTAGTTTTGTAACTCCCTTCGTCCATCACTTCAAAATGTAACGTTCTGGTAAATATCTTACATTTAAATGCACCATAACAGACAATGCATGACGACACGGTATGCCTTCAAACTCAAATTTCTTGCAGGAACAATATGCATGCATCTCTTCTTTCTTCCATAAAACCTCTCTTTTTTTTTCATTTTCATCCATCATACTTGTCACAACAAAATTACAACTGACAGCATCTTCATTTACAACATCAACCTCCATTGACAAGGTAACAAACAACTCTTCTTGTAACTTATAAAATAAGCTCCTTGTGTAGATACCTGCCACTTGTTTCTCCATTGGTGAGCATGTTTTTAATTTAGGGTTCCCATTACTACATTCGAAATCCTCTTTGTTTTCAAGATATTTTAAACGTTCCACCCTAGAGTCAAGCCGCAATATGAAATCAATCAATGAGTTTTTGTACTCAACATACTACTTCACAAATGAATTCATACTTTCACTCCTTTGAGTAGTTGACATGCCCGCAAAGAAATTCTCCTTTAGATATGCCGGAACCCACATATTACGGATGTTGAACATAGCTTTCAACCAATCATTTTCCACAAGGGAAGCATCTGACATGATTTCATTCCAAGAACTCTCAAATTTGAGAGGAGTATCAGATTTATGAAGACAACTTTTAATCTTTTCAACCAAACCCTCATTGTGAATAGAAACCCCTCCCAAATTCGATGGCAGTTTATCCAAAATGTGCCATAAGCAATACCGATGACGAGTGTTTGGCATGAATTTTTTATGGCTTTTGTCATAGCCAAATCTTGATCCGTTATAATTCCTTTAGGTGGGCCACAAGGCATGGCTTCAAGCCATTTGTTAAACAACCACTCAAAAGACTCTGCTTTTTCATTCGGTAGGAACCCACATCCGAACAACGTTGTTTGACCATGATGATTGCAACCAACAAATGCACCAAAAATTAGCCCATAACAGTTTGTCTTATATGTTGTATCAAATGTTACAACATCATCAAAAAATTTGTATGTCGAACGGAATGAACCGTTCGCCCAAAAAACATGTGTTATCTTCTTCTCTGCATCTCACTCAATGTTATAAGTAAATCCATGACTCATTTCCTTGCGATTTTCAAAGAGTTGAAACAACAGCTGACCATCAAGCCCCTTTCTCTTTTCCTTATCATTTCTGCGGTGATTCTCATCATCTCTATCTGTAAATCCGATCTTGTCTAGTCCCCCAGATTGCGAACTGAATATTTGCATTTGTTGCTTGTTTCGAATATTTGCAGTATCATATGTATTTATTTGTTGCTTCATTGTTTCTGGAACAGACCGATGTGACCTCAACATGAATCGCTTGCGAGGAGTAGTGGGGGGATGGCAATGCCCAGGAACAAATTTCGACACTTCATAACCACCTGATTTTTCTTTTTTCACTTGCAATTGCGCCTTACAATTTACTCGTGTTTCCATGCGACGCCTTTGAACGACATCCTTGTCAATCCAATGCTTCTCGTCCGTTTTACCCTCCTTTGAACAATAAAATCGCTTCCAAACTACATCCCCATCTTTAGTACGAGTTGAATCTTTTCTTACACTAAACCCAGCCGCCTTTGCATAAACATTGTAAAATTCATATGCTTTCGTTAAATCTTCAAAATGCATCCCCAATTTTGGTGTCAAATTCTCATCTACGTCTGGATAATGCAAACTAGGTGATGAGGATGAGGACACTTCCATATTCAAAACCCTGCACCAATTCAATGATGGCATTCATCAATGATGGAATGAAACTAGTTTGTGGAGGAAAGTAGAATTGGGTCGATTCTTGGAATCGATGAACGATAATGGGATTGTGAGTATGGGGTTATGCTGATAAGGAGGATTTATTATACAATACTCATTTGCTAATTAAAGAATTCTGTAACCTATATGAGTTTTCAACTTGAATTTCAAGATGAAGTGCACTTAAATGCCAACTAACATTTACATGTAAGAAAAAAAAATTTTAATTTTTTTTTAAAGTTTTACTCGACCTACTTTAGTTTTTAAGTTGACCCATCAACTTGAGTGACTCGGTTGAACACTGAGTTATGTTCGAGTTTTTGAACTACTGGAGTTTTCTTTGTGGATTACAATTCTCTAGTAAATTGTATGAATTATTTTTATAGATGATCATCGATGGTAAAGAACCCTGAGAAAGGGAGATGAGCTTTTTGTTCTTATCAGGGCTAGAGGAATTATGAAATGCTTCGTCCAAGGACATGTACATTTTGTTTGATATTTGATTTTGTACTGTTGGGATTTTTGTGGTTCTGTGAGCCCTGACCATTAACAACAGGGAAATACAATAGATGGCCCATTTATCAGTTATCCGCAGGTTTGTGGAATCCTAATTCTTCAATTCATGGCTGGAAACAGACCGTTTAGGAAGACTAATTCTTCAAACACAGACAGACTACAAAATCCTAAAATCCCAACCCCGAAACCCTCAAATCCCCACCACAAACCCTAAAATCCCAAAGCCAATCCCTAAAATCTAACAAAATTCGAACATATATAGATACATTTAAAAAAAATGTCCGGTCACAAAAAAAAAGTACAATCAGAATTACATGGCCAAAACCTGAATTAATGTGCAGCTTTTCCACTCAACACATATGCTACAAAGAGTAGAATAATTTTGAGAGGCAATGACTTCCTTCAAAGTCTTTGGAAGAAATTGAATTTTATTTCTCAGATAACATCATGTATGGATCATCCCAAATAACCTGTTACTGGATTTTATTTCTCAAATGGCCGCATCATAAAAAATTCACATACCCATTCAACATTTGAGCAATATCCCAGACTGTTAACCATCTCTAGTTTTAGACAATTCTATTGCCAGTTTCAGGCCATTCAATGTTTCAGCAATGTCTTAGACTATTCTACACTTAACTTCATCTGATCATTAAACATATGAATCGATTTCAACATTTCAGCAATGTCTAACCATAAACTAGTAACAATCCATCAAACTGATAACATCCCATCAAAGAAACTAAAAAAAAAAAAACTCCAAAAGAAAAACCATTGTTCTTGATCCGTTGGCCAGTGTCACACAAATAGATTCTTCTCCAGAGACATTTTTTTAACTACCCAAAAAATCTCTCCTCTAAATCTCTGATAGGAAATGATTACCTACCCTACACATCAGGCCACTAAATTAAAACCATGGAAATTGATGATTCAATCCGCATATCAACGTTAGACCCTCTTCAATATGAATTCCTATTAACTCAATACCAAGTAGGCAAATGAGCCCATTTGGGCTTGCAATGTTACAAGTAATTCCTATTCATGGTACATGAACACCATCACAGACTAGGCTGCAGAGAAGTAAAATCCCATGAGTTCACTAATCTACTTGACTTGTGAAAAATTCCAAATTTATAAAAAAAGAAATTAAGCAGCGGGGTTTTGCAAGCAATTAGAAAGCTAAAGGAAGTATATATATCCCAACCCCCAAACCCTCAAATCCCCACCACAATCCCTAAAATCTAAAAAGACCCAGACCGTGCACTGGAAAAAAAAAAAAACTAGAAAACAAAAAAAGAACACATCCTATTTGTACTGGGATCGGTAACTGAATGAAAAAAAAAACGAAGAGAGAGAGAGAGAGGGAGGGAGAGGGAGAGTAGAAGAGAGGACCCTTACCTGGCGTACGAATGCGGGAGAAAGAGAGGTGCGAGAGGGAGAGCTTGGGATGGAAGGAGAGGGAGCGTGGAGGTGAATCCCAGGTGTCGTTCGTTCAAAGCTGAGGATGAGGAAGATGGGGTTTGCTTCTCACCTACCGAGGAGAGCAACTATAGGCATCGCGTCGCTGCGATGACGTTGGAGTCCGGATGAGAGGGCGTCTCCGATTGCATATGGGAGAGGGAGTGGAGTTGCCATGGATTTTGGTTTCTTGGCTGAACCCTTTGCATCGTCGTTCTCTGTTTTCAGAAATGGGAATCGTTGTGATGGAGGATGAAATGAAATGGGCGGGCTCATCTCCAAATGGGCGGGCTTTCAATAAAGAGGCGGGCTGTAAAACTTCAATCGTTTGACCCTCTTCATCGCCCACACGTGCGGTTGGCACGCTTGAGCGGACCTTATGCTACACATGAGCTGAGGAGAGGGATTCTATATATATATATATATATATATATATATATATATATATATATATATTAGCAGGGGTGCCACCCAAGCCCTGAAAAGTCTCTCCTATCAGAGAAATACAAAAGAATAAAAACGAGAGAGCCTTTAGGGTACCACCATATTATCTCCTCAAATCTCCCTAAAATTTCTCCATCCCCTCCAATCTTTCATATCATCTCACGGCGATTCTTTTTCGTGCCCAGCTTCTTCCAACGCCCATCTCTGCTTCAAGATATTTTTCGTCAGGATCTTTCTCTACTTCAAGATTTTTCGTCAAGATCTTTCTCTGCTTCAAGTTGTCATTGTGCCCATCTTCTTCCAGCCCATCTTCTTCCATCGCCCATCTCTACTTTTAAGATATTTTTCGTCAGGATCTTTCTCTGCTAATTCAAGATTTTTCGTCAAGATCATCCAAGACCAGTCTCCGGATCTGGTTTCATCAAATGCCAGACTGTCTTCTGCTGCCTCAACTTCTGCTGTTTCTGTTGACATTGCAGTGGCAGCAGTCATCGTGCAACTTCATCAAAGGTAAGGGTGCCTCCCTGTCCTTTCCCTTTTCCCTGCACTGCCACCTGCATAACCATCTACACTGCACTTCTTCTTTTCTTTTCCTCTCTTCACTTCCTTCTCTTTCTTCTTCTTTCACATACAGATCTGCATCACCTTTTGCATTTTTTTTCTCTCCCCAAAAACACCGAGGATGATTTTGGTTAACCAGTAACAGACTAATAATAGTTCAAAAAGCTTCCTCCATCACAAAAAAACTTATCAAAACAACAAATAACAGAGCCATAGTAGTTCAATCTTACAGAGAGGAGAGCCTCGCGCGAAGGAGACTCACCTGTGTGACTTCTACAGACGCCACCCATATGAAATCAATCCTGCTCGATATCTCCAACCCCTTACAAACAAAACCCAGAAAAAAGAAGGGACACCAAAAAGATCTCTCTCTCTCTCTCTCTCTCCCTCTCCCTCCCTCTCTCTCTCTCTCTCAGAACTTTAAATACCACCAACCCATTTTTACTTTTTACAAAGAACATGAAGTCTCATATGAAACAGAAGGAAGATGGGTTTTCATCCACATCAATTCTAGAGACCTATTTTTCCAAAGAACATAAGCCCAATCTTAGATAGATGGAAAAAAAATGGGTTTGCAAGTGAGCCAAGCTAGACCAGACCGGCGTGATCTTCACTGTTTGGGCTGGGTTTGGGTTCATTCCTATGCCTTTGGGCTAAAAATTCTTGTACCCAGAAACTAAATGTTGTGAGGGGAAGGCCCGATTGTCCAGCCCAGCTAGCCTGACACATCTAAGCCCATTGGGCCCATCTGTTAGCAGATGTTTGTGCTCTGAATTTACGTTTGGCCCTTTGACTACGTCCTGGGCTAAATATTAGACCTGATAATTAAACAATTCACCATCGCATTTTTTCCAAAGGACATAAGCCCAATCTCAAATAGATGGAAAAAAAGATGGGTTTGCAAGTCAGCCAGGCTAGACCAGACCGGCGCTATCTGCACTGTTTGCTGTCATATTTTAAAAAAAGATGGGTTTGCATTTTCTTTTACTAGGCCTATAGAATGTTTGCTGTCATATTTTAAAATTGTGAACTTGGTGGATGCTCATATGGTTGTGGAGGAAACTATAATGTTAGCCTTTCATTATTCCTCTTAAACGAAATCATCCAGTTTTAACAAAAAAAAAGTTGCCAAAAAACAATCTCAAGCATCCGATTGTACAGCCCAGGTAGCCTGACACATCTAAGCCCATTGGGCCTATCTGTTAGCAGATGTTTAGGCTCTGAATTTACGTTTGGCCCATTGAATACATCCTGGGCTAAAAATTAGACCTGATAATTAAACAATTTCAAGTTGGAAAGATTCAGTCTGCCCGGCCTAGGCCTTTTGCGGTCATATGGACAATGTACCTGCCAGTTAACTCATAATTATCAAATATGGGTCCATGGAGCTACAAGTTGACTGTTTCAACAGATCTAATCATTTCAATTGCATTTATAGTTTTACATCTAAATGTTTTAATGTGCATTATATTTGAATAATTAAAATGTGACTAAAAGGTAATTTCTAACATGTGGTGGGCCCCGGAGTGGTCATAACTGCTTGGCATTTGGTCATGACTCTTCTTCCTTGCCACCCCTTTATTGCTGATTTCATACATCACGGGTATAGAGAAATAGGAATTTGATGTTTTGAGTTTTGCAAAGCCACACGAGAACAGTATTTCCGTCTAAGTTCTATATGTGCATAAGATGGAGCTCACTTTCCAATATAATTACCTATTTCTTTTTTATTCTCTTTTAGATTTTTTTTTTGGGTTTGATGTTGAATTTATTTTTTGAGATGTTGTTATGGTTTAGTTGGTGATTACATAACTTGGACCCATAGTTATTTGATCTCTTTCTTCCTTTGTTTTTTTTTTTTAAACTAAATTCAATAGATATTTTCTCTATTAGCTTATTCTAATTTATATGCTCATTATGAATGCATTTATATATAATTTTATATGTATTTAAAAAAGTAATTTTGACCCAATATATATAATAGATCTAAACAATTTATTCATTTCTGTAAGATCTATTCTTTTCCAATAGCTTTAATAATTGCATTATATTTTTGTTTATTGAGCCTGCGCACCACACCTCTCCAAATCTCCTCCCTAAATGTCTTCATTTAAATTTTCTATAATGATGGAGAATTTGATTTTCTAATCTAATCTTTAATGAGCTAAGATTTATCATCTTAACTTTAAATTCAAATCACAGGCTGATGTGATCTTTATCAATTATAAAATACCGCAAGTGCACGGTGTCTAGATGAGACAGTGGCAAGAACGGATCGAACCCACATGGAGCTAATTAAAGAAACTTTTAAATTAAGAAAACTAATTAACTAACAATTAAAAAAAGTTTTGAGTTTTTAGATATTAAAATAAGCAACTAATTTAGAAATTCGAAATTTACCAATTAATGAACGTGATTAGAGCATAGGAATCCAATAAGCATCCATCAATTATTTATCAAGTAACCCTAACTTGTTCCAATTGTTACTTCAAATCAAAGACAAGTCAATGTTTTTAATTTGAAAATTTTAACTTTTAAAATCCCTTTTTAATCATAAAAAAATTCAAAACTCAACACGTACTTCCTTCATCTCATAAAAGAATAAAAATAATTTAAGCACCACCCATCAAAAGTAAGCATAAACTATCAAAAGATCTAAATCCTAAGCATGGCCTATCAAACCTAAGCATGAGTAGTCAAAAACTAATTTTTATTTTTAGAAATAAAAATAGAGATTTGCCTAGGGCACAAAGACAAGCCTATTAATTATCATTAAGCACATAATCATGGAACACAAATTAGAATTACTAAAAAAATAAAAAGACAATTACTTACCTTCATCCATAACTCTAATAAATAAAATTAGCCTGCTATTGCAAAGAATGCTTCTTGATTTATCATTAAAAATTGCATCTTTACAACTTCTCATTCACAAATTTTCTCCTTCAAAATAAATCCTTGGACATGGCCCAAGGCTACCAAAAATAAAAATAATCTAATAGAAAAGAAGAAAGGAAGAGAGAAAGAAAGGAATAGAAGAGAGGGTTGTACTGAGATGCTTGGTGAAGAATGGCTTTATAGATGTTGATGCATCCTTTTTAGCAAAGAATCCCCCTCTCTTTTAGGACTTGTTTCCTTATTGGTAAAGATTTCTTGCTTAGGACTCAAGTTAGGCTTCACAATTGGAAAGAATTTGAATTGAAGAGGATTTGTTACTAAGTGTGGTCTCTTAGACTCCAAGTCTTGCCAAATTGAACTCCTCAAACATCTCTCAAGTTGCCAATTTTGAAAACGTAATTCCCGCATAAAATTATAACAGCCAACTTCCGGAGGTCATATATTCCTCGATATAGCTCTGATTTATGAAATCTTGGCTCCACGGATATCTACTCGAAAAGAGCTTTCCAACGGTATGTAGATTCCACTAATCCGACATTCGGGTTGAAAGTTCTGACCATTTCAATTTTCTACCCCTGAAAAATCCGAAAATAATTGTTAAATTAAGAGAACTTCTATGCACTACAAGAAAAATTACATTTAGCGGCGGATAAAAACCGCTGCTATATGTATGAAAACTGCCACTAATACCTTTAGCGGTGGAAAAATGTCCGCCGCCACTTTTGTCGTTGAAGATCTTGTCGCTGATTGTATTTGCAACAGAATTGGGTCTGTTGCTAAAAAATTATCAATAGAAGCGGTTGTAAATGTCTGGTCACAAAAAAAAGTACAATCAGAATTACATGGCCAAAAACTGAATTAATGTGCAGCTTTTCTACTCAACAAATACGCTACAAAGAGTAGAATAATTTTGAGAGGCAATGACTTCCTTCAAAGTCTTTGGAGGAAATTGAATTTTATTACTGTGCCACAGGCTCATTATTGAATTGATGAACACATAATTTCACTCAAAAGCTATTTCCATCCATCCTCCTCCATTGCATTCAGAAGTCCTCTAAAGCAAAAAAAAAAAAAATCATTATTTTTAACTCATTTTTTCCAAGTTCAAGAACATGATACTGACTGGAAAGCGAACCCATTGATGAGTTTCACACCCAAGTCTGAACCTAATTCAATGTTCAATAAGAAGTCCCTTGGTGAATGCCTAATATAAAATAGAACTCCAGCTTAGCACTCAATAACCCAACATAATCAAGTAGTTACTCATCCAATCCAGACTACCTGTCACAGCCTGGCCACCATATGACAATCGCACAAATCATACCACCACAACCATTATATCAAAGAACCTGTGCCTGATAAAGACAATAAAAAGTTGGGAGTTTTAAGAAATTTTACACCTAAGAGGTTAGAAATTCAAATTGTCAGCGCCACTCTAGGACATCCAATTGCGCCCATTCCAGATTATACATGGTAAATAGTTCATACTAGGCCTGTATCTTTTAAGGGCAATGCTTTTGTAGTTTCTATGGTAGGAACTAAAAGTGAAAGATCAATCATGAAGATCCACAAGTGGCACCCAAAAAATCACATACCCATTCAACATTTGAGCAATATCCCAGACTGTTAACCATCTCCAGTTTTAGACAATTCTATTGCTAGTTTCAGGCCATTCAATGTTTCAGCAATGTCTTAGACTATTCTACACTTAACTTCATCTGATCATTAAACATATGAATCGATTTCAACATTTCAGCAATGTCTAACCATAAACTAGTAACAATCCATCAAACTGATAACATCCCATCAAAGAAACTAAAAAAAGAAAAAAACAAGAAAAGAAAAGTTAAGTCATTATAAAACGTCAATCAAGAGTTATTGAGTTAGAATTCGGTCTGACCTAGAGAAGTTGAGTCACTGACTTGCTATAATGAGCACTTTAGTGAGCAGTAAAAAAGAACCCCATTTGGATGCCCACCTCAATTTTTTTCGCATGTTCAATCTACAGATTGGAGTGAAATGATGTGCCGAGTCTTTGAATCCATCAATTAATTATACTTGAAGTTTCTATACTCAAAACTTAAGTCTTAGCTTACGATATGAAGTTTTTCCATTGAATTAGCAGCTAGAGCCTTTTATGCATTTTTTAAAACAGTACGATTTCATCACCACCTATAGCGATGAACTATGTAATTTATAAGGCATCTTGTTCCTGTGTAAGCCACTGTTAGCATGGTGGTGAGACTGCATCATTGCCTAAAGCATGGATTTGGGTTTGAGCCTGTTACCCTAGCAACATCAAGGGGATATGGTGAGAATGAACTTGCAAATTTTAGTTCAATTTATGAAGAGGAAACAAACAGGATCTGTAATGAGCATCTTACAATTAAGAAAAAAAAAAGGAAAATAAAATTAGTCAGAAGCCTTATTCTTTCTGCCAATCCCCCTTAACCCAAACAATCAAATTTCCAAACCAAAACAATGGTGGAAAAACTACATAATCCTAAAATCCCAACCCCCAAGCCCTCAAATCCCCACCACAAACCCTAAAATCCCAAAGCCAATCCCTAAAATCTAACAAAACCCAGACCGTGCACTGGAAAAAAAAATAAAACTAAAAAACAAAAAAAGAACACATCCTATTTGTACTGGGATCGGTAACTGAAAAAAAAAAATGAAGAGAGAGAGAGAGGGAGGGAGAGGGAGAGTAGAAGAGAGGACCCTTACCTGGCGTACGAACGCGGGAGAAAGAGAGGTGCGAGAGGGAGAGCTTGGGATGGAAGGAGAGGGAGCGTGGAGGTGAATCCCAGGTGCCGTTCGTTCAGAGCTGAGGATGAGGAAGATGGGGTTTGCTTCTCACCTACCGAGGAGAGCAACTACAGGCATCGCGTCGCTGCGATGACGTTGGAGTCCGGATGAGAGGGCGTCTCCGATTGCATATGGGAGAGGGCGTGGAGGTGCCATGGATTTTGGTTTCTTGGCTGAACCCTTTGCATCGTCGTTCTCTGTTTTCAGAAATGGGAATCGTTGTGATGGAGGATGAAATGAAATGGGCGGGCTCATCTCCAAATGGGCGGGCTTTCAATAAAGAGGCGGGCTGTAAAACATCAATCGTTTGACCCTCTTCATCGCCCACACGTGCGGTTGGCACGCTTGAGCGGACCTTATGCTGCACATGAGTTGGGGAGAGGGATTCTCATATATATATATATATATGTATATCGATTGAGTCATATTTGAACGACTGCAGTTGTAATTGGACTGTTGATCACCGATGTGTGTAAACACTGTAATATTTATCGATCGGTTTATGACCACCGACGTGATTTAGATATATAGTTAGGGTTGACCACCCAAAGCAGTGGCATTGCTTCTGTGTGATTATTGTATTGCTCTATTGTGTAGATTGGATTTAGGTTATACGTTCTTTTCGTCATTATCACAGTGTTATTCTTTTATGATCATTATTTGTCATTACTCACATTGATCTTGTGTTTTATTTATAAATTATGATTTCGTGCTTGCTGTTTACCTTGTTTATTGGTGCATAGGTACCGACCCCTACCCTGCCGTGGAGACGGAGGAGGCCAGGGTCAAACGTTTTAAGCGTTTGAGCCAGTTGTTGAACCTGAGTGAAGAGCCCCAGAAGGCTACGAAGCTGTCTGAGTCTGCATCGGAGTGACTTTCATCATAGATACTATGTTAGTAGCAAATTATTCATATTGAACCTACTTTTATTTACTTGTTTAGGTTATTTTGGAAACTTTAACCTTAAATATTTACTTAATTAGTTATTTGTTGGTTTGATTTTAAATACTGATACCAATTGATAAAATGCTTCCCCTAAGATTTTATTATGACTCGTCATGTTTCAAAATTTTGTTATTCCATATTTGGGAGCTTCTGTCGCATTAAACATAGGAAATTGAATGTTTATTCTTATTTTTCATGTCTTTCCCTGGTTGTAATTTTGGAAACGTGACACTGTTCTCTTTGCTTCTGGGAGTTGCTTTGGGAGAGAGTTGGATTTCTCCTGAAGATGTACGTATAACCAGACTAACTAATTCTTGCTCTAACTACATGCTCATAAAGCGTTTTGTTTAAAATGCAGCTCTCATGGGGACCCCTTCTCGAAGACGTCCCACGACTCGATGATAATGGCCTTAAAGAATCAAATAGGTTGACATTTACTCTCATCTAATACTGTTTACTTAATAAATATGCATCAATGATTCACAGATAGGATAATTTTTAAATCTAGTATAGCTAACAAACCCATATCACATAGCAGTCTGGCTCAATCAATTAAGCAACAAATTCAGAAAGGCCTGTATAATGACGCGTCAGACTCATGGTTCAAACCAAAGGATGTGATCATAGCTAGAAGCAACTCTGTGGTAGGATTTATTTTCTCCTCACAATTGTTTCAAATTCTAGATTTCCATCTTATGAAAGCCTACATGTACATTTAAGGCCCCTAAAAGATGATTGTGTTACACCTTGGAATGGTAGCATATGACCTTATTTGTGTTATTTCAATGTTTGCAGGTGTTTTAGGTGAAGAAAAAGAATTCAGAGCTAAATTGGAGAAAAATAAAACCATCAGGACGAACATGGACAAACTGCCTCCGGGTGTCTGGCGTCTGGACACCAGACCCAACGAGCGACGTCTAAGCAGGACGCCAGACACTGGACGCCAGACCCAGCGAGCGACGTCCAAACTATTGCCTGCTGGCGTCTGGACACCAGACACCAGACACTAGGCGTTCGGACGCCAGACCCAGAGAACAACGTTCAAACATGACGTCAGACAATGGGCATCCGGACGCCAGACCCAGCGAACGACATTCAAACATGACGCTAGACGCTGGGCGTCCGGACGTCAGACCCAGCGAACGGCGTCCAAACATGACGCCAGACATTGGGCATTCGAACGCCAGATCCAGTGAGCAACGTCCAAGCTACTGCCAGCTGGCAATCAATCACCTTCCGGCCTCCACGATCTACACCTTTTTATCTATTTTGAATGGGATGTTGGTCATCTCCTACAAATTCATGCAAAGTAGAGCAAGAGTTTTTAAGCTTGCAAGCAGGTTGCTTCCAACACGCCAAGGTCATTGTGAATTTATGTGAATTTATTTACTTGCTGACCTGAAAGATTGGTCAAAGGGAATGATCCAATTTTATTTTGCCACTAATTAATCAGATTTTCTGACTCATCATGAATCTATATCTATTTCATGATTGATTTATCTTCTATTTTGTCATATTTGTGTCTGTCCTTCCGCGTGATGGACTACTTTATCATAATTTTTTTTTAATTTTTTGATTTTGTAGAGACTCAAACTCATACACCCTTGCGCACTACTCATGTCTTTAACTAATTGAGCCATGAGATTCTTCTTTTGCTATATGGGGTCCTCACCTCACACCTTTTCTTTTGCTAGAACTAAGAAATGAACATGTGTTTTTGTGATATGGGAATTTTCCTGTTTCATACCTTCCAAAGTGATGGTTCAAAAACCTCTCTCATTAGCGCTTTGGTTGGTTGCAAGTTGCAACTGAAAGCTTTCATCTTTGGAAGGAATTGATATTCTGTTTCTGTGGCCTTTCCTTGTTTAGTGGTTGCATCCTTGCCATCAAAATTAGAAAATAAAGAAGAAGAAGAAGGAGGTAAAGTAAAATACATTTCTTCCTCTTTTCAATAGTTCACAACTCAACTGTACAATTTGTTTCATAAATTGGGGGGTCCAAGTTCATCTCTTTGAGTAAAGCATCAATGACCTCTACAACTTTCTTAAACTGAACCCAAGGTTCTCCAAACTTCTAATTATGAAGCCTCTTGGGCTTTCTTTTCCCTGTTTTTAAACTCTTTCAAGGTAGGAATTCGGAATATGGTGCTAGCTAGTTGAAATTTTTTTATGCTTCTGTAATTATATTGTGGATTATCAGATGATCGACAACTTTAAAACAAATTTATGTTCTACCAAAAACAAATAAAAAAAAAGAAATAAGATTTATGAGATGCTCCGTTCAGACTCACTGAAGCAATGGTCGCCTTATCATGCTTCATGGGTATTTATTATCAATGCTCTCTTTTCATTTATGTATTGACTTTGATTGACTATTTATTCGGAGTCGATCACATGGGGATTATATGATGATGCTCATGTGGCCAACACCAAAACGGTGAGGGTGATCAAGACCACACATCTTTTTGATCTTATAAGATGTTTACTATTCTACTCCACTTAAGAAATCGATATGACGGACCTAGTACTCTCCAATAAAAAGAAGACTTTCCTAGGACATTGCAGAATTAGAGTTAGCACAAATTATGTGATTATTGTATGGTTGGATTTTTCATTTACACACATAGACCAGCAAGTGCTGGAGATTAGTATGTATGTACTCAGTTACACGCTAAAATAGTGGTTTTGACAAATGCCCCCCACTTCTATCTCTCATAGTAAGGTGAGAGATGCTCTCACTTCTTCAAACTGACCCAAATTAACATGGACTCCATTACTCCCATAAGCAGAGTCAGAAGCAGCTTATTTTGGGTCTTAGCACTTGCCATTGCACTCATCTCCATTCTACTAGCTATCCATAGAACTGCTTCTCCCAATGCCAGTAGTAGCATTGTTTTTAGCATTGATAATGAGATTGTTACTGAGGTAGTAGAAGAGAATTACATTGAAAAGTTGATTTCTTTGTTAAAGCGCATTGTTCGGAGAGCGACTAGGCATCATCATCATCCACACCATCACTCTAAGAAGGATGACTCAAGTTGTGATGACAACAAATGGACGTCTATGATTGCATAGAGCTACTTGAGGCCGTCGCTTGTCTTGACAATTGATTTGATGGGGTGTGGCAATTTCACCAGCGTTCAAAAGGTCGTCGATGCGGTTCCCGACAGTAGACCTGGTCGGAGGTTTATCCTTTTCGGCGCTGGTGTTTATAGGTTATTATTTCATTCATTCAGTGAACCTCCATGGTTGGATCCATGTCTTTTCTTATCTTTTTTTCTGTAATGTGTGCATTTCTGATTTGTTCAATTGTGTTCTGTTAGACTATTAGTTTTGCTTATGTTTCTTGAATTATTTGTTGGTTCATGTTATCTCTTGTCAGTTAGATACATGACTAAAATGTAATTAGTTGAGGTAATTAGGCCTTCAGTTAATCTTCCATCCTAGACCAAAATTTGTTGGGCCGGTCCATATTACATTGTTTGACAAAACAATGCTCTCATACACATGAAACTTGGGCCTCAATCCTGGGTATGTTAGGAAGTACCTGATATGGGATGGGCCTGGGCCTAGCCAAATTGCAGTGCTAGGAATAAATAGTCAGATAAATGAACGTGACAGTTCCAACTTCCAATTCTATCAATATCTACATTGTTCTCTAACAATGCTTCTATCATCACAGGGAAAAAGTGGTGGTTAGTGTTAACAAGACGAACTTAACTTTCCAAGGCCAGGGTTATCTCAATACATCTATAGCTTGGAACGACACTGCAAATTCCACAGGCGGGACAATCTACAGTGCTTCTGTTTCAATTTTCGCACTCAATTTCATAGCTTACAATATTAGTTTTCGGGTAAGCACACACTATATCATCTTATAAAGGGGTAGTAAGAAAAATGAAAAAAGCCTTGAGTCCTTGAAAATGAGGAGTGTTCTAAAGCTTTGGCTGCACAATGAATTTTGACAGGATTACACAAATCAATCCTTATTTCCATAAATTTCAAGGACTCCTGGTTCTCGAAAAAAGTTGGCAATCCTTCTTTTCATGGACACCAAGATTCCCTGTATCCAAACAAGCCTTATGTCTAATCAGTGTTATACAATATGATATTTAAAGTTTTGTGAGGATTTTATCTTTAATTCACATATAGAGTCTCAGTTTTCTGCACTGACTAAAGCAGAAAATTGATCCCACCTGGTATGTTTGTGAGGCCAATCCAATCCTGCTAGATTTACAGGCTCAAGCTTAGGCAACCAAAATTCAATTTCATTACCTTTATATGCCCATGGATTTGAAGACGGAATAAAAAATGCGCTATCCACTGCCTGTTCATGACCTTATATCGAATAGCTAGAGTGTCTAATTTGGTCGAATTTCGATAAATTTCTGGTCGAAAGACTCTCCATTGATGGGAATGGGTGGGCTAATCCACAAACATGATTTCTACTCCCTAATCAAATCGAAAAGTAAATGCATCTAATAATCCAATCAGACGATTATATCTAGTGTGTGAGTTCAGTACTAACAGATGCACATTTTGTTATGTTCAATAGAACCGTCTCTCCACTCAACTTTTTCAATGCACTAATCTCAAAGACTTGGTGTGATGATCCTTCATGGACCAGATCTTTTTGTTGATCCATGCAGCCTTGTATGATAGACAATTGACTACACAGTATATAGTTAATTTGGATGATCCCTGCCAATCAATTAGTGGACCTTTTGGCACTGATTTTTTACTGTTGCAACATTTTCTCTGCCATCCATTTGTATAGGTCATTGTCTCGCTGATCAGATGGCGAATGCTGCTCAAACCAGTGAGAATCTCTCCCTTATATGACCCACCCAATGAATCGTCCAGACCAGATCATCAATTCATATTATCACTTTTGAGTGTGGTGCACCACATAACTTGAGCACCATGCTCAGCTTAATTTCCCATTTTCTTTATAGGGCCTCTTGCACGTTGTCTTCAAAATTGTAACTAGCTGTAAGTACTGAAAAATAACTTACAAGATCAGGGGGGGTGCTTCAAGGGACTTATCCAAATGACCGGAGAGAGCTGATCGACCCTCGGACCTGAAAGAGGAGAAGAAAACAGTCAGAGGACCCTGGTTGTGGGCAGCACAGGGCTCTCCGATGCTTAACTTAGTGCCGAGAAACTAGTCGGAGAAGAGAGAGTGGTGTATGGTTGCATGCATGTGAGTGTGCGTACCTCGTTTTTGGGTGGCAGATCACCTTATATTAGAAAAGCCTCAGAATACTTGTTGGTGGGCCTCTTGATTTGACTGCTAAGGATATATTAGCCCATAGAGCCATCGATGGAGCCCCATCGTAGCCCACATTGCATTAAATGAAGGTTCAATCAGCTCCTGCTGCATTAAATGCTAGTCATGTTGGGCCTGATCTCGCCTTGACTTGTTGATGACTGGGGTCCCATCGGATCCTTTCTTGGACCCTGCCTCGATATGGTTGTAGCCATCAGATGTGGCTTTGCCAGAGATTGGGTGGAAGTGGACGGCTCGGATGGCGTGTATGTCCCATCAGCGCGTGCCCAAATCCTGCCTTGGGCGGAACTCCCCACCTCGGCCGTGGCTGGGATGAACACCTCTTTCTGGTACGGGTTTTTGCCGAGATGGGATGGTCTCGGTATGCACCTCGACTTCCCGTGCCGAGACCCCTGCAGCTGAAACGGAACTTCAGTAGGGATTATCATCATTCTTTGCTTAGCTGGCGCATTAAGGGATGCCCCACACAATTGCCCCCTAGCTTTTGACTCCTTGGGATCCTGAAATCCCTGGGGTCGAGAGCTATAATTACGAAGGACTGCCACAGGTTTCTGTTCTGACGTCGGCTATTGACACGTGGCGCTCATTGAACTTCTCTTTGCACGCCAGGGGCAATTTAATTGTAATAAATGCCATGCTTAAATTATTACGGAAGGCGAACCGTGGGAGACAGGTGTCAGCACCTGGTTGGTCACGCTGCCACACAGGGCACGCGCGCGGTTTCTAAAGAGACGTTTTTGAATTCTCGGAAGTGGCGCCATGAGGGGGGGCGTCCTTACCCTATAAATGGACGCACCCTCATCTTCTTTCCCTTTCTCACTTTGCGCTTTCGAAGGACAATTCTGAGAGAGAACCAGACCCAGACGCTCAGAGCCAAGTCTTCTTCTTCACAAAGCGCAATTGCGTCCACCTCTTGTCCTAGGGTTCCTTAGTAAGTTCCTTCGGTCTTTTCTCTTCTTTCAGTCTCTTTCATCGAGTTCCTCTCTTTCACCTTTTTTCCGTTTGACACAAGCCATGGGGATTTACAGTCACTGGATTTAACACCCCAGTAGCCATAGAGGGTTTTAGGTTCGCCTTTGGGGTACCGGGCAATGTCTTTGTCCGGAGGGCTGACGTCGTGGACCACGTCCTCCGGTCATACGATGATGGCTGGATGCCCTTTCTGCTTATAGCGATTGTGGAGGGAGGGGTCAGGTTCCCGTTGCACCCACTGCTTCGGGCCTGCCTCAGTTCTTGGAACCTTACCCCCTGCCAATTAGTGCCGAACGCCTTCAAAATTATTATGGGCACTGTGGCGCTGAACGAGCATCTCCACAAAGATTTAGGCGTCTGTGACATAGAGGACGTTTATGATATTTGTAGAACGAAGGAGGGTACCTACTACCTCCGTGTTAAATCGAAACGAAGGGCTTTCATCACGGCACTGGAGGACTCCAACAAATATGCTGGGGACGACCTCATATCCGTCTCGGGGAATTGGGAGTTCGGCCCTGAGGAGGAGGTTAGAGCTTACAGCATCCCCCGTCAGCCTGGGGTCGTCCCAAGTACGAAATTCTTCAGTCTTAGTTTGATTTTCCTTTATTTTCTTGTATACTCCCGAACTGACTCTTCTCTGGTCTTTCAGGTGCTCGGGAGAGAAAGGCCGGGTTCGTAGGTTGGGTAAGGAACGACACTTGACACCAGCGGGTCGCCAAGTGCACTAATTTCTCCAACCGGGCCGGGTGGGCGCTGCTCGGCTATCAGCCCAGATACAGGGGCTACTACAAGAGATCGGAGGCCGGCCAAGAAAGGGTCGAGGCCGCTCCAAAGCCGGAGAGGAGGGAGCCTAAGTCTGTTCCCGAGCCCGAGGTGGTCCGGCCTCAAGCGACACTCGAGGCGAGGAGGCTTACTTTGGGCGCAGAGGCCTCGTCTTCCGAGGTTGAGTCGAGCGAGAGTCCTTTGATTAGGCGACCTCGCCGCCCCGCTCCAGACCCGGACACAGAAGACATGGCACCCCGACGTCAGCCGGTGGTGAAGGACCTGAGCCTGCTGGCTTTCAGGGGCTCTGGGGGCACAAGGAGAACTCCACAGCGTGCCCCTGCTCCAATAGTTGATAGGGCCCCCACACAGCCCCCTTTCCCGGAAGGCCAACAACATTCCGGTGGGGCCACGGCAAGGGAGGAGACCGGGCCAAGAAAAAGGGCTCGGACCGAGCCCATGGTCGAGGATACCCCGGGGCCCATAGTGGTCTCTCCACCCGGGCCAGCTCCCTGGAGACCCTCCTTACTGGTTGGTCCCGGGAAGCCCGTGTTAATGGAGGATTAGGTCCCCGGGAACCCCTCGGTAATGGCGGCCCTAGCTGCCTGCATGCTCTCTCCCCAGGGACATGGTCCGGCACCGGGAGCAGGACGAATCCGCGCTGGCAGGGGCATCGATGCAGGCGGGGCTTCTGGTTAGTGTTTCTTTCTTCGGCTTTTTACGAACTTCTATCCTTGCTATGGTTTTCTCATCGTGTCTTGTTCATCTTGCAGCTGGTACAGAGATCCCTTGTCCAGCTGGAGAGGGCGCGGTAGAGCAGCATAGAGAGAGCTTCTGAAAGGGCCGAGGCGGAGGCGCAGAAGAAGGCGCTGGAGGCCACAGTGGAGGAGATGAGAGGGAGGGCTGCCGAGCAGGAAGGGTTGGTCCAGAGTCTCACGGCCGAGGTGGAGGCTGCAAAGGCCGAAATAGAGGAGTACAAGAAGAAGATGGCCAAGCAGACCGAGGAAGCAGAGGCCAAACTCGAGGCCGAAACCAAGGCGGCCTACGACGAGGGGGTTGCTGGGGCAACCTCCCTGTACGAAACGCAAGTCGTGGCCGTCCGAGATAAGGCTCGGGAGCTTGGATGGCTGGCTGCTCTGGACAAGGTGGGCGTCCTCGAGGACGACCCGAACTACCAAAATCCAGCCAAGTTCCCAAGCTCGGACCTGGAGCCTGCCCCTGCTCCCAACTCTACCGAGGATGCCGCCGCGACAGCCGAAGCCCGTCCAACCGAAGGAATTGATGCTGGCTCCGCCGAATAAGCCTTTGTAAATGTAGAAGTTTTTTCATGTGAAGATCTTCTTTCTCTTCTTCTTTTTCTCTCTCCCCTTTTTTTTGTAAGGACTTGGCTTGTACAGATGAATGGATCAATAGAATTAAGCCTTCTTTTTCAAACTGTCTTTGTGCAATGGATTGATTACAGTGTGGTTGAATCTTGTCTCGAACTTTGCCCTATGGTGCCCTTGTCTCTCTTGTGTTGCTTATTGTTGTTTTTTTTTTGTCTGAGTGTTAGGGTTCGGCTTAGTGCATCCCATGTTGGGGGGCTCAGCTGTACTAGGAAGTCATGCAGAACGGATTGTTTGCCATGATTGGCCCTGCCCATGATGGATGTAATAAGGTTGGTACACAACAGGTCTTGTAATAAGTTAGTCACACTTTTAGGGTTGACTCTGGAGTGCCTTAACCCTTTGACATTGCCCCCAGCAGGAAACCACGCATCAACCTCCCTGCTGGCTGAAATGGAATCACGTCAGTAGTGCTATTGACCTTGGGAAGGTCAGTCTGAAAGGCCGAAACGATTAAGCGACAGGGTGGGGCTCGGTTGGCCCTGAAGATAATTTTGTCATAGGCCGTAATGGCTTCACGCCTGGGTGATGCTTAAGCCGACCCAAGGCGATCTCATCAACGGCCGTAATGGCTTCACGCTCGGGTGGCGCATGGGCCGACCCAAAGCGATTTCATCAATGGCTGTAATGGCTTCACGCTCGGATGGCGCATGGGCCGACCCGAGGTGATCTCATCAATGGCCGTAATGGCTTCCCGCCCGGGTGGCGCATGGGCCGACCCGAGGCGATCTCATCAATGGCCGTAGCCGAACTGCTGACACAGGAAGCCTTGTTCTTCTCTTATTAAAAATCTTCACTGAAAATCTTCTAAGTACAGAGTACAAGTTTCAAAAATAGAACTTCTTGAGGTGAGACGTATTCCATGGCCGAGGTAGTTGTCGGCCTTCAATATCTTCGAGTCTGTAACCTGAATGTTCGACAGTGGAGACCACCTTGAAAGGCCCGTGCCAATTCGGCGCCAGCTTGCCCTGATTGGGATCTTTGTCACTTGGGAGTGTCTTTTTCAGGACCAACTCGCCTACTGAGAATTTTCTTTCTCTAACCTTCTGATTATAGCCCTTGGCCAGCTGCTGCTGATAGACGGCCAACCGAATTGCTGCTGCTTCCCTCCGTTCATCAGCCAAGTCCAGCTCCAAAGCTAAGTGTGACTCATTTCGGCCCTGGTCGAAGAGTTCGAACCTCAGAGTAGGAAGGCCAATCTCCAAGGGAATGACAGCCTCCATCCCATAGGCTAGGGAGAAAGGTGTCGCCGAGGTGGAGCGCCCTTGTGTTGTTCTGTAGGCCCACAGGACGCTCGAAAGCTCTTCTACCCTTCTCCCCTTCGCTCTGTCGAGTCTATTTTTCAGCCCGTCGAGGACCACTTTGTTGGAAATTTCTGCCTGACCATTGCTCTGTGGGTATCCCGGGGTGGAGTAATGGTTGCGAATGCCGAGTTCCTGGCAGAAGTTTCTGAAGAGAATGGAGTCAAACTGGGTTCCATTATCGGAGATCAAAATTCTAGGAATGCCGAACCTTGTGACAATATTTTTCCACACGAAGTTCTTGGAATCCTGCTCCGTGATGGAAGACAGTGGCTCCGCCTCGATCCATTTGGTGAAGTAGTTGGTGGCTACGATTAGCCACCTCCTTGTCCCTGGAGTTCGGTGAAGTGGTCCCACGATGTCGAGCCCCCATTGGGCAAACGGCCATGGGCTGGTGAGGGGGCTGAGGTCCTGCGCCGGTTGATGGAGGGAGTGAGATAACTTCTGACACTTTTCACACTTTCTAGTGTACACCTGCGCGTCTTTCTGCATATACGGCCACCAGTAGCCCTGGCTAATGGCTCGGTATGCTAAAGATCTCCTTCCAATGTGACTTCCGCAGATCCCTTCATGTATTTCGAAGAGGAAATCTTCAACTCTGCTCGGGTGAACACACTGGAGGTATGGGCCTGTGAACGACTTCCTGTAGAGCTTGCCTACTGGAGACAGCCAGAACCGGGTTGCTTTGAGCCTGACTCGATGAGCCTCGCTTCTGTTCTCGGGGAGCTTGTCGTCCTTGAGGTAGGCTATGATGGGGTCCATCCAACTCGGGCCGAGATCAAGGCAAAGGACTTCCCGAGATGGATGCAGCTCGATGCTGGGTGCAGCCAACGATCCCACTTCAATGATTCTCTTCTTTCCTGCTTCGACAGCAGAGGCCAAGTTAGCAAGGGCGTCGGCGTGAGAATTCGACTCTCTGCCGATCTGTCTGATTTCGGCTGTCTGGAACTGGGAGAGCGTCTTCTTTGCGAGGGCTAAATAAGCGGCCATCTTGTTGTCGCGAGCTTGGTAGTCTCCAGTTAGCTGGTTCGTCACCAGCTGTGAATCGCTGAAGACCACTAGCTGTTGAGCTCCTAGGATTTTGGCGCTGTTTAGTCCCGCTAACAGAGCTTCGTACTCAGCTTCGTTGTTTGACGCCTTAAAGTCTAGGGTCAAAGCTTGCTCGATGACCAACCCTTCTGGAGATTGGAGAACAACCCCTGCACCGGCTCTCCTTGCAGTGGAGGATTCGTCGACGAAGACTCTCCAAGGGGTCTGGCCTTGTTCATCCGAGCCTGTCGGTGCTTCCTGCCCCGTGCCCCCCAGTTCGGTGCCGAGCTGGGTTGGTGCCGAACTCGTAGAGAATTCCACGAGAAAGTCTACCAACACTTGGGCCTTGACCGTGGTCCTGGGCCGAAACTGGATGTCGTACGGCCATAGTTCGACGACCCATTTGCAGATTCTCCCTGAAAAGTCAGCTTTTTTTAAAACAAATCTAAGTGGGTGTTCCGTAACAACCAGTATTGTGTGAGTCTGGAAGTAGTATGAGAGCTGCCGTAAGGCGCTGACGAGTGCCAGTGCAAGCTTCTCTAAGGGTAGATATCTGGTCTCCGGCATCGATGAGGGTCCTACTCGTATAATATACTGGCTTTTGAAGTTTGTCCTCTTCCCTGAGGAGGACCGAGCTCACCGCATGATCCGAGACCGCTAAGTATAAGTACAAAATTTCTCCGTGTAAAGGAGTTGAGAGCAGAGGGGGTGAGGAGAGATAGGCCTTGAGTTCCTACAAGGCCTGGTCACATTCCGGAGTCCATTGAAATTTTAAATTCTTTTTAAGAAGCTGAAAGAAAGGCCGGCACTTATCTGAAGATTTGTTGATGAAGCGATTCAGTGCGGTAGCCATACTAGTGAGCTTTTGAACCTACTTCACCGAAGTGGGACTCTGTACTCTGAGGATAGCCGAGATCTGATCAGGGTTCGCCTCGATCCCTCTGCGTGTGACCAAACTCCCCAGGAACTTGCCGGAACCAACACCAAACGCGCACTTAGAAGCGTTGAGCCTGAGCCGAAACTTGTTCAGAACACCGAAGACCTGAGCCAAATCTTCTAAATGACTCTGCGCCTGTTTGGACTTGACAACCATATCGTCAATGGAGACTTCAACGGTCTTGCTGAGCTGAGCCCGGAACATCCTGGTGACGAGACGCTGGTAGGTGGCTCCTGCGTTTTTCAGCCCGAAGGGAATCACTCTGTAACAATAAGTGCCCCTGGGTGTTATGAAGGCTGTCTTCTCCTCGTCTGGCTCATACATGGGTATTTGGTGATAACGCGGTACGCGTTAAGGAAGCTCATCCTGTCATGGCCAGCAGTAGCATCGATCATCTGATCAATCTTCGGGAGAGGGAAGCTGTCCTTAGGGCAGTCTTTGTTGAGGTCTGTAAAGTCGACACACACTCTCCACTTGTCAGTCTTCTTCTTGACCACCACTGTGTTAGCTAACCAGGACGGGTATTGGACTTCCCGGATCACCCGGGCTTCTAGTAGCCTGTCCACCTCCTCGATCACGGCCTCTGTCTGCGGCACCCCAGTTCGGCGAGCCTTCTGCACTACCGGCTTATGGTTAGGGTCTACCCTCAACTTGTGGCACATGATCTCGGGGTCAATGCCAGGCATCTCTTGGGGTGTCAAGGCAAAGACCTCTTTGTTCCGCACCAAGAACTGGATCAACTCTGACTTCTCTGGCTTTGAGAGCTGGCTCCCGAGTAGGAAGAACCGCTCTGGATCGTTTGGGTTGATCCTGACTTCGGTCAGGTCCTCCACGCTTTTCATCTCCAGGTCCTGGCCGACCTCATCTAGCTTCTTCTCCATCTCGGCCATGTTGACCTGCCTGGATTCCTGTTCCCCCGACACCACGGCCATCAGACATTGCCTGGCTGCCTGCTGGTCTCCTCTGACTGCAATTATCTCCACTCTGCCATCCCTTCCCTCCAATAGGAACTTCAACTTCTGGTGGTGAGTAGAAGGGACTGCCTCCAAGCTGTGGAGCCAGGTCCTGCCTATTATGGTGTTGTAAGGCGAGGGCACGTCGACGACCAGGAAGTCCGTAACAACGGATGCTCCGCCGACCTTGACTTTGAGGGTCACCTTTCCTTTGGGGTATATAGGCTTGGCGCTGAAGCCTATGAGGGGTGTCCAAGCTTCCTGCAGGTCTTTCTCCGCCAGGCCCATCCTTCTGAAGCAATCGAAATAGAGGACCTCGGATGAACTGCCAGAGTCGAAGAGGATCCGGTGCACAGTGCAGTCGCTCAACTTCAGGGTAACGATGAGCGGGTCATTGTGAGGGAGCTGAACCCCCTCCAGGTCCATGTCCGAGGACCAGATCTAGCTTGGGTCGCTCCCTTCAGGCCCTTTTGGGAGTTGAGCCGAGCTCGGCAGCCATGACCTGCTCACTGTGGGAGGCTCGCCTGGACTCGGCACGGGCCCGGTTACTCCCTTTGAGAGGAGGAGCTAGATGGATGACGTTAATGATCTTCTCAGACCCATCACTGTCCTGGCTTCTTTCCTCTCGGCGCCGGGCCCGACTGTCATCACCAGCGCCAGTCTTAATGTATTCCCACAAGTGCCCGTCCTGGGCAAGCTTCTCCAAGTGTGACCTAAGGATCCTGCACTCTTTAGTCTTATGCCCGCTCTGCTTATGGTACGTATAGAACCTGCTCTGGTCCCGGGAGGACGGGTCTCCTCCCATGGGCTGAGGCCAGCTGAAGAACGGCTTAGATTTGATCTTGTTCATTATCTTATGAATGGGCTCCTTGAAGATAGTGTTGACAGCTTGGTGCGGGTCTGCGGACAGCCTAGGCCTCTTGCTTCCCCCCGAGGTGAATATCGAGGCCTTCGCCGAACTGGCCGGAGTCCAGCATCTGTCTGACTCCTCTCTTTGGGACGATCCCTCGTCCTTCTTCGAGGGCTTGCTATCCCCAGTCCCTCTGCACCGTCCCGAAGCTTTCCCGAGCTCGGATCTGGTCGTCCTCCTGGGCGATGTAGCGGTTGACTATGGACATCAGCGCTGCTATAGAAGACACAGGGTTCCTGGCCAGATCCTTACGAAGATCGTTGTCCGGCAGTAGGGCATTCTGAAATGCGAAGATTGCGACTTCCTCCTTTGAGTTCTCGATCTGACTGTAGACCGTCTAGAACCGCTTGGCGAAGCGGGTGATGTTCTCTTCGCACTTCATCTTCAGGGCCATGATGTCTGCGTCTATCTTTGGCATGATCCTGTAGGCCTGGAATTTCTTCATGAAGGACTGCTGGAGCTGCTGTCAACTCGAAATAGACCCCTCTGGAAGCGCACAGAACCACTCCAAGGGGAGGTCGCCTAAACTGGATGAGAAGACTCGACAATTCAGGTAGCCTTCGTCCCCCCAAACAGACATTCTCTAGGAGAAGTGTTGCAGGTGGGCAGCCGGATCTGAGGTCCCGTCGTAAGTGACGAACCTCGGGACGGTGAACTTCCTCGGAAGGGGATAACTCGTGATATCGCGGGAGAAGGGGGACGCGCTGAGATCAATAGAATCGCTGACATCCCGTTGGTCTAGGGCGAGATCGGCCACCTCCAGGTTGCGCTGAACTGTCCGCCTGATGTGCTCGTCCAACCACTCCTGGCTGTCATCCCTGTCCTCTAGAATAGTGTCTGACATCCTCCTAGAGTGGCGCGGCTGGTGTTCGAGCCTTCATCGCGGGCTCGGTCTCGCCTCTTCTCGTTCAAACGAATCCTCAAGTCTTTCTCGGGGGGAGCAGTGCGTCTGCCACGAGACACTCTCCCCTCATCTTGTCGCTGTGACTGCTGCTGCTTGGTCGAGCCTGTTGCTCTCTCCAGCTGCTGCTGGAGTTGACAGATCAAAGCGCCTTTCTCTTTGATGGTGGCATTCTGAGCTTGAATCTCCTCAATGGTGGAATCAAAGTCATCGTCAGGATTGTAATCTTCGTCACCATCGTCCTCTGGATGATTAGAGAAGACTGGTCCGTCCACCATCGGAGACTTGCTTCGTTGAACTCGACCTAGCGAGAGGCCATCTCCAACATGCTGTCGAGAGTCCCCTCGCCGGAGAGACGCCGTTGCTCCCCTCGAACATGACTCTTCACGGAGATCTTGCTCTTGAACGTCAACTTGGACGAAGTCACGCTCATCGTAATCTTCTGTAACAACTTTTTTCCCAGACCTCTTCTTGGCAGGAAGGAGGTCAGAAGATGGTCCAACACGTTGTGCCTTGGACGCTTCTCCACCCTTTGCAGCTCTCCTAGTCATGGTGTTGAGGAAGACTGTAAACGAGTTCCCACAGATGGCGCCAATTGTAAGTGCTGAAAGATAACTCACAAGATCAAGGGGGGTGCCTCAAGGGACTTATCCAAATGACCGGAGAGATCTGATCGACCCTCGGACCTGAAAGAGGAGAAGAAAACAGTCAGAGAACCCTGGCTGTAGGCATCACAAGGCTCTCCGATGCTTAAGTTAGTGCCGAGAAACTAGTCGGAGAAGAGAGAGTGGTGTATGGTTGCATGCATGTGAGTGTGCGTACCTCGTTTTTGGGTGGCAGATCACCTTATATTAGAAAAGCCTCAGAATACTTGTTGGTGGGCCTCTTGATTTGACTGCTAGGGATATATTAGCCCATAGAGCCATCGATGGAGCCCCATCGTAGCCCACATTGCATTAAATGAAGGTTCAATCAGCCCATGCTGCATTAAATGCTAGTCATGTTGGGCCTGATCTTGCCTTGACTTGTTGACGGCTGGGGTCCCATCGGATCCTTTCTTGGACCCTGCCTCGATATGGCTGTAGCCACCAGATGTGGCTTTGCCAGAGATTGAGTGGAAGTGGACGGCTCGGATGGCGTATATGTCCCATCAGCGCGTGCCCAAACCTTGCCTTGGGCGGAACTCCTCACCTCGGTCGTGGCCAGGATGAACACCTCTTTCTGGTACGGGTTTTTGCCGAGATGGGATGGTCTCGGTATGCACCTCGACGAGACCCCTGCAGCCTAAAAAGGAATTTCAATAGGGATTATCGTCATTATTTGCTTAGCTGGCGCATTAAGGGATGCCCCCACACACTAGCTTTGATTTTAACATTTTGTGTGCTGTTGATGAAGAATACTGCACCACTTGCATCCCCCGGTGACGTCGGGAATCAAGCTGTAGCAATCAGGATCGCCGGTGATCAAGCTGCATTTTATGGTTGTGGGTTTTATGGAGCCCAAGATACAGTTCATGATGATTGAGGGAGGCACTATTTTAAGGAGTGTTTTATCCAAGGATCCATTGATTTTATCTTCGGCAATGCTAGATCACTGTATGAGGTATATGATCAGCAAAAATTTAAGAAATATTTCATTTGATTGTACCAGTTGAATTGAAACACATTAGCTAATAGAATCGAAGCCGAAGCAATCAATTGCACCAAAACTTTCAATTAAAATTTTAATTTCTTTTAAAATTTGCGCAAATTTTTTGATTTTCAAGTCTTATCGAAGATGAACTACACAATATGGAAAACGTAGGAAAATTATCACTTGGTTGAATCTTAAACAGGAAAAATATATTCACCTTCATCTTCTTCTGCTGCTGCTTCTTCTTTCAGCAAAAAGGACCCCTTATGAAAATTAAAGCAAACCCAAAACAAAAAGTGAGCAAAGTTTCCCACTAATCTGATATATATATATATATATATATATATATATATTTTCTTTTACGAATGGACAAGATTGTACACTTAATTTGATAGCAAAGGGATTGCCACCTGAAGTAAAGATGATCACTGGTTGCGTCACTGCTCATGGAAGACAATCAATGGATGAGAAAACCGGATTTTCCTTCGTAAATTGCAGCATTGATGGATCTGGTCGGGTGTGGCTTGGACGCGCTTGGGGCCCATATGCTTCTGTTGTCTTTGCTAGAACATACATGTCTAGTAACATTGCTTCAGATGGGTGGAATGATTGGAGTGATCCTTCTAAAGACCTGTCTGTGGTTGACCCTTGTTACTAATCCCTGAGTTCTTTCTATTAGCATTCATTCACATCAGTAGCAATTCTTTTGGACAAAAGCCTACCATGACAACATTTTTCATAATTCTAAATGAATATCCAAACTTTAGAAACTAGAAGATTAAGGCTGTAAATTAAGGATCTGGGTCTAGGCCTGTGTCAGGTCCATAGTGTTTCCAGACCCAGAATTGGTATTGATGGACCCATTTGGACCAGGACCTGGACCACTTGTCCAAATGTATTATTATATATTTATATACGATAATACATAGTGCATATTTTATGTCTATACTAGATTGATTATTAATTGGGACCATAAATGGTTCATACTTAAACTTTCCGGGTTAGGTCCACTAGGTAGTGGGGTAATTGGGATTAGTTTTAAAGCCTTAATAGCAGTAACAAAATTGTTAAGATCATGATCTAATATTTTAATCTTAAATTATTTCTTAAATATTTTTTGGGGGCCTTCTATATCCAAATGCAGCCTTATTATATTAGGAGAATGTTTGGATGTATGACAAATCACAATCAGTTTGGACATATGACTTTGGGGAGGTATGGAAATTGAAATCACATCAGGTGGGATTCTGTTAATATTTCACTTTCCCATCCAAGATCAGGATTCACAGTAACTGTTGATGGTGATTTCTGTGGGTTGGGGGGGGGGGCGGCAACCAAATGGGAGTAAAAATCTATGCCACTCAAACCTACCTGTTGTTTTGGATATATCCAGATACACCTTAAAAATCATCAATCTCACTCCTACAATGTGTTGCACAGCACTGTCTTCTTCGGAGAATATGAGTGCATGGGACCAGAGGCGAACTACACATCGAGGGCTGCATATGCTAAGCAATTGAGCCACACCGAAGCAACGCCATTCATGGACATTTCATATATCGATGGCAACGATTGGATTATTCCTCCAAGTAATTCATCAGATCCATCTGATCATCACCATCGAGATAGAGAATTCATTCAATCTAACTGATTATGTTACAGAGTCGAATGTGACATGCATGGATATATTGGTTTAATGGTAGTTAAAATCCTATTTATACTTCCACAATGTTTGTGGTTTATATTCAATTAGGGAGCCTAACATTGCTTGAGGAAGATGGCAACAGAGAAATGATGGTTTTGTTATTCTGATATGCTCTATGTAAAAGAATATGAGAGAGGAATTCATTGATGATTAAAAATATATGTGTTTACTTATGTTAGAACTTAGAGAGCATGCATTTTATACCTAGCTACTATTTTTTCTCGTGAGAGTAGTGATGTTAATCGAGTGTCGTATCTACTTGGACAAAAATGCTAAGTTGTGTTAGTTCTCCAATTACTAAATTAATCCTACTAGAAAACAAAGTATTGATTCCTAAATTAATAAATTAAAAAAAAAGATTTGATTCAATTGAAAAAAATATCTTAGGGTACGAATCCACTCTACCCTCATACAATGGCAAGTAGGGTTTTAATATCAACGCTTTAAAGACTCGTTTTGTTTACAAACATTCACAGAGTCAACAAATAAGGGATGTGAGTTTAGATATGAGTATAACCTATTTCTATGACATAGATTATCTTGGATCTAACAACACATTCATTCAAGCACCATTATATGACTGGTATTTTAAATCTACAAGAATAAAATACCAAAACTGGATATTGCATTAACAAAGAAAATCCAATGAATGGATAATATTCATATCATATAACCAAAGCATTCAAAGTAAAATCCTAGAACCAATACATCACCAAAATACAAGATTAGGGCTTCATTGTAACCCCAAGGTGGAGAGTTAGTTACTCATGGAGAGAGACAAATGAAAAATCCTTGACGAAATCTCCATTGATGCTCTTTCCAATCCTCTAAAACCAGCCTCTAATTTTTCTCCCAAGACTTTGAATGCCCTAAAAACGAATTATGGGCTTTCTTTTATAGACTTTTCTTCAAAAACTCTTCAAAAAGCGGAGGGAGGCAGACTCCACCCGTGTCTAGCGTTCGAACGCCAGCAGGCAATAGCTTAATTCATCTCATTAAAGACTATTAGCTTCACAATTGACATAGTGGTAAATCATTTATAAAAAAAAAAAAAAAAAGAAGTTACATTTATTTGAAAATTCTAATATTTTAATTTTCAACCTCATAATTTTTAAATAATAAAATAAAATAATAGGATAAGATAATGAGAACACACACATTGAAAGAGGAAAAATAATAGGATAAGATTTTTGGCCAAATCTACTCCACCTCAGGTTGAATACACAGAAGGAAGTGAAATCATGTCTCTTAGCTGTAGCCCATCTGATAGTGGCCCAAATCCCTAGTAGGAGCCAAATATCTACAATGAAAGGAAATTTATCTTACTCTTTGGATTTTCCAAGTTATGATTCCCCATTCTCATCCCTTCTTCTTGGGATGGAAACGGGTAAGGTTTGAGTTGGATCTCCATTGGACTTGACCCGATGTCTTCCAATGTACAGGAGCTGATTCAGAGCCAAATCGCTTCATCATCATCGGGTTTTACTTTATGAATTCTTATTATACCATAAATAATTAACCCCAAGGGGTAGCTCAGTTGGCCTAAAACTACGATTTGCATCTAGAGGTTATAGGTTCGAAACACCACTACCACATTGGGTCTTTAGGAGAGTTTACCCGGCTTTCCACCAGCCCAAAGGGTTGGGAATCCCCTCACAATTGTTTCAAATTCTAGATTTCCATCTTATGAGAGCCTAAATGTACATTTAAGGCCCCAAAAAGATGACTTTGTTACACCTTGGAATGGTAGTATATGACCTTATTTGTGTTATTTCAATGTTTGCAGGTGTTTTAGGTGAAGAAAAAGAATTCAGAGCTAAATTGGAGAAAAATAAAACCATCAGGACGAACCGGGACAAACTGCCTCCGGGTGTCTGGCGACTGGACACCAGACCCAACGAGCGACGTCTAAGCAGGACGCCAGACACTGGGCGTCTGGACGCCAGACCCAGCGAGCAACGTCCAAACTATTGACTGCTGGCGTCTGGACGCCATACACCAGACACTGGGCGTTCGGACGCCTGACCCAGAGAACAGCGTCCAAACATGACGTCAGACATTGGGCATTCGGATGCCAGACCCAGCGAACGGCGTCCAAACACGACGCCAGACGCCGGGCGTCCGGACGTTAGACCCAGCGAACGGCGTCCAAACATGATGTGGTAATATAACTGAATTTTAGCAATTAGAGAGGTGGTAAGATTGCTCTTGCATACGTTCGGGCCCATTGCTTATGGACGCTGATTTGTCCAGTGCTTAAAGGTGGGCGAAAGAAAGTGTTAAATCTCCTTGGAGACTGTTATCAGTTAATGAACTGCAGTCTTTCCTTCCACTGTAGAGGTCACCTTACCTACATTCCAAGGAGTTTGAAATGAGTAAGCAAGAAGAAAAAAAGTCCTCTTGCATTTAAGATATATGTATTCATTCAGAAAGCTAACAGCTCACATTTGGATACTTGACTTATGAGTGTATATACTGTAACATATTTTGGTGTATGTTAATGTTTCTTGGAAAATATGATAGTGACCTTCTTGAGGAGGGTTCCATGGAAGCATTTATAAATTGGAAATGGGAACGTGGTGCTTTAGCAATAAAAGATCACATAGAAGGTCCCTTGGAGAAAAAATGGTTTAGGATATACATTTGGAAGTTTTCTTCTTTTATTAATGAGTCTTTATTAAACTAGTAGTCTTCAATATTATTAGTAAGCATTTTAGTCTATTAAGTTATAGCTTGAATTATTTCCTTTTATTTTAAACTTGTTATTTGAAAATGTGCTCATCAAATTTATTGTAGAACTGGGATTTGTTAAGACTTGTGACCAAGGCCTTTCAGTACTTAAAGCTTCAGATTACAATGTAATTTGATTGATTCTCTTGAGAGATTCCAAACTCCCTTCATTTTACAATGTTTTTGGTGAAGATTCCAATCTCCATCCATTTGATTTTAAGTGTTGAATGATTTGCTACTGACTGCTGAATACATTTTCAGGGCCTGTTTGTTTTCATGGAATAAATAAGAATTGATGGTTAAATAAGTTTTGCCCAAGAACTCTTATTGAGGTAAGGGGTGAATGATATAAGACAGCAATGTACATACCTTCACATCTTTAGGATTTGAATTACCAGGGTTATGACTGGGTATTCATTTTTTATCTTCCCTTGATTCACTATCCATTAAAGGGGATGACCACTTTTGTATACTCACCTTTTGATTCTTCATTTTTAACCACTCATAGAAATACAGTTGTACAATTCCTAGGAACTTAATTACATGAAAGAACCAGTCCCTTGGTTTGATTTCAGAATCCTACTATTTTCCCTATTTCTACATTTATTTAGTTTTATTTTTTCCATTGTGTTTTTTTCTATAACGAAACATTGGGACGGCGAGACCAAAATGGAATTAACAATTATACTAGCAATCCCCATCCAACAGCCCCAGCTTAATCATAATCCCGTTCGCCGTCTGAGCTCAATTCGACATTCTATGGTCAATTCTATTTGGAAAAAAAGAGACATGAAAAGAAGAAGATTCTTATCAGAAAATACCAAAGAAGAGGAAATTGTCTGCGGTTCAAATTTGTTCTGGAGGTAGTTTTCTCTGTTTTCTTCTCACATATAGACAGCCCAGAGAGTCCACGGCTGTAGCTTGGCTGGGTTGTGACATCATATAGTGTGCCAGGGCATGCTCTCTCTAGACTCTTAAGTAAAGGGGAGATTCAAAAAGGTAAGAAAGAGTCCCCGAGAGCGGACCACGACCACTTGATTGAGATCAGCCCATTGAGATCAGCCCATTGCATGAGATAAAAGACCACATCATAAATGAAATCGAGATGAAATATATGTTTGAATAACCTTTGTAATAGGAATCGAGATATTAGAAAAAAAAAAGATACGGAGAAATAGAGTAGGACTTTAATAGAAAGTCTATGTTAATAGGGCCTCTCTCTCTCTCTCTCAACGCTTTTCTCAAATAAACAAAGGAATAGGCTAAAGCTATATTTATATTTATTTTTATTTTTTTGCTACTGAAGTTGTATGTGGCCATTGAAATCCCTACATTATTAATTCATGTTGAATGATTGAATACATTTCAGCACTATCAAATGGTTTTGGTGTGGCTGAAACTTCATTCCTTTATCAGGGTTTAAGAGTTCCCACCTGGTTGAAACACTCATTGGTTAGTAACAAAACAATAAATCTTTGGGCACAAAACAAAACAATAAATCTTTGGGCACAAACCAAAGGGCAATAATTTCGTGAAGATGATTTATCATAAAAAAAAAAATTTATTCACCTGTACTTGAGGCATACATGATACAGGAACATGATCCCTTGAAGCCTTGCAAAGTTGTTGCCTGGACAAAATCTTGGGCCATGGCCGAAAACATTATTAGTTCCAGCTTTTTGGCTTTGAATCCTGTCATTCATCCAGTGATTAATGTGATTATTTTCCACCCATAGAAACCTTGGAAAGATTTAGATCCATATAAGTCAGTCAACTGGACGGATTTGGATGTACCCAAATACATGTCCAGGCCCATTGAGATTTCGGGCTCCAAACATAGATATGGACTGGATTCCGGCTGAATTTAAGGCCATTGACAACCTTAAATCTAAATTACTGTATTTTACCCAAAAAATATTCTAAATTACTGTTAACACCCCTTTAATTGTATTTAACAGAAATATAATCTTTTTGAAGAAAAAGAATGAATAGAATGAGACCAACAATTTAGCACTTACAGTCCATCTTTCAGGATTGAACGTCAGGTGATCGTCATAGTAATCAGGATCGATGTGTATGGAGTGGATCCAAACAATAACCTTCCAATTCTAGGGTAACTTGTAGCCTGATTGGTTCATATGGCAACTCAAAGCCTCATTAGTATGACATTAAACATAGGCATAGACACTAGGCATTAGGGGTCCACTTGGGTTGGGCCAAATCTGAACCCATATGGCCCAACCTGATCAAAGTGAAATTTGGATAGGGCTTGTTGGGTTTGGACCAGGCTTGGATTTTGAAGCTCATGTGAAATTTGGGGTGGAATCAGGTTTGTGCTTGAGCACCCTGTTTTATTGATAAACATGTGTGTGCATAAACATTACAAACATGTACAGAAATCTTCTTCTGTTCAGGTTTCATTCCGATCAGATTGGGGTTTGGGTTCACCTGATTTGCAGCCCTACTAGAATTGTATTAAACGTGAGAAAGAACATAGAATTATTTAGCAGTACATACCATCGAGAACTACATCTTTTACTACTCTTCTGAATATGAAGGGTGACACATTTGCTAAGAGAATCAGTTCATCAGTGACCTAAGACAACACAAAATGGAGCCCAGAATCCCAGATATTGCATTGCTTTCTTGACTAATAAGTAGAGTATAACTCAGATTGCCAAATATTGCATTGCTTTCTTGACTTATTTTCTGCCAGTTGAATATTACCTTTGACATATACTTCATTGCTTTAATATCTTCAATGGTAGGAAGCTCATCTCCAGTTTTTTGCTCCTTGATGGAAGATACCTCCTCCTAATGCAATACATGGGCACAGGTCAAATACATGATTAAAATGGAAATTTATGTAATTCTCAATGGGGACTCATAGACAATCTAAAAAATATATAGACATTCTAAAAAATTATCACCTCGAAAAAAATAATGCGATATTTTCAGATTTTGGGTTTTTTAGGGATTTTATTAGGGAAATGTCGTGGAGAACAAATCATTTATATAATAAAGATTATAAATAGATACAAAATACGCTTAATTCAGTCACGTTGTTTTGTTTCAGCTGAAAAAAGCTGAAACTTGGGCTGAAAATTTTATAAGCATGTTGTATTACACTAGAAAGACATTTTTGAAGGTTTCAGCTGAAACAAAATGAAATTGACAACGATACATTAAATTCTTAAAAAGAATCATACATTAATAATAGCAACTAGAACAATAATTGAAGTATATTAGTGGTAGTTGTGTCTCTACCTTCAGTTTCTCTAGTACTTCTGGGTACTTGGCTAGGTAGTAGAGGGCCCAAGTCATGACATTTGAGGTGGACTCATATCCACCCAAAATCAAAGACACTATTTTCCACTACCTCCATTTCACTCATCTTTTCTCCATTTTCATCTGTGGAATCCAACATTATCTGCATGAAATCCTGTTTCAAAGCTCCCTTTTCTTTCCTCTCCTTGACTTCATCTAACAAGATAGATGTCAATTTCTTCCTACACTTAATATCAGCAAAGATGCTAAAGCTCAATAGAATCTCATCTCATCTCATGACCATTTCGACTTAGAAGTTTATTAAATTATAATTTTACTTACAATGAGGGCGTGGTGGAATGCTGTCCCTGGAATGTTGATTGTCATGGAGCGAATTCCTGCCATCAGTCCTCTGTATAAGCTTTCCATTTTCTCCAAAACAGATTTTGATTTAAAGCTCACAAGCATATCACAGATGTTGCAAAATGTCACCAGAAAGAACAGAACCAGGTTTTATTAGCAGCATTTCAGTAGACAAACAATCTATTATATTGCGATTAAGAACTGCTGGTAGCTACGAAAGATCAAAATCAAGAAAAGCAGTGTTCAGAAATCTGCCAACATAGTTTTTGGCCTAAGAAACACATGTAGGAAATAAATGTGCAAATGCTTAATTTTACAACTTATTTTAAGAGAGGCTTCCTCCGAAAGGTCTGGCCTCTACAATGTACCTGGTAGCATGACAATCATGAAGGCCAAGGGGTGGAGTGTTTGAAAGGTACCCCTGTGAACTACCTTTGTACAAAATTTGGGAACCATCTCATTATGGAAAGTAATTTTTGGACTTTTGAGGCCCCCAAAGCTGTTAAAATTCTTAAATAAAGTTGGATGAGTGTCAAATTGGCTTGATAAATCCATTAATATAGAAAATCGAGTGGATGAGTGTCAAATTGGCTTGATAAATCCATTAATATAGAAAATCGAGTGACAAATTTGGCTTGAGTTAGGGTTGGAGGGGTCTTGAAAATTTGAATTCTTTACCAATCAACTTTAAAATTTTGGTAAAGTCAATGCTTTTATTAAGTGATAGTTGAGTGACTGATATCGCGATGGATTTTGATAAAATTCATCAACTTTGTTTCTCATTCCATGAGAGTTTATCTTACCTCCCTCCTGAAAATTCCAAGGCCTATTACTTTTGCAAGCGACAATGATCTTTCCCTTCTGTTTACATGCGTTGGCTACACTTGAATTATCTATTTAATTGATGTGTCACAATCTTAACCCGTTGAGGTGTGAAATTGATCGCTGTGCTACATTAAACAATGAGTTTTGCAATAAACCAAAATGCCTTACTAGAGATTTTTTGAGTCACAAGTTAATATATAAAGCATGAAACAAGAGAGAAAAAAACATCAAATTCCAAATAGATCAGTAACAAACTTGTAATACTTACTTTTTTGGTCTCCTCATATGCATTTTTCCTTCCCTTAAGAGGCCCAATCTTTAAAAGCTGAGATGAAGATTGGTTGAGCAGTTCTGAGAACAGCTCTAAGGGCCCTTGGGTTGTTAAAGGCTTCCATCAAATGCCTCCGTAGCCTCTTATGGCCTAAACCATCAGTGACAGCAACAGATGAGCTCCCTATCAACTGGCTGGAAGGCCAACCAGTGCTGGCCTTCCCTTCCTCTGTCATACTACCAAGGACTTGCTTGTTTATTAATGGGAGCATGTAACTATTGTAGGATACCCAAATAAATGTGTCCTGTACATGCCATTGTCTCCATACCTACAAAGCCAAAAACAGATGTTTTGTTTTCAACATCTATCAGTTCTTTGCCAAATCATGGTAACTACATTGTGCAGAAAGATTAGTGATAAGAGCCTAAAATGCACCATTTAGGCCCCTTAACTTAGACTTTGATACACGCTTTGAGGTGTCTAATTAGTATGATTATAGTATTTTCATGTTTACAGATGTTCGAAGCGAATTGGAAAGAAATTGGTGAAAGATAGAAAAGTTCGCGAAAAAATCAGAAAACGGGTGCTCACTGGCACCGGGCGTTCGGACGCCAGACACCGGGCGTCCGGACGCCAGGTCCCAGAAACGTCCAGGATAGAAATTTTTCCTGGCGTCCGGACGCCCGGACCGTCTGTGAAGTCTGTCTCATGTGCGTTTGATGGGGTTTTTCATCCGAAAACTTATAAATAAGAGCCCAAACTCGTTTTTAGGGATATTCACATCTTGGGAGAAGTTTTGGAGGCTTTCTTGGAGCTTGGGGAAGAGCGTCAATGGGGATTTCGTCAAGAATTCTTCGTCAATCATCTTCCATGAGTAACTAAATCTTCATCTTAGGGTTGTGATGAAGCCCTAGTTTTGTGTTTATGGTGACGTATAGGTTTAGGGCTTTATTTTAAATGCTTTGATTATATAACATTGATTTTATCTAGTGTTAGATTCTTTTATTAATGCAAGATCTCTTTTGGTGTTTTATTCTTGTAGTTTGGAATACCAAGTCATATAATATGATGTTTGAATGTGTGTGGAGTTAAAACTAAGATAATCTATGCCTTAGAGATAGGTTATGCCTAGATCTAAACCCGCACCTTATTTGTTGACTCTGTGAAGGTTGGTAACCAGAATGAGTCGTGAAAGCATTGACAGTGAAACCCTAGATCTATATTCGTCATTGCAAGACGCTACGGTAGATTCATACCCTATGACTTTTATCTAATTGGATCAAAAACTTGTCTTTCAATTTGTTAATTTAGGAATTACAAGCAATTAACCCAACACTTCGTTCTCTAATAGGATTAGTTTAATAATCAGAACTTTGTTTGCTACTAAGATTAGTTTAGGAGCTTAGGAAATAACACAACTTAGTCTTTTTGTCCCAGTGTACGATATTCGGTTATCATCTCTGCTTTTGCAAGCAGAGGTAGTAGCGGAAAATAAATTATATTTGCAACCTTGTTTTAGGATTGGTCAATTAGGAATACATGATATATTAATTTTAATAACGAGTAATCAAACATTACGGGCCCATTTGTTTGCATGGAATTGAATTCCTAGGAATTCCTTGGAATTCTAAGAAATGGATTCCTATCAAAGCTTCTAAAAGTGAGAAACGAAAGTGAAGATCCACAAATGGCCTCAAATAAGCTACCCTTTGTTGGAAAATGGTTACCCAAGCGTCACCCCATAAATCATGCAAATCCTACAAAGTAAAGGTCCTCTCTACATTTTCGTCCTATATCCTTCAATGAAAACCTTTATAAATATTCCTTCATAGGAACCCCTTTTACCATGAATTCCTAGGAATTCAATTCCATGCAAATAATCAAGATAATATTAAGATCTAACCTAATCCTATCTAGAATTACTCCAAATAATAAAACAGTATGCCTACTAATTGTGATCTATTTGTGAGTTTTACACAAGGTGCGTACAGGTGCAGAGAAGGTCTTCCAAAGAGAGTGGCCCAATTAAGATTACATAATTGGGATAAAGGTGAATCCACTCGTCCGAGTTAGACTCAGACCAGTGAGTTGACTTAAGAATCTATCCATCATTGAATCAATTTTTAAAAAATCACTGATCATGGCATGGCCCGGTCTGTGGGGCCCACATGGAGAATCAGAAGACAATTATTGGTGGCCCCCCATATGATCTTGACAAAGTAAAAAGTGAGTGTCTGCTGCATGGATACAATATACCACGCTTTCCTCTTGGCAATGAAATCGTCTGGTCTTCTCAGGAACTAGGAACACCACAAGAAGTCCAGAAGCTCGCCGATGATAGGCCACCCCATTGATCCTGGAGGAAGGCTTGGTGGGTCCAGCCCTCTGGTGTGCCATAAATCGTTGATCCATTTCCCAATTAAACAACCCCACAAAGCAGATAGCTACAATAGGAATAGAAATGAAGACTGCAACTCCAGAACCCCCCATCTCCATCAAGTCCTGGGATTCCTTGCTGAGAATGAATTTCTTCTGTTGGGAAGGGCTTTTAAGGGGTAGGTGTGTGGGGGCCCATTTCGTGAACCAGTTTCTCTTGGTCTCGGCTATGGTGTGCTCGGTTAGCTACTGTATGGGGGACCACGTCCCTTGATCTCGGCTACGATCCGATCCATATCGGTCTCGGCACTACGTGCTGGTCTCGGCCAAACAGAATTCATTTCGGCCGCGCATACCGTTCAGTCTCGGCAATGCAAGCTCGGCAATGCAGTATTGCGCCTGCAGCTAACAGCCACGGCCCTGTCGTGGCAAGGCCCAAGGAAGGGATCTGATGGGACTTCAGCCACCACCAGATCAGGGCAGGATCAGGCCCAATGTGACTTGCATTAAATGCATTGTGGGCTGATCGGACCCACATTAAATGTAGTGTGGGCTGATCGGACCCACATTAAATGCAAAGAGGGCTATGATGGACCTTCATTAATGACTTTGTGGGCTGATGTGACCCAGGTCACATCACCAAGCCCACTGGCACTCACCCCAGACTGTTCCATATATAAGGCACGAGCCAAAGGGAGCAAGGGGTAAGCACTCTCACATAGACACTCAGTCTTTCTTCTTCTTCTTCTTCTCCGATCCATTGCTGACTTAAGCATCGGAGAGCCCTGCGCTGCCCATAGCCAGGGTCCTCTGACCTTTGTCTTTCTCCTCTTTCAGGTTCATACCGTCGCAGTTATCTCCTCCATGCATTGAGTAAGTCCTAAGAGGCATCCTGATCTTGTGAGTATCATTATTTCTGCACTTACAATTGGCGCCGTCTGTGGGAACCGATTTCTATAATCTTTCCTATTCCTATTCCTAAACACCATGACGAGGAGAGCTGCGAAAGATGGAGAAACTTCCAAGACAAAGCATGCAAGGCCGCCCCCTGCCAACCAGAGGGCTGGGAAGCAACCAGTCACAGAGGACGATGCTGAACGTGCTCTCATCCGGATCAACGTTCAGGAGCGTGACCTCCGCTCGGAGTCCGCTCCCGGGAAGGGAGACACCCAGCAGCCTACAGGTCTCCTGACGGGGGGAGACCAGCGGGATAAGTCTCCAGTGGTCGATGGATCACGTCCCCCTGGCCAGGCGGAGGACGTTGAGGGCCGGGTGGAGGACGTTGAAGATACTGAGGATGAAGACTACAGCCCTGATGACGACTTGGACTCCACCCTTCTGGAGATTAAAGCACAGAATGAGGCCATCGAGGAGAGAGACGCTCTGATCCTCCGGCTCCAGCAGCAGCTGGAAAGAGCTACGGGATCAGCGGGGCTTCGGCAGCAGTCCCAGCAGCAACGGGCTCGTCGGGAGCAGTCCCAGCAGCAGCGGGCTCGTCGGGAGCAGTCCCAGCAGCAGCGAACTCGTCGGGAGCAGTCCCAGCAGCAGCGATCTCGGCAGCAGCAGCGATCGCCACAACACGAGAGGGGAGTTACTCGTGTCACGCGCATCTCTTCCTCAAAAGCGGACCTGAGGGACCGCTTGAACAGGAAAAGGGACGACCGAACCCGAGATGAAGGCTCAAGCACTAGCCGTAGCTACTCGAGGAAGGCGTCCGAGACCATTCCGGAGGGTATGTATCATAATCAGGAATGGCTGGACGCGCACATAAGGGAAACGGTCCAGCGCAACCTGGAAGTAGCCGGCTTCGTCCGAGACCAGAAGAATGCTTGCTGCGACCCCGTTGATCTCGGCGCGTCTCCTTTCTCCCAAGACATCAGGAGGTACCCCTTGCCGAAGAAGTTCACCGTACCAAGATTCGTCACCTATGATGGGGTCTCGGATCCAGCTACGCATCTCAGACACTTCTCCCAGAGGATGTCTGTCTGGGGAGACGAGGGCCATCTGAACTGCAGAGTCTTTTCCTCCAGCTTAGGCGACCTCCCCCTGAAGTGGTTCTGTGCGCTCCCAGAGGGATCCGTCTCAAGTTGGCAGCAACTCCAGCAGTCCTTTATGAAGAAGTTCCAGGCCTACAGAGTCCTTCCGAAGACAGATGCAGACATCATGGCCATGAAGATGAAGCAAGGAGAGAACGTCACCCAGTTCGCCAAGCGGTTCTGGGCGGTCTACAGTCAGATTGAGAATTCCAAGGACGAGGTTGCCGTCTTCGCATTTCAGAATGCCTTGCTGCCAGACAGCGATCTTCGCAAGGACCTGGCCAGGAACCCGGTCTCTTCCATAGCTGCGCTCATGTCCATCGCCAACCGGTACATTGCTCAAGAGGATGACCAGGCCCGTGCTCGGGAAAGCCATGGAACCGTGCAAAGAAACCGAGACCGAGGTGAGAGGCCCCCCAAGAAGGACGGAGGACCGTTTCCGAGGAATGAGCCTCGGCGAGACGAGCGACGAAGAGGTGACTCAGACAGGAGTTGGGTTCCTACAAGCTCGGCAAGGACTCAGACGTTCGCCTCGACAAGGAGCAAAAGGCCCAGGCTATCCGAGGACGCGTATCGGGGGGTCAACACGGTCTTCAAGATGCCAATCCACAAAATCATGTATAAGATCAAGAGCAGGCCGTATTTCAGATGGCCAGAGCCCATGCAAGGAGATCCTTCTATCCGAGATCAGACGAAGTTCTGTTCCTACCACAAGGAGGGCGGCCACAAGACTGAAGATTGCAGGATACTGCGGTCGCATTTGGAGAAACTTGTCCAGGATGGACACCTGCAAGAGTTTGTCAGGAGAGCAACCAGGGCCGACACCCGAGCCCCGCGCCGAGACGAGGGGGGTCACGACAGCGATGGGACTGAGAAGATAATTGACGTTATCCATTTGGCACCCCCGCCCAAGGGGAGTAATCAAGCCCGTGCCGAAGCCAGGAAAGCCGCTCACGGCAAGCAAGTCATGGCCGCCGAGCTCGGCCCAGCACAGAAAAGGGCTCGGAGGGAGCGTCCCGAGATCAGGTTTACTGATGCAGATCTGGAAGGGGTGCAGCTCCCCCACAACGACCCCCTGATCGCCACTCTGAAGTTTGACTGCTCTAAGCAGGGCGTAAAGAATTGCACTGTGAAGAAAGTCCTTGTTGACCCCGGCAGTTCTTCCGAGGTCCTCTATTTCGACAGCTTTCGAAGGATGGGACTGGCGGAGAAAGATCTACAGGAGGCTCGAGTTCCCCTTATCGGCTTCAGCGCCAAACCTGTTTATCCTAAGGGGAAAGTGACATTCAAGGTCGAGGTCGGTGGCGCGTCTGTCATGGCAACCTTCATGGTGATCGACGCACCCTCTCCCTACAATGCTATAATGGGCAGGTCTTGGCTCCACAGCCTGGAAGCAGTCCCTTCCACCCTCCATCAGAAGCTGAAATTTCCGTGGGAGGGAAATGGCGGCCGAGTTGAAATCATCACGGTCAGAGGAGATCAGCAGGCAGCCAAGCAGTGCCTGACCGCTGTGGTACCCGGGGAGCAAGAGCCCAAGGAGGTCAATGTGGCCGAGATGGAGAAAAACCTGGAGCAGGGGCTGGATGAGCTCGGCCAAGATCCAGGCAGGAAAAGCGTGGAGGAACTGACCGAAGTCAGGATCGACCCAAAGGACCCGGATCGGTTCTTCCTGCTCGGCAGCCAGCTCGGAGAGCCGGAGAGGTCCGAACTGGCCCAGTTCCTGGTGCAGAACAGAGATGCCTTCGCCTGGACACCTCAGGAGATGCCTGGCGTCGACCCCGAGGTAATGTGTCACAGACTGAATGTTGACCCTAACCACAAACCTGTGATGCAGAAAGCCCGCAGGACAGGGGTCCCACAGACCGAAGCCGTCGTCGAGGAAGTGGATAAGCTGCTAGAGGCCGGCGCTATCAGGGAGGTTCAATACCCGAAATGGTTAGCCAATCCGGTGGTCGTCAGGAAGAAGACTGGCAAGTGGAGGGTGTGCGTCGACTTTACCGACCTCAACAAGGCCTGTCCCAAGGATAGCTTTCCCCTACCAAAGATTGACCAGTTGATCGACGCCACGGCCGGGCACGACAGAATGAGCTTCCTCGATGCCTACCGCGGCTATCACCAGATCCCACTGTTTGGGCCAGACGAAGAGAAAACAGCTTTTATCACGCCCAGGGGAACCTACTGCTATAAGGTGATGCCGTTCGGACTGAAGAATGCAGGAGCCACCTACCAGAGGCTCGTTACCAAGATGTTCCACGGTCAGCTCGGCAAAACCGTAGAGGTCTACATCGATGACATGGTGGTCAAATCCAAGCAGGCGCGGGATCATCTGTCAGACTTGGCCGAGGTCTTCGCCACTCTAAAGGAGTTCCGGCTGAAGCTTAACGCCTCGAAGTGCGCCTTCGGTGTTGGCTCCGGCAAGTTTTTGGGCAGCTTGGTTACGCGCCGAGGCATTGAGGCAGACCCAGATCAGATCTCGGCTATCCTCAGAGTGCAGAGTCCCACCTCGGCAAAGGAGGTTCAGAAGCTTACAGGGATGGCCGCGGCACTGAATCATTTTATCAGCAAATCTTCAGATAAGTGCCGACCTTTCTTTCAGCTTCTTAGAAAAAATTCTAAATTTCAATGGACTCTAGAATGTGACCATGCCTTGCAGCAGCTCAAGGCTTACCTTTCTTCACCACCGTTGTTGTCAACCCCGACCCATGGGGAGACCCTGTATTTATATTTGGCGGTCTCGGATCATGCGGTCAGCTCAGTCCTCATCCGAGAAGAGGACCAGGTTCAAAAACCAGTGTATTATACGAGCAAGACCCTTATCGATGCCGAGACCAGGTATCTGCCTCTGGAGAAGCTCGCCTTGGCGCTGGTTAGCGCCTCGCGAAAGCTCTCCCATTACTTTCAAACCCATTCTATTGTGGTTGTTACGGAGCACCCACTCAAGTCTGTTTTTAGAAAGGCTGACTTTTCAGGAAGAATCTCCCGATGGGCTGTCGAACTGGGGCAGTATGAGATTCAGTATCAGCCACGGACAGCGATAAAAGCCCAGGTTCTGGCGGATTTCCTCGCCGAGTTTGATTCAAGTTCGGCACCAACCCAGCTCGGCACCGAACTGGGGGGTGAGGAGCATGAGGTGCCCGCGGGTTTTGAACAATCACCATGCCAAGCCGAGACCCCAGTTTGGAAAGTCTTCGTCGATGGATCTTCCACCTCGAGAAGAGCCGGAGCAGGAGTTGTTCTCCAATCGCCAGAAGGACTGGTCATCGAGCAGGCTCTGACCTTAGACTTCAAGGCGTCAAACAATGAGGCTGAGTATGAAGCCCTTTTGGCCGGACTGAATAGCGCCCATATCCTCGGAGCTCAACAGCTGATGGTCTTCAGTGATTCACAGTTGGTGACAAACCAGCTGACTGGGGACTATCAGGCTCGCGACGACCGGATGGCCGCGTATTTGGCCCTGGCCAAGAAGCAGCTCTCTCAGTTCCACACGGCCGAAGTCAAGCAGATTGGTAGAGAAGTAAACTCTCACGCAGATGCTCTTGCAAACTTGGCCAGCGCTGTTGAGGCAGGAAGAAAGAGAAGCATCGAAGTCGGATCATTAGCTGCACCCAGCATTGAACTACGTCCACCTCGGGATGTGTTGTGCCTCGGTCTCGGCCCGAGCTGGATGGACCCCATCGTCACCTACCTTAAGGACGACAGGCTCCCCGAGGACAGTGGCGAAGCCCACCGGGTCAGACTCAAGGCAGCTCGGTTTTGGCTATCTCCCGAGGTCAAGCTCTACAGGAAATCATTTTCGGGACCGTACCTCCAGTGCGTCCATCCAAGTAAGGTCGAAGACCTCCTTTTCGAGATACACGAAGGAATCTGTGGAAGCCATATCGGAGGGAGATCTCTAGCCTATCGAGCCATCAGCCAGGGTTACTGGTGGCCGTACATGCAGAAAGATGCACAGGTATATGCGAAGAAGTGCGAGAAGTGCCAGAAGTTCTCACACTCTCTCCATCAGCCCGCGCAGGATCTCAGCCCGCTCTCTAGCCCGTGGCCGTTCGCCCAGTGGGGGCTCGACATAGTGGGCCCGCTCCACCGAACCCCAGGGAACAAGAGATGGCTTATTGTGGCGACAGATTACTTCACCAAATGGATTGAAGCAGAGCCATTTTCATCCATCACAGAGCTAGACTCCAAGAATTTTGTGTGGAAGAATGTCGTCACAAGGTTTGGCATTCCCAGAGCGCTGGTTTCGGACAACGGAACTCAGTTCGACTCTAAACTTTTCAAGACCTTCTGCCAGGAGCTCGGCATCCGAAACCATTATTCCACTCCAGCCTACCCACAGAGTAACGGCCAGGCCGAGATCTCCAACAAGGTGATCCTCGATGGGCTCAAGAAACGGCTGGACCAAGCAAAGGGAAGATGGGTGGAAGAACTGCCGAGCGTCCTGTGGGCTTACAGAACTACTCCGAGGCGTTCCACTTCGGCTACCCCCTTCTCGCTCGCCTATGGCATGGAAGCAGTCATCCCTCTGGAGATCGGCCTCCCCACTTTGAGGTCCGAACTCTTTGATCGTGGACAGAACGAAACCAATGTGGCCAGGGAGCTAGATTTAGCGGACGAGCGAAGGGAAGCAGCTGCAGTGAGGCTAGCCGTCTACCAGCAGCAGCTAGCCAGGGGCTACAACCAGAACGTCAGAGAGAGGAAGTTCTCTGTAGGAGAGCTGGTCCTCAAGAAGGCTCTCCCAGGGGACAAAGATCCGAATCAAGGGAAGCTAGCGCCGAATTGGCATGGTCCGTTTAAAGTCACTTCCATTGCTGGACGGTCGGCTTATCGGCTCGAAGACATGGAAGGACGGCCTCTTCCGAGACCATGGAACGCATCACACCTCAAGAAATTCTATTTTTAGTTTGTATGGTGCTTCTGGATTTAATAGAACTACGTTCGTTTTGGGGCAAGTTGATGATCAATGGCAATGTGACAGCGACAATGGTGCGAGTATGGAAGACCGTCTAAGGATGGCACTCAGCCACCTAGATGAGTTGCCGAAACGGCCCATATCTAAGGATGGCACTCAGCCACCTAGATGAGTCGCCGAAACGGCCCATATCTAAGGATGGCACTCAGCCACCTAGATGAGTCGCCGAAACGGCCCATATCTAAGGATGGCACTCAGCCACCTAGATGAGTCGCCGAAACGGCCCATATCTAAGGATGGCACTCAGCCACCTAGATGAGTCGCCGAAACGGCCCATATCTAAGGATGGCACTCAGCCACCTAGATGAGTCACCGAAACGGCCCATATCTAAGGATGGCACTCAGCCACCTAGATGAGTTGCCGAAACGGCCCATATCTAAGGATGGCACTCAGCCACCTAGATGAGTTGCCGAAACGGCCCATATCTAAGGATGGCACTCAGCCACCTAGATGAGTTGCCGAAACGGCCCATATCTAAGGATGGCACTCAGCCACCTAGATGAGTCGCCGAAACGGCCCATATCTAAGGATGGCACTCAGCCACCTAGATGAGTCGCCGAAACGGCTCATGTCTAAGGTTGGCACCCAGCCACCTAGACGAGTTGCCGAAACGGCCCATGTCTCAGGTTGGCACTCAGTCACCTAGACGAGCAGCCGAACTGGCCATGGCTATGGTTGGCACTCAGCCACCTAGATCAGCCGAAACGGCATCGGTCGATGATGGTACCCAGTCTACCACCGCCTTGACAGGTCCGATACGGTTCTCTGGTCTCGCCGAAATAAAAGAGGCCTCCAAGGGGTCAGAGCGCTCACAGAGAACCCTAATCTAACCGGTCCACTCTAGTCTGAACTCACACCCAGACTCATAACACTCACGGAAAGCGTACAAAGGAAAGCAAATAAAAGCCACACCACACAGGAGACAAATATGAGAAAGGGCCTTTCATTGATAACATTGATACATACACTGGAGCTTACATTGAAATAGTTTGAAACAAAGACTACATTTTATAAGAAAGAGGAAGTCAAGTCGACGGCCCTGCTTCTATGTCTTCGATAACGACCACGGCGGCCTCGGCTTGAGGAGCTTCTTCAACGGGGTCAGGCGTTGGCTCGGAAGGGACTTCGGCCGGAGTGGCAGGGGTCTCGGCCAGGGCTTCATCTAGGGGCTCATCTCCGAGCTCGGGGAGATTCTGATATATCGGATCATCTGCAGGAACCCCCATCTTCTTCAACACGGCCTTGCAGCCGAGTCGGTACAGCTTCGGGCTGAGTGCCGTGATTTGATCAACATAAATTTTCGCAGCTTCCTCAGTCCCCTCCAGGAAGGCGGCATCGACCTCGGCTTTTTTCGATGCAAGGAGTTCCTCCTTCGATGCAAGAAGTTCCTCCTTCGCCTTCCTTTCCAGCTCCAGCTCGGCCTTGAACCCCGCCGACCTCTTTTCCTCTGCCTGGAGCTTCGTTTGCCGCTCGAAGCTCTCTGACCTTGCTTTGCAGAGGTCGCTGGCCATTATATCTGATTGAGCATTGAGCTCTGCAGTCTTGGCCGCCTCCGCTTTCAGCTCCACCTTGGCCGCCTTCAGTTCGGCTTCGGCTCTCTGCTTTTCCTTTGCTAGGCGGGCCAGCCGGTTGTCCTCTTCCATTATTCTGTCAGCGACTATCTGGTGCCTTTGGACAGCCTGCAGCGGAGCAAACGAAAAAAGCTCAGCACAAAAGCAAGAAATATCAAAAGATAGAAACACCTGTGACCAGGAAAGTCGGGCACTTACAGCGAGGGAGTGCTGTATGGTCCTCATAAGCAGCAGGGGGGAGTCTTCCGACCTGTGCCTCTCCATGTCCTTGGGGAGTGCACAGGCTCGGCTGAGCGCCGCAATGACATCCGGGCTCCCCACCAGTCTGTCCTCAGCATTTAGGGGCCTCCCCTTCCTCAGCTCCATGTCCGGCCTGAACTCGGCCGGTTCGGCACCCGAGGACGTTGCCGCCTGGGGCTCGGAGTGACTCTCCACCAGAGGAACCGCCGGAGTGGGCACCACTTCCACTGCCCTCTCCCTCGCAGCTTGGGGTGAACGTTGCCGTGATCGCTCCTCCTGATCCAGCCCCTTCCCCTTCGCCTTTTTCCTCGGCCTCTCGCTTTCCGAGTCTGGGGGAGGTCGGGCCTCAACTCTGGCAGGGACGATGGTCCCGAAGGAGGGCGGGGTAGTGCGGGGTGCGGCAACCTGTCTACCGCCACCGACGACGGCGTCCGCCAGATTCCGCGGCTGAAACGCGGGCCTGCGCCTCTCCATATTATCGGCTTCGGCCTCGGCTCCGGAAGAATAGTTCTCAACTTCCCTTGTCGGAGAGTCTACCTCGGCTCCGGAGGTATAGTCTTCAATTTCCCTTAGCGGGATGCCCGCGACCACGGCCAACGCTGCGGACGCTCCCGCAACCGAGACGGTCCCGCTGGTTTCTGCTAGATCGGGGGCGAATCTCTCCGGGTTGCCGGATTTCCGTGTATAAGACACGTATCTCGGCTCGTACTTCAGAAGAGAGTAGGCAGCTCTTGTGTGGTGGCCGTGGTAGCAGTACACCTTGTTCAGCCAAGGTGAGTGCCTCCTCCAACCGTTCAGCTGGGCTTCGCGCTTGCGTTGAGGAAGGCCTGCGAAAAAACAGCCGAGTTAGAATCCGGCAGCAGAAATCAAACATAAGAAAGAAATCGGAAACCCAGGGGGTTAGGTCTTTACTCGGTGGAGTCCCGAGGCGTCGTGGGACTCGGACCCTCCTAGTTGCTTCGGTCTCGGTTTCGCCGAACTCCTAGTTTCCCGAGACAAGCAGGCGGTCATCTCCGGCGTATTTATTGGAGTCCTCCAGCGCCGTGACGAGGGGTTGGCACCTCGCCTTGACGCGAAGATAATAGGTGCCCGCCTCCCTAGACTTGCAGAGGTCATATATATCCTCTATATCATGGACGCCGAGGCTGATGTCTAGAATCCTATTCAGCTCGGCGATGCCCATGATGATCTTATACCCATTGGGCATTAACTGACAGGGGCTGAGGTTCCAGGTCTCCAAACAACACCTAAGGAGAGGGTGCAAGGGGAATCTGACCCCACCCTCGATCACGGCTATCAAGGGAAACGGCATCCAGCCGTTGCGAAATGAGTAGATGGAGGGGTCGGCTGCCATGATCTGGACATCGTCTGGGATCATGTAGACTCTCCTAAGAGTTGCCAGGCCCGCCTGGGAATCTATCCAATGGGTGAAAATCCCCATCTCTGAATCTAAGGAACCCTAACAATCTCTAGGGATCTGAACTGTGGAAGGACCAGAGGGACGGAGGAGATCCTAGGAGGGGTTTAGGTCAGAAATACAAAATGGAAGAGAAGAGAATCGAGGCAGAGAAACTCACAGACTCGGGCGAAATCACAACTCAGGCCGTTGATCCCTCACTGGTCCTAGAGGAAGTCCTGGACGAAGCTAGGAGGCGACGGAGGTGGTTCTGGCAGTGAAGGTTCCGGCGAACAGAGGTTCTAGCAGAGCTTCGACAAGGTTCGTTTGCAGAGATGACAAAGGGAGAAGACAGAAGTGAATATAAAGGGGAGGAATGGGCGCCATTCCGGAATTCGAAGCGGGACACGCGTGAGATGTCGCCTCGGGTTGCGTCGCACGCCCCCCTCGAAAAGACAAGAGAGCCTACCAGGCAATAACGCGTGGCGCGGTTGCGATGATGGTTCGCCTTCCCATACTAATCATAGCCCCGCATTTATTGCCCCCTTTATTATCTCTGGCAGACGAAGCAGCGGCGGCGTCTGGCGCCGAATGAGTCAGAACCCTTAAACAAAAGCGGATGGAAGGCGAGCACTATCCGTCTCGGGAGACCGGTTCGGTTCCTAACCCTAGAGGAGGGGATCAGTCCAGCTCTTAACCCTAGTGCCCGAGAGAGCCCTAGAGGTCAAGAACTGAGGGGCTATTGTGTGGGGGCCCATTTCGTGAACCAGTTTCTCTTGGTCTCGGCTATGGTGTACTCGGTTAGCTACTGTATGGGGGACCACGTCCCTTGATCTCGGCTACGATCCGATCCATATCGGTCTCGGCACTACGTGCTGGTCTCGGCCAAACAGAATTCATTTCGGCCGCGCATACCGTTCAGTCTCGGCAATGCAAGCTCGGCAATGCAGTATTGCGCCTGCAGCTAACAGCCACGGCCCTGTCGTGGCAAGGCCCAAGGAAGGGATCTGATGGGACTTCAGCCACCACCAGATCAGGGCAGGATCAGGCCCAATGTGACTTGCATTAAATGCATTGTGGGCTGATCGGACCCACATTAAATGTAGTGTGGGCTGATCGGACCCACATTAAATGCAAAGAGGGCTATGATGGACCTTCATTAATGACTTTGTGGGCTGATGTGACCCAGGTCACATCACCAAGCCCACTGGCACTCACCCCAGACTGTTCCATATATAAGGCACGAGCCAAAGGGAGCAAGGGGTAAGCACTCTCACATAGACACTCAGTCTTTCTTCTTCTTCTTCTTCTCCGATCCATTGCTGACTTAAGCATCGGAGAGCCCTGCGCTGCCCATAGCCAGGGTCCTCTGACCTTTGTCTTTCTCCTCTTTCAGGTTCATACCGTCGCAGCTATCTCCTCCATGCATTGAGTAAGTCCTAAGAGGCATCCTGATCTTGTGAGTATCATTATTTCTGCACTTACAGTAGGTTTCCCCTTCCTTGTTAAAGCAATGGAGGAGCAGGTGGTGGGGCTTCTCTTTTTCTGTGTCTGTGTTCAATATATGTCTTGATTCCTTACACTATTCTTCGATGCATTCGAGTATAGAAAATCCTTGTCCTTTGGGAATCTTTTGAGAGAATATCCACTTGGACATACTGACGGGACTGATTCGTGGCCCGTTCCCCCTATAAACCATTGAATCCCCCAGTATGTCCACACAGCAGGACTCATCTTTTGAACCTGTTTCCAATAGATTCCTTTTTATTTCGCAGATTAGATATGCCGTTAAAATATTTATTTATGTGGAACCATCGATCATTTTAACCACAGCGCTATGAGGTTCCAAGGCTGGACAATTTGCATGGATCATTTAAACCAACCCCCCCCCCCCCCCCCCCAATCTTTTGAACCTATTTCCAATAGATTCCTTTTTATTTCGCAGATTAGATATGCCGTTAAAATATTTATTTATGTGGAACCATCGATCATTTTAACCACAGCTCTATGAGGTTCCAAGGCTGGACAATTTGCATGGATTATTTAACCCCCCCGTTGGAATTGATTCCAATTTGACGCAGACTTGGACATCATTCATTATTAGATTTATCACAATATATTTGAAGCTTAATTGAGGAAAATACTGCCCTATCTAGATCCCATTTGATTATAACAACTAGGTGGGCCCCACAGGTGGTGGGAGTGCTTTTGTAGTCTGGACCACCTGCCAATTGCCACGCGTCTTACACTATGGGACCCCAAAATATGGAGCACCTAAAAGGCAAACCACTGCAAATGAATATCCAATTGTTAGAAAATTTTCCAAATTGATTCTTAACTCACCCAAATCATTTTTATTGTGATAAAGTACCGAGTGAAAAATAGGGAGAGACTTGACAGAGTCATCTCATTTTAATGAGGTGTTTGCATTTGAAACTATTTAATGGGAAGATCTAATTTTAAACAATTAAACTTTATTTACAAGTAATTATGAATGAGGTTTCGATTTATTTGAGAATCTCATTAATGAAATTTTTATTAATAGTAGCCAATTAAATGGCAGTAATTAAATTTTTACAAGTAATTAATGGTATATCTCACTCATCATAAGATATGACTTACTTTTAAATAAATTAGAACTTTTAAAGAATGGTCGACTCGGACACTTCAGGTCCATTGGACACGAATCTGAAGTCGCCAATTCAACATGGTTGCAAAAAGCAGATCTTCTGTTTGTCGTACATTTTTGTCTCCCGGGCAATTCTAATTCACCTTACACGTGTGAGGTCGAGTTTGATGAGACAAACAGCAGTCCTGATCTCACACAAGTACGCCAATGCCATGAAAATTGCTTGTCTTTATCGTTTATCTTCTAATTGTCGCTCATTATCAACATTAACCTTTTCCATATTAAGCACTTTAGCTTGGGGATACCAGGAATTTGGATCCAGATCCCCTGATTGGTCACCCTGTTTGAACCACTCGGGGTGCCACATGCGAGTTGAAATTTTTTAAAGAGGTATGCTTAGCCCAAGACATAATCTTATTAATGTTAATACTGATATTCATAAAATCATTTCTAGCCATCCAAATTGACCACCATAGGGCTAGAAAGCATGATTTGGAGATATGATTGTTCATGAGATAAGGTGGTGATTACCAAAAAATGTAAACTGTTAAAAGGCGGTGGTTTTTAAAAAATGTTGAAAAAGTCAAAATGAAGCTAATAACATCTTAAATTTTACCTTTAGTTTGTAATATTTCCCCACAATTTTAAGAAAGTAACTAACTTCAGTAACCATAACATGTAGGAGTTTTATGTTTAACAAGGGCAGGCAACCCCTAAGTTATGACTTAGCTGATTAGGGCCAAGAGAATATGCATGGTTGGAAAACTCCCTAAGTTGACTCTGGACTCTTCCAAGCATGATATAAAATATCGGTTTGATATTTTAGTGTGATAACGGTCTCGGTATCGCAGATAAAATATCACCAAAATATATGTCCATCTCGGCCGATATTTTGAAAATATCGATTTAACCAATATATCGATCTATCTCGATCAAAATATCAGCCAAGATGGAATAATGGTAAAAAAAATCATAAATTTTTCACTTTTTTCCTCATTCTTCCCTCACATTCATCCCCCACTTATCTCCTTAGAGCAACCCCTCATCCTTAGCTCATTTTCTTGCATATTTCCAATACTATTTCTTGAATAAATCAATTTGTTTTTGCACTACTACAAAACTGAAGTTTACCGACGCAGTGAAGGCGTCGGTAAACTTAAATATGCGTCGGTAAATAAATTTACCGACGCCACATACGGCGTAGGGAAAAAATCGTAGGTAAATATACTTGCCGACGCGTTGATCGTCTCGGTAAGTTGTAGTTAAATTTACCGACGCCAGCGGCATCGGTAACCTTCCACAAAAACCGCTGCAGCCCAAAATTTATGGTTAAAGTTACCGATGTCATTGGCGTCGGTAACTTTATTTTATAGTTAAAGTTACCGATGCCAATGGCATCGGGCCGTGACACGAGTCGTGTTGGGCCGAGGAGGCTGGGTCCGTTGGCCCGTTTGGCCTGGGCCCGCCAGGCACGTGGGCTGCCCTCTGTGGCCCACCAGGCCCGCTAGGCACGGCCCGCCCAAAAGTGACATTTTTAAAAAAAATTGTCCATTTTACCCCCCTCCAAACAGCCATAAAACGATCATATAAGGGGTATTTTGTGTCCTTTTCAATTTTACAAAGTCTATAATTTTAGGTGATTTTACTCCTGGCGTAACTACATCTCTAACATTGGTTAGCCTTATCATTAAAGGCATGTTTGTGTTTTAAGTGATAAAGAAAAGACGGTAGAAAAGTTGTCCCAAGGTTTGGTTTTCTAATTTTATCTATGGTTAGCAGATCACAACAAGTGGAAAAGGAAAGTCTAAACCTTTAGACTTCATTTATACGCTTCATAAAACCCAAGAAAACTGAACCAGCTGTTGGAGTTTCTGATCTCATTTCTTTCTCTCGTCTCTCAAATTATTATTATTTTTAATTAATTTGATGTTTACTTTATTATTTCTCCGGATATTGATGGCCAGCTTGCAGTTTATTAAATAGGTTGGCCTTGAACAAATCTAGGCTTGCTGAAAATCCTGACCCCACCTGTCTGTTGACTGTTGGCAATAACAGTTAACCATCTCATCTGTTTCTCCTGGCTTTATCTTGCTCTATGTTTTTTGTCAATTCTTGGGCTCTTTTAACTTTCAAGCATCGGTTATATCAACGGTCCAATCCCTACAAAGCCACTTCTTCCTGCACTTATTGTCGCACCAGGAGTGAAAAAAAAAAAAAAAAGCCCGCTGGCCCGCTAGCCCGCCTGGCCCGGCCCGCTCCAGCCCGGCCCGGCCCGCCCCGACCTGTTTGACATCTCTATGCTTGGGTCTCTAATTCATCTCATCATCAAGATCATGGTGAATGTACGCTTTTAGTACATTGGGTTTTCCATTGTTTAATGTATAAGCCTAGATCCATAAATTAATTTTATATTCCAAATAATATTAGATTTAACATTTATTTCCCAAAATAGAAAGGTCATTTGATGCTCATTTTAGAAAATTCACAGTCAAGTTCTACTTTTAACTACTCGCAGAATGAACTATATATATATATATTCAATTCCTATGTGTTAATAAAGGGACAAACATGTTCAACATAAGTGATAGATCATGTCGAATTGGAACCCTTCGAAGGATTTGACCAACTAGGGCTGTCCACAGTGACGTGGTGGACTCACCTGTCCTCACCAGATCAGGACTCATCCCGAATACCAATTTATTTGAAAAACCACTTTTAGCCTTTTTGAAATCTTATAATTTTAACATTTTGGATGTGGAGAGTGGGACCTTCAAGGATCTCGAGTCTAACTTGTAGTTTCTATTTCCTCGTGGACTTTATATATGCCATGTGTCCAGAAATGTATATAGACAGTTCGAAAGTGAGTGGGACCTTCAAGGATCGGGAGTCCAACTTGTGGTTTCTATTTCCTCATGGACTTTATGTATGTCATGTGTCCAGAAAGGTATATGGACGGTTCTGTGTGCCTACCAACACAACTTTGAAGCCTGCAACACTTAGATCAGCTAAAATCGCACGTAAAATTTTTGTCATGTCGCTTTCCTCTAATATTCTCTGAATTTTGAATAGGAGATAGGAGAGCAGTTACAAGTGATAATTTTTTTAGAGGAAGTTATAGAGTGGGAATTTTTTTAGAAAAAGTTATGGAGTCAGTTAGTTTAAAGAGGAGACTTGCACGTGGTTACCATGTTAAATTTTTATCATGTCGCCTTCCTTCTAATATTCTTCTATGTATTTTGAGTAGGAAATAGGAGATCAGTTACAAGTGGGAATTTATTTTTGGAGGAAGTTATGGGTCAATTAGTTTAGAGAGTGGATGGTGGAGAGAGAGCAGACTTGCATGTGGCTAAATTTTTATCATGTCGCCTTCCCTCTAATATTCTCTGAATTTTGTGTAGGAGCGACCAGTCCTAAAACAGGGTTTCAAATATAATTTATTCTCCACTATTATCTCCGCTTGAAAAAGCAGAGGTTTTAACCGAGTATCGTGTCCACTGGGACAAAAACGCTAAGTTGTGTTGTTTCCTAAATTCCTAAAGTAATCCTATTGGAAAACAAAGTTCTGATTATTGAACTAATCCTACTAGAAAACAAAGTTTTGGGTTGATGGGTTTTGATTTCTAAATTAACAAATTAAAAAACAAGGTCGATTCAATCAGAGAAAAGATCTAAGGGTACGAATCCACTCTAACATCGCACAATGGCAAGTATAGGCCTTAGGGTTTCACTATTAACGCTATTGAGACTCATCCTGGTTACAAACCTTCAGAGTCAACAAATAAAAGATGTGGATGTAAATCGGGGCATAACCTATCTCTATGGCATAGATTATCCTAGATCTAACAAACACATTCATTCAAGCATCATCATATGACTTAGTATTCAAATCTACAAGATTAAAATACCAAAGAAAGAGAAATTGCATTAATAAAATCCAATCAATGGATTAACATCTTGTCATATAACCAAAAGCGTTTAAAATAAAACCCTAAGCCTATACATCACCATAAACAAAAGATTAGAGCTTCATCGCAACCCAAAGATAAGGATTTAGTTACGCATGACAAGAGGTTGACGATGAATCTCTGACGAAATCCCCATTGACGCTCTTTCAAAAGCTCCAAAACCTTGCTCTAGACCTTCTCCCAAGATGTGTATATGTCCCCAAAAACGAGTTTGGGCTCTTATTTATAAGTTTTGGGATGAAAAACCTCGTAGAAACGCGCATGACACAGACTCTCAAACAGTCCGGGCGTCCGGACGCCAGGAATTTTTTCCTGCGCGCACCTCTTTGTGACCGGGCATCCGGACGCCCGAAGCCAGAGAGTTTGATTTTTGGGATTTTTGCCTTTTTTCTCCAATTTGCGCCAATTTCTTTCCAACGCACCCAGAACAATTGTAAACAAGAAAATAACATAATTAGACTAAATAAACTCATCAAAGTGTATAACAAAGTCTAAATTAAGGGGCCTAAATGGTGCATTTTAGGCTCTTATCAAGGAGATAGGAGAGCAGTTACGAGTGAGAATTTTTTAGAGGAAGTTATAGAGTGGGATTTTTTTTTTAGAAAAAGTTATGGAGTCAGTTAGTTTAAAGAGGAGACTTGCACGTGGTTACCATGTTAAATTTTTATCATGTCGCCTTCCTTCTAATATTCTTCTATGTATTTTGAGTAGGAAATAGGAGATCAGTTACAAGTGGGAATTTATTTTTGGAGGAAGTTATGGGTCAGTTAGTTTAGAGAGTGGATGGTGGAGAGAGAGGAGACTTGCATGTGGCTAAATTTTTATCATGTCGCCTTCCCTCTAAACCTCCCACGCCATGACCACTTCTCTTCTCTCCTTATATAACCAACAAAACATAGCCCACATCTTCAAACTGACCCAAATTAACATGGACTCCATTACTCCCATAATCAGAGTCAGAAGCTGCTTCTTTTGAGTCTCAGCACTTGCCATTGCACTCATCTCCATTCTACTAGCTATCCATACAACTGCTTCTCCCAATGCCAGTAGTAGCATTGTTTTTAGCATTGATAATGAGATTGTTACTGAGGTAGTAGAAGAGAATTACATTGAAAAGTTGATTTCTTTGTTAAAGCGCATTGTTCGGAGAGCGACTAGGCATCATCATCATCCACACCATCACTCTAAGAAGGATGACTCAAGTTGTGATGACAACAAATGGACGTCTATGATTGCACAGAGCGACTTGAGGCCGTCGCTTGTCTTGACAGTTGACTTGATGGGGCGTGGCAATTTCACCAGCGTTCAAAAGGCCGTCGATGCGGTTCCCGACAATAGACCTAGTCGGAGGTTTATCCTTTTCGGCGCCGGTGTTTACAGGTCATTATTTCATTCATTCAGTGAATCTCCATGGTTGGATCCATGTCTTTTCTTCTATTTTTTTCTGTAATGTGTGCATTTCTGATTTGTTCAATTGTGTTATGTTAGACTATTAGTTTTTGCTTCTGTTTCTTGAATTATTTGTTGGTTCATGTTATCTCTTGTCAGTTAGATACATGACTAGAATGTAATTAGTTGAGGTAATTAGGCCTTCAGTTAATCTTCCATCCTAGACCAAATTTTTTTCGGCCGGTCCATATTACATTGTTTGACAAAACAATGCTCTCATACACATGAAACTTGGGCCTCAATCCTGGGTATGTTAGGAAGTACCTGATGTGGGCTGGGCCTGGGCCTAGCCAAATTGCAGTGCTAGGAATAAATAGTCAGATAAATGAACTTGACAGTTCCAACTTCCAATTCTATCAATATCTACATTGTTCTCTAACAATGCTTCTATCATCACAGGGAAAAAGTGGTGGTTAGTGTTAACAAGACGAACTTAACTTTCCAAGGCCAGGTTATCTCAATACATCTATAGCTTGGAACGACACTGCAAATTCCACAGGAGGGACAATCTACAGTGCTTCTGTTTCAATTTTCGCACTCAATTTCATAGCTTACAATATTAGTTTTCGGTTAGGCACACACTATATCATCTTATAAAGGGGTAGTAAAAAAAAATGAAAAAAGCCTTGAGTCCTTGAAAATGAGGAGTGTTCTAAAGCTTTGGCTGCACAATGAATTTTGAAAGGATTACACAAATCAATCCTTATTTCCATAAATTTCAAGGACTCCTGGTTCTCGAAAAAAGTTGGCAATCCTTCTTTTCATGGACACCAGGATTCCCTGTATCCAAACAAGCCTTATGTCTAATCAGTGTTATACAATATGATATTTAAAGTTTTGTGAGGAATTTATCTTTAATTCACATATAGAGTCTCAGTTTTCTGCACTGACTAAAGCAAAAAATTGATCCCACCTGGTATGTTTGTGAGGCCAATCCAATCCTGCTAGATTTACAGGCTCAAGCTTAGGCAACCAAAATTCAGTTTCATTACCTTTATATGCCCATTGATTTGAAGACAGAATAAAAACTGCGCTATCCACTGCCTGTTCAAGACCTTATATCAAATAGCTAGAGTGTCTAATTTGGTTGAATTTTGGTAAATTTCTGGTCGAAAGACTCTCCATTGATGGGAATGGGTGGGCTAATCCACAAACATGGTTTCTACTCCCTAATCAAACCGAAAAGTAAACGCATCTAATAATCCAATCAGACATTATATCTAGTGTGTGAGTTCAGTACTAACAGATGCACATTTTGTTCTGTTCAATAGAACCGTCTCTCCACTCAACTTTTTCAGTGCACTGACCAATCCTAGCTAAAACAGGGTTGCAAATATAATTTATTCTCCGCTATTATCTCTGCTTGAAAAAGCAAAGATGTTAACCGAGTATCGTATCCACTGGGACAAAAAGGCTAAGTTGTGTTGTTTCCTAAATTCCTAAACTATTCCTATTAGAAAACGAAGTTCTGATTATTAAACCTATCCTATTAAAAAACGAAGTGTTGGTTTGATGGGTTTTGATTTCTAAATTAACAAATTAAAGACAGCTTTGATTCAATCAGAGAAAAGATCTAAGGGTACGAATCCACTCTAACCTCGCACAATGGCAAGTATAGACCTAGGGTTTCACTATCAACGCTATATAGACTCATCCTGGTTACAAACCTTCAGAGTCAACAAATAAAGGATGTGGATGTGAATCGGAGCATAACCTATCTCTATGACATAGATTATCCTAGATCTAGCAAACACATTCATTCAAGCATATTATATGACTTAGTATTCAAATCTACAAGTTTAAAATACCAAAGAAAGAGATATTGCATTAATAAAATCCAATCAATGGATTAACATCTTGTCATATAACCAAAAGCGTTTAAAATAAAACCCTAAACCTATACATCACCATAAACAAGAGATTAGGGCTTCATCACAACCCAAAGATAAAGGTTTAGTTACGCATGGAAGACGATTGGCGAAGAATCTCTGATGAAATCCCCATTGATGCTCTCCCAAAAGCTCCAAAACCTCCCTCCAGACCTTCTCCCAAGATGTATCTATCTCCAAAAATGAGTTTTGGCTCTTATTTATAAGTTTTGGGATGAAAAACCTCGTAGAAACACGCATGAGACGGACTCTCAGACGGTCCGGGCGTACGGATGCCAGGAATTTGTTCCCTGCGCGCCTCTCTGTGCCCGAGCGTCCGGACGCCCGGTGTCTCGCGTCCGGACGCCCGGTGCCAGTGAGCCCGGTTCAATTTGGGTTTTTGCTGGATTTTTGCCCATTTCTCCATCTGTGCCAATTTCTCTCCACCGCTCCTAGAACACCTGCAAACACGAAAATAACATAATTAGGCTATTTAATCGCATCAAAGTGGATATCAACGTCTAAATTAAGGGCCTAACTAGTGCATTTTAGGCTCTTATCACACCCCCCAACTTATACTTTGCTACACCTCGAGCAAAGCTAAAACAAAAAAGAAAACTAACTACGGCCACTTTCGTAGGGAGTACGGCTGCACTTAGCATGTGCAGCAAGCCTTTAAACCTCTAAGTTCCCCCTAGAGGATGAGTTATAGTCTCGTGAGGGTTTGCAGTGAATCTACCCACAAAATTCCTGACACATGAAAGAAAAATAGAGAGTATTTTTCACTAAGGTATCTACGAACATTGGATATTCCTGATTATAGGGTTTTCAATACACAACTTAAATGTGGTTCACAAATTCTATCTTTTGGTCAGGAATCCTCAAAATCATGCTAGAAAAATTGATCGTGCACGGTGAAAATTGTGTACATATAGAGGCATGAAAGCTTAAAACGATCCACTAACAATTTCCGTGAAAACACATCTTGTTCTTTCGAAATGCTGGGCTACCGAACCTCAGTACAGGTTAACATGATTCCTCTCAAGGCATTTGTGGTGGCTTTCACACTATTGTTTTTCAAAGGACATGACAACACTATTTTGATTTTTTTTAAAGAAATGACTGTGCAATGCCTAGGTCCCTTAAGCTTTCTAATTAACCAATGTAACGAGCATTCAACCAATGACTCCCAAGACAGATGTCTTTAGGGCACTAGGTATGGCAATATCCCTATGGGTTTACTGGCTCGAGTTAAAAAGGCTACGAACCCAAACTAGTCATAATTTTTTTTAAGCAGTCCCTAACAATAGGTAGCCCTTTCCATATGCCCGACTTCAGTATGACCGAGGGTCAGTTTTCCATCATAATTGTTCTAAAGTTTTCACTGGTATGGAAATCATAGTTTCACATTTCAAATTTTCTATATAATACGTGTCAAGTGAATGATCAATAATTCAACAATTTCTCAAAAACTCTTTCCTAAGACAAGATAGTGAACCATTTTCCTCTTTTTCCTCACAAAAAGTTCCAAAAATCAAGGTATCTTCGTTTCATAAAAACCCGGTTAGAAATCTCCCGAAAGACTATCAAAACTAGCAAAAACTTTTTTCTTTTTTTGAAACTAAAGGAAAAGACGACAAGTAAAAAGAACTAAAACTGCTAAAACTACCCCAAGACTACTCCAAAGGTTAATACCCCACCCCCAACTGAATGTAACAGTGTCCACAATGTTAAACATAAAATAAGAGATAAAGGACAATAAAAGTAAAGGAAAAGGAGGGATATCACCTGGGTAGTGCTGAACAAAATGATGCACAGTAAAGAAAAGTCGGGTAGACCCCCCAACTTGCACTAAAGAACCTGCAAAATGTTAGCACTAATCTAGAAACACAAATAGAGAAGCTAAAAAGAAAAAGCTACCTAAAATGAAAAAGAAACATCCTCAATCATCCTCCCCATCCCCGCCATAGCCTGCCCCTCCACCTCCAACATGCATGTGATCATCTCTGTGAGGAGGGGAAAGGCCGCGCAGACCTCTCAATAGAGATTGCATAAAAGAGAGTCTGTAGTACGAGTGGCAAAGTCCTCAAAGCGGGACTCAAAAGCCATCTGACGGGATTGGAGGGCCTGCTGACCTTGGAGGATAGCCTCGTACTGGGCATAGGTCACGTAAAATGGGTCAGCCTGCCCCGCAGGAGGGTGTACAACAGGAGGGGTTTGAGGTGGTACCGGTGGCTCATCCACAGGTGTGTCTACTCCCGGCATCATGGCAGGGTGAGTGTGATGCATATTACGCAGTGTGGTCTGGACAATCTGTGTCCATCGCACCTCACCGTAGAGGTCAGAGCATGGGAGAGACTCCTCAACAGGTGAAATGGGGTAGGGGACCGTAGAGGTCAATGGACCCGAACAAGAGAGAAGTAACATGGTGATCAAGTAAGGGAAAGGCAAAGGTTTCTTCTTTTTCGGATCATTTTTTAGACTTTGTAAAGAGCCTACAGACTTTGCACATTTCTCGAAAAATCATACGCGGCAGAGATACCGTGTATCCGGCATGAACAGCGTACAAAGTCACGAGGAAGTCCCCCTTCCTCTCATCCTTGTGATGCGTAGGGATTGCATTTACACGCAGCATTTGATCAATCAGCCACATCGGCTGCGGTAGGTAACTACGACGAGTGCTCGTGCAGTTTGCCTTGCTAAACCGACCCCCACACATTTCATTGGTGATACTGGTCACAGTGGGGGTGATATGAAAATATGGAAAATCACCTACATTGGGGTGACAACCGAGGGCATGAGCAATGTCCCTCTCAGTTACAGTAATGTCATGTCCATCAATGGTGGAGGACAAGACATCATCATTCTGCCTCGTGATTTCCAAATTTTGGTAAAAAAGGCATACCAAACGGGGGTACGCCTGGGGAAAAGGTCCACAAAGAGCCGTCCATTGATGCAGATGTAATTGCTGAACCGCCCAACATGTGGATTGGTCGGCTTAAAAAAAATTCAAGTTAAATGTGGTATGCTTGTCTAAGGGTCGATCGGCCCATTCTACAGATGGTTGTTCAAGAGTAAGAGTGGGTGCACTCCGTTTGTGGGGTTGTGGATTGGAAGAGCCCTCATCTGCAGGGGCATTGGACTTACTTCTCCCTCTTCGAAACATTTTTTTTTAAATGCAAGTGACAAAGAATAGGGGTGTAAAAAAAACCTAATAACCGTCTAACCGAACCGAACCGAACCGAACCGCGGTTAATAATCGTGGTTCACGGTTCGGTTACGATTACGGTTATTGAACTTCAAAAACCGCACCCTACGGTTCGGTTACGGTTTTCTGGAATTTGCTCTTTTATTATCTTCTTTTTGTGAGTTTTTTATCATTTTTTTTTTGGGTTTTGTTTCGGTGGATGATTGATTGATTGGGGTTTGGGGTTTGTTAGGACTGTTGCATGTTGTTACTCTAGTGTTCTGCCTGTTCTTTCATGGTTCAAGTTTGGTTCTTTTTGCTTGGATTCTTTGTTCTTGTACTATCTCATTGGTGGGTTCTGTTTTTCTGATTTGGGTTTTCTTGGACTATCTCATTTGCGTTGAACTGGTGTTTTTCCTTTGATTTTGGTGAGAATCTGATGTCGGTCTTGTTGATTTTGTGTCTGGAACATATTACCTGTTGGCTTGTAGACAATGTGCATGATTCTTGTTTAATTTTTTTTTTATTTTTTACGTTTTACTGATGATTTTGATGGAAGGCTTGTATGATTCATTATAACTTTTAATTAAGAAGGGAAGCAAAGTAATGGATACTGTGAGGGGCTTTTTTGATATGAAATCCAGAGTGTTTAGTGGAACAAAAAAGGATCCTCTGTAAATATGTTACTGAAAAGCCAAAGAAGCATACTACTGTGTATGTATAAGCTACTCAGATGGTAATGCTGGTATTCTGGATTGCTTTCCATGCTGCCTCTGTTGGGCATGCTTAAATACTGTTTTTAGTCCATTAAATAGGGCTTCTGATTAATGCTTTGTTCCCTAGGATGCGACAATATTTGATACTGTCTAGCCTTCTTTATGAGTTGCTCTTCTGGTTCTGTATCTCTTTTAGCATTGGATCAATAATCTGGAGGTATTTTGGTTAAATACTTAAATAGATCTCAAAGTTCAAAACATCTGCCTGAGACTGAGAAATGTTGAATGTGGTGAAGCCTGTTGTTTATGAGGTGGAGGATGGAGAAGAGGAGAGTGGTTTGAAGGAGATTGTTGGGTTGGGTCATGATCAAAGGCTGCAATTTCCTGCTGTTTTCATTGGAGGAAGGCTTGTGGGTGGACTTGATCAATTAATGGCTGTTCATATTTCTGGTGATTTGGTGCCAATCTTGAAAGAAACTGGGGCTTTGTGGTTGTGATTTGTAACTACTTTGTCATTTTTTTTCCTTATCGTCTCATGGTTAAGCTTCTGTTTCTCCACCTAGCAGATATTAGTTTTGTGGAAATCTGATGGTCTTTGTCTTTACTTGTTTGGATCACCTGTAATAGTGTAATCGATGCTTGCCCACCTTCATTCAATAAAAAAAACAGGTGGTGGAAAGAGCCACTCCACCAAGTAATCTGGGTTAGGGCTAACATTCCCAATCTGACTTAATTTTTTCATGCTCAAATCTTCAGCTGACCTGGGCGGGGCCCACCTTGCCAGATAGAGGGCGTTCGTATCACACTTCCTGGCAAAGAGAAGTCCAAATTTACTGAGTGGGTTGGAATAGCAATTTTATTTAAAGCACAAAAAAAGTGGCTAAGGAATAACAATGAAGAATTTTTTCCACGGTTATTAACAGTAATCGAACCATTTCATACGGTGAACCACAGTTCGGTTTTCCACGGTTTTTGTGGCTACGGTTACGGTTACGGTTCGATTAACGGTTTTCCCAACATGACCGGTTAACTGAACCGTTACACCCCTAACAAAGAAGAAGGAAAAAACAAATCTAAAACAACGTAACACAATTGCAAAAAAGAAAAGAAAAAGAACAGTAAGGAAAACAATAAAAAGAATTTTACCGACAATATGCTCGCCGGAGCTCCGGTGAAGTCGCCGGAGAAGATGACCGGAAAAGTTTGCCGGAGAGAAGCGGGGACCGCCGGTGCGTAGAAGAGCTCGTGGGGGAAGAGAACCCAAGTATGCTCACTTGTTGGAGAGCGGCGAGCGCCGGTATATCTAACCGGAAAGCGTGGACATCGCCGGCGGGAATGTGGGCTCCGGTGGCACTTGTTTGATAGAAGAATGGGGTAGAATGGAAGAGGGGAAGGAGAGGAGGGTAATGGATAAAAATGAGGGAGGAGAGTGGTGGTGTATGTGGTGGTGAGGGTTGGTTGTGGGAGAGAAAGAAAGAAGAAGGGTGTTTAAAGAAGAAGAACATAGAGTGGGGAAGGGGCTGCTAAGAAGTGTCCCACGTTTTTTTTTTTCTGAGATTTTCTTGCGTCCAGACGCCCGGATGCAGAGAGCAGGCGGTTTCAAGAAAAATCCGGGCGTTCGGACGCACGGAGACAAAGAGTTGGCCCGTTTTTAAAAATCCAGGCGTCCAGACGCCCAGGTATGGCGTCCGGACGCCCCATTCCAGAGAGCAAGGCACCTGACAATTAATTCGGGCGTCCAGACACCGAGATCTGGCGTCCGGACGTCCCAAAAGTTTTTTTTTTACCAGGATTCGCTCTCAATGGTGTGGACTAACCACCTAAAGGTATCCCCCTCCTCCATCATGGGTGACTCAAAATGGACTCAATTTTGACAACAAAAAGGATGAAAAGACACTGACACCTACGCTACGACTCTATTAACTGTCGGGTTTCCTCCCGTAACAGCTTGGTTTAACGTCGTCAGCGAGACGTCGAGTACTATCAGCCCATAAGATAGGACGGGTCAATTAAAACAATGGACTCCACCACTTCACCTTCGGTAATACCCTCTATATAGGGTTTCAACCGTTGACCATTTACCTTAAGAAAACCCCCAGTGTTGGGGTTGCGAATTTCTACTGCCCCATGATCAAAAACCTTGGTTTCCACTTACGGTCCATCCCACCTTGCCTTGCAAAACCGACCCCCACACATTTCATTGGTGATACTGGTCACAGTGGGGGTGGCAGGAAAAAAAGGAAAATCACCTGCATTGGGGTGACAACCGAGGGCATGAGAAATGTCCCTCTCGGTTACAGCAATTTCATGTCCATCAACGGTGGAGGACAAGACATCGTCATTCTGCCCCGTGATTTCTAAATTTTGGTAGAAAAGGCATACAAAACTGGGGTACGTCGGGGGAAAAGGTCCACAAAGAGCCGTCCATTGACGCAGACGTAATTGCTGAACCGCCCAACGTGTGGATTGGTGGGCTTAAAAAAAATCCTAGTCAAATGTGGTATGCTTGTCTAAGGTTCGATTGGAACATTCTATAGATGGTTGTTCAAGAGTCGGAGTGGGTGCACTCCGTTTGTGGGGTTGTGGATTGGAAGTGCCCTCATCTGCAGGGGCTTTGGACTTACTTGTCCCTCTTCGAAACATTTTCCTTTTTAAATGCAAGCAACAAAGAATAGGGGTGTAAAAAAAACTGAATAACCGTCGAACCGAACCGAATCGATCCGCGGTTAATAACCGTGGTTCACGGTTCGGTTACGGTTACGGTTATTGAACTTCAAAAACCGCACCCTACGGTTCGGTTACGGTTTTCTGGAATTTGCTCTTTTATTATCTTCTTTTTGTGAGTTTTTCCTTTTTTTTCGGTTTTGTTTCGGTGGATGGTTGATTGATTGGGGTTTTGGGTTTGTTAGGACCGTTGCATGTTGTTACTCCAGTGTTCTGCCTGTTCTTGCATGGTTAAAGTTTGGTTCTTTTTGCTTGGATTCTTTGTTCTTGTACTATCTCATTGGTGGGTTCTGTTTTTCTCTGCTTTTCTGATTTGGGTTTTCTTGGACTATCTCATTTGCGTTGAACTTGTGTTTTTCCTTTGATTTTGGTGAGAATCGGATGTGGGTCTTGTTGATTTTGTGTCTAGAACATATTACCTGTTGGCTTGTAGACAATGCGCGCGATTCTTGTTTATTTATTTTTATTTATTTTTTACTTTTTACTGATGATTTTGATGGAAGGCTTGTATGATTCATTATAATTTTTAATTAAGAAGGGAAGCTAAGTAATGGATACTGTGGGGGGCTTTTTTGATATGAAATTCAGGGTGTTTAGAGGAACGGAAAAGGATCCTCTGTAATTATGTTACTAAAAAGCCAAAGAAGCATACTACTATATATGTATAAGCTACTTGGAAGGTAATGCTGGTATTCTGGATTGCTTTCCATGCTGCCTCTGTTGGGCATGCTTAAATACTGTTTTCAGTCCATTGAATAGGGCTTCTGATTAATGCTTTGTTCGCTAGGATGCGACAATATTTGATACTGTCTAGCCTTCTTTATGAGTTGCTCTTCTAGTTCTGTATCTCTTTTAGCATTGGATCAATAATCTGCAGGTACTTTGGTTAAATACTTAAATAGTTCTCAATGTTCAAACCATCTGCCTGAGACTGAGAAATGTTGAATGTGGTGAAGCCTGTTGTTTATGAGGTGGAGGATGGAGAAGAGGAGAGTGGTTTGAAGGAGATTGTTGGGTTGGGTCATGATCAAAGGCTGCAATTTCCTGTTGTTTTCATTGGAGGAAGGCTTGTGGGTGGACTTGATCAATTAATGGCTGTTCATATTTCTGGTGATTTGGTGCCAATCTTGAAAGAAGCTCGGGCTTTGTGGTTGTGATTTGTAACTACTTTGTCATTTTTTTTCCTTATTGTCTCATGGTTAAGCTTCTGTTTCTCCACCTAGCAGATATTAGTTTTGTGGAAATCTGATGGTCTTTGTCTTTACTGGTTTGGATCACCTGTAATAGTGTAATTGATGCTTGCCCACCGTCATTCAACAAGAAAAACAGGTGGTGGAAAGAGCCACTCCACCAAGTAATCTGGGTTTGTGCTAACGTTCCCAATCTGACTTAATCTTTTCATGCTCAGTACTTCAGTTGACCTGGGCGGGGCCCACCTTGCCTGATAGAAGGCGTTCGTATCACACTTCCTGGCAAAGAGAAGTCCAAGTTTTACTGAGTGGGTTGGAATAACAATTTTATTTAAAGCACAAAAAAGTGGCTAAGGAATAATAATGAAGAGTTTTTTCCACGGTTATTAACCGTAACCGAACCATTTCATACGGTTACCACAGTTCGGTTTTCCACGGTTTTTGTGGATACGGTTACGGTTACGGTTTTGAAAAATAGAAAACCGCGGTTACGGTCCGGTTAACGGTTTTCCCAACATGACCGGTTAACCGAACCGTTACACCCCTAACAAAGAAGAAGGAAAAAACAAATCTAAAACCTAACAAAATTGCAAAAAGGTAAAGAAAAAGAACAGTAAGGAAAACAAGTAAAAAGAATTTTACCCACAATATGCTCGCCGGAGCTCCGGTGAAGTCACCGGGGAAAATGACCGGAAAAGTTCGCCGGAGAGAAGCGGGGACCGCCGGCGCGTAGAAGAGATCGTGGGGAAGAGAACGCAAGTATGCTCACTTGTTGGAGAGCGGCGAGCGCCGGTATATCTAACCGGAAAGCGTGGACATCGCCGGCAGGAATGTGGGCTCCGGTGGCACTTGTTTAATAGAAGAATGGGGTACAATGGAAGAGGGGAAGGAGAGGAGGGTAATGGAGAAAAATGAGGGAGGAGAGTGGTGGTGTATGTGGTGGTGAGGGTTGGTTGTGGGAGAGAAAGAAAGAAGAAGGGTGTTTAAAGAAGAGGAGCATAGAGTGGGCAAGGGGCTACCCTAGCAGCCCTTAAGAAGTGTCCCACATTTTTTTTTCCCGGGATTTTCTTGCGTCCAGACGCCCGGAGGCAGAGAGCAGGCGGTTTTAAGAAAAATCAGGGCGTCCGGACGCTCACAGACAGAGAGTTGGTCCGTTTTCAAAAATCCGGGCATCCAGACGCCGAGGTATGGCGTCCGGACGCCCCATTCCCGAGACCAAGGCACCTGACAATTAATTCGGGCATCCAGACACTCTTTCATGCTATGTAAGTTTTGAACTCATTTCATTCAATCAATAAATATGACTATTAAAGTGCATGAAAGAGTGAAATGAAATTCAATCATGAAGCCAACCTCAAATAATAACCAACCAATATTATTAACACATAAACATGGTGGTCATGAGATTTACCTATGAGAGCAAAAAGAGGTGGCAATCATGAGCATTATGATGCTAATGGTGTGTGACGTGGAACAATTATATAACTATGAAGATTAGTCCAAAGCACACAAGGTCTATCACATACACAAGATAAGATATCAATTGGATATGAAATCAATGGAACATTATACCAAATGAAACCAATTGAATATGATAACATGAGTAAAAGCAAGGATGTGATAAACTACCATCAAGCATCATAAATGCATATTCATCACTTTTAATGATATTCCTAAAGAGCATAGTGATGAACAAGGCAAATTGCAATGCAAAAGGATAAAGCTTTGTAATGCATGCAATTTCCAAAGTGTCTAGATCATATGAATTCAACACTAAGAAATCCATCAAACAAGAGATATAACTATGAAATACAAGAAATGGATTTCAAATAGGTACATATGATCAAGAACACTACTATGAAGTTGAAACATGTATAAGGATGACTCCAAGAGAATCTACATGAATCAACATCATAACCATCCATAAAGATATGACTAGAGAGCATAGAGGATGGATTTAGGTTCTAGTATGGTTTCTACAAATGTTACAAGTTCACAACCATACATGGAACCAATTGTCATTTGCATATAAAAAGAATAACTAAATAAGCAAAGATGCAAACAACATACATTTCCATTTCTAAAGATAATGAAACCAAAAGAAAAAGGAAATGAGAATAATGGAACATGCTTAGATGAATATAACTAATGAGATTAAAAAGCATTTCCATTCAAAACAATCTTCAAATCATTTTGAAAAACAAAATCCAACAATGAGCATAAAGGAATGATTTTGAGGATCAATTATCAACATTGTATTTGAAAAGATATAACTTCATTAAAACACATACAAGTTGATTTTTCAAAACAATGTTCTCCATATAAAAGTATAACTTATAAATCCATGGAAAACTTGAATTGATTCAAATCATTTGTTCAAATAATCTTACTATGACATAAACACAAATGATTCAACAATTGATCATGAAGAGTCTAGCTATGAAAGCTTTTGAAATCACAATCAATTGATCATGTAAAGAAATGCAATGCAAGACATATGTGTGCAAAAGACAAATCAAACATGATGAAATTATAATCAAATGATTTTGAAAACCATGACATGTAACTTAGAATGGTGCATGAAACCAAAATCAAATGATCATAAAGAAGTAATGCATTTTAAGAAATCTAACTAAAAGAAACAAAATGCAAATGCAATCATGACCAACAAAAGGTTTAACTTATAAAGCATAGGTTGGTCAATGAGGTCCAAGGCCTTAAGGTTTGTCTAAGTATAAAACTTTGGGGATCCACCTAAGGTCTTGTGAGGGTTGAACTTTGAGGTCTATCTTAGAAGTCTCACCAACTTTAGGAGATTTAACTTGATAAATTTTCAATTTGAACTTATCACCATGATATTTTGATTTGACTATATTTAGCTTAGATTGGTGATTAGTCTTTTGAAGTTGGTGGGTTTGTTTCTTAGGGGATTGTTTCTCTTTTCTTTTCTTCTTATTTTCTCCCTTTACTTGACTTTTGAATTTTAAATTTAACTTTGTTACTTTATTCAAAAGTTCTTTCATGGGTTTATATAAGGGAGATAGGTTGAGAAGCTTTTTGTTAATAGATTCTTTGATTTTTGGTTTAACTTGTTTAAGCCTTTTAGAATCTATCTTGGGAGACTCCTTGTTAATTTGTTTAACTTGTTTAAGCTTTATGGAGTCTTCCTTGGTTTTTAGTGTCTTACCCTTCAAGTTTGATTTTACTTTCTTTGGTTCAAAGATGGGTTTAGACACATGGCTTCTTCTTCTTAGTTTGCACTCAAACCTAAAATGCCCTTCATTGCCACAATAATCACATTTGGTTTTGGGCAAGGGAGAAAGAGTGCTAGAGAAAGAGGACTCACCTTTCACAAATGTGTTGGTGAATTTAGGGTCAAGAGACATATTTCTATCAAATCCAATACCCGTCCTATCTCCATGAGGTTTACCCAATTTAAATAATTTTTCAAGTCTTTCTTCACTTTGGGTAAACTTGCACTCATACTTTGTTTTATATCCTTCAAGTTGAGTGACTTTGGTTATAAGGATTGAATTTTCATGTTTGACTTTTGAAAGTTCATTTTCAATTTCCTTATATTTGCTTAGCTCTTCATTGGCAAGTTTTAATTCAAGCTTTAGTTCATTAACAACATTAGATCCAAGCTCTTGGGTTTTTAACTTACTTTTAATCAACTTGGCTTCTAAATTGTTAAAGTCTTTGTCTTGCCTTTTTATTTGATCTCTTAGAATTAAATTTTCCTTATTGACATTATCATAATCCATCTTTAATTCTTTTAGTTCATCTTGAATGTTAGATAGATTATTTAAAGAGATCATGAACTTAGATTCTACACAATTTATAAATTCATCTTTTTCTCTAAGTTCATTTTTAGAAGAGTCTAATTCTTGGTTTAGCCTTATAGATTCTTCTTTTAATCTTTTATTTTTCTTGGAAACCTCTAAGGACCATGTGTACAATTCCTCATAGGCTTCAAGTTCATCATATTCTTCTTCTTTTAATTCAAGTTGAGATTCCTTAATTTCAATGTTTGAATCTCCATAAGATGGAAGAATGAGGGGTCTAGAAGAATCTACAAAGTCTAGCATAGTGGAGTCCATTCTAATGATTTTCAATATAAGGACAACTCTAGGGTTTTAACTCTAGGTTTTTACACCTAATCAAGAGTTCCAAACACTTGATCCTAAGGGATAGAGCACTTGGCTCTGATACCAATTGAAAGTCCGCTATGGATCCTAACCCTAGAGGGGGGGTGAATAGGGTGAGCTACAAGTATGACCAATTTCGACCAATTTTAATTTCTAAAACTAAACTAGTCACATGTGATGATTAAACAACCAAGATGCGGAAGCTAATACAAAATCAATCACCACATAGCATGCACCACAACACCAATATTTATAGTGGTTCGGCCAACGTGCCTACATCCACTACCGGCTTGTGTCTCCAACACCCCACCGGATTCCACTAATTATGCTTTTTACTAGGCTAAGCAATAACCCTTACAAAGTTGTTTTTCTAAGGCTCAACAACAACCTTTACAAGATGCTTTTCAAGGCTAAGCAATAACCTATCAAGATGCTTTTCTTAGGCTAAGCAATAACCCTACAATATGCTTTTATTAGGCTAAGCAATAACCTTACAAGTTGCTTTTCTTAGGCTTAGCAATAACCTTTACAAATATAGATTTCTCAAAGAAAGTGTCTTCACAAAAGATCACTCTAAGAGATACAATTTTAGCTCAATGTAATTGCCTCTTAAAATAGGCGGATTTGAAAGTGAATAACAAACTCACACAAACACTCTAAGAATGCAAAGATGTATGCTAATGAGGTGTGTGTGTGATGACTTCAATCAAGATTAAAAAGAAAGCTTAATCAAATGTATGCTCAAGGCATTTCAAAGTTTAAGACTCATAAAAGACTTGATTGAAGTTTAATGCAAATCACATGTATGTTTAATAACTTGTTAATGATATGAAAATCAAAGAATCACAAGTTGTATGAAAATGACTAACTTAGAACATGTGATGCATGTGCAATGTTGTTTTCAAAAACAAATAGATTTGACTAAAGTTCAAATGAAAGAAAACAACATATTAGGTTTCAACCAAAACAAAGAATCATGCATTAAAGGAAATCAAAGACTTTAGCTAAGCATGATTGAGTAAGGTTTAAAAACAACTTGGATTGAAACCAAGGTGAAGAATCCAATCTTAATTAAATCAAAGATTAGGAGAAGAAAGGATTCAACACATCATAGTTATTATGCTAAATATCATATACCAATAATTTAAACAAAGCACATAACTATGATTAATAAAGGTAGAGCTTACTTGGAGGTTTAACTCATTAATCCCAAGCTTTAGCTCTCCTAAAGACCTCCTAGCCTTTCCAACTTCATCCCCTTTGTTTGGCTCCAAAATGCTCTCAAAGGCTCATTTTTTCAACATTTGAGAAGTTGGAAATGAATGGACTTTATAGGCAAAAAACAGTCCAACGGCTAGTTGTCTCGGTCGACCTAGAGGGGTCTCGGTCGACCGAGAAGGCACAACGGTCATAAATCTGACCGTTGGAGGCTTACAGTTCAAAAACTGCACAGGGGCCCTGCAGTGTCCTCGGTCGACCGAGACACAGGGCTCGGTCGACCGACGACACTGTCGGGCGAGTCCCTGGGCCAAAATTCCAACTTTTTCCATTTTCAAAGTTTTGCTTTGGTGGAACTTTTGGCCACTAAAACAAGCTTAAATAACATGTTTTAAGGATTCTAAAGGTTATTAAAACATGATTATAAGAAGCCTAAACATATTTGAAAACTTTAAAACCATAGGCTAGCTTGATTTGAGAAAAACTCTTTTCTAATGAAATTGCATACACAAAAGATTCTTTTTGAGATAAAAGTATGCAAACCTCAAACCTAAATACCTAACATGATTTTCCAAAAGTAGTGCACAAGGAAATAGGTTTTCAAAAGAGTTTTGGGTTCTAAAACCAATGCATCCAAGTTTAGAACCAAACCATGCATAAAACAAAAACTTTTCCAAATCTTAAAAACCAATGCATGTATAAAACTAGATTTCAAGATATTTTAAAACAACGCATGTGTGTGAATTCAAATGATGCCAATATGCAAAAGCGTCCATCAAATTGCAAATACAAAAGACCTAACAATCTCCCCCTTTGCAATTTGATGGCAACTTACTCATCATAGAAATTTCACACAAAGTCTTTAGCTCCCCCTAAGCTTGACAAGTCTTGAAATCTTCTTGGATGCTCCTTCTCTTAGCTTGGGCTCTTGGGCTCTTTTCTTCAATCTTCTTGATGCTTGGTGCTTGATCATTCTTCAAGCTTTCTTCTCATCTTCCTCTCTTTGGCCAAGCATCTCCTTTAGCTCCAAGCTTTCTTTCTTCTATTTGCTCTCCCCCTTTGACCATGCCTCTTTCTTCCTTTGGCAAGGTATGTATTCTCTCCCCTTGTAGAAGATCATACACAACTCTCCCCTTTGGAAGCTTGGACTTTCTCTTCACCCTTTTGAGAACATGCATAATTTCTCCCCCTTTGCCATTAAATTGCAAAGGTACCTACACACATGAAACAAGGAAAATACCTTTAGTAGCACCTGTTAACAAATGAAATCGAAAATGAAATTCATAACAGGCTATCATGTATGTAAGTTAACTCTAAGGGCTCAAAGGCAATCCAAGGGTGAATTTGATCAAAACTAATTCTTCCTACGAAGGTTTACACTCCCCCTCAATCCATTCTCTTCTTTTGTCAAGCTTTTGACAAGATATAACTATTAGATTCAAGAAGTAGATGGTTTAACCAAGTGAGGGTTAACTTCAAGGAAAGGATTAGATTCATTTAACTATTAAGCACAATATGATCAAATTACCAAAAGAGAGCTAGGTCTAATGGGAGAAGCAATCATGGATATCAATTGAAACAAACATATCAATTGAGATTAAAGGATATGACTATTAACATAATCACTCTAAAATGGATTCAAGAATGTTACTTATTAGGAAAAATCCAAATTAGAGCTATCCATGATATGGGGTTTACTCAAACATAGCATCAATCAATATTACTTATGAAAATCATATGCTATGTAAGTTTTGAACTCATTTCATTCAATCAATAAATATGACTATTAAAGTGCATGAAAGAGTGAAATGAAATTCAATCATGAAGCCAACCTCAAATAATAACCAACCAATATTATTAACACATAAACATGGTGGTCATGAGATTTACCTATGAGAGCAAAAAGAGGTGGCAATCATGAGCATTATGATGCTAATGGTGTGTGACGTGGAACAATTATATAACTATGAAGATTAGTCCAAAGCACACAAGGTCTATCACATACACAAGATAAGATATCAATTGGATATGAAATCAATGGAACATTATACCAAATGAAACCAATTGAATATGATAACATGAGTAAAAGCAAGGATGTGATAAACTACCATCAAGCATCATAAATGCATATTCATCACTTTTAATGATATTCCTAAAGAGCATAGTGATGAACAAGGCAAATTGCAATGCAAAAGGATAAAGCTTTGTAATGCATGCAATTTCCAAAGTGTCTAGATCATATGAATTCAACACTAAGAAATCCATCAAACAAGAGATATAACTATGAAATACAAGAAATGGATTTCAAATAGGTACATATGATCAAGAACACTACTATGAAGTTGAAACATGTATAAGGATGACTCCAAGAGAATCTACATGAATCAACATCATAACCATCCATAAAGATATGACTAGAGAGCATAGAGGATGGATTTAGGTTCTAGTATGGTTTCTACAAATGTTACAAGTTCACAACCATACATGGAACCAATTGTCATTTGCATATAAAAAGAATAACTAAATAAGCAAAGATGCAAACAACATACATTTCCATTTCTAAAGATAATGAAACCAAAAGAAAAAGGAAATGAGAATAATGGAACATGCTTAGATGAATATAACTAATGAGATTAAAAAGCATTTCCATTCAAAACAATCTTCAAATCATTTTGAAAAACAAAATCCAACAATGAGCATAAAGGAATGATTTTGAGGATCAATTATCAACATTGTATTTGAAAAGATATAACTTCATTAAAACACATACAAGTTGATTTTTCAAAACAATGTTCTCCATATAAAAGTATAACTTATAAATCCATGGAAAACTTGAATTGATTCAAATCATTTGTTCAAATAATCTTACTATGACATAAACACAAATGATTCAACAATTGATCATGAAGAGTCTAGCTATGAAAGCTTTTGAAATCACAATCAATTGATCATGTAAAGAAATGCAATGCAAGACATATGTGTGCAAAAGACAAATCAAACATGATGAAATTATAATCAAATGATTTTGAAAACCATGACATGTAACTTAGAATGGTGCATGAAACCAAAATCAAATGATCATAAAGAAGTAATGCATTTTAAGAAATCTAACTAAAAGAAACAAAATGCAAATGCAATCATGACCAACAAAAGGTTTAACTTATAAAGCATAGGTTGGTCAATGAGGTCCAAGGCCTTAAGGTTTGTCTAAGTATAAAACTTTGGGGATCCACCTAAGGTCTTGTGAGGGTTGAACTTTGAGGTCTATCTTAGAAGTCTCACCAACTTTAGGAGATTTAACTTGATAAATTTTCAATTTGAACTTATCACCATGATATTTTGATTTGACTATATTTAGCTTAGATTGGTGATTAGTCTTTTGAAGTTGGTGGGTTTGTTTCTTAGGGGATTGTTTCTCTTTTCTTTTCTTCTTATTTTCTCCCTTTACTTGACTTTTGAATTTTAAATTTAACTTTGTTACTTTATTCAAAAGTTCTTTCATGGGTTTATATAAGGGAGATAGGTTGAGAAGCTTTTTGTTAATAGATTCTTTGATTTTTGGTTTAACTTGTTTAAGCCTTTTAGAATCTATCTTGGGAGACTCCTTGTTAATTTGTTTAACTTGTTTAAGCTTTATGGAGTCTTCCTTGGTTTTTAGTGTCTTACCCTTCAAGTTTGATTTTACTTTCTTTGGTTCAAAGATGGGTTTAGACACATGGCTTCTTCTTCTTAGTTTGCACTCAAACCTAAAATGCCCTTCATTGCCACAATAATCACATTTGGTTTTGGGCAAGGGAGAAAGAGTGCTAGAGAAAGAGGACTCACCTTTCACAAATGTGTTGGTGAATTTAGGGTCAAGAGACATATTTCTATCAAATCCAATACCCGTCCTATCTCCATGAGGTTTACCCAATTTAAATAATTTTTCAAGTCTTTCTTCACTTTGGGTAAACTTGCACTCATACTTTGTTTTATATCCTTCAAGTTGAGTGACTTTGGTTATAAGGATTGAATTTTCATGTTTGACTTTTGAAAGTTCATTTTCAATTTCCTTATATTTGCTTAGCTCTTCATTGGCAAGTTTTAATTCAAGCTTTAGTTCATTAACAACATTAGATCCAAGCTCTTGGGTTTTTAACTTACTTTTAATCAACTTGGCTTCTAAATTGTTAAAGTCTTTGTCTTGCCTTTTTATTTGATCTCTTAGAATTAAATTTTCCTTATTGACATTATCATAATCCATCTTTAATTCTTTTAGTTCATCTTGAATGTTAGATAGATTATTTAAAGAGATCATGAACTTAGATTCTACACAATTTATAAATTCATCTTTTTCTCTAAGTTCATTTTTAGAAGAGTCTAATTCTTGGTTTAGCCTTATAGATTCTTCTTTTAATCTTTTATTTTTCTTGGAAACCTCTAAGGACCATGTGTACAATTCCTCATAGGCTTCAAGTTCATCATATTCTTCTTCTTTTAATTCAAGTTGAGATTCCTTAATTTCAATGTTTGAATCTCCATAAGATGGAAGAATGAGGGGTCTAGAAGAATCTACAAAGTCTAGCATAGTGGAGTCCATTCTAATGATTTTCAATATAAGGACAACTCTAGGGTTTTAACTCTAGGTTTTTACACCTAATCAAGAGTTCCAAACACTTGATCCTAAGGGATAGAGCACTTGGCTCTGATACCAATTGAAAGTCCGCTATGGATCCTAACCCTAGAGGGGGGGTGAATAGGGTGAGCTACAAGTATGACCAATTTCGACCAATTTTAATTTCTAAAACTAAACTAGTCACATGTGATGATTAAACAACCAAGATGCGGAAGCTAATACAAAATCAATCACCACATAGCATGCACCACAACACCAATATTTATAGTGGTTCGGCCAACGTGCCTACATCCACTACCGGCTTGTGTCTCCAACACCCCACCGGATTCCACTAATTATGCTTTTTACTAGGCTAAGCAATAACCCTTACAAAGTTGTTTTTCTAAGGCTCAACAACAACCTTTACAAGATGCTTTTCAAGGCTAAGCAATAACCTATCAAGATGCTTTTCTTAGGCTAAGCAATAACCCTACAATATGCTTTTATTAGGCTAAGCAATAACCTTACAAGTTGCTTTTCTTAGGCTTAGCAATAACCTTTACAAATATAGATTTCTCAAAGAAAGTGTCTTCACAAAAGATCACTCTAAGAGATACAATTTTAGCTCAATGTAATTGCCTCTTAAAATAGGCGGATTTGAAAGTGAATAACAAACTCACACAAACACTCTAAGAATGCAAAGATGTATGCTAATGAGGTGTGTGTGTGATGACTTCAATCAAGATTAAAAAGAAAGCTTAATCAAATGTATGCTCAAGGCATTTCAAAGTTTAAGACTCATAAAAGACTTGATTGAAGTTTAATGCAAATCACATGTATGTTTAATAACTTGTTAATGATATGAAAATCAAAGAATCACAAGTTGTATGAAAATGACTAACTTAGAACATGTGATGCATGTGCAATGTTGTTTTCAAAAACAAATAGATTTGACTAAAGTTCAAATGAAAGAAAACAACATATTAGGTTTCAACCAAAACAAAGAATCATGCATTAAAGGAAATCAAAGACTTTAGCTAAGCATGATTGAGTAAGGTTTAAAAACAACTTGGATTGAAACCAAGGTGAAGAATCCAATCTTAATTAAATCAAAGATTAGGAGAAGAAAGGATTCAACACATCATAGTTATTATGCTAAATATCATATACCAATAATTTAAACAAAGCACATAACTATGATTAATAAAGGTAGAGCTTACTTGGAGGTTTAACTCATTAATCCCAAGCTTTAGCTCTCCTAAAGACCTCCTAGCCTTTCCAACTTCATCCCCTTTGTTTGGCTCCAAAATGCTCTCAAAGGCTCATTTTTTCAACATTTGAGAAGTTGGAAATGAATGGACTTTATAGGCAAAAAACAGTCCAACGGCTAGTTGTCTCGGTCGACCTAGAGGGGTCTCGGTCGACCGAGAAGGCACAACGGTCATAAATCTGACCGTTGGAGGCTTACAGTTCAAAAACTGCACAGGGGCCCTGCAGTGTCCTCGGTCGACCGAGACACAGGGCTCGGTCGACCGACGACACTGTCGGGCGAGTCCCTGGGCCAAAATTCCAACTTTTTCCATTTTCAAAGTTTTGCTTTGGTGGAACTTTTGGCCACTAAAACAAGCTTAAATAACATGTTTTAAGGATTCTAAAGGTTATTAAAACATGATTATAAGAAGCCTAAACATATTTGAAAACTTTAAAACCATAGGCTAGCTTGATTTGAGAAAAACTCTTTTCTAATGAAATTGCATACACAAAAGATTCTTTTTGAGATAAAAGTATGCAAACCTCAAACCTAAATACCTAACATGATTTTCCAAAAGTAGTGCACAAGGAAATAGGTTTTCAAAAGAGTTTTGGGTTCTAAAACCAATGCATCCAAGTTTAGAACCAAACCATGCATAAAACAAAAACTTTTCCAAATCTTAAAAACCAATGCATGTATAAAACTAGATTTCAAGATATTTTAAAACAACGCATGTGTGTGAATTCAAATGATGCCAATATGCAAAAGCGTCCATCAAATTGCAAATACAAAAGACCTAACAATCTCCCCCTTTGCAATTTGATGGCAACTTACTCATCATAGAAATTTCACACAAAGTCTTTAGCTCCCCCTAAGCTTGACAAGTCTTGAAATCTTCTTGGATGCTCCTTCTCTTAGCTTGGGCTCTTGGGCTCTTTTCTTCAATCTTCTTGATGCTTGGTGCTTGATCATTCTTCAAGCTTTCTTCTCATCTTCCTCTCTTTGGCCAAGCATCTCCTTTAGCTCCAAGCTTTCTTTCTTCTATTTGCTCTCCCCCTTTGACCATGCCTCTTTCTTCCTTTGGCAAGGTATGTATTCTCTCCCCTTGTAGAAGATCATACACAACTCTCCCCTTTGGAAGCTTGGACTTTCTCTTCACCCTTTTGAGAACATGCATAATTTCTCCCCCTTTGCCATTAAATTGCAAAGGTACCTACACACATGAAACAAGGAAAATACCTTTAGTAGCACCTGTTAACAAATGAAATCGAAAATGAAATTCATAACAGGCTATCATGTATGTAAGTTAACTCTAAGGGCTCAAAGGCAATCCAAGGGTGAATTTGATCAAAACTAATTCTTCCTACGAAGGTTTACACTCCCCCTCAATCCATTCTCTTCTTTTGTCAAGCTTTTGACAAGATATAACTATTAGATTCAAGAAGTAGATGGTTTAACCAAGTGAGGGTTAACTTCAAGGAAAGGATTAGATTCATTTAACTATTAAGCACAATATGATCAAATTACCAAAAGAGAGCTAGGTCTAATGGGAGAAGCAATCATGGATATCAATTGAAACAAACATATCAATTGAGATTAAAGGATATGACTATTAACATAATCACTCTAAAATGGATTCAAGAATGTTACTTATTAGGAAAAATCCAAATTAGAGCTATCCATGATATGGGGTTTACTCAAACATAGCATCAATCAATATTACTTATGAAAATCATATGCTATGTAAGTTTTGAACTCATTTCATTCAATCAATAAATATGACTATTAAAGTGCATGAAAGAGTGAAATGAAATTCAATCATGAAGCCAACCTCAAATAATAACCAACCAATATTATTAACACATAAACATGGTGGTCATGAGATTTACCTATGAGAGCAAAAAGAGGTGGCAATCATGAGCATTATGATGCTAATGGTGTGTGACGTGGAACAATTATATAACTATGAAGATTAGTCCAAAGCACACAAGGTCTATCACATACACAAGATAAGATATCAATTGGATATGAAATCAATGGAACATTATACCAAATGAAACCAATTGAATATGATAACATGAGTAAAAGCAAGGATGTGATAAACTACCATCAAGCATCATAAATGCATATTCATCACTTTTAATGATATTCCTAAAGAGCATAGTGATGAACAAGGCAAATTGCAATGCAAAAGGATAAAGCTTTGTAATGCATGCAATTTCCAAAGTGTCTAGATCATATGAATTCAACACTAAGAAATCCATCAAACAAGAGATATAACTATGAAATACAAGAAATGGATTTCAAATAGGTACATATGATCAAGAACACTACTATGAAGTTGAAACATGTATAAGGATGACTCCAAGAGAATCTACATGAATCAACATCATAACCATCCATAAAGATATGACTAGAGAGCATAGAGGATGGATTTAGGTTCTAGTATGGTTTCTACAAATGTTACAAGTTCACAACCATACATGGAACCAATTGTCATTTGCATATAAAAAGAATAACTAAATAAGCAAAGATGCAAACAACATACATTTCCATTTCTAAAGATAATGAAACCAAAAGAAAAAGGAAATGAGAATAATGGAACATGCTTAGATGAATATAACTAATGAGATTAAAAAGCATTTCCATTCAAAACAATCTTCAAATCATTTTGAAAAACAAAATCCAACAATGAGCATAAAGGAATGATTTTGAGGATCAATTATCAACATTGTATTTGAAAAGATATAACTTCATTAAAACACATACAAGTTGATTTTTCAAAACAATGTTCTCCATATAAAAGTATAACTTATAAATCCATGGAAAACTTGAATTGATTCAAATCATTTGTTCAAATAATCTTACTATGACATAAACACAAATGATTCAACAATTGATCATGAAGAGTCTAGCTATGAAAGCTTTTGAAATCACAATCAATTGATCATGTAAAGAAATGCAATGCAAGACATATGTGTGCAAAAGACAAATCAAACATGATGAAATTATAATCAAATGATTTTGAAAACCATGACATGTAACTTAGAATGGTGCATGAAACCAAAATCAAATGATCATAAAGAAGTAATGCATTTTAAGAAATCTAACTAAAAGAAACAAAATGCAAATGCAATCATGACCAACAAAAGGTTTAACTTATAAAGCATAGGTTGGTCAATGAGGTCCAAGGCCTTAAGGTTTGTCTAAGTATAAAACTTTGGGGATCCACCTAAGGTCTTGTGAGGGTTGAACTTTGAGGTCTATCTTAGAAGTCTCACCAACTTTAGGAGATTTAACTTGATAAATTTTCAATTTGAACTTATCACCATGATATTTTGATTTGACTATATTTAGCTTAGATTGGTGATTAGTCTTTTGAAGTTGGTGGGTTTGTTTCTTAGGGGATTGTTTCTCTTTTCTTTTCTTCTTATTTTCTCCCTTTACTTGACTTTTGAATTTTAAATTTAACTTTGTTACTTTATTCAAAAGTTCTTTCATGGGTTTATATAAGGGAGATAGGTTGAGAAGCTTTTTGTTAATAGATTCTTTGATTTTTGGTTTAACTTGTTTAAGCCTTTTAGAATCTATCTTGGGAGACTCCTTGTTAATTTGTTTAACTTGTTTAAGCTTTATGGAGTCTTCCTTGGTTTTTAGTGTCTTACCCTTCAAGTTTGATTTTACTTTCTTTGGTTCAAAGATGGGTTTAGACACATGGCTTCTTCTTCTTAGTTTGCACTCAAACCTAAAATGCCCTTCATTGCCACAATAATCACATTTGGTTTTGGGCAAGGGAGAAAGAGTGCTAGAGAAAGAGGACTCACCTTTCACAAATGTGTTGGTGAATTTAGGGTCAAGAGACATATTTCTATCAAATCCAATACCCGTCCTATCTCCATGAGGTTTACCCAATTTAAATAATTTTTCAAGTCTTTCTTCACTTTGGGTAAACTTGCACTCATACTTTGTTTTATATCCTTCAAGTTGAGTGACTTTGGTTATAAGGATTGAATTTTCATGTTTGACTTTTGAAAGTTCATTTTCAATTTCCTTATATTTGCTTAGCTCTTCATTGGCAAGTTTTAATTCAAGCTTTAGTTCATTAACAACATTAGATCCAAGCTCTTGGGTTTTTAACTTACTTTTAATCAACTTGGCTTCTAAATTGTTAAAGTCTTTGTCTTGCCTTTTTATTTGATCTCTTAGAATTAAATTTTCCTTATTGACATTATCATAATCCATCTTTAATTCTTTTAGTTCATCTTGAATGTTAGATAGATTATTTAAAGAGATCATGAACTTAGATTCTACACAATTTATAAATTCATCTTTTTCTCTAAGTTCATTTTTAGAAGAGTCTAATTCTTGGTTTAGCCTTATAGATTCTTCTTTTAATCTTTTATTTTTCTTGGAAACCTCTAAGGACCATGTGTACAATTCCTCATAGGCTTCAAGTTCATCATATTCTTCTTCTTTTAATTCAAGTTGAGATTCCTTAATTTCAATGTTTGAATCTCCATAAGATGGAAGAATGAGGGGTCTAGAAGAATCTACAAAGTCTAGCATAGTGGAGTCCATTCTAATGATTTTCAATATAAGGACAACTCTAGGGTTTTAACTCTAGGTTTTTACACCTAATCAAGAGTTCCAAACACTTGATCCTAAGGGATAGAGCACTTGGCTCTGATACCAATTGAAAGTCCGCTATGGATCCTAACCCTAGAGGGGGGGTGAATAGGGTGAGCTACAAGTATGACCAATTTCGACCAATTTTAATTTCTAAAACTAAACTAGTCACATGTGATGATTAAACAACCAAGATGCGGAAGCTAATACAAAATCAATCACCACATAGCATGCACCACAACACCAATATTTATAGTGGTTCGGCCAACGTGCCTACATCCACTACCGGCTTGTGTCTCCAACACCCCACCGGATTCCACTAATTATGCTTTTTACTAGGCTAAGCAATAACCCTTACAAAGTTGTTTTTCTAAGGCTCAACAACAACCTTTACAAGATGCTTTTCAAGGCTAAGCAATAACCTATCAAGATGCTTTTCTTAGGCTAAGCAATAACCCTACAATATGCTTTTATTAGGCTAAGCAATAACCTTACAAGTTGCTTTTCTTAGGCTTAGCAATAACCTTTACAAATATAGATTTCTCAAAGAAAGTGTCTTCACAAAAGATCACTCTAAGAGATACAATTTTAGCTCAATGTAATTGCCTCTTAAAATAGGCGGATTTGAAAGTGAATAACAAACTCACACAAACACTCTAAGAATGCAAAGATGTATGCTAATGAGGTGTGTGTGTGATGACTTCAATCAAGATTAAAAAGAAAGCTTAATCAAATGTATGCTCAAGGCATTTCAAAGTTTAAGACTCATAAAAGACTTGATTGAAGTTTAATGCAAATCACATGTATGTTTAATAACTTGTTAATGATATGAAAATCAAAGAATCACAAGTTGTATGAAAATGACTAACTTAGAACATGTGATGCATGTGCAATGTTGTTTTCAAAAACAAATAGATTTGACTAAAGTTCAAATGAAAGAAAACAACATATTAGGTTTCAACCAAAACAAAGAATCATGCATTAAAGGAAATCAAAGACTTTAGCTAAGCATGATTGAGTAAGGTTTAAAAACAACTTGGATTGAAACCAAGGTGAAGAATCCAATCTTAATTAAATCAAAGATTAGGAGAAGAAAGGATTCAACACATCATAGTTATTATGCTAAATATCATATACCAATAATTTAAACAAAGCACATAACTATGATTAATAAAGGTAGAGCTTACTTGGAGGTTTAACTCATTAATCCCAAGCTTTAGCTCTCCTAAAGACCTCCTAGCCTTTCCAACTTCATCCCCTTTGTTTGGCTCCAAAATGCTCTCAAAGGCTCATTTTTTCAACATTTGAGAAGTTGGAAATGAATGGACTTTATAGGCAAAAAACAGTCCAACGGCTAGTTGTCTCGGTCGACCTAGAGGGGTCTCGGTCGACCGAGAAGGCACAACGGTCATAAATCTGACCGTTGGAGGCTTACAGTTCAAAAACTGCACAGGGGCCCTGCAGTGTCCTCGGTCGACCGAGACACAGGGCTCGGTCGACCGACGACACTGTCGGGCGAGTCCCTGGGCCAAAATTCCAACTTTTTCCATTTTCAAAGTTTTGCTTTGGTGGAACTTTTGGCCACTAAAACAAGCTTAAATAACATGTTTTAAGGATTCTAAAGGTTATTAAAACATGATTATAAGAAGCCTAAACATATTTGAAAACTTTAAAACCATAGGCTAGCTTGATTTGAGAAAAACTCTTTTCTAATGAAATTGCATACACAAAAGATTCTTTTTGAGATAAAAGTATGCAAACCTCAAACCTAAATACCTAACATGATTTTCCAAAAGTAGTGCACAAGGAAATAGGTTTTCAAAAGAGTTTTGGGTTCTAAAACCAATGCATCCAAGTTTAGAACCAAACCATGCATAAAACAAAAACTTTTCCAAATCTTAAAAACCAATGCATGTATAAAACTAGATTTCAAGATATTTTAAAACAACGCATGTGTGTGAATTCAAATGATGCCAATATGCAAAAGCGTCCATCAAATTGCAAATACAAAAGACCTAACAGTCACAGTGGGGGTGGCAGGAAAAAATGGAAAATCACCTGCATTGGGGTGACAACCGAGGGCATGAGCAATGTCCCTCTCGGTTACAGTAATGTCATGTCCATCAATGGTGGAGGACAAGACATCGTCATTCTGCCCCGTGATTTCCAAATTTTGGTAGAAAAGGCATACCAAACGGGGGTACGCCAGGGGAAAAGGTCCACAAAGAGCCGTCCATTGACGCAGACGTAATTGCTGAACCGCCCAACGTGTGGCAGTATATCTAACTAGAAAGCGGTGAAGTCGCCGGAGCTCCGGTGAAGTCGCCGGAGAAGATGACCGGAAAAGTTTGCCGGAGAGAAACTAGGACCGCCGGCGCGTAGAAGAGCTCGTGGGGAAGAGAACCCAAGTATGCTCACTTGTTCGAGAGTGGCGAGCGCCGGTATAATTAACCGGAAAGTGTGGACATCACCGGCGAGAATGTGGGCTCCGGTGGCACTTGTTTAATAAAAGAATGGGGTAGAATGGAACAGGGGAAGGAGAGGAGGGTAATGGAGAAAAATGGGGGAGGAGAGTGGGGGTGTATGTGTGGTGAGGGTTGGTTGTGGGAGAGAAAGATAGAAGAAGGGTGTTTAAAGAAGAAGAACAGAGAGTGGGGAAGGGGCTGCTAGGCCATAAGATGTGTCCCACGTTTTTTTTTTTCCGGGATTTTCTGGCGTCAGACGCCCGGAGGCAGAGAGCAGGCATTTTTAAGAAAAATCCGGGCGTCCGGCGTCTAGACGCCCCCAGGTATGGCGTCCGGACGCCCCATTCCTGAGAGCAAGGCACCGGACAATTAATTCGGGCGTCCAGAGACCGAGATCTGGCGTCCGGACGCCCCAAAATTTTTTTTTTTTTTACCAGAATTCGCTCTCAATCGTGCGGACTAACCACCTAAAGGTATCCCTCTCCTTCATCATGGGTGACTCAAAATGGACTCATTTTTTATAATAAAAATGACGAAAAGACACTGACACCAACGCTACGACTCTATTTACAGTCGGGTTTCCTCCCGCAAGAGCTTGGTTTAATGTCGTCAGGGAGACGTCGAGTACTATCAGCCCATAAGATAGGACGGTTCCATTAAAACAATGGACTCCACCACTTCACCTTCAGTAATACCCTCTATATAGGGTTTCAACCGTTGACCACTTACCTTAAGAAAACCCCCAGTGTTGGGGTTGCGAATTTCTACTGCCCCAAGATAAAAAACCTTGGTTACCACATACGGTCCATCCCACCTTGCCTTGCTAAACCGACCCCCGCACATTTCATTGGTGATACTGGTCACAGTGGGGGTGGTAGGAAAAAATGGAAAATCACCTGCATTGGGGTGATAACCGAGGGCATGAGCAATGTCCCTCTCGGTTACAGTAATGTCATGTCCATCAACGGTGGAGGACAAGACATCGTCATTCTGCCCCGTGATTTCAAAATTTTGGCAGAAAAGGCATACCAAACGGGGGTACGCCGGGGGAAAAGGTCCACAAAGAGCCGTCCATTGACGCAGACGTAATTGCTGAACCGCCCAACGTGTGGATTGGTCGGCTTAAAAAATATTCAAGTCAAATGTGGTATGCTTGTCTAAGGGTTGATTGGCCCATTCTACAGATGGTTGTTCAAGAGTAAGAGTGGGTGCACTCCGTTTGTGGGGTTGTGGATTGCAAGAGCCCACATCTGCGGGGGCTTTGGACATACTTCTCCCTCTTCGAAACATTTTTTTTTTAAATGTAAGCGACAAAGAATAGGGGTGTAAAAGAAACCGAATAACCGTCTAATCGAACCGAACCGAATCGCGGTTAATAACTGTGGTTCACGGTTCGGTTACGGTTACGGTTTTTGAACTTCAAAAACCGCACCCTACGGTTCGGTTATGGTTTTCTGGAATTTGCTCTTTTATTATCTTCTTTTTGTGAGTTTTTTCTATTTTTTTTGTTTGTTTTGTTTCAGTGGATGATTGATTGATTGGGGTTTGGGGTTTGTTAGGACTGTTGCATGTTGTTACTCTAGTGTTCTGCCTGTTCTTGCATGGTTAAAGTTTGGTTCTTTTTGCTTGGATTCTTTGTTCTTGTCCTATCACATTGGTGGGTTCTGTTTTTTTGATTTGGGTTTTCTTGGACTATCTCATTTGCGTTGAACTGGTGTTTGTCCTTTGATTTTGGTGAGAATCTAATGTGGGTCTTGTTGATTTTGTGTCTAGAACATATTACCTGTTGGCTTGTAGACAATGCGCGTGATTCTTGTTTATTTATTTTTATTTATTTTTTTACTTTTTACTGATGATTTTGATGAAAGGCTTGTATGATTCATTATAATTTTTAATTAAGAAGGGAAGGTAGGTAATGGATACTCTTGGGGGCTTTTTTGATATGAAATTCAGGGTGTTTAGTGGAACAGAAAAGGATCCTCTGTAAATATGTTACTGAAAAGCCAAAGAAGCTTACTACTGTGCATGTATAAGCTACTTGGAAGGTAATTCTGGTATTCTGGATTGCTTTCTATGCTGCCTCTGTTGGGCATGCTAAAATATTGTTTTCAGTCCATTCAATAGGGCTTCTGATTAATGCATTGTTCACTAGGATGCGACTATATTTGATATTGTCTAGCCTTCTTTATGAGTTGCTCTTCTAGTTCTGTATCTCTTTTAGCATTGAATCAATAATATGCAGGTACTTTGGTTAAATACTTAAATAGATCTCAAAGTTTAAAACATCTGCCTGAGACTGAGAAATGTTGAATGTGGTGAAGCCTGTTGTTTATGAGGTGGAGGATGGAGAAGAGGAGAGTGGTTTGAAGGAGATTGTTGGGTTGGGTCATGATCAAAGGCTGCAATTTCCTGCTGTTTTCATTGGAGGAAGGCTTTTGGGTGGACTTGATCAATTATTGGCTGTTCATATTTCTGGTGATTTGGTGCCAATCTTGAAAGAAGCTGGGGCTTTGTGGTTGTGATTTGCAACTACTTTGTCATTTTTTTCTTCCTTATTGACTCATGGTTAAGCTTCAGTTTCTCCACCTAGCAGATATTAGTTTTGTGGAAATTTGATGGTCTTTGTCTTTACTTGTTTTGACCACCTATAATAGTGTAATTGATGCTTGCCCACCCTCATTCAACAAGAAAAACAGGTGGAGGAAAGAGCCACTCCACCAAGTAATCTGGGTTTGGACTAACGTTCCCAATCTGACTTAATTTTTTAATGCTCACAACTTCAGCTGACCTGGGCGGGGCCCACCTTGCCTGATAGAAGGCGTTCGTATCACACTTCCTGGCAAAGAGAAGTCCAAGTTTTACTGAGTGGGTTGGAATAGCAATTTTATTTAAAGCACAAAAAAAAGTGGCTAAGGAATAACAATGAAGAATTTTTTCCACGGTTATTAACCGTAACCGAACCATTTCATACGGTTAACCACGGTTCAGTTTTCCACCGGTTTTGTGGATACGGTTACGGTTACGGTTTTGAAAAATAGAAAACGGCGGTTCTGGTTCGGTTAACGGTTTCCCAATATGACCGGTTAACCGAACCGTTACACCCCTAACAAAGAAGAAGGAAATAACAAATCTAAAACAACCTAGCACAATTTCAAAAAAGAAAAGAAAAAGAATAGTAAGGGAAACAAGTAAAAAGAATTTTTCCCACAATATGCTCGCCGGAGCTCCGGTGAAGTCGCCGGAGAAGATGACCGGAAAAGTTCGCTGGAGAGAAGCGGGGACCGCCGGCGCGTAGAAGGGCTCGTGGGGAAGAGAACCCAAGTATGCTCACTTGTTGGAGAGTGGCGAGCGCCGGTATATCTAACCGGAAAGCGTGGACATCGCCGGCGAGAATGTGGGCTCCGGTGGCACTTGTTTAATAGAAGAATGGGGTAGAATGGAAGACAGGAAGGAGAGGAGGGTAATGGAGAAAAATGGGGGAGGAGAGTGGGGGTGTATGTGGTGGTGAGGGTTGGTTGTGGGAGAGAAAGATAGAAGAAGGGTGTTTAAAAAAGAAGAACAGAGAGTGGGGAAGGGGCAGCTAGGCCTTAAGATGTGTCCCACGTTTTTTTTTTTTCCGGGATTTTCTGGCGTTAGACGCCCGGAGGTAGAGAGCAAGCGGTTTTAAGAAAAATCCGGGGCGTCCGGCGTCCAGACGCCCCGGTATGGCGTCCGGCGTCCAGATGCCCCATTCCAGAGAACAAGGCACCAGACAATTATTTCGGGCGTCCAGACACCGAGATCTGGTGTCCGGACGCCACAAAAGTTTTTTTTTTTTACCAGAATTCGCTCTCAATGGTGCGGACTTACCACCTAAAGGTATCCCTCTCCTTCATCATGGGTGACTCAAAATGGACTCAATTTTGACAATAAAAATGACGAAAAGACACTGACACCAATGCTACGACTCTATTTACAGTTGGGTTTCCTCCCGCAAGAGCTTGGTTTAACATCGTCAGCGAGACGTCGAGTACTATCGGCCCATAAGATAGGATGGTTCCATTAAAACAATGGCCTCCACCACTTCACCTTCAGTAATACCCTCTATATAGGGTTTCAACCGTTGACCATTTACCTTAAGAAAACCCCCAGTGTTGGGGTTGCGAATTTCTGCTGCCCCACGAAAAAAAACCTTGGTTACCACATACGGTCCATCCCACCTTGCCTTGCTAAACCGACCCCCACACATTTCATTGGTGATACTGGTCATAGTGGGGGTGGGGGGAAAAAAATGGAAAATCACCTGCATTGGGGTGATAACCGAGGGCATGTGCAATGTCCCTCTCGGTTACAGTAATGTCATGTCCATCAACGGCGGAGGACAAGACATCGTCATTCTGCCCCGTGATTTCAAAATTTTGGCAGAAAAGGCATACCAAACGGGCGTACGCCAGGGGAAAAGGTCCACAAAGAGCCGTCCATTGACGCAGACGTAATTGCTGAACCGCCCAACGTGTGGATTGGTCGGCTTAAAAAAAATTCAAGTCAAATGTGGTATGCTTGTCTAAGGGTTGATTGGCCCATTCTACAGAAGGTTGTTCAAGAGTAGGAGTGGGTGCACTCTGTTTGTGGGGTTGTGGATTGCAAAAGCCCTCATCTGCAGGGGCTTTGGACATACTTCTCCCTCTTCGAAACATTTTTTTTTAAATGCAAGCGACAAAGAATAGGGGTGTAAAAAAAATCGAATAACCGTCTAATCGAACCGAACCGAACCGCTGTCAATAACTGTGGTTCACGGTTCGGTTACGGTTACGGTTATTGAACTTCAAAAACCGCACCCTACGGTTCGGTTACGGTTTTCTGGAATTTCCTCTTTTATTATCTTCTTTTTGTGAGCTTTTTCTATTTTTTTTGTGGGTTTTGTTTCGGTGGATGATTGATTGATTGGGGTTTGGGGTTTGTTAGGACTGTTGCAGGTTGTTACTGTTAGGAATTTTGTAGATTGCAATTTGATGGATGCATTTCATTCTAGCATCATTTGATTCACACACACTTGCATTGTTTTAAATAAACTTGAAATCTTGTTTTATTCATGCATTGTTTTTAAGATTTGTAAAAGTATTGATTTATGCATGTTTTGGTTTTTATCTTGGATGCATTTGTTTTAAGAAAGAGTTTTCAAGAAATCAAGCAAGCCTTTGTTTTAAAAGTCTTTGAATCCTTTTAGGCTTTTTGTTTCATGTTTTTATACATCTTAGAATGATTTAAAACATGTGAAAATGCTTGATTTTAATGGCCCAAAAGATCCCCAAAGAAAATCTTCAAGAAACCCAAAAAATGGGAAATTCTGGGCAGGCTCGGTCAACCGGCCATGTGTGGCCGGTCAACCGGCCAAGAGGCCCGGTTAACCGGCCACACAGGGCAGGTCAACCGGGCTGGCACAACGGCTCTTTTTATGACCGTTGTGCTTGGCCGGTCAACCGGCCTGTCATGGCCGGTCAACCGGCCAAACTAGCCGTTGGGGCTGTTTTGGCTATAAAAAGGAGTTCTTTCCCTTTCCAAAAGTTGGGATTTTTAAGCCCCTCCTTGAGAGGTATTGAGGCATATCAAAAGGGAAAAGAACCAAGGGATGAAGGGGAAGATTAGGAAAGCTAAAGCTTGGATTAATGAAGTTAAACCACCAAGTAGGCTCTTCCTTCCTTAATCATATGTTTTCATGCTTTTGTTTTATTTTTGGTAAATCATTTCTAGCATGTTAAACTATGTTTGTGTTGTGTCCTCAACATGTTTTATGTTTTGAGTTGATTTATTATTTTGGATACAACATCATATGATTCAAACCCAAGTAGTACTTAACTTTGGTAAATCTAAGTAGATCATGTTAATGAAAGAACTTTGGTAAATCATATGTAACATGATCCATATACTTGATTGAATCATTGATTGTTGTTTTCCATCATAAGAACATCTCTCTCAAAACTAACTTATGTTTTGGATTCAACTTCTTTACAAATCATATGTTTTCATGTTTTGTTTTATCATTGGTAAATCTTTGTAACATGTTAATATATGATATGTTGTATCCTTAGCATATTCTATATTTTGAATAGATCTATTGTTTTGGATACATCACCATTGATTAATCAAAGTAGTACTTTATTGGTAAATCTAAGTAGATCATGTTAATGAAAGATGTAACGTGATTCATATACTTTGTTGAATCTTTGGGTGTTGTTTTTCCATCATAAGAAAATCTCCTTCAAATGTATCTTATGTTTTGGATTCAACATCATTACAAATCATATGTGTATTATTGTTTTAATGCTTCACAACTTGCCTTACTTTGATTGGTAAATCTTTTTCAAGTTGTCCTTATAATTACATATGATTTGTCCCCTCTTTTCAATCAAATCTATTTTTATGTTTTGAGCTTCATTGATGATTTGATTGACATCCCTATGCATCACATGTTTAGAGCTAATCCATTTCATACAACTTGTGTAACTTTGACATCATTAACAAGTTGTTACTTTTAACATGTGATTGCATTCTTCCTCAATCATAAATGTTTTTGAGCTAAAACTTTCAAAAGCCTTAGGCTTACATTTATGAGCTTTCATTTTCTAAATGATTGAGGACCACACACACACACTTCATTTGTTTTCATCTTTGCATTCATAGTGTGAGTGTGTATTAGAATTTCATTTCCATATCCGCCTATTTAAGAGGCAATGTAATGAGCTTAATAGAATCTCCATCAAGTGTATGTTAGACACTAATTAGTGAGATAACCAACCTTGTGGTTGAAGAGGTTATTGCTTAGCCTTTAAAAGCATAGTGTAAGGTTGATGTTAAGCCTTGGAAAAACATCATTGTAGAGGTTATTGCTTAGCCTATAAAAGCATAATGTAGGTTGATGTTAAGCCTTGAAAAACATCAATGTAAGGTTATTGCTTAGCCTTGGAAAGCATAGTGTAAAGGTTATTGCTTAGCCTATTGAAAAGCATAAATAGTGGAAATCCGGTGGGGTGTTGGTTCACAAGCCGGTAGTGGATGTAGGCATTGAGGCCGAACCACTATAAATACTTGTGTGATGGTGCTTGCTTTGTGGTGATTGTTTTCTTTAAGCTTCCGCATTTTGTTTGATAATCATCACTTGTGACTAGTTTGTTTTAAAGAAGTTAAAATTGTTAAAATTGGTCATAAAAGAAGCTCACCCTATTCACCCCCCCTCTAGGGTTCGGATCCCCATGGACTTACAAGTGGTATCAGAGAGGGTTACTCCATTTTAGGGCTTAACAACCCGGAGTTGATCCTTGCTAGATTTGAACCCTAGTGTTGTGTTTATTGCATATCTTTTTAAAAGATTTCCACTATGTTTGAAAATGAATTTTTCCCTAGCCTCATTGCACCACTCTAAGTCTTTTCCAAGTTATATCTTCTAGAGTTGGTGAGTCCTCAAAGTGTTCTCTCATGGACAACCTTTTCAAGACCTTAGGTGAATTTTCAAAGGTAGACTATTTGAGTAACCTTAAGGCCTTGATACCCCTAGACCAACCTATGCTTTTTTAGTTATATCTTTTTGTTGGTCATGTTACATTTGCATTTTGTTTCTTTATAGTCACATCTTTTAAAATGCAATGTTTCTATGTGATCATTTGATTTTGTCTTCATGAACTTTTAAGTTATATCTCATGGTTTTCAAAATCCTTTGGTTGCATTACTTTCATGATGGATTTGCATTTTGTTCATATAGTTATATCTCTTGTAGTGCATATCTATTCATGATCAATTGATTGTGATTACAAATGCTTTCATAGCTAGTTTTTCATGATCAATTGATGTTGGAAAATCATTTGATGATTGTCATAGTTATATCCTTTTTGGAAATCAAATGATTTGAAGCAACTTTAGTTTTCCTTTGATTTACAAGTTATATCTCTTGGTATGGAAACTTAGTAAGTGTCTATTGTTTTACAATTTGAAAACTTTACAATAGTACACTTCTTGTTTTTCAAAATCACTTGCTCTTAATTCTATAAATGATTCTTTGTTGGAGTTTCATACATTGAAGTGATTTGAGAAACTTTGGAAAATGTTCTAAGCTTTATTAGTTATATTTATAGAAGCATTTTCCTTGAATTTATTTCCTTGTGCCTAATTATGATTGTATCATTTGAAAGGAAATAATTTTTACAAACAATTTGCATCTTTGCTCATTGAGTTACATTCTTTATGCAAATTGATTTTGTTGTCTTACATTGCATTGTTGGATATGATTTCATTGATTTGCATGTTTGTGCCTATTTTGGTATATAGTTTCATTAATGCAAATTAATGAGTGTTTATGTGCTTTATAGTAAAATCTTGTATTTGAGCTTTTTAAGTGCATTTGTGATTTAATGTACTAAGTTCATTTGGTATAGACCACATATCCATTTTCCATTGCATTGTAAGCTTAGTACATTTGCTAAGAGTGGAGATGTTACATGATAGCTTAATGGATCATTTTAGATGAATTGGAATTAAACCATTGTTCTTAATAGGTATATCCATTTATGTGGTCCATCTTCATCTTTATGTGATCCATGATGTCTCTCTCACTTCATACCTTCTTGTGCTTTCAAAAGTTATATTCTTTATTGATGATTGGTATGAGTTAGATCTTGAGTGTTGATTAATCCTCTCTATGCAAATGTCAAATTGTTCTATGTATGGTTGTGGTATTTATTCTATTTGTAGAAACCATACTAGAACTCAAATCCATCCTCTATGCCATTCTAGTCATATCTTTTTGGATGGTTATGATGTTGATTCATGTGTATTTTCTAAGTGATTTCATTCTTATACATGTTTCAACTTCATAGTAGTGATCTTGATCATATGAAACTCTTTGAAATCCATTCCTCATATTTCTATGTGTTTGATGGATAACTTAGATGTTGAATTCATATGATTTAGTCACTTTTTAAATTGCATGCATTTCAAAGTTTTATCCTTTTGCATTGCAATTTATCTTGTTCATCACTATGCTCAATAGTTATATTTTTAAAAGTGATGAATATGCATTTATGATGCTTGATGGAATTTTGTCACATTCTTGCTCTTTATGATGTTATCAAATTCAATTGGATTCAATTGGTATAATGTTTGATTGATTTGATTTCTTGTGAATGTGATAAATCTTGTGTGCATTGGATTGAACTTGATAAGTAATATGATTGTTCCATTTCACACACCATTAGCATCATAATGTTCATGTTGCCACCTCTTTTGCTCATATAGGTATATATCATGACCACCATGTTTATGTGTTCATAACATTGGTTGGTTGATTGTTGAGGTAGGCTTCATGTTTGAATTTCATTTCACTCATCTTGCACATTAATAGTCATATTTATTGATTGAATGAAATGAGTTCAAAACCTTCATAGCATATGCTTTCCATAGTTAGATTATTTGATGCTATGATTAATAAACCCCATATCATGGATAGCTCTAATTTGGATTTTTCCTAATAGGTATATTCTTAAATCCATTTTAGAGTGATTGATTTAATAGTCATATCCTAAATCTCAATTGGTATTCTTTGTTTGTCCAATTGATATCCATGATTGCTTTTCTCCATAGACCTAGCTCTCTTTTGGTAATTTGATCATATTGAGCTTTATAGTTATATGAATCTAATCCTTTCCTTGAAGTTGACCCTCACTTGGTTAAACCATCTTCTTCTTGTACCTAATAGTTAAATCTTTTGTCAAAAGTTTGACAAAAGGAGATAATGGATTGAGGGGGAGTGTAAACCTTCATAGGAAGTATTAGTTTTGATCAAATTGACCCTTGGATTGCCTTTGAGCCCTTAGAGACTACTACCTCACATGATAGCCTGTTATGTACTTCATTTTCGATTTCATTTGTTAACAGGTGCTACTAATGGTATTTTCCTTGTTTCATGTGTGTAGGTACCTTTGCAATTTAATGGCAAAGGGGGAGAAATTATGCAAGTTCTCAATAGGGTGAAGAGAAAGTCCAAGCTTCCAAAGGGGAGAGTTGTGTATGATCTTCTACAAAGGGAGAGAATGCATACCTTGCCAAAGGGAGAAAGAGGCATGGTCAAAGGGGGAGAGCTAATAGAAGAAAGAAAGCTTGGAAGCTAAAGAAGATGCTTGGATAAAGAGAGAAAGAAGAAAGAAAGCTTGAAGGTTGACCAAGCTCCAAGCATCATGAAGATTGAAGTCCAAGAGCCCAAGCTTTGAGAAGAAGCATCCAAGAAGATTTCAAGCATTGTCCAGCTGAGGGGGAGCTGAAGACTTAGTGTGTATGTTCAGTGGTGAGTGTGTTGCCATCAAATTGTAAAGGGGGAGATTGTTAGGAATTTTGTAGATTGCAATTTGATGGATGCATTTCATTCTAGCATCATTTGATTCACACACACTGGCATTCTGGATTGCTTTCTATGCTGCCTCTGTTCGGCATGCTTTAGTACTATTTTCAGTGCATTCAATAGGGCTTCTGAATAATGCTTTGTTCACCAGGATGCAACTATATTTGATATTGTCTAGCCTTCTTTATGAGTTGCTCTTCAAGTTCTGTATCTCTTTTAGCATGGAATCAATAATCTGCAGGTACTTTGGTTAATTACTTAAATAGATTTCAAAGTACAAAACATCTGCCTAAGATTGAGAAATGTTGAATGTGGTGAAGCCCGTTGTTTATGAGGTGGAGGATGGAGAAGAGGAGAGTGGTTTGAAGGAGATTGTTGGGTTGGGTCATGATCAAAGGCTGCAATTTCCTGCTATTTTCATTGGAGGAAGGCTTTTGGGTGGACTTGATCAATTAATGGCTGTTCATATTTCTGGTGATCTGGTGCCAATCTTGAAAGAAGTTGGGGCTTTGTGGTTGTGATTTGTAACTACTTTGTCAATTTTTTCTTCCATATTGACTCATGGTTAAGCTTCAGTTTCTCCGCGTAGCAGATATTAGTTTTGTGGAAATCTGATGGTCTTTGTCTTTACTTGTTTTGACCACCTGTAATAGTGTAATTGATGCTTGCCCACCCTCATTCAACAAGAAAAACAGGTGGTGGAAAGAGCCACTCCACCAAGTAATCTGGGATTGGGTTAACGTTCCCAATCTGACTTAATTTTTTCATGCTCACAACTTCAGCTGACCTAGGCGGGGCCCACCTTGCCAGATAGAAGGCGTTCGTATCACACTTCCTGGCAAAGAGAAGTCCAAGTTTTACGGAGTGGGTTGGAATAGCAGTTTTATTTAAAGCACAAAAAGTGGATAAGGAATAACAATGATGAATTTTTTCCACGGTTATTAACCGTAACCGAACCATTTCATACGGTTAACCACGGTTTAGTTTTCCACCGTTTTTGTGGATACGGTTACGGTTTTGAAAAATAGAAAACCGCGGTTTCGGTTCGGTTAACGGTTTTCCCAACATGACCGGTTAACAGAACCGTTACACCCCTAACAAAGAAGATGGAAAGAACAAATCTAAAACAACCTAACACAATTGCAAAAAAGAAAAGAAGAAGAATAGTAAGGAAAACAAGTAAAAAGAATTTTACCCACAATATGCTCGCCGGAGCTCCGGTGAAGTCGCGGAGAAGACGATCGGAAAAGTTCGCCGGAGAGAAGCGGGGACCGCCGGCGCGTAGAAGAGCTCGTGTGGAAGAGAACCCAAGTATGCTCACTTGTTGGAGAGTGGCGAGCGCGGGTATATCTAACCGGAAAGCGTGGACATCGCCGGCGAGAATGTGGGCTCCGGTGGCACTTGTTTAATAGAAGAATGGGGTAGAATGGAAGAGAGGAAGGAGAGGAGGGTAATGGAGAAAAATGGGGGAGGAGAGTGGTGGTGTATGTGGTGGTGCGGGTTGGTTGTGGGAGAGAAAGATAAAAGAAGGGTGTTTAAAGAAGAAGAACAGAGAGTGGGGAAGGGGCTGTTAGGCCTTAAGAAGTGTCCCACGTTTTTTTTTTCCGGGATTTTCTGGCGTCAGACGCCCGGAGGCAGAGAGCAGGCGGTTTTAAGAAAAATCCAGGTGTCCGGCGTCCAGACGCCCTGGTATGGCGTCCGGCGTCCAGACGCCTAGGTATGGCGTTCGGACGCCCCATTCCAGTGAGCAAGGCACCTGACAATTAATTCGGGCGTCCAGACACCGAGATCTGGCGTCCGGACATCCGAAAAGTTTTTTTTTTTACCAGAATTCGCTCTCAATGGTGCCGACTAACCGCCTAAAGGTATCCCTCTCCTTCATCATGGGTGACTCAAAATGGACTGAATTTTGACAATAAAAATGACGAAAAGACACTGACACCAACGCTACGACTCTATTTAAAGTCGGGTTTCCTCCCGTAAGAGCTAGGTTTAACGTCGTTAGCGAGACGTCGAGTACAATCCGCCCATAAGATAGGACGGTTCCATTAAAACAATGGACTCCACCACTTCACCTTCATTAATAACCTCTATATAGGGTTTCAACCGTTGACCATTTTCCTTAAGAAAACCCCCAGTGTTGGGGTTGCGAATTTCTTCTGCCCCATGATAAAAAACCTTGGTTACCACATACGGTCCATCCCACCTTGCCTTGCAAAACCGACCCCCGCACATTTCATTGGTGATACTGGTCACAGTGGGGGTGGTCGGAAAAAATGGAAAATCACCTGCATTGGGGTGACAACCGAGGGCATGCGCAATGTCCCTCTTGGTTACAGTAATGTCATGTCCATCAACGGTGGAGGACAAGACATCATCATTCTGCCCTGTGATTTCAAAATTTTGGTAGAAAAGGCATACCAAACGGGGGTACGCCGGGGGAAAAGGTCCACAACGAGCCGTCCATTGACGCAGACGTAATTGCTGAACCGCCCAACGTGTGGATTGGTCGGCTTCAAAAAAATTCAAGTCAAATGTGGAATGCTTGTCTAAGGGTCGATTGGCCCATTCTACAGATGGTTGTTCAAGAGTAGGAGTGGGTGCACTCCGTTTGTGGGGTTGTGGATTGGAAGAGCCCTCATCTGCAGGGGCTTTGGACTTACTTGTCCCTCTTCGAAAAAAAAAATTTAAATGCAAGCGACAAAGAATAGGGGTGTAAAAAAAACCGAATAACCGTCTAACCGAACCGAACCGAACCTCGGTTAATAACCGTGGTTCACGGTTCGGTTGCGGTTACGGTTATTGAACTTCAAAAACCGCACCCTACGGTTCGGTTACGGTTTTCTGGAATTTGCTATTTTATTATCTTCATTTCGTGAGTTTTTTCTTCTTTTTTTTTGGGTTTTGTTTCGGTGGATGATTGATTTATTGGGGTTTGGGGTTTGTTAGGACTGTTGCATGTTGTTACTCTAGTGTTCTGCCTGTTCTTGCATGGTTAAAGTTTGGTTCTTTTTGCTTGGGTTCTTTGTTCTTGTAACATCTCATTGGTGGGTTCAGTTTTTCTCTGCTTCTCTGATTTGGGTTTTCTTGGACTATCTCATTTGCGTTGAACTGGTGTTTTTCCTTTGATTTTGGTGAGAATCTAATGTGGGTCTTGTTGATTTTGTGTCTAGAACATATTACCTGTTGGCTTGTAGACAATGTGCGTGATTCTTGTTTATTTATTTTTATTTATTTTTTTACTTTTTACTGATGATTTTGATGGAAGGCTTGTATGATTCATTATAATTTTTAATTAAGAAGGGAAGCTAGGTTATGGAAACTGTTGGGGGCTTTTTTTATATGAAATTCAGGGTGTTTAGTGGAACAGAAAAGGATCCTCTGTAAATATGTTACTGAAAAGCCAAAGAAGCTACTACTAAGCATGTATAAGCTACTTGGAAGGAAATTCTGGTATTCTGGATTGCTTTCTATGCTGCCTCTGTTGGGCATGCATAAATACTGTTTTCAGTCCATTCAATAGGGCTTCTGATTAATGCTTTGTTCACTAGGATGCGACTATATTTGATATTGTCTGGCCTTCTTTATGAGTTGCTCTTCTAGTTCTGTATCTCTTTTAGCATTGAATCAATAATCTGCAGGTACTTTGGTTAATTACTTAAATAGATCTCAAAGTTCAAAACATCTACCTGAGACTGAGAAATGTTGAATGTGGTGAAGCCCGTTGTTTATGAGGTGGAGGATGGAGAAGAGGAGAGTGGTTTGAATAACAATGAAGAATTTTTTCCACGGTTATTAACCGTAACCGAACCATTTGATACAGTTAACCACGGTTCAGTTTTCCACCGTTTTTGTGTATACGGTTACGGTTACGGTTTTGAAAAATAGAAAACCGCGATTACGGTTTTCCCAACATGACCGGTTAACAGAACCGTTACACCCCTGACAAAGAAGAAGGAAAGAACAAATCTAAAACAACCTAACACAATTGCAAAAAAGAAAAGAAAAAGAATATTAAGGAAAACAAGTAAAAAGAATTTTACCCACAATATGCTCGCCGGAGCTCCGGTGAAGTCGCCGGAGAAGACGACCGGAAAAGTTCGCCGGAGAGAAGCGGGGACCGTCGGCGCGTAGAAGAGCTCGTGGGGAAGAGAACCCAAGTATGCACACTTGTTGGAGAGTGGCGAGCGCGGGTATATCTAACCGGAAAGCGTGGACATCGCCGGCGAGAATGTGGGCTCCGGTGGCACTTGTTTAATAGAAGAATGGGGTAGAATGGAAGAGAGGAAGGAGAGGAGGGTAATGGAGAAAAATGGGGTAGGAGAGTGGTGGTGTATGTGGTGGTGAGGGTTGGTTGTGGGAGAGAAAGATAGAAGAAGGGTGTTTAAAGAAGAAGAACAGAGAGTGGGGAAGGGGCTGCTAGGCCTTAAGAAGTTTCCCACGTTTTTTTTTTCCGGGATTTTCTGGCGTCAGACGCCCGGAGGCAGAGAGCAGGCGGTTTTAAGAAAAAATCCAGGCGTCCGGCGTCCAGACGCTCTGGTATGGAGTCCGGCGTCCAGACGCCCAGGTATGGCGTCCGGACGCCCCATTCCAGTGAGCAAGGCACCTGAGAATTAATTCGGGCGTCCAGACACCGAGATCTGGCGTCCGGACGTCCCAAAAGTCTTTTTTTTACCTGAATTCGCTCTCAATGGTGCTGACTAACCACCTAAAGGTATCCCTCTCCTTCATCATGGGTGACTCAAAATGGACTCAATTTTGACAATAAAAATGACGAAAAGACACTGACACCTACGCTACGATTCTATTTACAGTCGTGTTTCCTCCCGCAAGAGCTTGGTTTAACGTCGTCAGCGAGACGTCGAGTACTATCAGCCCATAAGATAGGACGGTTCCATTAAAACAATGGACTCCACCACATCACCTTCAGTAATACCCTCTATATAGGGTTTCAACCGTTGACCATTTACCTTAAGAAAACCCCCAGTGTTGGGGTTTCGAATTTCTACTGCCCCATGATAAAAAACCTTGGTTACCACATACAGTCCATCCCACCTTGCCTTGCTAAACCGATTCCCGCACATTTCATTGGTGATACTGGTCACAGTGGGGGTGGTAGGAAAACATGGAAGATCACTTGCATTGGGTTGACAACCGAGGGCATGCGCAATGTCCCTCTCGGTTACAGTAATGTCATGTCCATCAACGGTGGAGGACAGGACATTGTCATTCTGCCCCGTGATTTCAAAATTTTGGCAGAAAAGGCATAGCAAACGGGGGAACGCCGGGGGAAAAGGTCCACAAAGAGCCGTCCATTGACGCAGACGTAATTGCTGAACCGCCCAACGTGCGGATTGGTCGGCTTCAAAAAAATTCAAGTCAAATGTGGTATGCTTGTCTAAGGGTCGATTGGCCCATTCTACAAATGGTTGTTCAAGAGTAGGAGTGGGTGTACTCCGTTTGTGGGGTTGTGGATTGGAAGAGCCCTCATCTGCAGGGGCTTTGGACTTACTTCTCCCTCTTCGAAACATTTTTTTTTTAAATGCAAGCGACAAAAAATAAGGGTGTAAAAAAAACCGTATAACCGTCTATCCGAACCGAACCGAACCGCTTGGATTCTTTGTTCTTGTACTATCTCATTGGTGGGTTCTGTTTTTCTCTGCTTCTCTGATTTGGGTTTTCTTGGACTATCTCATTTGCGTTGAACTGGTGTTTTTCCTTTGATTTTGGTGAGAATCTAATGTGGGTCTTGTTGATTTTGTGTCTAGAACATATTACATGTTGGCTTGTAGACAATGCGCGTGATTCTTGTTTATTTATTTTTATTTATTTTTTACTTTTTACTGATGATTTTGATGGAAGGCTTGTATGATTCATTATAATTTTTAATTATGAAGGGAAGCTACGTAATGGATACTGTTGGGGGCATTTTTGATATGAAACTCAGGGTGTTTAGTGGAACAGAAAAGTATCCTCTGTAAATTTGTTGCTGAAAAGCCAAAGAAGCATACTAATATGTGTGTATAAGCTACTTGGAAGGTAATTCTGGTATTCTGGATTGCTTTCTATGCTGCCTCTGTTGGGCATGCTTAAATACTGTTTTCAGTCCAATCAATAAGGCTTCTGATTAATGCTTTGTTCACTAGGATGCGACCACATTTTATATTGCCTAGCCTTCTTTATGAGTTGCTCTTCTAGTTCTGTATCTCTTTTAGCATTGAATCAATAATCTGCAGGTACTTTGGTTAAATACTTAAATAGATCTCAAAGTTCAAAACATCTACCTGAGACTGAGAAATGATGAATGTGGTGAAGCCTGTTGTTTATGAGGTGGAGGATGGAGAAGAGGAGAGTGGTTTGAAGGAGATTGTTGGGTTGGGTAATGATCAAAGGCTGCAATTTCCTGTTGTTTTCATCGGAGGAAGGCTTGTGGGTGGACTTGATCAATTAATGGTTGTTCATATTTCTGGTGATTTGGTGCCAATCTTGAAAGAAGCTGGGGCTTTGTGGTTGTGATTTGTAACTACTTTGTCATTTTTTTCTTCCTTATTGTCTCATGGTTAAGCTTCAGTTTCTCCACCTAGCAGATATTAGTTTTGTGGAAATCTGATGGTCTTTGTCTTTGCTTGTTTTGACCACCTGTAATAGTGTAATTGATGCTTGCCCACCCTCATTCAACAAGAAAAATAGGTGGTGGAAAGAGCCACTCCACCAAGTAATCTTGGTTTGGCCTAACGTTCCCATTCTGACATAATTTTTTCATGCTCACAACTTCAGCTGACCTGGGCGGGGCCCACCTTGCCTGATAGAAGGCGTTCGTATCACACTTCCTGGCAAAGAGAAGTCCAAGTTTTACTGAGTGGGTTGGAATAGCAATTTTATTTAAAGCACAAAAAAAGTGGCTAAGGAATAACAATGAAGAGTTTTTTCCACGGTTATTAACCGTAACCAAACCATTCGATACGGTTGACCACGGTTCAGTTTTCCACCGTTTTTGTGGATGCGGTTACGGTTACAGTTTTGAAAAATAGAAAACCGCGGTAACGGTTCAGTTAACGGTTTTCCCAACATGACCGGTTAACCGAACCGTTACACCCCTAACAAATAAGAAGGAAAGAACAAATCTAAAACAACCTAACACAATTGCAAAAAAGGAAAGAAAAAGAATAGTAAGGAAAACAAGTAAAAAGAATTTTACCCACAATATACTCGCCGGAGCTCCGGTGAAGTCGCCGGAGAAGACGACCGGAAAAGTTCACTGGAGAGAAGCGGGGACCGCCGGCGCGTAGAAGAGCTCGTGGGGAAGAGAACCCAAGTATGGTCACTTGTTGGAGAGTGGCGAGCGTGGGTAAATCTAATCGGAAAGAGTGGACATCACCTACGAGAATGTGGGCTCCGGTGGCACTTGTTTAATAGAAGAATGGGGTAGAATGGAAGAGGGGAAGGAGAGGAGGGTAATGGAGAAATATGAGGGAGGAGAGTGGTGGTGTATGTGGTGGTGAGGGTTGGTTGTGGGAGAGAAAGATAGAAGAAGGGTGTTTAAAGAAGAAGAACAGAGAGTGGGGAACGGCCTGCTAGGCCTTAAGAAGTATCCCACGATTTTTTTTCCGGGATTTTCTGGCGTCAGACGCCCGGAGGCAGAGAGCAGGCGATTTTTTCAAAAATTCAGGCGTCCGAAGTCCAGACGCCCTGGTATGGCGTCCGTCGTCCTGACGCCCAGGTATGGAGTCCGGACGCCCCATTCCATTGAGCAAGGCACCTGAGAATTAATTCGGGCGTCCAGACACCGAGATCTGGCGTCCGGACGCCCCAAAAGTTTTTTTTTTACCAGAATTTCCTCTCAATGGTGCGGACTAACCACCTAAAGGTATCCCTCTCCTTCATCATGGGTGACTCAAAATGGACTCAATTTTGACAATAAAAATGACGAAAAGACACTGACACCTACGCTACGACTCTATTTACAGTCGGGTTTCCTCCCGCAAGAGCTTGGTTTAAAGTCGTCAGCGAGACGTCGAGTACTATCAGCCCATAAGATATGACGGTTCCATTAAAACAATGGACTCCACCACTTCACCTTCAGTAATACCCTCTATATAGGGTTTCAACTGTTGACCATTTACCTTAAGAAAACCCACAGTGTTGGGGTTGCGAATTTCTACTGCCCCATGGTAAAAAACCTTGGTTACCACGTACGGTCCATCCCACCTTGCCTTGCTAAACCGACCCCCGCACATTTCATTGGTGATACTGGTCACCGTGGGGGTGGTAGGATAAATGGAAAATCACCTGCATTGGGTTGACAACCGAGGGCATGAGCAATGTCCCTCTCGGTTACAGTAATGTCATTTCCATCAACGGTGGAGGACAAGACATCGTCATTCTGCCCCGTGATTTCAAAATTTTGGTAGAAAAGGCATACCAAACGGGGGTACGCCGGGGGAAAAGGTCCACAAAGAGCCGTCCATTGACGCAGACGTAATTGCTGAACCACCCAACGTGTGGATTGGTCGGCTTCAAAAAAATTCAAGTAAAATGTGGTATGCTTGTCTAAGGGTCGTTTGGCCCATTCTACAGATGGTTGTTCAAGAGTAGGAGTGGGTGCACTCCGTTTGTGGGGTTGTGGATTGGAAGAGCCCTCATCTGCAGGGTCTTTGGACTAACTTCTCCCTCGTCGAAACATTTTTTTTTAAATGCAAGCGACAAAGAATAGGGGTGTAAAAAAAACCGAATAACCGTCTAACCAAACCGAACCGAACCGCGGTTAATAACCGTGGTTCACAGTTCGGTTACAGTTACGGTTATTGAACTTCAAAAGCCGCACCCTACGGTTCGGTTACGGTTTTCTGGAATTTCCTCTTTTCTTATCTTCTTTTTGTGAGTTTTTTCTCTTTTTTTTGTGGGTTTTGTTTTGGTGGATGATTGATTGATTCGGGTTTGGGGTTTGTTAGGACTGTTGCATGTTGTTACTCTAGTGTTCTGCCTGTTCTTGCATGGTTAAGGTTTGGTTCTTTTTGGATGGATTCTTTGTGCTTGTGCTGTCTCATTGGTGGGTTCTGTTTTTCTCTGCTTCTCTGATTTTGGTTTTCTTGGACTATCTCATTTGCATTGAACTGGTATTTTTCCTTTGATTTTGGTGGGAATCTAATGTGGGTCTTGTTGATTTTGTGTCTAGAACATATTTCCTGTTGGCTTGTAGACAATGCGCGTGATTCTTGTTTTTTTATTTTTATTTATTTTTTTACTTTTTACTGATGATTTTGATGGAAGGCTCGTTTGATTCATTATAATTTTTAATTAAGAAGGGAAGCTAGGTAATGGATACTGTTGGGGGCTTTTTTGATATGAAATTCAGGGTGTTTAGTGGAACAGAAAAGGATCCTCTGTAAATATGTTACTGAAAAGCCAAAGAAGCATACTACTATGTGTGTATAAGCTACTTGGAAGGTAATTCTGGAATTCTGGATTGCTTTCTATGCTGCCTCTGTTGGGCATGCTTAAATACAGTTTTCTGTTCATTCAATAGGGCTTCTGATTAATGCTTTGTTCACTAGGATGCGACTACATTTGATATTGTCTGGCCTTCTTTATGAGTTTCTCTTCTAGCTCTGTATCTCTTTTAGCATTGAATCAATAATCTGCAGGTGCTTTGGTTAATTACTTAAATAGATCTCAAAGTACAAAACATCTGCCTGAGACTGAGAAATGTTGAATGTGGTGAAGCCCGTTGTTTATGAGGTGGAGGATGGAGAAGAGGAGAGTGGTTTGAAGGAGATTGTTGGGTTGGGTCATGATCAAAGGCTTTATTTTCCTGTTGTTTTCATTGGAGGAAGGCTTTTGGGTGGACTTGATCAACTAATGGCTGTTCATATTTCTGGTGATTTGGTGCCAATCTTGAAAGAAGCTGGGGCTTTGTGGTTGTGATTTGTAACTACTTTGTCATTTTTTTCTTCCTTATTGACTCATGGTTAAGCTTCAGTTTCTCCACCTAGCAGATATTAGTTTTGTGGAAATCTGATGGTCTTTGTCTTTACTTATTTTGACCACCTGTAATAGTGTAATTGATGCTTGTCCACACTCATTCAACAAGAAAAACAGGTGGTGGAAAGAGCCACTCCACCAAGTAATCTGGGTTTGGGCTAACGTTCCCAATCTGACTTAATTTTTTCATGCTCACAACTTCAGCTGACCTGGGCGGGGCCCACCTTGCCTGATAGAAGGCGTTCGTATCACACTTCCTGGCAAAGAGAAGTCCAAGTTTTACGGAGTGGGTTAGAATAACAAATTTATTTAAAGCACAAAAAAGTGGCTAAGGAATAACAGTGAAGAATTTTTTCCACGGTTATTAACCGTAACCGAACCATTTCATACGGTTAACCACGGTTCAGTTTTCCCCCATTTTTGTGTATACGGTTAGGTTACGGTTTTGAAAAATAGAAAACCGCGGTTACGGTTCGGTTAACGGTTTTCCCAACATGACCGGTTAACAGAACCGTTCCACCCCTAACAAAGAAGAAGGAAAGAACAAATCTAAAACAAACTAATAAATTGCATAAAAGGAAAGAAAAAGAATAGTAAGGAAAACAAGTAAAAAGAATTTTACCCACAATATGCTCGCCAGAGCTCCGGTGAAGTCGCCGGTGAAGACGACCAGAAAAGTTCGCCGGAGAGAAGCGGGGACCGCCGGCGCGTAGAAGAGCTCGTGGGGAAGAGAACCCAAGTATGGTCACTTGTTGGAGAGTGGCGAGCGCGGGTATATCTAACCGGAAAGCATGGACATCGCCGGCGAGAATGTGGGCTCTGGTGGCACTTGTTTAATAGAAGAATTGGGTAGAATGGAAAAGAGGAAGGAGAGGAGGGTATTGGAGAAAAATGGGGGAGGAGAGTGGTGGTGTATGTGGTGGTGAGGGTTGGTTGTGGGAGGGAAAGATAGAAGAAGGGTGTTTAAAGAAGAACAACAGAGAGTGGGGAAGGGGCTGCTAGGCCTTAAGAAGTGTCTCACAGTTCTTTTTTTCCGGGATTTTCTGGCGTCAGACGCCCGGAGGCAGAGAGCAGGCGGTTTTAAGAAAAATCCAGGCATCCGGCGTCCAGACGCCCTGGTATGGCGTCCGGGGTCCAGACGCCCAGGTATGGCGTCCGGACGCCCCATTCCAGTGAGCAAGGCATCTGACAATTGATTCGGGCGTCCAGACACCAAGATCTGGCGTCCAGACATCACAAAAGTTTTTTTTTTACCAGAATTCGCTCTCAATGGTGCGGACTAACCACCTAAAGGTATCCCTCTCCTTCATCATGGGTTACTCAAAATGGACTCAATTTTGACAATAAAAATGACGAAAAGACACTGACACCTACGCTACGACTCAATTTACAGTCGGGTTTCCTCCCGCAAGAGCTTGGTTTAACGTCGTCAGCGAGACGTCGAGTACTATCAGCCCATAAGATAGGACGGTTCCATTAAAACAATGGACTCCACCACTTCACCTTCAGTAATACCCTTTTATATAGGGTTTCAACCGTTGACCATTTACCTTAAGAAAACCCCTTTCTACTGCCCCATGATAAAATACCTTGGTTACCACATACGGTCCATCCCACCTTGCCTTGCTAAACCGACGCCCGCACATTTCATTGGTGATACTGGTCACAGTGGGGGTGGTAGGAAAAAATGGAAAATCACCTGCATTGGGGTGACAACCGAGGGCATGCGCAATGTCCCTCTCGGTTACAGTAATGTCATGTCCATCAACAGTGGAGGACACGACATCGTCATTTTGCCCCGTGATTTCAAAATTTTGGTAGAGAAGGCATACCGAACGGGGGCACGCCGGGGGAAAAGTTCCACAAACCGCCCAACGTGTGGATTGGTCGGATTAGAAAAAATCCAAGTCAAATGTGGTATGCTTTTCTAGGGGTCGATTGGCCCATTCTACAGATGGTTGTTCAAGAGTAGGAGTGGGTGCACTCCATTTGTGGTGTTTTGGATTGGAAGAGCCCTCATCTGCAGGGGCTTTGGACTTACTTGTCCCTCTTCGAAAAAAAAAAATTTTAAATGCAAGCGACAAAGAATAGGGGTGTAAAAAAAACCGAATAACCGTCTAACCGAACCGAACCGAACAGCGGTTAATAACCGTGGTTCACGGTTCGGTTACGGTTACGGTTATTGAACTTCAAAAACCGCACCCTACGTTTCGGTTACGGTTTTCTGGAATTTGCTCTTTTATTATCTTCTTTTTGTGAGTTTTTTTTTGTGGGTTTTGTTTTGGTGGATGATTGATTGATTGGGGTTTGGGGTTTGTTAGGACTGTTGCATGTTGTTACTCTAGTGTTCTGCCTGTTCTTGCATGGTTAAAGTTTGGTTCGTTTTGCTTGGATTCTTTGTTCTTGTACTATCTCATTGGTGGGTTTTGTTTTTCTCTGCTTCTCTTATTTGGGTTTTCTTGGACTGTCTCATTTGCGTTGAACTGGTGTTTTTCCTTTGATTTTGGTGAGAATCTAATGTGGGTCTTGTTGATTTTGTATCTAGAACATATTACCTGTTGGCATGTAGACAATGCGCTTGATTCTTGTTTATTTATTTTTATTTATTTTTTTACTTTTTACTGATGATTTTGATGGAAGGCTTGTATGATTCATTATAATTTTTAATTAAGAAGGGAAGCTAAGTAATGGATACTATTGGGGGCTTTTTTGATGTGAAATTCAGGGTGTTTAGTGGAACAGAAAAGGATCCTCTGTAAATATGTTACTGAAAAGCCAAAGAAGCATACTACTAAGCATGTATAAGCTATTTGGAAGGTAATTCTGGTTTTCTGGATTGCTTTCTATGCTGCCTCTGTTGGGCATTCTTAAATACTGTTTTCAGTCCATTCAATAGGGCTTCTGATTAATGCTTTGTTCACTAGGATGCGACTATATTTGATATTGTCTAGCCTTCTTTATGAGTTGCTCTTCTAGCTCTGTATCTCTTTTAGCATTGAATTAATAATCTGCAGGTACTTTGGTTAAATACTTAAATAGATCTCAAAGTTCAAAACATCTCCCTGAGACTGAGAAATGTTGAATGTGGTGAAGCCTGTTGTTTTTGAGGTGGAGGATGGAGAAGAGGAGAGTGGTTTGAAGGAGATTGTTGGGTTGGGTCATGATCAAAGGCTGCAATTTCCTGTTGTTTTCATTGGAGGAAGGCTTTTGGGTGGACTTGATCAATTAATGGCTGTTCATATTTCTGGTGATTTGGTGCCAATCTTGAAAGAAGCTGGGGCTTTGTGGTTGTGATTTGTAACTACTTTGTCATTTTTTTCTTCCTTATTGACTCATGGTTAAGCTTCAGTTTCTCCACCTAGCAGATATTAGGTTTGTGGAAATCTGATGGTCTTTGTCTTTACTTGTTTTGACCACCTGTAATAGTGTAATTGATGCTTGCCCACACTCATTTAACAAGAAAAACAGGTGGTGGAAAGAGCCACTCCACCAAGTAATCTAGGTTTGGGCTAACGTTCCCAATCTGACTTAATTTTTTCATGCTCACAACTTCAGCTGACCTGGGCGGGTCCCACCTCGCCTGATAGAAGGCGTTCGTATCACACTTCCTGGCAAAGAGAAGTCCAAGTTTTATGGAGTGGGTTAGAATAGCAAATTTATTTAAAGCACAAAAAAGTGGCTAAGGAATAACAGTGAAGAATTTTTTCCACGGTTATTAACCGTAACCGAACCATTTCATACGGTTAACCACGGTTCAGTTTTCCACCGTTTTTGTGGATACGGTTACGGTTACGGTTTTGAAAAATAGAAAACCATGGTTACGGTTCGGTTAACGGTTTTCCCAACATGACCGGTTAACCGAACCGTTACACCCCTAACAAATAAGGAAAGAACAAACCTAAAACAACCTAACACAATTGCAAAAAAGTAAAGAAAAAGAATAGTATGGAAAACAAGTAAAAAGAATTTTACCCACAATATGCTCGCCGGAGCTCCGGTGAAGTCGCCGGAGAAGACGACCGGAAAAGTTCGCCGGAGAGAAGCGGGGACCGCCGGCGCGTTGAAGAGTTCGTGGGGAAGAGAACCCAAGTATGCTCACTTGTCGGAGAGTGGCGAGCGCCGGTATATCTAACCGGAAAGCGTGAACATCGCCGGCGAGAATGTGGGCTCCGGTGGCACTTGTTTAATAGAAGAATAGGGTGGAATGGAAGAGGGGAAGGAGAGGAGGGTAATGGAGAAAAATGGGGGAGGAGAGTGGTGGTTTATGTTTTGGTGAGGGTTGGTTTGGGAGAGAAAGATAGAAGAAGGTGGTTTAAAGAAGAAGAACAGAGAGTGGGGAAGGGGCTGCGAGGCCTTAAGAAGTGTCCCACGTTTTTTTTTTTTTCCGGGATTTTCTGGCGTCAGACTCCCGGAGGCAGAGAGCAGGCGGTTTTAAGAAAATCTAGGCGTCCGGCGTCCAGATGCCCCGGTATGGCGTCCGGACGCCCCATTCCAGAGAGCAAGGCGCCTGACAATTAATTCGGGCGTCCGGACACCGAGATCTGGCTTCCGGACGCCGCAAAAGTTTTTTTTTTTTTTTTACTAGAATTCGCTCTCAATGGTGCGGACTAACCACCTAAAGGTATCCCTCTCCTTCATCATGGGTGACTCAAAATGGACTCAATTTTGACAATAAAAATGAAGAAAAGACACGGACACCTACGCTACGACTCTATTTACAGTCGGGTTTCCTCCCGCAAGGGCTTGGTTTAACGTCGTCAGCGAGGCGTCGAGTACTATCAGCCCATATGATAGGACGGTTCCATTAAAACAATGGACTCCACCACTTCACCTTCAGTAATACCCTCTATATAGGGTTTCAACCGTTGACCATTTACCTTAAGAAAACCCCCAGTGTTGGGGTTGCGAATTTCTACTGCCCCATGATAAAAAAACCTTGGTTGCCACATACGGTCCATCCCACCTTGCCTTGCTAAACCGACCCCCGCACATTTCATTGGTGATACTGGTCACAGTGGGGGTGGTAGGAAAAAATGGAAAATCACCTGCAATGGGGTGACAACCGAGGGCATGAGCAATGTCCCTCTCGGTTACAGTAATGTCATGTCCATCAACGGTGGAGGACAAAACATCGTCATTCTGCCCCGTGATTTCAAAATTTTGGTAGAAAAGGCATACCAAACGGGGGTACGCCGGGGGAAAAGGTCCACAAAGAGCCGTCCATTGACGCAGACATAATTGCTTAACCGCCCAACGTGTTGATTGGTCGGCTTCAAAAAAATTCAAGTCAAATGTGGTATGCTTGTCTAAGGGTCGATTGGCCCATTCTACAGATGGTTGTTCAAGAGTAGGAGTGGGTGAACTCCTTTTGTGGGGTTGTGGATTGGAAGAGCCCTCATCTGCAGGGGCTTTGGACTTACTTCTCCCTCTTCGAAACATTTTTTTTTTAAATGCAAGCGACAAAGAATAGGGGTGTAAAAAAAACCGAATAATTGTCTAGCCGAACCGAACCGAACCACGGTTAATAACCGTGGTCCACGGTTCGGTTACGGTTAGGGTTATTGAACTTCAAAAACCGCACCCTACGGTTCGGTTACGGTTTTCTGGAATTTGCTCTTTTATTATCTTCTTTTTGTGAGTTTTTTCTTCTTTTTTTTTAGGGTTTTGTTTCGGTGGATGATTGATTGATTGGGGTTTGGGGTTTGTTAGGACTGTTGCATGTTGTCACTCTAGTATTCTGCCTGTTCTTGCATGGTTAAAGTTTGGTTCTTTTTGCTTGGATTCTTTGTTCCTGTACTATCTCATTGGTGGGTTCTGTTTTTCTCTGCTTCTCTGATTTGGTTTTTCTTGGACTATCTCATTTGCGTTGAACTGGTGTTTTTCCTTTGATTTTGGTGAGAATCTAATGTGGGTCTTGTTGATTTTGTGTCTAGAACTTATTACCTGTTGGCTTGTAGACAATGCGCGTGATTCTTGTTTATTTATTTTTATTAATTTTTTGACTTTTTACTAATGATTTTGATGGAAGGCTTGTATGATTCATTATAATTTTTAATTAAGAAGGGAAGCTAAGTAATGGATACTGTTGGGGGCCTTTTTGATATGAAATTCAAGGTGTTTAGTGGAACAGAAAAGGATCCTCTATAAATATGTTACTGAAAAGCCAAAGAAGCATACAACTATGTATGTATAAGCTACTTGGAAGGTAATTCTGGTATTCTGGATTGCTTTCTATGCTGCCTCTGTTGGGCATTCTTAAATACTGTTTTCAGTTCATTCAATAGGGCTTCTGATTAATGCTTTGTTCACTAGGATGCGGCAATATTTGATATTGTCTAGCCTTCTTTATGAGTTGCTCTTCTATTTCTGTATCTCTTTTAGCATTGAATCAATAATCTGCAGGATGGAGGATGGAGAAGAGGAGAGTGGTTTGAAGGAGATTGTTGGGTTGGGTCATGATCAAAGGCTGCAATTTCCTGCTATTTTCATTGGGGGAAGGCTTGTGGGTGGACTTGATCAATTAGTGGCTGTTCATATTTCTGGTGATTTGGTGCCAATCTTGAAAGAAGCTGGGGCTTTGTGGTTGTGAATTGTAACTACTTTGTCATTTTTTTCTTCCTTATTGTCTCATGGTTAAGCTTCAGTTTCTCCACCTAGCCGATATTAGGTTTGTGGAAATCTGATGGTCTTTGTCTTTACTTGTTTTGACCACCTGTAATAGTGTAATTGATGCTTGCCCACCCTCATTCAACAAGAAAAACAGGTGGTGGAAAGAGCCACTCCACCAAGTAATCTCGGTTTGGGCTAACGTTCCCAATCTGACTTAAAGTTTTCATGCTCACAACTTCAACTGACCTGGGCGGGGCCCACCTTCCCTGATAGAAGGCGTTCGTATCACACTTCCTAGCAAAGAGAAGTCCAAGATTTACTGAGTGGGTTGGAATAGCAATTTTATTTAAAGCACAAAAAAAGTGGCTAGGGAATAACAAGGAAGAATTTTTTCCACGGTTATTAACCGTGACCGAACCATTTCATACGGTTAACCACGGTTCAGTTTTCCACCGTTTTTGTGGATACGGTTACAGTTACGGTTTTGAAAAATAGAAAACCGCAGTTACGGTTCGGTTAACGGTTTTCTCAACATGACCGGTTAACCGAACCGTTACACCCCTATAAAAAGAAGAAGGAAAGAACAAATCTAAAACAACCTAACACAATTGCAAAAAAGAAAAGAAAAAGAATAGTAAGGAAAAGAAGTAAAAAGAATTTTACCCACAATATGCTCGTCGGAGCTCCGGTGAAGTCGCCGGAGTAGAGGACCAGAAAAGTTCGCCGGAGAGAAGCGGCGACCGCCGGCGCGTAGAAGAGCTCGTGCGGAAGAGAACCCAAGTATGCTCACTTGTTGGAGAGTGGCGAGCGCGGGTATATCTAACCGGAAAGCGTGCACATCGCCTGCGAGAAAGTGGGCTCCGGTGGCACTTGTTTAATAGAAGAATGGGGTAGAATGGAAGAGGGGAAGGAGAGGAGGGTAATGGAGAAAAATGGGGGAGGAGAGTGGTGGTGTATGTGGTGGTGAGGGTTGGTTGTGGGAGAGAAAGATTGAAGAAGGGTGTTTAAAGAAGAAGACAGAGAGTGGGGAAGGGGCTGCTAGGCCTTAAGAAGTGTCCCACGTTTTTTTTTTTTTCGGGATTTTCTGGCGTCAGATGCCCGGAGGCAGAGAGCAGGCGGTTTTAAGAAAAATCTGGGCGTCCGGCGTCCAGACGCCCTGGTATGGCGTCCGGACGCCCCATTCCAGAGAGCAAGGCACCTGACAATTAATTCGGGCGTCCGGACACCGAGATCTGGCGTACGGACGCCACAAAAGGTTTTTTTTTTTTTACCAGAATTCGCTGTCAATGGTGCGGACTAACCACCTAAAGGTATCCCTCTCCTTCATCATGGGTGACTCAAAATGGACTCAATTTTGACAATAAAAATGACGAAAAGACACTGACACCTACGCTACGACTCTATTTACAGTCAGGTTTCCTCCCGCAAGAGCTTAGTTTAACGTCGTCAGCGAGACGTCGAGTACTATCAGCCTATAAGATAGGACGGTTCCATTAAAACAATGGACTCCACCACTTCACCTTCAGTAATACCCTCTATATAGGGTTTCAACCGTTGACCATTTACCTTAAGAAAACCCCCAGTGTTGGGGTTGCGAATTTCTACTGTCCCATGATAAAAAACCTTGGTTACCACATACGGTCCATCCCACCTTGCCTTGCTAAACCGACCCCCGCACATTTCATTGGTAATACTGGTCATAGTGGGGGTGGTAGGAAAAAATAGAAAATCACTTGCATTGGGGTGACAACCGAGGGCATGAGCAATGTCCCTATCGGTTACAGTAATGTCATGTCCATCAACGGTGGAGGACAAGACATCGTCATTCTGCCCCGTGATTTCAAAATTTTGGTAGAAAAGGCATACCAAACGGGGGTACGCCGAGGGAAAAGGTCCACAAAGAGCCGTGCATTGACGCAGACGTAATTGCTGAACCGCCCAACGTGTGGATTGGTCGGCTTCAAAAAAATTCAGGTCGTATGTGGTATGCTTGTCTAAGGGTCGATTGGCCCACTCTACAGATGGTCTTTCAAGAGTAGGAGTGGGTGCACTCCGTTTGTGGGGTTGTGGATTGGAAGAGCCCTCATCTGCAGGGGCTTTGGACTTACTTGTCCCTCTTCGAAAAAAAAAATTTAAATGCAAGCGACAAAGAATAGGGGTGTAAAAAAAACCGAATAACCGTCTATCCGAACCGAACCGAACCTCGTTTAATAACCGTGGTTCACAGTTCGGTTACGGTTACGGTTATTGAACTTCAAAAACCGCACCCTACGGTTCGGTTACGGTTTTCTAGAATTTGCCCTTTTATTATCTTCTTTTTGTGAGTTTTTAGTTTTTGTGGATTTTGTTTCGGTGGATGATTGATTGATTGGGGTTTGGGGTTTGCAAGGACTGTTGCATGTTGTTACTCTAGTGTTCTGCCTGTTCTTGCATGGTTAAAGTTTGGTTCTTTTTGCTTGGATTCTTTGTTCTTGTACTCTCTCATTGGTGGGTTCTGTTTTTTCTCTGCTTCTCTAATTTTGGTTTTCTTCGACTATCTCATTTGTGTTGAACTGGTGTTTTTCCTTTGATTTTTGTGAGAATCTAATGTGGGTCTTGTTGATTTTGTGTCTAGAACATATTACCTGTTGGCTTGTAGACATGGCGCGTTATTCTTGTTTATTTATTTTTATTTATTTTTTTACTTTTTACTGATGATTTTGATGGAAGGCTTGTATGATTCATTATAATTTTTAATTAAGAAGGGTAGCTAAGTAATGGATACTGTTGGGGGCTTTTTTGATATGAAATTCAGGGTGTTTAGTGGAACAGAAAAGTATCCTCTGTAAATATGTTACTGAAAAGCCAAAGAAGCATACTACTATGTATGTATAAGCTACTTGGATGGTAATTCTGGTATTCTAGATTGCTTTCTATGCTGCCTCTGCTGGGCATGCTTAAATACTGTTTTCAGTCCATTCAATAGGGCTTCTGATTAATGCTTTGTTCACTAGGATGCGACAATATTTGATATTGTCTAGCCTTCTTTTTGTGTTTCTCTTCTAGTTCTGTATCTCTTTTAGCATTGAATCAATAATCTGCAGGTACTTTGGTTAAATAATTAAATGGACCTCAAAGTTCAAAACATCTGCCTGAGACTGAGAAATGTTGAATGTGGTGAATCCTGCTGTTTATGAGGTGGAGGATGGAGAAGAGGAGAGTGGTTTGAAGGAGATTGTTGGGTTGGGTCATGATCAAAGGCTGCAATTTCCTGCTGTTTTCATTGGAGGAAGGCTTGTGGGTGGACTTGATCAATTAATGGCTGTTCATATTTCTGGTGTTGGTGCCAATCTTGAAAGAAGCTGGGGCTTTGTGGTTGGGATTTGTAACTACTTTGTCATTTTTTTCTTCCTTATTGTCTCGTGGTTAAGCTTCAGTTTCTCCACCTAGCAGATATTAGTTTTGTGGAAATCTGATGGTCTTTGTCTTTACTTGTTTTGACCACCTATAATAGTGTAATTGATGCTTGCCCTCCCTCATTCAACAAGAAAAACAGGTGGCGGAAAGAGCCACTCCACCAAGTAATCTGGGTTTGGGCTAATGTTCCCAATCTGACTTAATTTTTTCATGCTCACAACTTCAGCTGACCTGGGCGGGGCCCACCTTGCCTGATAGAAGGCGTTCGTAGCACACTTCCTGGCAAAGGGATTGCCATGTTTTACTGAGTGGGTTGGAATCACAATTTTATTTAAAGCACAAAAAAAGTGGCTAAGAAATAACAATGAAGAATTTTTTCCACGGTTATTAACCGTAACCGAACCATTTCATAAGGTTAACCACGGTTCAGTTTTCCACCGTTTTTGTGGATACGGTTACGGTTACGGTTTTGAAAAATAGAAAACCGCGGTTACGGTTCGGTTAACGGTTTTCCCAACATGACCGGTTAACCGAACCGTTACACCCCTAACAAAGAAAAAGGAAAGAACAAATCTAAAACAACCTAACTTAATTGCAAAAAAGAAAAGAAAAAGAATACTAAGGAAAACAAGTAAAAAGAATTTTACCCACAGTATGCTCGCCGGAGCTCCGGTGAAGTCGCCGGAGTAGAGGACCAGAAAAGTTCGCCGGAGAGAAGCGGCGACCGCCGGCGCGTAGAAGAGCTCGTGCGGAAGAGAACCCAAGTATGCTCACTTGTTGGAGAGTGGCGAGCGCGGGTATATCTAACCGGAAAGCATGGACATCGCTGGCGAGAATGTGGGCTCCGGTGGCACTTGTTTAATAGAAGAATGGGGTAGAATGGAAGAGGGGAAGGAGAGGAAGGTAATGGAGAAAAATGGGGGAGGAGAGTGGTGGTGTATGTGGTGGGGAGGGTTGGTTGTGGGAGAGAAAGATAGAAGAAGGGTGTTTAAAGAAGACGAACAGAGAGTGGGGAAGGGGCTGCTAGGCCTTAAGAAGTGTCCCTTTTTTTTCCGGGATTTTAAGGCGTCAGACGCCCGGAGGCAGAGAGCAGGCGGTTTTAAGAAAAATCCGGGCGTCCAGTCGCCCCGGTATGGCGTCCGGACGCCCCATTCCAGAGAGCAAGGCACCTGACAATTAATTCGAGCGTCCAGACACCGAGATCTGGCGTCCGGACGCCCCAAAAGTTTTGTTTTTTACCAGAATTCGCTCTCAATGGTGCGGACTAACCACCTAAAGGTATCCCTCTCCTTCATCATGGGTGACTCAAAATGGACTCAATTTTGAGAATAAAAATGACGAAAAGACACTGACACCTACGCTACGACTCTATTTACAGTCGGGTTTCCTCCCGCAAGAGCTTGGTTTAACGTCGTCAGCAAGACGTCGAGTACTATCAGCCCATAAGATAGGACGGTTCCATTAAAACAATGGACTCCACCACTTTACCTTCAGTAAGACCCTCTATATAGGGTTTCAACCGTTGACCATTTACCTTAAGAAAACCCCCAGTGTTGGGGTTGCGAATTTCTACTGCCCCATGATAAAAAACCTTGGTTACCACATACGGTCCATCCCACCTTGCCTTGCTAAACCGACCCCCGCACATTTCATTGGTGATACTGGTCACAGTGGGGGTGGTAGGAAAAAATGGAAAATCACCTGCATTGGGGTGACAACCGAGGCCATGAGCAATGTCCCTCTCGGTTACAGTAATGTCATGTCCATCAACGGTGGAGGACAAGACATCGTCATTCTGCCCCGTGATTTCAAAATTTTGGTAGAAAAGGCATACCAAACGGGGGTACGCCGGGGGAAAAGGTCCACAAAGAGCCGTCCATTGACGCAGATGTAATTGCTGAACCACCCAACATGTGGATTGGTCGGCTTCAAAAAAATCCAAGTCAAATGTGGTATGCTTGTCTAAGGGTCGATTGGCCCATTCTTCAGATGGTTGTTCAAGAGTAGGAGTGGGTGCACTCTGTTTGTGGGGTTGTGGATTGGAAGAGCCCTCATCTGCAGGGGCTTTGGACTTACTTCTCCCTCTTCGAAGCATTTTTTTTAAATGCAAGCGACAAAGAATAGGGGTGTAAAAAAAACCGAATAACCGTCTAACCGAACCGAACCGAACAACGGTTAATAACCGTGGTTCACGGTTCGGTTACGGTTACGGTTATTGAACTTCAAAAACTGCACCCTACGGTTCGGTTACGGTTTTCTGGAATTTGCTCTTTTATTATCTTCTTTTTGTGAGTGTTTTCTCTTCTTTTTTCTGGGGGGTTTTGTTTCGGTGGATGATTGATTGATTGGGGTTTGGGGTTTTTTAGGACTGTTGCATGTTGTTACTCTAGTGTTCTGCCTGTTCTTGCATGGTTAAAGTTTGGTTCTTTTTGCTTGGATTCTTTGTTCTTGTACTATCTCATTGGTGGCTTCTGTTTTTCTCTGCTTCTCTGATTTGGGTTTTCTTAGACTATCTCATTTGCGTTGAACTGGTGTTTTTGCTTTGATTTTGGTGAGAATCTAATGTGGGTCTTGTTGATTTTGTGTCTAGAACATATTACCTGTTGGCTTGTAGACAATGCGCGTGATTCTTGTTTATTTATTTTTATTTATTTTTTTACTTTTTACTGATGATTTTGATGGAAGGGTTGTACGATTCATTATAATTTTTAATTAAGAAGGGACTAAGTAATGGATACTGTTGGGGGCTTTTTTGATATGAAATTCAGGGTGTTTAGTGGAACAGAAAAGGATCCTCTGTAAATATGTTACTGAAAAGCCAAAGAAGCATACTACTATGTATGTATAAGCTACTTGGATGGTAATTCTGGTATTCTAGATTGCTTTCTATGCTGCCTCTGTTGGGCATGCTTAAATACTGTTTTCAGTCCATTCAATAGGGCTTCTGATTAATGCTTTGTTCACTAGGATGCGACAATATTTGATATTGTCTAGCCTTCTTTATGAGTTGCTCTTCTAGTTCTGTATCTCTTTTAGCATTGAATCAATAATCTGCAGGTACTTTGGTTAAATACTTAAATAGATCTCAAAGTTCAAAACATCTGCCTGAGACTGAGAAATGTAGAATGTGGTGAAGCCTGTTGTTTATGAGGTGGAGGATGGAGAAGAGGAGAGTGGTTTGAAGGAGATTGTTGGGTTGGGTCATGATCAAAGGCTGCAATTTCCTGCTCTTTTCATTGGAGGAAGGCTTGTGGGTGGACTTGATCAATTAATGGTTGTTCATATTTCTGGTGATTTGGTGTCAATCTTGAAAGAAGCTGGGGCATTGTGGTTGTGATTTGTAACTACTTTGTCATTTTTTTCTTCCTTACTGTCTCATGGTTAAGCTTCAGTTTCTCCACCTAGCAGATATTAGTTTTGTGGAAATCCGATGGTCTTTGTCTTTACTTGTTTTGACCACCTATAATAGTGTAATTGATGCTTGCCCACCCTCATTCAACAAGAAAAACAGGTGGTGGAAAGAGCCACTCCACCAAGTAATCTGGGTTTGGGCTAACGTTCCCAATCTGACTTAATTTTTTCATGCTCACAACTTCAGCTGACCTGGGCGGGGCCCACCTTGCCTGATAGAAGGCGTTCGTATCACACTTCCTGGGAAAGAGAAGTCCAAGTTTTACTGAGTGGGTTGGAATAGCAATTTTCTTTAAAGCACAAAAAAAGTGGGTAAGGAATAACAATGATGAATTTTTTCCACGGTTATTAACCGTAACCGAACCATTTCATACGGTTAACCACGGTTCAGTTTTCTACCGTTTTTGTGGATACGGTTACGGTTACGGTTTTGAAAAATAGAAAACCGCGGTTACGGTTCGGTTAACGGTTTTCCCAACATGACCAGTTAACCGAACATGACCGGTTAACCGAACCGTTACACCCCTAACAAAGAAGAAGGAAAGAACAAATCTAAAACAACCTAACACAATTGCAAAAAGGAAAAGAAAAAGAATAGTAAGGAAAACAAGTAAAAACAATTTTACCCACAATATACTCGCCGGAGCTCTGGTGAAGTCGCCGGAGAAGATGTCCGGAAAAGTTCGCCGGAGAAAGGCGGGGACCGCCGGCGCGTAGAAGAGCTTGTGGGGAGCGGCGAGCGCCGATATATCTAACCGGAAAGCGTGGACATCGCCGGCAGGAATGTGGGCTTCGGTGGCACTTGTTTAATAGAAGAATGGGGTAGAATGGATGAGGGGAAGGAGAGGAGGGTAATGGAGAAAAATGGGGAAGGAGAGTGGTGGTGTATGTGGTGGTGAGGGTTGGTTGTGGGAGAGAAAGATAGAAGAAGGGTGTTTAAAGAAGAAGAACAGAGAGTGGGGAAGGGGCTGCTAGGGAAGTGTCCCTCGTTTTTTTTTTCCGGGATTTTCTGGCGTCCAGACGCCCGGAGGTTGAGAGCAGGCGGTTTTTACAGTCGGGTTTCCTCCCGCAAGAGCTTAAATACAGTCGGTTTTTACAGTCGGGTTTCCTCCCGAAGGCTGAGAGCAGGCTGAGAGAAAGATAGAAGAAGGGTGTTTAAATGACGAAAAGACACTGACACCTACGCTACGACTCTATTTACAGTTGGGTTTCCTCCCGCAAGAGCTTGGTTTAACGTCGTCAGCGAGACGTCGAGTACTATCAGCCCATAAGATAGGACGGGTCCATTAAAACAATGGACTCCACCACTTCACCTTCGATAATACCCTCTATATAGGGTTTCAACCGTTGACCATTTTCCTTAAAAAAAACCCCAGTGTTGGGGTTGCGAATTTCTACTGCCCCATGATAAAAAACCTTGGTTACCACATTCGGTCCATCCCACCTTGACCGTAATTTACCTGGAAAGAGTCGCAACTTGGAATTGAAAAGCCATACCTTTTGATTAGGCTCAAAGGACTTTCGCGAAATGTTTTTGTAATGGAAAGCTTTAGTCCGGGCCTTGTAAATCTTCGAACTAATGTAGGCTTCGTTCCGAATTTCTTCTAACTCATTTAGTTGGAGTTTCCGAGTAGAACCGGCAGCGGTCATATCAAAATTGAATTGCTTTATAGTCGACATGGCGCGGCACTAATCAATATGGAGACATTCCAATTGGAGTCTTATAAGAAGTATGGTACGCCCATAAAGCATCATTTAACCGCAAAGACCAATCTTTGCGGTCGGGCTTCACCTTTTCAAAAATACGCTTCACCTCCCTATTGGTCACTTCGACTTGGTCGTTGGTTTGAGGATGATAAGGTGTAGCTACCTTGTGTGTGATGGAGTACTTCTTTACCAGCGCCTCGAAGTGTTTATTCACAAAATGGGTGCCCTCGTCACTTATTATTGCTCGCGGACATCCAAAGCGACTGAAAATATTGCTTTGCAGGAATTTGACCACAACTTTATGGTTATTAGTCTTAGTAGCAGCCACTTCCACCCACTTGGACACGTAATCAACCGCCACTAGAATGTATTGAAAACCAAAAGACGGCGGAAATGGTCCCATAAAATCGATGCCCCACACATCAAAAATTTCTACAATCAAAATCCGTTGTAGGGGCATCATGTTCCTCCTAGACATGTTACCTGTTTACTGACAGCGCAAACAAGTTTTGCAAAACTGATGAGCATCTCCAAAAAGAGTGGGCCAATAGAAGCCAGTCTGTAAAACTTTCGCAGCAGTTTTCTTCCCACTGAAATGTCCTCCACATGCTAGAGAGTGACAGAAAGTAAGTATACTGTTATATTCACTTCGGGTACACATCGCCTGATCACTTGGTCTGGACAAAACTTGAAAAGCTCAGGATCCTCCCAAGAATACATCTTTACTTGGGAGAAGAAATGATCCTTGTCCTGCTTGGACCAATTTGAAGGAATCGCCCCCACTGCTAGATAATTCACAATATGAGCATACCAGGGGGGGGCGATTTTGGGACACCGTAAACAATTGCTCATCTGGAAATGAGTCATGTAAGGGTAAGGTGTCTTCTGTGGTATTCACCAAGATCTGGGATAGGTGGTCAGCTACACTATTTTCGGAACCCTTCTTGTCCCGAATCTCAAAGTCGAATTCTTGAAGTAACAGAATCCACCTAATCAATCTTGGCTTAGTGTCCTTTTTCGACAATAAGTACCGCAACGCAGCATGGTCTGCGAACACTATGACTTTCGATCCTAACAGATAAGACCGAAATTTATCCAAAGCAAACACAACAGCCAACAATTCCTTCTCCATCGTGGTGTAATTCAGTTGGGCATCGGAGAGGGTCTTGCTAGCATAATAGATAATATGTGGAACCTTGTTCACCTGTTGGCCCAGGACTGCACCGACAGCATAGTCGGAAGCATCGCACATAATCTCAAACGGATGGGCCCAATCCGGTGACTGAATGATAAGGGCGGTGGACAGGGCCTCCCGCAGCTTTTCAAAAGCTTGCATGCAAGCCTCGTTAAAGTCAAACGAGGCCTCCTTGGTGAGCAATGCATACAAGGGTCTAGAGATCTTACTAAAGTCTTTAATAAATCTGCTGTAAAACCCTGCATGTCCTAAAAAGGAACGAACTTGCTTAACTGTTGAGGGAGGTGGAAGTTTGGATATCAGATCAACCTTGGCCTCATCCACCTCAATGCCTCTAGCGGAAACGATATGCCCCCAAAACGATGCCCTCTCGCACCATGAAATGAATTTTCTCCCAACTCAAGACCAAGTTTGTCTCGGTACAACGTTTCAGCTCCTTTGCCAAATTATGGAGACATTCATCAACTGAAGGTCCGAAAACAGAGAAATCATCCATAAACACCTCTAAGAATTTCTCCACCATGTCCGAGAAAATAGACATCATACACCGTTGAAAAGTCATGGGTGCATTACAGAGTCCGAATGGCATCCGCCGGTAAGCGAATGTACCGAAAGGACAAGTGAAAGTTGTTTTCTCCTGATCATCGGGGTAGACGGCCACTTGGTTATATCCGGAATAACCATCCAGGAAGCAATAAAAACTTTGGCCACCCAGCCTTTCTAAGATCTGGTCAATGAAAGGTAGTAGGCAATGGTCCTTTCGGGTCATGGAATTTAACTTTCGATAATCAATGCACACGCGCCACCCAATAGTGGTTCGTGTGGGAATTAGTTCTCCGTTCTCATTTTCCACAACCGTGATGCCAGACTTCTTTGGCACCACTTGAGTAGGGCTCACCCACTTGCTATCAGAAATTGGGTATATAATACCCGCATCCAGAAGCTTCAGTACTTCTTTCATGACCACCTCTTTCATGTTAGGATTTAAACGACGCTGCATTTCACGTGACGGTTTCGCGTCATCTTCGCAATGAATGCGGTGCATGCAGATGGAGGGGTCAATGCCTTTCAAATCGGCTACAGACCAGCCGATTGCACTTTTGTGCTCTTGTAACACATCCAAGAGCTGACTCTCCTGATCATCAAATAGATTAGAAGCAATGATGACTGGCAATGTATCCTTTGGGCCAAGATAAACATACTTGAGTGTAGTAGGAAGTTGTTTTAACTCAAGTTTGGGGGGAACTTCAATCGATGGAGGGGCTGGTGCTTTAGAAAGTGGAGGTAGGTGTTCGATCTTTGCCCTCCATGGGGGAAAATCCAGCATAGCAACCTCATCCAAAAGGGCGTTGACCTCGGTAATCGAATGGTCAACATCATACTCATCATAGCTAAAATGGGATAAGCAAGCCTCTAAAGGGTCCTCAGTTAAAACATAAGGGAGGGCTTCATCAACTAGCTCATCAACAACATTGACTGTGAAACAGTCGTCATTTTCCAGGGGTTGATGAGAGGCCTTGAAAGCATTCAGCTTGACTTTCATATTGCCAAAGGAAACATCCATAACTCCAGTGCAACAATTAATGGTTGCATTAGCTGTGGCCAAGAAGGGGCGGCCGATGATGATTGGAGTTTGTTTCCGCAGGTTTGGCACTGGTTCTGTGTCAAGGACAATGAAATCAGCGGGAAAAAGAAATTTGTCCACTTTGACAAGGACATCCTCAATTATACCTCGGGGCACCCTGACGGATCTGTCAGCAAGTTGCAAGGTGACCGTTGTGGGTTTCAACTCACCCAACCCAATTTGCTCATACAGTAAGGCTGGAGATTGACACTAGCCCCAAGGTCTAGCAAAGCATGATCAATGATGTGACTCCCGATTGTACAAGTTACAGTGGGGGTGCCTGGATCTTTCAACTTGGGAGGAGTGTCATGCTGAATTAGGGAACTCACTTGCTCGGTGAGCAGGACCTTTTTGGACACATTGGGTTTGGATTTGCGCTTCTGAGTGCACAAGTCTTTTAGAAATTTTGCATACGAAGGCACTTGCTTGATAGCATCCAGCAAAGGTAGACTGATCTTTACTTGCTTGAACACATCTAACATGTCATCCATGGTTGCTCCCTTTTTCCCGAAGGGAGAGGGTGTGTCCAGACAAGTAGGGAAAGGGGCTTTAGGCACATAAGTGGGTGCCACAGCTGGGATAGATGAAGAAATGGAAGGGCTGGCCTCCTTTTCCTTGGGACTCTTTTCCACCCTAGAGCTTTTGGGGTTTGGGGCAGATTCGCTATCGATTTTTGTAGGCTCCTTAGGCCTAGTCTCAACCTCACGCCCATTCCTCAGCGTGACAACTACCTTAGCTTCCTCATGATAAGTGTCATGTGGTTGAGAGCTACTTCCCACCTCGAAAGTATTCTTGGGGTTGACAATGGGTTGGCTAGGTAAACGGCCCTCTTCTCTTCTATTAAGAGCACTAGCTATTTGGCCCATCTGGGCCTCTAGCTTGGCTATGGACTGAGAATGAGAGTGGACTAGTTGATTGCCTGCTTTGAGCTCCTTTAGCTTTTGCAGTACTGTCTCCTCAAATGATGGGTTTCTCTGAGGGGTTGAGGGTTGGGTGGCTGGTAGGATTGTTGGGAACGATAGGCCGCAGGATTGTATTGAAAGTTAGGCCTATTTCCCATTTGGGAGAAAGAAGTGCCTTGACAGGGCGACTTCCATGAAAAATTGGGGTGACTGCGTCATCCCGGGTTGTAAATATTTGAATACAGATCATTACCCGGTTTGGAGAACCCCTGAGCAGCATTCACCTGCTCTTGTACAAACTCAGGAAATTAGGGTGCTGCAGGACAGTCACCTACAAAATGAGCGGGACTGTTGCATAAAGCGCAATCATCTTGATGAGCAGGGGGCTGGGGAGGTGAAGATTGGAGAGATTGTCCCCCAGAAATCAGCTGATCTATCTTTTGGGTCAAGGCAGTCACTTGGGCTGTGAGTTCATTAGAGGGCTGAATTTCAAATACCCCCTTAGGTTTCTGCAAAATAGAGGCTACCGGCCTCTCCATTCTAGCAGTGGAGGCATGGTGCTGAAAGGTCTCACTCATATTCTCAAAAAGCTCCCATGCCTCATCCTCATTTTTCAGCATAATTGATCCCCCACTGGCGGTTACTACCATGTTTTGCCATTCGGGTGATAGCCCATCATAAAAGAATTGTACCAATTGCCATTTGGCAATTTGGTGATGATGACACTTTCTAATGAGATCCTTAAATCTATCCCACGCCTCATGAAATTGTTCACTGTCAGTTTGGGCGAAGGATGTGATGGACCTCCTGTACTGATTTGTTTTGCCCACAGAGAAATATTTGTCCAAGAATTTTTGTTGTAGTTGGGCCCAAGAATTGATAGAGTTTGCAGGTAAAGTGCTCAGCCAATACTTGGCTTTGTCCTTTAATGAAAACGGAAAGAGAAACAATTTAAGGCCTCACTACTAAAATTGTTTATTCGCACCGTGGAACAAATAACCAAGAACTCATCAATGTGGTTGTACGGGTCCTCATTGTTCAAGCCATAGAAAGAAGGAATCAGATTGATTGTGCTGGACTTGATTTCATATTAAGCTGCCTGTAATCTATGCTGGGCTTGATTTCATATTGAGCTGCCTGTAGTGAATACACGATGGTGATGCGTATTCTGAAGAAGTATAGTGCTCCTTCAAGGGTCGAAGAGGTGGAGCCTCAAGACCCCCATCTTCTTTTCTTGCCTCAGCCATTAGTGAATTTGTGTGTGAGACAGCAGAATGGTGTTTAGATGATCTAATTTTTCTAAGGACTTGCTCTAAATTTTGGTCTAAAAAAACCAAATCTGGATGACAAGAGTGACGACCAAGCATGCACACACAAAACTTACTGCAATTATATGAAAAGAATCGGAAAGTCTAGGCTTACCGCGCTCCAGGTGTAAGCGCCCTTTTAATTGAGTAGGACTTCCGAGTTGTCAACAATGCTCTAGGGTCCTGCATCAACCTTAGGATTCTCTGTGTTAGAATCAATATCCTACAGTAAGAATAGTAGAGGTGTGAGAGAAGATGGTTAAATAAAATAAAAAGAAAAACTAAACTAATATTAGAATTAAAAGAAACAAACAACCGTGCTAATTGTCCCCGACAATGGCGCCAAAATTCTGACCAATCCTAAAACAAGGTTGCAAATATAATTTATTCTCCGCTATTATCTTCGCTTGAAAAAGCAAAGATGTTAACCGAGTATCGTATCCACCGGGAAAAAAAGGCTAAGTTGTATGGTTTCCTAAATTCTTAAACTATTCCTATTAGAAAACAAAGTTCTGATTATTAAACTAATCCTATTAGAAAACGAAGTGTTGGTTTGATGGGTTTTGATTTCTAAATTAACAAATTAAAGACAGCTTTGATTCAATCAGAGAAAAGATCTAAGGGTTGGAATCCACTCTAACCTCGCACAATGGCAAGTATAGACCTAGGGTATCACTATCAATGCTATAGAGACTCATCCTGGTTACAAACCTTCAGAGTCAACAAATAAAGGATGTGGATGTGAATCGGGGCATAACCTATCTCTATGGCATAGATTATCATAGATCTAACAAACACGTTCATTCAAGCATATTATATGACTTCGTATTCAAATCTACAAGATTAAAATACCAAAGAAAGAGATATTGCATTAATAAAATCCAATCAATGGATTAACATCTTGTCATATAACCAAAAGCGTTTAAAATAAAACTCTAAACCTATACATCACCATAAACAAGAGATTAGGGCTTCATTGCAACCCAAAGATAAAGGTTTAGTTACGCATGGAAGACGATTGGCGAAGAATCTCTGATGAAATCCCCATTGACGCTCTTCCAAAAGCTCCAAAACCTCCCTCTAGACCTTCTCCCAAGATGTTTATATCCCCAAAAACGAGTTTTGGCTCTTATTTATAAGTTTTGGGATGAAAAACTTCGTAGAAACGTGCATGAGACGGACTCTCAGACGGTCCGGGAGTCTGAAAATTAAAGGAAACCCAAAACAAAAAGTGAGCAAAGTTTCACACTAATCTGATATTTATATTTTTTCTTTTACGAATGGACAGGATTGTACACTTAATTTGATAGCAAAGGAATTGCCACCTGAAGTAAAGATGATCACTGGTTCCATCACTGCTCATGGAAGACAATCAATGGATGAGAAAACTGGATTTTCCTTCGTAAATTGCAGCATTGATGGATCTAGTCGGGTGTGGCTTGGACGCGCTTGGGGCCCATATGCTTCTGTTGTCTTTGCTAGAACATACACGTCTAGTAACATTGCTTCAGATGGGTGGAATGATTGGAGTGATCCTTCTAAAGACCTGTCTGTGGTTGACCCTTGTTACTAATCCCTGAGTTCTTTCTTTTAGCATTCATTCATGTCACGACCCGGACCCGAGATCAGAGTCATTAGGGTTAACCCCCGGGTCGCGATGCAATCATACTTACTCCCGTAAACCCGAATTAACCGACGTTAAAACGAATCTACAAGGGATCTTGTATGTACCTGTCAATGTACACACTACAAGAAAATATGCCTTTAGCGGGGGTCAACGACCGCCGCTAAAACATGGATTGGCCCCCGCTAAAACATATAGCGGCGGCCAGCTTGGCCCCCGCAAGTCGACGCTATAGGAAGTGTGGGTATATGTTTTAGCGGCGACTGTTGGCCCCCGCTATTAGGTCTTTAGTGGGGGTCATTAGCCGCCGGTAAAAAGTTTTGTCGGTTGATTAAATGACGAAAAAAACTTTTAGTGGGGGTCATTGACCGCTGGTAAAAGTAAGATAAAGTTGTCGCTATAAATGGGAAAAAAGAACAAATGTTTTAGCGGCGGTCTAATGGCCCCCACTAAAAGTGGTAATTTTTTTTTAAAAAAAAAACTGAATAATACATAAATCTGTTCATATCAATTGCATTTCATGTACATAAACCTGTTTATATCAATCCAGACAAAGTATACCAGCAATTAAAAACAAAACTACTTTTTTATACAATTTAAATTGTACATTTTACATCATGTATTAAAACCAAATTGAATAAGACTCATCTCCAATTTCTCGTAGTCTACTTGAATGATGTTTAATGTTATTACACAATATAGTCCTTTGAACAACCAGCACCCTGCATGAAACATTTTCACACAATTTCATGCTATACAATTGTGGTAACGGATCCCTCTAAAACAATCATCACCATCTTAACTCTTCAGTTTCATTTCAAATGGCCTTCACTCTTTTTTTAGTCACCATCTCTTAGCAATCTTCAAGACAACATCCAAACATCTGCAAAAAGGGTTGTTAGAATTGAGTTAGCTAACACATTTTTGGTCATCAACTTAATTAAAGACACATTTCAATGTTACTTACTCTAAAGATCTGGCAATTCCATGGGATATCCGAATGCATTAATTCCAAGTTATTTTAGTTTCTTGTTTATAGTTCATCACCTAATTGAAACACAACATCAAGATTTCCATTACTACAGTATTTATAGATGATTAATCGTAGCCATGCTCCACGCAACTGATCAAAATATGATAATAATACTAATAAATAACGCTCTTAAAATAGCAAATAATAGAGAACAGAGAAAATAAAGAAGATAAATATAAGTAGGAACATGTACCATAAATGCAGTCTTACAAGTAAGATATTCAAGATCTCACATCATTTACAGAAACTTTATTACACCTTCTAGCACCTCGTGCAATCTGCAAAATAACAAAAAAAAAATATTCAAACACTTTTGTTGCTCATATATAAAAAAATAAAAACGTAATCACAATTTGAGTGGCATCTAATAAGGATATATATTCTCAAGCACGAAGAAATCATATAAAGACTAACCTCGCGTCTCTCCTTCCACAAGCAATCTCCAAGATGAATAATTACAAGCTCATAATCATTTGATCCGTCCGTAGCAATGATGGTCAAATTCTTTTCAAATTTATTTAGCAAACAATTGGCACAAAAGACTAGTCCATATAAATCACTACATAATGTTGTAAGCATATATAAGAGAAAAAAAACACTCAAGAATTTTAAAATCTGTTATCCAACATTATAAACAAACTATACACAAACGGCCAAACAATCAATTGAAACAAAAATTGAATATTAGTCCACTAGAAATCAAACTTGTCCCTGCATCATCACAATCACCACACTATACTAAATGTATGGATCAAGTTTGTACCTAAATTTCAAGCAATACCCAATAAGAAATATAAATTTAATCACAACCATGAGTGTCCAAAAGATCAAGTGTTCCATCAAAACTAAATATTTTAGACTAATATTGTATCGGTAGAATCATATTTACTGCTACCATGAAAGAAAGTTTTAAGATTAATAATGCAAATTATATCATTCAATTGGTCCGCGATCATTTCTATCTGCTCCCTGCAAAAAAATAAAAAAATAAAAGGTAAACATTTGGAATACCATCTTACAAACCACATATGTACAAGAAAAAGGCGGACTTACCCCTTCAAAGGAATCCTGTTGTTGGCCAACAAGCTGCCGCATCATATCTGCCATAGCGACTTGCATCCTCTGTTGTTCCCTCTGCATCTCTTCCATATATGCGCTTTTTTCTTCATCACGCTTTATCAATTCCTCCATTCGATTTTGCACGGAATTAAGTTCTGCACGAATTTCCTCGACGTTATTCCCTGACTGGCCAGACGTGGAGCCAAAGACTGATCTAGGAGTTGGACCCAACCCATAACCGCGTACACGACCGTGACGCTCTGCTCCCATCACCTGGGTATAGATGTCATCGCCTATGGAGTCAGAGGGTCCTCCCTCCTGTGTTTCATTCAACTCTCTAAATTTTCTCTGCATTAAAAATAAAATAATTAATTGCATCATGTTCTGATTAAATTTAATGCATAAAATCGACATGTTGCGTACTATAATTTCAGCCGATCTGCTATCAACGGGATTCCCATCCTTCCGTGTATGAGTTCGAATGAATAGATCCGCTCGAGAAGGTATAATATCATCGGTCTTAGCTCGAGCCTGCCATTGTTAAAATTTAAGTTCATCACAAAGTTATATGTCAAGTAATTTCAAAATTTACAAATAATATAATAATCTTATATACCTCTTCATCTCTATAACAAGCAAAACTCTTTGTTCCCCCAGTATGCTTAATAACTTGTTGACTTCGATTAGCCTTATTTTTCTCGGATATAGCCTATATATTCAATGACAATAGAATATGTCAACAATATAAGCAAAAAGGTCATTCTCTGGGAGAATTTTTTAACAATAACTTCATACCTTGACCTCAGCACTGCCCCAGTATTGCACAAGCCAAGCCCAATCCTCACACGAGATGTCAGGTGGTGGGTGTTGAAGTCGTTCCTCATTTGTGTTCAATGTAGAATAGTATTTATCTTTTAAGTCCTTTCTATAGTCTCTATATTTCTTCGCTAAACTCTGAAGAACCCACTTCTTCCTTTCCTCATCAATGACAGCAAACTCCTGATAGGTAGAAAAATCAAGAACATGTCATATTCTTAATTAAAATATGAGATAATAGAATAATATTTACTACCATTTACCTGAATGGTTTTCAACAACTTATCTTTGGCTTGTTGTGGAATTTCAGCCCATTTTTTCACCTGCAATGGTACAATGCCAGGAGTCCTCACAACTATTCCACATAACGGGGAAAGATCTCTAGCATTCTTTCCTATTGGCTGGCCATCTGTATTGAAGTCCACAACTAGTTTATCATCAGAATTTCTGTTGAGTAATTTAATGCCTCGCGTGGGTCCTCGAGTCCTCTTCTTCCCACTACAAGAATCTGTTTTGAAAGATTGAAATACAAAATACAAAGGAAAAAAGATGTTAGCAAGTACATAAGAATCCTAACCTCGTTAAGACATATCATGAATCACATATAAATTAGTTTAAGAATATAAGACATCTTACTAGAGCTGTTGGCAGACCCCCCGACTTCTATAGGGGAAGGTTGACTTTGAGTGTCAACTGCCTCCGCTTGTGGCTGCACAGAAGAATTAGGACCAGCTACACGAATTCGTCGACGCAACATGACTATCCAATTAACTTTCTGAATAATATAAACAAATGTGTCATAAACAATATAGATTTGAATTCTACAATAGTCAGCGTATGAATATTAAATAAAAAAAGACATTCAATAAAGTGGAAAAAATTAGAGCATACAGAGTATTTATATATAGTTAATATGATATCAAAAATCCAAACTCAATTACATTACTGCTACCAATCTTGATCACCATCATCAATAGTTGTATTATCTCCATCACCGTCATCAATAAAGTTATCATCTCCATCGTATTCTTGGCTTGGATTAGAAAGTACCAAATTTGCATCAACAACCACCCCTTCGATATCAGGTCTATTCCAACTAATAACATCACCATTTGTGTCTATTGTGTCTGTCAAGTCACTGTGCATCTCGATCTCAATTTGTTCGCACGGGTCCATTTCCGACTCCATATTGTAAAAGTCTCGGGGTTGTATCTTTATTACGACACGCCAATTGGAGTCAATAGTATCTTGGACATAAAAAACTTGTTGTGCCTGACTTGCAAGAATAAAAGGTTCATTGGTATATAAGGTTCGTGTGATATTCACACAGGTGAACCCATATTCATCCTGCTTTATTCCCCGACCACCATGATTTGTTACATCCCACCAATCACATTTGAATAATATGATTCGATTTCCGCCTATATATTTTAACTCCATAACATCCTTCAAGACGCCATAGTAGCCGATGTTTCCAGTCATTGGGTTCTGGTCTCTGGCACTTGCAAAGCTTGATGTCTCTACAGTTACAAAAACTCCACTATTTTGAGTCTTCCTTTGAATCTCGCGATCTTTTGTGTGAAATCTAAAACCATTTACAATTCATCCCTTAAAACACCTCACAGCTTGATGTCTCTAACTATTTTTGTTTACTGGCATTCAAATTTCATGTCAACTATGATTTTTTCATTTAACTTCAATAAAGTCTCTCATAGATGGAGATAAAAATCACATAACATTATATTAACTAGACACAATAAATGCTGAACACATAAACTAAGTCGAGTCAAGAAAAAGATGTATAATAATTGTAAAAAAGATGTGAATATATTCAAATTCTAAAAAAGTTAATGTCTCATCTATATTACCCTTTTATATCATTTACCCCTCAGAACATATTAGAGATGTCAATATATAGTATCGTGTCGTGCCAGCAATGATGACAAGGGAGCTCGGCCCGACAAGAATTCAGACCACACAAATACCATAATACAATTTAATTAAAAAAAAAAGAGGAAAAGGTGCTGTTTTTCTTCATAATAAAATGCATAAGTTCAACCCAAGTAAAACCCACACAGCCCATTCTAACCCATCCCAAAAACAGATAAACCCAAATCTAGTTTCAAAAAAAAAAAAAAAAAAAGTGGAGTTGGGCGGAGGTGGAGGATTGGGCTGGTGTGACAGGGGAGGTGGAGGGCTGGGCTGGTGGGACAGGGCATGTTTTCAAACTGTAACAGAGGTGGAAGGCTGGGCTGGTGTGACAGGGGCGGTGGAGGGCTGGGCTGCTGTGACAGGGAAGGTGGAGGGCTGGGCTGCTGTGACAGGGAAGGTGGAGGGCTGGGCTGCTGTGACAGGGAAGGTGGAGGGCTGGGCTGGGCTGCTGTGACAGGGAAGGTGGAGGGCTGGGCTGCTGTGACAGGGAAGGTGGAGGGCTGGGCTGCTGTGACAGGGAAGGTGGAGGGCTGGGCTGGGCTGCTGTGACAGGGAAGGTGGAGGGCTGGGCTAGGCTGCTGTGACAGGGAAGGTGGAGGGCTGGGCTGGATTGGACGGCCAGGGTGGGTGGGAGAAGGTGGGCTGTGTTGGGTTGGATTGGGCGGCCAGGGTCGGTGGGAGAAGGTAGAGGGCTGGGCTGGGTTGGGTGGGTGGGAGAAGGTAGAGGGCTGGGCTGCATTGGGAGGCCAGGGCGGGTGGGAGAAGATAGAGGGCTAGGCTGCATTGGGGAGAAAGAAATATACAGAGAGAGGGGGGGCAGTACCTGTTTGCAAAGAGGGAGATGACACGAGGAGGTTGAGCGCTGCAGAGGATGTTGTTTGGAGGAGGTTGAGCGCTGCAGAGCAGGGAGATGGCGATGCAGAGCAGGGAGATGGCGATGCAGAGGCTGTTTGCAAGAGGGAGATGAAGATGCAAAGGGAGATGCTGTTTGCAAGAGGGAGACGACGCTGCAGATGGAGATGACCCGAGGAGGCTGTCTGCAAGAGAGGGAGATGGTGCTGCAGAGGTCTGATGACACGAGGAAACTGTCCGCAGGATGGAGATGGCGTTGCAGAGTTTGATGAAGATCTCTTTGCTTAATGATCGAGATGGCGCTGCAGAGGGAGATGACACGAGGATGATGTTTGTAAGAGGGAGATGGCGCTGCAGAGCATGGAGATGGCGCTGCAAAGCAGGGAGATGGCGCTGCAGGGCTGTTTGAAAGATGGAGACGGCGCTGCAGAGGAAGAGATGCTGTTTGCAAGAGGGAGAAGACGATCCAGAGGGAGATGACACGAGGAGGCTGTCTGCATGCAGGAGAAGGAGATGGTGCTGCAGATCTCTGATGACACGAGGAGCCTGTCGCAGGAGGGGAGATGGCGCTGCAGAGGCTTGATGAAGATCTTTTACTTAATCATCGATTGTATTTAGTTAATAAGGGTTTTTAGTATTCATTAAGGACTGAAATTCTACAACCTTTAGCGGGGGCTCCAATGACCTCCACTAAAATTAAGTTTTACCGTCACCCCATTTAGGGACCCCCACTAAATATATATTTTTACCCTCGATTATATCGGCCGCCGCTAAAATTAGGACGCTAAAGGCTTAAAACTTTCCCGCCAAATTTTGGCACCATTAAATGGGGTTTATAGTGGCGGCCACTGCTACGATCGCCACTACAAGTTAATTAAAATTGGCTTTTGACGGGGGCCATCGTTGGCCCCCGCTATAAGTGATCTATAGCGACGCTTTTTGCTGGCCCCCGCTAAAGGTTGGCCGCTAAAGGCATATTTTCTTGTAGTGACAATTGCGCGGAATATACAAATAATATACATTGACAACCATTTAATACTTCTATTATCAACCACTGCATACTTAAAATACAATGCAGGGGATCTCATTTACATACCTACAATACCAAAATGAATATTTAAAACCATTTACAAAAAGTCCCCAAAAGATTCTATGTTCTCCTCTCTCAATTCACGTCCACTCGGCTAAACCTCCTGGAGGTAGCGAATGGGCCTCCTCCGCTGGCGGGACGGTCTCGGGGGGACCGGCACGGGCAACTGAGCCTGTAATATCATCAGTAATACCGTGAACACGACGGTTCAACAAGGTATACATATATTTATGATACATTTACAATTGCTAGCAATTCATTGTTTAACAGTGCTAAATAATCCATAAGAACCACAAATAACAATGACAATAATATGGCAACTACACTAGCATTGGTTTCAACTCCATTCCATTCAATTAATCTTCCAAAAGGAATAAATTCATATTCATTTATTCATTAGGTTCAACCTTTATTAATGGCTTTTCAGTGTATGACTTTTCAGTCAATGACCTTTCGGTCCAAATAAGGTGGGATCTCCCAGTGTCTTGATCAGAGAGCACTGGTGTCATCACGGGCTCCGGAACACCCCAATCTCATCTACTGCAGTAGGAATAGTCATTTCATTCAATTCATTTCTCATTTCATGCGATTCCATTCAACAATGAGTTCGGAAACCACTAGGTAGTGCCAGACTTGTTAACAATTCCTATTAATCTCAGTTTAATCCTAACTAATTCTCTAACCAACCACTAAATGTAACTTTGGTTATTAATGCAAGATTACTATAGATGACATTACGTATATGATTATGCATTAAGATAACCCTAGTTAACACTTATGGAGGTAGATCTGTCATAAGCGATCTTAGCTCTCGTAGAATCCAAAATTCACTGTTAATCCCGGAAATTCGGACTTAATTTCAATTTTCCGGACATTTTTCAGTGGGCCAGGTCGACCTGGGCTAGGCCTGGTCGACCTGCAGTTGTATGCAGAAAAAGATGGAATAGTATTTTCGTCAGGCCAGTTGACCTACTGCAGTGTGCCCGATCGACCAGGCCCTGCTGGCCAATCGACCGGCCACACTGCTGTAACAGAACTCGGGTTCTGTTACAGCAGGGTGATGAAAGGGCTTTTCATCCCTTTTTCTCTCTGATGTTTACTGAACCTATTTAACAATTAAAACATGACTTTAATCTAGAAATCCAAGACTAATAACTCCAACTAACTTACCTCAAAGTCCCTAACCTACTTAAGGTTTCAAAACCCACCAATTCACTCCATAAATCACCCTAATGGCTGATTTATCATTTCTTTTCATTAAACTCCATGTAATTTCATTCATAAGCATAAACATATGTAGAACTTGCCTTAATTGAAGCTTAGTCTTTGCTTAGCTTGGATTTAAGATAAAAATTCACTCTTTGAAGCTTGAATTCCAAGAAAACTCAAAGAACTTGATGAAGATGATGATGAATAGGAAAAAGATGAATTCCCTTTTCACTTCAATCACCTTAGCAAACCCACTTAATGAAGAAAAACTTGAAGAAAGAAGAAGAAGAAGAAGAAACGTTTGAAGAGAAATGTTGCCTAAGGTTTGGATCAACTGAATAAAGTCATTTGCTTATATAAGAGCCCATTTTGCATTTAAGCCCTCTTAAGTTCCTTTAATTCCATTTTGAGTCAATTCAAGGTCCATTTGATTCAGTATTCACCGAATCAACTCAAGTCCTTTACGAAAGTTATCGTACTCGTCGAGATACACTTGTTGGTATCAAGAGTTTTCGTATTTGACGAAATACGTATAAATCCGTATTTATACAACAATACTTGTTTTGCTTATTTAACTTTCATTTTCATTCAAATCATTTTTTAATAATAGTTACTATTTCATGAAGCCTAAGTTACTCATTTAGGCTAATTCGATTTCATCGAATCATTAAACCGGCTTAATTAATCGTAAGTGTAATTATTTAGAGTTAATCTTGATTAACTCGGGACGGAGCCTAACAATTCACATCAGTAGCAATTCTTTTGGACAAAAGCCTACCATGACAACATTTTTCATAATTCTAAATGAATATCCAAACTTTAGAAACTAGAAGATTAAGGCTGTAAATTAAGGATCTGGGTCTAGGCCTATGTCGGGTCCATAGTGTTTCCAGACCCAGAATTGGTATTGATGGACCCATTTGGACCAGGACCTGGACCACTTGTCCAAATGTATTATTATATATTTATATACGATAATACATAGTGCATATTTTATATATGTCTATACTAGATTGATTATTAATTGGGACCATAAATGGTTCATACTTAAAATTTCCGGGTTAGGTCCACTAGGTAGTGGGGTAATTGGGAGTAGTTTCAAAGCCTTAATAGCAGTAACAAAATTGTTAAGATCATGGTCTAATATTTTAATCTTAAATTATTTCTTAAGTATTTTTTGGGGGCCTTCTATATATCCAAATGCAGCCTTATTATATTAGGAGAATGTTTGGATGTATGAGAAATCACAATCAGTTTGGACATATGACTTTGGGGAGGCATGGAAATTGAAATCAGATCAGGTGGGATTCTGTTGTTATTCACTTTCCCATCCAAAATCAAGATTCACAGTAACTGTTGATGGTGAGATTTCTGTGTCTGTGGGTGCGTGGGTGCGTGTGGGGGGTGGGGTGGTGGGTTGGGGACAACCAAATGGGAGTACAAACTATGCCACTCAAACCTACCTGTTGTTTTGGATATATCCAGATACACCTTAAAAATCATCAATCTCACTCCTACTATGTGTTGCACAGCACTGTCTTCTTCGGAGAGTATGAGTGCATGGGACCAGGGGCAAACTACACATCGAGGTCTGCATATGCTAAGCAATTGAGCCACACCGAAGCAACGCCATTCATGGAAATTTCATATATCGATGGCAACGATTGGATTATTCCTCCAAGTAATTCATCAGATCCATCTGATCATCACCATCGACATAGAGAATTCATTCAATCTAACTGATTCTGTTACACAGTCGAATGTGACATGGATATATTGGTTTAATGGTAGTTAAAATCCTCTTTATACTTCCACAATGTTTGTGGGTTATATTCAATTAGGGAGCCTAACATTGCTTGAGGAAGATGGCAACAGAGAAATGATGGTTTTGTTAATCTGATAAACTCTATGTAAAAGAATATGAGAGAGGAAGTCATTGATGATTAAAAATATATGTGCTTACTTATGTGAGAACTTAGAGAGCATGCATTTTATACCTAGCTACTATTTTTTCTCGTGAGAGTAGTGATGTTAACCGAGTGTCGTATCTACTTGGACAAAAATGTTAAGTTGTGTTAGTTCTCCAATTACTAAATTAATCCTGCTAGAAAACAAAGTATTGATTTGAGGTTTTGATTCCTAAATTAACAAATTAAAAAAAAAAGATTTGATTCAATTGAAAAAAATATCTTAGGGTACGAATCCACTCTACCCTAATACAATGACAAGTAGGGTTTTAATATCAACGCTTTAAAGACTCGTTTTATTTACAAACATTACAGAGTCAACAAATAAGGGATGTGAGTTTAGATCTGAGTATAACATATTTCTATGACATAGATTATCTTGGATCTAACAACACATTCATTCAAGCACCATTATATGACTGGTATTTTATATCTACAAGAATAAAATACCAAAACTAGATATTGCATTAACAAAGAAAATCCAATGAATGGATAATATTCATGTCATATAACCAAAGCATTCAAAGTAAAATCCTAGAACCAATACATCACCAAAATACAAGATTAGGGCTTCATTGTAACCCCAAGGTGGAGAGTTAGTTACTCATGGAGAGAGACAGATGAAAAATCCTTGACGAAATCTCCATTGGTGCTCTTTCCAATCCTTTAAAACCAGCCTCTAATTTTTCTCCCAAGACTTTGAATGCCCTAAAAACGAATTATGGGCTTTCTTTTATAGACTTATCTTCCAAAACTCTTCAAAAAGCGGAGGGAGGCGGACTCCACCCGTGTCTGGCGTTCGAACGCCAGCAGGCAGTAGCTTAATTCATCTCATTAAAGACTATAATTAGCTTCACAATTGACATAGTGGTAAATCATTTATAAAAAAAAAGAAGAAGTTACATTTATTTGAAAATTCTAATATTTTAATTTTCAACCTCAGAATTTTTAAATAATAAAAATAAAATAATAGGATAAGATAATGAGAACACACACATTGAAAGAGGGAAAATAATAGGATTAGATTTGTGGCCAAATCTACTCCACCTCAGGTTGATTACATAGAAGGAAGTGAAATCATGTCCCATAGATGTAGCCCATCTGATAGTGGCCCAGATCCCTAGTAGGAGCCAAATATCTACAATGAAAGGAAATTTATCTTACTCTTTGGATTTTCCAAGTTATTATTCCCCATTCTCATCCCTTCTTCTTGGGACGGAAACGGGTAAGGTTTGAGTTGGACCTCCATTGGACTTGACCCGATGTCTTCCAATGTACCGGAGCTGTTTCAGAGCCAAATCGCTTCATCATCATTGGGTTTTACTTTATGAATTTTTATTATACCATAAATAATTAACCCCAAGGGGTAGTTCAGTTAGCCTAAAACTACGGTTTGCATCTAGAGATTATAGGTTCGAAACTGCACTACCACATTGAGTCTTTAGGAGAGTTTACCCGGCTTTCCACCAGCCCAAAGGGTTAGGAACCCTCCGATAGCAACAAAATAATAATAATAATAATGTTAGTCTCATGCATATAAATATCATCATCATTATTAAAGCATTGTCCTAATTGTATTGGGGTCGGTTATAAGAGTTCTGCTTCTTCATTTCGATTTATCTTAAGCGATGTTGTTATCTTCGAATTCATGTTTGGATTGTGACAAAGTCTTATTCAGCTGCCAACCTACCTAATGTAATCCTTCTTTTTTATTCGGGCTTAGGACATGCAGTAAAACTCACAAAGTTATGTATAATATAGTAATATAAAATACTAAACACTTGGGGTATTCGGGCCTGAACCCAATCACCAATCTGGCCCATAATGTGAGCCTTGACCCGGACCACAATCTCACGGATATTAATCGGGCCGGGTTGGGTCATAGCATGTGAACTGGTAATCGGAGGTCCATTGACATTTCTATCTATCCATCTCTAATAACCACTGCAGCTAAAATCTGGAAACCCTAAAACCCTAAACCCTCCTAAACCCTAAACCCTAAACCCTCCCTCTCTCCAACAGCAACCAACGATCATGATCATGGCAGATTCCTGCAATCTGCGAGCAGAAAATTCCTTTCTTTCTCTTCTTCTCGAAAGATAACATCAGTAGCTCAATTACTCTCTCAATCCCATCATCATCATCCAAAAACAGCTTTCCAGACCAGAAGCTACATATCCGAAATGCGGAAATCGGCTTTCGAAGGAAACATACTCAGAATCCTCCGCACCGAGATTCAGTACCAATCCGAATATGTTCCCCCAAAAGAGGTACTCAAATCCAAACACACCCATCTTTCCTTTTCCTTCAAATTTCGAGGAATTCGCGGAAAAACGAAGTCTTACTGCAGTTTCAGTTTTCTGCTTGGCGAAAATATTTCCCACCCACAAATTTCTTTTCATCGATTTTGTTGGGGCTACAAAGAAAAATGGTGTTCTACGTCTTGGGTTTGAATCTGATTTCCACAAAAATCGTGGAATCTGCCTCTGCCAAGAAAATGGCAATCATTGAAATTGTTAACATGTAATGTACTCTGACCTGTAGTTGGGCACACCTAGAATCCTAGCTCGACCAATCCTAGAAACCCAGTTAAGGCAAGGATGGCTTCTTGCAGAATATGATCTTTTGTTGGCTTCCCTGATTGTAGCAATTAGTTATCAAGACAATGTGAGTAACTCTGAAATGTCCATCAGTAAGATCTGTGAGGCCAAGGCCAACTGTGTGAATGGTTCTGATTGTGGTTTGTGAACCCATATGTAGAAGGTTTGCCTTTTAGACTGCAATTTTGGGTCTACATGTTTCCATATATAGATCTTTTTTCCCCCTCTCAAGCAGCATCATTGAGTTTGTTGTTGGTTGTTTTGAACCCTGCAATGGAATTTGAATCATTCACGGTGGAAGATAAGCCTGGAGAGCAGTGGATTCGATTGAGGGGTAAATATGTGGAGAAGGAAGATATTTAAATTGAAGTGACCATGTTTGATGGGGCTGTTCAAGCTCCAAAGGCTGGTGATAGTGATAAAGAGGATGACATGAAGCTGCATATTAACTTGATTGTAGATGTCTCAAAGGGGGAGAAATGTGATAATGTGTTAGAGTTTATATGCTCTGCATGGCCGGACAGCTTGGAGATTCAGAAAGTTTTCATGCTTAAGCGTGATCGAATGGCCGTGAAGCCTTTTGTGGGACCCAATTTCAAGCAAGGAACTTCTGTGTATATTAATTAATTTTGGTAGAGGATATTAAATGGTTGCTCATACCAATCTCTATTGCATATATGGCTGGGGTTTTGCGATCAAAACCATTTTTACATTTCAGAAGATTGCTATGGCTGTCAGTCGACCACAGTCTCATTGATCAGATAAATTTACGATCAAATTAGCATATATTTGTCAGTTCAATGTGATCATTGACCTTTGGCTCTTTTTTCAAGCCATCCATTTGCTTCCCACTGCTCAACAGAAGTGTTTTTTTAATCAGATGATTCTTTGTCCATAGTGGGTCCTCAGTTAGTTTTGTTCACTATAACAAACTGTGAGTTCTTGTTTATAATATGTGGTCATACATATAGTTTTGTTCACTATAAAATTCCACCTTTACTGAGTAGGGATAGGAGTGGTCTGGCCTTTTGAGTTGTGGCATTGTTTGCTGATTGCTGGGTAATAACTACCCAGCATATAACAATAACACACAGTCGCTATGAGTAATTTGGTATATAAGGGTGGGTTCTAATCTTTTTGGTTGGGGAGTTTTCTTGTTTCCTTATGTATACACTTTCTGTGATATACAGTTAACAGCTCTTATTGTGTTTAAACTGTATGCTTCTATTATAAGTTCAGTTACTGATAAAAAAAAAGAAGAAAAAGATGGGGCTTGACCACCATTCCTAGTGGGTATGAACTGTAGAGGGCTACCATATTTTCTCCCCTTACACATTGTATTTGTTTAGCACGCTGGTTGCTCATGAAGTTTCATATATCTGAACCATTCGATTTAATGATTACAGGGATTTAGATGATGAGCTTCAAGAAGCTCTCTATGGGTTTTTGGAGGCACGTGGGGTAAATGATGATCTTGCTGGTTTCTTACATGACTACATGATGAACAAAGATAGAATAGAACTCATTCGATGGCTGGGAAACTAGGAAGCACGGACACCTCTCCGGGGTTGGAGTGTCGGTGTCGGACACGTGTCGGACACGGACACGCTCCGGACACACTCCGACACGTGTCCGACACGCAAAAAAGAGTGTCCGGATTATTTATTAATTTTTTTTATTTCGGACACGCTGGGGACACGTTTCGGACACGTCCGGACACGCTGGGCCTCTTTTTAATTGAAAAAAAAAAAAGAATAAAAGGGCCTTCCTTAAAAAAAGAAAAACAAAGGGGGCTATTTGTAAAAGATCATAACTTAAAAGCAAGGTGGGCTGCCCTTATAGCATTCATCATCCAGCGAAAGTGAAAAACGAAGCAGAAAAGAAGGAAAATAATGATCTGGAAGAAGAAGAAGGAGAAGGAGAAGGAGAAGGAGAAGGGAGAAGGGAGAAGGGAGAAGGGAGAAGGACCCATGTGCAATGGGTCCCGGTTGTCTCACCAATTTGTGGCATCAGATCTGAGAGGCGGAAGGAGGACCACTGTCGACTGTTTTGGCCTGATGCCTTCGTGAACAGTTAGATCATGCACCAGTTAGAAAAATCAGGCCGATTAAAAATCAGTGGGACCCTGAACAGTTAGATCATACACCAGTGGGCCTCACCTCACTGTTTTGGTCTGATGCCTTCCTTCTCTTGTAATTGTTTGCACATTTCTTAATCTGATCTTACAGTTCCAATGGGTTTTTGCTGTTTACATGAATCTGTTTTTGCTGTTTATATATCAAATCTGTTCTTTATATCAAATTATTATTATTTTTATTTATCAGCTCTGCTTCTTCACCTCTGCATGACAATGAGTTCCATTCCTAGCTCTGGTTCCAATGAAGAAGATATAAATAAGCCTATGTGGAAATATGTAACCAAGTTTGAGAAAATTAATGAAGGAGGGGGAAATATTACATGGCAGTGTAAGTTTTTGCAATCAGATAAAAAAGAGCTCATACACAAGGGTTAAGGCTCACTTGTTAAAATGATAGTATCTTTTAGTATATTATTAAATATATTATTATTATTATTATTGTTATTAACGTGTCCCCGACGTGTCCGTGTCCTACTTTTTTGAGAAATGCCGTGTCGGCGTATCCGTGTCGTGTCGTGTCCGTGTCCCGTGTCCGTGTCCGTGCTTCTTAGTGGGAAATGTGAAGTCTTTTGTTGAGAATTAGGGAGACATTTTCAGTCAATCTCAATTTAGTTGTCTTTCTCTCCTGTTTCCCATTCAGCTCCTACTGGTTAACCATCAATGTTTCCTTGCTCTTCTGGTGGCCTCTTTGCTATGGTTGGTTGGAATGGGGTTGCATTCAATTTTATTTCAGTGCACACATATTAGTTCATCCTTCAATGCTAGTCCTTATGTTACTCTCTTGTTTGAGTTTATACATGGATTATACTAGGCCTTGGTAAGAGCAATTTTATTGGATGTACGTGTATTTTTATATCAACAGGAAATTTCTTATTTGTTTGATTGTAACTCACGTTCTGTTAATCCTCATTCTTTTGGGTGTTGTGATAGTTTTCACCCCTAGAGATAAATTTTTCACATTTACTTTAGGGCAGAGATTTAAAAAAAAAAAAAAAAAAGTTACTTACACTTTACAGATCGACTCTCATGTCGCCTATTAACAAAGGGTGCACATAATCATCCTTGGCTGTTATCTCAGCTGGCTAAGGGCATGCGTCTGGATATGTGAGCACATGAGTTTGAGTCCTCCATTGTAGCCAAAAAAGGAAAAAGAATACATAATTTAGCATATCCATTGGATTAATTTTGTAATGGTAGTGTAGCAGTTGTTTTATCTTTGAATCTTTATTCGTCACCGTGACCCTTTTTAGCTATTGAGGACGAGTGACTGATTATAGGGGTCGATGAATCACTGTAGAGAGCAGTGATTCAGAGAAACTACACAAGTCCTTAAAACAGAAGTTAATTTGCAAATTGAATCAAATCAAGGCTAATTGGTTAAATAAGTCATTGTCTTCAGTCCGTTGAGCTTCTTTAAGTGAAGAAAGATTAATATAACTGAATTTTAGCAATTAGAGAGGTGGTAAGATTGCTCTTGCATACGTTCGGGCCCATTGCTTATGGACGCTGATTTGTTCAGTGCTTAAAAGTGGGTGAAAGAAAGTGTTAAATCTCCTTGGAGACTGTTATCAGTTAATGAACTGCAGTCCTTCCTTCCACTGTAGAGGTCACCTTACCTACATTCCAAGGAGTTTGAAATGAGTAAGCAAGAAGAAAAAAAGTCATCTTGCATTTAAGATATATGTATTCATTCAGAAACTACAGTAACAGGCTAACAGCTCACATTTGGATACTTGACTTATGAGTGTATATACTGTAACATATTTTGGTGTATGTTAATGTTTCTTGGAAAATATGATAGTGACCTTCTTGAGGAGGATTCCATGGAAGCATTTATAAATTGGAAATGGGAATGTGGTGCTTTAGCAATAAAAGATCACATAGAAGGTCCCTTGGAGAAAAAATGGTTTAAGAAATACATTTGGAAGTTTTCTTCTTTTATTAATGAGTCTTTATGAAACTAGTAGTCTTCAATATTATTAGTAAGCATTTTAGTCTATTAAGTTATAGCTTGAATTATTTCCTTTTATTTTAAACTTGTTATTTGAAAATGTGCTCATCAAATTTATTCTAGAACTGGGATTTGTTAAGACTTGTGACCAAAGCCTTTCAGTACTTAAAGCTTCAGATTACAATGTAATTTGATTGATTCTCTTGAGAGATTCCAAACTCCCTTCATTTTACAATGTTTTTGGTGAAGATTCCAATCTCCATCCATTTGATTTTAAGTGTTGAATGATTTGCTACTGACTGCTGAATACATTTTCAGGGCTTGTTTGTTTTCATGGAATACATAAGAATTGATGGTTAAATAAGTTTTGCCCAAGAACTCTTATAGAGGTAAGGGGTGAATGATATAAGACAGCAATGTACATACCTTCACATTTTTAGGATTTGAATTACCAGGGTTAGGACTGGATATTCATTTTTTATCTTCCCTTGATTCACTATCCATTAAAGGGGATGACCACTTTTGTATACTCACCTTTTGATTCTTCATTTTTAACCACTCATAGAAATACAATTGTACAATTCCTAGGAACTTAATTACATGAAACAACCAGTCCCTTGGTTTGATTTCAGAATCCTACTATTTTCCCTATTTCTACATTTATTTAGTTTTATTTTTTCCATTGTGTTTTTTTCTATAACGAAACACTGGGACGGCGAGACCAAAATGGAATTAACAATTATGCTAGAAATCCCCATCCAACAGCCCCAGCTTAATCATAATCCTGTTCGCCGTCCAAGCTCAATTCGACATTCTATGGTCAATTCTATTTGGAAGAAAAAAGACATGAAAAGAAGAGGATTCTTATCAGAAAATACCAAAGAAGAGGAAATTGTCTGCGGTTCGAATTTGTTCTGGAGGTAGTTTTCTCTGTTTTCTTCTCACATATAGACGGCCCAGAGAGTCCACGGTTGTAGCTTGGCTGGGTTGTGACATCATATAGTGTGCCAGGGCATGCTCTCTCTAGACTCTTAAGTAAAGGGGAGATTCAAAAAGGTAAGAAAGAGTCCCCGAGAGCAGACCACGACCACTTGATTGAGATCAGCCCATTGCATGAGACAAAAGACCACATCATGAATGAAATCGAGATGAAATATATGTTTGAATAACCTTTGTAATAGAAATCGAGATATTAGAAAAAAAAAATACGGAGAAATAGAGTAGGTCTTTAATAGAAAGCCTATGTTAATAGGGCCTCTCTCTCTCTCAACGCTTTTCTCAAATAAACAAAGGAAAATGCTAAAGCTATATTTATATTTATTTTTATTTTTTTGCTACTGAAGCTGTATGTGGCCATTGAAATCCCTACATTATTAATTCATGTTGAATGATTGAATACATTTCAGCACCATCAAATGGTTTTGGTTTGGCTGAAACTTCATTCCTTTATCAGAGTTTAAGAGTTCCCACCTGGTTGAAACACTCATTGGTTGGTAACAAAACAATAAATCTTTGGGCACAAAACGAAACAATAGATCTTTGGGCACAAACCAAAGGGCAATATTTTCGTGAAGATGATTTATCATAAAAATAAAATAAAATTATTCACCTGTACTTGAGGCATACATGATACAGGAACATGATCACTTGAAGCTTTGCAAAGTCGTTGCCTGGACAAAATCTTGGGCCATGGCCCAAAACATTATAAGTTCCAGCTTTTTGGCTTTGAATCCTGTCATTCATCCAGTGATTAGTGTGATTATTTTCCACCCATAAAAACCTTGGAAAGATTTAGATCCATATAAGTCAGTCAACTGGACGGATTTGGATGTACCCAAATACATGTCCAGGCCCATTGAGATTTCGGGCTCCAAACATAGATATGGACTGGATTCCGGCTGGATTTAAGGCCATTGACAACCTTAAATCTAAATTACTGTATTTTACCCAAAAAATATTCTAAATTACTGTAACACCCCTTTAATTGTATTTAACAGAAATATAATCTTCTTGAAGAAAGAGAATGAATAGAATGAGACCAACAATTTAGTACTTACAGTCCATCTTTCAGGATTGAACGTCAGGTGATCGTCATAGTAATCAGGATCGATGTGTATGGAGTGGATCCAAACAATAACCTTCCAATTCTAGGGTAACTTGTAGCCTGATTGGTTCATTTGGCAACTCAAAGCCTCATTAGTATGACATTAAACATAGGCATAGACACTAGACATTAGGGGTCCACTTGGGTTGGGCCAAATCTGAACCCATATGGCCCAACCTGATCAAAGTGAAATTTGGATAGGGCTTGTTGGGTTTGGATCAGGCTTGGATTTTGAAGCTCATGTGAAATTTGGGGTGGAATCAGGTTTGTGCTTGAGCACCCTGTTTTATTGATAAACATGTGTGTGCATAAACATTACAAACATGTACAGAAATCTTCTTCTGTTCAGGTTTCATTCCGATCAGATTGGGGTTTGGGTTCACCTGATTTGCAGCCCTACTAGAATTGTATTAACCGTGAGAGAGAACATAGAATTATTTAGCAGTACATACCATTGAGAACTACATCATCTTTTACTACTCTTCTGAATATGAAGGGCGACACATTTGCTAAGAGAATCAGTTCATCAGTGACCTAAGACAACACAAAATGGAGCCCAGAATCCCAGATAAGTAGAGTATAACTCAGATTGCCAAATATTGCATTGCTTTCTTGACTTATTTTCTGCCAGTTGAATATTACCTTTGACATATACTTCCTTGTTTTAATATCTTCAATGGTAGGAAGCTCATCTTCAGTCTTTTGCTCCTTGATGGAAGATACCTACTCCTAATGCAATACATGGGCACAGGTCAAATACATGATTAAAATGGAAATTTATGTAATTCTCAGTGAGGACTCATATATAGACAATCTGAAAAATATATAGACATTCTAAAAAATTATCACCTCGAAAAAAATAAAGCAATATTTTCAGATTTTGGGTCTTTTTGGGATTTTATTAGGGAAATGTCGTGGAGAACAAATCATTTATATAATAAAGATTATAAATAGATACAAAATAAGCTTAATTCAGTCACGTTGTTTTGTTTCAGCTGAAAAAAGCTGAAACTTGGGCTGAAAATTTTATAAGCATGTTGCATTACACTAGAAAGACATTTTTGAAGGTTTCAGCTGAAACAAAATGAAATTGACAACGATACATTAAATTCTTAAAAAGAATCATACATTAATAATAGCAACTAGAACAATAATTGAAGTATATTAGTGGTAGTAGTGTCTCTACGTTCAGTTTCTCTAGTACTTCTGGGTACTTGGCTAGGTAGTAGAGGGCCCAAGTCATGACATTTGAGGTGGACTCATATCCACCCAAAATCAAAGACACTATTTTCCACTACCTCCATTTCACTCATCTTTTCTCCATTTTCATCTGTGGAATCCAACATTATCTGCATGAAATCATGTTTCAAAGCTCCCTTTTCTTTCCTCTCCTTGACTTCATCTAACAAGATAGACGTCAATTGCTTCCTACACTGAATATCAGCAAAGATGCTAAAGCTCAATAGAATCTCATCTCATCTCATGACCATTTCGACTTAGAAGTTCATTAAATTATAATTTTACTTACAATGAGGGCGTGGTGGAATGCTGTCCCTGGAATGTTGATTGTCATGGAGCGAATTCCTGCCATCAGTCCTCTGTATAAGCTTTCCATTTTCTCCAAAACAGATTTTGATTTAAAGCTCACAATCATATCACAGATGTTGCAAAATGTCACCAGAAAGAACAGAACCAGGTTTTATTAGCAGCATTTCAGTAGACAAACAATCTATTATATTGCGATTAAGAACTGCCGGTAGCCAACGAAAGATCAAAATCAAGAAAAGCAGTGTTCAGAAATCTGCCAACATAGTTTTTGGCCTAAGAAACATGTGAGGCCCCACCCTTTGTGGGCCCTCTAATTTATATTTTGAATGCTAATTAATACTAATTATTACTAATTATTGCTAATTGCTAGCTATTTATGCTAATTAGGGGTTAATCAGGGTAATTAGATAGATTTTTCCCTAAGTTGTAGTTAGACTAGCTTAGTTGAGTTAGTAATTTGGTTAGTAGGGTGTTTTGGGTATTTCTAGGGTTTTTAGTAAACTATAGGGGGGTTATTGCAAAAGGCATCTTCTAGAACTTTCCACCTAAAGACCCTAATGCCCCTAGCCCTAACCCTAATCCTATACAACCCCAAAGGTTATTCCTGTCATTAGCCACTTCCCCCAAATCTTGAAATTAACACAAATCCCAAGGCAAACCCTACTACTATTCCTCCCTCATTTCCTCTCTTCTTCCTCTCTCATTTCTCTATCCAAGCTACTGTTGTGCTGGAGGATTTTCTCTAAGAGCTGCAGCCACTTCACCTTCTTCTTCCTTATTGCATTGGATAGGATCTCTCTCCTTTTCTCTCTCTCTCTCTCTGCTACCTTCTCTTCCAAGCTAAGGCAAGTGCATATTATACTCTTAACTTAGGTTTATATTCTGTGCATTGATTCATTTGAGTTCTAGTTCAGTTATTTCATTATGTTAGAAATTTACCTGGAGCTTAGCTGTTTTGATTGGATGGCTGGACATTAATGGATGGGGGTTCCACCCCACATTTGGAAGATCAATGGGTCTAAATGGGTGTTGGATTGATGGGCATTTTAGTGGATTTGTGTTTTCCATTGTTTGGACGAAGTTTGGAAGTGATTGGATATGATTCGGAGGAAAAATGGGTAAAAAAAATGAAATCTGCAGAAATTGGGTTTTTCCCAGTTTTCGTGCACCAGGTCGAACTGGGTGTCCACCTGCAGTGTACCCGGTCGACCGGGCCCTGCAGGCCGGTCGACCGGGAACACTAGAAATTGGAAAAACAGGGCTCCCAGCTAAATTCTGCAGCCACTGACTTTTCAGTGTACCCGGTCGACCGGGCCCTGCAGGCCGGTCGACCGGGGACACTGCATTTCTGGGAAATTTGCTCCCAGTTGGGAACTTTCTGCAGACTGAGTTTTCCAGTTAGCCACACTGTATTTTGGAAAAAAAATTGGCTCTCATTTAGAAATTTCTGCAGAGATCTATCTCAGTTAGCCAGGTCGACCTGGCCCTGCCCAGGTTGACCCGGTACACACTGTTTTGCAGGAATTGACTGAAAGTTGGTTTTTCACCTGAAATTCAGACACTTTACGTTCAGGTCGACCTAATACTTAGGATTTGCAGTAGAAAATGTCTGAAAGCTGGGACATCAATCTTTCTAGGGTTTTTGGTGTATGCGGTCAATCACCCAGGCCAGGAGGTTGACCGGACACACTGGGAACCCTTAGAAACGAAATAAGTCTTCCAGGAGGCCTAACCAAGATTATCCAGTGCATTCGGTTGACCCACCAGGCCAGGAGGTCAACCGAGCCCACTACACATCAAGTCCACCTGGGGGTCAACCCCTACTGTGCCATGTCGACCCAACCCGTGCCAGGTCGACCCAGCATACTAGGAAACCCTGATTTTTCGATTTTCAACAATTAGGAGTTGTGATTAGTTGTAGGGCCCATTGACCATCCAAATGGACATTTATCAATGTATTAAGCCCGAGTCAACGGTGTGGCTCAACCTTGACTAGTGGGGACCGCCGATTAGGGTTTGGTCGTTTAATCTAAGATGATTTGACCCCTAAGAGTTGTCAATGATGCCCGTAACCTCTTGAGCACCAAACACAGTATCATATGGCATCGGTGACTTCACTTAGAGATCAAATTACCGGAGATGGACCTGAACCTGAACGTGGTCCATTACCTAGGATTGGACTGTTGTTATTCCCCGTTGATTCTCTCATGGAAGTTCATACTTCACTTCTATTATTTACTGTTACTCTTATATCCTTAGTATAGCTGTTAACTGTTAATTAAATATAAATGGAGGACCGGAACCTAGGATATCTTAGAGGTGACCCGTTAGTATGATTTGGAGAACACTGACCCGTGTCTGTGGCTAGGCGGGCCCTTATTGGGCCTAAGTGAGGAGATGTGTACCTTTAGTTGGAAGATGTAATTTATATTGGGATTTTAAGTCATGTGGGATTAGAAGGAACTGTTTATCAGTATAAATGGATATGTTGCCTCGTTTGGACCGTTTTAGACCAGGCCATGTGCTGATGGGCCTTGGTATGGATCCAACTAGTGAGCTTGGGCTTGAACTATAATCCATTGATTAATTGATATATATGAACCTCTTAGAGACTTGGTTAGAACCTTGTTCACGTAAGGCAAAGCCTAGAAAGACACAGACCCTTAGAATATTCTCGAGTCGGCATTAACATTCACTCGGTTGATTTAAGCTCAGCCTGTGGACTGATCATCCCCGGTAGGAGCTATTATGAGTGTTGAGGAGCTATCATGATGAGCTATGTTGTTAAGACGAACGGTGTGATACCGTGTCCGGTCTTGAGTGATGAGATGATGAGTGATTTGCGAGATTAGTAATTCCCAGCACTGGTGAGATTTCCCTGCCGCAACTGTGTTCAGTATGGGAGGGTCGCGGCATAATATCCCGCGGTATTCCAGCTCGTGTGAATGTGCCATTTTGTAGTAGGTTAAATGTTTTATATTATCCTGATTCTTTATGCTTATCTTGCTCAACTGCCTAGTTCATTTACCTTGTTATTCTTTAATTTATTTACCTGTCTCTATTCATTTGATATATATGTCCTATGTTATTTGTATGCTGTGACTTGCCAGATCTTTTAAATCTGACCCATCTTTGGTGCTTAGGCTTTGACCCAGAGATCCTAGAGGATGCGCTTGCATTAGTAGAGGCGCCGATTGTCGGAGATTACGGATGGGGCCCGGCCGACCCGGATGTCGAGCCGGAGGGCGGAGATGAGCTACCTGGGTTTTGAGAGTCTTATCTTATTTTGGGTTTTGAGAGAATTATGTAGGTGAGCAGGGTAGCTAACAAAGATGTATTAACTTTTGATTAACAACTGATACTTTTACTAGACTACTGTTCCGCTCTAACTTAATATATATCGATACCAAATTGCTTCCGCTTTGTTTATTATGTTTTCGCAAATTAACCATTGAGTTCATATTGGCCAAAAGTTTTAAATTGGACCTCACTGCGGGCCTACGATCTTGGAAGTTCTCGGATTTTCCGGGAAGTAGCGCGCCAACTTCGGGTATTCGAACGACTTTATCGGTATCCGGAATTGGGGCGTTACAAAACACATGTAGGAAATAAATGTGCAAATGCTTAATTTTACAACTTATTTTAAGAGAGGCTTCCTCCAAAAGGTCTGGCCTCTACAATGTACCCGGTAGCATGACAATCATGAAGGCCAAGGGGTGGAGTGTTTGAAAGGTACCCCTGTGAACTACCTTTGTACAAAATTTGGGAACCATCTCATTATGGAAAGTAATTTTTGGACTTTTGAGGCCCCCAGAGCTGTTAAAATTCTTAAATAAAGTTGGATGAGTGCCAAATTGGCTTGATAAATCCATTAATATAGAAAATCGAGTGACAAATTTGGCTTGAGTTAGGGTTGGAGGGGTCTTGAAAATTTGAATTCTTTACCAATCAACTTTAAAATTTTGGTTAAGTCAATGCTTTTATTAAGTGATAGTTGAGTGACTGATATCGCGATGGATTTTGATAAAATTCATCAAATTTGTTTCTCATTCCATGAGAGTTTATCTTACCTCCCTCCTGAAAATTCCAAGGCCTATTACTTTTGCAAGTGACAATGATCTTTCCCTTCTGTTTACATGCGTTGGCTACACTTGAATTATCTATTTAATTGATGTGTTACAATCTTAACCCGTTGAGGTGTGAAATTGATCGCTGTGCTACATTAAACAATTAGTTTTACAATAAACCAAAATGCCTTACTAGAGATTTTTTAAGTCACAAGTTAATATATAAAGCATGAAACAAGAGAGAAAAAAACATCAAATTCCAAATAGATCAGTAACAAACTTGTAATACTTACTTTTTTGGTCTCCTCATATGCATTTATCCTTCCCTTAAAGGCCCAATCTTTAAAAGCTGAGATGAAGATTGGTTGAGCAGTTCTGAGAACAGCTCTAAGGGCCCTTGGGTTGTTAAAGGCTTCCATCAAATGCCTCCGTAGCCTCTTATGGCCTAAACCATCAGTGACAGCAACAGATGAGCTCCCTATCAACTGGCTGGAAGGCCAACCAGTGCTGACCTTCCTTTCCTCTGTCATACTACCAAGGACTTGCTTGTTTATTAATGGGGAGCATGTAACTATTGTAGGATACCCAAATAAATGTGTCCTATACATGCCATTGTCTCCATACCAACAAAGCCTGTGTGGGGATAATTTCACAATACCAAACCGTGCTCAGCTCCGGTAAGAGTACCAGTTCCGCACCTCGGCTCGACCCACCTCGCCCTAACGATACTAGGTGAAATTAGGGTTCCAGAGTCAGAATCGCGAACAGAACCCCATTTTGGAAAGGAAACGGCGAGATCTTCAAAATCCATTAATGGACTTTTTGTTTTTAGGTCAAATTCCATCGTTTAGGCCTCGAAAAAGGTACCTCGGCCAGATAGCTCACCTCGGCCAGACTCTTTCACTTCGGCCAGATAGTTCATCTCGGCCAGACAGCTCACTTCGGCCAGATAGTTCACTTTGGCCAGATAGCTCACCTCGGCAAGACTGCCCACCCAGACAGGCTCTTCCACCTCGGCTAGATTGCTCATCTCGGCCAAGTGCTCCATCTAGGCAGCAGTGCCAGATGATAAGACAGCGACGCTGCAGTACGAACTGACAGACAGGATGGGCGCCGAACGGTCACATCCACTAGAGATCGAGGTATGGGCAGATGGGACATCTACTTTTCACCTACCTCCACTAAGGAAGCTTCCGGTTGAACTTCTCCCGACATATACATGCAAGAGGTAAACTCAACAGGAGGTATGTCATGGAGGCTCACACACAGTGCATGGAGGTTCAGACACAGGGACCTCCCTTACTCTGAGCCCTCTCTTCTTCTCCACCTCACTTCACCCTTTGTTCAGTGCCAGCACTAACTCAGGCGTCGGAGGGCCTTGCGCTGCCATAAGCCAGGGTCCCTAACCGTTGCTTCTCCTCTCTCTTTTCCAGGTTTCAGGCGTCTGCTCCTTCTCCCAAGCTTCCAACAAACCTCATACATTCATCTGAGCCCCTGAAGCGGATAACTCTCTCCAACTGTTTGGATAAGCCCTCAAAGGCACCCCCTAATCTTGTGGGTGTTATTTTTTGCACTTACAAAGCCAAAAACAGATGTTTTGTTTTCAACATCTATCAGTTCTTTGCCAAATCATGGTAACTACATTGTGCAGAAAGATTAGTGATAAGAGCCTAAAATGCACCATTTAGGCCCCTTAACTTAGACTTTGATACATGCTTTGAGGTGTCTAATTAGTCTTATTATAGTATTTTCATGTTTACAGATGTTCGAAGCGCATTGGAAAGAAATTGGTGAAAGATAGAAAAGTTGGCGAAAAAATTAGAAAACCAGTGCTCACTGGCACCGGGCGTCCGGACGCCAGACACCAGGCGTATAGACGCCCGATCCCAGAAACGTCCAGGACAGGAATTTGTCCTGGCGTCCGGACGCCCGGACCGTCTGTGAAGTCTGTCTCATGTGCATTTGATGGGGTTTTTCATCCGAAAACTTATAAATAAGAGCCCAAACTCGTTTTTAGGGATATTCACATCTTGGGAGAAGTTCTGGAGGCTTTCTTGGAGCTTGGGGAAGAGCGTCAATGGGGATTTTGTCAAGAATTATTCGTCAATCGTCTTCCATGAGTAACAAAATCTCCATCTTAGGGTTGTGATGAAGCCCTAGTTTTGTGTTTATGGTGACGTATAGGTTCTAGGGCTTTATTTTAAATGCTTTGATTATATGACATTGATTTTATCCAGTGTTGGATTCTTTTATTAATGCAAGATCTCTTATGCAAGATCTCTTTGGTGTTTTATTCTTGTAGTTTGGAATACCAAGTCATATAATATGATGCTTGAATGTGTGTGGAGTTAAAACTAAGATAATCTATGCCTTAGAGATAGGTTATGCCTAGATCTAAACTCGCACCTTATTTGCTGACTCTGTGAAGGTTGGTAACCAGAACGAGTTGTGAAAGCATTGACAGTGAAACCCTAGATCTATATTCGCCATTGCATGAGGCTACGGTGGATTCATACCCTAAGACTTTTATCTAATTGGATCAAAAACTTGTCTTTCAATTTGTTAATTTAGGAATTACAAGCAATTAACCCAACACTTCGTTCTCTAATAGGATTAGTTTAATAATCAGAACTTTGTTTGCTACTAGGATTAGTTTAGGAGCTTAGGAAACAACACAACTTAGCCTTTTTGTCCCAGTGGATACGATACTCGGTTATCATCTCTGCTTTTGCAAGCAGAGGTAGTAGCGGAAAATAAATTATATTTGCAACCCTGTTTTAGGATTGGTCAATTAGGAATACATGATATATTAATTTTAATAACGAGTAATCAAACATTATGGGCCCATTTGTTTGCATGGAATTGAATTCCTAGGAATTCCTTGGAATTCTAAGAAATGGATTCCTATCAAAGCTTCTAAAATTGAGAAACGAAAGTGAAGATCCACAAATGGCCTCAAATAAGCTACCCTTTGTTGGAAAATGGTTACCCAAGCGTCACCCCATAAATCATGCAAATCCTACAAAGTGAAGGTCCTCTCTACATTTTCATCCTATATCCTTCAATCCAAACCTTTATAAATATTCCTTCATTGGAACCCCCTTTTACCATGAATTCCTAGGAATTCAATTCCATGCAAATAATCAACATCAAATTAACTATCTAGAATTACTCCAAATAATAAAACAGTATGCCTACTAATTGTGATCTATTTGTGAGTTTTACACAAGGTCCGTACAGGTGTAAAAGAGGTCTTCCAAAGAGAGTGGCCCAATTAAGATTAAATAATTGGGATAAAGGTGAATCCACTCGTCCGAGTTAGACTCAGACCAGTGAGTTGACTTAAGAATCTATCCATCATTGAATCAATTTTTAAAAAATCACCAGGCCATCACTGATCATGGCATGGCCCGGTCTGTGGGGCCCACATGGAGAATCAGAAGACAATTATTGGTGGCCGCCCATATGATCTTGACAAAGTAAAAAGTGAGTATCTGCTGCATGGATACAATATACCACGCTTTCCTCTTGGCAATGAAATCGTCTGGTCTTCTCAGGAACTTGAAACACCACAAGAAGTCCAGAAACTCGCCGATGATAGGCCACCCCATTGATCCTGGAGGAAGGCTTGATGGGTCCAGCCCTCTGGTGTGCCATAAATCGTTGATCCATTTCCCAATTAAACAACCCCACAAAGCAGATAGCTACAATAGGAATAGAAATGAAGACTGCAACTCCAGAACCCCCCATCTCCATCAAGTCCTGGGATTCCTTCCTGGGAATGAATTTCTTTTGTTGGGAAGGGCTTCTAAGGGGTAGGTTTCCCCTTCCTTGTTAAAGCAATGGAGGAGCAGGTGGTGGGGCTTCTCTTTTTCCGTGTCTGTGTTCAATATATGTCTTGATTCCTTGCACTATTCTTCGATGCATTCGAGTATAGAAAATCCTTGGCCTTTGGGAATCTTTTGAGAGAATGTCCACTTGGACATACTGGGGGGACTGATTCGTGGCTCGGTCTCCCTGTGAACCACTGGATCCCATTTGGACATACTGGGGGGACCGATTCGTGGCCCGGTCCCCTTGTGAACCACTGGATCCCCTGGGCCACGAATCGGTCCCCCCAGTATGTCCACATAGCGGGACTCATCTTTTGAACCTGTTTCCAATAGATTCCTTTTTATTTCGCAGATAAGATATGCCATTAAAATATTTATTTATGTGGAACCATCGATCATTTTAACCACTGCGCTATGAGGTTCCATGACCTGGACAATTTGCATGGATCATTTAAAGTTGAGAGGTATTTGCATTTATTCCGCCGCCCCCCCCCCCGCCCGCCCCCCGCGATTTGGAATTGATTCCAATTTGACGCAGACTTGGACATCATTCATTATTAGATTTATCACAATATATTTGAAGCTTAATTGAGGAAAATACTGCCCTATCTAGATCCCATTCGATTATAACATCTAGGTGGGCCCCATGGGTGGTGGGAGTGCTTTCGTAGTCTGAACCACCTGCCACGCGACTTACACTAGGGGACCCCAAAATATGGAGCACCTAAAAGGCAAACCACTGCAAATGAATATCCAATTGTTAGAAAACTGTCCAAATTGATTCTTAACTCACCCGAATCATTTTTATTGTGATAAAGTACCGAGTGAAAAATAGGGAGAGACTTGACAGAATTATCTCATTTTAATGAGGTGTTTGCATTTGGAACTGTTTAATGGGAAGATCTAATTTTAAACAATTAAACTTTATTTACAAGTAATTATAAATGAGGTTTCGATTTATTTGAGAATCTCATTAATGAAGTTTTTATTAATAGTAGCCAATTAAATGGCAGTAGACCATAATTAATGGTATATCTCACTCATCATAAGATATGACTTATTTTTAAATAGATTAGAACTTTTACAGAAAGGTTGACTCGGACATTTCAGGTCCATTGGACACGAATCTGAAGCCGCCAATTCAACATAGTTGCAAAAAGCAGATCTTCTGTTTGTCGTACATTTTTGTCTCCCTGTCAATTCTAATTCACCTTACACGTGTGAGGTCGAGTTTGATGAGACAAACAGCAGTCCTGATCTCACACGAGTACGCCAATGCCACGAAAATTGCTTATCTTTATCGTTTATCTTCTAATTGTCATTCATTATCAACATTAACCTTTTCCATATTAAGCACTTTAGCTTGGGGATACCAGGAATTTGGATCCAGATCCCCTGTTTGAACCACTCAGGGTGCCACATGGGAGTTGAAAATTATTAAAGAGGTATGCTTACCCCGAGACATAATCTTATTAATGTTAATACTGATATTCATAAAATCATTTATAGCCATCCAAATTGACCACCATAGGGCTAGAAAGCATGATTTGGAGATATGATTGTTGAGATAAGGTGGTGATTACCAAAAGATGTAAACTGTTAAAAGGCGTGGTTTTTAAAAAATGTTGAAAAAGTTAAAATGAAGCTAATAACATCTTAAATTTTACCTTTAGTTTGTAATATTTCCCCACAATTTTAAAAAAGTAACTAACTTCAGTAACCATAACATGTAGGAGTTTTATGTTTAACAAGGGCAGGCAACCCCTAAGTTGTGGCTTAGCTGATTAGGGCCAAGAGAATATGCATGGTTGGAAAACTCCCTGAGTTGACTCTTGACTCTCCCAAGCATGATATAAAATATCGGTCCGATATTTTGGTGTGATAACGGTCTCGGTATCGCAGACAAAAATATCGTCAAAATATATATCCATCTCGGCTGATATTTTGAAAATATCGATTTAACCGATATATCGGTCCATCTCGATCAAAATATCGGCCAAGATGGAATAATGGTAAAAAAAATCCTAAATTTTTCACTTTTTTCCTCATTCTTCCCCCACTTATCTCCTTAGAGCAACCCCTCCTCCTTAGCTCATTCTCTTGCATATTTCCAACACTATTTCTTGAATAAATCATTTTGTTTTTGCATTACTACAAAACTGAAGTTTACCGACGCAGTCAAGGCGTCGGTAAACTTAAATATGCGTTGGTAAATAAATTTACCGACGCTACGTACGGCGTAGGGAAAAAATCGTAGGTAAATATACTTGCCGACGCGTTGATCGTGTCGGTAAGTTGTAGTTAAATTTACCGACGCCAGCGGCGTCGGTAAGCTTCCGCAAAAACCGCTGCAACCCGAAATTTATGGTTAAAGTTACCGACGCCATTGGTGTCGGTAACTTTATTTTATAGTTAAAGTTACAGACGCCAATGGCGTCGGTAACTTTAACCTTATTTTTTTTAATCACGCTTCCAATCAGTGATTGGAACCGTTTTATTATTATATTAAATCAAATTTTAATTTAGTTTTTTTTTTGTCATGTTAATTTAGTTTTAAATATCTAGTTATTATTATTTTAAATATAGAATTAAAAATAAATCACAAATAAAATACTAAAAGTCTAATTTAGATTAATAATGAGAAATTTATAAAATATCATCAAACATATTACAAACCAAATGTATCAGATCAAACACTAATATATAAAAACAGAAGTCTAAAAGATAAAGCCATAAACATCAAGTTAAAAGTCTGAAATACAATAGCCTAATGAGGGTTTCTCGGCATCCCTGGAAAATAAACATCATCATCATCATTATCATCATGTCGCGAAGAGCCCGGAGGGTATTGTGGCGGCGGAGGTGGAGGAAATAGAGTACTTGGATCAAGTTGATTAAATTGTCCAAGGAACTGCATGTTAAGTTAAGCGGTTAGTTGCTGGATGTAGGCCGCACATGATGCAAGTTGATTCTGATACGTGTTGACTTGGTTCTGATAGGTGTTAACTTCATTCTTATATGTGCTAACTTGGGCCTCATATGTTGCAACCTTGTTCTTAAGCTCCTGGACCTCGGCATTCTCTAGTTGTCCCCCACTAGAACTGGATGATCCTTTCACAATTCTTCCTCTCCCTTTGATGTATCCCAGACGAGGCTTGCGAACCTTTTGAACTATCTCTTCTTCAGTGAGAACTTGTTGACTTTGACTAGTAGACTCCACATCAGAGTTCTGAGATTGTGAATCCCTAAGAGCCAACATATCATTCTGCAAAAAAAAAATATATATATATATATATATAGAGTTATAAAAAATGTATTTCAATTATAAAAAAAATGTTTATATAAGAATTGAAATTAATTACTATACTCACGTAGTCCTGCCCCGCTTGGGGGTCACACCAACGCCCTGTCTGGTGGTTAGTGTACATGAGTCTGTGAAACTCAATGTCACCAAGGAATTGACTAGTGTTGGGATCGACCTATAATAATATTTTGAGTTAAAATGATAAACATAAATAAAAAAGAATTCACATAATGAAAAATTATATACCAATCATTGCCGATGTGCTGCAAAAGATTTTGAACCATGGGAACTATTGTAATTGTTTCTTGTTGCGCGATTTAATGCATTTCTCTCACCCAGTTCCTTAAATGATAATACAAAATTAATAAGAAAAAATAATAATGTAGAATCAAATTAATATTTATATCACTAATGCATATGAAGAAATGTTTGAAACTTACCTTTTGTTCCTTAGCACTCCAATAATCACAGAGCCACTACCAATCTTCATTCTCAATAATGTCTGGATGAGGATGACTCTTTGCAACTTGCAGATTTACATATCCACCAACGTTCTTAAAGTGTTGGTGCAATCGACATCGCCAATCTTTATGTAGGCTCGCCATTTGACTATCCATGTCATGGTGAAGTGATACCTTTCCTACACAAGAAACAAGTTAAACCGTTAGAATTGCATAACTAATTAAGTTCAAATTTTTCAAGAAATTTTTTTTAATGTACTTACAAGCATTCCTTTATAAATTGGGGCTTTCACTTTTTCATCAAGTTTGTTGAAAGGTTTATCCCATCTAACCGGTAAATGGGTTCGAGCAAGGTATCCCAAATCATGTCCCCAAGTACCATGATTGTCACCTATTGCTCTGTTGGTCCCTTCATCAAATGTTATACATAACTTGCCATCAGTGCCTTCTTTGCGTTTTTTTTCTGTGGTTTTTCCAGTATATTTTCCTTTTCCTTTTTTATCATTATTGTTACTGCATCCTCCTTGTGAAGATGACATCATGTACAACCTGTTTCAACAAAAATAGTATAATTTGTCAACATGTTCCAATCACATAATATAAAAAAGTACATAAATTAGACATTTGAAAAAGTGTTTACAATTTATTCACTATCATCATTTAGTAATTCTACTGGCTCATCACTGTCATAGTCACTTTGATTGTCTTCCTTGACTTTGTTATCTACGTATTCTTCTAGAGTGTCATCCATTTCCTCATCGTTAGAGCTATCAACGGCAATATTAGCATGTCTAACCACATTATCTATATCACTAGTGCAAATTTCTGGTTCTACATCTTCACGATAGTGCTTCCATCTCAAGCTCTGTCACGTCCCCTGAACCCGATTAGAAAATAAACCGGATCCGGGGAGTGAAATTTTGGGCCAATTAAAATTTTTTGCCTTTTTTGACCCAAGGATCGTAAGTCCACTGTGAGGATAGTGTATTTCAACCTCAAAACATAAAACAATAGCGGAATTCATACATTGATATCAACAATGGATAATAAATCTCAATTAAACTTAAAGTTGCAAGCAATAATGAAAGCTAAAGAGGAAGTTAATTTATTTACTATGGCCATCCCATAAACTAAGGCCATTAAACAACTAGAGTCAATGAAAGAAAGTCCAACGAATAAATAACAATGAATAAATAAAAATCTAATGTTTGACCCAAAGTGAGTCTCTCATGTGCCTGTTAATGATGACGCTACTCTACGTCATCGGCACTCCACTCCCGTGCCTCCTCTGCTGGTTGGAGATCCTCTGGGATCTCCTCACCGGCCTGCTCCTCGTAGTAGTACGTACTCACCTGAGGAGTCTGCACACCAAGGAACAGAGTCAACGACATGTTGAGCAATAGATAAGCAATATATAATTAAACATAACATGCATCAAATATAAGAGTAATGACAAGTACAAGATCGTAGGAATACAAGGAACAATACTAGGCATGTAGCATGAGTAAATATCATCAGAATCATAAACAGGAATCCTAGCAATACTAACAATCACCACTACCAATGTAATATAATGCAATGCACAAGAGGGAGACTCCGTGGATGTCCAAGCCACCTCACGGGGTACCAGTAACAATCCTACCCGGACTACTAATACCAAAGTCCGGCTCCAGGGGGATCCAAGCTCCCGGTCCTAGGAATAGTAGCACGGTCCAAGCCCGCTCCCAACTATTCAACGCCATGGACGCCGTCCAAAGCCGACTGCCCACCCCGATGTCCGAGTAACCGGCCCATCAATAAACCCCAAACTGCAGCTGGCCATGATATGCAAATAATACTAATAATAATGTGGTGTTGACACGAGAATAGACCAAGACAAGCAAGTCTGGCTAGCTCAATATATAAGACACGTTCATAGGGATTATCTCATTCAAGTCAATACAAGACAAATCCACTCTCATGATAATCCCTTCAGTCTAGCCAGTCATGTTCATCAATTACATAACACGGGGTCCTAAGGTACACTCTAAGTCAGGTCCAAGTTCTAATTCTACAAGGAATTATGTTTCATAATTAATTAGGTGGTTTATGCCAAGAGAGTGTACAAGGATACAAAATCAACGGATACGATAAACAAATCAAGGAGAGATTACAATCCAATCCTAGGTAAGTGTTGTCATCCATGTACCATATGTGGTGTAATGGAGTGCGTGGGGAATTCGAATCATCAATGCTTATAAAGAATTTTCTTGGTGTACAATCATGTTGAGCATCGATTGATTCAATTCCGTACGCATTCGGTTAAACCATACAAAATACACGAATACCTAGACAACCCATCGAAGCACACCAAGCCACGTGCTACGATTTCAAAACTCCATTAATGGTCACGTGATAGTGGTTTCATGGTTTCCAATGTCTAAGGCTCAAACCTAGGCTAACAATCTCGTTACTAACAAGAAAGTGGTTTAAAATTAATCTCCTTAACTACTTCCCTAGCTGATCCCCAATCACTGCGGGACATGTATCATTGGATTCTACACTCAAAGAGCTTTCCAACGGTATATGGCTCGCGAAATTCCGACGTATGGTTCAGAAGTTATGGCCCATAGAAGTTTAACCCTTATATATATATAAGTGTGACGGATCAACACGTGTCCGATTCAGCGGATGGGAGACCCAACAGTAGCCATCATCATGTCAGACGGCCATTCCACTTTCCTTGCTTCCCCCTTTTTTTTTTTTTAATCTCCATATGCGCTGATGTCATGTCCAGTGATTGTTCAATGGCCATTGAACGTTCTGGATCCAGCGTGCAACTTTTTTTTTTAATTTTTTTTTTTTTTTTTTTCATTCAACTATCCACTGATGTCATGCTTGGACGTGCAGAACGTCCATCTGTGCCCCTTTCTTTTTTTCTTTTTCTTTTTCTTTCACCCAATCCATCCTAAAAATTCACCTGCACAAAACTGAGCCACCGTGCTCCTCCAATAATTTCTTCCATTCATCATCATTTCCACTTACATCCATTAATACTAAAATTAACAATTAATTTAAATAAACCCAAATTAATAACAGAACAGGCTTGGAATTTGGGGAAACCTAATAAGAAAAACACATCCAATCAATAAAAGACATACATACATGTTTAATTATAAAATGCAGATCTACTTGCCTCAACCAAGAAGAAGATTGGAATTGGGGAAATCTGAGGAGAAGCCCTACCACTGCAGAAACCTCAATCTCCACCGACCAAACGCAATCTAACACGCAAAGGAGAAGAAAAGAGAGGAAAAGATTAAGATCTAACCTAAATCTAAACCAAAGAGAATTGATTGAAAAGATGAAATAGGGGGAAATCTTACCAAACCGACGTCAATGGAAAGAGTAGATCGCGAGGAAGAAGGTGAGCGGCTCGGATCGTGGAAGTGATCCTCCAGGGAAAGAGTTCTAGAGCCTTGGAAGAATGAGGAAGAAGAAAGGTTGCTGTGGCTTCGTTCGTTGCAGAGAATGAATAAGAGATTATGGTTAATCTCTTGTTAAGAAGAAGGGAGGAAGAAAACACTAAGTTACCCCTTAAGTGGGTCCGGAGAAAGAATTAATTATTAGAAGGGTTTCTGGTCGTCGGATCGCAACGAGCCAGAATACAAAATTGATCAACGTGACGATACCTTTCCAACGAACCCAAAATCATGGCGATAGGAATTTTTCGGAAAAACACTCAATTTTTTCCTAATTTGCAAACTACCCCCTACTAGGGTCAAACAAACTTAGAATCGCACGAAACTCCGCAGGCACTATTATAACACTAAAAGAAACTCGTTGACCATCTAGACCCACTTAAATATCTAATAAAACAATAATTATAATATTAATATCAAAATAAATGGGTCAACGGGCCGGTAATTGGGCCCAACTGACCCAGTAAGGTCGCAGACCTTACATCTCTTACCTCTAAAAAGAACATTTGGTCCCTCAAATGCCTAAACATACCTCATCAGGAAAAAGATAAGGATACTCCTTCTGCATCTGGTCCTTGAGCTCCCACGTGGCCTCCTCCGGAGTATGATGCTCCCATTGTACCTTAACCCACTGAATGGTCTTGGTACGCAGCACTACTTCCTTGGTGTCGATGATTTGCGCCAGACGCTCCACATAGGTTGCATCTGCTTGAATCTGAAGCAGCTCGTGCTGTAACACGTGAGTAGGATCTGGAACATATTTCCGAAGCATTGAGACATGGAAAACGTCGTGCACACCGGCTAACTCAAACGGTAGCACAAGACGATAGGCCACGTCTCCAATCCTGCTCTTAATCTCAAATGGTCCCACAAACCTCTTCGCAAGCTTCCCTTTCTGTCCAAATCTAACAACTCCTCTCATCGGTGACACCTTCAGAAACACCTTATCCCCCACTTGGAATTCTAGAGGTCTCCGCCTCTTGTCTGCATAACTCTTCTGTCGATCACGTGACTCTTTCATCCTCATCTGAACAATTCTGACTTTCTCACTGGAGTCAGCAATCTCTGAGGGTCCATGGAAACTCCGAACTCCTACTTCCTCCCAACATGCTGGGGTCCTGCATCTCCGCCCATATAATGCCTCAAATGGTGCCATACCAATACTTGAATGATAGCTGTTATTGTAGGCAAACTCACATAGAGGCAAGCTTTCATCCCAACTCTCCTTGAAATCCAAAACACATGCTTGGAGAAGATCTTCTAATGTCTGGATGGTACGCTTAGACTGTCCATCTGTCTGAGGGTGGTAAGCTGTGCTGAACTTCAACTGAGTACCCATAGATGATTGGAAAGTAGACCAAAACCGAGAGACAAACTTAGGGTCTCGATCGGATACTATAGACTTAGGCACTCCATGCAACTTGACTATATTGTCCCTGTACAACACAGTCATCTTGTTCATAAACTGACCAGTCTTGAATGGCAGAAAATGTGCTGACTTCGTCAATCTATCTACAATCACCCAAATAGCATTATTGCCCTTCCTGGTGTTTGGCAACCCTGACACAAAATCCATAGTGATGTGCTCCCATTTCCACTGCGGAATGTCCAACGGGTGAAGCAAACCAGGAGGCTTCTTGTGTTCTGCTTTAATCTGCTGACAAGTCATACACTTAGAAACAAATTCTGCAATATCTTTCTTCATTTTCACCCACCAATAGTGATTCTTCAAATTCTGATACATTTTGGTGCTCCCTGGGTGAACTGAATATCTAGTGTGGTGCGCATTTGTCATCAGGTCTAGCTTGATGTCTTGCACATTTGGCACACACAACCTGTCTTTGCAGTACAGGAATCCTTCGATCAATCTGAACTCCAAATGATCATCAATGTGGTCAATAATTCTCTGCAACTCAGGATCATCCTTCTGAGATTCCTTGATCCTGTTAACTATTTCTGGCTCCCAAACTCCCATAGTAGCAACCAATACTTTCTCGTTAGCAGGCCATACCTCCACATTCATATCTCTGAACTGCTCTATCCATCTCCATTCTGGCATTACACACCCACTGAAAGTTGTCTTCCTACTGAGAGCATCTGCTACCACATTCACCTTACCAGGATGGTACTTAATCGGAAAATCATAATCCTTTATGTACTCCATCCACCTCCGCTGCTTGTTATTCAAATCACCCTGTGTAAACAGGTATTGCAGACTCTTGTGATCTGTATGCACCTCAAATCTCTCTCCATACAGATAATGCCTCCACAATTTCAATGCAAACACCACTGCTGCCAGTTCTAAATCATGTGTGGCATACTTCTTCTCATGATCCTTCAATTGCCTGGACCCATATGCTATCACCTTATCATTCTGCATGAGAACACAGCCCAATCCAATCCCTGATGCATCTGTATAAACCACAAATCCTTCACTGCCTGAGGGTAAAGCAAGTATGGGAGCTGTAGTTAACCTGGTCTTCAGCTCTTGAAAACTCTTCTCACATTCTTCTGTCCACACAAATGGGATATCCTTCCTTGTCAACTTAGTGAGTGGAGATGCTATGGTAGAAAACCCTTTCACGAACCTCCTGTAGTAGCCCGCAAGTACCAGAAAACTACGAATCTCCGCTACATTTCGTGGACTACCCCAATTAACAACTGCTGCTACCTTCTTAGGGTCCACTGTCAATCCATCCTTAGAGATAATATGACCCAAAAATGCCACTTGCTCCAACCAAAATTCACATTTGTTTAGTTTAGCATATAATTGGTTATCTCTCAAAAGCTGCAATGATGTCCTCAACTGATGCTCATGCTCCTCCTTAGATTTTGAGTACACCATCTGATGAATCATCTTCTTGCACAATGTCATCATTTTCAACACTCTCTTCGACAGGAATATCCCAAAGATGTCTATGGCTAAACGTTTGTACGACTTGCCATGGTGCACCTTTGAGAGGATCAATCACATAAAATACTTGTCGAGCTTGGGATGCGAAGATAAAAGGATCCTCTTTAAACCATTCTTTATCGCCACGTAAAGTTGTGAGTTTTGACTCATAGATGACATGTTTTCTATTCGGCGATGTGTCAAACCACTTACACTTGAACAATAAGACACAATAATCTTGTTTGACATATGTAAACTCAAGTACTTGTTCAAGAACACCAAAGTAAGCAGGTTGTGTATCATCATCAGAACCGGGTACAGATACTCCACTATTTTGTGTTGTTCTTCTGGAATCACGTTCTTTGACTAAAAACTTAACACCGTTAACATTGCATCCGCTGTAAGATCTAACAGTAAGATCTGGACCACAAGATAAGTAATACAACTCATCTGTTGCCTCCGAAGAGTGAAGCACCTGCATAAAAAAAATACAATTTTATATAAACTCATCACATGTAACTAGTAAATTTAATCTTAAGCATTACTACATACCCGTTGCTTAAACCATGCAGGAAATTCTTGTTTTTGTTTTTTTTCCAAGTCTCGAGAATATTTTTTCTCTAACTCATTCATGTGTTCACTACACAAAATTATGGCAAATAAACATTAGTGTACATCAAGATATATCTCAATGGTAGAAAGCAAATGTGGTAGATAGATTAACTTACTCAAGATATTTCCTTATCTCTAGACAGTTGTTCAGAATGAACCAATGGGCATCCTTCCAAAGCTTGATGTCAAGTCGAATTAAGTCTGCTTTCCCCAAAGGACGACCTAGATGTCGAAAAATTGACAACTGTGCTTGAGAAGTGTTGTTTGGCCTGTCATAATTTCGTTCACGCCGATTGAATCTTGTCTCTATCCCATGAAAATACATCGAACAGAACGTCAAAGCTTCGTTCACTATATATGCCTCTGCAATTGACCCTTTTGGACGAGCTTTATTTCTGACATACTGTTTAAGTGTTCTCATATATCGTTCAAAAGGATACATCCACCTGGCATGAACTGGACCACCAAGAATGGCTTCTTGAGGCAAGTGTATGGCTAAGTGAACCATAATATCAAAGAATGCTGGGGGATATATCCTCTCAAGTTTGGAAAGAACAACAGCAATCCCTTTTTCCATTCTTCTAAGTCTTTGACATGTAAAGTCCTCGAGCATAGCCATTTGAAAAAGTTTGTTAACTCAGAAAGTGTGTCTCGGATCTGTGGTGTCATAAATGGCCTAATTCCAACTTCCAACAACTGTTGTAAAAGCACATGACAATCATGAGACTTCAAACCAGAGATTTTTCCATCAGCTACATTAACGGTCCTTCCAATATTTTCTGCGAAACCATCTGGAAATTTGACAGACTTAAGAAATGCACAAAACTGTTTGCGCTCATCTTTAGTCAATGTGTAAGCAGCATGAGGCTTAATCCACCTGTCTCCCAACTTTTGCAAATGCAACTCTCTCCTTATATTCATGTTTAAAAGATCTATTCTCGATTTGTCAGTGTCTTTTGACTTCCCTTCAATGCTAAGTAAAGTGCCTACCACACTATCACATATGTTCTTTTCAATATGCATGACATCAAGATTGTGTCTCAAGTCAAGTTTTGACCAATAAGGAAGCTCAAAAAATATACTCTTTTTCGTCCAATTGAGCTCTTTCACATCACGCTTACGTTTCTTTCCACCAAAATTGGGATGCTTTCCAGGAACAACATTAATATGTTCTAGCTGCTTCAAGATGTCCTCACCATTTCTCACCTTCGGAGCCGTCCTTGTTTCTACAAATCCATTAAACTGCTTATTTCGACGAAATGGATGTGCAGTGTCGAGAAAGCGTCTATGCCCCATGTAGCCAACTTTACTTGTAAGACGACATGAATAAGTATCTTCATTACATACCGGACAAGCCATATATCCTTTTGTACTCCAGCCAGACAAATTTCCATAAGCAGGGAAGTCATTTATCGTCCATAATAATGCAACATGCATATGAAAATGTGCATCTTCCTCACTATCATATGTCCAAACTCCTTTCTCCCACAACTCCTTAAGCTCATCTACTAATGGGTGTAAATAGACATCTATATCTTTTCCAGGAGCTGTGGGTCTTGGAATTAGTAATGTCATGATGAATGACGACTCCTTCATACATCTCCACAACGGCATGTTATATGGGACCAAAATCACAGGCCACATACTATATGCGTTGCTCATGTTCCCAAAAGGATTCAAACCATCAGATGATAACCCTAATCTCACGTTTCTTGGCTCCTTTGCAAAATCAGGATACACCTTGTCAAAATTCTTCCATGCTGCTGCATCTGCCGGGTGTCTTAAAATCCCATCCGTTTTGGTCCGACCAACATCATGCCATGTCATATCTTTTGCAATATGACTTGATTTATACAACCGTTTTAGACGAGGCTCCAATGGGAAGTAACGCAATACCTTATGAGGTACCTTTTTCCCCTTGGTGTCTTTATCGATCCAACGACGTCTTGCATATCGGACACTGTTCCAACTTTGCATTCTCCTTCCAAAATAAAACGCAGTCATATTTGCAAGCATGAATAGACTCATAGCCCAATCCCAAAACACGCAAATATGATTTTGCCTCGTAATTTGAACCTGGTAACTTTGTCCCCTCTGGAAATGCCTCAATCAACAACTTGAGTAACATGTCAAACGATTTATTACTCCACTTATTCATGACCTTGACATGCATCAATTTCACCAAGAATGTCAGCACCGAAAACTTTTCACAATCAGGATATAAAGGCTTCTTCAGATCATCAAACATTTGATCAAACTTTCTAGCTTCATTGGATTCTCTTGGAACTTTGGCCGATGCTTCTATTAAATCTTCATCATCGTCATTTTCTAACTGAACATAGCTAGACCCAGCAATATCGTGCAACATATCGTAACAGTCGTCATTCACCTCATCATTAGGCACAACATCTTCAATAATTGGAGGATCAACAATAGTTTCACCATGGAAAACCCAAGTCTCTCTTTTATATATTTCTTGCATTCCTCTATCTATCAAATGAGCATAAACTATTCTCAATGGTCATGTGTATACATTACCACAATCACGACATGGACATCTAATATCCCCTGAAGAATTAATAGAATTATGAGCTCTCTGGATAAATTCTCAAACCCCAGCTATGTACTCGGGAGATAATCAATTAGACAACGATGTCCAACTCTTATCTATAGTCATCTCTAACCAACAGAAATAACAAAAAATTAATTAAATTATTTTTAATTCATTGTTTATTTAAAAAAAAAACTTTCACTACTTATTTTTAATAATTACTTATTTTACATTTACTATTAATTATAATAATTATTTTACTTTCTAATTTTTTTAAAACTTTAAATTATTAATTAAAATTTTCAAATTAATTAGAATTAATTACTATATTAATTACTATATCCACAGCAGAAAGTTGTAGTTCTTCTGTAGAGATTGATGATTAAGTAAAATTTGTTTTCTTGTGGAGGTAGTTTCATCCAAAAGCTTCAAATTTAAATAGCACTCGGTTGAAGAGAAAGTGACAGTCACCATTTATTTAAAGAGGCTTTTCAATCAAGTTCACATTTAGATTTAGATTAATTGGGTGCAATCATACCAGCACTAATACAACAAACCCACACTTTTAGGTTTAGATTAATTGGGTGCAACCATACCAGTACTAATATAACAAACCCACACTTCGACCGATGGCTTCATTGCAACTTTTGCTCAAATTTGTCATCCACTGATATTGGGTCCATCATTAAACTAATCACCATCTTTTTTATTGTTCAACCAACTCTTGTTACTAAGAAATTTAACCAAACACCAATGCTTAATAAAAATAAATCTAACAGCTTTTAATGGCTCAAAATTCAGAGGTGTGGTGCACTTTTTTTTATATGTGATTGAGCTGATGTTAGATAAACCAAGCACTAGGGACAAGTTTGAGTGGTGTGGATTTTAACGACGGGCACACCTGATTGTTGCATGGGGTTGTCATTATTCTTAAGGAAGCAACAGGGATCCTGATCAATGTGTCTTTTGTTAATTAAAGTATTTACTTTTGATATTTTACAAAATTTTAATTCTTTTGATTAATATTTAAATTTTAAACTTATTAAAATTTAATTCATTAATAATCAATTACTTTAAAATAGTATAATAATTTTAAAACAATTTAGTAATTAATTATTCTTAATTATAAATAACATTACATGAATAAATTAAATATTAATTCCCTTAATTTTTAATTATTTCTACTTTCATTAATTAACTAAAGTCTAAAATTTTCATATTTTTAATTGTTTTAATTCTCAAATTTAATATTTGTATTTACTAAATTATTAATCATTAATTCACATATATTTAATTACTTTTAAATATTATATTAATAACGAAATAATTTTTCAATTAATAATTTTTAGTATGCTGTTTGTCATCTACGTATACAAAAATCATATCATATTACTAACACTTAAAAAAAATCTATATAAATCAATTTACATAACTTTCTAATCATAAATAAAATCCAAATTATTTCTACTAACAATACTACACATCCTACATATATCTCAAAAAGATATTAACATTTTCATTAATTCATATTTTCAAAAAATAAACAACATAGTTTAACAATCTCATATCACATCCATATAAAAAAATATATTCAAATAAATTTAAATAAAGCCTATACAAAATTACACATATGAAGTTAACATTTCAAATATTGAAGAAATACCAAATATGATTCTATCGTCATCCAGAAATTTATAGATTTATATTCCTTTTACCATATGAACTGTACTAGTTTATAAATTGTAGTCTCCTTCAGTGTATATCACAAAGTGTATATTTATCAAAAGCATATACCCAAACAAGAGACAGCGAATTCAACCCACTAAAAGAGTCCAAAAAACAGAATTCTGTTATCTAAACATAAAATGCCAGACAATCTCCACATAGACAATCTGAAGCCTCCATCTAATCCAAAATACCACAAATGAATCAATCACTTTATTCAAAACACTACAACAATGCGCACTTTTGCCGGCGCTAAATAAGCGCCGGAAAAGGTCCATAAAACGCCGGGAAAAACTATTCCCGGCGATTTTTCTTGCGCCGGCAAGGCGCCGGCAAAGGCACGCCAGTAATACCATTTGCCGGCGAAAAAGAGGTAGCGCCGGGAAAAATCTATTCATTGCCGGCGTTTTATTTCGCCGGAAAAGGAGGTTTATTTCGCCGGGCAAAGACTTTTATTTTTTCAATGATAAATTTTAAAAACTTTTGCCGGCGTTTTTTTGCGCCGGGAAAAGATGTTTATTTTTCATAGAAATCTTTTGCCGGCGTTAATTTGCGCCGGGAAAAGTGGTTTAGTTTTTCAAAAATATATTTTATAAAAACTTTCGCCGGCGTTTTTTGCGCCGGGAAAAGATTTACAAATTACGAATATTATTTTTTTTAAATCTTTTTGCCGGCGTCTTTTCTCGCCGGGAATAATTTTTTTTATTTATTTTATTTTTAAATTTCTTTTCCTGTTTATCACATTAATAAATTGAAATTTCTAATTCCATTATCCAAGACCACATCTACTACACACCCTACATCCATTTCCATTCCAAAATCATCAACAAATGAAACAAGAAAATTCATTTCACTTCATATTAATATTCAAACATCCTTACAACATTGAAAACACTTTACCATTATCATTACAAAATTAAAACAAATGCTAACATTCTACTATGTACCAACATTCAAATGACCACCAAACACACAAAATTTTATAAGCAAGAAATGACACCCGTGAGTCCGTGACCACCAAACTTCCGTAACAAGAGCTGCAATACTGGTTGACTTATGATGACAATGATATGAAACAAGTCAAGCACGGCAAGAGGAATAACCCCAGGTTCAGCTGCGGATCCTTGCATGGTGTGTGTTTTCCCACTATTAGTTTGTCCATATGCAAAAACAGTACCTGTAGCCAAGTGAAAAAAAAAAATCATCAAAGTTCATTATGTGGATAAAGGTGAACCCACACACAAACATCAAAGTTCATTATGACAGTAGAGGTGCATTTTGGATGTACCACATACATGTAGAGCAACATCAGCAGAATTGATAATTATAAGATCAGCTTCCTATGCCATTTTCATTGCAACACAGTATACAATACCTGTTTCATGATAAACATTGATGCATTGGGCCCGCTTGGATCTTCATAAACCAAATGAAGATAACTCGGTTTATGCAAAATCAGGATTCTTTCGTTTGAATATCCTGAGTCATATATATGCCCCAATGGCTTTGTTCTTTGCTGCAACTAATTACTTGTAAACGGAGTTAAAGGTGTTTTTCTTTTCTTTTCTTTTCTTTTTTTTTTGACTAGGTGAACTACAACTGATTTCAAGGATCCAAACAGCGCAAGAAAAATAAAATTCGAAGGAAAGCATCCCTAAGTGCCAAATCCATACATTTGTCACTGGAAACCGTGGGCAGATATATCAATCACTTGATACTCAATAAGGGTCGTGCGTTGGTTGAGAAAGTCCTCCTAAAAAATTCTATAGCTTAAACTTCTGATATATTTCTCACATCACATGTTTAATGTGATTTTCTTTCACACCTCGAAGAAGAAGAATTTATGTAACATGTACATCAGCAATAAAGCCTCGTCCCATTTATGCTAGAGTCAATTATATGAATTTTGTTTACCCATTCTAATCTATTTTGATCCAAATCTTCAAATAGATTGCACTTATTCAAATCTATTTTGAAGGGATTACGGTGTAAGAAACCCTTTTCAGCAGGTCAGCAGCATAATCTGCTTCTCCATGAATATGGATACTTGGAGCACATCAAAGCCTCATTGGCATTCATTTAGCAACATACCTGGATTTTCTAGCATAACTAGAGCAATCAAAGAATTCAAGTTGTAGTCTACAGATGCTTACCTTACAATTTTTTCACTGGATAAACATTTGTTAGCATCTTTGACTGGGAGATAGCCACTTTGCTTAGATCATCTGCATAAAAAAAAAATAGCAAGATTAACATATGATTAAGAATGTCAAATGCACAACTTTTAGTGAAACTATATATAAACAAAGCAACTGAAATCAATTATGAAAACAGTACAATTCTTCCCTAGAACAGAGAGATTCCATTAAATCAAGTCCGTAGAAAAATTACATCACAGAATGAAATTAAAATTCTTTGGAGGAATATAAGAGAAGGACCCAAAGTTTAGAGCAATAAACTTGGATCAAGTCCCAGAATACTCTAATTTTGTCACTATCCTATAGTCAATCATTGATCATAAAGGAAGAGAGTAACAACAAACAATAAAGCATATGTTTTTCCACATTTTCTCTTATTTCAGTCTTCATTGTGTGGTAGGAGTCATACCTGTTGTCTGTCAGCTCTGTGTTCTGAAAATTGGCCAGAGTTGAGTCACCCTATGAGTGGAGTCATCGAAGCCCAAACAGAAAAAAAATAAAATTAGAAGTGATTCAGATGAAATGAAAGAGAAGAGACAGGAAAGGTAATAGGGAAAATATAGAAGGGATGAGTGGCTAAACGTCACTAAATCAAGTCAATCTGCTCCAAACGTCACTAAATACAATGGTCTTCTCCAAAATGGCTTATATTATTTGTCATTTAGTGATCAACAGTTTGAATCAAGTTTGCATTCAACACTGGTGAAAGATTGCTTGATTCTTCTCTAATCTAACTGAACCAAAATGGAGTGACTGATTCAGTCAGTCTCTTACTGAAGCTAAATGAAGTAAAAATGGATTTTGTTTGGCCCAATGAAATCCATGAAAAACACACTTATCTTCTCTAAACCTGCGATTGATGTACTGGCACATGCTATTAATTAGTTTGGCTCAAGGCTCTAACTGATTGATCATCAGTTACTAGAATGCATGTCCATCTGCCACCCAAAAAAAAATTAAAAAAAAAATGATAGCTTCATGATCCAACCAACCCACTTATATAACTTGATGTAGTTTAACTGAGTCAACTGGAAGACAACTTTCATTCCACTATGCTTTGAGTCTCCATTATGAGTTTCAGACCTATATAGAGTGGCAAGAAGAATATTTTATTAGTGCATAAATTTAATTATTCATAAATCAAAACTGTGGTAGTAGAAATGGAAAATTGGTTGATCTTCTCTTCTCCATATAGTTCTTGACCTGCACTCTGCAGCAACACTAGTTTGGAGACTTTGAGGTCCACAGGCAATGACACCCACCAGAACTTTTCCCCATCGCTCGGAGACAGAGCTGACAGACAACTTTTCCCCATCCATATGTGTATTGTTCATGCGAGCAATTCTTGATTCAGATGCATTGCTTTGCACTTTGGGATCATCATATGTGCTATGTCACTTATCTCATGACCATTTGCATATTTCTCACGGTTTGAAACTCTTCTTTCCCATTGATTCCATAAGAAAATCACTACACCTCCGAACACAACAACACTTACAATTGTGCATATGACTAACAGAAGGCCTTTGAAACACCAACATTTTACGGCGAAAGGCGTTACATACAATGCCTCCATCAGACCAAACAAGATAACGAAGCCAATAGTAAATCAAAGCTGCAGGTAAAGAATAAAATGGTACAAGAAATGAAAAGAAATAGTGAAAATGGTACAAGATCATAAAAGATATTCAGCATCACCTCTTCTTGTTCTGGAGTTAAATCAACTGGCTGTCCATTGTATAGCATCTTAATCCCGTGAGGTTTGTATGGAGGAGGGAAAATGACACCATTGTGCTCCAATGTAGTCCACTTCTGCCCTCCACCAGAGCCAGGTGGCACCTTCAACGACTTTAAGTATTTAGAAGCTTTTATAATCTTTTTTGATTTCTTGTTTGTTTTCTTCAATTGGGACGTGACAACCTTTGTTGGTTTCTTTGATAAGGATCAATTGTCTGATGAAACCGATTTTTTCACTCTATGGGAAATTGGTATGTGATCATCATCATCATCCATCTTTGCTTCTTTTTTTACTTCCTTCTCTACCTTAATTTTGTTAGGCACATCCATCTTTGCTTCTTTTTTAACTAAGAAAAAGAAATAAATAAAACCCACAAAAAAATAATAAATAAATAAATAAAAAGAAAAAGAAAAGGAAAAGGAAAAAAAACACACACAAAAAAACCCAGCTCTAAAATAATAATAATAATAATAAGGTCCTCTCCACATTTTCATGAGTTATCTGATGGCCCTGGACAGACTTGATTGTGTTAGCTCTGACTAAATGAGCCAGACCATAGACCTGCTTCAGGTTCCAGTAAGAGGACACCAAGCCAACAATGGAAGAAAAGGGTGGCCAAAATCATACCTGCATTTTGCGCCGCTCGACCATGGTTGCATCAGCTTCTAATGGTTTGGCAATATGGAGACTTTTGGGCCAAAATTAAAAATAACCTGCAGTAGATCACATAAACAAGTAAAACAGTCCCGTCAGTCATGCTTAGAGGAGAACACGGCCAATAGCGACTAATCTGCTAAGGGCATGTTTGTGCATGACAGTCTTCTGTGGCATTTTATTTCCACAGTGATTACAGTTTCTGCAGAAAATGGAAACTCAAGACTTCATGTTCCACGGTTTCAGTTTCTATTGTCATGTGTAATACCACAGAATGGTTCTCTACCACAAGTCTGACTCCATTTTCCCAAAAAATAATAGTCTCTGCTGTCTCATCAGAAAATGAAAACTGTAAAATGGACTAAAGAAAAATCATTCTCCCTAAGAACCACTTTCATTTTCATGGAAAATGTTCTGCACGACCATACCCTAAAGAAATAGTGCCTAGGGGCGAAGAATAAAGATAATAGCAGCTAATGGACCACATACCTTAGAAAATTGGAAAGCTTTTTATGGTGCTCACTCCACTGAAGAAATAGCAGCTCCAGCTTCTTTTCTTCTGCCTTTGATTCAATCATCATTTCGGTTTGGCTGTTCAAATCTAACATTCTAGCATTCCCATCTTATGTTCCAAAAAAGAAATGATGGAAAGGGAAAAATAAAAACTAGAAAAAGGTAAGAACAGAAGAAAGCTAAAACATCGGTGAGAAAGCTTTGTTTTAGCTTAACTAAAAAGATTGGAAACTTGTTTTAGCTTAACTAATCAAATAACTAAAAAGATTGGAAACTTAACTTGATAATAAATAGTTCAGTCGTTATTCAACTCATAATTTACAAGGGAAGCATGGGATGAACTTGGGTATAATTATTCCTTTCTGAAATTATTAGTTTAGTACCATTTTCTAGAAACAAAGAAACGTGAAGAAGATAAATAAATCACTAGAAAATCCTGTATGACATCGTACCATGTTTAATGATCGAGGTATGCGCAGAAAACAGGGTTTTGTAATGACATTGCAATAAGTGGAGTTGTACCAAAAGCTCACATTGAAATTAAATTCATTAGAATTCAAGAAATCATATGCTGCAAAGAAGAAGATGAAAAATAGCTCATGATTCAGCATTTCATACATGAGATTTTGAACTGACAACAAAGCATTGATTGTGAACTAGTTAGTGTTCAATGACTGATCAAGCATACCAGCAAGAATTTCATGGATCTCATGAACAGAATTTTCACTCCAATATCCCCGAAGCAGTTCTTTATTGATACTCGTAGAGTTTTCGCGCCATATTAAGTATGAACTTCCACATTGGTCCTTGGAACTTACTTCCCCAAAACTTAGCTTACTGGTTACTGCAAATATTTACCCATGATTAGATGTTTCAAAGAAGTGTAAACTAGATATCTCAGGTCACTTAATTGCAAAAGCTGTACATTTTTGGAGCATATAGAGCTTACTTGAATTCAAGCTACAGACCTCACAAAAGTGGCATTTCTTATGACCAAGTAAATAGCTCATTCAAGTACATTTGTTAAGTGATGCTGATTGAACTTGTACAGCCATGATGAGGCCGTGGGATCCATCATGCTGATATGGAGAGTGCTAAATAGGGTTTCAAGTCTCAGCTGGACTCCAACAAGTCAGATTGGAGTTGGTCCTCACTGACTCACTTGGACTCAGATGAGTCTTTTGCATACTGCTTGAGTCTAGGCGCAACTCAACTAAGCTGTAACACATTTCATAGAGACCAAGTTGATCACCAAAATCATGGGATTGAAGCAACTTTACCAAGCACAAGCACATTGCAATGTGTCATCATTATGACATGAATGTGTGAGTGTATGACTGAAGTGGCCTACATATATCACTGTCGATCTAAATAACAAAGCTGTTTGAGAAATTCAATAGACAATGAAGCAATTGTTTGCTGTAATATGTTTATATTGAAGGGCTGAGGCTAGATTTAATAAGGGTATTAGTTGAATTGAATTCTAAAAGTCTGCATACATGGTTTTCAATATTCACAATAGGGTAACACACCATATACATTTGGTATGAGCAATTAATCACTAGATGAGCCATATGAACTATGAAGCATAAAGAAACAGACACACTACATACTTTTTCAATAAACTTAAACCATATGAATTACTCTCTCCTTTCTTTTCTTAAATGCTGTGTGGGTATGCCTCTATGCATGAATGGCATCTGTTAGTTTTTATAGGACCTTCTTGGATTTTTACGTTGTCACTTGATAGCATGGTTAAGAGCAAAGGAAACGAGCATTGCGCAATGGGTAGTTCAATTACCTTGTCAAAGATGGGGTACTCAGCCTTGAAGCGAGTGCAGGCAGTCTCTAAGATTTCCTCATTGGTTCCAGGCTCCTCTTCACCAAACTGGTTGCAGGGGAAAGCCAATATCTCAAAACCTGAATAAGGCAAGAATAAACAAGCCTATTACTGAATGCCAACGCCATGTAACAAGCACGGTGCTCCTCATACACAAGATGGCTGGGGTAGAGCATTGGCTCCCAAAGTGGTGTGTAGAATAGATGATCTCAACACTTGTACCACCACCATCAATTACAACAACAGCAAACCTTGATTTTTGTATTTCCCATATAGCTGAGCTAGCTCTGTGTAATTTGAGTTGGTCAATCCACTGCAACAAGAAGTTAGAGAAGATAAAGAAACAAAGAACTTAATCAGAATCAGAGAAAAGTAACAAACAGAAGAAATTGGTATTCAGGAGAAAACAAGAGGACAACCAAAGAATGTATCAGTGATTTCATATACCAAATATTAAGCTTGATTTTTGTTGGAGTGTGAAGGGAAAAATAAGTAGCAATCCCCTACAAGGAACTATATATTTACCATTTTGATGCAACATTCACAATCAAAAGAACCTTTCCCTTGTACGTGCTGAAATCCACATCATTGCCCCTTGCATCCTGCAAAAAGTGTCTCCAAACATTAAACCTCAGCTTATGTAGCATTTTCAACATTAACTCTGAAATTCTTCCATTAAAGAAAATATAACTTTGTAAAAAAATGGAGTCCGTCAAATCCATTCCAAAATAACCATGTACTGTGTTATGGATTTGCAAACAACAGGTGCATTTGAATACTTCCCCAGTTACGAAAGATATAATCACTATAATGGTTATTACTTAAGAAAAAAAAAAGGGACTGTATATCATTCATTGCAGTCTGTTGAAGCAATAGACTGCTCTATAAAAAAAAGGGACTTTATATCAATCATTGCTAATCCAATTTGGATGCCAGTTATTCATTCCCATTGCATTTAAGGTTACATGAAATTCAGAAATCACATAAAATACATTACTGTCTCTGGCCTTTACAGCCCCCAAAACAATATAGGAAACTATACTATATTTACCACTTGTTACATGGTAAATATACTGCATTTATTCATTCCCATTCTCCCAATAAGTTCCAATCCGCCAAAATACTGCAGTCCCATCACAAACACCAATGATTGTATGCAAAGGGTTTTTTTTTTTTTTTTTTTTTTGTTCAAAATGAAGTCTTTCTAACTATAAAAGTCTCAAAGCACCATTAAAATTTCTTGTGCAAATGGAATCACACAAACCCATCACAACTACCATCGTTGTTAAATGAAAATTTTCAAAGAGGAATCTCTTTAACTACAAAAGCTCCAGTTTCAAGACAAATGAGAAAACAGATACCATTAGAAGTAACCATATCAAAATCCCCACAATACACACCTAAATCTCATGGATCCATTTCAAAATTCTTGCCACCATGAGAATGTTGATAACAGATCTATAAAAAAAAAAAGAAAAAAAAAACTCACAGAAAAAAAAAATTCATATATGAAAAGGGGCAATACAAAATCTCAGATATACATATTCATCATATTGGGAAAAATTCCTTCAAATCCCATCCCATCATCATAAACAATATGATAAGTAACTTAGCTGAAATTCCATTGCATGAATCATGCTTAGGTGGGACACAGAGTCACAGGGTAGTCTTTGGCTAGCAAGGGGCCCAGCTGCAGTTGTTTTAGTAGTTTTATATGCTTTCAATAAATTGTATGATCTTGTGATCATGGGTAGTATTGTGAATCTGTGAAGTCTTTGACTGTAAGATGAGGTGTACAGGTAGTTATGTTAACTGTTAGAGTACTGTCTTCAAATGAAACATTGATTGAAAGAGCAGCAGGAAATATCTCATCAAAAAATCTTAGTCTCTCAGGTGCAATCTTCCTTTGATTTTCTCAACTTCTCCTCTTGAGCAGTGTCTACCTCTGATATCATAGCTTGGGGTAAAAAAGAAAACTCCTTGCAGAGACATATATCTATGATCTTCTGAGGAATACCAATACAATAACAAAACCCATGAAAAAACTCAAAAAATCCAAAAGGAAAAAACTAGTCTTCACAAAAATAAAATAAAATAGTCTTTACCCAAAAAAAATAAAGAGGTAAAATGAAACCAAGAAACACACTAACATCAAGCATCTAAAGACGAGTGAGAAAAACCCATCAAAAGCCCAAAGCACTCCATGCCCAAAAGTCAAAACCCAGAGAGAGAGAGGCTAGTCGAACTGACTGCATCTAATAATCCTTTGTATCAGATGGACATTCCTGCTTCAAGTGCCCTTGGCATAAATCTTATACAGAGTCTTCATTAGTTTCAGACTAGCAAGTAATCCAGGCTGTAGTGAGAAGAGCATGTTCCGATTCAAAAAATCCATTTTTAGAGCTAAAGATTTTCGTGTGTTCTTTTGCTATCAACTCATCTACATCCACATCAACTTAATGAGGGGGCTATAGATCATGTGTATACAAAGCCATTAAAAGTAGAAGATGAGGCAGAGCCATTACCTTTGAGTGTCAGTCCGGTTGCGAGAGAGGGAAGGAGAGGATGCGCTGGCGAGCGAGACCGTGAGCGTGATAGAGAGATGCCGAGGGAGATGAGAGAGGCACAGAGGTGAAAATCGCCATCAATGTGTTCTGTCCTTTGCTTTTCAAGCCCCAATTCGCTTAAGGCCCTATTCGAGGATGGCGGACGAGAGAGATGGGTCAGAGAGATGGCTGGACGAGACAGAGATGGGCGCTAGACGAGGCGAGATGGGCCAGGGACCGAGAGGGAGGGAGATGCAGAGAGATGGGGAGATGGGCGCTGGAAGAGGCGAGATGGGCCAGGGACCGAGAGGGAGGGAGATGCAGAGAGATGAGGGAAATGGAATAGGCGAGATGGGCCAGGGACCGAGAGGGAGGGAGATGCAGAGAGATGAGGGAAATGGGCCACCAACCGAAGGGGAGGGAGATGCAGAACGGGAGTTGCGATTTTTTGCTTATGCAGGAGGGAGATGCAGAACGGCTCCGTTTTTTGTTTTCATTGGGTATAAGCAGCAGAGGGGATGTTTTATGATAACAATCCCGGCGCAAATAAACGCCGGGAAAACTAATTATAAAATGTCTAACCCAAATAAACGCGCGCTGCCCAAATGAAGGCGCGAACGGAGGACATTTGCCGGCGAAGTGGATACAACGCCGGGAAAAAACTAAGCTTTGTTTAGAAAAGCAATTACCTTTGCCGGCGAAAAAAAAAATTCGCCGGGAAAAAGGAACTTTGCCGGCGAAAAAAATAAAGCGCCGGAAAAAAGCGGCCTTTTGCCGGCGATAATATGACGCCGGAAAAAATCATTTTTTTCCCGGCGAAAATAGCTTTTTCGCCGGTAAAAGTCATACTTTTCCCGGCATTTAATGCTTTCGCCGGGAAAAAACGCCGGTAATAGTGTAAATTGTTGTAGTGAAAATAGGCTCAAAAGATCAAGATTAGTAGACATCCCTCTTTCATAAAAGAAAGCTCATGTAGATTATACCCATTTATTATAGTCCGTCAGACAAATGATAGAGAGAGGAGCAGAGAAGGGGAGTGGAATATTTACCAATGACAGAGATAGGGAGGGAGGGGGAGGGGATATATTGTGGGCATATCTAGACCGGTGCTTTGGGAGAGGATATATTTTGGGCATATCTAGATCCTCCCAACAACTGAATCACCTCTTGCATGAGTCATACCCCAAAAACACAGTTTTTTTTTTAAGACACAAGAAACAGATTTAAGGGATTCAATCAATAACCAGAGCAGTGCTTTCATAATGTCTGCTCTATCCTCTTCTTCTTTCCTTTTTAAAAGGTGCATTTACCTATATGAAATCATAATGTCATCCAGATTCCAGAAAGACTAAATGTGCTTAAATCACTGTAGCAATCACTGCCAAAGCATTATAAGAGATCCATGGACAGCAACCCACACTTCTAATAGAGAAAAGCATTAAGTGGGGAAAATTTTATTGTCTGAGTGAAGAAAAAGGTGGTCATGAGAAAAAAAAATTGATTACTAAATTTGCTGATAATACTGCAACATACAGCACCGGTACTATTGAATTGACAGTTGATACAATTCAAGGAAAAAATTAACATAATTAAGACCACTTCCGTGTCTGAATAGTGACCAGAAACACAAGCATGGGAGAGAAATCCCGTCAGAAGAGTGCAAACAACTTATGAAAAAACAAAACCCAAATAATAAGGGAGAGGGGATTCGAACCCAGATCCATTAAAATCGTATTTAAAACAAATAACAAAATTTTTATACATTATCTATATAAATTATCAAACTACATTCAGATAGTAATAATTGTATAATCATATTCATTCTAAAATTATAAAACAAAACATATTATTAAACTAATTATCAGATAAATAATAAAAAAAAACCACATACCGTTTATACGATATTGCAAGAACTGGTATGGGTGGAGAATGGCAGCAGCAGAGGACGACGGCAGCAGTGGTGGTCGCCAGGAGTGAGTCATTGCAGACAAACATTTAACAAAAAAGGAGAAAAAATATTTGAAGAAAAAAAAACCCGATAATATAAATATTTCATACCTTATAAAGAGGGGAAGAAGGCTGGTTAGATGTGAAAATGTTAGAGAGATGGGAGGAAGACAAAACATATGCACAGAGAAGAGGGTGAAGACGCGTTGCAGAGAGTGGCGAGGGTGGCGATGAGTGGGGAGCTAGAATGGGAAAGGAGAAGGGAAGTGTTGGGAAGATATAATAAACTTGTTGACGCCGTATGGTGTTGGTAACTTTCTCCCAATAAACTTGCCGACGCCGTATGTCGTCGGTAACTTTCTTCCTAATAAACTTGCAGACGCCGTATGGCGACGGTAACTTTCCTCCAATAAACTTGCCGACGCCGTATGGCGTCGGTAACTTTCCTCCCACAAATCCCTGCAGAAAACCTGGGAATTCACAAACTTCCCGACGCTTATGGCGTCGGGAAATTCTTGTGTCAAACTTACCGACGCTCTTGGCGTCGGGAAGTTTTTTGGTCAACCGCAGGAACCAAAATTCCAGCGGGAAATGGGTTGGCGCGAGGAAGTTCCCGACGCTCGGAAATTAAACATCACAACTTACCGACGCCATTAGCGTCGGGAAGTTCTAAACTCCATCCTGCCATTTGTACAAGACATTTACCGACGCTACGCTATCTTTTTGTAATAGCGTCGGTAAAATTATAAATTACCGACGTTTTTATTGCGTCCGTAAGTTCTCCATCATCTATCTTAACTTTTCTTGTAGTGTTGTAAGAAAATCAACATATTCCCTTATTTTAACTATCATGTATTCTTTAACAATCCATACTAAACAAATGATGATGATGATGATATCGAGCCTGGGCGACACTCCACTTGAAATTAGGCTGTCATGCTCATCGATCAATCTCTCTCTCTCTAGTCTCCCCTAATTTTAGGTAAACCATAAACCTTTTGATGTCTAAGTGCCTTTTGATTTATTTATCTCACTATCATGTTTCAGATTTTAATATTTTATCTTCATGGTTTTGGATTTTGCAACTTATTTGATGATTGAGTTACTATTAAATAATACTTGATATGTTATCTTTATTTTCTTATATTTTACGCTAATAAATTGATTATGAACGTTAATAATGGTTGCATTATATGAAATACTGGAGAAGACAGCAAACTGCGACACAGACATGACTCATAACTTAAGGTGACTGAGATTTTGATTTATTATTGTTACTAATGGAAAAAAAATATTGTTTTTCAGCATTTTCTAATATTCTTGATTTTTTGGATATTTTTTGCGAGTTTTTTTGGATTAAAAAAAATCACACCGCGACGACCGCAATGGACCAATATTTGCGACCGATACTGATATCATATCGGTTTTTCGGCCTAGCTGATACCGCGACAGAGACCGAGATTTTAAACCATGCTCCCAAGTCATCTCATTTTGATGAAGGGCCGAGTCAAATATAAGGGAGACTCAACCGAGTCACCTAAATTTAATAAGCGTTTACATTTAAACCATTTGATAGGTAGATCTAGTTTTAAAAAATTAATATTTATCTTTAAGTAAGAATCCACAAGTCAACAATTTAAAAATGATGATTGGAATGTAATTTGAAACTAATATTTGATATTTGGACTAACAAATTATGTAATATGCAATCTTTTTCATTACAATATTTTTCTTGTATATATAAATTTATTAATTTGAATTTACCATCATGAATACATGAAAACAAATGTAGATTTATATTGTATAAATATTTCATCTATTTTTAAAATTATTTTGAGAAATACATGACTTTCTTGAGTCACTGCATTGACTCTGTCCGAATCGAAATTCTGGCATTGGACAAGTTGAGTTCGAGTCCCGAGTTTTCTAGCCTTTAGTATACGTGAGAGTCCCCACTATAACAAATTGAAATAATAATAATAATAACAACTTAAAAGTGGGACTGTGCTGATCCATGTAGTAGAAGTATTTATGGCCTTAAGTAGGGGCGGACCTACATGATAAAAACCTAGGGTGGTTGCCCCAGGTATGATCCAAAATGGCCTATGGCCAATGCCCCGTTCTAATTTCTACTTTTGCCTATTAAATGAAAATTGGAAATAGGGGTAGACATACATGATACAAACTTGGGCGTGGTCGCCCCACGTCTAATCCAAAATGTCCTATGGTCATACCCCATTCTAGTAAAGTCGTCTCCCCACCATAGGATATATATGAGTTATCTATACTTAATTTGCCCAAAAAAATAGAAGATATCATATGTTTAAATAAATTGAGATCATTACTATTTGGTGTTGATCTTGACCTTTTCAATTGACCATTTTCCGCCTTACTCAAATAAAAACAGTAGGAGTGATTCTCTAGTACCATGGGCTGTTACATTATTACGTTCCTTACTTGTAAGTTTCGGCTTACAATGGTGCAAGGGTAGACGGAAGGTGGAAAAACACTAGCACCCACACCTTCAATTTTAATATCATCTTCACCCTTAGTCACATCCATTGTGAATTTTAGCTCAATTTTGGAATTGATTGAGAAATCGGAGCTGAATTTTGATTTCAATTTTAACCCACTTCTTATATATGAAAGTGGCTGATTTCAATTGATCAGAAATCAAACCGCATTTGTTTAATTGATTTTGACTTTCCAACTTTATCTTAACCCCTCCCACACCCCCTCTTCATTTTAGAGTCTTACCGGCAAAACCCCGTGCTATGCACGGACCATGGAACCACCAAATGCACAGACTAAATTTATTATTATTATTTTTGTATGATAAGTTGGGGTTTTCACCTTTTATTTTATTTCTTTTGTTTTTTTGGATATGGTCAGTATATTTTTTTTATGTTCATTTTCGGTGATGAGTCTTTTTTTATTATTTATTTATTTATTTATTTTATCGAGTCATTATACTTATGAAACCTCGTGCTATATAGGAAACCAATGCTAGATATTCGTTCTTGGAAAGGTACGACAAACATATAAATTATACTCGAATAATAGTGTCAATGAGTTACATACCACAATTAAAAGGCTTTATAATATCACTTATATCATTTAAAAAAGATCATGCAGAATAATTTACCTAAACCCTAACTGCAGTTGATTTTTTTTTCTCTAGGCCCCGGTCTATATATCAAGATAGTTCTGGTTTTTTTTTTTCCCTGAATGAAGCTTCTGCTTGAAGATCGACAAACATATAAATTATACTCATATAATAGTGTCAATGTGTTACATACCACAATTAAAAGGCTTTATAATATCACTTATATCATTAAAAAAATCACGCGGAATTATCTACCTAATCCCCTAAGTGCAGTTGAAATTTGTTTACTCTAGTCCCCGGTCCATATGTCTACATAGTTTTATTATTATTATTATTATTATTTTTCCTGAGTGAAGCTTCTGTTTGAAGATAACTCAATAATATTTTTTTTCTTTCAAAGGGAAGATATATTAAATAAAGAATTTCAAAATATAAATTACTGGGCCTAATATCATGCTTGGGTCTCTAATCATCAAGATCATGGTGAATGTACGCTTTTAGTACATTGGGTTTTCCATTGTTTAATGTATAAGCCTAGATCCATAAATTAATTTTATATTCCAAATGATATTAGATTTAACATTTATTTCCCAAAATAGAAAGGTCATTTGATGCTCATTTTAGAAAATTTACAGTCAAGCTCTACTTTTAACTACTCGCAGAATGAACTATATATATATATATATATATATTCAATTCCTATGTGTTAATAAAGGGACAAACATGTTCAACGTAAGTGATAGATCATGTCACTGAAGAATTGGAACCCTTCGAAGGATTTGACCCACTAGGGCTGCCCACAGTGACGTGGTGGACTCATCCGTGGGGTAAAGCCTCACTAGATCAGGACTCATCCCGAATACCAATTTATTTGAAAAACCACTTTTAGCCTTTTTGAAATCTTATAATTTTAACATTTTGGATGTGGAGAGTGGGACCTTCAAGGATCTCGAGTCTAACTTGTAGTTTCTATTTCCTCGTGGACTTTATGTATGCCATGTGTCCAGAAATGTATATGGACGGTTCGAAAGTGAGTGGGACCTTCAAGGATCGGGAGTCCAACTTGTGGTTTCTATTTCCTCATGGACTTTATGTATGTCATGTGTCCAGAAAGGTAATATGGACGGTTCTGTGTGCCCACTAGCACAACTTTGAAGCCTGCAACACTTAAATCAGCTAAAATCGCACGTAAATTTTTTTTCATGTCGCTTTCCTCTAATATTCTCTGAATTTTGAGTAGGAGATAGGAGAGCAGTTACGAGTGAGAATTTTTTTAGAGGAAGTTATAGAGCGGGAATTTTTTTAGAAAAAGTTATGGAGTCAATTAGTTTAAAGAGGAGACTTGCACGTGGTTACCATGTTAAATTTTTTTCATGTCGCCTTCCTTCTAATATTCTTCTCTGTATTTTGAGTAGGAAATAGGAGATCAGTTACAAGTGGGAATTTATTTTTGGAGGAAGTTATGGGTCAGTTAGTTTAGAGAGTGGATGGTGGAGAGAGAGGAGACTTGATGTGGCTAAATTTTTATCATGTCGCCTTCCCTCTAATATTCTCTGTATTTTGAGTAGGAGATAGGAGATCACTTACAAGTGAGAATTTTTTTAGAGGAATTTATAGAGTGGGAATTTTTTTAGAAAAAGTTATGGAGTCAATTAGTTTAAATAGGAGACTTGCACGTGGTTACCATGTCGCCTTCCTTCTAATATTCTTCTATGTATTTTGAGTAGGAAATAGGAGATCAATTACAAGTGGGAATTTAGTTTTGGAGGAAGTTATGTGTCAGTTAGTTTAGAGAGTGGATGGTGGAGAGAGAGGAGACTTGCATGTGGCTAAATTTTTATCATGTCGCCTTCCCTCTAATATTCTCTGTATTTTGAGTAAGAGATAGGATAGCAGTTACGAGTGAGAATTTTTTTCAATTCATATCCATCCATCCTTTTTCCCCTCTTTTTGTATGGAGCAGTTTGATGGGTTAGGACTCTGTGATTTGCTTGGTTTGGTGGGTGCATTAGATAGGGTGGAGCCCTTTCACTACTAGAAAAAAGGGCTTTTATATCGGTTGCAAAAACTGCCCTATATCGGTTTTTCATATAACCGATATAATATCTTCAGTCAAGGTATTTTATATCGGTTAATATTTTTTTATATCGGTCAATTTTTTTTTATATCGGTTACACTGGAACCGACATAATAATCTCTATATATAATATCGGTTAGGAAAATATGTGATATTAATTTCAATAAAACCGATATTATAGACAAATATTTTATATCGGTTGTATACATATATTTTATATCGGTTGTATAGACATATTTTATATCGGTTATTATGGAACCGATATTATATATACATATTTTATATCGGTTATTTCCCTCCTTTTTATTTTTCCTTCTTCCCTCCCTTTTCAGGACGTCCTGCGGCTAACCGCCTGTGCACATGCGGCTAACCGCAAGTGCACATGCGGCTAACCGCCAGTGCACCTGCGGCTAGCCGCCAGTTATATATAATATTTTATATCGGTTATTATGAAACCGATATTATATACCTCAAATCCCTTAATCCCCCGCGCGGGCTCAGTCCTTCTTTCCCTCTTTTTTTTTTTTTCTTTCCCTCTTTTTATTTCCTTCCCTCCCTTCTCTTTCTTTCTCCATCATTCCTTCTTTCCTCTCACTCTCGCTCTCTTCTCTCCTCACTCTCGCCTCTCTTCCCAGCGCTTCTCTCCCTCCAAAAACCCATTTCCTCTCACTCTCGCTCTCTCTGCTCTTCTCTCACTCTCGCTTTCTCTACTCTCTCTCTGCTCTCCCTGTCTCTCTCGCTCACTCTCGTTCTCCGGAGAAGAAGAAGACGACGACGACGAAGAGGAAGAAGCTGCTCTTCCGGCGCTGTGCAGGTGCCAGGTACATCACGTTCTTTCCTTTCTTTTTGTTTCGTTTCTTTCTTTCCCTTTTCTTCTGCTGCTACTGTTTTCTGTTCTCTCTCTCTCTCTTTTTTTTTTTGTTCTGTTTTCTCACGATCTCTGCTGCTGTTTTTCTTGCTGCTGTTATGTATTTTTTTTCCCTGTTGTTTTTCTTTCCCTGCTGTGTTTCTGCTGTTTTTTTTCCCTGCTGCGTTTCTTCACAAATTTTTTTTTCCCTGCTGTTTCGGCTAGCCGCCTCCAAGTTGACGGCTAGCCTCCAGAAGTTGGAGGCTAGCCTCCAACTTGGTTCGGCTAGCCGCCTCCAAGTTGGAGGCTAGCCGCCAGAAGTTGAAGGTGATTTTACACTACTTTCCATTCAATCTGGGTTAAATCTCAAAACATGAAAGTTGTAGCACTCTGAAAAATCTTTCATTTGGATCAAGAATCATGTTTTTTGGAGTTCAGAAGAGGAAGTTATGAATTTTCTACTGGAGACAACTCTGCTTCACTCGGGTTGCTGTTTTTCTGTGACCAGTCCGCTTCAAGGTGAGTTTACACTACTTTCCATTCAATATGGGTTAAATCTCAAAACATGAAAGTTGTAGCCCTCTGATAAATCTTTCATTTGGATCAAGAATCATGTTGTTTGGAGTTCAGAAGAGGAAGTTATGAATTTTCTACTGGAGACAACTCTGCTTCACTCAGGTTGCTGTTTTTCTGTGACCAGTCAGCTTCAAGGTGATTTTACACTACTTTCCATTCAATCTGGGTTAAATATCAAAACATGAAAGTTGTAGCCCTCTGATAAATCTTTCATTTGGATCAAGAATCATGTTGTTTGGAGTTCAGAAGAGGAAGTTATGAATTTTCTACTGGAGACAACTCTGCTTCACTCGGGTTGCTGTTTTTCTGTGACCAGTCCGCTTCAAGGTGAGTTTACACTACTTTCCATTCAATTTGGGTTAAATCTCAAAACATGAAAGTTGTAGCCCTCTGATAAATCTTTCATTTGGATCAAGAATCATGTTGTTTCAAGTTCAGAAGAGGAAGTTATGATTTTTCTACTGGAGACAAATTCTGCCATTCAAATCAGGATGGCTCACGGCTAGCCGCAGGAAAAGTTGGGGGCTAGCCGCAGGTGCACTGGCGGTTAGCCGCAGGAAGCACAGAAAATCATCCTGAAAAAAAAAATGCTTACTGGAAAGCTGACCGTGGGTCTGCAAGGGGGCTAGCCGCCAGGTGACCGTAAGGTCACCTGACCCTTTCTAGAAGGACTATTTATAAAAAAAAAAAATACATATATAATATTAAATCGGTTACAGAACAAACGATATAATACAATCCCAAAAAACCGATATTATAAATATTTTTTATATCGGTTTCACTTTTTTTATATCGGTTTTACAGCAATATGTGTTATAATTTCAGGTTTAAAAGGCATCAGTTGTCCAAAAACCGATATGAAATAATACACATATTATATCGGCTATAGTTATCTATTATATCGGGGGTACTTATATCGGTTTGAAGTTTACTGAAAAACCGATATAATAGGTCTTTTATATCGGTTTTTAGCCGATATAAAAACCCTTTTTTCTAGTAGTGTTTGTATGGATTGTGGTTCAGAAACCAGTTCTGGGCTGGCCCTGACTTGGCTGGGTTGGCTCGTCTCGAAGGGAATTTAATTTGAATGTCTGTTTATTTTGCTAGTCAGTCAGTGAGACCCGACTGAGTCACTTGAATGGCAATTGGTGGGTCTTGAGTTAAAACCAAAATTATTGAATGTCTGTTTATTTTGCCAGTCAGTTAGTGAGACCCGACTGAGTCACTTGAGTGGCAATTGGTGAGTCTGGAGTTAAATTAAAATTACTAACATGAAAGCCCCTGCGATGCAGGGTTAAATACACACAAATAACAATTTATTGTATTAGTAACCCTAGCAGACATTAGGATTTTATATTGGTACAAAGCTGAGTCAAAATAAAATACAAAAAGAAAAAAAAAACTCTCAATTTCTTCTAATGCAATTGCTTGACTATAAATTATATAAATATGCCCCAAAATATCATTTTTCATGTGAGATAGTGAAAATCTAAAAATTAAAACACAAGCCCAAATTTCTGTACTTAATTATATAAACATGGGCAAAAAAGGGGTTTTATTCATGAACTTGCGTTATCAAGCTTAGAACTGAAGCCTCGATTGTTATGCTTGGAGTTCATTTACCCTATTCATGTGCGTATGTGAGACACAGTGTGCAATGTATATCGATCTTTCTACCAAGGTAATGTTACAGCGAAAAAAGAAATTTAGCAAGAGTACTGTTTGTTATTTTTAATTTTGTTGGAAGGATGATTGAGAAAATTCTTATACCGTAAAAGGGGAACTTCAATTAGAAAACTACCCCACAGGAATCCATCATCATTTCTCCATAAGATGAAGAAGAGTCATTGAAACCCCACCAGCTAAAAGCCCTTCTTTGAACACCGGCATTGCATTTTCCAGGGCCTTAGCGTGTAAATCTTCCAATCTCCCACTACCACCATCCCACTTTCTTTTATCACTAAATCATTCCTCCACACCCCTCCTTTCTTTTTCTTACCTCCCACGCCATGACCACTTCTCCTCTCCTTATATAAACAACAAAACATAGCCCACATCTTCAAACTGACCGAAATTAACATGGACTCCATTACTCCCATAATCAGAGTCAGAAGCTGCTTCTTTTGGGTCTCAGCACTTGCCATTGCACTCATCTCCATTCTACTAGCTATCCATACAACTGCTTCTCCCAATGCCAGTAGTAGCATTGTTTTTGGCATTGATAATGAGATTGTTACTGAGGTAGTAGAAGAGAATTACATTGAAAAGTTGTTTTCTTTGTTAAAGCGCATTGTTCGGAGAGCGACTAGGCATCATCATCATCCACACCATCACTCTAAGAAGGATGACTCAAGTTGTGATGACAACAAATGGACGTCTATGATTGCACAGAGCTACTTGAGGCCGTCGCTTGTCTTGACAGTTGATTTGATGGGGTGTGGCAATTTCACCAGCGTTCAAAAGGCCGTCGATGCGGTTCCCGACAATAGACCTGGTCGGAGGTTTATCCTTTTCGGCGCTGGTGTTTACAGGTTATTATTTCATTCATTCAGTGAACTGTGAATCTCCATGGTTGGATCCATGTCTTCTCTTCTCTTTTTTTTTCTGTAACGTGTGCATTTCTGATTTGTTCAGTTGTGTTCTGTTAGACTATTAGTTTTTGCTTCTGTTTCTTGAATTATTTGTTGGTTCATGTTATCTCTTGTCAGTTAGATACAGGATTAGAAATTAATTAGTTGAGGTAATTAGGCCTTCAGTTAATCTTCCATCCTAGACCAAAATTTGTTGGGCCGGTCCATATTACATTGTTTGACAAAATAATGCTCTCATACACATGAAACTTGGGCCTCAATCCTAGGTATGTTAGGAAGTACCTGATGTGGGCTGGGCCTGGGCCTAGCCAAATTGCAGTGCTAGGAATAAATAGTCAGATAAATGAACGTGACAGTTCCAACTTCCAATTCTATCAATATCTACATTGTTCTCTAACAATGCTTCTAAAGGGAGATTTAAGGAGATGATATGGTGGTACTCTAAAGGCTCTCTTGTTTTTATTCTTTTGTATATCTCTGACGGGAGAGACTTTTTAGGGCTTGGGTGGTACCCCTCACAGGCCACTCTCCCTTTGCTTTAATATAATATATATGTATATATATCGATTGAGTCATATTCGAACGATTGCAGTTGTAATTGGACTGTTGATCACCGATGTGTGTAGACACTATAATATTTATCGATCGGTTTATGACCGCCGACGTGATTAAGATAGTTAGGGTTGACCACCCAAAGCAGTGACATTGCTTCTGTGTGATTATTGTATTGCTCTATTGTGTAGATTAGATTTAGGTTATACGTTCTTTTCGTCATTATCACAGTGTTATTCTTTTATGATCATTATTTGTCATTACTCACATTGATCTTGTGTTTTATTTATAAATTATGATTTCATGCTTGCTGTTTACCTTGTTTATTGGTGAATAGGTACCGACCCCTACCTTGCCGTGGAGACGGAGGAGGCCAGGGTCAAACGTTTCAAGCGTTTGAGCCAGTTGTTGAACCTGAGTGGAGAGTTGGAGAAGGCTACAGAGCTGTCTGAGTCTGCGCCGGAGTGACTTTCATCATAGATACTATGTTAGTAGCAAATTATTCATAATGAACCTATTTTTATTTACTTGTTTAGGTTATTTTGGAAACTTTAACTTTAAATATTTACTTAATTAGTTATTTGTTGGTTTGATTTTGAATACTGATACCAATTGATATAATGCTTCCTCAAAGATTTTATTATGACTCGTCATGTTTCAAAATTTTGTGAGTCCATAGTTGGGAGCTTGTGTCGCATTAAACACAGGAAATTGAATGTTTATTCTTATTTTTCACGTCTTTCCCTGGTTGTAATTTTGGGAACGTGACACTGTTCTCTTTGCTTCTGGGAGTTGCTTTGGGAGAGAGTTAGATTTCTCCTGAAGATGTACGTAGAACCAGACTGACTAATTCTTGCTCTAACTCTAATTACATGCTCATAAAGCGTTTTGTTTAAAATGTAGCTCTCATGGGGACCCCTTCTCGAAGACATCCCATGACTCGATGATAATGGCCGCCTTAAAGAATCAAATAGGTTGACATTTACTCTCATCTAATACTGTTTACTTAATCAATATGCATCAATGATTCACAGATAGGTTAATTTTTAAATCTAGTATAGCTAACAAACCCATATCACATAGCAGTCTAGCTCAATCAATTAAGCAACAAATTCAGAAAGGCCTGTATAATGACGCGTCGGACTCATGGTTCAAACCAAAGGATGTGATCACAGCTAGAAGCAACTCTGTGGTAGGATTTAGTTTCTCCTCATAATTGTTTCAAATTCTAGATTTCCGTCTTATGAGAGCCTAAATGTACATTTAAGGCCCCTAAAAGATGACTGTGTTACACCTTGAAATGGTAGTATATGACCTTATTTGTGTTATTTCAATGTTTGCAGGTGTTTTAGGTGAAGAAAAAGAATTCAGAACTAAATTGGGAAAAAATAAAACCATCAGGACGAACCGGGACAAATTGCCTCCGGGTGTCTGGCGTCTGGACACTAGACCCAACGAGCGACGTCTAAGCAGGACACCAGACACTGGGCGCCTGGACGCCAGACCCAACGAGGGACGTCGAAACTATTGCTTGTTGGCGTCTAGATGCCAGACACCAGACACTGGGCGTTCGGACGCCAGACCCAGAGAACAGCGTCCAAACATGACGTCAGTCATTAGGCGTCTGGACGCCAGGCCCAGCGAACAGCGTCCAAACATGACGTCAGACATTGGGCGTCCGGATGCCAGACCCAGCGAATAGCGTACAAACACGATGCCAGACGCTAGGCGTCCGAACGTTAGACCCAGCGAACGGCTTCCAAACATGATGCCAGACATTGGGCGTTCGAACGCCAGACCTAGAGAGCAACGTCCAAGCTATTGCCAGCTGGCAATCAATCACCTTCCGGCCTCCACAATCTACACCTTTTTTTCTATTTTGAATGGGACGTTGGTCATCTCCTACAAATTCATCCAAAGTAGAGCAAGAGTTTTTAAGCTTGCAAGCAGGTTACTTCCAACATGCCAAGGTCATTGTGAATTTATTTACTTGCTGACCTGAAAGATTGGTCAGAGGAAGGGAATGATCCAATTTTATTTTGCCACTAATTAATCAGATTTTCTGACTCATCATGAATCTATATCTATTTCATGATTGATTTATCTTCTATTTTGTCAGATTTGTGCTTGTCCATCCGCTCAGGTGGTACAACTGGCTCAAACGCTTGAAACGTTTGACCCTCCTCCATCTCCATGACAGGCTAGGGGTCAGTACCTATGCACTAATAAACAAGGTAAACAGCAAGGACGAAAGCATAATTTATAAATAAAATACAAGATCATTGTAAGTAATGATAGGTAATGATCATAAGAGAATAACAATGTGATAATGACAAAAAGAATGTATAACCTAAATCCAATCTACACAATAGAGCAATACAATAATCACATAGAAGCAATGCCATGTATGTATACACACAGTGTTGACTATGCATATCGTCCTATTCCGACTTGTTAAAAAATCACTAGTGGGTTTTTGTTCAAGCTAAGAAAATACTATCTAGCTTGTGCCTGGTTCTGAACCACCTTATGTAGTAAGGGGGAGATTGGGCTCATCCAAATTAAGCCTGGCCCTACTATATGACATACAAAAAGAAATGATTAACTTGTTTTCTTTTATTCATCTTCCGACAAAGTAACTAAAGAATGGAATTGATGCTTGTGTTTGACATTTCTTGCAGCTGGGGATGGCAGGAACTTGACGTTTACTCAAGTCTAACAAATGGCTTTAAGAAGCCGAGAATTAGTGAGGTAAAATTTATGTAAAACTATTTGAATAAGTTGAGAGTGTAGTTATTTTGCCAAAATAAAAGATAAAAAAAAGTTGAGAGTGTTTACTCGCTAAGTGGGATCGGCCTGACAATAAGGGTGTGTTTGGCATCTTGCCATTCGGATGTTCCATGTTTCCATGAGATACGGCTATGAAAAACATGTTTGGTTAGTGTAAATCATTGTTCCAAATTTTCGTCTCACGATAAGGAATCACAAGATCTTAACCCGCGGGCATAAGAAAGTTGGAACAAAATTTTTTGTTTTTTTATGAAACAACTTTCTGCTTGCATGCAAAGCCCATTGATATCGGGTTGAAAGTTTTGGCCCAGACCTAGAACATGATATTGATCTCTCTACATTCTTTCTTGTGAATGGTTATGGAAGGTTTGCTTGCACTTCATTGGTTTCACATAAAAAAAATGTCCTATTTATTTTAGGGATTTTTACCATACGGGATATAAAAGTGAATTCGACACTATGCACAAAGCAGATCATCTGTTTGTGGTACATGGTTTCACATTGCTAATCATAGATTCTACTAAATTGAAGAACATCGACAATATGCACGATCTTATTGAAAAGAAAAGAGAAATCAAACATTAAAGGGCCAAAAGGGTTTCTACATGCATTAGCACACAAATCAAGAAAGAATACAACTATTAAATCTACGAATTATGGTTAAGCACCTGCTTTAGGTCCGCGGCTGAGGGAGACGGTTTAGAATTCCTATTGTCAAAGCCCAAGATGCTAACCAGAGAAAAGTTGGAAGAGAGAGAGAGAGAGAGAGAGAGAGAGAGAGAGAGAGAGAGAGAGTTGTGTGTGAAAATAAAAGAGTGTGGTGGTGGTGTATAAATAGGGGATGAGAATAGGAGTTGTAATCTGACTTAAATTCTAAAAAGAATAGAGTTTGGGTTCTAAAAAGATAAGAGTTTGGATTAGAGAAGAATTATACCACTAAACTGGGCCGGTTTAACTATGGGTTAAGACATCTATCCAACAAGCCTAACTCACCAAACTTAAGCCTAACGTGGTCCCCACTTAGACTAATCGCGTATTTAACTAAAATACAATAAATTACATAATAATAAGAAAATAAATAATATATATAATGAAATAACCAAAACGTCACAATATGAATCTGAAGCCGCGGAATTCAACATGGTTGCAGAAAGCAGATATTCTGTTTGTGGTACATGGTTGTTTTTTTGGTCTCCCTATCATCCTAATTCACTGTACATGTGTGTAAGATCAAACTTGATGAGCACATCAATGGTAGTATATGACCTTATTTGTGTTATTTTAATGTTTGCATGCGTTTAATTTACGTGAAGAAAAAGAATTTAAAGCTAAATTGGAGAAAAATAAAACCATCCGGACGAACCGGGACATACTGCCTTCGGGCATTCGGACGCCAGACCCAGTGAGTGATGTCCAAGCACTGGGCGTCCGGACTTCAGACCCAGCGAGAGATGTCCAAGCTACTGCCTATAGGCTTCTAGACGCTAGACCCAGCGAACAACGTCCAAGCTACTGCCTACTGGCGTCCGGAACTCCAAACAATAGGGTAACAAAGTCATTTTACGGGGGTAGGGTGGATTCGTACCCTAAGATTTTTTCTTCGATTGAATCAAACCTTTTTTTTTTTTTTTTTTTTTTGCTAATATAGGAATCAAAACCTCAAATCAATACTTCGTTCTCTAGTAGGATTTATTTAGGAATTTGGAAACAACGCAACTTAGCCTTTTGTCCCAGTAGATTCGACACCCGGCTAACATCACTATTCTCACGAGTAGAGGTAGTAGCTAGGTATAATTTATATTTGCAAATCTTGTTATGGGACAGTCAAATTTGGGCGTCGTTGCCTGGGAGAATTAGCACGGTTGTTTATTTCTTTTGAAAATTCCAACATTAATTTCTCTTTTTCATATTTTTATTTTACTTTTTCATCTTTACTCACATCTTTTGCTATCCTTATTGCAAGTTATTGACTCTAACATTAAAAATAAAAATAAAAATCCTAGAGTTTGTGCAGGGATCCAAGAGAGTTCACAAAGGACAAAGTAATAATAGTTGTTCACAACTAATGGCTTTAAGAAGCCGAGAATTGATGATGCAAACCTTTATGCTAAAACTTTTTGAATAAGTTGAGAGTGTAGGTCTTTTACCAAAAAAAAAAAGTTGAGAGTGTTTACTCGCTGAGTGGGATCGACCTGACAGTGGGCATTGTGCCATTCGGATGTTCCATGTTCCCACGAGATGAGGCTATGAAAAACAAGTTAGGTTAGTGTAAATCATTGTTCCCAATTTTGGTCTCACTGGAAGAAATTACAAGATCTTAACCCACAGGCATAAGAAAGTTCTAACAAAAAATCTTTTTATTTATTTATATTTTTATGAAAGAACTTTTGGGCACAGTTGGTTCCTACTTATCTCTTATAGAATCGTAAACCAAAATCTTGCAAAGCCCATTGATATCGGGTTGAAAGTTTAGGCCCACACCTAGAACATGATGCCTTAATTGGCCCTTTTTCTCTGGGTTGGTCATCCTTAAGTAGAACTAGCAAAGCATACCCTTGTTTAACAAGGGCCATATAATTTATACTATTAAAAAATGATAAAATTATTAGATAAGAATTAATGCCAATAATAATAACAAAAAGACGGTTAATTTCAAAATGAGAGCACTTTAATTTGTTCGAGATCAATTGAATATTTTGAGCCCTATAGTAATAATAGTGGCACTTAGAATCTAGCTTGGCCAGATTAAGCTGAGTAGAATAAAGTTAAGCATAGATTTGGCCTGTTGAGACTGTTGACAACCTGAATCTCATTGGATTAATGAGTTAAGGGTGGTGGGGTCAATTCAGGGGCGGATCTAGTTATATGGGCCTGGGGCTAAACAAGTCTTAAAATATTTAAGAAACACCCTACAAATTGTGAAAACTTATTTGTTTTTTTTTATATATATTTACCCTTTCTCCTAATATTTCTTTTACAATATTGAGCCCCCACAAGTTTAATTTCTTGGGCCCACCCTGCCTAGGCGCCGTATGAAAAACAAAATGGACCGAGGCTCATCATTAGATTTTATTTTCCCTTCTGTTATTAGCTCTATGCCATTATATCAACCTCAAAATTTTAAGATGTTCCAGTCAATGAGATTATTTAATGGAAGAAGATTTTTTGTCAAATACACATTAGTCTGAATAGAAGAACATCACAATGATATCAACTTAAATGAAACATCCGGACTAAATCTAAAAATTCAAAAAACAAAAAACAAAAAACAAAATGAGATCAGAAATCTAACTCAACACCAACCCACTCAATTAGGTTATGGACTGACCCAATTCCGACCCTTCTGTCCTCTTTTTTTTTGTGGCATGTGGTAAAAGAGTTAACTACTTGTCCCCAATTTATAGCTCAACTGATATGGAAATGGGTATCCAAGAGTGAGTGAGTGAGTTCCAATCTCAAGTGGAGCAGGGAAAAAAATTGTGGGACTAATGCAGCTCTCTCTATCTCCTCTCTCCCATATAATGTAACATGAACAATTTATTACCTGATAACTGCAATTCTGTAAGTTATGCTGATTGTTATTTAATACAGAAGGACTTGAACCCCGCTTTAGTGCTGACGGTTGACTGCACCGTAAAGGGAAACTTCACTACAATTCAGGCCGCGTCAATGCAACCCCTGATAATAGGGTTGGGAGGACGGTTATCCGAATAGTAGCGGCAACTTACTTGTAGGATCGGATCAAGTGGCCATTTTTATTAAGTCAATTACAATTGAAGTTTGTTTCCATCAGTATTATTGTCTAACAATATTTTAACATCATAAAGGGAAAAAAGTAATAGGAAGCGTTAGCTAGACTAACCTGACTTTTCAAGGGTAGGGTTTGATGAAAACTATAATAGCATGCAACGATACGCGGGCAACAAGAATGGTACCTACTTCAGTGCGTCGGTTGCTGTTTATGGAAATGGTTTCAGAACTTACGTCGTCAGTTTCAAGTTATGTATGAACTTAAGCACCTTTTGTTTTTGAGCTTTTCTAAAAGAATAGATTTTATTAAAACCACCGAAAGCAGAAAACTAGAGAGAAAAGTACTGCATGGATGGTTTGGCAATGTTATGGCGTATGAGATTACGGTTCATTAACAAAAACCAAAAAAGTAGAATGGTTAGGGAAGGACTCTTAACAGATTTAGGTAAAGTGGAGTACGCTATAACTGAACCATGTCTAAGTGGAAAAATGGTCGAGAAACCATTTCCAAAAGGAACTAGAAGTTCAGAAATATTAATCATAATTCATTCTGATATTTATGGATCATTAAAGGTACAAAATTAGAACATGTGAGAGTTTGGAGCTGCCCTTTACATGTCCTGCTAACACCACAGGAAAGATATAAACTACAAGAAAAAAACGAAGAAAAGTTGTTCATTTGTTGGCTACCCATTACATTCTAAAGGATATCGTGTGTATGATCACTATAACATGATAATCATGGAATGAGAGATGTATTTTTCCTTGAGGATCTGACGGTCAGTCCTAGAGTAGAACCACAATGTGTGGCATTATATGAAATCTCTAAGGGCAATGATGCAAGCAGGATAATTCGGGCAAGGAAACAATCGGCATATTTAGATGATTAATTATTGCAATTTATTGGCAACAGTACAAGATTTAGATCCAAACTCCTACTCAAGTGATCAAAGCGCAGGATGTGCATTATTGGTTAGAGGCTATGAGAGAGGAGATAGAATCAATTGAAAAGAACTGTGTATGACAATTGATTGATCTTCCAAAAGATTGGAAAGCCAATGGATGTAAATGGGTTCTTAGAATGAAACTAAATCCAGATGGATTCTTAGATAAATATAAAGCACGGTTACTAGGTAAGGTCACGGGGACAAGGTTAACAAACTTAATAGGGCACTGTATAAATTAAAACAGGCCTCGAGACAATGGTAAAGAAAAACTCACCAGGCCATAAGTGAATTAGGATTTATCTCCAATAATGCAGACACATGTTTCTATATCAAACGCAGTGGGAGTAGTTATTTATATTTGTCATTACATGTAGATGACATTTTGATTGCTAGTGATAAATTGGAAGCCGTAAATGAAATCAAACAATGATTAAAGTCAAGATTTGAGATGAAAGACATGGGTGAGGTAGAGTATGTCCTTGGCATTGAAATAACCCGTAATCGTCCGAATAGGCTATTGACTTTATCACAAGAATCCTATTTGGAAACTGTGTTGAAACAGCTTGATATGGCTGTGTAAACCAATTGACAATCTCATCTGCAAAAGCATATAATTGTTAAGCGATTAGGGACCCACAAACGAGCAAGATAAGGAAGTGATGAGAATGAAACATTATGCTCAAATTGTGGGCAGCATCATGTATGCGACACTGTTAGACCCAGACCCAGACAAATTTGATTAGTGTGCGATTAGTATGTGTTTAGTCCTAAGTGGGTTTAGTTGTCGTTGGGTTAGAAGTGATTAGTTTTAGTCTCGGACATAGCTTTGGGAATTTTGAGAACGTTTAGTATTAGTCAGACACACTCAGGGAGGCCTGAGTGCACGTGTAAGATTGGGCGGATCGTATCGGTTTCTGTGTAATTGTGATTTTGATTTCATTTGAATGGTTTTACTATTTGTGAAAACTTTCGTCTTAAGCCCATTCATGTTTGAAGCCAAAAAACCCAAGTTCTAGCCCAAAGAGGGTAAAATTGTCTTTTATGCTCAAATCTGGACATAATTTTCGAGATCTCAAAACCATGTCAAAAATATACTTTTTGGAAACTAGATATTTTGCGGATCGTTTTATCCTTCTTCGTCGAAGTCATTCGAGGCCCACAAGATCATGTTTTCGCCGTTTTAAAGTTCAAGTTAATTGGGGCCCATTGCCATCACTAAAACCCCATCTCCCTCTCTTTTCATTCATTTCCCCCAAATCTCTGCAACTTCTTGACCTAGGGCTGAAAACCCTTCTTTCTTTTCCATCTTCCTCATCTTGCATGATCTAGCTAGAGTTCTCCAAATAAAATTCTAAGGATATCATATTCTTCCTCTCCTTGCAAGCTCTCTATTGGTACAAATTTCTTGGGATTTCTTGTGGGACAAACTCAACATTTCCCTCATCTCTTCTTGTTTGACCTTCTCTAGGTAAGAGCTTCAACCCATACTTTTCATGAAGTCTTTTAGTTCCTTAAAGATCTTGTTTTTCTTGTTACAAACCACTTTGGTAAAATGGGTTTCTTGTTTTCAAGATTGAGTGAGTTTTGTGTGGTTTTCTTGGGTTTTGTAGTTCCTTGGATTAGTGAGTGAAGTGCTTGGAGAAGTGTTTAGCATTTGGGCAAGGCAAGTAATCTCTATAGGAAATGATGCATGTGTATTTTGATTCCATTGTTATTTTAGAAATTGTGCATATAAGCTTGTTATAAACTTCAAGATCTTGTTTTCATTTGGATTGAATGTTTGAAATTGTGAGAAATGAACCCTTGGTGAGCATGAAGGCTCAAGGGATTGTATGTGGCTTAAGGAGAAGAAGAATGAGTGTAATGTATTGGAAGTTGTTCAAGAGAAAGGGTTTTTCTGCACTCAACGAGCACAGGCAGAAGCTTGTCCGCTCGAGCGACCCTTGGGTCCGCTCGAGCGACCAAGCCTCTGTTTGGTTCGAGCGCAGACAGAGAGCTGTCCGCCCGAGCGACCTTATGTCCGCTCGAGCGAACATCCCTCTGTTTAGTCTGGAGTAAGACAGGGAGCTGTCCGCCCGAGCGACCTTATTGTCCGCTCGAGCGAACTGTCTCGCTCGAGCGAAGTGTCAACACCTTACAAGGTCCGCTCGAGCGAACCTGCCAGATTCAGGAAGAAGAATTATTTCATTTGTGCATTTTCGCGAAGGTTGAAAAACTAGACTATGTTAAGGGTTTTGACTTGACATGGTGTAAATGTAACTTCGAAATGCAACCCAACTTCGGGGACACCAATTCTTGTATATTCCGACATTTGGGGTCCCAATTACACAAAGGTCAATTAGTATCCTTAACACATGCTTGTCAGATTTCGTATTTGAATTTCCGTTTTGGTACGATAAGTACCATCGTGCACTCGTTTGGAATTTCAAGTATAAGCTCGTTTTGAAGATTTGTTTCAAGAAAAAGGGGATCACTTCCTAAGCGTGTTATGCATATTGATTATGCCTTTTGCTAGTCGTGTTCATCGTGTTTTGATAAGTGACTTCCTCCTTTTTATCTCGGCATGTTTTGATCATGTTTTGCGTGTTGTGTGCATTCATGAATTAAGTAAACACCACTGAGCTTGGACTGCCCTTTTAGTCTGATCCACTGTCTGGGGGTCCTTAAACATGTGGACTGTCTGCAGACTGGTCGTGTATTTATTACACATCGTGCGTGTCCGGTTCCGCGGCCGGAATTCCCATTTTTATGGGAAATCGTGTCGTGATTATATTATGTATATCGTGCTTGTCGTGCGTGCTTGCTCTTTTCATTATATAAATAATGGAGAAAGGATGGGCTCTTGTGGAATATAACTGTTCATGATATTATATGTACTCATGCTAGTTTGTTTTGGTATCTCAGCTTTAATTGTAATCTTAAAAAATGTATCCCAATCATGGTAGTATTTCAAATCAGGGATTTGCTTATGCGTTTTCTAAAACGTTATTTCTTCATGCTTGCACCTAAATTGATTACCTGCCAAACCGTTGTGTTTGACCCTTGTTTATTGGTGCCCAGGTGCATGACACGTTGCCTTTGAGGAGGAGCGTCAGGAGGAGGTTCTTGAGCCACCCCCAGTGAGAGAGTGGCAGCCCGACGATGTCATTTAGACGTCGGGCGGGTTTCTTGAGTTTCATCATTTTTTCTTGGGGTTTCCTTTATTATTTTGAGAAGTGTATTGGCCTTTGTTGGCCTCTTATGGGATGTAACTAAAACAACGTTAGCAAGATTAACCTGACTTTTCAAGGGTAGGGTTTGTTGAATACGATAATAGCATGGAACGATACTGCAGCCAACAATACTGGTACCTACTTGAGTGCGTCGGTTGCTGTTTATGGAACTGGCTTCAGAGCTTACAACGTCAGTTTCAAGGTATGTATGAACTTAAGCACCTTTTGTTTTTTTAGCTTTTCTAAAAGCATATATCTGATTAGTTATCTCTTTCCCCAATCCACTATCCCTAAATCTCGAAACTCAATCCCCAATCCCTAAATCTCTAACTGATGCTCGATTGGAAGCTATGATTTCTACGTATTTTGATGGGCGATAACATTTTTATTTTAATCCAATCTAAATAGGAATCCAAAATAATGAGCCAAATAGAGTTTCCATTTGTTTATTGATTGTGTTGCAAGTTTTATTCCAAGACTTAGATTGGGTAAGTAATGTTCTTATGTCCTGAAACTAAAGTGGGTTGAGACTGTTGGCTTATGCCGTTGTTCATCCATTTGGACTCTATGCATCTAAGCAGTACAAGCGTCAATGGCTTTATTGGATCAGTTGAAAACTTTATTAGCGAAAGAAGAAATTATTTAGATCATCAACTCCATTTCATCAATATAATTTTCAATATCTGGGATTTGAAATTATACTTGGCAATTGCTAGAGACCATGTCTTTTCTGTTTAAACATGTAATACAATATTTGGTTTGTATCTTGACTGCTACCTTTTTTTATTTAACTTCTATTTTATTAGTGATGCCACTTTGATATTAAAACTCCATTTGCGACTTGAATCTCCTTTAATGAATTTCTCATTCTAAGAACAACTTTTTTAGCATTCTTGTCTATAGCATAGTATGCGTGTAACAGAAGGCCTGACTTATAGTTTGACATCTTCCTTTCTTTAGTAAATGTTTAGAATTATAATCTTTTTTTTTTCACTTTCAATGGAGGATTTATGTTGAAATTGTATGTAGTTGTTGTAAAAAATCTAATGGCTTTAAGAAGCCGAGAATTAGTGAGGTAAAATTTATGTAAAACTTTTTGACTAAATTTAGGCCGATCCCACTTGTAGTTTTTTTGCCAAAAAAAAAAGAGTAAAGAAGTTGAGAGTGTTTACTCGCTAAGTGGGATCGGCCTGACAATAAGGGTGTGTTTGGCATCTTGCCATTCGGATGTTCCATGTTTCCATGAGATACGGCTATTGAAGACATGTTTGGTTAGTGTAAATCATTAATTGTTCCAAATTTTGGTCTCACGATAAGGAATCACAAGATCTTAACCCACGGGCATAAGAAAGTTGGAACAAAAAAAACTTGTTTTTTTATGAAACAACTTTCTGCTTGCAAAGCCCATTGATATTGGGTTGAAAGTTTTGGCCCAGACCTAGAACATGATATTAATCTCTCTACATTCTTTCTTGTGAATGGTTATGGAAGGTTTACTTGCACTTCGTTGGTTTCACATAAAAAAATGTCCTATTTATTTTAGGGATTTTTACCATACGGGATATAAAAGTGAATTCGACACTATGCACAAAGCAGATCATTTGTTTGTGGTACATGGTTTCACATTGCTAATCATAGATTCTACTAAATTGAAGAGCATCGACACTATGCACGATCTTATTGAAAAGAAAAGAGAAATCATACAGTAAAGGGCCAAAAGGGTTTCTACATGCATTAGCACACAAATCAAGAAAGAATACAACTATTAAATCTACAAATTATGGTTAAGCACTTGCCTGAGGTCCGCGGCTGAGGGAGAAGGTTTAGAATTCCTATTGCGAAATCCCAAGATGCTAACCAGAGAAAAGTTGGAAGGGTGAGAGAGTTGTGTGTGAAAGTAAAAGAGTGTGGTGGTGGTGTCTAAATAGGGAATGGGAATAGGAGTTGTAATCTGACTTAAATTCTAAAAAGAATAGAGTTTGGGTTCTAAAAAGATATATAAGAGTTTGGATTAGAGAAGTACTATACCACTAAACTGGGCCCGGGTTAACTATGGGTCAAGACACCTATCCAACAAGCCTAACTCACCAAACTTAAGCCTAACGTGGTCCCCACTTAGACTAATCGCATATTTAACTAAAATACAATAAATTAAATAATAATAATAAAATAAATAATATATATAATGAAATAACCAAAACGTCACAATATGAATCTGAAGCCGCGGAATTCAACATGGTTGCAGAAAGCAGATATTCTGTTTGTGGTACATGGTTTTTTTTTTTTGGGTCTCCCTATCATCCTAATTCACTGTACATGTGTGTAAGATCAAACTTGATGAGCACATCAATGGTAGTATATGACCTTATTTGTGTCATTTTAATGTTTGTAGGTGTTTTACGTGAAGAAAAAGAATTCAGAGCTAAATTGGAGAAAAATAGAACCATCCGGACGAACGAAGACATACTGCCTTCGGGCATCCGGACGCCGGACCCAGCGAGCGACGTCCAAGCAGGAAGCCAGACACTGGGCGTCAGGACTTCAGACCCAGCGAGAGATGTCCAAGCTACTGCCTATAGGCTTCCGGACGCTAGACCCAGCGAACAACGTCCAAGCTACTACTGCCTACTGGCGTCTGGACTCCAAACACTAGGGTAACAAAGTCATTGTACGGGGGTAGCGTGGATTCGTACCCTAAGATCTTTTCTTCGATTGAATCAAACCTTTTTTTTTTTTTTTTTTGCTAATATAGGAATCAAAACCTCAAATCAATACTTCGTTCTCTAGTAGGATTTATTTAGGAATTTGGAAATAACGCAACTTAGCCTTTTGTCCCAGTAGATTCGACACCCGGCTAACATCACTATTCTCACGAGTAGAGGTAGTAGCTAGGTATAATTTATATTTGCAAATCTTGTTATGGGACTGTCAAATTTGGGCGCCGTTGCCTTGGAGAATTAGCACGGTTGTTTATTTCTTTTGAAAATTCCAACATTAATTTCTCTTTTTCATATTTTTATTTTACTTTTGCATCGTTACTCACATCTTTTGCTATCCTTATTGCAGGTTATTGACTCTAACATTAAAAAAAATAAATCCTAGAGTTTATGCAGGGATCCAAGAGAGTTCACAAAGGACAAAGTAATAATAGTTGTTCACAACTAATGGCTTTAAGAAACCGAGAATTGATGATGCAAACTTTTATGCTAAAACTTTTTTAATAAGTTGAGAGTGTAGTTCTTTTACCAAAAAAAAAAAAGAGTTGAGAGTGTTTACTCGCTGAGTGGGATCAGCCTAACAGTAAGGATGTGTTTGGCATTTTGCCATTCGGATGTTCCATGTTCCCACGAGATGAGGCTATGAAAAACAAGTTTGGTTAGTGTAAATCATTGTTCCCAATTTTGGTCTCATGGGAAGAAATTACAAAATCTTAACCCACAGGCATAAGAAAGTTCTAACAAAAAATCTTTTTTTTTATATATTTTTTTGAAAGAACTTTTGGGCACAGTTGGTTCCTACTTATTTCTCTTATAGAATCGTAAACCAAAATCTTGCAAAGCCCATTGATATCGGGTCGAAAGTTTAGGCCCAGACCTAGAACATGATGCTCTTTTTCTCTGGGTTGGTCATGCTTAAGTAGAACTAGCAAAGCATACCCTTGTTTAACAAGGGCCATATAATTTATACTATTAAAAATGATAAAATTATTAGATAAGAATTAATGCCAATAATAATAACAAAAGGACGGTTAATTTCAAAATGAGAGCACTTTAATTTGTTTGAGATCAATTGAATATTTTGAGCCCTATAGTAATAATAGTGGCACTTAGAATCTAGCTTGGCCAGATTAAGCTGAGTAGAATAAAGTTAAGCATAGATTTGGCCTGTTGAGACCGTTGACAACCTGAATCTCATTGGATTAATGAGTTCAGGGGGGTGGGGTCAATTCAGGGGCGGATCCAGTTATATGGGTCTGGGGGCTAAACAAGTCTTAAAATCTTTAAGAAACACCCTACAAATTGTGGAAATTTATATGTCTTTTTTTTTTTATATTTACCCTTTCTCCTGATATTTCTTTTACAATATTGAGCCCCCACAAGTTTAATTTCTTGGGTCCACCCTGCCTAGGTCCCGTAAGAAAAAAAAAAAATGGACCGAGGCTCATCATTAGATTTTATTTTCCCTTCTGTTATTAGCTCTATGCCAATATATCAACCTCAAAATTTTAAGATTTTCCAGTCAATGAGATTATTTAATGGAAGAAGATTTTTTGTCAAATACACATTAGTCTGAATAGAAGAACATCACAATGATATCAACTTAAATGAAACATCAGGACTAAATCTAAATATTCAAAAACAAAAAACAAAAAACAATATGAGATCAGAAATCTGACTCAACACCAACCCACTCAATTAGGTTATGGACTGACCCAATTCCTACCCTTCTGTCCTTTTTTTTTTTTTTTGTGTGTGTGTGTGGCATGTGGTAAAAGAGTTAACTACTTGTCCCCAATTTATAGCTCGACTGTTATGGAAATGGGTATCCAAGAGTGAGTGAGTGAGTTCCAATCTCAAGTGGAGCAGGGAAAAAAAATTGTGGGACTAATGCAGCTCCCTCTATCTCCTCTCTCCCATATAATGTAGGGGATTCGGCGAGAGGTCCCTGAACATTTCACTTTATTGCCTTACGTCCACAATCTCTTTTTATAGTGTGAAAGGTCCTTTTTCCAAATTTGAAAACATAAAGTGTCTAATTTACCATTTCTTCAAATCATATCCCATGATTAGTGGGATAAGCCATTAATAATGGTCAACTACTATTAAATGAGTCACGATTTATAAAATTCCACTAATGAGATTTTCAAATAAATTAAAAAAAACAGGAAACAAATTTCAAATAAATTTCTAAAAATGAAATAAATTTAAAAAACGCAAATAAATTTCAAAAGATGAAAATCAATTTCAAAAGATCCAAATAAATTTAAAAAAATGTAAATAAATTTCAAAAGACGAAAATAAATTTCAAAAGATGCAAATAAAATTAAAAAAAATTAAACTCTAAAAAACAAATTTTTTTTTCAAAAAATACAAATAAATTTGAAATAACTCAAATAAATTTCAAAAAATGCTATAATATCAAAAGAACATAGAGAAATTTAAAAAGACGTAAATAAATTTTAAAAAATGAAAATAAATTTTAAAAGATCCAAATAAATTTCAAAAGAAACAAAAACTAAAGAATTAAAATGAAGATAGAAGAAAGAAAAGCAAATAAATATAAAAAAATGCAAACACATTTGCCAAATTTAAGAAAAACCAATTTTCCAAATTTCAGAAAAATTTGCCAAAAACTCAGGTATTTTTGTCAAAACTCAGTTAAATTTTTTTCAAAAAATACAAATAATTTTCAAAAGACACAAATAAAATTCAAAAACACAAATAGATCTAAAAAAATACAAATAAATTTTCCAAAAACACAGAAAGATTCGTTGAAAAACTCAGTTAAAGTTTTCAAAATGGAGATATATTTGTCAGAAACTCGGCTATATTTTTCAAAAACCCAAATAAATTTTCCAAAAACTCAGATAGATTTGATCAGAACTCAGATAAATTTGTCTCAGAACTCAGATAAATAGCCAAAAACTCAGATAGATTTGTCCAGAATGCAGATAAATTTGTTTCAGAACTCAGATAAATTTGGGCAAAATTCAAATAATTTTTAAAAAAAATAAAAAACAAAGATAAATTTGACAGAAACTCATATAAATTTGTTAAAAACTTAGATAAACTTGACAAAAATTTAAATAAACTTGACAAAAACTCAGATAAATTTGACACAAGCTCATATAAATTTGTTAAAAACTTAAATAAACTTGATAAAAACTTAGATAAATTTCATAAAAACTCAGATAAAGTTCATAAAAACTCATATAGATTTGTCAAAATCGATCAAACCCCCATCTTTGTGGCCGCCTGATGAGATCACCTGGACTGTTGCTATGGCTGGAACTGTGAATGCTGTGTATCAGGTCAACCTGACCCGAACTTGGACCTGTAACCAGCCAGGCCTGCGTTCGCAGGTCTCCTTCCGCATACACAACGTGACCTACGACCAACCCGGGACTCCTACAAGCCCAGGCCCACCTCTTCTTCTTCTTCGTTTTCTGTTCTGGTTCAAAACCAAAACTTGCAACTCAACAAAGATAGAGACGTCTTCGGCCACGGGAGGTGCGGAACCAGTGGGGCCCTTCTTCTCCGGCGACACGCAGCAGCGGGACTCCGACAATTCCTACGATTCTCAGGCCCACCTCTTCTTCTTTTTTGTGCTTCGTTCTAGTTCAGAGCCAGAACCTGCAACTCAATAAAGATAGAGACGTCTCCAGCCACGGGCGCTGCGGAACCAGCGGGGCCCTTCTTCTTCGGCGACACGCAGCGGAGGAACTCCGGTGATTCCCGCGATTTCGGCCACGCGCATTGAGAAGCAAACCGCTATTTGCTTCTTCTATTTCTCTCTGATCAACAGGGGCGATTAGGGACTCTGGCGCTGATTCTTCTCCGTCCTGGTTTAACCAGAACCATCGGACTTCCGTTATTCTTCGTTCCTCGCGTTCTCTTCTCCGGCAGCAAACAACCCAAGCGATCAAACCCGGAACCAGAGAAAACAACAGAGATCGTCTCTGTTCTCTCTGTAAAAGGAATTGGCACTGCCCTTCTTCCCTGCGGTTTGTGTGGCCGACTGCACTGCACGATCCAGAAAATCTCTGATTTGTATGGCCCTCTGGAGATCAAACAATCTCTTGCTCTCTGCTTCTCCGATGAAGCAATTGATCTGATCTCAGCCCCTTTAAGATCCAATCCGACGACGTAAGACTTTGGGTTGAAGAATAAAAGGGATAATACAAAATTTGAAATTTGAAATTTCAAAAGTTTATGCCTAAAACAGATGAAAGGGTAAATTAGTCATGAGAATTATATCCAAGGACTTCTGGCCAAAATGTCCAGCTGCATGAACTACAGGCCTTAAAAGAAAAGTTGATGGACTGGAGGCCTTACAAGTCCTATATGAGGGACCTTTCGCTAATTATCTCTATAATGTAACGTGAACAATTTATTACCTAATAACTGCAATTCTGTAAGTTATGCTGATTGTTATTTAATACAGAAGTACTTGAACCCCGCTTTAGTACTGACGGTTGACCGCACCGGAAAGGGAAACTTCACTACAATTCAGGCCGCCGTCAATGCAACCCCTGATAATAGGGTTGGGAGGACGGTTATCCGAATAGCAGCGGCAACTTACTTGTAGGATCGGATCAAGTGGCCATTTTTATTAAGTCAATTACAATTGAAGTTTGTTTCCATCAGTATTATTGTCTAACAATATTTTAACATCATACAGGGAAAAAGTAATAGCAAGCGTTAGCTAGACTAACCTGACTTTTCAAGGGTAGGGTTTGATGAAAACGATAATAGCATGCAACGATACGTAGGCAACAAGAATGGTACCTACTTCAGTGCGTTGGTTGCTGTTTATGGAAATGGTTTCAGAACTTACGTCGTCAGTTTCAAGTTATGTATGAACTTAAGCACCTTTTGTTTTTGAGCTTTTCTAAAAGAATAGATTTTATTAAAACCACCGAAAGCATAACACTAGAGAGAAAAGGACTGCATGGATGGTTTGGCAATGTTATGACGTATGAGATTACGGTTCATTAACAAAAACAAAAAAAGTAAAATGGTTAGGGAAGAACTCTTAACAGATTTAGGTAAAGTGGAGTACCCTATATCTGAACCATGTCTAATTGGAAAATGGTTGAGAAACCATTTCCAAAAGGAACTAGAAGTTCAGAAATATTAATCATAATTCATTCTGATATTTATGGATCATTAAAGGTACAAAATTAGAACATGTGAGAGTTTGGGGTTGCCCTTTACATGTCCTGCTACCACCACAGGAAAGATATAAACTACAAGAAAAAAACGAAGAAAAGTTGTTCTTTCATTGGCTACCCATTACATTCTAAAGGATATCGTGTGTATAATCACGATAATAGGATAATCAATATGGAATGAGAGGTGTTTTTCCTTGAGGATCTGACGGTCAGTACTAGAGTAGAATCATAGTGTGTAGCATTATATGAAATCTCTAAGAGCAACGATGCAAGCAAGCTAATTCGGGCAAGGAAACAACCGGCATATTTAGATGATTATTGCAATTTATTGGCAACAGTACAAGATATAGATCCAAACTCCTACTCAAGCGATCAAAGCACAGGATGTGCAATAATTGTTAGAGGCTATGAGAGAGGAGATAGAATAAATTGAAAAGAACCGTATGGCAATTGATTGATCTTCCAAAAGATCGGAAAGCCATTGGATATAAATGGGTTCTTAGAATGAAATTAAATCTGGATGGATCCTTAGATAAATATAAAGCACGGCTAGTAGGTAAGGTCACGGGGACAAGGTTAACAAACTTAATAGGGCACTGTATAAATTAAAACAGGCCTCGAGACAATGGTAAAGAAAAATCACCAGGCCATAAGTGAATTAGGATTTATCTCCACTAATGCAGACACATGTTTCTATATCAAATGCAGTGGGAGTAGTTATTTATATTTGTCATTATATGTAGATGACATTTTGATCGCTAGTGATAAATTGGAAGTCGTAAATGAAATCAAACAATGATTAAAGTCAAGATTCGAGATGAAAGACATGGGTGAGGCAGAGTATGTCCTTGGCATTGAAATAACCCGTAATCATCCGAATATGCTATTGACTTTATTACAAGAATCCTATTTGGAAACTGTGTTGAAACAACTTGATATGGTTGTGTAAACCAATTGACACTTTCATTTGCAAGGGCATAAAATTGTTAAGTGATTAGGGACTCACAAACGAGCAAGATAAGGAAGTGATGAGAATGAAACCTTATGCTCAAATTGTGGGCAGCATCACGTATGCGAGGCTATGTACGAGACTAGACCTTGCATTCGCCATGGGTCTCGTATGCAGATTCCTAAGTAACCTAGGATTACAACATTGGTATGCGGTTAAGAGGATTTTGCGGTACATTAAAGGAATAGTGAATCTTCGCCTATGTTATCAAGGTGAAGTCCTAGAACTGCGTGGCTACTCAGATGCAGATTGGGCTGGTGATTTAGATCATAAAAAGTCAACAACTGGTTATGTGTTTAGCCTCGAAGGAGGTGCAATTTCTTGGGGTAACATGAAACAGACCTCGACGACTATGTCAACAGTCGAAGCAGAGTCTATAGCATGCAGTACAGCAGTCCATGAGGCTCATTGGTTAAAATACTTCCTAACTGATTTGGGGATAATTGGAGAAAAATAGTATGTCCCAATGAACGTCAGTATCACATTTGCTATATCCATGGTGAAGGAGCAAAAGTTCAACAACCAATCAAAACATTTTGAGATAAAGTATCACTTCATCAGAGAGAAGGCTGAAAAGAATGATAAAAATTTTTTTATATACCTTCAGAGGAATTGATGGCTGATGCTCTTACCAAGGCTTTGCCTGCAAAGGTTTTTGCAAGGCATGTGATGTGCATGGAATTGAGATATATTCGATGTACGTGGCATTCGTGCCAAGTGTGAGATTATAGAAAATCGTGTGGCCTGCATATCACGGGACCCAAGTCAGATCGAGTAGGGCTGATGCCAATAAAGAATAAAATCCCACTTAATGTAAAACTTGATCTGGTCCCATTAATAAGACTCCCAATACGATTAGTGAATGTGTGTTTCTTGGTGAAGAAGTTTCTAGTAAGTGTGACTCTTTGGGACATGTCTATATAAAATAAGGGAGCCCTAGGGTTGATTATGATTCCATCCCATAGGAAAGTCAAGAGGTGAAGAGATCCGCAGAGCTTCCTAATCACCGGAACGCACATAGATCTCCGGCCGCGTGTCGGAGTCTCCGCATCCAAATCCATTAATAATAAAATCTATTCTTGTAGAAAAGCTCAAAAACAAAAGGTGTTTAAGTTCATACATACCTTGAAATTGACGTTGTAAGCTCTAAAACCATTTCCATAAAAAGCAATCGACGCACTGATGTAGGTACCATTCTTGTTGCCTGCAGTATCGTTCCATGCTATTATCATATTCATGGAGCTTCCCAATTGCCAAAATGCATATAAATCTTCGGCCACATGTCGGAGTCTCCGCATCCAAATCCATCATATATACAGTGTTGACTACGCATATCGTCCGATTCTGACTTGTTAAAAAATCACTAATGGGTTTTGGTTCAGGCCAAGAAAATACTATCTAGCTTGTGCATGGTTCCGAACCACCTTATGTAGTAAAGAGGAGATTGGGCTCATCCAAATTAAGCCTGGAACCCTACTATATGGCACACGAAAAGAAATGAATAACTTGTTTTCTTTTATTCTTCTTCCAACAAAGTAACTAAATAGTGGAATTGATGCTTGTGTTTGACATTTCTTGCAATTGGGGAGGGCAGGAACTTGTAGTTTACTCAGGTCTAACTAATGGCTTTAAGAAGGAATTGATGAGGTAAAACTTTATTGTTAAACTTTTTGAAGAAGTTAAAAAAAAAGTTGAGAGTGTTTACTCGTTGAGTGGGATCAGCCTAATATTAAGGGTGTGCTTGGCATCGTGCCATTCGGATATTCCATGTTCCCACAAGATGGGGCTACGAAAAACATATTTGGTTAGTATAAATCATAGCTTTTAATTTTGGTCTCACGGTAAGGAATCACAAGATCTTAAACCACGGGCGGGCATAAGAAACTTGGAACAAAAAATCTTTGTTTTTTTTATGAAACAACTTTTTGGCACAGTACGTTGGTTCCTACTTATCTCTTATAGAATCGTAAACCAAGGATTTAGTTTAACTTGTTAAAAATATCAGCCTTAGCAAGATCATTAACGCTGATTTGGAAGCCATAATTAATGAATTGAAAAAGAGGTTTAGATACCACTTATTATTAAAGGAGAAAAATCACCCTTTTCTTTTCTAAACCAATAGATCGTCTTCCTCTTACTGCTACTGCATAGATCTGCTCGCAAAGATTTTACAAAACCAAACTGTTCCTCGATCAGAGCCCGAATATTCTAGATATCGCGGTGCAAAGCTTGACGATTAAAAATCACGCTGCTTGCATCATTACTGACGTCATTGTTGGCCTCACCTGCGTACTACTGACATCATCCTAAGTCAGCGTTGTAGTAAATTAGGCTTGTGCTTCGGGTAAGGTCCGGGTCGGTTTGCGTCTGATCTAACCCAACTTGCACGGAAGAGAGATGGCTTCCTCGCCTTTTTCTTGCACGTGACCTGAGGAGAACAAATTAACAACACATTGGCCTTGCTATGATTGCAGAAGATAGGGGTGCACAAAAAATCCCTCGATCCATAAAACCATTCCAATCCACTAAATATTTTTATCCGATCCAAAGATAAACGGATTGGTGACGGATTGAAAATCTTGTAATTCGTTAGCAATGGATCGGTGATGGATTTCACACTCAATCCGATCCAATCTGATCCATTGACATTAAATATAAATACAAAAAATTAAGGGCCTAAATATAAGTTAAGATGTCCAAATATAAAATAAGAAAAAAAATTTAAGAGGTCAAATTTGAAATTTTTTACAACATGTTTAATATCTTTCTTTTAACATTAGACTGAAATGATTGAACGGATTAATCCGATCTGATCCTGTCCTCCACGGATCGGATCAGATCGATTTTTAATAGCCACGGATTGGTGACGGATTCCAAATCCATCAATCCGTTGTTAACGGATTGGTGACGGATTTGACCCAATCTACATCAATCCGATCCGTGTACACCCCTAGCAGAAAAAGTGAGCTTCTTTTATTGTACACTTTTCGAGGCTTGAACTAGTTTTATTTGCATGTCTTGTATAATGAGACAAAAAGAAAAGAGAGCCTCCTGATGTTAACTTTAAAGCACAAAAGAAACGAAGTGTCTTCTTCCTATGGGTTTGCGTGCAGAATGAAGTCGTCATCTTCCTTAAGTTTGGGTTGCAGTCTTGTAGAGGAATGAAGGAGGCCGAGTTCAAATAAAATCCCTAGATCTACTTCGATCTAAACCGTGACCTTGTGATCCAAACTGTCAGAACACACCAGGCCTTGCTATGATACCAATTGATGAATTTGGATGTGAAGACTCCGACATACGATCAGAGATTTATGTGCATTCTGGTGATTGGGAAGCTCCATGGATCTCTTTGCCTCTTGTCTTTCCTATGTGATGGAATCATAATCAACCCTAGGGATCCCTTATCTTATATAGACAAGTCCCAAAGTGTCACACTTGTTAGAGACTTCTTCACCAAGAAACTTACATCTACTAATCCTATTGGGAGTCTTTTTAGTGGGACCAGATCAAGTTTTACATTAAGTGAGATTGTATTCTCTATTGGCATCAGGTCTGCTTAATTTGAAGTGAGACCCATGGCATGCGGACCACACAATTTCCTACAATCAAACCACCAAAAGCAAAAAACTAGAGAGAAAAGGAAAATAGTAATAAACTGACAGCAATGACTCCCTGCAACAAGACCATCAAGACCAACACAATAACCTTTTTAGACACATCACGAACCTAACAACCAATATTCACAACCACTAAGCAACAGAGCAAACAGCTGTCCAGAACAAATAATTAGGGGGGTAGAGCCAGAGTCCATACACAAACTATTAGCTAATAGGCCTAAATAGTCTGTTAGCTGCTTGGGATTATTGGTTTTAGCAATGAGGACAATATTTGTTGTGTTCAAATTATTCGACAGACATTGAGTGTTAAGGACAGGTTATGAACTAATTTAAGAATGTCTTCTCCTTTGGTATCCCAAAAGTGATGGAAAAAAGTTGAGGACGGACCGTTAGGACAAGCAACTTTCTTTGGATTTTTGGAAAAGGCTGCTTTCCTGACTTCCTCAGCCGTAGGCAGAGAGTTTAAAAAAGTGAACTTTCCTCAGTCGAAACACCATTCTGGACGTATGTAGGAAGCTCAAGATTCGTTTGTATATTGATATGATCAGAATGTTGGCTTTGGAACAATTTTGAATAGTGAAGATGACAAGTCCTTTAAATTTGAGATAGTCTCTCCTCAGGAGTGATCAACTGTTTGATAAAGTTGTGTAGGGCATATGAATTATGGCAGTCAAATGGAAAATTCTCGTATTATTTTCTCCTGGATCGAGCCATTTGGTCATTAATCTTTGAACCCCAAAACATTCCAATTGGTCTGCTTTTAAAGCATATTCTTTTGATAGTGTTTCTTCTAAACTATGAAGATATTCAGAATTCGGGTATCTTACAACCTATCACAGATTGGTTTGAGATATATCACCTTGGATTGACGACTCCATTCAAGGATACATCAACATAAATGCAGAGCCGGTTCTTGGCAGCGTAGGCGAGTAGATTAGCAGTTTTTCCTAATATTGATGGGAGTCTGGGTGCTGCTTTGTCTCTTTTCATTTTCCATTCAATTCTCAGGGTGGGACCGAGGAATTTCAACTCTATGGCTCTATGTAAAATAAATATTGGAGAATGGGGCAAATGTAAAAATCCAAAGAAACAAAAAATAAATTTTGGTTTTCAGAATTTGCATGAGGTTCTTAAAAATCTTAAAAACTCTTTTAGATATAGATGGGGCCTTCAACACCCTACCTTTGTACCTGGGTCTGCCCTGTGTATTCTTTCCCAGATGTCCTGTTATGATAAGAGTCTCATCTGAGATTTTCAACTGATTTTGGTTGGTTCTATCATAACAAAAAATTGATTGCTTGGTACCCTGAAAGGGTGGAATGACTAACGATAATGTTGACATTGTTATTATAGTTACTACCTTTTCAATATATATATATATATGAGCAGGGCTCTCCTAAGCTGCAGCTTAGCTTATTCTAAGCTAGAATAGTGCTGGTCTCACAAATCAAAGTTAATTATATCTGTTTTTTGCATGATGGAACTGAAAAATACAGTTCTGATTGGATTTATCTTGATTTTGGAGACCATCATTATGCAAAAAACAACATAATCGGCTTTGATTTGTGGGGCCAGCCCCGTTTCATCTTAGGATAATCTAAGCTGCAGCTTAGGAGAGCTGACCCCTATATATATATTTTGTTGTTGTTGTTGTTGTTGTTGTTGTTGTTGTTGAGAATGACTCCTTATTTTAGTGGTAAGGATTGATAGTTTTCTTTGGGAGGTTTTGGGTTTGAGCCCTCTTTGCATATATTACCTCACAGAGCCAGAGTCCCTAAATACCTCGGAGAGATGCCTACACTTGAACTTCCTGCACATAATGGCACAACATATATCTGGCACAATTGGGTATTCTTTGGATTCTGGTTTTTAATTTTTAACTCTCTCATAAATTATATTACATATACATCTTTGTTCCATTTTTTTTAATATGAGGAACTAAATTTAAAAAAAAAACCACTTTATATTGGATTAATTTCATGGGGTTTTTATTGGATGATGAAGAACACTGCTTTGGAATTTTGACATTTGTGGTTTTTATGTTATGGTTGTTGATTAAGAATACTGACCCACCTCCATCATCCGGTGATAAAGACAAACAAGCTGTGGCTCTTAGAATTGGAGGGGCATTTTTTGGCTGTGGGTTTTATGGAGTGCAGGACACGCTTCTTTGACAATATAGGCCGGCATTAATTGGAGGGCTGCTTCATTGAGGGATCCATCGATTTCATTTTTGGCCACGCTAGATCCCTTTATGAGGTATCTGAGTTAATTAATTGATTTGGTATTATAATTTAATTATGCAAACTAACAATTTTTTTTTCTTTATAATGGACAGGATTGCAAAATTCCTTTAATAGCAAAGGAAGTGCCGGAGATGATCATTGGTTCCATAACGGGCCAAGAAAGAACATCAATAGCTGATAAAGCTGGGTTTTCTTTTTTGGCTAATTGAAATTGATTTTTTAGTTAACCGAATTTAAATTCAGTTACCTGCTGTCACAATTTCAGTTTTATAGAAAATTCTGATATGAATTTTCTGATTTTGAACTCCAAAAGTTCCTACATCATTTCTAGCATCTCATATCAATTGAAATGTCCGTACTTGCCTTTGTTTGAAGTTAATTAACAAGAACTCCTCTTTGTAGCTTAATTTGAGATGAAAATCTCTCCAATCTAAACCCTAATTCCATAAAAACATTCAAAACATTTTTCTATGAGCAATTTATGCTAGAAACCACTTCAAACCAATTACTAGAATTCAAAGTGTTGTAAAGGATTCAAACACTTGTAGCTCAAAGAAGAGGAGAGGCTGTGGTTTCTCTCCAACTTTCACTCTAAGAAGTAAAAACAAACTGGTGACAAGATGAAGAAGATGAAGTTACTGCATCTTCTTTAAAATCCATTTGCAAAGCTTTAGACTTTGACAATTTATGAACCAGAATTGAAGAGGAAAGGAAGGTGAAAGGAAGCCTAGGGTTTTGATTACTTAAATCATTCGAATGAAAATGAAATAGGGTTCTTTAACCCTTTATAGACAGAAATTTGCACTTAGACCCTCCTTTCTATCTTTATTTCCATTTTGAGTCAAATGAAGACTCATTTGATCTAATGCAATCAAACCTATGACGAAAGTTAATGTACTCTTTGAGATACACGTGATGGTATCAAGAGTTACCATATTCGACAAAATACGCGAAAATCCATATTTACGGAAAAGTTCTTATCCTTCATTGTTTGAATTTATACTCAACTCAATTAACCTAATCTCATTCAAACTCATTTCATTAAGCTTAATTCACAATATGGGACTAATTCCATCCAATTTTGTCATTAACCATCATTAACTTAATTAATCATGCTTAACTTGTACTAATCTCAATTAATTAACGTTAATCTTGATTAGTTTGGGATGGGGGTGTAACAGTGATACAAAGAGTTACAAATGATGGGTCCCAAGGTAGATAAAGGGCCATCCAAGAGAACCCAGCCATAGTAATAATTGTGCCTTTTTACTGGGCCCATCATTTTCGATCTTACCGATGATTACTGGTAATGGGCCTACATTGATACAACAAATATGTATCGTTTGCTGGAGCACAGGATCCAATAATTCCTCCTCCCTCACCTCTTCATCTTCAATAAATATGAATCAGTTAATTAGTAGATTGATTGTTCTTCTTTAGTCTCTCTGTTGCAGAAATACACATGTGAACCTCATTATTTCTTCTTGCTGAGGGGATTTAGTTCAATCTTTTTGTTGAGTTTGTGTCATCTCTAAGTTCTTTCGCTTAAAACGAACATGCATTCATACCTTTGTCTTCTATTTTCATGGGCAATTCCATGGGAAACTGGCCATTGCTGAGGAAAGAGATGATGGAATTGAGAAGTGGGGATACGTTGAAGTCCGACCGAGTAAGTATAAAGCTTGGACTACATTTGCTCTTGTTTTCCTGTGTTCATTATAGATTTCAAAACAATGATCTGGCTTTATAGGAGTCCTCAGAGCAGATAGTGCATCCAATCCATGACCTTATTTGTGTTACTTTAATGTTTGTAGGTGCTTTAGGTAAAGAAAAAGAATTCATAACTAAATTGGAGAAAAATAGAACCATCCGGACAAACCGGGACATACTGCCTCCGGGCGTTAGACACTGGGCGTCCAGGCACCAGGCGCAGCGAGCGACGTCCAAGCAAGACGCCAGACACTGGGGGTTCGAACAGGGGCGGCTCCAGGAATTCGAGTTAGTGGGGTCAGCAAAAGACATATCTTCCACAAATCGAATAAATTTATTTTCTCCTTTATCAAAATATGTCATCTACTTTCGATAATTCGACAAACATAATATAAAATCCTCAAATAATCTATTTTAAAAAATCCGACAAAGATAATATTGAATTCTCAAACAAAAATAAATAAAAATTTTAATACATTATTACTAATAGTTCTTAATTCAAAACGAAAATTCAAACTCATAAACTCCTAATAGCTAAAGACGGACAAACCTAAGGGCAAAAGAAATATTAAATTTGACATGTATTAATGTATATGGACATACATTTAGTGCATAGTAGAGGGGAAAATCAATTAATTGCAAAAATCAATGGTTTAGATCTATTTGAAATACTATACCTTTGAGGTTATGACAAGATAAAGTAGTACTGCAATAGTCTAGTCTCTTGACCCAACAATGCACCACTTCAATCACGGCACAAAAAAAAAAGAAATGTAAATAGGTTAAATACAAATACTTAATAAAAGGATAAAAATAAAATAAAAAATTGAAAAAAAGTTGGAGACAACTTTTGCAAGAGAGAACGTGTCAACAACAACAAGTCGTTGTTGGAGGACTTGAAAAGGGTAAACTTTTAAATTGAGTGGGATAAAAGAAAATTTAATATTGTTTTATATATATATCTCAGTGGGGTCAATTGACCCCACTGTGGACCATATAGCGCCGCCCTTGGGTCCGGACGCCAGACCCAGCAAGCGACGTCCAGGCAAGACGCCAGACACTGAGCGTCCAGACGCCAGGCCTAGCGAGCGACGTCCAAGCTACTGCCTACTGGCGTCCGGACTCCAAACACTAGGGTAACAAAGTCATTGTACGAGGGTTTTATTTGCTAATATAGGAATCAAAACCTCAAATCAATACAAGTAGAGGTAGTAGCTGGGTATAATTTATATTTGCAAATCTTTTTTTAGGACGCTCATTGGTCTTGGATTAATATAATTTTTTTTAAAACCACATTATATTGGATTAATTTCATGGGGTTTTTATTGGATGATGAAAAACATTGCGTTGAAATTTTGACATTTGTAGTTTTTATGTTTCTTTAACTAACCAAATTTATTTTTTTTGTGCCAAGTTGTTTCTCCTGAGACTCGAACTCACTACCATTTGACTCTAATACCATCTTAAATTTTTTTAGCTAACCATTGCTACAAAAACCTCAATGCGTTAGTAGAGGCAGCGGAAATACTTTTCAATATTCCTCCTCATGTGGAGGCCACTTCTCAATAGAGGGGACGCAACCGCATTTTTTGGCTGTGGGTTTTACGAAGCGCAAACACGCTTCTTGACGATATAGGCCGGCATTACTTGAAGAACTGTTTCATTGATGGATCCATCGATTTCATTTTTGGCCACACTAGATCCCTTTATGAGGTATCTGAGTTAATTAACTGATTTGGTATTATAATTTAATTATGCAAACTAACATATATATATTTTTATAATGGACAGGATTGCAAAATTCATTTAATAGCAAAGGAAGTGCCGGGGATGATCACCGGTTCCATAATGGCCCAAGAAAGAAAATCAATGGCTGATAAAGCTGATTTTTTTTAAACTGCACGATTAATGGAATCGGTCTGGTGTGGCCAGAACGTGCTTTAAGTTCTCATCCCTTGGTTGTTTTTATACGAACATTCATGCCTGTGAATATTGCTCCAGCTGGTTGGGATGATCAAGATAAACATAATAGAGACGCGTATGTAGTTTTTTTTTTTCTTAATTAATACTTTTTGTATTGAATATATTATATTATTTACCTTTTCTTTTTATTTTTTTAATCAGTACGATCTTCTTTGGAGAGTATGAGTGCCAGGACCTGTGGGGAACAACTCTTCAAGGGTCGGATACTAAAAAGAACTGAACCACACCGAAGCAATGCCATTCATGGATATATCATTCATCGACAAAAAAAGTAGGAAATATCATTCACGGTGATGATTGACTTTATCACTGATCGGATCATCAAGCATCAGCTCGTGCACCATCTCAGTTCTCAACAACTGAAATCCTGGGACTTTTTTTTTCCACCAAAAATTGGAAAATATGTTATGTTAAATCCTGCGATTTCTGGACTTAGCCAAATACCAGATAAAGGGGTACTACGAATGTGGACGGTGGCTGTGTTGGCTTAATGACTATTGATTACAATTTTTTTCTGAACCTTATGAATGGGTATGATGTTTGATTAGATTTCTTTTTATAAGTGTGATTAGATTTTGTTTTACTCTTATAAATAGTGGCTAGAAAACATGCTAGCATAGACAAAGGGGTTTATGTTATTCACATTAACTTAAACAGTGTATTAGATTTACACCTCTTCCACCTTCCCACCACAGAAATCTTCGAAGAAGCATTCAATCCAACCCAACTTCGCCTGGGCATTGTCGCAGGTTGAGAGCGAGAGAGAGAACGCTGCGCGTTGTCGCCGGACGCGAGGGAGATGAGATCCAAGGAGGCGACAGGTCGGTTGTGGAGGAGCGTGGCTGATCAGGACGTCGATGATGGACTCTCCGGTTTGGGTGTGAGACAGAACCAGCGCCCAAGCAGTATGCTGTCGATGATGGATGAAGAAGTTTCCCCCTTTTCTTTTCATTCCGGTGCCCAAGCAGCAAAGTCAAACAAATGCACTGTGCACTTTAAGGCAAAGTCAAACAAATGCACTGTGCACTTTAAATCACACATCAGCGCCACGTCATGTTCCACATCGGGTCGGTCCCAGCATCGGTCCCTCTAGTATGTCCATATAGACTTACAAAAAGTCTAGGGGGACCGAATTTTTGGCCCGGGCGCTGGCCCGGACCACCTGGGGACCGTTGGATCCCCAGGTGTCCTGGGGATCCAACGGTCCCCAGGTGGTCCGGGCCAGCGCCCGGGCCAAAAATTCGGTCCGTGTAGTCGGACTCATAGACTTATTGTTATGGAAATGCTTGAACGCATCACTGTTCATATATCTGTCGGCCGACGCTAGGATATGAATCGCCTTATCATACTGCTTCCCACATTCTCTCAACACAAGCTTAGATGCGGGGTCAAGACGTCCCCTCATCAACTTGCTGAGTAGTTGGCGAGCGTCCTTGGCACCATCGAAGACAGATTCGCAACAGAGCTTACCCAAGTCGTAAAAAGTGGCATTGGATCCATTGATTTTATCTTCGGCAATGCTAGATCACTGTATGCGGTATATGATCAGCAAAAATTTAAGAAATATTTCATTTAATTGTACCAGTTGAATTGAAACACATTAGCTAATAGAATCGAAGCCGAAGCAATCAATTGCACCAAAACTTTCATTTAAAAATTTAATTTCTTTTAAAATTTGCGCAATTTTTTTGATTTTCAAGTCTTATCGAAGATGAACTACACAATATGGAAAATGTAGGAAAATTATCACTTGGTTGAATCTTAAACAGGAAAAATATATTCACCTTCATCTGCTTCTTCAGCACAAAGTGTTAAGTACTATGGACCACCACAAACTCCACATTGGTATGATATTGTCCACTTTGGGCCTAAGCCCTCATGGATTTGCTCTTGGACTCTACCCAAAAGGTCTCATACCAATGGAGTACTTAGTCCTACTTATATGCCCCTGATCTTTTCCATTTCTAACTGATGTGGGACTTTGGTTGCACATCCCCAACAATCCTCCCCTCAAACAAAGGACCATATCTCTTTGGATATTTTTACCGGGCCTCCCCTCAAACAATCATCCATCCGTCTAAGTCTGGGCCTGGGCTCTAATACCACTTGTTAAGTATTATGGACCACCACAAACTCCACATTGGTATGATATTGTCCACTTTGGGCCTAATCCCTCATGGATTTGCTCTTGGACTCTACCCAAAAGGCCTCATACCAATGGAGTACTTAGTCCTACTTATATGCCCATGATCTTTCCCATTTCTAACCGATGTGGGACTTTGGTTGCACATCCCCAACGCAAAGGACCCCTTATGAAAATTAAAGCAAACCCAAAACAAATAGTGAGCAAAGTTTCACACTAATCTGATATATATTTTTTTTCTTTTACGAATGGACAGGATTGTACACTTAATTTGATAGCAAAGGAATTGCCACCTGAAGTAAAGATGATCACTGGTTCCATCACTGCTCATGGAAGACAATCAATGGATGAGAAAACCGGATTTTCCTTCGTAAATTGCAGCATTGATGGATCTGGTCGGGTGTGGCTTGGACGCGCTTGGGGCCCATATGCTTCTGTTGTCTTTGCTAGAACATACATGTCTAGTAACATTGCTTCAGATGGGTGGAATGATTGGAGTGATCTTTCTAAAGACCTGTCTGTGGTCGACCCTTGTTACTAATCCCTAAGTTCTTTCTACTAGCATTCATTCACATCAGTAGCAATTCTTTTGGACAAAAGCCTACCATGACAACATTTTTCATAATTCTAAATGAATATCCAAACTTCAGAAACTAGAAGATTAAAGCTGTAAATTAAGGATCTGGGTCTAGGCCTGTGTCGGGTCAATAGTGTTTCCAGACCCAGAATTGGTATTGATGGACCCATTTGGACCAGGACTTGGACCACTTGTCCAAATGTATTATTATATATTTATATACGATAATACATAGTGCATATTTTATGTCTATACTAGATTGATTATTAATTGGGACCATAAATGGTTCACACACCCCATTGGATGCCAAACATAGAAGTTCTCTTAATTGCACAATTATTTTCGGATTTTTCAGGGGTAGAAAATTGAAATGGTCAGAACTTTCAACCTGAATGTCGGATTAGTGAGATCTACATACCGTTGGAAAGCTCTTTTCGAGTAAATATCCGTGAAGCCAAGATTTCATAAATCAGAGCTATATCGAGGAATATATGACCTCCGGAAGTTGGCTGTTATAATTTTATGCGGGAATTACGTTTTCAAAATTGGCAACTTGAGAGATGTTTGAGGAGTTCAATTTGGCAAGACTTGGAGTCTAAGAGACCACACTTAGTAACAAATCCTCTTCAACTCAAATTCTTTCCAATTTTGAAGCCTAACTTGAGTCCTAAGCAAGAAATCTTTACCAATAAGGAAACAAGTCCTAAAAGAGAGGGAGATTCTTTGCTAAAAAGGATGCATCAACATCTATAAAGCCATTGTTCACCAAGCATCTCAGTACAACCCTCTCTTCTATTCCTTTCTTTCTCTCTTCCTTTCTTTTTTTATTCTTTTACGAGATGTTGGAAGTGTTGAGTTTTGAATTTTTTTATGATTAAAAAGGGATTTTAAAAGTTAAAATTTTCAAATTAAAGACATTGACTTGTCTTTGATTTGAAGTAGAAATTGGAACAAGTTAGGGTAACTTGATAAATAATTGATGGATGCTTATTGGATTCCTATGCTCTAATCACCTTCATTAATTGGTAGATTTCGAATTTCTAAATTAGTTGCTTATTTTAATATCTAAAAACTCAAAAATTTTCTTAATTGTTAGTTAATTAGTTTTCTTAATTTAAAAGTTTCTTTAATCAGCTCCCTGTGGGTTCGATCCGTTCTTGCCACTGTCTCATCTAGACACCATGCACTTGCAGTATTTTATAATTGATAAAGATCACATCAGCCTGTGATTTGAATTTAAAGTTAAGATGATAAATCTTAGCTCATTAAAGATTAGATTAGAAAATCAAATTCTCCATCATTATAGAAAATTTAAATGAAGAGATTTAGGGAGGAGATTTGGAGAGGTGTGGTGCGCAGGCTCAATAAACAAAAATATAATGCAATTATTAAAGTTATTGGAAAAGAATAGATTTTACAGAAATGAATAAATTGTTTAGATCTATTATATATATTGGGTCAAAATTACTTTTTTAAATACACATAAAATTATATATAAATGCATTCATAATGAGCATATAAATTAGAATAAGCTAATAGAGAAAATATCTTTTGAATTTAGTTAAAAAAAAAAAAAAACAAAGAAAGAAAGAGATCAAATAACTATGGGTCCAAGTTATGTAATCACCCACTAAACCATAACAACATCTCAAAAAATAAATTCAACATCAAACCCAAAAAAAAAATCTAAAGGAGAATAAAAAAGAAATAGGTAAATACATTGGAAAGTGAGCTCCACCTTATCCACATATAGAACTTAGACGGAAATACTGTTCTCGTGTGGCTTTGCAAAACTCAAAACATCAAATTCCTATTTCTCTATACCCGTGATGTATGAAATCAACAATAAAGGGGTGGCAAGGAAGAAGAGTCATGACCAAATGCCAAGCAGTTATGAACAGTACTCCGGGGCCCACCACATGTTAGAAATTACCTTTTAGTCACATTTTAATTATTCAAATATAATGAACATTAAAACATTTAGATGTAAAACTATAAATGCAATTGAAATTATTAGATCTGTTGAAACAGTCAACTTGTAGCTCCATGGACCATATGGACCATATTTGATAATTATGAGTTAACTGGCAGGTATATTGTCCATATGACCGCAAAAGGCCTAGGCCGGGCAGACTGAATCTTTCCAACTTGAAATTGTTTAATTATCAGGTCTAATTTGTAGCCCAGGATGTCAATGGGCCAAACGTCAATTCAGAGCCTAAACATCTGCTAAAGGATAGGCCCAATGGGCTTAGATGTGTCAGGCTACCTGGGCCGTACAATCGGATGCTTGGTATTGTGTTTTTGGCAACTTTTTTTTTTGTTAAAACTGGATGATTTCGTTCAAGAGGAATAATGAAAGGCTAAAATTATAGTTCCCTCCACAACCATATGAGCATCCACCAAGTTCACAATTTTAAAATATGACAGCAAACATTCTATAGGCCTAGTAAAAGAAAATGCAAACCCATCTTTTTAAAAATATGACAGCAAACAGTGCAGATCACGCCGGTCTGGTCTAGCCTGGCTGACTTGCAAACCCATTTTTTTTTCCATCTATTTGAGATTGGGCTTATGTCCTTTGGAAAAATGGGTTGGTGAATTGTTTAATTATCAGGTCTAATATTTAGCCCAGGACGTAGTCAATGGGCCAAACGTAAATTCAGAGCACAGACATCTGCTAACAGATAGGCCCAATGGGCTTAGATGTGTCAGGCTAGCTGGACTGTACAATCGGGCATTCCCCTCACAACATTTAGTTTTTGGGTACAAGAATTTTTAGCCCAAAGGGATTGGAATGAACCCAAACCCAGCCCAAACAGTGCAGATCACGCCGGTCTGGTCTAGCTTGGCTCACTTGCAAACCCTTTTTTTTTCAATCTATCTAAGATTGGGCTTATGTTCTTTGGAAAAATGGGTCTCTAAAATTGATGTGGATGAAAACCCAGCTTCCTTCTGTTTCAGATGAGACTTCATGTTCTTTGTAAAAATGGGTTGGTGGTATTTAAGGTTCTGAGAGAGAGAGAGAGAGATCTTTTCGGTGTCCCTTCTTTTTTCTGGGTTTTGTTTGTAATGGGTTGGAGATATCGAGTAGGATTGTTTTCATATGGGTGGCGTCTGCAGAAGTCACACAGGTGAGTCCCCTTCGCGCGAGGCTCTCCTCTCTGTAAGATTGAACTACTATGGCTCTGTTATTTGTTGTTTTGATAAGTTTTTTTTGTGATGGAGGAAGCTTTTTGAACTATTATTAGTCTGTTACTGGTTAACCAAAATCATCCTCGGTGTTTTTGGGGAGAGAAAGAAAAATGCAAAAGGTGATGCAGATCTGTATGTGAAAGAAGAAGAAAGAGAAGGAAGTAAAGAGAGGAGAAGAAAAGAAGAAGTGCAGTGTAGATGGTTATGCAGGTGGCAGTGCAGGGAAAAGGGAAAGGACAGGGAGGCACCCTTACCTTTGATGAAGTTGCACGATGACTGCTGCCACTGCAATGTCAACAGAAACAGCAGAAGTTGAGGCAGCAGAAGACAGTCTGGCATTTGACGAAACCGGATCCGGAGACTGGTTTTGGATGATCTTGACGAAAAATCTTGAAGCAGAGAAAGATCCTGACGAAAAATATCTTAAAAGTAGAGATGGGCGATGGAAGAAGATGGGCTGGAAGAAGATGGACACAATGACAACTTGAAGCAGAGAAAGATCTTGACGAAAAATCTTGAAGTAGAGAAAGATCCTGACGAAAAATATCTTGAAGCAGAGATGGAAGAAGATGGGCTGGAAGAAGATGGGCACGAAAAAGAATCGCCGTGAGATGATATGGAAGATTGGAGGGGATGGAGAGATTTTAGGGAGATTTGAGGAGATGATATGGTGGTACTCTAAAGGCTCTCTCGTTTTTATTCTTTTGTATTTCTATGATTGGAGAGACTTTTCAGCGCTTGGGTGGCACCCCTCACAGCCCACTCTCCCTTTGCTAATATATATATATATAGGCTCTCCTCCACTGCAGTGGAGGAGAGCCTCAGCTGGAGTCACGTGGGAACGGGCCAGCTCATGTGGAAAGATGAAAGTGAAACAGTGTTGCCGCCCAAAATCGTTTAAAATCGATTTTAGTGAAATGAGGCCAAGCAGAAGCCCAAAATCGTTTTCCCCTTCCTCTCCAGCAGATCTCTCTCTCTGCGCCCTTCCTCTCCAGCGGATCTCTCTCTCCAATCGCGCTCTCTCTCTCTCGCTCCCACGCGTTCTGCTCACGATCTCTCTCCCTCCCGATCTGCTGCGTTTGCTTCTCTCCTTCTCTCCCTGCAATTAATCATCTCATCTCTGCCACCATGAGTGGTGTCACATGCTGCCTCCGATTCCCCGGCCAGCTAAACTCAGACCTCCGGAAGCTTGCTGTGAACCTAATCCCATTCCCCCGTCTTCACTTCTTCATGGTTGGGTTTGCACCTCTAACATCAAGGGATTCCCAGCAATACCGGGCCCTCACAGTGCCAGAGTTGACTCAGCAAATGTGGGACTCAAAGAACATGATGTGTGCTGCTGATCCACGCCATGGCCGCTATCTAACAGCATCAGCCATGTTCCGTGGGAAGATGAGCACAAAGGAAGTTGATGAGCAGATGATCAATGTCCAGAACAAGAACTCTTCCTACTTCGTGGAGTGGATACCAAACAATGTCAAGTCCAGCGTCTGCGACATCCCACCCAAAGGGTTGAAAATGGCATCAACATTTATTGGGAACTCCACGTCCATTCAGGAGATGTTCCGGCGGGTCAGTGAGCAGTTCACAGCCATGTTCAGGAGGAAAGCTTTCTTGCACTGGTATACAGGAGAGGGTATGGATGAGATGGAGTTCACAGAAGCTGAAAGCAACATGAATGATTTGGTTGCTGAATATCAACAATATCAGGATGCAACTGCAGATGATGAAGAGTATGAGGATGAAAAGGAGGAGGAAGTAGCAGAAGATTGATCCCTTTCTTCAGCAGAATTTGTCATGTGGCTTCTGTGAGCAGCATTGATATAATGATATGTTCTTTAGTTGAAACTAGTGTCTGTCCTGCATGTATGATAGATAGTGGTGTGATGGGTTTGGATTTTTGAGGGTTATACTATTTGCTGACTATTGCTTTCTTTTCCTTATTTTTCCCCTTTGAGGTGCTTTTTTATTGTTTTGTTTCTTCGTTTGATATGTAAGTCTTGATGCATGTCATATAATTGTGGAACTCATAATTTTGTGGTTATAGGAATCATATAATTCTAAAACCAGATGCCCTGTTCAAGTCACTGTTTGAATAAGGCGTTTGGGTTTCCAGTTGAATGTACTACATGTGTTCTTTTTAACATTTTCGGGAATTTTGAAAAACAGCTAAATCTCTCATACTTGTGCTGATTGCTGGACTATAATAAATGTTGTTCCTATCTTTGTATATAGGTCTCATTTTGATCATTGTAAAACGAGTGGAGGCAACCCAGTTCATGTGTACTTTTTTATTTTTCCAATTAGGCCCCAGAACCCTCATATTTTCTGCTGATAATGTGGATGTTTCTGAAGGCATGGCAAAAAGATCGTGCCATAGGTGGGACTTTGGAGGCACTGTCACAGATATTGACAATATTTACCTGAAGTGACATTTTTCTGATAATATTGTGATATTTCACATTCCCGAGTCTTTTCCTTATCATTCTGGGCGCCTTCAGGTTAGAGATGATGAATTTGAGGGTCCAATCCAATCCTGCTCACGAACATTGGACAGTGAGTGATAGGGAGTCGAAATACCACCTGTAACTGCTGGCCGGCTTAAGATGAATTATAGCAAAATGCAGAAATGTAATGAAATGATTTAATTGGACACTTACAAGAACAAAAAAAAAAAAATTTGATGTAGTATAGTAAATATGATTGATTTCTCTGATCACAGTACATGGCCCATTGTTAGAAATCCATGATGATTTAAATGATTAGGTGGGCCCAGCATGGCCTCAAAAAAAAAAAAAAAAAAAAAAAACATGAGAGGGCTGTTGGTTCACTCTGGCAAGAGGCAGAGAAGTCCAATTTGGGGGAGACAGAAATCTAGCCCTGAAAACATTTTTTTTTAACCCAAAGAGTGGGGGCAGGCCGTTGAATGGTTCAGATGAACAAAGGTGAAATGGGGTCCATGAACACTGCAAAACCTATTCTAATGAAAAAAACCATCTCAATGTCCTATTCATTTTCGTCCTTGTTTTGGGTAGGAAAGAGTTTTCTTTCCAACCCTTTCTGCAGGCAGCAGGCCAAGAACAAGTCTTGAAAAAGTTCAATGCAATCCGACTAACGAGTAAGACCATTTGAATGAGAAACTAGAGATGCCGAGTGGCCATTTGAACGATAACCAGGACAATAACAGTCCCAAATCTATAGTATAGTCCCAATAACATCTCCTGAATGGACGTGGAGTTCCCAATAAATGTTGATGCCATTTTCAACCCTTTGGGTGGGATGTCGCGGACGCTGGACTTGACATTGTTTGGTTTCCACTCCACGAAGTAGGAAGAGTTCTTGTTCTGGACATTGATCATCTGCTCATCAACTTCCTTTGTGCTCATCTTCCCACGGAACATGACTGATGCTGTCAGATAGCGGCCATGGCGTGGATCAGCAGCACACATCATGTTCTTTGAGTCCCACATCTGCTTAGTCAACTCTGGCACGGTGAGGGCCCGGTATTGCTAGGAATCCCTTGATGTTAGAGGTGCAAACCCAACCATGAAGAAGTGAAGACGGGGGAATGGGATCAGGTTCACAGCAAGCTTTCGGAGGTCTGAGTTTAGCTGGCCGGGGAATCGGAGGCAGCATGTGACACCACTCATGGTGGCAGAGATGAGATGATTAATTGCAGGGAGAGAAGGAGAGAAGCAGACGCAGCAGATCGGGAGGGAGAGAGATCGTGAGCAGAACGCGTGGGAGCGAGAGAGAGAGAGATCCGCTGGAGAGGAAGGGCGCAGAGAGAGAGTTCGGCTGGAGAGGAAGGGGAAAACGATTTTGGGCTTCTGCTTGGCCTCATTTCACTAAAAACGATTTTAAACGATTTTGGGCGGTGGCAACACTGTTTCACTTTCATCTTTCCACACGAGCTGGCCTGTTCCCACGTGACTCCAGCTGAGGCTCTCCTCCACTGCAGTGGAGGAGAGCCTCTCTCATATATATATATATATATATATATATATATATATATATATATATGGGGTCAGCTCTCCTAAGCTACAACTTAGCTTATCTTAAACTGAAACATGATTGATCCCACAATTCAAAGTCAATTATGCTGTTTTTGCATGATGATGATCTCCAAAATCAAGATAAATCCAATCATCCAATCAGGACTGGATTTCTCAGTTCCATCATGCAAAAAACATATATAATTAACTTTGATTTATGAGACCAGCACTATTCTAGCTTAGGATAAGCTAAGCTGCAGCTTAGGAGATCCCTACTCTCTATATATATATGTATATCGATTGAGTCATATTTGAACGACTGCAGTTGTAATTGGGCTGTTGATCACCAATGTGTGTAAACACTGTAATATTTATCGATTGGTTTATGACCGCCGACGTGATTTAGATAGTTAGGGTTGACCATCCAAAGCAGTGGCATTGCTTCTGTGTGATTATTGTATTGCTCTATTGTGTAGATTGGATTTAGGTTATACGTTCTTTTCGTCATTATCACAGTGTTATTCTTTTATGATCATTATTTGTCATTACTCACATTGATTTTGTGTTTTATTTATAAATTATGATTTCGTGCTTGCTGTTTACCTTGTTTATTGGTGCATAGGTACCGACCCCTATCCTGCCGTGGAGACGGAGGAAGCCGGGGTCAAACGTTTCAAGCGTTTGAGCCAGTTGTTGAACTTGAGTGGAGAGCTGAAAAAGGCTACGGAGCTGTCTGAGTCTGCGCTGGAGTGACTTTCATCATAGATACTATGTTAGTAGCAAATTATTCATAATGAACCTACTTTTATTTACTTGTTTAGGTTATTTTGGAAACTTTAACCTTAAATATTTACTTAATTAGTTATTTGTTGGTTTGATTTTGAATACTGATACCAATTGATATAATGCTTCCCCAAAGATTTTATTATGACTCGTCATGTTTCAAAATTTTGTTATTCCATATTTGGGAGCTTCTGTCGCATTAAACATAGGAAATTGAATGTTTATTCTTATTTTTCACGTCTTTCCCTGGTTGTAATTTTGGGAACGTGACACTATTCTCTTTGCTTCCAGGAGTTGCTTTGGGAGAGAGTTGGATTTCTCTTGAAGATGTATGTAGAACCAGACTAACTAATTCTTGCTCTAACTCTAATTAAATGCTCATAAAGCGTTTTGTTTAAAATGCAGCTCTCATGGGACCCCTTGAAGATGTCACACAACTCGATGATAATGGCCTTAAAGAATCAAATAGGTTGGCATTTACTCTCATCTAATACTGTTTACTTAATCAATATGCATTGATGATTCACAGATAGGTTAATTTTTAAATCTAGTATAGCTAACAAACCCATATCACATAGCAGTCTGGCTCAATCAATTAAGCAACAAATTCAGAAATGCTTGTATAATGACGCATCGGACTCATGGTTCAAACCAAAGGATGTGATCACAGCTAGAAGCAACTCTGTGGTAGGATTTATTTTCTCCTCACAATTGTTTCAAATTCTAGATTTCCATCTTATGAAAGCCTACATGTACATTTAAGGCCTCTAAAAGATGACTGTGTTACACCTTGGAATGGTAGTATATGACCTTATTTGTGTTATTTCAATGTTTGCAGGTGTTTTAGGTGAAGAAAAAGAATTCAAAGCTAAATTGGAGAAAAATAAAACCATCAGGACGAATCGGGACAAACTGCCTCCGGGTGTTTGGCGTCTGGATACCAGACCCAACGAGCGACGTCTAAGCAGGATGCCAAACCCAGCAAGCGACGTCCAAACTATTGCCTGCTGGCGTCTGGACACCAGACACCAGACACTGGGCGTTCGAACGCCAGACCTAGAGAACAACGTCCAAACATGACGTCAGACATTGGGCGTCAGGATGCCAGACCTAGTGAACGGCGTCCAAACATGACGCCAGACGCTGGGCGTCCGGACGTCAGACCCAGCGAACGGCGTCTAAACATGGCACCAGACATTGGGCGTTCGAACGCCAGACCCAGCGAGCAACATCCAAGCTACTGCCAGCTGGCAATCAATCACCTTCCAGCCTCCACAATCTACACCTTTTTTCTGTTTTGAATGGGACGTTGGTCATCTCCTACAAATTCATGCAAAGTAGAGCAAGAGTTTTTAAGCTTGCGAACAGGTTACTTCCAACATGCCAAGGTCATTGTGAATTTATTTACTTGCTGACCTTAAACATTGGTCAGAGGAAGGGAATGATCCAATTTTATTTTGCCACTCATTGATCATATTTTCTGACTCATCATGAATCTATATCTATTTCATGATTGATTTATCTTCTATTTTGTCAGATTTGTGCCTGTCCATCCGCGTGAAGGACTACTTTATCATAATTTTTTTTCTTTTTTTTTAAAATTTTTGATTTCGTAGAGACTCAAACTCATAGACCCTTGCCCACTACTCATGTCTTTAACCAATTGAGCCATGAGATTCTTCTTTTGCTATATGGGGGCCTCACCTCACACCTTTTCTTTTGCTAGAACTAAGAAATGAACATTTGTTTTTGTGATATGGGAATTTTCCTGTTTCATACCTTCAAAAGTGATGGTTCAAAAACCTCTCTCATTAGCGCTTCGGTTGGTTGCAAGTTGCAACTGAAAGCTTTCATCTTTGGAAGGAACTGATATTTTGTTTCTGTGGCCTTTCCTTGTTTGGTGGCTGCATCTTTGCCATCAAAATTAGAAAATAAAGAACAAGAAGGAGGAGGTAAAGTAAAATACATTTCTTCCTCTTTTCAATAGTTCACAACTCAACTGTACAATTTGTTTCATAAATTGGGGGGTCCAAGTTCATCTCTTTGAGTAAAGCATCAATGATCTCTACAACTTTCTTAAACTGAACCCAAGGTTCACCAAACTCCTAATTATGAAGCCTCTTGGACTTTCTTTTCCCTGTTTTTAAACTCTTTCAAGGTAGGAATTCGGAATATGGTGCTAGCTAGTTGAATTTTTTTTATACTTCTGTAATTAGATTGTGGATTATCAGATGATCGACAACTTTAAAACAAATTTATGTTCTACCAAAAACAAATAAAAAAAAGAAATAAGATTTATGAGATGCTCCGTTCAGACTCACTGAAGCAATGGCCGCCTTATCAGACTTCATGGGTATTTATTATCAATGCTCTCTTTTCATTTATGTATTGACTTTGATTGACTATTTATTCGGAGTCGATCACATGGGGATTATATGATGACGCTCATGTGGCTAACACCAAAACGGTGAGGGTGATCGAGACCACTGCACTTCTTTTTGATCTTACAAGATGTTTACTATTCTACTCCTTTTAAGAAATCGATATGACAGACCTAGTACTCTCCACTAAAAAGAAGACTTTCCTAGGACATTGCAGAATTAGAGTTAGCACAAATTATGTGATTATTGTATGGTTGGATTTTTTATTTACACACATGGACCAGCAAGTGCTGGAGATTAGTATGTATGTACTCAGTTACACGCTAAAATAGTGGTTTTGACAAATGCCCCTACTTCTAGCTCTCATAGTAAGGTGAGAGATGCTCTCATAGGAGCACCTCCTTATATATATATTATATTATATTATATTATGTAATGTTAATGTGAAAAAGTCTAAAATAGATTAGCCCCACCTAAATGAAAATCATGGGTCCGCAACTGAAAGAAAAAACCTTCCCATGGAATTTGTCGCATACAATTGGCCCTAATTTACATGTACCATAAAAAGAAAGAGGCTGTTATATGAGCACATCAAGAGACAGCAGCCCCGCCTCACACTATAAGAAATTTGAGGTTTAAGGACGACACAAATTTGTCCCAAAATGTACATATTTCGTCACCAAAACTAATTGAGACAAAAAATTTTCGTCACCCGTTTCGTCGCCAAAACCTTGTTGCTAAAAGGTATTGGAGACGGAAAAAAAATTCGTCACTGAAAAAGATAAATTGGTGACGATTTTTTTTTGTCTCCAATACACTGTTGGAAATAAGTAATTTTTTTTCGTCTCCAATACACTATGTTGGAAACATACTTGTAAGTAATTAGTGACAAAATATTTTGTCATTAAAGGAAGAAATTAAAGACAAAAATATTTTGTCATAAATATAAGAAATAGAGACGAAAATTTTTTGTCGCATTTACTCCGCCCAACTCAAGGACTTCCCAAGAGGTTACCTATCCTAGTACTGCTCCTGCCTAAGCATGCTTAACTTTAGAGTTTATTATGATTTTTGGAGCCGCACGATTGTAGAAGACTTCATGCTAAGTTAATACGGGGTTTGACTTATAAGCCATGGTTAAGACTTGAATATTTCCGATGCGGGCTAACGGAGACTCATCGTTTGAAGCCCGTGGTTGACACGCTACGCCCCGTGGTTAAGAGTATCGCCCGGACCAGGATCTCACCTTCTCCCCCACTAGAAATAGAGCCGTCCTCGACTCTGATACCAACTGTCACAGCCCCGCCCAACTTAGCATGAAATTGTCCGCTTTGGCCCACGTGTACGTGCGAGGACTTCCCAAGAGGTCAACCATCCTAATACTGCTCCCGCCCGAGCACGCTTAACTTCGGAGTTCTTACGATTTCCGGAGCCGCACGGTTTTAAAAAGCCTCATGCTAAGTTAATACGGGGTTTAACTTATAAGCCCATGGTCAGGACTTGGATATTTCCGATGCAGGCTATCATAGACTCGTCGTTTGAAGCCCGTGATTGACACGCTACGCCCAGTTGTTAAGGGTACCGCCCAGACCAAGATCTCACATTCTCCCCCACTAGATATAGAGTCGTCCTCGGCTCTGATACCAACTGTCACAGCCCCGCCCAACGCAGCATGAAATTGTCCGCTTTGGCCCACGTGTACGTGCGAGGACTTCCGAGGAGGTCAACCATCCTAGTACTGCTCCCGCCCGAGCACGCTTCACTTCGGAGTTCTTACGATTTCCGGGGCCGCACGGTTTTAAAAAGCCTCATGCTAAGTTAATACGGAGTATAACTTATAAGCCCATGGTCAGGACTTGGATATTTCCGATGCAGGCTATCGTAGACTCGCCGTTTGAAGCCCGTGATTGACACGCTACGCTCAGTTGTTAAGGGTACCGCCCAGACAAAGATCTCACATTCTCCCCCACTAGAATTAGAGTCGTCCCCGGTTCTGATACCAACTGTCACAGCCTCGCCCAACTCAGCATGAAATTGTCCGCTTTGGCCCACGTGCACGCGCGGGGACTTCCCAAGAGGTCACCCATCCTAATACTGCTCCCGCCCGAGCACGCTTAACTTCGGAGTTCTTACGATTTCGAAGGACGCATGGTTTTAAAAAGCCTCACGCTAAGTTAATACGGGGTTTGACTTATAAGTCCAAGGTCAGGATTTGGATATTTCTGATGTGGGCTAACGGAGATTCACCGTTTGAAGCCCGTGGTTGACACGCTACACCTCGTGGTTAAGGGTATCGCCCGGACCAAGTTCTTACAGTAGCAGAGACTCAGAGAGGTAGGTGTACCTGGCGGTGGCGGACTCCTGGATGGAGGAGGATGGACAAAAATGATGGTGATTGGTGATGGTGGCTGCGTCTGGGAATTCTAGGCGAGAGAGACTGAGAGAAGTAGAGATGAGAGGGATCACTGATCAGGGATGGGTCTGCACTGCGTGTGTTGATGGAGGGTGATGATGATTGATGGGGGTCAATGAACCATGGGGCTGTTGCTTGAGACGATGGGTGGGAGATATTGGAAAAGGATTTTGGAAAATGGGGAAAATGGTTCTTCTCTCCTCTTCTGGAAAAGGGTTTTGGAAAAGGGGAAAAAGGGTTTTGGAAAAGAGAGACCGGGATAGATGGAGGGACAAAGGGGGAAATGGATTTTGGAAAAGGGGCGTTGGATTGGGGTGGGGTGGGGGAGGGGGATGGACGTTAGGGCCTTGGGGGCCCATTTTAGTCATTTTAAAGGCTTTTCCAAAGCAATACTTGCAAGAGAGGAATAGGCTCAAGTGCGAACGAAATTGGTGCCACCGCAAATGAAATTGGCACTATATTTTGGTAACCAAATATTTTCGTCTTCCATAACTTATTCTTAATAGTGACGAATTATGTTCGTCACAAAAACAAATTATATTTTGTGACAAAAATTTTCGTCTCGAATGAGCTAAAATAATTCGCGCCAAAGCAAATGAAATTGGCGTCTTATTTTGGTAACGAAATATGTTCGTTGTCTATAACTTATCCTTATTGGTGACGAATTACGTTCGTCGCAAAACAAATTATATTTTGTGACAAAAATTTTCGTCTCCAATGAGCTAAAATAATTTGGCACCTTATTCTAGTGACGAAATATTTTCGTCTTCCATAACTTATCCTTATTAGTGACGAATTAAGTTCGTCACAAAAAAAAATTATATTTTGTGACAAAAATGTTCATCTCCAATGAGCTAAAATAATCCGCGCCAAATGCAAATGAAATTGGCGCCTTATTTTGGTGACGAAATATGTTCGTCTTCCATAACTTATCCTTATTGGTGACGAATTACGTGAAAGTCCAAGATCGAATCCTAGAGGGGGGGGGGGGGGTGAATAGGGTGAGCTCAAAGTCCTAGACCAATTTTAATTCTTTTAGCTTTTAAGTCTCTTATGCTTTGAAGAATAATAATGAAATCAACCAAATAAGCATAATCCATAAAAAGAAAGCATAAAGGCAATCACCATAACACAAGCACGTATAGTGGTTCAGCCAAATTGCCTACATCCACTCCCGGTACACCTACCGGTATTCACTTTTTAAGCCTTTATTTTTCTTGGTTATGACTTCACATAGTTCATATAGTTCCTCATAGGCTTGATGAATATCATTGTCACTATTCTCTTCATTTACTTCTTCTATTAACATATTATGATCATTGTTTTCTTCAATGGGAGTGAAGAGAAGCCAAGAAGTGGAATTATCATTATCTTCATCATTTTGAGGTTCATTATTGTCACTACTTTCATCTTCATCATCATCCCAAGTTATGTTTAAAACTTTCTTTCCTTTCTTATCTTTCTTTTCAGATTCCTTAGGGGAGGGACAATTTTGAGTGATGTGACCAAAACCTTTACAATTGTAACATTGCACATCCCTTTTGGTAAAAGATCCCCTTGAGTTTCTTTGAAAATTTTCATTTTTAGAATCTTCAGAATATTTATAGTTCTTTTTGTTCTCAAGGAAATTCTTGAACTTCTTAGCAAGCAAAATAGTGTTTTCATCATCACTCTCACTCTCATTGTCATTTTCTTTATGTTGGGAGCTAAGAGCTACACCTTTCTTCTTGCTAGGGGTTTCAAAGTCTAATTCATAAGTGAGAAGATTTCCTCTAAGTTCTTTTATTTTGATCTTGTCCACATCTTTGCTTTCAGTTATAGCAACTATCTTAGGTTTGAACCTTTTGGGAAGAGATCTTAATATTTTCCTAACAGCTTTGGACTCATCCATCTTCTCTCCTAGACCTATGAGGGAATTAACAATCTCCATGAATTTAGTATAGAACTCATCAAATGTTTCTTCCTCTTGCATTTTGAGTTCTTCATACTTAGTAGACAACAATTGGATTTTAGCTACTTTGACTTGATTGGTTCCTTCATGAGTGGTCTCTAAGGTATCCCACACTTCCTTAGCAGTAATACAATTTACTACCCTATTGAACTCTTCTTGGGACAAGGCACAAAACAAGGCATTTTTAGCTTTTGCATTTAGATTTGCCCTATCTTTCTCTCCTTGAGTCCAATCTTTCTTAGGCTTACCTTTGATAGCTATGACATGTCCTTCAGAATCTTTTTCAGTGATAATGGGTTCATGATACCCTTCTTCAATGATACTCCAAACATCTATACTTTGAGATTCAAGAAAGACTTGCATCCTAATTTTCCAATACCGGTAATGAGAGCCATTGAACAAGGGAGGTCTATTGGTGGCATGACCTTCTCCTAATTGGGATTGCATGGTGACCACAAGAGCTAAAACTCACTCTAAGGATTCTAACTCTAGGTTGTTAGACCTAAACAAGAGCACCTAGGCTCTGATACCAATTGATGAGGGGTCTAAATTTCTTCAAAACCCTTGAGGACCCATATCCTCTTAACAGGATCACCAAATGGTACCTATCAGAGTCCAGACACATGGAGCACGATAGTCCCCCCCCCCCACATGCCTGCCACGAACGAAGAGTCTCTATTTATCCGCTATTTCAAGCGAGAGTTTCCGTGGATGCGAGTGATCACGACTCACAAGGAGTTTTTCCGAGGCTCTACAGCTCTGATACCAATTGAAAGTCCAAGATCGAATCCTAGAGGGGGGGGGGGGGGGGGTGAATAGGGTGAGCTCAAAGTCCTAGACCAATTTTAATTCTTTTAGCTTTTAAGTCTCTTATGCTTTGAAGAATAATAATGAAATCAACCAAATAAGCATAATCCATAAAAAGAAAGCATAAAGGCAATCACCATAACACAAGCACGTATAGTGGTTCGGCCAAATTGCCTACATCCACTCCCGGTACACCTACCGGTATTCACTAACTTCAATTAAGGTTTAGGATCACCTCAAACCTTACAAACAACACTATGCTTTTCAAGGCTTAGCATCAACCTTTACAACATATGCTTTTCAAGGCTAAGCATGAACCTTTACAACAAGGGAATTTTCTCTTAAATAATATGCCTATGATTTCATGAATAAAGAGATCAATGTAAATGCAATGAAGTGCCTCTAAATAGGCTAATTTGAAAATGAAACTCAACTCCTAGAAAAATGCATAACAATGACTAAGTCTATGAATGTTGCATTTTCTAGAAATAACTCTTTCTTTTGAAAAGATAAAACTTTGAATGATGCAAAGAAGTTAATCAAATATTTGAGAAAGAGTTCTTTGCCTAACACATGTTTTCAACAATGAAAATTAACTTGTTTTCAAAAAGTATGAATAAAAGACTATCAAGTTGATTTTGAAACAAGAACACTAAAGCATGTGTAACTTAGACAATATGTTGCATTCATAAAGCTCATGAGATTTCTAAAGAACTAAGCATGTTATGAAGGTCAACATCTTAATAGGAAAGCAACTTGTTTATCATGCATTGAAAATAAATCAAAGATTTGAAACAAAACATGATTTTGAAAAGATTAGGATTAAAGAAAGCACACCCATTTGAAGATCAAAGGTTGACTTGATGGAATGGCTTCATAATCCTAGTGAAAATGCTCTTTTGAAGTTGCTAAACCTTGGTCTCAAAAGCCCCTTTAGAGTCAACAACTTTTCCCAAACAAAAAGTCACTTTTTATAGAGAAAAAGTTGCCAACGGCTAGTTCCCCGGTCGACCCCATGACAGGCCGGTTAACCGGGTAAACACAACGGTCATAAAAATGCCCGTTTGAGCTTCAGAAACCCGGTTAACCGCCAGTTTGGCCGGTTGACCGGGCCTCTTGGCCGGTTGACCGGCCACACTGGGCAGGTTAACCGGCTGAAGCCCAGAAATTTGACAATTTCTGAAATTTGTAACATTTGAGGGGCACTTCCCAGGGGACTTTGAATACCACTTTTCAAGCAAGAATTCATGACTAAAAGAGGATGAAAAAATGAATTTCTAAAGCCATGAAAACTCCAAAACAAAATTATGATATTAAAGAAAGAACCTTTGGAAAGCTTGAAAGGATTTTTGAAAACTACAACTCCATGATCTTAGGAGATAAGCTGAAGTGAAAACCATGCATAACATGAGATAAAAGCAAAGATTAAGAATGAGAAAAATGCATGATGATCCTAAGAATAAAACCATGTATGAATGAGAGTACAAGCTTTATGAAAGTGAATGCTTCCAAACAAATTGCAACAAAACAAAACTCTAACAATCTCCCCCTTTGCAATTTGATGGCAACTCTTGAAGCTTGAACTCTTGAAGCTTGAACTTTGGAAGCTAGAACTTTGGATATTTAAGGAGCTTTGGATAATTAAGGAGCTTTGGATATTTGGGAGCATTTGGATGTTTTGGAGCTTTGGATTTTCCTTGTAGGAGCGACGACAAAAGACGACCAACCTAGAAGCTATACACAATATGCACTCTAGGCAAAGCTACTCCCCCTCAATCAAAGCAACCCTTTTTAAATCTTCTCCCCCTCACTTGGTGAACTCTCTCCCCCTTTGACATCTAATTGCAAAGGAGCCTGCCCATCAAAGATAAAACACATAACCTTGTTAGTAGCACCTGCTTATAAGAGATATAAAAATAAGATTAGAAACAGGTGAGAAGCCAACAAGAAGTTAGAATTCAGGGCAAGGGCCAATGCCCAATTGATGTCTCAATTTAATGAAACGATCATTTCCAAGGGGTTTAGTGAACAGATCAGCCAATTGGGTATCTGTAGGGACAAACAATAGCTCAATAGTGCCTTGGTCAGCATGATCACGCAAGAAATGATAGTGAATGTCAATGTGTTTAGTGCGTGAGTGCTGAACATGATTTTTTGAGATACTGATGGCACTGGAGTTATCACACATGATAGGCATGCATTGTTGTGGAACATTATAATCTAATAAAGTTTGTTTCATCCACAACAGTTGGGCACAGCAGCTACCTGCAGCAATATATTCAGCTTCTGCAGTAGACAAGGATACAGAATTTTGCTTTTTGCTATGCCAGGCTACTAGGCAGTTCCCTAAGAAATAGCAGCAGCCACTAGTGCTTTTCCTATCATCTATTGATCCTGCCCAATCTGCATCACTATATCCAATTAATTGCAGAGTTGAGTCATGAGGATACCAGAGACCATAATGAGAAGTCCCATTAATATATTTTATGATACGTTTAACAGCTTTAATGTGAGACTCTCGGGGGTCAGATTGATACCTAGCACATATCCCAACGCTAAACGAGATATCAGGGCGGCTAGCAGTGAGGTAGAGAAGGCTTCCTATCATGCTCCTATAAAGCTTTTGGTCTGCTTTCTTACCCTGAAGGCCACTAGAGATTTTAGTAGTGGATCCCATAGGATTGCAACTAGTCTTAGATTCTCCTCAGCCAAACTTCTTCACTATTTCTAGAGCAAACTTGGATTGACTAAGGAAGATACCATGGTCTGTCTGACTAACTTGTAATCCTAGAAAGAACTGAAGGGGTCCTACCAAACTCATTTCAAAAGTGGAGCTCATTAACTTAGAAAATCCTTGAGCAAGATGATCAGATGTTGATCCAAAAACAATGTCGTCAACATATATCTGAGCAATGAGAATATCCTTATCAACCTTTTTAATGAATAGAGTCTTGTCCACATTCCCACATTCATATCCATTTTCAAGTAAGTGACTTGTCAGCTTTTCATACCAGGCTCTTGGGGCTTGTTTCAATCCATAAAGAGCCTTTTTCAACTTAAAAACATATTCTGGGTGATGAGGATCCTCGAAGCCTTGAGGTTGAGTAACATACACATCTTCCTCAATTTTACCATTCAAAAAGGCACTCTTCACATCCATTTGAAACAGTTTAATCCTCATGCTGCTGGCATAAGCTAATAGAATTCGAATAGACTCCAATCGAGCTACTGGGGCAAATGTTTCCTCAAAATCAATTCCTTCAACTTGAGCATACCCTTTGGCTACAAGTCTAGCTTTGTTCCTTATAACATTTCCTGATTCATCCAGCTTGTTCTTGAAAATCCATTTGGTGCCAATTTGGCTTTTGCCTTCAGGAAGAGGTACAAGATCCCACACATCATTCTTTCTAAACTGATTTAGCTCATCTTGCATGGCATCAATCCATTCAGATTTGGTTTCTGCTTTAGAGAAGTTCTTGGGCTCAATTTGTGAAACAAATGAATAGTGAGCACACAGATTATGAACCTGTCTTCTTGTCATGACTCCTTTTGTGATATCTCCAATGACATTATCCAAGTTGTGATTTCTTAAAAGCTTTGTGGGCATAGTGGGGACTGAGGGAATCTCTTCTTCAATTTCAGATGTAATAGGCTGCTCAACTGAGATCTCTTCTTCATCATGAGGAGCTTTCTTAATTTGATTGGTCTCATCAATGACAACATGAGCTGATTCCATGACAGCCATTGATCTGAGGTTGAACACTCTATAAGCCTTGCTTTTATCAGAATATCCTAAGAAAATCCCTTCATCAGATTTTGAATCAAACTTTTCAAGCTACTCTCTATCTCTTAAAATATAGCACTTGCTACCAAACACTTTAAGATAACCCAGATTTGGTTTTCTTCCAAAATACAGCTCATAAGGGGTTTTGTTAGTGTTCTTTGTCAAATAAACACGATTAATAAGGTAGCATGCCGTATTGATAGCTTCAGCCCAAAAGTTTCGCGGGAGATTTTTCTCATTAAGAAGGGTTCTGGCCATTTCTTGAATAACTCTGTTTCTTCGTTCAGCTACTCCATTTTGCCGTGGAGTTTTTGGAGAAGAGAATTGATGACTGATCCCATGGCTTTCACGGAAGTCTGCAAATCTTTCATTTTCAAATTCTCCTCCATGATCACTTCTTATCTTCTTAATTTTGCAGTCCTTCTCAACTTGAATTTTCTTGCAAATCCTTATGATATTATCTACTGCATCAGATTTAGCATGAAGAAAGGCAACCCATCCAAATCTTGAATAATCATCAACCATCACTAGAATATACTTTCTCCCACCAATACTCTGAACAGGTGCTGGTCCAATGAGGTCCATATGAATAAGTTCAAGGGGACGAGCAGAGGATATATCTTTTATACCTTTGAAACTTTTCTTGATCTGCTTACCCATTTGACAAGCCTTGCACAATTCAGATTTGTTGTCATCTAATTTGGGTATTCCTCTAACAATTTCTTTCTTTGATAAGATTCTCATCAGTTTGTAATTTATATGTCCCATTCTTTGATGCCACAACTGATTTTCTTGAACTTTAGACATTAAACACATGGATTCATTCTCACCACATTCTTCTATGGTGTAGATGTTATCTTTAGTACGTAATCCAGTGAGAAGAACTTTGTGAGATTTCTCATCCAGAACTTTGCAAGATTTGCTATCAAAAACAACTTTGTTTCCTTTGTCACACAACTGACTTATGCTCAGGAGATTATGCTTTAAACCATCCACAAGGAACACATCTTTTAAAGTAGGCATTTGATCTCCTCCAACACAGCCTTTTCCTATAATTTGAGCTTTCCGATTATCTCCAAAAAACACATTACCTCCATCATAGTCCTCAAGAGTGATAAATCTAGAACGGTCTCCAGTCATATGCTTGGAGCAACCACTGTCCAAAAACCATCTAGAGTTTTCTTTAACTTTAAGAGCGGTTTGAACTAAGAAATTCTTGACACCTTTCTCTTTTTCAATCCAAGTAGCCTTAATGAAGGTAGAGGTAGAGGTCTTGGGAACAAATTTGAAATGAGCTCTAGAACTATGTTTTTGAGACATCCTAAACTTAAAAGGACAGTTAGGAACTAGATGACCTATTTGATTGCAAAAATGACAAGTCCATCTAGAGGAAAAGAAGATTTTACCTATAGGTTTGAGATGAGTCCTAGTATTATGTTGAAAGCTATTTTTCTTGCTACTAGAGGAGCATTCAAAACCTATACCATTCTTGTTACCAAAGACTTTATTCAAGTTTAACATTTGATAGAATTTGTCATTGCCTAAGGTAAATTTTTCAACAACATGTTGTCCCTTTTCAAGTTTCATTTTAAGAGATTCTGATTCTTGTTGACTAGATTCCAACAGACTTTGTAATTTATGAATTTCTTTTTCAGCTTTAGCAAGATTGTCATTAGAGGTAGTCAACTTAGATTGAACATTTTTTATCTCATTGTCTTTCAAGACTAATTGATCTTTTAAAACATCTAGATCATTCACAAGCCTTTTAGATTCACTTTTTAAGCCTTTATTTTTCTTGGTTATGACTTCACATAGTTCATATAGTTCCTCATAGGCTTGATGAATATCATTGTCACTATTCTCTTCATTTACTTCTTCTATTAACATATTATGATCATTGTTTTCTTCAATGGGAGTGAAGAGAAGCCAAGAAGTGGAATTATCATTATCTTCATCATTTTGAGGTTCATTATTGTCACTACTTTCATCTTCATCATCATCCCAAGTTATGTTTAAAACTTTCTTTCCTTTCTTATCTTTCTTTTCAGATTCCTTAGGGGAGGGACAATTTTGAGTGATGTGACCAAAACCTTTACAATTGTAACATTGCACATCCCTTTTGGTAAAAGATCCCCTTGAGTTTCTTTGAAAATTTTCATTTTTAGAATCTTCAGAATATTTATAGTTCTTTTTGTTCTTAAGGAAATTCTTGAACTTCTTAGCAAGCAAAATAGTGTTTTCATCATCACTCTCACTCTCATTGTCATTTTCTTTATGTTGGGAGCTAAGAGCTACACCTTTCTTCTTGCTAGGGGTTTCAAAGTCTAATTCATAAGTGAGAAGATTTCCTCTAAGTTCTTCTATTTTGATCTTGTCCACATCTTTGCTTTCAGTTATAGCAACTATCTTAGGTTTGAACCTTTTGGGAAGAGATCTTAATATTTTCCTAATAGCTTTGGACTCATCCATCTTCTCTCCTAGACCTATGAGGGAATTAACAATCTCCATGAATTTAGTATAGAACTCATCAAATGTTTCTTCCTCTTGCATTTTGAGTTCTTCATACTTAGTAGACAACAATTGGATTTTAGCTACTTTGACTTGATTGGTCCCTTCATGAGTGGTCTCTAAGGTATCCCACACTTCCTTAGCAGTAATACAATTTACTACCCTATTGAACTCTTCTTGGGACAAGGCACAAAACAAGGCATTTTTAGCTTTTGCATTTAGATTTGCCCTATCTTTCTCTCCTTGAGTCCAATCTTTCTTAGGCTTACCTTTGATAGCTATGACATGTCCTTCAGAATCTTTTTTAGTGATAATGGGTTCATGATACCCTTCTTCAATGATACTCCAAACATCTATACTTTGAGATTCAAGAAAGACTTGCATCCTAATTTTCCAATACCGGTAATGAGAGCCATTGAACAAGGGAGGTCTATTGGTGGCATGACCTTCTCCTAATTGGGATTGCATGGTGACCACAAGAGCTAAAACTCACTCTAAGGATTCTAACTCTAGGTTGTTAGACCTAAACAAGAGCACCTAGGCTCTGATACCAATTGATGAGGGGTCTAAATTTCTTCAAAACCCTTGAGGACCCATATCCTCTTAACACGGATCACCAAATGGTACCTATCAGAGTCCAGACACATGGAGCACGATAGTCCCCCCCCCCACATGCCTGCCACGAACGGAGAGTCTCTATTTATCCGCTATTTCAAGCGAGAGTTTCCGTGGATGCGAGTGATCACGACTCACAAGGAGTTTTTCCGAGGCTCTACAGCTCTGATACCAATTGAAAGTCCAAGATCGAATCCTAGAGGGGGGGGGGGTGAATAGGGTGAGCTCAAAGTCCTAGACCAATTTTAATTCTTTTAGCTTTTAAGTCTCTTATGCTTTGAAGAATAATAATGAAATCAACCAAATAAGCATAATCCATAAAAAGAAAGCATAAAGGCAATCACCATAACACAAGCACGTATAGTGGTTCGGCCAAATTGCCTACATCCACTCCCGGTACACCTACCGGTATTCACTAACTTCAATTAAGGTTTAGGATCACCTCAAACCTTACAAACAACACTATGCTTTTCAAGGCTTAGCATCAACCTTTACAACATATGCTTTTCAAGGCTAAGCATGAACCTTTACAACAAGGGAATTTTCTCTTAAATAATATGCCTATGATTTCATGAATAAAGAGATCAATGTAAATGCAATGAAGTGCCTCTAAATAGGCTAATTTGAAAATGAAACTCAACTCCTAGAAAAATGCATAACAATGACTAAGTCTATGAATGTTGCATTTTCTAGAAATAACTCTTTCTTTTGAAAAGATAAAACTTTGAATGATGCAAAGAAGTTAATCAAATATTTGAGAAAGAGTTCTTTGCCTAACACATGTTTTCAACAATGAAAATTAACTTGTTTTCAAAAAGTATGAATAAAAGACTATCAAGTTGATTTTGAAACAAGAACACTAAAGCATGTGTAACTTAGACAATATGTTGCATTCATAAAGCTCATGAGATTTCTAAAGAACTAAGCATGTTATGAAGGTCAACATCTTAATAGGAAAGCAACTTGTTTATCATGCATTGAAAATAAATCAAAGATTTGAAACAAAACATGATTTTGAAAAGATTAGGATTAAAGAAAGCACACCCATTTGAAGATCAAAGGTTGACTTGATGGAATGGCTTCATAATCCTAGTGAAAATGCTCTTTTGAAGTTGCTAAACCTTGGTCTCAAAAGCCCCTTTAGAGTCAACAACTTTTCCCAAACAAAAAGTCACTTTTTATAGAGAAAAAGTTGCCAACGGCTAGTTCCCCGGTCGACCCCATGACAGGCCGGTTAACCGGGTAAACACAACGGTCATAAAAATGCCCGTTTGAGCTTCAGAAACCCGGTTAACCGCCAGTTTGGCCGGTTGACCGGGCCTCTTGGCCGGTTGACCGGCCACACTGGGCAGGTTAACCGGCTGAAGCCCAGAAATTTGACAATTTCTGAAATTTGTAACATTTGAGGGGCACTTCCCAGGGGACTTTGAATACCACTTTTCAAGCAAGAATTCATGACTAAAAGAGGATGAAAAAATGAATTTCTAAAGCCATGAAAACTCCAAAACAAAATTATGATATTAAAGAAAGAACCTTTGGAAAGCTTGAAAGGATTTTTGAAAACTACAACTCCATGATCTTAGGAGATAAGCTGAAGTGAAAACCATGCATAACATGAGATAAAAGCAAAGATTAAGAATGAGAAAAATGCATGATGATCCTAAGAATAAAACCATGTATGAATGAGAGTACAAGCTTTATGAAAGTGAATGCTTCCAAACAAATTGCAACAAAACAAAACTCTAACATTACGTTCGTCGCAAAAAAAAATTATATTTTGTGACAACAATTTTCGTCTCTAATGAGCTAAAATAATTGGCGCCAACTTTTTGTAGACGAAATTTTGTTTTCGTCTCCAATACTTTTGAAAAAAATGAAAATAGACGACAAAATTTATATTTCGTCCCCTTTGGGTGTTCTTTTAAGACAAAAAAAAAATTTTCGTCTTCAGATTTCGTCACAACAACCTAAATTTCTTGTAGTGTCAGCCTGTGGATTCAACTCATAAGGTTGTATCTTTCCTTTCCTTTCCTTTCCTTTTTTCAGGGGAAAATGAGCAGCATATTTGAGCATATCATGTAAAAAACAAAGTCTAGACTCTCTAGTCTCTGACTCATGCTTCCCCTGGGTTAAGAGAATGCAATTCCACAGTAAATCTCACTTATTGAAAATTCAAAACATTTCCTTTCCTTTCCTTTTTCAAGGGAAAATGAACATCATATTTGAGCATATCATGTAAAAAATAGAGTCCAAACTCTCCTTTCTCTGACTCATGCATCCCCTGCGTTAAGAGAATGCAATTCCATAGTAAATCTCACTTATAAAAAACTCGAAATACTGAAATGAAAGCTCTCCCATTCAGTTGGATATTCCACCATTCATGGAACCAGACATGCTCCAAGTGTGTCCATGTGGCTCCAATAGTTGATATTTGGCATGAGAACACGATCAATCTCACAGTACGCCCGCAGTGGCCCTAAATTAGACCATTCACACAACAACCCACTGAACTAGTGGCTGTCCAATTTAGCAATGTGGGTCTTCTTATTGGGTCATAGACTGGCCCTTGTGGCAGGGCTTTAGTGATGCAAAGAGTTGCAAATGATGAGTCCCAAGGAAGATGAAGGGCCTTCCAAGAGAACTCAGATATAGTAATAAATGTGCCTTTTTACTGAGCCCATCATTTTCGATCGCACCGATGATTACTGGTAATGGGCCTACATGGATACAACAAATATGTATCGTTTGTTGGAGCACAGGATCCAATAATTCCTCCTCCCTCACCTCTTCATCTTCAATAAATATGAATCAGTTTGTTGTGTGTGTAATTGATTGTATTTTAGTTAAATACGCGATTGGTCTAAGTGGGGACCATGTTAGGCTTTGGTTTGGTGAGTCAGGTTTGTTGAATAGGTGTCTTGACCCATTGTTACCACGGGTCCAGTTTAGTTGGCATAATTCTTTACTAACCCAAACTCTTATCTATTTAGAACATTCTTTTTAGAATTTAAGTTAAGATTACAATTCCTATTCCCAATCTCCATTTATACACCACCACCACACTCACAACTCTCTCTCCTAACTTTTCTCTGGGATAGCACATAGGGCTTTGGCAATAGGAATTGTAGACCGTCTCCCTCAACTGCCGACCTCAGGAAAGTACCTAACCATAATTTGTAGATTTAATACTTGTCGTTCCTTGATTTGCATCCTCAGTTTCTGCCATCTATAGTTAGCATGTAGTTTCTGGTTTTTCAATTCACATCCATCCATCCTTTTTGTTCCCCTCTTTTTGTATGGAGCAGTTTGATGGGTCAGGACTCTGTGATTTGCTTGGTTTGGTGGGGGAATTGGATAGAGTGTAGCCCTTTGTGTGGATTGTGGTTCAGAAACCAGTTCTGGTCTGGCCGTGACTTGGCTGAGTTGGCGTGTCTCGAAGGGAATTTGATTTGAATGTCTGTTTATTTTTCCAGTTAGTCATTAAGACTCAACTGAGTCACTTGAATGGCAATTGGCGAGTCTTGAGTTAAATTAAAATTATGATGTGGGTAGTGTTGGATTGGCTGGATGATTCCATCGATTTTTCCTATTTGATATTACTGTTGCATTGTTTTAACCATGCAAGGTTCTGAAAATTGTATGTTAATGGAGATAGGCACGCTAGAGCTGGATTCATAGCAAACCCATTGAAAACAGTGCAGAACCATACCTGAAACGGCGGATCCTAGGATGCAGGCCTTCTAGCACTGTACCCGTGTTTGAACTGTGGGGCCCAGGTGGGTCATCTGATTAGAGCTTTAGTCCGTGGATCTGCTTGTGGACCCACGGGCGACTCTATAGATAGCGGACACGTGTGAGGTGGGCCTTAGTTGGCCTACCATCCAACAATCTGATCATGTGGAGGCGTAAGTACTATTGAATTATTTTATTTATATATATTTAATCAGCCGTGGGACCTAAGGGTGATAGGATCGTGGATCTGGTTCGATCATCTGGCTGTATAGTCATGGGCGGCCATGTTGGTGGGGGCTGATCTTGAGGTTTGATCGATGGGGCCCACTTTCGAGAGTACCCTAACCTGTTTGGACCAATCATGGGGTGCCACATGGGAGAGAGGAATTTTTCTTTTAGGAGATGTGATGTCATTTGATTTGACATCTTCTCCCATGTGGCACCTCCTGATTGGTTCAAAAGGGTTTCCTTATTTGGATCAAATGAGGGATCCGGATCCGTGGAACTACCCATTACATAAGGATATGGATCCCCTATTTGGTCCAAACAGGGAAATGCTATTTGGTCCAATCAGGGGGTGCCACCTGGGGAAAGGAATTTTTTTTTAAGCGATGTGAGTTTTTAGAAGATGGGATGTGACATCTCTTCCATGTGGCACCCTTTGATTCGCCCAAATAGGGTTTCTCATTTGGACCAAACAGGGATCCATTTTCATTACAGAATTGCATTATGCGTTGACTTGTGTGTGCAGAAGGGAAAGTGGCGATTACCTGATGATTGATGACCTAATGACCTGTCATGTGAGGGAATAAAGGAGAGAGAATGAGTGATCACTTGGTGACATGATATGTGTAGGAATAAAAGGAGGGAAAAGAGTGGTGATGACCTGGGATGATGCAATGCAAGTGCCTTAAGTTTGTTAAATTATTTACCTTGCCCCCTTTAGTTTCTAAAATTTAGAAAAGGACCCTTAGCATTTAATAAACCCAAATTAGACCATTTGACTTATTATGCATGTCGAAAATATTTTGGCTGGAGTCCTCGGGTTTTTTTAAATTGTAAACTAAGATTTTTATTTATCATTATCATTTGAAAATTAAATATTAAATGATATATTTGGTTTTTAGTGTGTTAAATTTATATTTTTGTACCTTATTAATTAGATATTTGGACCAACTAAAATTAATATCATCTAGGCACACGGTATATTACTAACGTAGGGTTTAGTACCTCGTATGATATCGAACAAATCCTAGTGGATTCTAGCTCAACCCATCTTTATTGGAAAACCCTTAATTGGGTTTATGCACCATTGATTGAGAAGGGGTGCGTTGATCTTTTATCTATCAGATATTTCCGTGGTTGTCGGGTACGAGACCTTACGTCTGACCTTAGGATTTTCTTGTGATTATTCCTTGACCTTCGGGTTTGCATAAATGATAGAGATTGATGTTTGTCTATTAGTTGCATGCCCTACATTGATTGGATATGGACAGTGATGTAACTTGGCAATTGATTGAAATATTGTTGAGGTTTATTCGAATGATTTATTGGTATTCGATTGTGGATTGTTGTGCAGCCAACTCTTTACTTTGACTTAAGTTTCTGTGTCAGAGCATTACAAGTCACTAGGTCTATTCTACTATGATATGTATATATATATATATATATATGTATATTGATTGGGTCATATCGAACGACTGTGGTTGTAATTGGACGGTTGATCACTGATGTGTACAGACACTGTAATATCCGAATTGATTGTTTGACCGATATTCCGAATTATCGATCGGTTTATGACCGCCGACGTGATTTACATAGTTAGGGCTAACCACCCAAAGCAGTGGCATTGCTTATGTGTGATTATTGTATTGCTCTATTGTGTAGATTGGATTTAGGTTATACGTTCTTTTCGTCATTATCACAGTGTTATTCTCTTATGATCATTACCTGCAATTACTCACAATGATCTTGTATTTTATTTATAAATTATTCTTTCGTGCTTGTCGTTTACCTTATTTATTAGTGCAAAGGTACTGACCCCTATCCTGTCATGGAGACGGAGGAGGGTCAAACGTTTCAAGCGTTTGAGCCAGTTATACTACCTGAGTGGAGAGCTGGAGAAGGCTACGGAGCCGTCTGAGTCGGCGCCGGAGTGACTTTCATCATAGAGACTATTTAAGTAGCAAATTATTCATAATGAACCTACTTTCATTTACTTGTTGTTTAGGTTATTTTGGAAACTTTAACCTTAAATATTCAGTTAGTTATTTGTTGGTTTGATTTTGAATATTGATACCAATTGATATAATGCTTCCCCAAAGATTTTATTATGGCTCATCATGTTTCAAAATTTTGTAGGTCCATATTTGGGAGCTTGTGCCGCATTAAACATGGGAAATTGAATGTTTATTCTTATTTTTCACGTCTTTCCCTGGTTGTAATTTTGGGAACCTGACACTGTTCTCTTTACTTCCGGGAGTTGCTTTGGGAGAGAGTTGGATTTCTTCAGAAGATGTACGTAGACCCAGACTAACTAATTCTTGCCTAACTACTACTCTAACTCTAATTGCATGCTCATAAAGAGTTTTGTTTAAAATGCAGCTCTCACCACGACTCGATGATAAGGGCTTTAAAGAATCAAATAGGTTGACATTTAATCTCATCTAATTAATACTATTTACTTAATCCCATATGATCTATCGGAAGGGATTGAGCTTGGTTCAAGCCATGGTACTATTGTTATAAATTAATCTTGTACATCTTTATCCAATGTGATTAACAGATATATACATATATAGTGTTGACTGTGCATATCGTCCTATTCTGACTTGTTAAAAAATCACTAGTGGGTTTTTGTTCAAGCCAAGAAAATACTATCTAGCTTGTGCATGGTTCTGAACCACCTTATGTAGTAAGGGGGAGATTGGGCTCATCCAAATTAAGCCTGGCCCTACTATATGACATACAAGAAGAAATGATTAACTTTTTTTCTTTTATTCTTCTTCCCACAAAGTAACTAAAGAGTGGAATTCATGCTTGTGTTTGACATTTCTTGCAGCTGGGGAGGGCAGGAACTTGACGTTTACTCAAGTCTAACCAATGGCTTTAAGAAGCCGAGAATTAGTGAGGTAAAATTTATGTAAAACTTTTTGGATGAGTTGAGAGTGTAGTTATTTTTCCAAAATAATAAAAAAAAAAGTTGAGAGTGTTTACTCGCTAAGTGGGATCGGCCTGACAATAAGGGTGTGTTTGGCGTCTTGCCATCACTATGCACAAAGCAGATCATTTATTTGTGGTACGTGGTTTCACATTGCTAATCATAGATTCTACTAAATTGAAGAACATCGACACTATGCACGATCTTATTGAAAAGAAAAGAGAAATCAAACATTAAAGGGCCAAAAGGGTTTCTACATGCATTAGCACACAAATCAAGAAAGGAGGGAGAGAGAGGGAGAGAGAGAGAGAGAGAGTTGTGTGTGAAAATAAAAGAGTGTGGTGGTGGTGTATAAATAGGGAATGAGAATAGGAGTTGTAATCTGACTTAAATTCTAAAAAGAATAGAGTTTCGAATCTAAAAAGATAAGAGTTTGGATTAGAGAAAAACTATACCGCTAAACTGGGCATGGGTTAACTATGGGTCAAGACACCTATCCAACAAGCCTAACTCACCAAACTTAAGCCTAACGTTGTCCCCACTTAGACTAATCGCGTATTTAACTAAAATACAATAAATTACATAATAATAATAAAATAAGTAATATATCTAATGAAATAACCAACATGTCACAATATGAATCTGAAGCCGCGGAATTCAACATGGTTGCAGAAAGCAGATATTCTGTTTGTGGTACATGGTTTTTTTTTTTTTTTTTGGTCTCCCTATCATCCTAATTCACTGTACATGTGTGTAAGATCAAACTTGATGAACACATCAATGGTAGTATATGACTTTATTTGTGTCATTTTAATGTTTGCAGGTGTTTTACGTGAAGAAAAAGAATTTAGAGCTAAATTGGAGAAAAAGAGAACCATCCGGATGAACCGGGACACACTGCCTTTGGGCGTTCGGACGCCAGACCCAGCGAGTGACGTCCAAGCAGGACGCCAGACACTGGGCGTCCGGACTTCAGTGCCAGCGAGAGATGTCCAAGCTACTGCCTATAGGCTTCCAGATGCTAGACCCAACGAACAACGTCCAAGCTACTGCCTACTGGCATTTGGACTCCAAACACTAGGGTAACAAAGTCATTGTAGGGGTGTACGTAGAGTGGATTCGTACCCTAAGATATTTTCTTCGATTGAATCAAATCTGTTTTTTTTTTTTAGCTAATATAGGAATCAAAACCTCAAATCAATACTTCGTTCTCTAGTAGGATTTATTTAGGAATTTGGAAACAACGCAACTTAGCCTTTTGTCCCAGTAGATTCGACACCCGGCTAACGTCACTATTCTCACGAGTAGAGGTAGTAGCTAGGTATAATTTATATTTGCAAATCTTGTTATGGGACTGTCAAATTTGGGATCCGTTGCCTGGGAGAATTAGCACGATTGTTTATTTCTTTTGAAAATTCCAACATTAATTTCTCTTTTTCATATTTTTATTTTACTTTTTCATCTTTACTCACATCTTTAATTTGCTATCCTTATTGCAGGTTATTGACTCTAACATTAATAATAAAAAAAATCCTAGAGTTTGTGCAGGGATCCAAGAGAGTTCACAAAGGACAAAGTAATAATAGTTGTTCACAACTAATGGCTTTAAGAAGCCGAGAATTGATGATGCAAACCTTTATGCGAAAACTTTTTGAATAAGTTGAGAGTGCAGTTCTTTTACCAAAAAAAAAAAAAGAAAAAGTTGAGAGTGTTTACTCGCTGAGTGGGATCGGCCAGACAGTAAGGGTGTGTTTGGCATTGTGCCATTCGGATGTTCCATGTTTCCACAAGATGAGGCTATGAAAAACAAGTTTGGTTAGTGTAAATCATTGTTCCCAATTTTGGTCTCACGGGAAGAAATTACAAGGTCTTAACCCACAGGCATAAGAAAGTTCTAACAAAAAATCTTTTTTTTTTTTTTTATGAAAGAACTTTTAGGCACAGTTGGTTCCTACTTATCTAGAATCGTAAACCAAAATCTTGCAAAGCCCATTGATATCGGGTTGAAAGTTTAGGCCCAGACCTAGAACATGATGCCTTAATTGGCCCTTTTTCTTTGGGTTGGTCATGCTTAAGTAGAACTAGCAAAGCATACCCTTGTTTAACAAGGGCAATATAATTTCTACTATTAAAAATGACAAAATGATTAGATAAGAATTAATGCCAATAATAACAACAAAAAGATGGTTAATTTCAAAATGAGAGCACTTTAATTTGTTTGAGATCAATTGAATATTTTGAGCCCTATAGTAATAATAGTGGCACTTAGAATCTAGCTTGGCCAGATTAAGCTGAGTACAATAAAGTTAAGCATAGATTTGGCCTGTTGAGACCGTTGACAACCTGAATCTCACTGGATTAATGAGTTAAGGGGGGTGGGGTCAATTCAGGGGCGGATCCAGTTATATGGGTCTGGGGGCTAAACAAGTCTTAAGATCTTTAAGAAACACCCTACAAATTGTGGAAATTTATGTCTTTTTTTATATATTTACCCTCTCTCCTAATATTGCTTTTACAATATTGAGCCCCCACAAGTTTAATTTCTTGGGTCCACCCTCCCTAGGTGTCGTATGAAAAACAAAATGGACCGAGGCTCGTCATTAGATTTTATTTTCCCTTCTGTTATTAGCTCTATGCCAATATATCAACCTCAAAATTTTAAGATTTTCCAGTCAATGAGATTATTTAATGGAAGAAGATTTTTTGTCAAATACACATTAGTCTGAATAGAAGAACATCACAATGATATCAACTTAAATGAAACATCAAGACTGCTAAATCTAAATATTCAAAAAAAAAAAAAAAAAAAAAAACAAAATGAGATCAGAAATCTTACTCAACACTCAACACAAACCCACTCAATTAGGTTATGGACTGACCCAATTCCTACCCTTCTGTCCTTTTTTTTTTTTGGCATGTGGTAAAAGAGTTAACTACTTGTCCCCAATTTATAGCTCAACTGTTATGGAAATGGGTATCCGAGAGTGAGTGAGTGAGTTCCAATCTCAAGTGGAGCAAGGAAAAAAAATTGTGGGACTAATGCAGCTCTCTCTATCTCCTCTCTCCCATATAATGTAACATGAACAATTTATTACCTGATAACTGCAATTCTGTAAGTTCTGCTGATTGTTATTTAATACAGAAGGACTTGAACCCTGCTTTAGTGCTGCCGGTTGACCGCTCCGGAAAGGGAAACTTCACTACAATTCAGGCCGCCGTCAATGCAACCCATGAAAATAGCGTTGGGAGGACGGTTATCTGAATAGTAGCGGCAACTTACATGTAGGATCGGATCAAGTGGCCATTTTTATTAAGTCAATTACAATTGAAGTTTGTTTCCATCAATATTATTATTGTCTAACAATATTTTAACATCATACAGGGAAAAAAGTAATAGCAAGCGTCTAACCTGACTTTTCAAGGGTAGGGTTTGATGAAAACGATAATAGCATGCAACGATACGCAGGCAACAAGAATGGTACGTACTTCAGTGCGTCGGTTGCTGTTTATGGAAATGGTTTCAGAACTTACGTCGTCAGTTTCAAGTTATGTATGAACTTAAGCACCTTCTGTTTTTGAGCTTTCCTAAAAGAATAGATTTTCTTAAAACCACTAAAACCACCGAAAGCAGAACACTAGAGAGAAAAGGATTGTATGGATGGTTTGACAATGTTATGGCGTATGAGATTACGGTTCACTAACAAAAACAAAAAAAAAGTAGAATGGTTAGAGAAGGACTCTTAACAGATTTAGATAAAGTAAAGTACCCTATATCTGAACCATGTCTAAGTGGAAAAATGGTCAAGAAACCATTTCCAAAAGGAACTAGAAGTTCAGAAATATTAATCATAATTCATTCTGATATTTATGGATCATTATAGGTACAAAATTAGAATATGTGAGAGTTTGGGGCTGTCCTTTACATGTCCTGCTACCACCACATGAAAGATATAAACTACAAGAAAAAAACGAAGAAAAGTTGTTCTTTCGTTGGCTACCCATTACATTCTAAAGGATATCATGTGTATGATCACGATAACATGATAATCATGGAATGAGAGATGTGTTTTTCCTTGAGGATCTGACGGTCAGTCCTAGAGTAAAACCACAGTGTGTGGCATTATATGAAATCTCTAAGGGCAACGATGCAAGCAGGCTAATTCGGGCAAGGAAACAACCGGCATACTTAGATGATTATTGCAATTTATTAGCAATAGTACAAGATTTAGATCCAAACTCCTACTCAACCGATCAAAGCGCAGGATGTGAATATGGGTTAGAGGCTATGAGAGGAGAGATAGAATCAATTGAAAAGAACCGTGTATGGCAATTGATTGATCTTCCAAAAGATCGGAAAGCCATTGGATGTAAATGGGTTCTTAGAATGAAACTAAATCCGGATGGATCCTTAGATAAATATAAAGCACGGCTAGTAGGTAAGGGATTCACACAAGTGGAAGGAATAGATTACGAGAGACATTTTCTCCGGTAGTTAAATTCCCATTCATACGAACCTTAGCAGCATTTGTAGCATGTCGTGACCTTGAATTACACCAGATGGATGTGAAAACCGCATTCTTAAACGACGAACTTGAAGAAGAAATTTATATAAAACAACCCTAGGGGTTAGTGGTGCAAGGTCACGGGGACAAGGTTAACAAACTTAATAGGGCACTGTATAAATTAAAACAGGCCTTGAGACAATGGTAAAGAAAAACTCACCAGGCCATAAATGAATTAGGATTTATCTCCAATAATGCAGACACATGCATGTTTCTATATCAGACGCAGTGGGAGTAGTTATTTATATTTGTCATTATAAGTAGATGACATTTTGATTGCTAGTGATAAATTGGAAGCCGTAAATGAAATCAAACAATGATTAAAGTCAAGATTCGAGAAGAAAGACATGAGTGAGGTAGAGTATGTCCTTGGCATTAAAATAACCTGTAATCGTCCGAATAGGCTATTGATCGACTTTATAACAAGAATCCTATTTGCAAACTGTGTTGAAACAACTTGATATGGCTGTGTAAACCAATTGACACTCTCATCTGCAAGAGCATAAAATTGTTAAGCGATTAGGGACCCACAAACGAGCAAGATAAAGAAGTGATGAGAATGAAACCTTATGCTCGAATTGTGGGCAACATCATGTATGCGATGCTATGTACGAGACTAGACCTTGCAATCGCCATGGGTCTCGTATGCAGATTCATAAGTAACCCAGGATTACAGCATTGGTATGCGGTTAAGAGGATTCTGCGGTAGATTAAAGGAATAGTGAATCTTCGCCTATATTATCAAGGTGAAGTCCTGGAACTATGTAGCTACTCAGATGTAGATTGTGCCGGTGATTTAGATCATAAAAGTCGACAACTGGCTATGTGTTTAGCCTTGAAGAAAGTGCAATTTCTTGGGGTAGCATAAAACAGACCTCTACGGTTATGTCAACAGTCGAAGTAGAGTATATAGCATGCAGTACAGCAGTCCATGAGGCTCTTTGGTTAAAATACTTCCTAACTGCTTTGAGGATAATTGGAGAAAAATAGCATGTCCCAATGAACGTAGATATCACATTTGCTATATCCATGGTGAATGAGCAAAAGTTCAACAACCAATCAAAACATTTTGAGATAAAGTATCACTTCATCAGAGAGTAGGCTGAAAAGAATGATATAAAAAAATTTATATACATTCAGAGGAATTGATGGCTGATGCTCTTACCAAGGCTTTGCCTGCAAAGGTTTTTGCAAGGCATGTGATGTGCATGGAATTGAGATATGTTTGATGTACGTGGCATTCGTGCCAAGTGTGAGATTGTAGAAAATCGTGTGGCCTGCATATCACGAGACCCACGTCAGATCGAGTAGGGCTGATGCCAATAAAGAATACAATCTCACTTTATGTAAAACTTGATCTAGTCCCACTAATAAGACTCCCAATACGAATAGTGAATGTGGGTTTCTTGGTGAAGAAGTCTCTAGTAAGTGTGACTCCTGGAGACATGTCTATATAAAATAAGGGAGCCCTAGGGTTGATTATGATTCCATCCCATAGGAGAGTCAAGAGGTGAAGAGATCCGCAGAGCTTCCCAATCACCGGAACGCATATAGATCTCCGGCCGCGTGTCGGAGTCTCCGCATCCAAATCCATTAATAATAAAATCTATTCTTTTAGAAAAGCTCAAAAACAAAAGGTGTTTAAGTTCATGCATACCTTGAAACTGACGTTGTAAGCTATAAAACCATTTCCATAAACAGAAATCGACGCACTAATGTAGGTACCATTCTTGTTGCTTGCAGTATCGTTCCATGCTATTATCATATTCATGGAGCTTCCCAATCGCCAAAATACATATAAATCTTCGGCCGCGTGTTGGAGTCTCCACATCCAAATCCATCATATATACAGTGTTGATTACGCATATCGTCCGATTCCGACTTGTTAAAAAGTCACTAATGGGTTTTGGTTCAGGCCAAGAAAATACTATCTAGCTTGTGCATGGTTCTGAACCACCTTATGTAGTAAGGAGGAGATTGGGCTCATCCAAATTAAGCCTGGAACTCTACTATATGACATATGAAAAGAAATGATCAATAACTTGTTTTCTTTTATTCTTCTTCCAACAAAGTAACTAAAGAATGGAATTGATGCTTGTGTTTGACATTTCTTGCAACTGGGGAGGGCAGGAACTTGTAGTTTACTCAGGTCTAACTAATGGCTTTAAGAAGGAATTGATGAGGTAAAACTTTATTGTTAAACTTTTTGAAGAAGTTAAAAAAAAGTTAAGAGTGTTTACTCGCTGAGTGGGATTGGCCTGACATTAAGGGTGTGTTTGGCATCGTGCCATTCGAATGTTCCATGTTCCCACAAGATGAGGCTACAAAAAACATATTTGGTTAGTGTAAATCATTTTTTTAAATTTTGGTCTCACGGTAAGGAATCACAAGATCTTAACCCACGGGCGGGCATAAGAAACTTGGAACAAAAAATCTTTCTTTTTATATGAAACAACTTTTTGGCACAGTTGGTTCCTACTTATCTCTTATAGAATCGTAAACCAAGGATTTGGTTTAACTTGTTAAAAATATCAGCCTTAGCAAGATCATGAACGCTGATTTGGAAGAAATAATTAATGAATTGAAAACGAGGTTTAGATACCACTTACCGTTAAAGGAGGAAAATCACCCTTTTTTTCTAAACCGATAGATCGTCTTCCTCTTGATGCTACTGCATAGATCTGCTCGCAAAGATTTTACAAAACCAAACTGTTCGTTGATCGGAGCCCAAATATTCTAGATATCGCAGTGCGAAGTTCGACGATTAAAAATCACGCTGCTTGCGTCGTTACTGACGTCATTGTTGGCGTCACCTGCGTCAGTACTACTGACATCATCCTTAGTCAGCGTTATAGTAAATTAGGCTTGCGCTTCGGGTCAGATCCGGGTCGGGTTGCGTCTGATCTAACCCAACTTGCACGGAAGAGAGATGGCTTCGTCTCCTTTTTCTTGCACGTGACCCGAGGAGAACAAATTAACAATACGTTGGCCTTACTGTAATTGCAGAAGATAGGGGTGCACAAAAAATCCCTCGATCCAGAATACCATTCCAATCCGCTAATTTTTAACCGATCCAAAGGTAAACGGATTGGTGACGGATTGAAAATCTTGTAATTCGTTAGCAACGGATCGGTGGTGGATTTCACCCTCAATCCGATCCAATCTGATCCATTGACATAAAATATAAATACAAAAATTTAAGGGGTCTAAATATAAGTTAAGATGTCTAAATATAAAATAAGAAAAAAAATTTAAGAGGTCAAATTTGAAAATTTTTACAACATGTTTAATATCTTTCTTTTAACATTAGATTAAAATGATTGAACGGATTAATCCGATTTGATCATGTCCTCCACAGATCGGATCGGATCGATTTTTAATAGCCACGGATTGGTGACGGATTCCAAATCCATCAATTCGTAGTTAACGGATTGGTGACGGATTTGGCCCAATTCACATCAATCCGATCCGTGTACACCCCTAGCAGAAAAGGTGAGCCTCTTTTATTGCACGCTTTTTTATGCTTGAACTCGTTTTATTTGCATGTCTTGTATAATGAGACATAAAAGAAAAGAGAGCCTCCTGCTGTTGACTTTAAAGCACAAAAGAAATGAAGTGTCTTCTTCCTATGGGTTTGCGTGCATAATGAAGTCGTCATCTTCCTTAAGTCTGGGTTGCAGTCTTGCAGAGTAATGAAGGAGGCCGGGTTCAAATAAAAACCCTAGATCTACTTCGATCTAAACTGTGACCTTGTGATCCAAACCGTCAGAACGCACCAGGCCTTGCTCCGATACCAATTGATGGATTTGGATGTAAAGACTCCGACACGCGATTGGAGATTTTTGTGCATTTTGGTGATTGGGAAGCTCCGTGGATCTCTTTGCCTCTTGTCTTTCCTATGGGATGGAATCATAATCAACCCTAGGGATTCCTAAGTCACACTTACTAGAGACTTCTTCACCAAGAAACCTACATCTACTAATCATATTGGGAGTCTTATTAGTGGGACCAGATCAAGTCTTACATTAAGTGAAATTGTATTCTCTATTGGCATCAGCTATGCTTAATTTGAAGTATGACTCATGGCATGCGAACCACACGATTTCCGACAATCAAACCACCAAAAGCAGAACACTAGAGAGAAAAGGAAAATAGTAATAAACTGACAGCAATGACTCTCTGCAACAAGACCATCAAGACCAACACAATAACCTTTTTAGACACATCACGAACCTAACAACCAATATTCACAACCATTCACAACCACTAAGAAACAGAGCAAACAACTGTCCAGAACAAATAATTAAGGGGGCAGAGCCAGCGTCCATACACAAACCATTAGCTAATAGGCCTTAATAGTCTGTTAGCTACTTGGGATTATTGGTTTTAGCAATGAGGACAATATTTGTTGTGTGACAGACATTGAGTGTTAAGGACATGTTTTGAACTAATTTAAGAATGTCTTCTCCTTTGGTATCCCAAAAGTGATAGAAAAAAGTTGAGGACAGACTGTTAGGACAAGCAGCTTTCTTTGGATTTTTGGAAAAGGCTGCTTTCCTGACTTCCTCAGCCGTAGGTAGAGAGTTTAAAAAAGTGCGAAACACCATTCTGGACGTATGTAGGAAGCTCAAGATTCGTTTGTATATTGATATGATCAGAATGTTGGCTTTGGAACAATTTTGAATAGTGAAGATGACAAGTCCTTTAAATTTGAGATAGTCTCTCCTCAGGAGTGATCAACTGTTTGATAAAGTTGTGTAGGGCATATGAATTATGGCAGTCAAATGGAAAATTCTCGTATTATTATCTCCTGGGTCGAGCCATTTGGTCATTGATCTTTGAATCCCAAAACATTCCAATTGGTCTACTTTTAAAGCATATTCTTTTGATAGTGTTTCTTCTAAACTATGAAGATATTCAGAATTCAGGTATCTTACAACCTATCACAGATTGGTTTGAATTATATCACCTTGGATTGATGACTCCATTCAAGGACACATCAACATAAATGCAGAGCCGGTTCTTGGCATCGTAGGCGAGTAGATTAGCAGTTTTTCCTAATATTGATGGGAGTCCAGGTGCTGCTTTATCTCTTTTTCATTTTCCATTCAATTCTCAGGGTGGGACCGAGGAATTTCAACTCTACGGCTCTATGTAAAATAAATATTGGAGAATGGGGCAAATGTAAAAAACCAAAGAAACAAAAAATAAATTTTGGTTTTCAGAATTTGCATGAGGTTCTTAAAAATCTTAAAAACTCTTTTAGATATAGATGGGGCCTTCAACACCAGACCTTTGTACCTGGGTCTGCCCTATGTATTCTTTGCCAGATGTCCTATTATGATAAGAGTGTCATCTGAGATTTTCAACTGATTTTGGTTGGTTCTATCATAACAAAAAATTGATTGCTTGGTACCCTGAAAGGGTGGAATGACTAGCGATAATGTTGACATTGTTATTATAGTTACTACCTTTTCAACATACATACATACATACATACATATATATATATATTGTTGTTGTTGTTGTTGAGAATGACTCCTTATCTTAGTGGTAAGGATTGATAGTTTTTTTTGGGAGGTTTTGGGTTTGAGCCCTCTTTGCATATATTACCTCACAGAGCCAGAGTCCCTAAATACCTCGGAGAGATGCCTACACTTGAACTTCCTGCACATAATGGCACAACATATATCTGGCACAATTGGGTATTCTTTTGATTCTGGTTTTTAATTTTGAAGTCTCTCATAAATTATATTACATATACATCTTTGTTCCATTTTTTTAATATAAGGAACTAAATTTAAAAAAAAAAACCAATTTATATTGGATTAATTTCATGGGGTTTTTATTGGATGATGAAGAACACTGCTTTGGAATTTTGACATTTGTGGTTTTTATGTTATGGTTGTTGATTAAGAATACTGACCCACCTCCATCATCCGGTGATAAAGACAAACAAGCTGTGGCTCTTAGAGTTGGAGGGGAATTTTTCGGCTGTGGGTTTTATGGAGCGCAGGACACGCTTCTTTGACAATATAGGCCGGCATTACTTGAAGGGCTGCTTCATTGAGGGATCCATTGATTTCATTTTTGGCCACGCTAGATCCCTTTATGAGGTATCTGAGTTAATTAATTGATTTGGTATTATAATTTAATTATGCAAACTAACAAAAAAAAATTTCTTTATAATGGACAGAATTGCAAAATTCATTTAATAGCAAAGGAAGTGCTGGAGATGATCATTGGTTCCATAACGGGCCAAGGAAGAACATCAATAGCTGATAAAGCTGGGTTTTCTTTTTCGGCTAATTGAAATTGATTTTTTAGTTAACCGAATTTAAATTCAGTTACCTGCTGTCACAATTTCAGTTTTACAGAAAATTCTGATATGAATTTTCTGATTTTAAACTCCAAAAGTTCCTACATCATTTCTAGCATCTCATATCAATTGAAATGTGCGTACTTGCCTTTGTTTGAAGTTAATTAACAAGAACTCCTCTTTGTAGCTTAATTTGAGATGAAAATCTCTCCAATCTAAACCCTAATTCCATAAAAACATTCAAAACATTTTTCTATGAGCAATTTATGCTAGAAACAACTTCAAACCAATTAATAGAATTCAGAGTGTTGTAAAGGATTCAAACACTTGTAGCTCAAAGAAGAGGAGAGGCTGTGGTTTCTCTCCAACTTTCACTCTAAGAAGTAAAAACAAACTGGTGACAAGATGAAGAAGATGAAGTTACTGCATCTTCTTTAAAATCCATTTGCAAAGCTTTAGACTTTGACAATTTATGAACCAGAATTGAAGAGGAAAGGAAGGTGAAAGGAAGCCTAGGGTTTTGATTACTTAAATCATTCGAATGAAAATGAAATAGGGTTCTTTAACCCTTTATAGACAGAAATTTGCACTTAGACCCTCCTTTCTATCTTTATTTCCATTTTGAGTCAAATGAAGACTCATTTGATCTAATGCAATCAAACCTATGACGAAAGTTAATGTACTCTTTGAGATACACGTGATGGTATCAAGAGTTACCATATTCGACAAAATACGCGAAAATCCATATTTACGGAAAAGTTCTTATCCTTCATTGTTTGAATTTATACTCAACTCAATTAACCTAATCTCATTCAAACTCATTTCATTAAGCTTAATTCACAATATGGGACTAATTCAATCCAATTTTTTCATTAACCATCATTAACTTAATTAATCATGCTTAACTTGCACTAATCTCAATTAATTAACGTTAATCTTGATTAGTTCGGGAATGGGGGTGTAACAGTGATACAAAGAGTTACAAATGATGGGTCCCAAGGTAGATAAAGGGCCATCCAAGAGAACCCAGACATAGTAATAATTGTGCCTTTTTACTGGGCCCATCATTTTCGATCACTCCGATGATTACTGGTAATGGGCCTACATTGATACAACAAATATGTATCGTTTGCTGGAGCACAAGATCCAATAATTCCTCCTCCCTCACCTCTTCATCTTCAATAAATATGAATCAGTTAATTAGTAGATTGATTGTTCTTCTTTAGTCTCTCTATTGCAGAAATACACATGTGAACCTCATTATTTCTTCTTGCTGAGGGGATTTAGTTCAATCTCTTTGTTGAGTTTGTGTCATCTCTAAGTTCTTCCGCTTAAAACGAACATGCATTCATACCTTTGTCTTCTATTTTCATGGGCAATTCCATGGGAAACTGGCCATTGCTGAGGAAAGAGATGATGGAATTGAGAAATGGGGATATGTTGAAGTCCGACCGAGTAAGTATAAAGCTTGGACTACATTTGCTCTTGTTTTTCTGTGTTCATTATAGATTTCAAAACAATGATCTGGCTTTATAGGAGTCCTCAGAGCAGATAGTGCATCCAATCCATGATCTTATTTGTGTTACTTTAATGTTTGCAGGTGCTTTAGGTAAAGAAAAAGAATTCATAACTAAATTGGAGAAAAATAGAACCATCCGGACGAACCGGGACATACTGCCTCCGGGCGTTAGACACTGGGCGTCCAAGCACCAGACGCAGCGAGCGACGTCCAAGCAAGACGCCAGACACTGGGGGTTCGAACAGGGGCGGCTCCAGGAATTCGAGTTAGTGGGGTCAGCAAAAGACATATCTTCCTCAAATCGAATAAATTTATTTTCTCCTTTATCAACATATGTCATCTACTTTCGATAATTCGACAAACATAATATAAAATCCTCAAATAATCTATTTTAAAAAATCTGACAAAGATAATATTGAATTCTCAAACAAAAATAAATAAAAATTTTAATACATTATTACTAATAGTTCTTAATTCAAAACGAAAATTCAAACACATAAACTCCTAATAGCTAAAGACGGACAAACCTAAGGGCAAAAGAAATATTAAATTTGACATGTATTAATGTATATGGACATACATTTAGTGCATAGTAGAGGGGAAAATCAATTAATTGCAAAAATCAATGGTTCAAATCTATTTGAAATACTATTCCTTTGAGGTTATGACAAGATCACCACTTCAATCACGGCACAAAAAAAGAAATGTAAATAGGTTAAATACAAATACTTAATAAAAGGATAAAAAGAAAATAAAAAATTGAAAAAAAGTTGGAGACAACTTTTGCAAGAGAGAACGTGTCAACAACAACAAGTCGTTGTTGGAGGACTTGAAAAGGGTAAACTTTTAAATTGAGAGGAATAAAAAAAAAGTTAATATTGTTTAATTTATATCTCAATGGGGTCAATTGACCCCACTGTGGACCAAGTAGCGCCGCCCTTGGGTCCGGACGCCAGACCCAGCAAGCGACGTCCAAGCAAGACGCCAGAGACTGAGCGTCCAGACGCTAGGCCTAGCGAGCGATGTCCAAGCTACTGCTTACTGGCGTCCAGACTCCAAACACTAGGGTAACAAAGTCATTGTACTAGGGTTTTATTTGCTAATATAGGAATCAAAACCTCAAATCAATACAAACCAACCCATCTCCCTTTCCTTTTCTTTGTTTCTCTTATCTTCCGCTGTCTGTCTCAAATCCTTGCAGATCTGCTCATCTGACACGACTCAGGAAAAAAGCCAACCTGTCATAAATTCTTTTGATATGGGCTTCTTTTGATTTGGAAGAATATGTAGTGTATTCAAGATACCCTTTCAAAATGAAAGAGGAGCTACTAGATTAAAACTTTTGAAAACGAAGTAGATTACAGACTGTTAGATACATATTTATCAAGAGAGTTACCTCTAGGATATTAAAGGTGAAATTGATGACCGTGGGTAAACCTCTGCTACCAACATATGATTCAGCTTCAATGCTCAAATGCTCGAACCGTACTTCTATTGTGGGAAGCTCAATTCCAACTCTGAGCGTCATCAATGAACAAAAACAGAACCATCAATGATTCCTTGGTACAAGGATTTGAAGCATAGTTACCTAGTTCACTAATAAGGGGAAATGTTCACTAGTAAGTGCTGGACTGCACTTGCAGTTGCTTGCAGGAGAATATTCTCCCACTAATATGGCCTTGAAACTCTGATCAAACATGTTCCTTTCCTCTTAATGAAGGCTTTTTGTAATGTTTTCATAGACCACCAAAAGAAACCATTGGTTGTTATTTTCTAACTGTTTTTTTTCCGATACATTAAAACTTAATTTCCTTAAAATTAGGCCACGAGAGATATTTCCTTAAAATTTAAATTTAATTACTTAGACTTTACTCTCTTTTATTTCAGATTGACGGTCCATTAGTTATGAAAAAACATTATGGACAAGAGTTGGACTCTTGAGCCGAGAGTCAGCATTGCATATGAAGAAGGGGTCAAACAATTCCTTGACTTTGCATTTGCTAACGCAATATCAAGGGAAAGGATCAAATGTCCATGTAAGAATTGCAGTAATATATATTATAGATCTCGGGATGAAGTATATGAACATCTGATATGCGATGGGTTTGAAAAGGGTTATGGCCGTGGTGTTTGGGTTTTTCATGGGGAAACTTTTGCATCACCGCATCAAAGGTCTCCTATTGCTACCTTGGATGAAGATGTACCGGATGAAGTAGATGATATGCATGGAATGTTACGGTCGGCATTTGGAATTCACGATCCTGAGTCTAGTTCACAAGAAGCTGGAGAGGAACCTAACGCAGAAGCAGTGAAATTTTAAAAATTGGTAAAAGATGCCGACCAAGAGTTGTACTTAGGATGCAAGAATTTCACCAAGCTTGCTTTTGTTATACGATTATACCACATAAAGTGTCTGAATGGATGGAGTGACAAGTCTTTTACCATGTTGCTTGAGTTGTTGAAAGAAGCATTTCCTGAAGGTGAAACCTTGCCGAAGTCCTTTTATGAAACCAAAAAGATCATTGGAGAATTGGGACTTGGTTACAATAAGATTGATGCTTGCCCTAATGATTGTATGTTGTATTGGAAAGAAGCTGCTAAGGAATCTGCATGTTCTGTATGTGGCACTTCAAGGTGGAAAGCCAATGATGATGGTGCATCTCCTTCATGTTCCAAGGAACAAAAAATCCCTGCGAAGATTGTACGTCACTTTCCCTTGAAGCCAAGGCTTCAACGACTTTTCATGTCAGATAAAACAGCTTCCTTAATGAGATGGCATGCAGAGGGGCGCACCAATGACGGGGTATTAAGGCATCCTGCTGACTCCAAAGCGTGGCAAAATCTGGACGACCGATACCCGAATTTCGCTGCAGAGCCTCGTAATGTTAGACTTGGGTTAGCAAGCGATGGCTTCAATCCATTTGGTACCATGAGCATTGCCCACAGCACATGGCCTGTTGTTTTGATGCCATACAACTTGCCACCATGGATGTGCATGAAGCAACCGTTTTTTATGATGTCGTTGCTTATTCCTGGTCCTCGTGGACCGGGGAATGACATAGATGTATATTTGCAACCTTTGGTAGATGAGTTGAAGGAGTTGTGGGAGGATGGATTACACACTTGGGATGCATCAACCAATCAAAACTTTCAGATGCGTGCAGCATTGTTATGGACAATTAGTGACTTTCCTGCATATGCAAACTTGTCAGGATGGAGCACAAAAGGTCGCTTTGCTTGTCCTCATTGCAATGACGACACTTGTCATTACTACTTGTCACATTGGAAAAAGTTATGTTATATGAGTCACCACCGTTTCTTGAATGTCGATCATAAGTTTCGTCGTGATAAAACAAAATTTGATGGAAAGACGGAATTCAGATCCGCTCCTCCATCAAGATCTGGGACGGAGCTCTTGCATCAGTGTCATGACATCAACATCACATTCGGAAAGCATAACTCCAATGCATCTAGTAAGAAGAGAAAACGGGATGAAAACGGAAAGGTTGGTTGGACGAAGAAGAGTATATTCTTCAAATTACAATATTGGGAGCATCTTTTGATATGACATAACTTGGATGTTATGCATATTGAAAAGAATATATGTGACAATATAGTTGGGACATTATTGAATATTGAAGGAAAAACAAAGGACAACTTAAAGGCGCGTTTAGACCTAAAAAAAATGGGTATAAGACCTGCGCTTCATCCATATGCACAAGGACATAAAACATATTTGCCTCCCGCATGCTTCTCAATGGCTCAGAAAGAGAAAGATATTTTCTGTAAGGTATTATCTCGGGTGAAGGTTCCAGATGGTTATGCGGCTAATATATCACGTTGTGTGCGCTTGAAAGACCGCAAAATCTTTGGATTGAAGAGTCATGACTGCCATATTTTAATGCAGCAATTACTTCCGTTAGCAGTGCGAAGGGCCTTGCCAAAGAATGCCAGTGCAGTCTTGATTGAGTTAAGCAATTTCTTTAGGGAAATATGCTCGAAAATCGCTACAGACAAAGTTCTTAGTGGATTAGAATCTCGAATCTCAACAACATTGTGCCATCTTGAAATGATTTTTCCACCAGCCTTCTTCGATATCATGGTTCATTTGGCAATTCATTTGGCAGGAGAGGCTAAGATCGCAGGACCCATACAATACCGATGGATGTACCCCATTGAGAGGTGTGTGTTAGTCATTGTATTTGTTTCAACATGTCAATGTAGAAACAATAGTGTTTTTGTAAAAACTGTTCTCACAATACCTTATTTCTAATTATCCATAGGTACTTGCTTACTCTCAAGTCATATGTGCGCAATAAAAGTCGACCTGAGGGTTCAATAGCAAAGGGATACCTTGCAGAAGAATGCTTGACTTTCTGTTCAAGGTATTTGCATGATGTGGAGACAAAGTCAACTCGTGCACCAAGGAATTATGATCACAGTGCAACCGAGACAAATCAAATGCCATTGATTTTCTCAAAGCCAGGTCGTGCACTTGGGAAGGAGACATCGATAAATTTGATGCACGATGCATGGGAGCAGATGCATCGGTATATTCTCTTTAATTGCGCTGAAGTGGCCCCATTTGTCGAGTAAGACATTTACTTCATCTTGGTTATTAATTTTTTTAAGCAATCAAATATAATGCCTATTGTTCTAATAGGTCATTTTTTGTACATAGAGAACACCGTAAAAGGATCTACACTAATAATCGTCACAAGCGACAAATTGATAGAGAACGCATGCATGATGATCAATTTCCGAAATGGTTTGAATCTCATGTAAGTAAGAAGATATCATCACTATATGTGGCACATGTATTGTTCATACATGTAATTTTGGTGCGTGACTAACATGTGGTAATCACACAGGTTGATTGCTTGCGACTAGAAGGTGACAAACGAGTTACAACGGACCTTAGATTGTTGGCTAGAGGTCCTAGTAAGGTGGCTAGTAGCTTCTCCAAGTTTGTGATAAATGGGTTTAGGTTCCGCACGAAGGATCTTGATAAGAAAAGTAAGACTCAAAATAGCGGAGTTGTGGTGACTGCAAATACATCGAGCTTTGCAAGTACTAAGGACATGAACCCTGTCATAGGAGATATTACCTACTATGGTGTTTTGACTGACATCATACAATTGGATTACTATGAAGAGCGAAAGGTGGTCTTATTCAAATGTGATTGGGTCAACGTCACATCCCAAGGCAGGGGTGTCAAGCTAGATGGGTTAGGGTTTACACTTGTAAATTTGAAGCGATTATTAAGCACCAATGAACCATTTGTGCTCGCCTCTCAAGCCTTGCAAGTGTTCTATGTGGAAGATCCGGTGGAAACCGATTGGCACGTTGCTATTATGACAAAACCTAGGAATTTTTTTGACATGCATGGGGATTCATTTAATGCAAATGAAGAGGAGACATACTTGGAAAGTCGGCCATATGATGCTCAACGGTTAGAAGACATTTGTATTGATGTTGATAATATTAGTGAAGTAAGAGCAGATGTACCTGGGACAACTATTGACACACCTCTAGGCACCCAAGCGACGATAGAGGACTAGGGAGATGATTCTGAATTTGAGGATAATGAGTTTGTAGATTCTGACACCATTTCAGATTTTTGAAATGGGATGTCAATGTAAATAAATGACTCCACTTTGTAACATGTAATTGCATCATTGTTTTATGTATGTGTGTGTTAGCTACAAGTATTTTTTTCTTTTGTGTTCTATAAATTCCTTGAATTTACTAAGTGACTATTATTGAATATAAGCTCATTAGTGCACATGTTAGATATGTCATCTTCATCACAGACAGGGGACCGGCCAGCACGGATGGACACCCAGGCATCCACTTCAGGTAATTACATATATTCAAAAATAGTTTCATAGGAATTTTATGTTTGATAATTACATAGAACAGATAGGTGATGAAATCCTGTAATTTTTGCACTTATATGATGATTGCCTTAGTAAGGATTGATTGCCACTTCCTTGGCTCCTTTTGCAGACATGATACACATTGATCATTTATGCAGGTCTTTGTTTTCTTGTCTGTTGAGTGGAATGTGTTAAGCAGTCCTAAGTTGATTGGTAAGGTTAAGATGATGGTGATTAAGAGGCTGGTAAAGGGCCTTGTAGATCTACACTATGAGATAGATGGGTGGCAAATATTGGTGGGCCCTTAGTGTCATTCATGTTCTCTTGTGCTGGGGGCAGGTATGACTTTTGGGGTTGTGATCAGGTTGTAGTTAAAGAAAGCAGTACTTCATTTAGTAAGAGTTTTGAGCTTGTTCATCTTTTGTTGCTTAAAAAGTGCTTGGAACATGAAGATTATGCAGTAACGTGGGAATTGGTTGTTTAATGAACAAAATGCGCCATTCGATGACCTGGCTGTGTTGCATCCCATCACACATTTCACCAAATTTGTAGCCCAACCACCCTCTTACATTGACTAACCCTAGCAATTGAATATCACCTGCTATTGGAGTAGGGTACCCAAATTTTTATTATGTTCTTGTCACTTCCTTTATGACCTCATATTTGAAGAACAAGATTGCTGACATATTTGTTTAAATTGTCATTACTTCAAGGCCCATCAATCTGATGGTCATAGGGACTCATCATGGATTGGCCAAGAAAGGAGTATACTGTAGGTGTATAATATAAGGTTGAGGAAGTTTGCATCTTTCTATCAGTCTGCCTGCTACTTCAAGGTTAACTGACATATCAAGTAAATGGGCCATTTGTACCCAGCTACTATCTTCCTAGAGTTTGACTCCATTTGTATCACTCCTTATAAGTAAATGGGCCAGGCTTTGCAAGCTTCTGCCACTTTGAAAGGGGTTGTGAATGAGTCCCCTTATATTAGGGTTCCTCATTTGTTTAGAATGAATTCTGCCAAATTCTTTTCTGTTTTTTTGGATGCATCTGAGTGTATGGAAATCGAAAATTCTTGTTTGTAAATCTTGGTTGTTGTTGTTGTGTTGCTTATTTCATTTCTTATTATCTTTCTTTTTCTGTTGAATATATATATCTTGTGATTAAATGATCATGGACCCATTTAATTATTGAATTGTGTTTTAAACAGGGACTCAAGCGAGGAGGACAAGAGGCCCAAATCGATGCATTGCTCTCACTAATCAGCGAGAGCGCATTGTGGTAGAATGTAATGAATATGGGCAGCCCATTGGAAGGAATGAGAGACTTTTGTCTTCGTATCTTGGCGTCATTGCAAGAGATGGGCAGAAAGCTCCCCTCAATTATTCTGATTGGAGGAGAATGCCTGCAGAGCGGACAACAGATATGTGGCAGGCTATACAGGTATTAATGTAATTGATTCAATTATGATGATAGCATGTGTTTTATTTGTACTAATGTCGAGTTTTTCATGCATGTCTTGCAGGCAAGATTTGATTTGGGTAATAATGAGAATTCGAAGAGATGGGTTTTCTTTGCGATAAGCCGCAGTTGGAGGAATTGGAAAGCCTCATTGAAGAAGAAATATTATAAACCATATCATACCATTCGTGAGCGGTTGCAGCACTGTCCTGCTAGAGTGAATCCGGACCAATGGGCGTCGCTCGTTACGTTTTGGGGGTCTCAGCAGGGGATGGTATGAAATAAACAAGAACTTTATGATTTCTAAGACAAATTTTATAATTTTGCTTTTACTTTTGTTTATCTTCTTCAAAAAACTAATGTTTGCATTATCATAAATAGGCGCGAAGCAGGAGAAACTCTATAAATCGCGAGGCACAAACGATGAGTCATACGGCTGGAACGAAAAGTTTTGCCCGAATACGCGATGAAGCGGTAATTTCTTATTTAATTAAATCATTTTTTTTAATATAATACTTTGGATATCCATCTCATTGTTTTTAATCTAACTATTTTAAATGGTTATAGCGAGCACGAGATCCCAATGGTCAGGTGCCGGACCGGATGGAAGTGTTCCGAATTACTCATACACGCCGAGATGGGCAGCTCGTGGATCGAGCATCAGAGGACGTGATGGTATGTTTAATCCTTGTTGAACATGTTAAAATCATTATTTGGGTTTAAAAACCAATTGCTTTCTCTCTTTTTTTCAAAATAAAAGAAAATGAAATCCTAATAACAAAGTGTTCTGCTGGCATCTTCCACCATAGTTTCTATATTCTCTTGAATTTATTGCATTGATTCTCTCTGTAGTTTTAGCAAGTTCATGCTTCTTTTCTTTTTTTTCTTCTTATGGGTGCTCTGATGATTGTTGTTAAGCAGCTCTGAAGTCTCTGAGAATCTCAGTGGAGTTCTATCATGTTTTCTTGTTCATGTCAGATTTTCTTCTCAGTTTGAGTTGGGTTAGTTGGTAGTGTCTAGTTGCATCTGGGTTTATTGTAGTTTTACTGAAATTCTTCATGCAGACTAACTGTAAAATGGTCTTCCAACCTAACATGCTATTGTTATTTGCACGTCTTGTTGTTTCTGGAATATGTTGGCTCTTCTCCTTGATCAGTTCACGGCAATGCACATAATGTTTAGTTATTATTATTGTTCTTGTTGCTTTTGGTATTGTTATTGTTGTTGGTGATGCTATTGCTTGGCACTACTTTGTTCTTTTAGTAGTACTAGTCTACAATTAGTTAGGAATGCAAGTGAATTAGGCTGACCAAGACAACAAGCTGAGTCTAGTAGACTTTTAAACAAGTTAAGAGTAGAGAGTTTGAGCTGAAGACCTTCTTTGAGCTAGATTTGCTCAGGTTTCACCCATTTCTGGTATCTTACTTAGAGCTGCCAGTAGCTTAAATCCATGTTGGTTTTTTTGTAGTTGTTTTATTTGTTCATGTCTTTTTCATTGCTGCAGCTGTAGAAGTTCTTGGAGTTAGATTTCTGTTCTGTTTTTCTGGATCTTGTTCTTAATTTGGGTTCCTTAGAGTCAAAATGCATCTGGGTTGTTAATATTTTACTTAAGTTGTTGTCACTTTATCTGCTGCAGCTGTGATTTCTAGGGGTTTCATATGTGTACCATTCAACAAAAAAAAATCAAAAAAAAAAATTCAACCGAAGGAAATGTGCATGGATGGAAACTGTATACTGGCTGTCAGAACAGATATTTATCCCATAACACATTCTATTATGCTCTGCAACATCTTCTGAGTTAAAGTCACATAGTGACTCCACTAAATAGTATATAGTAAATAGGTAACCAAGTGAAATGGGTAAGTGGGAAAATTTGAAAATTGTTGTATAAACAAATATTAGCCCCATAATACAGATTTTCTTCAGTTCTACAACATGTTCTGAATTGAAGTCTAACAGTGCCAACACTGAACAGTATATAGTAAATATGCAACCAAGAGAAATGGGTTAGTAGGAAAAATTCACTGAACAGTATATAGTAAATATGCAACCAAGAGAAATGGGTTAGTAGGAAAAATTGTAAATTGATTGTATGAACAAATACAAGACCCAAAATACACTTTTTTCTTCAGTTCCACAACATGTTCTGAATTGAAGTCTTATGGATTTTCCCCAATTTTAAACATTCAGGTCTGAATTTTGTATCTTTTGAATTGTATCCGTAAGATTTCTCCTTTTCTTCTTCTTCTTGTTCTTATTTGATGATGATGGTGGATGCATGCAACCAGCCTGTTCATATCTACATTGTGTGTTGTTTACGATATTAAATTTGCAAGAATTGATGTGTTTTACTTAAAAACTGACTGAGCTCAAAATTCTGAATTGCAGAGACAGCTCAATGAAAGACTTAGCCAACTTCCGGAAAGCTCACAAAGCAGGACAACACGAGATGACATCTTCACCCAAGTGATGGGAGTAGATGGACGTGGCTGGGTTCGTACGTTTGGGTTAGGTGTCACTCCCTCTGATATATATGGCCCACGAGCTTCAATTGCTGAAGCAAGAGCTGCAGCTGCTGAAGTACGAGCTGCAACTGTTGAATCGGCGAGGATAGCAGAGGTGGAGAGAGCTCAGAGGCTAGCCATGCAAGAGGAAGTGGTCCAGATGCGAACCCAATTGAACCAATTGATTACATGGATGCAGAGCTTCACTGGAAGTGGCCCGTCGTCGTCTTCGTCTATCCCTGTAGGTAGCATACCATAGATTTAAAAATCAGTTATATTTGGATTTAATTAATTTTAAAATTCATACTCAAATGACTTTTTTTTGTACTAGATTTCCGGTGCCGCTACTAATGATATCCAGCATGATGGTCCTGTTTAATGGACCGTTAGCCCATGTACACTAGATCCAACATTTCCCATTAATCAATAAGAAGCAGCAATAAGAAGCAATGGCTGGGCAGCAGATAGGAGTGGCGGAGAGCCTCTCATTGGATCTCTCTTTCTAGTTACTTCATCAGTTCATCTTACGGAAAAAAAAGGCATTGGGTCGATTTCAGCCATTTCATCATCCTCCATCCTTCCTACCAGTGCTCTACATACAACCTCTCTTTCTCACCATCAATCTCTCTCCAACAGGGATGGAAATGCCCAGTGCCTACTATGAGGTAAATAAAGAAATGTCAATGGTGAGAGGGGTGTGTGTGTATATTCATTTATATAGAGGCCCCTTCACTTAATTTAAATTTTTCTTCTTATGTTTTAGTAACAGTCAGGTACTACATATGTAACTAAGAAAAACTATTAAATTTTGCTTCTCTCTCTATTATATTTTATACTGTTTGTAGGAACATCTTACAATGGGTTCTTGATGGCAATATATTCATCACCCACGATTCTTGTTCGATACTAACCATCCATTCTGGTATTCATGTCCAAGTAAAGTAATTGTGAAGATGAGTCTCTGAAGGTTGTTTTACAACTAATGATATTACTTCAGACTTATTGGTTTCTTTGATTTTGTTGAATGGAAGAGAAAAATAGCAAAGCTTTTCTGTGAATCAAGGTTGCACTAAAGCTAGAAACACAGGATATATGATCAAAGCTGGTTCATCATCATCATCATTTAATTAGAACACACTAATCCAACCCTTGATTGATAATAAAACTATGGAACTGGGGCTCCATCAGTTCACAAATCAACTATTAGTATATATGCTGCTGGATCCAGGATATGTTATTTTAAGTCTTTGTAAGAGACTAAATTTCTGTTTCCTTGCCTGCAAGTGACACGCTCTACATCTTGTGCTTTTCTACTTTATCAAAACTGGTTTTTTCTTTTCTGGATTGTGCAGCACGGATACAGGAAGCAGTTCTTAATGGTGTTTCCCTTGAAGATGATGACAGAGACCGATTCAATAAAATTCAACAAGTGAGGTTTTGGTGCTTTTCATGTTGTTGCCGCCTTCTTTATTAACTTGATGCTCTGGTGCTGTTATGCCTGAATGTTTTTAGGACTATTGAAACTACGAAATACAAACCTCCTGAGGACCTGTTATTATTGGCTATTTATCATTTTCTACCTGAGTATTTCCTTGATTAGGCAGTACTAGTTCATTAAAACAACAATAAACACAGATTTATTTGGATCTTCAGGTGTGACTATGTCCAACGACAAAGTCTTGAGTACTCTGCTGACCTCACCCAAGTTACTTGGCTCAGTGGCCTAGAGAATCGAGTTTCTTTGGTTTTAAACTAGTGTATAGTCTAATACAGGGCATGCAAAATCAGTGAACACCCATATGTACAAATCTCTAGGTTTTTACCTTTCCTACTCTTTTATGATAATTTGGTGAATTTGTTGGCTATTTCATTGAGTTGAGCTCTTTAGAGGAGGCCCCTCCAATGAATGTTGAAAATCTCTAAAAGAAGGAAAGAGATAGAATATAATGACAATTCACAACAGAGAGATAATGACAATTAACAATAGAGAAAGAAAGAGAGTGTTTGACCATCTTGCCTCTGCTGATTTCACTGCATTAGAAGAGTCCATCCTTTCAAGGCAATGAGCATTACAGGTGAGGCTCTCTAGTCTCTACCTGGGGGGATTGTGACTACTAACCACACAAGTGGGGCCCATGTATTGATTGAATCTTAACCGTTCAAATTTGTACTTCTATCATATGCAGGGGGACTGGGGACTGGGGAGAAGCCTCGATCTAATAATAAATTAAACGTGTTGTGTTTTGTTATTGAATTGATTACGTGTAAAACACTTGATTTAATAGCGGGTCCTCTTCATTTTATTATTAAATAAATGTTTGGAAAGAAGATTTATTTTGATTTTACCTGGTTTAGGCTCACCAGTCAGAGTGCTTTGTTGCAAGATATAAAAACTAAAAGTAATAGTATAGGTGTGCCCAATGACTCATGTGCTTGCTTTGGTTTTGAGTTTCAGGTTTCATTTGTTATGGATGAATTTGAGTCTATATTGTTTAGTTGTGATTGGATGAGGAAGTATATACTTTAGATCATTTCTGATTTTTATTTTAATTGATCATACTTGAAATTTATTTATAATTTTTTTTGAAATGGTTATGACATTAAATCATATTTGAAAATTATGAAAGAGTTTAAAAGAAAAATTGCAAATACTACAATATTTCATGTATTCTTTGATCACCACTGCTATCACGTTGGGAGAGTTGTACTATCTCAATAAAAATGATGTGGAACACTGAATAATATCAAGCTTTCTGTTCCCATAAGTAATGTCTCTTGAAGGTTGAACAATTGGCAATGATATGATGCTGCTCCTATCTAAAGTTTCATCCTATTCTGAATGCTTGAACAGAATACCTGTTTACTGTTTAGTACTTCTAGCTCATAATTGCCTATCATTAATGTCAAAGGAAATTGTTCTCTGATTTATGAATTGTTTCTCCTGTTATTAAAGATAGTTGTCTCTGATATTCAGTGCATCATTTATACATGTTCCTCAATGTCATTATAGACTTCCATGCTTTTAGCCTTCTTTGCCAACATCACTTCTTCAGTTGCTTTTGACATGGTTTCCTTTTCTTCTAATGATAGAATTGATGCATATTTTTTTTGTATTTTGAGTTCTCCTCTAGACAATGTATAAAATAGAATCTCCTGTGCATTGCAGGTGATTAGGATAGTGATTATAGTGGCATGTGGAACTATTTTTTACAGCACTAGACAAAGAAAGACCAGGTCCTTACAGAACTCCATTCCTGTTACTTTGACCTTTTTTATCTAATGTTTTTCCAACCTTGGTTTCATTAAAGTCCACTAACTCCATTACAATGTGAGCCAGTAAATAGGGCTGGTAAAGTTCTCTTGCTATGACTAAAGCTTAGCAGCCTTGACCACTATAGGCCAGACCTGGTCCTATTTTGTATTATATTTATTTTATTTTATTTTGCCCTGCTTACTGGGTGTGTGCTTGAGGCCTTATAGACAGGCAAGCTGGGCCCCACCTAGGTTCTAACATTTTCCACATCAAGGCTAAGGATTGAAAAATCTATGGCTAAGCTCTGTTAGTGGTTGCCCAGACCTGAGTTCAAGGCCTAGTAGATCAATGGTTTTCTGCCACTTGGGCAACAAGGATTATATTGTTCTCTTGATCAGTCTTATGATGAAACTTTCTTCTGTCTTCTCATTGGCAGGTAAGCAGGTTATGTGAAGGAGGACTTTGAGGAGGCTGCAAGACTGAAAAAGGCTATCACAGAAGCAACATCAAAAGACACAGTGGAAAAAAGTATGCCTGTGTCATTTGAGGTGGCTCTTGCTTCGATATCTGAGGATGGTGGCAATGAGGATGAAATTAGCTATGCTGAATCTTAGGCTTCTGCTTCAATTTCAGAACTAGAGCATTTTAAAAATGGGAAACCAAAGGGTCAATCATGTAAAAGTAGTGCGCTATCGGACCTACTTTTCCAATGGAAAAGTTCTGAACTTAGTGGTGAAAGTCCACGAGGATCCTAACCCTAGAGGGGGGGGGGGGGGTGAATAGGGTGAGCTACAACTATGACCAATTTACACCAATTTTAACTTCTTAATATAAACTAGTCACATGTGATGATTAAACAATCAAAATGCGGAAGCTAATAAACAATCACCACACAAGCAATCACCACAACACCAAGGTTTATAGTGGTTCGGCCTCAATGCCTACATCCACTACCGGCTTGTGATCCAATCACCCCACCGGATTTCCACTATTTATGCTTTTAACTAGGCTAAGCAATAACCCTTACAAAGTTGTTTTTCTAGGCTCAACAACAACCTTACAATGTGCTTTTCTAGGCTAAGCAATAACCTTTACAAAATGCTTTTCTTAGGCTAAGCAATAACCTTACAAGATGCTTTTCTTAGGCTAAGCAATAACCTTTACAAATCAATATTTCTCTAAGAAAGTGTTTACTCAACACTCTAAGAGATTACAATTTAAGCTCAAATAAATTGCCTCTAAATAGGCGGATATGAAAATGTAAATCCTAACTCACACAAACACTCAATGAATGCAAAGGTGTATGCTTATGAAGTGTGTGTGTGAAAACTTCAATCAAGTTTAAAAGTAAGCTCAATCAATTTATGCTTAATGCAATTTGAAAGTTTAAGGCATAAAAAGATATGATTGAAGTTCTATGCAAATCACTTGAACAATTGCACACTTGTGAATGATGTGAAAATCTAAAGATCACAAGTTGTATGAAAGTGTTTAAGCCTAATCAAGTGATGCATGTGCAATGTTGTTTTCAAAACTAATTTGACTAAAGATTAAATGAATGAAAACAACAAGGGATGTTTCAACCAAGTGAAAGAATCATGCAATGAAAGAAATCAAAGATTTAGGCTAAGCATGATTAAGAAAGTTTAAAACAAAACTTGGGTTGAAATCAAAGTAATGAATCCAATCTTGAATATCAAAGATGAAAGGAAGAAAGGATTCAACACATCATTGTTATCATGCTTGAAATCATTTTCCAAAGATTCAAATAAAGCACATAACCAATGATTAATTAAAAGTAAAACTTACTTGGAGATTTAACTTAGTTGATCCAAGCTTAAGCTTTACTTAATGACCCCTTTTATGTCTCTTGAATCATCCCCTTTGTCTTGTCTCAAAGCTCCTCAAAGAAGGCTTCAAAATCTCCAACCAAAGACAAAGGAAAGAACTCATTTATATCCCCAGAACAGCCCAACGGCAGTTTACCCGGTCAACCGGCCATGACAGGCAGGTTGACCGGCCAAACACAACGGTCATAAAAAGAGCCGTTTGGCTTCAGGAGCCCGGTTGACCGGCCAATTTGGCCGGTTGACCGGCCCTCTTGGCCGGTTGACCTGCCACACATGGCCGGTTGACCGGCCCTCTTGGCCGGTTGACCTGCCACACATGGCCGGTTGACCGGGCCTGCCCAGAATTTCCCATCTTTTGGGTTTCTTGAAGATTTTCTTTGGGGATCTTTTGGGCCAAATAAAATCAAGCTTTTTCACATGTTTTAAATCATTCAAAGATGTATAAAAACATGAAAAACACAAAGCCTAAAATGATTCAAAAGTTTAAAACCAAAAGGCTAGCTTGATTTGTAGAAACTCTTTTCTAATGAAATTGCATGCACAAATGATTCTTTTTGTGATGAATGCATGCAAAGCTCAAACCTAAATTCACAAGAAGATTTTCCAAATCTAATGCACAAGGAATTTGGTTTTCAAAAGAGTTTTGGGTTCTAAACTCAATGCATCCAAGTTAATGACCAAAACATGCATAAAACAAAAACTCTTCCAAATCAAAAAACCAATGCATGTATAAAACTAGATTTCAAGATATTTTAAATCAATGCATGTGTGTGAATTCAAATGATGCCAATATGCAAATGCATCCACCAAATTGCAAAAACAAAATACCTAACAATCTCCCCCTTTGCAATTTGATGGAAACTTACTCATCATTGAAATTACACACTTAGTCTTTAGCTCCCCCTAAGCTTGACAAGACTTGAAATCTTCTTGGATGCTCCTTCTCTTAGCTTGGGCTCTTTGGCTCTTTTCTTCAATCTTCTTGATGCTTGGAGCTTGATCATTCTTCAAGCTTTCTTTCCATCTTCCTCTCTTTAGCCAAGCATCTTCTTTAGCTCCAAGCTTTTTTTCTTCTAATAGCTCTCCCCCTTTGACCATGCCTCTCTCTCTTGAGAACTTGAAAGCTTTCTCCCCCTTTGATGGATAGGAGATCTTCGAGTACTTGAACTCTCGAACTCTCTCCCCCTTTGTAGAGTAGGAGATCTTTGAGTCACACTTGAACTCTCTCTCCCCCTTTGACATTAAATTGCAAAGGTACCTATACACATGAGACAAGAAGAATACCTTTAGTAGCACCTGTTAACAAATGAAATTGAAAATGAAATTCATAACAGGCTATCATGTATGTAAGTTAACTCTAAGGGCTCAAAGGCAATCCAAGGGTGAATTTGATCAAAACTAATACTTCCTAAGAAGGTTTACACTCCCCCTCAATCCATTCTCTTCTTTTGTCAAGCTTTTGACAAGATATAACTCTTAGATTCAAGAAGTAGATGGTTTATCCAAGTGAGGGTCAACTTCAAGGAAATGATTAGATTCATTTAACTATAAAGCTCATATGATCAAATTACCAAAAGAGAGCAAGGTCATTAGCGATCATGGATACCAATTGAAATAAACATATCAATTGAGATTAAAGGATGTGACTTATAAACTCAATCACTCTAAAGTGGATTTAAAAGTATAACTATTATGAGAAATCCAAATTAGAGCTATCCATGATGCATGGGGTAAACTAAACATAGCATCAATCAATATAACTTATGAAAATCATATGCTATGTAAGTTTTGAAATCATTTCATTCAAACAATAAATATTACTATTAATGTTCAAGAATGAGTGAAATGAATTTCAAGCATGAAGCCAACCTCAACTAATAACCAACCAAGAGTATGAATACATAAACATGGTGGTCATGAGATATACCTATATGAACAAAGGAGGTGGCAATCATGAACATTATGATGCTAATGGTGTGTGACATGGAACAAATATATTACTATCAAGTTTAATCCATTGTACACATGGTCTATCACATACACAAGATAAGACATCAATTGGATATGAAATCAATGGAAAATTATACCAAATGAAACCAATTGAATATGATAACATTAATCAAAGCAAGGATGTGACAAACTCAAAATTCCATCAAGCATCATAAAAGCATATTCATCACTTTTAAGATATAACTATAGAGCATAGCGATGAACAATGGTAAATTGCAATGCATAAGAATATTACTTGGCAATGCATGCAATTTCCAAAGTGTCAAAATCATATGAATACAACATCTAAGATATCCATCAACCATATAGAAATACAATGAATGGATTTCAAAGATATTCATATGATCAAGAACACTACTTATGAGGTTGAAACATGTATAAGGATGAGATCAAGAGTATCTACATGAATCAACATCATAACCATCCAAAAAGAAATGACTATAAAGCATAGAGGATGGATTTGGGTTCTAGTATGGTTTCTACAAATACTACTAATATCACAACCATACATGGAACCAATTGTCATTTGCATATAAAAAGAATAACTAAATAAGCAAAGATGCAAACAACATACATTTCCAATTCTAAGATAATGAAACCAAAAGAAAAGGAAATGAGAATCATGGAACATGCTTTGATGAATCTAACTAATGAAGTTAAAGAGCATTTCCAATCAAACAATCTTCAAATCATTATGATAAACAAAATCCAACAATGAGCATAAAAAGAATGATTTTGAAGAACAACTTTCAACATTGTATATGAAAAGATATAACTTAATTGAAACACATACAAGTTGAATTTTCAAAACAATGATTTTCCATATACAAGTATAACTTAGAAGTCCATGGAAAAACTTGAATTGAGTCAAATCATTTGTTCAAATAGTCTTACCAAGATATCTACACAAATGATTCAACAACACTTGATCATGAATAAATCTAGCTATGAAAGCTTTTAACATCACAATCAATTAATCATGTAAAGAAATGCAATGCAAGGCATATAACTTAATGTGTGCAAAAAGCAAATCAAACATGAAGAGATTATAATCAAAAGATTTTGAAAACCATGATATGTAACTAGAAGGGTGCATGAAGTCAAAATCAATTGATCATAAAGAAGCAATGCATTTTATGAAATGTAACTAAGAAAGAACAAAATGCAAGGCAACATGACCAACAAAGTGATTTAACTTAAAAAGAATAGGTTGGTCAAGTAGGGTCAAGGCCTTAAGGTTTGTCTAAGAAGATAACTTTTGGAATCCACCTAAGGTCTTGGGAGGGTTGAACTTTGAGGTCTATTTTGGGCTTCTCACCAACTATAGGAGATTTAACTTGATAAATTTTCAATTTGAACTTATCACCATGATATTTAGATTTTACTAAATTTGGCTTAGAATGGTGATTTGTCTTTTGAAGTTGGTGAGTTTTCTTCTTAGGGGATTGATTCATTTTTCTTTTCTTCTTATTTTCTCCCTTTCTTTGACTTTTGAAATTTAGATTTAACTTTGTAATTTTCTTCAAAAGTTCTTTCATGTTTTGACTTAAGGGAGGTAGGTTGAGAAGCTTTTTGTTCTTTGATTCTTTCAAGCTTGGTTTAACTTGTTTAAGCTTTTTAGAATCTATCTTAGGAAACTCCATTTTAAATGATTTTACTTGTTTAAGCTTTATGGAGTCTTCCTTGGTTTTTAGTGTCTTACCCTTCAAGTTTGATTTTACTTTCTTTGGTTCAAAGATGGGATTAGACACATTGCTTCTTCTTCTTAGTTTGCACTCAAACCTAAAGTGTCCTTCATTGCCACAATAATCACATTTTGTTTTAGGCAAGGGACAAAGAGTGCTAGAGAAAGAGGACTCACCTTTCACAAAAGTGTTGGTGAATTTAGGGTCATATGACATATTCCTATTAAATCCAAGACCCGTCCTATCTCCATGAGATTTACCCAATTTGAATAATTTTTCAAGTTTCTCTTCACTTTGGGTAAACTTGCACTCATACTTTTGTTTATAGTTTTCAAGTTGAGTGACTTTGGTTATAAGGATTGAATTTTCATGTTTGACTTTTGAAAGTTCATTTTCAATTTCCTTATAATTGTTTAGCTCTTCATAGGCAAGTTTTAATTCAAGCTTTAGTTCATCAATAACATTAGATCCAAGTTCTTTTGTTTTTAACTTACTTTTGATCAACTTGGATTCTAAGTTGTCAATGTCTACATCTTGTCTTTTAATAGTATCTCTTAGGTTCAAATTTTCATTTTTAAGCTCATCACAATTTATCTTAATCTCATTTGATTCATCTTGAGCATTAGATAAATTTTCCTTAGAGATAGTCAATTTAGATTCAAGATTGTTAAAGTCTTTATCTTGCCTTTTTATTTGATCTCTTAGAATTAAATTTTCCTTATTGACATTATCATAATCCATCTTTAATTCTCTTAGTTCATCTTGAATGTTAGATAGATTATTTAAAGAGATCATGAACTTAGATTCTACACAATTTATAAATTCATCTTTTTCTCTAAGTTCATTTTTAGAAGAGTCTAATTCTTGGTTTAGCCTTATAGATTCTTCTTTTAATCTTTTATTTTTCTTGGAAACCTCTAAGGACCATGTGTACAATTCCTCATAGGCTTCAAGTTCATCATATTCTTCTTCTTTTAATTCAAGTTGAGATTCTTTAATTTCAATGTTTGAATCTCCATAAGATGGAAGAATGAGGGGTCTAGAAGAATCTACAAAGTCTAGCATAGTGGAGTCCATTCTAATGATTTTCATATAAGAACAACTCTAGGGTTTTAACTCTAGGTTTTTACACCTAATCAAGAGTTCCAAACACTTGATCCTAAGGGATTAGAGCACTTGGCTCTGATACCAATTGAAAGTCCACGAGGATCCTAACCCTAGAGGGGGGGGGGGGTGAATAGGGTGAGCTACAACTATGACCAATTTACACCAATTTTAACTTCTTAATATAAACTAGTCACATGTGATGATTAAACAATCAAAATGCGGAAGCTAATAAACAATCACCACACAAGCAATCACCACAACACCAAGGTTTATAGTGGTTCGGCCTCAATGCCTACATCCACTACCGGCTTGTGATCCAATCACCCCACCGGATTTCCACTATTTATGCTTTTAACTAGGCTAAGCAATAACCCTTACAAAGTTGTTTTTCTAGGCTCAACAACAACCTTACAATGTGCTTTTCTAGGCTAAGCAATAACCTTTACAAAATGCTTTTCTTAGGCTAAGCAATAACCTTACAAGATGCTTTTCTTAGGCTAAGCAATAACCTTTACAAATCAATATTTCTCTAAGAAAGTGTTTACTCAACACTCTAAGAGATTACAATTTAAGCTCAAATAAATTGCCTCTAAATAGGCGGATATGAAAATGTAAATCCTAACTCACACAAACACTCAATGAATGCAAAGGTGTATGCTTATGAAGTGTGTGTGTGAAAACTTCAATCAAGTTTAAAAGTAAGCTCAATCAATTTATGCTTAATGCAATTTGAAAGTTTAAGGCATAAAAAGATATGATTGAAGTTCTATGCAAATCACTTGAACAATTGCACACTTGTGAATGATGTGAAAATCTAAAGATCACAAGTTGTATGAAAGTGTTTAAGCCTAATCAAGTGATGCATGTGCAATGTTGTTTTCAAAACTAATTTGACTAAAGATTAAATGAATGAAAACAACAAGGGATGTTTCAACCAAGTGAAAGAATCATGCAATGAAAGAAATCAAAGATTTAGGCTAAGCATGATTAAGAAAGTTTAAAACAAAACTTGGGTTGAAATCAAAGTGATGAATCCAATCTTGAATATCAAAGATGAAAGGAAGAAAGGATTCAACACATCATTGTTATCATGCTTGAAATCATTTTCCAAAGATTCAAATAAAGCACATAACCAATGATTAATTAAAAGTAAAACTTACTTGGAGATTTAACTTAGTTGATCCAAGCTTAAGCTTTACTTAATGACCCCTTTTATGTCTCTTGAATCATCCCCTTTGTCTTGTCTCAAAGCTCCTCAAAGAAGGCTTCAAAATCTCCAACCAAAGACAAAGGAAAGAACTCATTTATATCCCCAAAACAGCCCAACGGCAGTTTACCCGGTCAACCGGCCATGACAGGCAGGTTGACCGGCCAAACACAACGGTCATAAAAAGAGCCGTTTGGCTTCAGGAGCCTGGTTGACCGGCCAATTTGGCCGGTTGACCGGCCCTCTTGGCCGGTTGACCTGCCACACATGGCCGGTTGACCGGGCCTGCCCAGAATTTCCCATCTTTTGGGTTTCTTGAAGATTTTCTTTGGGGATCTTTTGGGCCAAATAAAATCAAGCTTTTTCACATGTTTTAAATCATTCAAAGATGTATAAAAACATGAAAAACACAAAGCCTAAAATGATTCAAAAGTTTAAAACCAAAAGGCTAGCTTGATTTGTAGAAACTCTTTTCTAATGAAATTGCATGCACAAATGATTCTTTTTGTGATGAATGCATGCAAAGCTCAAACCTAAATTCACAAGAAGATTTTCCAAATCTAATGCACAAGGAATTTGGTTTTCAAAAGAGTTTTGGGTTCTAAACTCAATGCATCCAAGTTAATGACCAAAACATGCATAAAACAAAAACTCTTCCAAATCAAAAAACCAATGCATGTATAAAACTAGATTTCAAGATATTTTAAATCAATGCATGTGTGTGAATTCAAATGATGCCAATATGCAAATGCATCCACCAAATTGCAAAAACAAAATACCTAACAAGTGGTGTTCTACAGAATTTTGTCCACATTTGTAATAATATTTTACTGGTTTGGAGTTTGGGAGTCAAGGGGTTTTCTTTTCTATGTTTTCTTCAGTGAAGAAGCCAAAACGTTTAATAGTGTAATGCCAGATCCATATCAAATTGTCTTGAATAACCAGTCGTATCAGTGGGCCATGCGTAATCTGAGCTATTTGCGCACGAGTTCACCGAAAAATTGAACCCAATGACCTACAATAAAGACACCCAATGAATAAGTACTAAATTGACATAGTAGACTTGAGGCCTTTTAGCAGCAGTTTGTGATGTCTGATGCTACAAGATACAAATAGCAGCAGACAATTATAAATATAATATTGAAAACGCTATGAATCAGTAGCGGCAGATTATAATAATGAGTGGCGGTTTACAACCGCTGCTATTGATAATTTTTTAGCAGCAGACCCAATTCTGTTGCAAATACAATCAGCGACAAGATCTTCAACGACAAAAGTGGCGGCGGACATTTTTCCGCCGCTAAAGGTATTAGTGGCAGTTTTCATACATATAGCAGTGGTTTTTATCCGCCGCTAAATGTAATTTTTCTTGTAGTGCATAGAAGTTCTCTTAATTGCACAATTATTTTCGGATTTTTCAGGGGTAGAAAATTGAAATGGTCAGAACTTTCAACCTGAATGTCGGATTAGTGGAATCTACATACCGTTGGAAAGCTCTTTTCGAGTAGATATCCGTGGAGCCAAGATTTCATAAATCAGAGCTATATCGAGGAATATATGACCTCCGGAAGTTGGCTGTTATAATTTTATGCGGGAATTACGTTTTCAAAATTGGCAACTTGAAAGATGTTTGAGGAGTTCAATTTGGCAAGACTTGGAGTCTAAGAGACCACACTTAGTAACAAATCCTCTTCAATTCAAATTCTTTCCAATTGTGAAGCCTAACTTGAGTCCTAAGCAAGAAATCTTTACCAATAAGGAAACAAGTCCTAAAAGAGAGGGGGATTCTTTGCTAAAAAGGATGCATCAACATCTATAAAGCCATTCTTCACCAAGCATCTCAGTACAACCCTCTCTTGTCTTCCTTTCTTTCTCTCTTCCTTTCTTCTTTTCTATTAGATTATTTTTATTTTTGGTAGCCTTGGGCCATGTCCAAGGATTTATTTTGAAGGAGAAAATTTGTGAAGGAGAAGTTGTAAAGATGCAATTTTTAATGATAAATCAAGAAGCATTCTTTGCAATAGCAAGCTAATTTTATTGATTAGAGTTATGGATGAAGGTAAGTAATTGTCTTTTTATTTTTTTAGTAATTCTAATTTGTGTTCCATGATTATGTGCTTAATGATAATTAATAGGCTTGTCTTTGTGCCCTAGGCAAATCTCTATTTTTATTTCTAAAAATAAAAATTAGTTTGTGACTACTCATGCTTAGGTTTGATAGGCCATGCTTAGGATTTAGATCTTTTGATAGTTTATGCTTACTTTTGATGGGTGGTGCTTAAATTATTTTTATTCTTTTATTAGATGAAGGAAGTGTTGAGTTTTGAATTTTTTTATGATTAAAAAGGGATTTTAAAAGTTAAAATTTTCAAATTAAAAACATTGACTTGTCTTTGATTTGAAGTAAAAATTGGAACAAGTTAGGGTTACTTGATAAATAATTGATGGATGCTTATTGGATTCCTATGCTCTAATCACCTTCATTAATTGGTAGATTTCGAATTTCTAAATTAGTTGCTTATTTTAATATCTAAAAACTCAAAACTTTTCTTAATTGTTAGTTAATTAGTTTTCTTAATTTAAAAGTTTCTTTAATTAGCTCCCTGTGGGTTCGATCCGTTCTTGCCACTGTCTCATCTAGACACCGTGCACTTGCGGATTTTATAATTGATAAAGATCACATCAGCCTGTGATTTGAATTTAAAGTTAAGATGATAAATCTTAGCTCATTAAAGATTAGATTAGAAAATCAAATTCTCCATCATTATAGAAAATTTAAATGAAGAGATTTAGGGAGGAGATTTGGAGAGGTGTCATGCGCAGGCTCAATAAACAAAAATATAATGCAATTATTAAAGTTATTGGAAAAGAATAGATTTTAGAGAAATGAATAAATTGTTTAGATCTATTATATATATTGGGTCAAAATTACTTTTTTAAATACATATAAAATTATATATAAATGCATTCATAATGAGCATATAAATTAGAATAAGCTAATAGAGAAAATATCTATTGAATTTAGTTTTAAAAAAAAAACAAAGGAAGAAAGAGATCAAATAACTATGGGTCCAAGTTATGTAATCACCCACTAAACCATAACAACATCTCAAAAAATAAATTCAACATCAAACCCAAAAAAAAGAAAATCTAAAAGAGAATAAAAAAGAAATAGGTAATTATATTGGAAAGTGAGCTCCATCTTATGCACATATAGAACTTAGACGGAAATACTGTTCTGGTGTGAGTTTGCAAAACTCAAAACATCAAATTCCTATTTCTCTATACCCGTGATGTATGAAATCAGCAATAAAGGGGTGGCAAGGAAGAAGAGTCATGACCAAATGCCAAGCAGTTATGACCACTCCGGGGCCCACCACATGTTAGAAATTACCTTTTAGTCACATTTTAATTATTCAAATATAATGCACATTAAAACATTTAGATGTAAAACTATAAATGCAATTGAAATTATTAGACCTGTTGAAACAGTCAACTTGTAGTTCCATGGACCATATTTGATAATTATGAGTTAACTGGCAGGTGCATTGTCCATATGACCGCAAAAGGCCTAGGCCGGGCAGACTGAATCTTTCCAACTTGAAATTGTTTAATTATCAGGTCTAATTTTTAGCCCAGGATGTAGTCAATGGGCCAAACGTAAATTCAGAGCCTAAACATCTGCTAACAGATAGGCCCAATGGGCTTATATGTGTCAGGCTACCTGGGCTGTACAATCGGATGCTTGAGATTGGTTTTTGGCAACTTCTTTTTTTGTTAAAACTGGATGATTTCGTTTAAGAGGAATAATGAAAGGCTAACATTATAGTTCCCTCCACAACCATATGAGCATCCACCAAGTTCACAATTTTAAAATATGACAGCAAACATTCTATAGGCCTAGTAAAAGAAAATGCAAACCCATCTTTTTTTAAAATATGACAGCAAACAGTGCAGATAGCGCCGGTCTGGTCTAGCCTGGCTGACTTAAAGTTCTGAGAGAGAGAGAGAGAGAGAGAGAGAGAGAGATCTTTTTGGTGTCCCTTCTTGGTGTCCCTTCTTTTTTCTGGGTTTTGTTTGTAATGGGTTGGAGATATCGAGTAGGATTGTTTTCATATGGGTGGCGTCTGCAGAAGTCACACAGGTGACTCTCCTTCGCGCGAGGCTCTCCTCTCTGTAAGATTGAACTACTATGGCTCTGTTATTTGTTGTTTTGATAAGTTTTTTTGTGATGGAGGAAGCTTTTTGAACTATTATTAGTCTGTTACTGGTTAACCAAAATCATCCTCGGTGTTTTGGGGGAGAGAGAAAAATGCAAAAGGTGACGCAGATCTGTATGTGAAAGAAGAAGAAAGAGAAGGAAGTAAAGAGAGGAAAAGAAAAGAAGAAGAAGTGCAGTGTAGATGGTTATGCAGGTGGCAGTGCAGGGAAAAGGGAAAGAACAGGGAGGCACCCTTACCTTTGATGAAGTTGCACGATGACTGCTGCCACTGCAATGTCAACAGAAACAGCAGAAGTTGAGGCAGCAGAAGACAATCTGGCATTTGACGAAACCAGATCCGGAGACTGGTTTTGGTTGATCTTGACGAAAAATCTTGAAGCAGAGAAAGATCCTGACGAAAAATATCTTAAAAGTAGAGATGGGCGATGGAAGAAGATGGGCTGGAAGAAGATGGGCACAATGACAACTTGAAGCAGAGAAAGATCTTGACGAAAAATCTTGAAGTAGAGAAAGATCCTGACGAAAAATATCTTGAAGCAGAGATGGGCGTCGGAAGAAGATGGGCGTTGGAAGAAGATGGGCTGGAAGTAGATGGGCACGAAAAAGAATCGCCGTGAGATGATACGGAAGATTGGAGGGGATGGAGAGATTTTAGGGAGATAATTTGAGGAGATAATATGATGGTTCTCTAAAGGCTCTCTTGTTTTTATTCTTTTGTATTTCTCTGACAGGAGAGACTTTTCAGGGCTTGGGTGGAACCCCTCACAGGCCACTCTTCCTTTGCTTTAATATCATACATAATATATATATATATATATATATGTATATCGATTGAGTCATATTCGAAAGACTGCAGTTGTAATTGTACTTTTGATCACCGATGTGTGTAGAGACTGTAATATTTATCGATCAGTTTATGACCGCCGACGTGATTAAGATAGTTAGGGTTGACCACCCAAAGCAGTGACATTGCTTCTGTGTGATTATTGTATTGCTCTATTGTGTAGATTGGATTGAGGTTATACGTTCTTTTCGTCATTATCACAGTGTTATTCTTTTATGATCATTATTTGTCATTACTCACATTGATCTTGTGTTTTATTTATAAATTATGATTTCGTGCTTGCTGTTTACCTTGTTTATTGGTGCATAGGTACCGACCCCTACCCTACCGTGGAGACGGAGGAGGCCAGGGTCAAACGTTTCAAGCGTTTGAGCCAGTTGTTGAACCTGAGTGGAGAGTCGGAGAAGGCTACGAAGTTGTCTGAGTCGCGGAGTGACTTTCATCATAGATACTATGTTAGTAGCAAATTATTCATAATGAACCTACTTTTATTTACTTGGTTAGGTTATTTTGGAAACTTTAACCTTAAATATTTACTTAATTAGTTATTTGTTGGTTTGATTTTGAATACTGATACCAATTGATATAATGCTTCCCCAAAGATTTTATTATGACTCCTCATGTTTCAAAATTTTGTGAGTCCATAGTTGGGAGCTTGTGTCGGATTAAACACAGGATATTGAATGTTTATTCTTATATTTCACGTCTTTCCCTGGTTGTAATTTTGGGAACGTGACACAGTTCTCTTTGCTTCCGGGAGTTGCTTTGGGAGAGAGTTGGATTTCTCCTGAAGATGTACGTAGAACCAGACTAACTAATTCTTGCTCTAACTCTAATTACATGCTCGTAAAGCGTTTTGTTTAAAATGCAACTCTCATGGGGACCCCTTCTCGAAGACGTCCCATGACTCGATGATAATGGCCTTAAAGAATCAAATAGGTTGACATTTACTCTCATCTAATATTGTTTAGTTAATCAATATGCATCAATGATTCACAGATAGGTTAATTTTTAAATCTAGTATAGCTAACAAACCCATATCACATAGCAGTCTGGCTCAATCAATTAAGCAACAAATTCAGAAAGGTTTGTATATGACGCGTCGGACGCATGGTTCAAACCAAAGGATGTGATCACAGCCAGAAGCAACTCTGTGGTACGATTTATTTTCTCCTCATAATTGTTTCAAATTCTAGATTTCCATCTTATGAGAGCCTAAATGTACATTTAAGGCCCCTAAAAGATGACTGTGTTACACCTTGGAATGGTAGTATATGACCTTATTTGTGTTATTTCAATGTTTGCAGGTGTTTTAGGTGAAGAAAAAGAATTCAGAGCTAAATTGGAGAAAAATAAAACCATCAGGACGAACCGGGACAAACTGCCTCCGGGTGTCTGGCGTCTGGACACCAGACCCAACGAGCAACCTCTAAGCAGGACGCCAGACACTGGGCGTCTGGACGCCAGACCCAACGAGCGACGTCCAAACTATTGCCTGCTGGCGTCTGGACACCAGACACCAGACACTAGGCGTTCGGACGCCAGACCCAGAGAACAACGTCCAAACATGACGTCAGACATTGGGAGTCTGGACGCCAGACCCAGTGAACGGCGTCCAAACATGATGCCAGACATTGGGAGTTCGAACGCCAGACCCAGCGAGCAACGTCCAAGCTACTGCTAGCTGGCAATCAATTACCTTCCGGCCTCCACAATCTACACCTTTTTTTTCTGTTTTGAATGGGACGTTGGTCATCTCCTACAAATTCATGCAAAGTAGAGCAAGAGTTTTTAAGCTTGCAAGCAGGTTACTTCCAACATGCCAAGGTCATTGTGAATTTATTTACTTGCTGACCTGAAAGATTGGTCAGAGGAAGGGAATGATCCAATTTTATTTTGCCACTAATTAATCACATTTTCTGACTCATCATGAATCTATATCTATTTCATGATTGATTTATCTTCTATTTTGTCAGTTTTGTGCCTGTCCATCCAGGTGATGGACTACTTTATCATATTTTTTTTATTTTTTTTTAATTTTTGATTTCGTGGAGACTCAAACTCATACACCCTTGCCCACTACTCATGTCTTTAACCCATTGAGCCATGAGATTCTTCTTTTGCTATATGGGGGCCTCACCACACCTTTTCTTTTGCTAGAACTAAGATATGAACATGTGTTTTTGTGATATGGGAATTTTCCTGTTTCATACCTTCAAAAGTGATGGTTCAAAAACCTCTCTCATTAGTGCTTTAGTTGGTTGCAAGTTGCAACTGAAAGCTTTCATCTTTGGAAGGAACTGATATTCTGTTTCTGTGGCCTTTCCTTGTTTGGTGATTGCATCTTTGCCATCAAAATTAGAAAATAAAGAAAAAGAAGAAGGAGGTAAGTAAAATACATTTCTTCCTCTTTTCGATAGTTCACAACTTAACTGTACAATTTGTTTCATAAATTCGGGGGGGGCCCAAGTTCATCTCTTTGAGTAAAGCATCAATGATCTCTACAACTTTCTTAAACTGAACCCAAGGTTCTCCAAACTTCTAATTATGAAGCCTCTTGGACTTTCTTTTCCTTGTTTTTAAACTCTTTCAAGGTAGGAATTCGGAATATGGTGCTAGCTAGTTGAAACTGTAATTAGATTGTGGATTATCAGATGATCGAAAACTTTAAAACAAATTTATGTTCTACCAAAAAAAAAAAAAAAAAAAGAAATAAGATTTATGAGATGCTCCGTTCAGACACACTGAAGCAATGGCCGCCTTATCAGACTTCATGGGTATTTATTATCAATGCTCTCTTTTCATTTATGTATTGACTTTGATTGACTATTTATTCGGAGTCAATCACATGGGGATTATATGATGATGCTCATGTGGCTAACACCAAAACGGTGAGGGTGATCAAGACCACTGCACATCTTTTTGATCTTACAAGATGTTTACTATTCTACTCCACTTAAGAAATCGATATGACGAACCTAGTACTCTCCAATAAAAAGAAGACTTTCCTATGACATTGCAGAATTAGAGTTAGCACAAATTATGTAATTATTGTATGGTTGGATTTTTCATTTACACACATGGACCAGCAAGTGCTGGAGATTAGTATGTATGTACTCAGTTACACGCTAAAATAGTGGTTATGACAAATGCCCCCACTTCTATCTCTCATAGTAAGGTAAGAGATGCTCTCATAAGAGCACCTCCTTATATATATATATATTATATTATATTATGTATTGTTAATGTGTATAAGTCTAAAATAGTTTAGCCCCACCTAAATGAAAATCCTGAGTCCTAACAGCAAAAATCTTCTCCATGGAATTTGTCGCATACAATTGGCCCTAATTTACATGTACCATAAAAAGAAAGAGGTTGTTATATGAGCACATCAAGAGATAGTAGCCCCGCCTCAGCCTGTGGATTCGACTCATAAGGCTGTCTCTTTCCTTTCCTTTCTTTTTCTAGGGAAAATGAACATCATATTTGAGCATATCGTGTAAAAAACAGAGTCCAAACTCTCTAGTCTCTGACTCATGCTTCCCCTAGGTTAAGAGAATGCAATTCCACAGTAAATCTCCCTTATTAAAAATCCAAAACCTTTCCTTTCCTTTCCTTTTCTTTTTCAGGGGAAAATGAACATCATATTTGAGCATATCATGTAAAAAATAGAGTCCAGACTCTCCAATCTCTGACTCATGCTTCCCCTCGGTTAAGAGAATGCAATTCCACAGTAAATCTCACCTATTAAAAATTTGAAATAGTGAAATGAAAGCTCTCCCATTCAGTTGGATATTCCACCATACATGGAACCAGACATGCTCCAAGTGTGTCCATGTGGCTCAAAAAGTTGATATTTGGCATGAGAACACAATCAATCTCACAGTACGCCCGCTTTAGCCTTAAATTAAACCATTCACACAACAACCCACTGAACTAGTGGCTGCCCAATTTAGCAATGTGGGTCTTCTTATTGGGCCATAGACTGGCCCTTGTGGCAGGGCTTTAGTGATGCAAAGAGTTGCAGATGATGAGTCCCAAGGAAGATGAAGGGCCTTCCAAGAGAACTCAGATATAGTAATAAATGTGCCTTTTTACCGTGCCCATCATTTTTTATAGCACCGATGATTACTGGTAATGGGCCTACATGGATACAACAAATATGTATATTCTACTATGATATGTATATATATATTTGTATATTGATTGGGTTATATTCGAACGACTGTAGTTGTAATTGGACGGTTGATCACCGATGTGTGCAGACATTGTATTAATATCTGAATTGATTGTTTGACCGATATTCCGGATTATCAATCGGTTTATGACCGCCGACGTGATTTACATAGTTAGGGCTAACCACCCAAAGCAGTGGCATTGCTTCTGTGTGATTATTGTATTGCTCTATTGTGAAGATTGGATTTAGGTTATACATTCTTTTCGTCATTATCATAGTGTTATTCTCTTATAATCATTACCTGTCATTTCTCACAATGATCTTATATTTTATTTATAAATTATGCTTTCGTCCTTGCTGTTTACCTTGTTTATTAGTGCATAGGTACTGGCCCCTATCCTGTCATGGAGACGGAGGAGGATCAAACGTTTCAAGCGTTTGAGCCAGTTGTACCACCTGAGTGGAGAGCCAGAGAAGGCTACGGAGCTGTCTGAGTCTGCGCCGGAGTGACTTTCATCATAGAGACAATTTTAGTAGCAAATTATTCATAATGAACCTACTTTTATTTACTTGTTGTTTAGGTTATTTTGGAAACTTTAACTTTAAATATTCAGTTAGTTATTTGTTGGTTTGATTTTGAATATTGATACCAATTGATATAATGCTTCCCCAAAGATTTTATTATGGCTCGTCATGTTTCAAAATTCTGTAGGTCCATATTTGGGAGCTTGTGTTTCATTAAATAAAGGAAATTGAATGTTTATTCTTATTTTTCACATCTTTCCCTGGTTGTAATTTTGGGAACCTGACACTGTTCTCTTTGCTTCCGGGAGCTGCTTTGGAAGAGAGTTGGATTTCTCCTGAAGATGTACGTAGAACCAGACTAACTAATTCTTGCCTAGCTACTACTCTAACTCTAATTACATGCTCATAAAGAGCTTTGTTTAAAATGCAACTCTCACCACGACTCGATGATAAGGGCCTTTAAAGAATCAAATAGGTTGACATTTAATCTCATCTAATTAATACTGTCTACTCAATCCCATATTATCTATCGAATGGGATTGAGCTTGGTTCAAGCCATGGTACTATTGTTATAAATTAATCTTGTACATCGATCTTTATCTTACGTGATTTACATATAGAGGGTTGCTCCCCTACACTGCAGCCCTCTTTAATATCAGCTGCAGGCATATGAGGGGAGCAATGTAGGGCATGTGAAGGCATGGTTTCACATGCCTGCAGCTGATATTAAGGAGGGCTGCAGTGTAGGGGAGTAGCCCTCTCTTACATATATATATATATATATATACATACAGTGTTAACTATGCATATCGTCCTATTCCGACTTGTTAAAAAATCACTAGTGGGTTTTTGTTCAAGCCAAGAAAATACTATCTAGCTTGTGCCTGGTTCTGAACCACCTTATGTAGTAAGGGGGAGATTGGGCTCATCCAAATAAAGCCTGGCCCTACTATATGACATCCAAAAAGAAATGATTAACTTGTTTTCTTTTATTCTTCTTCCCACAAAGTAACTAAAGAATGGAATTGATGCTTGTGTTTGACATTTCTTGCAGCTGGGGAGGGCAGGAACTTGACGTTTACTCAAGTCTAACTAATGGCTTTAAGAAGTTGAGAATTAGTGAGGTAAAATTTATGTAAAACTATTTGAATAAGTTGAGAGTGTTTACTCGCTAAGTGGGATCGGCCTGACAATAAGGGTGTGTTAGGCATCTTGCCATTCGGATGTTCCATGTTTCCATGAGATACGGCTATGAAAAACATGTTTGGTTAGTGTAAATCATTGTTCCAAATTTTGTTCTCACGATAAGGAATCACAAGATCTTAACCCGCGGGCATAAGAAAGTTGGAACAAAAAAATTTGTTTTTTTATGAAACAACTTTCTGCTTGCAAAGCCCATTGATATCGGGTTGAAAGTTTTGGCCCAAACCTAGAACATGATATTGATCTCTCTACATTCTTTCTTGTGAATGGTTATGGAAGGTTTGCTTGCACTTCGTTGGTTTCACATAAAAAAATGTCCTATTTATTTTAGGGATTTTTACCAAACGGGATATAAAAGTGAATTCGACACTATGCACAAAGCAAATCATCTGTTTGTGGTACATGGTTTCACATTGCTAATCATAGATTCTACTAAATTGAAGAACATCGACACTATGCACGATCTTATTGAAAAGAAAAGAGAAATCAAACATTAAAGGGCCAAAAGGGTTTCTACATGCATTAGCACACAAATCAAGAAAGAATACAACTATTAAATCTACAAATTATGGTCAAGCACTTGCTTTAGGTCCGCGGCTGAGGGAGACGGTCTAGAGTTCCTATTTCCAAAGCCCAAGATGCTAACCAGAGAAAAGTTGGAAGAGAGAGAGAGAGAGTTGTGTGTGAAAATAAAAGAGTGTGGTGGTGGTGTATAAATAGGGAATGAGAATAGGAGTTGTAATCTGACTTAAATTCTAAAAAGAATAGAGTTTGGGTTCTAAAAAGATAAGAGTTTGGATTAGAGAAGAATTATACCACTAAACTGGGCCCGGGTTAACTATGGGTTAAGACACCTATCCAACAAGCCTAACTCACCAAACTTAAGCCTAACGTGGTCCCCACTTAGACTAATCGCGTATTTAACTGAAATACAATAAATTACATAATAATAATAAAATAAATAATATATATAATGAAATAACCAAAACGTCACAATATGAATCTGAAGCCACGGAATTCAACATGGTTGCAGAAAGCAGATATTCTATTTGTGGTACATGGTTTTTTTTTTTTTTTGTCTCCCTATCATCCTAATTCACTACATGTGTGTAAGATCAAACTTGATGAGCACATCAATGGTAGTATATGACCTTATTTGTGTCATTTTAATGTTTACACGCGTTTAATTTACGTGAAGAAAAAAAATTCAAAGTTAAATTGGAGAAAAAATAGAACTATCCGGACGAACCGGGACATTCTGCCTTCGGGTGTTCGGACGCCAGACCCAATGAGTGACGTCCAAGCACTGGGCGTCCGGACTTCAAACCCAGCGAGAGATGTCCAAGCTACTGCCTATAGGCTTCTAGACGCTAGACCCAGCGAACAACGTCCAAGCTACTGCCTACTGGCGTCCGGAACTCCAAACACTAGGGTAACAAAGTCATTGTACTGGGGTAGAGTGGATTCGTACCCTAAGATCTTTTCCTCGATTGAATCAAACCTTTTTTTTTTTTTTTGCTAATATAGGAATCAAAACCTCAAATCAACACTTCGTTCTCTAGTAGGATTTATTTAGGAATTTGGAAACAACGCAATTTAGCCTTTTGTCCTAGAAGATTCGACACCCGGCTAATATCACTATTCTCACGAGTAGAGGTAGTAGCTAGGTATAATTTATATTTGCAAATCCTGTTATGGGACTGTCAAATTTGGGCGTCGTTGCCTGGGAGAATTAGCATGGTTCTTTATTTCTTTTGAAAATTCCAACATTAATTTCTATTTTTCATATTTTTATTTTACTTTTTCATCTTTACTCACATCTTTTGCTATCCTTATTGCAAGTTATTGACTCTAGCATTAAAAATAAAAATAAAAATCCTAGAGTTTGTGCAGGGATCCAAGAGAGTTCACAAAGGACAAAGTAATAATAGTTGTTCACAACTAATGGCTTTAAGAAGCCGAGAATTGATGATGCAAACCTTTATGCTAAAACTTTTTGAATAAGTTGAGAGTGTAGGTCTTTTACCAAAAAAAAAGTTTAGAGTGTTTACTCGCTGAGTGGGATCGGCCTGACAGTGGGCATTGTGCCATTCGGATGTTCCATGTTCCCATGAGATGAGGCTATGAAAAACAAGTTTGGTTAGTGTAAATCATTGTTCCCAATTTTGGTCTCACGGGAAGAAATTACAAGATCTTAACCCACAGGCATAAGAAAGTTCTAACAAAAAATCTTTTTTTTTATTTATATTTTTACGAAAGAACTTTTGGGCACAGTTGGTTCCTACTTATCTCTTATAGAATCGTAAACCAAAATCTTGCAAAGCCCATTGATATCAGGTTGAAAGTTTAGGCCCACACCTAGAACATGATACCTTAATTGGCCCTTTTTCTCTAGGTTGGTCATCCTTGAAAGTCCTCGGGATCCTAACCCTAGAGGGGGGGGGGGGTGAATAGGGTGTGCTACAAATAAGACCAATTAAGACAAATATTTTAATTTCTTAAATTAAACTAGTCACATGTGATGATAAACAATCAAAATGCGGAAGCTAATAAAACAATCATCACAAAGCAAGCACCACAACACCAAGGTTTATAGTGGTTCGGCCTCAATGCCTACGTCCACTACCGGCTTGTGATCCAATCACCCCACCGGATTTCCACTATGTATGCTTTTTACTAGGCTAAGCAATAACCCTTACAAAGTTGTTTTTCTAGGCTAAACAACAACCTCTCAATGTGCTTTTATAGGCTAAGCAATAACCTTTACAAGATGCTTTTCTTAGGCATAGCAATAACCTTACAAGATGCTTTTCTTAGGCTAAGCAATAACCTTACAATGTGCTTTTCTTAGGCTAAGCAATAACCTTTACAAATAAAGATTTCTCTAAGAAAGTGTCTTCACAAAAGATCACTCTAAGAGATACAATTTAAGCTCAAAGATGTTGCCTCTTAATAGGCTAATGTGAAAGTGAAAAACAAATTACAAACATACACTCAAATAAGTTAAAGTGTGTGCACAAGTGTATGAATGTGTTTCTTCAATCAATTTCAACAAAGAAGCTCTTAAATGAATGCATGATACATTTTAAAATCAAAGCTTATAAAATGGTGATTGAAGAGAAAACTAATCACACTAAAAGATTCAAACAACTTGAAGAAATGAAACAAACAAGTTGTATGAAAGTTAAAGTCTAAGAACACATGTGATTAGGATAAGAGAGTTTGCAAACCAATCTAATTTACCAAGAAAGATATTGAGTTTGCAAAACAACTCTTTAAAGGCTTGAAATCATGCATAAATGAAAATACCAAGGATTTGAACATGCATGAATTTCATTTGAATGGAAATCAAAATAACTATATAGGTGTACCTTTTAAAAACTCATGTATTTGATTTCCAAATAGCCCTCTAGCCTTTCCAACTTCTTCCCCTTTCTTTGGCTCCAAAATGCTCTCAAAAGTTCATGGTTTAAGCCTTGAAAAAGGTTGGAAATGAATGGACTTTATAATGAAAAAGTGTCCAACGGCTAGTCTCTCGGTCGACCAGGAACACACAACGGTCAGAAAAATGACCGTTGGGGTTCCAGGGGCCAGTCGACCAGCAGTGTCGCCGGTCGACCGGGATACAGGTCTCGGTCGACCGGCGACACTGGCACCTGTACCCCCTAGGACCAAAAAATCCATTTTTTTCACATTTGAAGGTATTTCTTTGGGAAACTTTTTGGCCACTGAATCAAGCTTGAATAACATGTTTTAAGTCATTCTAAGATGTTTAAAAACATGAAACACACAAAGCCTAAAATAATTCAAAAGTTTAAAACCAAAGGCTAGCTTGATTTGATAAAACTCTTTTCAAATGAGAATGCATACAAAAATGATTCTTTTCATGAAGAATGTATGCAAGACTCAAACCTAAAATCTCAAGATGATTTTCCAAATATAATGCACAAGGAAATAGGTTTTCAAAAGAGTTTGTATCCTAAAACAAATGCATCCAAGTTTAGAACCAAAACATGCATAAAACAAATACTTTTCCAAATCTTAAAAGCTATGCATGTATAAAACAAGATTTCAAGGTTTTCTAAAACAATGCAAGTGTGAGAATTCAAATGATGCTAAAGTGCAAATGCATCCATCAAATTGCAAATACAAAATTCCTAACAATCCTTAAGTAGAACTAGCAAAGCATACCCTTGTTTAACAAGGGCAATATAATTTATACTATTAAAAATGATAAAATTATTAGATAAGAATTAATGCCAATAATAATAACAAAAAGACGGTTAATTTCAAAATGAGAGCACTTTAATTTGTTTGAGATCAATTGAATATTTTGAGCCCTATAGTAATAATAGTGGCACTTAGAATCTAGCTTGGCCAGATTAAGCTGAGTAGAATAAAGTTAAGCATAGATTTGGCCTGTTGAGACCCTTGACAACCTGAATCTCATTGGATTAATGAGTTAAGAGTGGTGGGGTCAATTCAGGGGCGGATCCAGTTATATGGGTCTGGGGCTAAACAAGTCTTAAAATCTTTAAGAAACACCCTACAAATTGTGGAAATTTATCTGTTTTTTTTATATATTTACCCTTTCTCCTAATATTTCTTTTACAATATTGAGCCCCGACAAGTTTAAGGGGGATTCGGCGAGAGGTCCCTAAACATTTCACTTTATTGCCTTAGGTCCACAATCTTTGTTTATAGTGTGAAAGGTCCTTTTTCCAAATTTGAAAACCTAAAGTGTCTAATTTACCCTTTCTTCAAATCATATCTCATGATTAGTGGGATAAGCCATTAATAATGGTCAACTACCATTAAATTAGACATGATTAATAAAATCCCACTAATGAGATTTTCAAATAAAGTTAAAAAAACAGGAAACAAATTTCAAATAAATTTCTAAAAACGAAATAAATTTCAAACACGCAAATAAATTTCAAAAGATCCAAATAAATTTCAAAAGACAAAAATAAATTTAAAAAAATGTAAATAAATTTCAAAAGATGTAAATAAAATTAAAAAAATTAAACTCTAAAAAAACAAAAACTAATTTCAAAAAATACAAATAAATTTGAAATAACGCAAATAAATTTCAAAAAATTCTATAATATCAAAAGAACATAGAGAAATTTAAAAAGACGCAAATAAATTTCAAAAAATCTAAAAATTTTCAAAAGATGAAAATCAATTTAAAAAGACGTAAATAATTTTCAAAAGATGAAAATCAATTTTAAAAGATCCAAATAAATTTCTGAGTTTGGACAAATTTATCCAAGTTTGTGGCAAATGTATTTGCGTTTTTCTAAATTTATTTACACTTTTTTTAAATTTATTTGGATCTTTTAAAATTGATTTTCATCTTTTCAAATTTTTTAGATTTTTTGAGATTTATTTGCATCTTTTTAAATTTCTCTATATTCTTTTGATATTATAGCATTTTTTGAATTTATTTGCGTTATTTCAAATTTATTTGTATTCTTTGAAATTAGTTTTTATTTTTTTAGAGTTTAATTTTGTTTTTTTTTTATTTTATTTACATATTTTGAAATTTATTTTCGTCTTTTGAAATTTATTTACATTTTTTTAAATTTATTTTCGTCTTTTGAAATTTATTTGCGTGTTTGAAATTTATTTCATTTTTAGAAATTTATTTGGAATTTGTTTCCTGTTTTTTTAACTTTATTTGAAAATCTCATTAGTGGAATTTTATTAAACGTGACTAATTTAATGGTAGTTGACCATTATTAATGGCTTATCCCACTAATAATGGGATATAATTTGAAGAAAGGGTAAATTAGACACGAGAATTATATCTAGGGACTTCTCACCAAAATATGTCCAGTTGCATGGACTACAGGCCTTAAAAGAAAAGTTGATGGACTGGAGGCCTTACAAGTCCTATATGAGGGACCTTTCGTTAATTATCTCCAAGTTGAATTTCTTGGGCCCACCCTGCCTAGGTGTCGTATGAAAAACAAAATGGACCGAGGCTCATCATTAGATTTTATTTTCCCTTCTGTTATTAGCTCTATGCCATTATATCAACCTCAAAAATTTAAAATTTTCCAGTCAATGAGATTATTTAATGGAAGAAGATTTTTTGTCAAATACACATTAGTCTGAATAGAAGAACATCACAATGATATCAACTTAAATGAAACATCAGGACTAAATCTAAATATTCAAAAAACAAAAAACAAAAAACAAAATGAGATCAGAAATCTGACTCAACACCAACCCACTCAATTAGGTTATGGACTGACCCAATTCCTACCCTTCTGTCCTCCTTTTTTTGTTTTTGTTTTTGTGGCATGTGGTAAAAGAGTTAACTACTTGTCCCCAATTTATAGCTCAACTGATATGGAAATGGGTATCCAAGAGTGAGTGAGTGAGTTCCAATCTCAAGTGGAGCAGGGAAAAAAATTTGTGGGACTAATGCAGCTCTCTCTATCTCCTCTCTCCCATATAATGTAACATGAACAATTTATTACCTAATAACTGCAATTCTGTAAGTTATGCTGATTGTTATTTAATACAGAAGGACTTGAACCGCGCTTTAGTGCTAACGGTTGACCGCACCGGAAAGGGAAACTTCACTATAATTTAGGCCGCTGTCAATGCAACCCCTGATAATAGGGTTGGGAGGACGGTTATCCGAATAGTAGCGGCAACTTACTTGTAGGATCGGATCAAGTGGCCATTTTTATTAAGTCAATTACAATTGAAGTTTGTTTCCATCAGTATTATTGTCTAACAATATTTTAACATCATAAAGGGAAAAAAGTAATAGCAAGTGTTAGCTAGACTAACCTGACTTTTCAAGGGTAGGGTTTGATGAAAACGATAATAGCATGCAACGATACGCAGGCAACAAGAATGGTACCTACTTCAGTGTGTCGGTTGCTGTTTATGGAAATGGTTTCAGAACTTACGTCGTCAGTTTCAAGTTATGTATGAACTTAAGCACCTTTTGTTTTTGAGCTTTTCTAAAAGAATAGATTTTATTAAAACCACTGAAAGCAGAAAACTAGAGAGAAAAGGACTACATTGATGGTTTGGCAATGTTATGGCGTATGAGATTACGGTTCATTAACAAAAACAAAAAAAGTAGAATGGTTAGGGAAGAACTCTTAACAGATTTAGGTAAAGTGGAGTACCCTATAACTGAACCATGTCTAAGTGGAAAAATGGTCGAGAAACCATTTCCAAAAGGAACTAGAAGTTTAGAAATATTAATCATAATTCATTCTGATATTTATGGATCATTAAAGATACAAAATTAGAACATGTGAGAGTTTGGAGCTGCCCTTTACATGTCTTGCTACCACCACAGGAAAGATATAAACTACAAGAAAAAAACGAAGAAAAGTTGTTCTTTTGTTGGCTACCCATTACATTCTAAAGGATATCGTGTGTATGATCACAATAACATGATAATCATGGAATGAGAGATGTCTTTTTCCTTGAGGATCTGACGGTCAGTCCTAGAGTAGAACCGCAATGTGTGGCATTATATGAAATCTCTAAGGGCAACGATGCAAGCAGGCTAATTTGGGCAAGGAAACAATCGGCATATTTAGATGATTATTGCAATTTATTGGCAACAGTACAAGATTTAGATCCAAACTCATACTCAAGCGATCAAAGCGCAGGATGTGCAATATTGGTTAGAGGCTATGAGAGAGGAGATAGAATCAATTGAAAAAAACTGTGTATGACAATTGATTGATCTCCCAAAAGATTGGAAAGCCAATGGTTGTAAATGGGTTCTTAGAATGAAACTAAATCCAGATGAATTATTAGATAAATATAAAGCACGATTACTAGGTAAGGTCACGGGGACAAGGTTAACAAAGTTAATAGGGCACTGTATAAATTAAAACAGGCCTCGAGACAATGGTAAAGAAAAACTCACCAAGCCATAAGTGAATTAGGATTTATCTCCAATAATGCAGACACATGTTTCTATATCAAACGCAGTGGGAGTAGTTATTTATATTTGTCATTATATGTAGATGACATTTTGATTGCTAGTGATAAATTGGAAGCCATAAATGAAATCAAACAATGATTAAAGTCAAGATTCGAGATGAAAGACATGGGTGAGGCAGAGTATGTCCTTGGCATTGAAATAACCTGTAATCGTCCGAATAGGCTATTGACATTGTCACAAGAATCCTATTTGGAAACTGTGTTGAAACAACTTGATATGGCCGTGTAAACCAATTGACAATCTCATCTGCAAAAGCATAAAATTGTTAAGCGATTAGGGACCCACAAACGAGCAAGATAAGGAAGTGATGAGAATGAAACCTTATGCTCGAATTGTGAGCAGCATCATGTATGCGACACTATGTACGAGACTAGACCTTACATTCGCCATGGGTCTCGTATGCAGATTCCTAAGTAACCCAGGATTACAGCATTGGTATGCGGTTAAGAGGATTCTGCAGTATATTAAAGGAATAGTGAATCTTCGCCTATGTTATCATGGTGAAGTCCTGGAACTACGTGGTTACTCAGATGCAGATTGGGCCGGTGATTTAGATCATAAAAAGTCAACAACTGGCTGTGTTTAGCCTCGAAGGAGGTGCAATTTCTTAGGGTAGCATGAAACAAACCTCTATGGCTATGTCAACAGTCGAAGCAAAGTATATAGCATGCGGTGCAGCAGTCCATGAGGCTCTTTGGTTAAAATACTTCCTAACTGATTTGGGCATAATTGGACAAACATAGCATGTCCCAATGAACGTAGATATCACATTTGCTATATTCATAGTAAATGAGCAAAAGTTCAACAACCAATCAAAACATTTTGAGATAAAGTATCACTTCATCAGAGAGAAGGCTGAAAAGAATTATTTAAAAAAATTTATATACCTTTAGAGAACTTGATGGCTGATGCTCTTACCAAGGCTTTGCCTGCAAAGGTTTTTCCAAGGCATGTGACGTGCATGGAATTGAGATATGTTTGATGTACGTGGCATTCGTGCCAAGTGTGAGATTATATAAAATCGTGTGGCTTGCATATCACGGGATCCACGTCAGATCAAGTAGGGCTGATGCCAATAAAGAATACAATCCCACTTAATGTAAAACTTAATCTGGTCCCACTAATAAGACTCCCAATACGATTAGTGAATGTGGGTTTTTTGGTGAAGAAGTCTCTAGCAAGTGTGACTCTTTGGGATATGTCTATATAAAATTAGGGAGCCCTAGGGTTGATTATGATTCCATCCTATAGGAGAGTCAAGAGGTGAAGAGATCCGCAGAGCTTCCCAATCACCAGAACGCACATAGATCTCCGACCGCATGTCGGAGTCTCCACATCTAAATCCATTAATAATAAAATCTATTCTTTTAGAAAAGCTCAAAAATAAAAGGTGTTTAAGTTCATACATACCTTGAAACTGACGTTGTAGGCTCTAAAACCATTTCCATAAACAGTAATCGGCGCACTGATGTAGGTACCATTCTTGTTGCTTGTAGTACTGTTCCATGCTATTATCATATTCATGGAGCTTCCCAATCGCCAAAATGCATATAAATCTTTGGCCGTGTGTCAGAGTCTCCGCATCCAAATGCATCATATATACAGTGTTGATTACGGATATCGTCCGATTCCGACTTGTTAAAAAATCACTAATGGGTTTTGGTTCAAGCCAAGAAAATACTATCTAGCTTGTGCATGGTTTTGAACCACCTTATGTAGTAAGGAGGAGATTGGGCTCATCCAAATTAAGCCTGGAACCCTACTATATGACATACGAAAAGAAATGAATAACTTGTTTTCTTTTATATATTCTTCATCCAAAAAAGTAACTAAAGAATGGAATTGATGCTTGTGTTTGACATTTCTTGCAACTGGGGAGGGCAGGAACTTGTAGTTTACTCAGGTCTAACTAATGGCTTTAAGAAGGAATTGATGAGGTAAAACTTTATTGTTAAACTTTTTGAAGAAGTTAAAAAAAAAAGTTGAGAGTGTTTACTCGCTAGGTGGGATCGGCCTAACATTAAGGGTGTATTTGGCATCGTGCCATTTGGATGTTCCATGTTCCCACAAGATGAGGCTATGAAAAACATATTTGGTTAGTGTAAATCATTGTTTTTAATTTTGGTCTCACAGTAAGGAATCACAAGATCTTAACCCACGGGCGGGCATAGAAAACTTGGAACAAAAATTCTTTATTTTTTTATGAAACAACTTTTTGGCATAGTTGGTTCCTACTTATCTCTTATAGAATCGTAAACCAAGGATTTGGTTTAACTTGTTAAAAATATCAGTCTTAGCAAGATCATTAACGCTGATTTGGAAGACATAATTAATGAACTGAAAAGGAGGTTTAGATACCACTGACCGTTAAGGAGAAAAATCACCATTTTTTTTTCTAAACCGATAGATCATCTTCCTCTTGCTGCTACTGCATAGATCTACTCGCAAAGATTTTACAAAACCAAACTGCTCGTTGATCGGAGCCCGAATACTCTAGATATCGCAGTGCGAAGTTTGACGATTAAAAATCACGCTGCTTGCGTCATTACTGACGTCATTGTTGGCGTCACTTGCATTAGTACTACTGACATCATCCTAAGTCAGCGTTGTAGTAAATTAGGCTTGCGCTTCGGGTCAGATCCGGGTCGGGTTGCGTCTGATCTAACCCAACTTGCACGGAAGAGAGATGGTTTCCTCTCCTTTTTCTTGCACGTGACCCGAGGAGAAAAAATTAACAACACGTTGGCCTTGCTGTGATTGCAGAAGATAGGAGTGCACAAAAAATCCCTCGATCCATAAAACCATTCCAATCCGCTAATTTTTAATCGATGCAAAGGTAAACGGATTGGTGACGGATTGAAAATCTTGTAATTCGTTAGCAACGGATCGGTGATGGATTTCACCCTCAATCCGATCCAATCTGATCCATTGACATTAAATATAAATACAAAAATTTAAGGGGTCTAAATATAAGTTAAGATGTCTAAATATAAAATAAGAAAAAAAAATTAAAAGGTCAAATTTGAAATTTTTTACAACATGTTTAATATCTTTCTTTTAACATTAGATTGAAATGATTGAACAGATTAATCCGATCTGACCCTGAACTCCACGGATCGAATCGGATCGATTTTTAACAGCCACGGATTGGTGATGGATTCCAAATCCATCAATCCGTAGTTAACGGATTAGTAATGGATTTGGCCCAATCCATATCAATCCGATCCGCATACACCCTAGCAGAAAAGGTGAGCCTCTTTTATTGCACGCTTTTCGAGGCTTGAACTCGTTTTATTTGCATGTCTTGTAGTTTTATTTGCACGTCTTGTATAATGAGACAAAAAGAAAAGAGAGCCTCCGGTTGTTGACTTTAAAGCACAAAAGAGTGTCCTCTTCCTATGGGTTTGCGTGCAGAATGAAGTCATCATCTTCCTTAAGTTTGGGTTCCAGTCCTGCAGAGGAATGAAGGAGGCCGGGTTCAAATAAAAACCCTAGATCTACTTCGATTTAATTGTGACCTTGTGATCTAAATCATCAGAACGCACCAGGCCTTGCTCTGATACCACTCTGATACTAATTGATTGATTTGGATGTGAAGACTCCAACACGCAATCGGAGATTTATGTGCATTCTGGTAATTGGGAAGCTCCGTGAATCTCTTTGCCTCTTGTCTTTCCTATGGGATGAAATCATAATCAACCTTAGGGCTCCCTTATCTTATATAGACAAGTCCCAAAGTATCACACTTACTAGAGACTAATTCTTCACCAAGAAACCTACATCTACTAATCCTTTTGGGCGTCTTATTAGTGGGACGAAATCAAGTCTTACATTAAGTGAGATTGTATTCTCTATTGGCATCAGCTCTGCTTAATTTGAAGTGAGACCCATGGCATGCGGACCACACGAATTCCAACGATCCAACCACCAAAAGCAGAACACTAGAGAGAAAAGGAAAATAGTAATAAACTGACAGCAATGACTCCCTGTAACAAGACCATCAAGACCAACACAATAACCTTTTTAGACACATCATGAACCTAACAACCAATATTCACAACCATTAAGCAACAGAGCAAACAGCTGTCCAGAACAAATAATTAGGGGGGCAGAACCAGCATCCATACACAAACTAGTAGCTAATAGGCCTAAATAATCTGTTAGCTGCTTAAGGTTATTGGTTTTAGCAATGAGGACAATATTTGTTGTGTTCAAATTATTCGACAGACATTGAGTGTTAAGGACATGTTATGAACTAATTTAAGAATGTCTTATCCTTTGGTATCCCAAAAGTGATGGAACAAAGTTGAGGACAGACCGTTAGGACAAGCAGCTTTCTTTGGATTTTTGGAAAAGGCTGCTTTCCTGACTTCCTCAGCCGTAGGTAGAGAGTTTAAAAAAGTGAACTTTCCTCAGTCGAAACACCATTCTGGACGTATGTAGGAAGCTCAAGATTCGTTAATTTGTATATTGATATGATCAGAATGTTGGCTTTGGAACAATTTTGAACAGTGAAGATGACAAGTCCTTTAAATTTGAGATAGTCTCTCCTCAGGAGTGATCAACTGTTTGATAAAGTTGTGTAGGGCATATGAATTATGGCAGTCAAATGGAAAATTCTCGTATTATTATCTCCTGGGTCGAGCCATTTGGTCATTGATCTTTGAACCCCAAAACATTCCAATTGGTCTCCTTTTAAAGCATATTCTTTTGATAGTGTTTCTTCTAAACTATGAAGCTATTCAGAATTCAGGTATCTTACAACCTATCTTACAACCTATCACAGATTGGTTTGAAATATATCACCTTGGATTGATGACTCCATTCAAGGATACATCAACATAAATGCAGAGCCGGTTCTTGGCAGCGTAGGCGAGTAGATTAGCAGTTTTTCCTAATATTGATGGGAGTCCGGGTGCTGCTTTGCCTCTTTTTCATTTTCCATTCAATTCTCAAGGTGGGACCGAGGAATTTCAACTCTACCGGCTCTATGTAAAATAAATATTGGAGAAAGGGGCAAATGTAAAAAACCAAAGAAACAAAAAATAAATTTTGGTTTCCAGAATTTGCGTGAGGTTCTTAAAAATCTTAAAAACTCTTTTAGATATAGATGGGGCCTTCAACACCAGACCTTTGTACCTGGGTCTGCCCTATGTATTCTTTGCCAGATGTCCTGTTATGATAAGAGTGTCATCTGAGATTTTCAACTGATTTTGGTTGGTTCTATCATAACAAAAAAATTGATTGCTTGGTACCCTGAAAGGGTGGAATGACTAACGATAATGTTGACATTGTTATTATAGTTACTACCTTTTCAACGTACGTACATACATACATACACATATATATATAGTTATATATATATATAGTTATATATATAGAGAGAGAGGGGATCACACAGGCTGCAGCCTGTGTTATCCCAAGCTGCACGCTTGCGACGGCCCAACGCTGAGGCCCAACTTATTTCCGTTTCCCGCTCTCACGAAACCCTTTCCCCCAACTCATTTCAAAATCAGCTCTCCTCTGTTTTCCAAAACCCCTCTCCTCCGTCTCTCGTCTCCGTCTCTCGTCTCTCCTCTGAAACTCCTCTCCCTCTCGGACGACGATCGCTGCCTCTCGGACGACGACGGCCAGTCGACTCTCTTCTCTCGTCTCTCGTCTCTGTCTCTCGACTCTGTCTCTCTGTCTCTCGACGACGGCCAGTCGACGATCGCTGCCTCTCTGAAACTGCTCTGCCTCTGTCTCTCGTCTCTCTCTGCCTCTCGACTCTCTTTCGCATCTCTCTCTCTCGGACGGCGAAGATCGGACGGCGACTCCCCTGAGATCTCTCTCCCTCACGACAACGATCTCTCTCGCTCTCTGTCTCTCGCCTGATCTCTCTCTCTGCGAAGCTCTCTCGTTCGCTGCTGTGTCTCCCTCGCCTGATCTCTCTCTCAGCTCAGGTCTCTCCCTCGCTACTGTCTCTCCCCCGCTGCTGCTCATCTCTCTCTCCCTCTCTGCGGCGAAGCCCTGCTGCTGCTGCGCACATCTCCCTCTCTCTCGCCGATTGACAGGCCTGCAGAGCTGCTCCCTCGCCTAATCCCTCTCACCCCCCTCTCTCTTGCTGCAGGTAAGAACAGTTCCTTCTTGAGTTGAAATATGAGAATGCTGATGTTTTTTTTTTTTTTTTTTTTTTTTTAGTTCGTTGTATGGAATGGATGGAATTTGTGAAAATGATTGGAATGGAATGGCAGTCTTTAAATTTCCCTGTCTTTCATCGTAGATCTCATTAGTGCAGGATTTTGGTTGATTATGGAGTGGTAACTTTGGTTATTCATCATTTTGTATAGCATATAGACATGTCATATACTAGACAAGTGAGGGATTTCATTGATGTGTTTGCACTTCAGTTGAACTAAAATTGCTCTAATCTCCATTGGGAAAATCCCATGGTAGAAGCAACATGACAAAGGGTCGAAGTTACCATTTAATGGTTGAAAGGTGGGAAAATGGGCAGAAATGAGGAAGGAGCTAGAGGGTTTCAAGTTATTCAATATAACAACCATGCCAAGTAGTTTCAGAAGACCCTACAGTCTCTAGTCCTTTTTTGTAATGCCTTATGTTTTAATAAATTTATCATGCCAGCCATCAAAGAATGTATGGTGCATTACAGTCATAGCAGTGTCAAATTGGGATGTGTTCATTGTGAGGAGTTGGTCAGTTGGGTTGATTATAGTCACTAAATAACCACAAGTTTCTCTCTGTGTGTAATAATGGCAGTTTTATAGGTGACTCGGGTCATCCTAATGAATGAACCTTGATTTTTTGCATAAACTAGTGTTGGGTGGTAGATTTTGAGTTGGAACTAATATATCCAAAATTCCTTGTTGAATTAATAGGCAAATGCTTTTTAATCTTTTCTTTCCCATTGCATTTCATATGGTTGATTGATAGGTTTTCTTAAATATTTGATACTACTGTCATTTTAGAGACACGATAATTGTAAGAGGTAGCAAAATTGTTCAAAAAAAAAACAACATGCCCATTTCTTTATTTGGGTCCGTTATTCATGTCCAATTTTAATTATTTGTCATCCAGATTGCAAATGGATATGACCTCATGCTCCTCATCACCAATTTGCCACTGTCCGTTTGTAGATGAAAACATGACACCAAGATTGGGCATGCATTTTGATGATTTAGAGGAGGCATATAACTTTTACAATGCTTATGGTAAACTTGCTGGATTTAGTGTGAGAAAAGAATCTAGTAATAGAGGTAACGATGTGGAGGTTGTATGGAAAAGATTTGTATGTTCAAAGCAGGGTAAAACAGATGAGAGACACTGGATTGGTAAGGAAGTGGTTCAAAGACGTCGAATGGAAACAAGATTCGATTGTATGGCTAAGTTGCAAGTGAAATTAGATAAATCAGGTGGTTATGTGGTGTCCCAATTTGTTCCTCAACACTCTCATGCCCCCGCTACTCCAAGTAAGAGTTTTATGTTGAGGTCGCATCGTGAAGTGCCAGAATCAAAGAGAAGACTTATAAATGCATATGATGCTGCAAATGTGCGAAGCAAACAGCAAATGCAAGTGTTTGCATCGCAGTCTGGGGGATTGGACAAAATTGGATTTATAGATACGGATGCCAGGAATCACCGTAGGAATGAAAAGGAAAAGAAAAGGGGGCTAGATGGACAGTTGCTATTTCAACTTTTTGAAAACCGGAAAGAAATGGGAAATGGTTTCACATATACCATTGAGCGAGATGCAGATAAAAAGATAACGCATGTGTTTTGGGCAAACGGATCATTTCGTTCCGCTTACAAAGTCTTTGGTGATGTGGTGACATTTGATACAACCTATAAGACCAACTGTTATGAACTTATTTTTGCCGCATTTGTAGGTTGCAATCATCATGGGCAAACTACTTTATTTGGATGTGGCTTTCTACCAAATGAAAAAACCGAGTCATTTGAGTGGTTGTTTAACACATGGCTTCAAGCCATGTCATATAGTCCACCAAAGGGTATTATAACAGATCAAGACTTGGCTATGACAAAAGCCATTAAAAAGGTCATGCCAGATACTGTTCATCGGTATTGTCTATGGCACATTTTGGATAAGTTGCCGACGAATTTGGGAGGGCTTCATATTCACAATGAGGGTTTAATAGAGAAGATAAAACAATGTGTTCATAACTCAGGCACTACTGATCAATTTGACAGTTTTTGGAATCAGATCATAACAGACAATGAGCTTATGGAGAATGATTGGTTGGCGGATATATTTAGAATTCGTCATATGTGGGTTCCGACATATTTAAAGAAAAATTTCTTTGGTGGCATGTCGACGACTCAACGAAGTGAAAGCATAAATGCATTTGTGAAGCAATACGTAGAGTACAAGAATTCCCTACTTGATTTCATCTTGCGTTTTGATGCCGGGGTGGAACGTTTAAGGTATCTTGAAAAGAAGGAGGATTTTGAAAATAGTAATGGGAGGCCTAAAACCAAGACATTTTCACCAATGGAAAAGCAAATGGCCGAAGTATACACAAGGAACATATTTTATAAGTTTCAAGATGAGTTATTAACCACCATGTCAGTTGCAGAAAATATGGTTTACGAGGATGATGTCAGTTGTAAGTTCGTTGTGAAAACTTATTCCGACGAAAAGGAAATTGAAAGAGAGGTTTTATGGAAAAAAGACGAGGAGCACGCATATTGTTCTTGCCACAAGTTTGAATTTGAAGGCATCCCCTGTTGTCATGTTTTGTGTGTCTTGAAGAGATATGCTATATTCTTTTTACCTGAGCGTTACATATTGAGAAGATGGACGAAGGGTGTTAGAAGAGATGCATTTGTAGACATGGTGGAGTCGGGTGGATCAGAAGGTGTTGACCCATGCTTGGCTAGACATAGTCACTTGTCTTGTATGTTTGCAGGGCTTATTGACACAGCTAGTCAATCTAAAGAAGGTTTTGAATGTTTAATCGGTGGTCATAATGAATTGGAAATGAAATTAAAGCAGTTGATGTTAAACAATCCATCCAATTCAACCATTGATAATGGGAAGGCAGTTGTGGATAGCAATGTGGTTGAGTATAATGAGCCAGGTCATGTTGTGACGAAAGGACGCGCGAAGAGACTCAAGTCGTCCAAGGAAAAGGCAACAAAAGGCCGTCTATGTAAGGGCTGCAACAAGCGCGGTGTATCACATGACAAACGTAATTGTCCAGTGTTGTTGAACAGGTACACAATTTAATTTGATTTATGTTGTTATCCCCCATATAAGTCTAATATTTATACACAATTTCATATAAGTCTAATATTTATAAAAATTAATTTCAGGTTAGTTGATGCTAATCCAAGCCAGTCATTGGCCTCTATCGATGAAAGTAGAGAAAGCTCTGATGAAGATATCCAAGCCACTAATCATGGTAATTTATTTGTTGCTTTAAGATTGTTTATGATAAAAAAAATCCTTTCATAAGCCTTTTCCATGCATAACTCACCTCATTAAATTGTTTCAGTTCGTTGTAATAAGCTTCTTAAGTCTTTAAATTTCACTGTCTTCAAATTTAGTCATGCATAAAGGCCAAATCTGAGTACAATATAGGATGGAATAGAGCTTTGGGTCAGTTGAGTGACTTTCATCTACTAAAACAAAAAGACCCAGATGGGTAATAAAGATCTGATCCAATGACACAACACCCAGATCAAGAAAACTAATAAAATGAAGAGAGATCACCCATTTTTCCATTAAATCAAGCTGAAATATAAGGAAGATGGTGATAATAGGGGAAGAAGGAAGAGCAAAGGACTGATCTCAATTGAATCTTAAGTTTCAACAAGAAAGAAAAAAACTCCCATCAAGTTCAAATATGCCTAATGTAATAAAACATCATCTGAAACAAGATGACTATTGAAGATAGTTACAGATTTGAGCAAACATCCAATTCAAGGCTATCCTTTTTAGCACTACACTTAAAAGATCAATTTAATATTTGCACAAACAAATACTAGCAGAGACAACAGATGAAGAGACATGAAATGCACTCAATAAATTGAGAGATATGATCAAACGGTTAGCATGGATCCTTTCTGCATTATAAAATATTAGAATTTATGTTACTGGTTATATTTGATCACTGGAGCCATAAATGCCTAATGAGTTATCTTTTAGTGAATGCTAAGCTTTAGACAAAAATGCCTCTTCTTTGAGCTACTGTGTTTTGCTTCGATGCTATAGGATGAAATTTAGTTATGAAATTTTTATGTGCTATTTTTCTTCATATATGTGTTTTTTTTTAGGCTTTGCTTCACATTTGTGATGCTTATCTTTGCTTGGTTGTGCACCATGTGGTCATTGTTTTGTTGCAGGTTCATTATCCACGTTGATATAGTGGATTAGTTTTTTTGAATTCCAATTTTGGTTGGAGATGCTTTTTCTTCTATATTTTTATCATTAAAAATTTGAGTTACTTTGATGTTTTAGCTTGTGCGTCTATTGAGCTTGGTTTAGCCCTTCCTAGAGTGGAGGCTTTCTGTTGATTGGTGAAAACTTGCAAAGTGTCTGCTGTGGATAAGCTTTAGAAGGAATGGTGTTATTTTGGAGAACCTTTCTGATATATGTTCTTTATGCAAGAGGGAGAGGGAGTTGATCCATCACTTGTTCTTACACTGTGATTTTTCCTGGTATCCTGGTATCCTCACTAATCTTACTTCTTATGGATGCTAAGTTTGTTACTTCATATGGAAGCACAGTAAGATAAAATTATCATTTAAATACTGCAAATTAAGCTTCACCATGATAAAATTATCATGGAAATACTGCAAATTAAACTCTCAAAGGGGTTTTGCATTTGATTAGTTTTAACATCTGTTTGGAAGTGTCAATGGTTCTGAATGGAGCTTCAACTTAAATATTGATAATTTAGTCTGTTAATGTCAGCATAGTTACAATAATGTCCCTTGATATGGTTATAAATTCTCGGAAAGTGCCTATTGGAGGAACTTGAGCAAGCATTTCTTGTCAAATTTGAAGCTGATTGGTGGATAGAAGCAATCTTCTGTTACTGTAAGATACAGGGAAGTAGCACGGTTTTCTAACATGGCTGGGTTGTTATAAATTAAAGCCACTAAGCTATAACTTTTTTTATTCAAACAGGATTTCTTGCTGTTGTTCAATTTTCTGTTGTTGAGTATTGTATTTATATTTGATTGTCCCTATGATTGATATAAGGTAAACAATTGTGTCCATGTTTTCTGTTTCACTTACATAAAAGGCTGTTTCTATGTTCAAAGTGGTGAAAGGTTGGTCTTTTCAGCCTTCATATCTCAAGTTCTTAATCAAGCAGTTGCCATGAAAATATTTTCAAATAGACGACTGTGATTCCTGGCTGAAGAATATGCATAGGACGACCAGGCCACTTGTATAATTAGCCCTTGTGGTTCATTGATCAAGATTGCTGATTGGATGGACCCACCACATAGATAGATGATAGATCAAGTACCAAGAATCTTTCTGACATGGATTTCCGTCATTGATACCCATCTAAGTCTGGCTTCTTACTCTCTGACCATGTTGTTTCATTCAAATTTATCAAACTTTCTCTAAGCATAAATATGGTGTCATGTACTTCTTATTTTTTTTTCATTTGACAATCTCATTTTGCTTGACTTGGGCAAATATGATTGTGTATAGCCCATGTAACCATCTGTAATTCATCTGATTGTGAATAAGCTTTTCACTTAGTATGAACTTTCTACTGTTGCTGATGTGATTTTGAAGTGGACATGTGATTTTCCAATGCATTTCACAACCAACCATGATAGTCTACATAAATAACCATGTGCTATAGATTCTGGGCGATAAATAACCATGACTTCTCTTATGCTTTGCAGAAATTAGCGGATCTCTCAACTGCACCTAATGCGAGATTGATTGACGGCATCTTGCTCACAAACTTTGATACCACTGATGACAAGGTATGCTGACTTTTGGGTAGAGGTGCAAGCAAATCATGATGGATGTGAGAATTTTGGGCACCATCTAACATAACATGAACTCTCATGAACTCTCATGCAGGTTGGAGCTGCTTTGACCATGGTTTATATTTCTAGAGCCCCTGTGATGTTCGTTGGCTGCAGACAGTCTTACACAGACATAAAAAAGCTTAATGTCAAGTCTGTTTGTCAAGTAGACTGAATATTTAATGTATCTGTTTGTCAAGTAGACTGAATCTTTAATGTATCTGTTTGTCAAGGTTAATGTATCTGTTTGTCAATTAGAATGAATCTGTAATGTATCTGTTTGTCAAGGTTAATGTATCTGTTTGTCAAGGTTAATGTATCTGTTTGTCAATTAGAATGAATCTTTAATGTATCTGTTTGTCAAGGTTAATGTATCTGTTTGTCAAGTAGACTGAATCTTTAGATGCCCAGCACCTTGTTTAACCATGTTGTAGGCCATTATCCGGAGGGTATTTTTTCATGAAAATTTGGGAACTCGAAGTCAATATACTGAACTTAAAATCTGAATTTTTTCGTTAAAAAAAAAAACCACGTTTGCCTAGCGTTCCAGTCACGCACATTTGGAACTCAGTCAGTGAATTCTGCCGAAAACCAATCTGAGTAGCCCTGTTTAGGTCATCGTTTGGCCCACTTCCGGAGGGTATTTTTTCATGAAAATTTGGAAACTCGAAGTCAATATACTGAACTTAAAATCTGAATTTTTTCGTTAAAAAAAAAACCACGTTTGCCTAGCGTTCCAGTCACGCACATTTGGAACTCAGTCAGTGAATTCTGCCGAAAACCAATCTGAGTAGCCCTGTTTAGGTCACCGTTTGGCCCACTTCCGGAGGTATTTTTTCATGAAAATTTGGGAACTCGAAGTCAATATACTGAACTTAAAATCTGAATTTTTTTGTTAAAAAAAAAAACCACGTTTGCCTAGCGTTCCAGTCACGCACATTTGGAACTCAGTCAGTGAATTCTGCCGAAAACCAATCTGAGTAGCCCTGTTTAGGTCACCGTTTGGCCCACTTCCGGAGGGTATTTTTTCATGAAAATTTGGGAACTTGAAGTCAATATACTGAACTTAAAATCTGAATTTTTTCGTTAAAAAAAAAACCACGTTTGCCTAGCGTTCCAGTCACGCACATTTGGAACTCAGTCAGTGAATTCTGCCGAAAACCAATCTGAGTACCCCTGTTTAGGTCACCGTTTGGCCCACTTCCGGAGGGATTTTTTTCATGAAAATTGGGGAACTCGAAGTCCATATGATGAACTTAAAATCTGAATTTTTTCGTTAAAAAAAAATTGTGTCTGCATAGTGTTCCAGTTGCGCACTTTTGGAACCCAGTCAGTCAAATCTGCCCAAAACCAATATGGCAGATTTGACTGACTCGGTTGGAAAAGTGCGCGACTGGACCGCTAGGCAGACGCTATTTTTTTTAAACCAAAAAATGCAGATTTTAAGTTCATCATATGAACTTCGATTTCCCCAATTTTCATGAAAATAATCCCTCCGGAAGCGGGTCAAACGGTGACCTAAACAGGGGTATTCAGATTGGTTTTTGGCTGACTTGAATGACTGGGTTCCAAAAGTGCGCGACTGTAACGCTAGGCAAACGCTATTTTTTTTAAACCAAAAAATGCAGATTTTAAGTTCATCATATGGACTTCGAGTTCCCCAATTTTCATGAAAAAAATCCCTCCGGAAGTGGGTCAAACGGTGACCTAAACAGGGGTACTCAGATTGGTTTTTGGCTGACTTGAATGACTGGGTTCCAAAAGTGCGCGACTGTAACGCTAGGCAAACGCTATTTTTTTTAAACCAAAAAATGCAGATTTTAAGTTCATCATATGGACTTCGAGTTCCCCAATTTTCATGAAAAAAATCCCTCCGGAAGCGGGTCAAACGGTGACCTAAACAGGGGTACTCAGATTGGTTTTTGGCTGACTTGAATGACTGGGTTCCAAAAGTGCGCGACTGTAACGCTAGGCAAACGCTATTTTTTTTAAACCAAAAAATGCAGATTTTAAGTTCATCATATGGACTTCGAGTTCCCCAATTTTCATGAAAAAAATCCCTCCGGAAGTGGGTCAAACGGTGACCTAAACAGGGGTACTCAGATTGGTTTTTGGCTGACTTGAATGACTGGGTTCCAAAAGTGCGCGACTGTAACGCTAGGCAAACGCTATTTTTTTTAAACCAAAAAATGCAGATTTTAAGTTCATCATATGGACTTCGAGTTCCCCAATTTTCATGAAAAAAATCCCTCCGGAAGTGGGTCAAACGGTGACCTAAACAGGGGTACTCAGATTGGTTTTTGGCTGACTTGAATGACTGGGTTCCAAAAGTGCGCGACTGTAACGCTAGGCAAACGCTATTTTTTTTAAACCAAAAAATGCAGATTTTAAGTTCATCATATGGACTTCGAGTTCCCCAATTTTCATGAAAAAAATCCCTCCGGAAGTGGGTCAAACGGTGACCTAAACAGGGGTACTCAGATTGGTTTTTGGCTGACTTGAATGACTGGGTTCCAAAAGTGCGCGACTGTAACGCTAGGCAAACGCTATTTTTTTTAAACCAAAAAATGCAGATTTTAAGTTCATCATATGGACTTCGAGTTCCCCAATTTTCATGAAAAAAATCCCTCCGGAAGTGGGTCAAACGGTGACCTAAACAGGGGTACTCAGATTGGTTTTTGGCTGACTTGAATGACTGGGTTCCAAAAGTGCGCGACTGTAATGCTAGGCAAACGCTATTTTTTTTAAACCAAAAAATGCAGATTTTAAGTTCATCATATGGACTTCGAGTTCCCCAATTTTCATGAAAAAAATCCCTCCGGAAGTGGGTCAAACGGTGACCTAAACAGGGGTACTCAGATTGGTTTTTGGCTGACTTGAATGACTGGGTTCCAAAAGTGCGCGACTGTAACGCTAGGCAAACGCTATTTTTTTTAAACCAAAAAATGCAGATTTTAAGTTCATCATATGGACTTCGAGTTCCCCAAATATCTTCCAAAAATTCATTCAGGAAGTGGGGTAACCAGTGCCCCAAACAGGGGTACTCAGCATCACTAAAACAAAAAAACATGTTCTTGCCAATAACTTAAAACATTAGCATTCACCATTCTTATTCAACATCAAACCAACCACTCACCTATAACTTCCACATTCAAACTCAACCTGTTGTTGCCCATCACTTAAAACATCAACATTTTTCATTCTTATTCAACATCAAACCAACCATTCATTCACCTATAATGAACACAAGCATCCAGATTCAACACCAACATCACCTTTCTTACTCGACATTAACAAAGTTTCAGATTCAGCACCATGCTCATGCTCATCATGAGCAAGGCCAACAACACTTATGTAGGAACCATTCAACATGATACACATATCAACATGGGACAAAAAGAAATCCAACATGATCATTCCACATTCACATTTAACATTCGCTTCAACATCAACTATTTTAAACTCAACATTGAACATAAATAAGAAAAAGAGTGCATCTGGACATTCCATAAATCAACATTCAACAGTCAACATTGAAAAAAAAAGAAAAAACTAACAGAGATGGCTAAGCTCGGGTTACCAAGTTTGATCCCCATACATATGCAACAAATAGTATAAACATTATCAATATATAGCTAGTATAATTTGGGTGTTGCCGCTGAACATTATGAGCTTCAACACTTTCTCTCAAAGATTTTATCTCCCGCTTCATCTCTTCAAGTAACGTTCTCATTTCATCATCTCTTCGTTCGCTTTGCACACGTCCCATACTTCGGACCGGTGAATTTTCAATCGCGGCCTCATCCATCCAAATAAAAAACCCACAACCTCCTTCTCCCTACACAGAAATTCATAGCAAAAGAAATATTAATTTTAGAGTGAGAATACATAGTAATTTAAGAAGTTGAAATCTATTAATACTTACGTGTAAATCCGGGCATTTCCAAAATCTTAGTCCTGGATTCTGGGCCGTACGAGATGTCTTTAAAATCATAAACCCATGGCCACATGGGCACTTTGGAACCCAATCTAATTTTCTAACGGAAGACGATGCTGACGACATTTGTAAGCCTATTCCCATTGTGGGAAGAAAAATTAAACAAAAAGTCTTTAAACAAAATGATAACATCAGATAAAAGAGTTTAGACATAACTCTCAAAAGTTAGCAACTCAAATGGGAAAAGTTGATATATTTCTGCCAAAAGAGATATCTATTCAACGAAAAAACAACATTCCATGTGAAATTTTAGAATCATATGAAATGAATGCAAGAAATAGAAATCTTCATCAACATGTCCATCACTTTTCCACTTGCAACTTGAATAATTTGATTCTATACACTGCAATTGTAGTTTTACCTAATGAAATTTGTATTTAGTTATGTCTCATGGATCTTGTTTGTGTGAAATAATTAATGGGTGTTTTGAGTCTTATTTTTTTGCTTTTGAAAGGCAGATCTGTAAGAAGAAGATTGGAACGTAAAATTTTAAGAGTGATCCTTGCAAATGATGACCAATCAATTATTTAGTGACTATAATCAACCCAACTGACCAACTCCTCACAATGAACACATCCCAATCTGACACTGCTATGACTGTAATGCACCATACATTCTTTGATGGCTGGCATGATAAATTTATTAAAACATAAGGCATTACAAAAAAGGACTAGAGACTGTAGGGTCTTCTGAAACTACTTGGCATGGTTGTTATATTGAATAACTTGAAACCCTCTAGCTCCTTCCTCATTTCTGCCCATTTTCCCACCTTTCAACCATTAAATGGTAACTTCGACCCTTTGTCATGTTGCTTCTGCCATGGGATTTTCCCACTGGAGATTAGAGCAATTTTAGTTCAACTGAAGTGCAAACACATCAATGAAATCCCTCACTTGTCTAGTATATGACATGTCTATATGCTATACAAAATGATGAATAACCAAAGTTACCACTCCATAATCAACCAAAATCCTGCACTAATGAGATCTACGATGAAAGACAGGGAAATTTAAAGACTGCCATTCCATTCCAATCATTTTCACAAATTCCATCCATTCCATACAACGAACTAAAAAAAAAAAAACATCAGCATTCTCATATTTCAACTCAAGAAGGAACTGTTCTTACCTGCAGCAAGAGAGAGGGGGTGAGAGGGATCAGGCGAGGGAGTAGCTCTGCAGGCCTGTCAATCGGCGAGAGAGAGGGAGATGTGCGCAGCAGCAGCAGGGCTTCGCCGCAGAGAGGGAGAGAGAGATGAGCAGCAGCGGGGGAGAGACAGTAGCGAGGGAGAGACCTGAGCTGAGAGAGAGAGATCAGGCGAGGGAGACACAGCAGCGAACGAGAGAGCTTCGCAGAGAGAGAGATCAGGCGAGAGACAAAGAGCGAGAGAGATCGTTGTCGTGAGGGAGAGAGATCTCAGGGGAGTCGCCGTCCGATCTTCGTCGTCCGAGAGAGAGAGATGCGAAAGAGAGTCGAGAGGCAGAGAGAGACGAGAGACAGAGGCAGAGCAGTTTCAGAGAGGCAGCGATCGTCGACTGGCCGTCGTCGAGAGACAGAGTCGAGAGACAGAGACGAGAGACGAGAGAAGAGAGTCGACTGGCCGTCGTCGTCCGAGAGGCAGCGATCGTCGTCCGAGAGGGAGAGGAGTTTCAGAGGAGAGACGAGAGACGGAGGAGAGGGGTTTTGGAAAACAGAGGAGAGCTAATTTTGAAATGAGTTGGGGGAAAGGGTTTCGTGAGAGCGGGAAACAGAAATAAGTTGGGCCTCGGCGTTGGGCCGTCGCACGCGTGCAGCTTGGGATAACACAGGCTGCAGCCTAACTATATATATATATTTATTTTTATTTTTTTGTTGTTGTTGTTGTTGAGAATGACTCCTTATCTTAGTGCTAAGGATTGATAGTTTTCTTTGGGAGGTTTTGGGTTTGAGCCCTCTCTGCATATATTACCTCACAGAGCCAGAGTCCCTAAATACCTCCGAGAGATGCCTACACTTGAACTTCCTGCACATAATGGCACAACATATATCTGGCACAATTGGGTATTCTTTTGATTCTGGTTTTTAATTTTTAAGTCTCTCATAAATTATATTACATATACATCTTTGTTCCATTTTTTTAATATGAGGAAATAAATTTAAAAAAAAAACACTTTATATTGGATTAACTTCATGGGATTTTTATTGGATGATGAAGAACACTGCTTTGAAATTTTGACATTTGTGGTTTTTATGTTATGGTTGTTGATTAAGAATACTGACCCACCTCCATCATCCGGTGATAAAGACACACAAGCTGTGGTTTCTCTCCATATCACCGGATGCTCTTCGAATTGGAGGGGCATTTTTCGACTGTGGGTTTTATGGAGCGCAGGACATGCTTCTTTGACAATATGGGCCGGCATTACTTGAAGGACTGCTTCATTGAGGGATCCATCGATGTCATTTTTGGCCACGCTAGATCCTTTATGAGGTATCTGAGTTAATTAATTGATTTGGTATTATAATTTAATTATGCAAACTACCAAAAAAAAAAAATTTCTTTATAATGGACAGGATTGCAAAATTCATTCAATAGCAAAGGAAGTGCCGGAGATGATCATTGGTTCCATAACGGGCCAAGAAAGAACATCAATAGCTGATAAAGCTGATTTTTTTTATTTAAACTGCACGATTAATGGAATCGGTCTGGTGTGGCTAGGACGTGCTTTAAGCTCTCATCCCTTGGTTGTTTTTATACGAACATTCATGCCTGTGAATATTGCTTCAGAGCTAAATTAGAGAAAATAGAACCATCCGGACGAACCGGGACGTACTGCCTCCGGGCGTTCAGACACCAGACACTGGGTGTCCGGGCACCAGACCCAACGAGCGACGTCCAAGCAGGACGTCAAACACTAGGGGTTTAAACAGGGGCGGCTCCAGGAATTCGAGTCAGTGGGGTCAGCAAAAAGACATATCTTCCGCAAATCGAATAAATTTATTTCCTCCTTTATCAACATATGTCATCTACTTTTGATAATTTGACAAACATAATATAAAATCCTCAAATAATCTATTTTCAAAAATCCGACAAAGATAATATTGAATTCTCAAACAAAAATAAATAAAAATTTTAATACATTATTACTAATAGTTCTTAATTCAAAACGAAAATTCAAATACATAAACTCCTAATAGCTAAAGACGGACAAACCTAAGGGCAAAAGAAATATTAAATTTGACATGTATTAATGTATATACACATACATTTAGTGCATAGTAGAGGGGAAAATCAATTAATTGCAAAAATCAATGGTTTAGATCTATTTGAAATTCTATACCTATGAGGCTATGACAAAATAAAGTAGTACTGTAGTAATCTAGTCTCTTGACCCAACAAGGCACCACTTCAATCATGGCACAAAAGAAAGAAATGTAAATAGGTTAAATACAAATACTTAATAAAAGGATAAAAAGAAAATAAAAAATTAAGAAAAAGTTGGAGACAACTTTTGCAAGAGAGAACGTGTAAACAACAAGTGGTTGTTGGAGGACTTGAAAAGGGTAAACTTTTAAATTGAGTGGGATAAAAAAAAATTATATTGTTTTATATCTCAGTGGGGTCAATTGACCCCACTGTGGACCAAGTAGCGCCGCCCTTGGGTCTGGACGCCAGACCCAGCAAGTGACGTCCAAGCAAGACGCCAGACACTGAGCGTCCAGACGCCAGGCCTAGCGAGCGACGTCCAAGCTACTGCCTACTGGCGTCCGGACTCCAAACACTAGGGTAACAAAGTCATTGTACGAGGGTTTTATTTGCTAATATAGGAATCAAAACCTCAAATCAATACAAGTAGAGGTAGTAGCTAGGTATAATTTATATTTGCAAATCTTGTTTTGGGATGCTCATTGGTCTTGGATTAATTTAATTTTTTTTTAAAACCACATTATATTGGATTAATTTCATGGGGTTTTTATTGGATGATTGAAAACATTGCTTCGAAATTTTGACATTTGTAGTTTTTATGTTTCTTTAACTAGCCTTTTTTTTTTTTTTTTGCACCAAGTCGTTTCTCCTGAGATTCGAACTCACGACCATTTGACTCTAATACCATCTTAAAAATTTTTAGCTAACCATTGCTACAAAAACCTCAATGCGTTAATAAAGGCAGTAGAAATACTTTTCAATATTCCCCCTCGGGTGGAGGCCACTTCTCAATAGAGGGGACGCAGCCGCATTTTTTGGCTGTGGGTTTTACGAAGCGCAAACACGCTTCTTGGCGATATAGGCTGGCATTACTTAAAGGACTGCTTCATTGAGGGATCCATCGATTTCATTTTTTGCCACGCTAGATCCCTTTATGAGGTATCTGAGTTAATTAACTGATTTGGAATTACAATTTAATTATGCAAACTAACATACATATTTTTTTATAATGGACAGGATTGCAAAATTCATTTAATAGCAAAGGAAGTGCCGGGGATGATCATTGGTTCCATAATGGCCCAAGAAAGAAAATCAATGGCTGATAAAGCTGATTTTTTTTATTTAAACTGCACGATTAATGGAATCGGTCTGGTGTGGCTAGGACGTGCTTTAAGCTCTCATCCCTTGGTTGTTTTTATACGAACATTCATGCCTGTGAATATTGCTCCGGCTGGTTGGGATGATCAAGATAAACATAATAGAGACGCGTATGTAGTTTTTTTTTTTTTATTTCCTTAATTATACTTTTTGTATTGAATATAATATTTACCTATTGTTTTTATTTTTTTTAAAGAGTACGATCTTCTTTGGAGAGTATGAGTGCCAAGGACCTGTGGGGAACAACTCTTCAAGGGTCGGATACTAAAAAGAACTAAACCACACCGAAGCAATGCCATTCCTGGATATATCATTCATCAACGGTGATGATTGACTTTATCACTGATCGGATCATCAAGCATCAGCTCGTGCACCATCTCAGTTCTCAACAACTGAAATCCTGGGACTTTTTTTTTCCCACCGAAAATTGGAAAATATGTTATGTTAAATCCTGCGATTTTTGGACTTAGCCAAATACCAGATAAAGGGGTACTACGAATGCGGACGGTGGCTGTGTTGGCTTAATGACTATTGATTACAATTTTTTTTGTTTTTCTGAACCTTATGAAAGGGTATGATGTTTGATTAGATTTCTTGTTATAAGTGTGATTAGATTCTGTTTTACTCTTAATTATAAATAGATGCTAGAAAACATGCTAGCGCTTAGCACGGGCAATATACTTTCCAATACTTTAAAATAATAAAAAATTTAAATAATAATTAGTCTAAATTATATTTAGATGGCAAAAACTCCATTCAAAATTATAACCAATAATAATAACAAAGAAGATATAGGAGATTAATTTCACGAGACTCTTTAATATGGCATCAAATTAGATTTGCTTTCCTATGGCATTAGATAAGAAAATCTAAATATGCATTCATTGATTAAAGTCTGTAGAAGATTGGACTCTTTAAAAGGAAACTCATTTTAGATATGCCACTTTATTTAGATTGGTAAAATAAAAATATTCTCTCGAATCCCTAAAATCTCACTTAAGTAAGATCGGGTTAAAATTGAAATCAATATTGAGCTTCAATTTCTCAGTCAATTGTGAAATCGGGGCTCAATTGTAAAATTGAATCATATCCCTTTCATGTATGATAACAGGCTATTCTCAATAAATCAACCAAAATAGTTTGTGCAAAACGTAGCTATTCTCAATAAATCAACCAAAATAATTTGGGCAAAAGGTAGTCCATAAATTTCACAAGAGTCACATAAGAGAAAAGAGAAAAATATTTTTGAGTAGATATTGAAAGATTCCAAAATTCCCCTGATCAGAGTTGTATTGAGGAGGTATGGTCTCTGGAAGTCAATTGTCTCATTTCTAGGCAAGGGAAGACTGCTGTACTACCTAAACTTGGACAAAAAGAGTGCCTTTTTGGTATCTAAGCGTGGGAGTGCATTTTTTACATTAAAAAAAGAAAAAAAAAAAAAGAGAAAGTGTGGAGAATTTTCTTTTTTTTATTTTTTTTTTTTTGTTTAGATCTAATTTTAGGGAGAAAGGGAGCAAGAGACTCACGTTTGCAATCAGACATCACTACTCACAGGGGAAACTCACCTGGGAAAACCATGAGCATTAATAGGTGTTGCTACGCGCCCGACCCTAACCCATTAAAAACGGGCCATCCATGGTTAAAGGATTAATTTCTATTTTAACCATCCATTTCATGACCTTCAACCAGATGTCAATGACCCAAGCTTCCATACCCATTAGGCCCAGTTCCATCTGTTCAAGATAAGGCCATGAAGGAATCCAGACCCAGCCCATTAACTGCCTTATCTAATCTTTTAAAAATGAACAAGCAAAAATTATTCTTTGTGCAGTGGCCCCTGCAAATATCCCATAGTAGTTGAAACTGACAAACTGGAACCAGAACCCCCCTTTCACTTCAGCTCAATGAACCTGGTCAAAAAATGGCAACTGAGATTCACTTCAGCTGTAGAAACCTCACTACTTTTCTGTTTTGGAAGGTAATAAAAAAAATATGGTAGGTAGTAGAAACGTGACGTTGCATGAGTGGTTGATGGAATGCAGTCAACTGACCCATCTGGGGGCCTTCCATTGATGAGATATTAGAAAGTATATCATATTCATGGTTGATTTTGGCAGTCCATTATTGGTGTAGCATGGCAAACCCTTAGTGCTTCTTTTGATTCCTGATGCATAAGATGCTTCTCTTCAATCGTTTGATGAGAAAAAAAATCAAAAGAAGATGAAAAATGATTAGAAGGAAATATTATTTTATACTAATTTTCTAAACCACAGTCTCATAAAAAAAAATCCATCTCCACCCTTCAAATCCCATACAAAAAAAAAAAAAAAGAAAAAAAAGAAAAAAAAAAACCCTCAAGAGCCCTCAACTAAGATTTCACAAGAAAAAATGAGACCCAAATCCCATAATACTTACTACAAGAACGAAGTTATTCTTGCGTCTGGACTGGTTGGGAGCATCCTTGTCATGAATGATGTCGCCACCTTCAACAATATCAGCACTCGAAAGACCAAAAAGAACAAGAAGCAACTAAGAACACCACTTAGGGAAATCCATGAATTCCCAAAAACCAACACAAACGGTAACTAGAAGAAAGGGAAATCGGGGAATTCCAAAACATTATCTAAAACTAGAAATTCCGTCCTCTCCCATTTGAAATTCAAAATTTGATCTATTCCCTTCCATTTGAAGTTTGAAACTTCATCTAAAAGTAGGAAATAAAATCCGTTAGAGGGGCAAATCAGTCATAAAATATTATATTAACAAGCTTAAAGTTAGGGATTAAATTCGTGATATAACTTGAAATGGTTAGAAGGGCAAATCAATCATACAAATGTATGATCTATCATATTTAGGGACCTTCCCCTGAAATAAGTCTAGACGCATGGATTAAAAGCCCTAACCAAAAATCATGGATTAGAGGCTTTAAATGTCAATATTAAGGGACACCCCGCTAATTTTCTCTAAAAAAAAGGGGACGTGTGTTGGAGTTTGTGTAATAAGAGTCAAATGCTAGTATGCACTACTAGAAAAAAGGCTTTTTATATCGGTTGCAAAAACTACCTTATATCGGTTTTTCATATAACCGATATAATATCTTCAGTCAAGGTATTTTATATCGGTTAATCTTTTTTTATATCGGTCAAATATTTTTTATATCGGTTACACAGGAACCGATATAATCATATCTATATATAATATCGGTTAGGAAAATAAGTGATATTAATTTCAATATTTTATATCGGTTTTATAATAACCGATGTTATAGACAAATATTTTATATCGGTTGTATATGTCTACACACTTTTTATATCGGTTATTATGCAACCGATATTATATATACATATTTTATATCGGTTCTTTCCCTCCTTGTTTTTTTTTCCTTAATCCCTCCCTTCTCAGGACGTCCTGCGGCTAACCGCCTGCGCACATGCGGCTAACCGCCTGCCAACATGCGGCTAACCGCCAGTTATGTATTATATTTTATATCGGTTATGATGAAATCGATATTACATATCCAATCAAACCGTTATTACATATCCAATGAAAAACCCGCGCGGGCTCGATCAGTACTTTCTTTCCCTCCTTTTTATTTTTCCCTTCCCTCCCTTCTCTTTCTTTCTCCATCATTCCTTCTTTCCTCTCACTGTCGCTGTGTTCTCTCCTCACTCTCGCCTCTCTCCCTCCAATAACCCCTTTCCTCTCATTCTCGCGCTCGTTCTCCTCTCCTCACTCTCGCTCTCTCTGCTCTTCTCTCAGTCTCGCTAGCTTTCTCTTCTCTCTCTCTGCTCTCCCTGTCTCTCTCGCTCACTCTCGTTCTCTTTCTCTCTGCTATCTGCTGGGGGTATGTTAATGTGGATGAGAAGAGAGGGAGGAGTCTCTTTTACTATTTTGCTGAAGCAGAGGAGCATCCTGAGAAGAAGACCCTTACTATCTGTATGAACGGAGGTTGGTTCTTCTTCTTTTGCTATTATTTTATAAGTGGGTCTTTTTATCTCCTTTTTTAAGTGTCGTTTCTTTCTTTCCTTTTTATTTTTATTTTTATTTTTGGATTCTTGCTGATGGTATACTTATTGTTTTATGTATTTTTTTCACTAACTTGTATAATTTGTTTGGGCTTGTTAGCTCTAGTCAGTATTTTCATTCCAGGAAGAAGCTTTATGTGCCTCTTTGACAGTGTATAGTTTCTGTTGAGTACTGTCAATGTTTCTCAATCTGTTTTAACCTGTTACGTTTGGGCGTTTGGTTATTTGGGTTTTATGGTATGGGATTTTGGTTGGCACTATAGGTGTTTTGTAAGGGGGCTAGCCGCCAGACCCACGGTCAGCTTTCCAGGAAGCCTATTCTCTCAGGATGATTTTCAGCACGTCCTGCGGCTAACCGCCAGTGAACCTACGGCTAACCGCCGGTCCACCTACGGCTAGCCGCAGATCTAACCGTTGGAGTTCGGTTTGATTTCCAGAGACAATTTTTTTATGACACCCTCTTGCGATGACCCATGCGGTTGCCTCACGGCTAGCCCCCAACTATTCCTGCGGCTAGCCGTGAGCCAATCTGATTCAATTTTCTGAGAGGTAGACGTCATGGATGGGGTGTGTTTGTGTTTTGTTTATTTCGGTTTTCACTTTTTGGTTGGTGATGGTGTTTGTCTCTGTGGGTTAATTTTATAAAATTTTTGTATCTGGTTTAATTGTGAATTTTTGAACTTGGTTGCTTTTGTATTGTTGTTTGGTGAATCTCTGTCCATGGATTTATTTCTACAAATCTTCAGCCATGGTGAAAGCTTTGCCCGAACGAGAATAACCAAGGTTGGAAACAAGGATATTCAGTTCGTTTGGTGCACACCCACCCAGGTCTCTCTCACATTAATTGGTTGTACATTAATTGGTTGTAATATTAGCATTATATGGCAATGACTTTCTGATTATTGCTTGTCTGTAGCATTTTATTGGGCTATTCAGAAATGGACAAGTCTTGGATGTCATTGAATCGGTTTTCTATTGCATACGGGGAAGGGGTTGAAAGTTTTTTGATGTTTGCCAAGAAGAAGTTTGGTGATGGGAATCCCATGCCATGTCCATGCAAAACATGTGGGAATCTCAATAAATTTGTAGCTAAGGATGTTGAGTACCATCTGTTTTTCCATGGTATCGATCGAAGTTATACTAGGTGGATATGGCATGGAGAAGCATCTCCTAGTGAAGCTCCCTCAAGTGTGCCTTTAAATAGGTCCACCCAACACCATTTTGGGAGTGATGTCCTAGATGATACTACACCCCCAGATGATGCTGCAAGCTCATTAAAATTGGCTCAGACCGCTTGTGACCAGTATTCATCAAATCCTGAAAAGTTTCAAAGAATTCTTGCAGAGGCTGAGGAACCTTTATACAAAGGTTGTCTAAAGTTTACCAAATTATCTGCAGTAGTTACATTGTTTAATGAGAAAGCAAGGAGTGGGTGGTCTGACATAAGCTTTTCACGGTTGTTGAAAATCATTGGAGACATGCTACCCGACGATAATAATTTACTGCCCCGAAGTATGAAAGAGGTTAAAAAGACATTGTCCGTGTATGGGATGAGCTATGAGAAGATAGACGCTTGTCCGAATGATTGCGTGCTTTATAGAAAGGGATCTGATAATGAGAATAAAACTAGTTGCCCTACTTGTGGTGAGTCAAGATACAAAGTGAATAAGAACCTGACTGAGCAACGTAAGGGGGTGCCGGCAAAAGTTCTATGGTATTTTCCACCTATCCCTAGGTTTAAGAAATTATTTCAGTCGGTACAGACATCGAAACAGATGACTTGGCACGCTGATGAGAGATTGGTTGACGATAAGTTACGCCACCCAGCTGACTCCCCCGCATGGAAGTTGGTAGATGATAAATGGCCGGAGTTTGCACAAGAGCCAAGAAATTTGCGCTTAGCACTTTCAGCGGATGGGGTCAATCCGCATGGTTCGATGAGCAGCAAGTATAGTTGTTGGCCAGTAATGTTAGTCACTTACAATCTCCCGCCTTGGTTGTACATGAAAAGAAAGTTTGTGATTTTAACGATGTTGATATCGGGTCCACGACAACCTGGAAACGACATCGATGTTTACCTAGAACCATTAATCGATGACTTGAAAACACTATGGGATACAGGGGTTAAAGCTTATGATGCTTACCGACAAGAGGTTTTTACGTTGAAAGCAATGTTGTTGTGGACCATTAATGATTTCCTTGCATATGGTAATTTGTCTGGTTGTGTTGTAAAAGGCTATCATGGTTGCCCCATATGTGCCGAAGAGACACAATCATGCAGATTAAAACATTCGAGGAAGAATGTATACATGGCCCATCGAATGTTCCTTCCAGAAGATCATCCCTTTCGGAAACAGAAAAAATCATTTAATGGTGAGCAAGAGTTTCGAAAAGCACCTATGATTTTGACTGGTGAAGAAGTGGCAGAAAAGGTTAATGGAATCAAAACCTTGTGGGGGAAACCAGTACCAAAAGAGAAGCCCAAGAAAAAGAAAAAAAATTCAAAAAGATCGACTTCATTGAAGAGGAAACGAGTGGAAGATGGTAGTGATGATGGTGGTAGAATTTGTTGGAAGAAGAAGTCAATTTTCTTTAACCTCGACTATTGGAAATACTTGCTTCTTCGACACAACTTGGATGTGATGCACATAGAGAAAAATGTTTGTGAGAGTCTTATTGGAACCTTGCTGAATATTCCAGGTAAAACAAAGGATGGACTGAATAGTCGCCTTGATTTGCAGGATATGGGTTTAAGGGATGAACTGGCACCTAATGTAAGTCAGAATAGAGCGTACTTACCACCAGCTTGTTTCTCATTATCCAAAGAAGAGAAATTCAGTGTGTGTGAAACATTGCATAAGTTAAAAGTTCCAGATGGATACTCATCAAATTTCAGAGCATTGGTTTCTATGCAAGACTTAAAGTTGGGGGGTATGAAATCTCATGATTGCCATGTGTTGATGCAGCAATTACTTCCTGTTGCTATACGATCCGTGCTACCAAAACATGTGAGAGTTGTACTTATCAGATTTTGCTCATTTTTTAATGAGTTATGTGCGAAGGTAGTAGATGTACCTCGATTGCTTGAAGTTCAGAAGAATCTGGTGGTCACCTTGTGTTTGCTAGAAAAATATTTCCCACCATCATTCTTTGATATTATGGTTCATTTAACTGTCCATCTCGTTCGAGAAGTACAGATTGGGGGCCCTGTTTGTTTGCGATGGATGTATGGATTTGAGAGGTATGAATAACTTTAAATATTCTTCAATTGTAATTTACTATTTTATATTATTTAAAGTAATCAATGGTTTACTATGTTTTAGGTATATGTCGGTTTTAAAAGGTCAAGTAAGAAATCGTTACCGTCCAGAAGGTTGCATGGCAGAGTGTTATATTGCGGAGGAAGCGGTTGAATTTTGTAGTGAGCACTTCTCTGGATTGGATGCAGTTGGACTTCCACCATTTGAAGATAAAACTTACCCTGAAATTGTGACTGGAAAGAAACCTCCAGGAGGTGATTTTGTTGAAGTTGATGCTAAGTCCTTGGAGCAAGCACATTGTTATGTATTGCACAACACAAGTGTTGTTCAACCCTATATTGAGTAATTGTATTTTAACTTCTTGACTTACAAATTAAAGCGTTACACTAGTTTTAGAGCTAACATGCAGTTCATATGGAAAACTATGCAGGAGACACATGAACCACCTAAAGAAAACATTTCCTCGGCAGTCCAAAATTCAGAAATGGTTACAAGATGAACATAACCGTTCTTTTAGTTCTTGGCTCAAAAACGAGGTAACAATTGTCAACCATAAGACTTGTGTTGTGTCTATTTACTAAATGTGACTAACTTTCTTAGGAACACAGGTTTTTGAAGATCGGCGTGTCATCGGTAACATCTCAGAAATCTTGAGATGGGTATCTCAAGGTCCTCGTATACATGTTATAAAATATCATAGTTATACCATTAATGGTTCTCATTTTACCACAAAGGATCGTGATGCTTCACATGTCACTCAGAATAGTGGTGTAAGTCTAGTGGCCACGGCGATGAACGTGTCTAGTGCAAAGGATAATAATCTTGTTTTCTGTGAATCAGGGTACTATGGTGTTATTGTGGAAATATGGTTGATTGATTATAGTCATTTCAAAATCCCATTGTTCAAGTGTGACTGGGTTGACAACAAGACTAGCTTTAAGGTAGATGAGCTGGGATTCACCATAGTTGATCTTGCTAGAATTGGTTATAAATCTGATTCTTTCATTTTAGCCTCTCAAGCAAAGAAAGTCTTCTATGTACCTGATCCAGTCAATCATAAATGGTCCATTGCTCTAGCAACTCCTGAAAGAACCTATAATGTTGATGACAATGAAGAAGTCCTCTTTGATGCTGGCATTGAAGATCAAACTCGTCATGAAGTAATGCAATTGGATGAACCATTGGATGCTATAAATGAATCTGAGGCAATGTACACGCGTGAAGATGCTGAGGGGACTTGGACTGACATTGATATTTGAAAATGTATTATAATTGTGTTTTTTATGTAAGTGTTTTTTATTGCTAAATATTCCCTTATGTACTTGTTTGTAAGAAGCATATATAGGTTATTTTAACTGATGTCACACTTAGTGGTAGTGTTAGTATGCTATGCATTGCATTGTTACATGTATTACCTATTCCATGACATACACAACATATTTATTGATATGTATGGTTTTTTTTTTCACAGCTAGTAATGGATCCAGAAAGGCATTTTCGTGAATCACAGGACAACATAAGTAATGTTGGTGAACACCACATTCAAAAAAAAAGGAAAGCTAGGGGGACAACTTTAATGCTTGAGTTGACCAAGAATTGGGATGGAAATGTAATTACTGTTGAGTATGATCAAAAGGGTAGGCCTACACCACAAGAAGTACGCAGGAAAATAGCTGGTTATGAAGGGACTTTGGCAAGAGTGATGGTCCCACTTAACGCAGTTAGTGATTGGCGTAAATTGAAAGATCTTAGGGAAGGGCAACTGCAAAGAGATTTATGGGATACAATGAAGGTAAATAAATATGTGATTTCCGAACTACTTTTGGAAGACCTTAGAATAATATGTGCCTTACTAAGCTATTTGTTGTTTTTACTATTTAATTCATTTGGTATAGACCAGATTTGTGTTGGATGAAAATACTAGGGCTCAAGTTATATCTGATATTGGCCTCAAGTGGAGGACGTTCAAGACAACTTTGACTACTAAGTACATACTTCCATTCAAAGATAATCCCAAACTACTTGTGGAGCCACCTACAAAGTATAAGTTTATCGATAAATTAGATTGGACTAAATTTGTGCAATCAAGGTTGACCCCAGAGTTTCAGGTATATATCTACTTCTATAGATTACTTGTGGAGCCACACCATTGCACTCACTCACACAACACTGAGCACACCACACAACTTTTTGTACATCCCATGGAAGACAATGTAGATACTATATATATATATATACAATATTTCCATAGAGATTTGTCTAGTCAAGCTTTATGTAAAACAAAAAGAAGTTATGATTCCTTGTTGTAAGATAAACCTCCATCCAATTATAAGATCTCTTTTATTTATGATTTAGTACTTGGGTTGACTAAATTTAGTTTCAATTTGAATCATGGAATGGACTTGGATTTCATTTATTTATGGTGGACATGGAATCATGGAATCATGGAATGGACATGGATTTCTTGTTTCATTTCTTTATGGTGGATGGAAAAGCACTTTACTAGAGGAATAGGTACACCTAATTTTCTCTTGTTTGTATGTAAATTGTATGTTCTGATTTTTATATGCATATGGTGAAATGTGTTCCTGCAGTGAGCTTGAGCTTGATAATGTGAGTGAGCTTGAAATTTGGATGTGAGCTCAAATTGAGCATTAGCATTAGCAAACAGATGGTCCATCCTGCAGTTACTCTTTAAAAACAGAGCAAACAAGATTTTTTTCTCTGTGCTTCCTGCGGTTAACCGCCAGTGTACATGCGGCTAACCGCCAGTGCATCCACGGCTAGCCGCTGGTCTAACCGTGGGATTTCGTTTTGCTTTCCAGAGGCTGTGTTTTTGTCAGATCAGCTTGCGGCTACCCTTGCGGCTGCCTCACGTCTAGCCTCCAACTGTTCCTGCGGCTAGCCGTGATTAGCCAGGCGGCTAACCGCATACTGGGCTCTGGGCCTGCGCCCTTTTAATTAAGTTGCTTTTCGTTTCCCTTATTTTCTTTCGGTTAGCTGCTGTTCTCTTCCTTCTTTGGTCTTCTTCCTTGCTACGTATCTGATCCTCTTCTCCCTTCTTCCTCCAAGGTAGCTTCCCTTCTTTTTCTCTTATATTTCAGTTCTGTAGAATTATATATTGTCTTTTCCATTTTGTTAACATTATCTGTTTCGTTTTGGTGTTTCTCTTTTCTTTCTCTCTTTCCAACTTCCTCCATTTCTCTCTTCCATTGGTTTCTTTCTTCATATTACTTATTGTTGTGTAATTTTGCTCTTACTTGTTTCTTCTAAATCCTGACTTTTGCTCTATGCTTTGTTTTCTTCCTCCTAATGTTTTCCTGTGCACTCCAATTGTTTGTAAAAATGCCTCCATGAATGAAAACAGCTGTTAACCGCCCTTCTAAACGAGGACGATCCACAACTGCCTCCTCTTCTCGTAGAACTAGATCTCCCTCACCCTCTCAGTCCACCTCCACCTCTCCTTCTCTTACCCCTCCTTCTTCTCCTTCTCCTCCTCCACAGCCGGGCTCTACTGTTCTCAAACCCAATGCCCAAATGCTGGCTGCTTTGAAACCTAGATCAATCATGGTTGAAAGACGCACTTTGCGTAATGTTGTAAATCCCCATGAGTCAGCAGCCATTCTTGCTCAGGTCGGATGGGAAAACATCTTAGACTGGGGGGACAAAGCATATCCGTCTCTTGTTTTTGGCATGTTTGCTTCAATCACTGCTGCAGTATCTTCCGTTGACTCATGTTCCTTCACAATTGCCTTTCAAAACAAAGAAGTTACGGTTGATCCTGATCGTATCTCTTCAATCATGAATATTCCAGTGAAACCTAATGGTCTTTCCATGGTGTCTGACACCCTCACTGAAGCTGAAAAGGACCAAGCTACTATTGTTCTCTGTGGTCGTTCTGTTAAATGGAATCCTAAGAACTTCCTTCCATTGGGATCCCTCATTCCAAAATACAGGTTGTTGCACCACCTATTCACCTTCAATGTCTATCCTCGTAAAGGAAATCGGACTGAATTAACTACGTATATGGTAAATGTTCTTTCCAAAGTGGTTACAGGTGTTCAAATGTGTCTTCCCTCTCTTATCTGCAGAACCATTGTTCGCTTTCACCTCTCCACTGCCTCTAAGCCAGCAATCCCTTTTGGCTTCCTCATGACTCAAATAGCTCGGTCTCTTGGTGTTCTTCGCCCAAATGAGCCTCCTATTTCCCATACATCTTGTGGCCCTGCTAATCTAATTCAGATGAATCTCTTTCCAAATGTAGAAGCAGGGGATGTACCCCCTCATCCTCAACCCCAAGCCCCTTTAGCTCCTCAACATCAGGCACCTTCAAGGCTCGCTCCTTCCTCTTCACATCGACAGGATTCCTCTTCATCTGTTCCCCGGAGTATTGAAGAACGGATGGATGCTTTCGAACGCAATCAGTCCAAAACCGAAAAGCTTCTAAAGAAGACTCAAATATCTCAGTGGACTGTCAAAGGCGTGCAAAACTCAAGATGCTACTATCATGCCTCCGTCTCCTTCACCTCTGTCGGATTAGTTCTTTTGGGGATTCATAGCCACTTGTGTTTTTATTGGTTGTACTTTTTTTGGTGGTGTTCTTTTGGCTTGTGGCTGCCCCTCCTATGGTTCTTTTGTTTAAACTTATGTTGGTTACTCTGTATGGATGTTCACTGGATATGGATGCATGTTTTTATGGTCTTAGTGATTAACTGCTTTTATGGTTTAATTGTCTATTATCTTCTTACATTTATTGTCTGTCTTCTCTACATCCATGGTTATTTTATCTTGTTCAATTTGTGACAAAAAGGGAGAGTATGGTTTAAGTTTGCAGGGGGAGAATCCATCTCAATTTTGTGACAAAAAGGGGGAGTTGTGTTTTAAACTCATGTTTTTTATCCTTGATAATTAGTCCCTGTGGAAAGGGTCAGGTGACCCTACGGTCACCTACGGCTAGCCGCACCTTGCAAAGGGGCTAGCCGCCAGACCTGCGGCTAGCTTTCCAGCAAGCTGTTTCTCAGATTTTTTTCTCTGTGCTTCCTACGGCTAACCGCCAGTGTACCTGCGGCTAGCCGCCTGTGCATCCACGGCTAGCCGCTGGTCTAACCGTGGGATTTCGTTTTGCTTTCCAGAGGCTGTGTTTTTGTCAGATCATCTTGCGGCTACCTCACAGCTAGCCGCCAACTGTGCCTGCGGCTAGCCGTGAGCTAACCTGATTTGAAATTTTAGACCGTTATTTGAAATCGGCTAGCCGCTTCTCTAAAGGGGCTAGCCGCCAATGGCACTGCATGCAATATTGCAAATTCTTTTGATAAAAAAAATTGCATATATAATATTAAATCGGTTACAGAACAACCGATATAACAAATCCCTTTATAACCGATATTATAAATGATTTTTATATCGGTTTCGCTCCTTTTTATATCGGTTTTACAGTAATGTATATTATAATTTCAGTCTCAAAACACATCAGTTCTCCGAAAACCGATATTATAAATCATTATTATATCGGTTTCACTATTTTTTATATCGGTTTTACAATAATGTATGTTATAATTTCAGTTTCAAAACACATCAGTTTATCCAAAACCGATATGATAAATATTTTTTATATCGGTTTTACTTTTTTTCATATCGGTTTTACAGTAATATGTGTTATAATTTCAGGTTCAAAAGACATCAGTTGTCCAAAAACCGATATGAAATATTACACATATTATATCGGTTCTAGATGTTTATTATATCGGGGGCACTTATATCGGTTTGAAGTTTACTGAAAAACCGATATAATAGGTCTTTTATATCGGTTTTTAGCCGATATAAAAACCCTTTTTTCTAGTAGTGATGCTACTATTGTCGGGCTTCTTTCCATTTTGAGTTCCCTATCCAAACAGAGCCAATTAGGAAGTCAAAGATGAGAGAGGAAGTCTACCGTGTAAATTAAATCTCACAATCATTTAGCCCTATCTCAAAATCTGGTTCTATTTGTGTTAAGTCAAGTATCTACAAATAAGTCAATGAGACAATCTCCACGGGTGATGGAAGTCATTTAAATCCTATCTCAATCTCACAAAACACTCCTATCTTTGTTATGTTTGTACTATCCGCACTAAAATAAAAATGTGCTTACTATCCACACTAAAATAAAAATGTGCTTAGGGCATGGGTAGAAATGAAGAATCAGGGGTGCTAATGAGATCTATGACAGATTATTTGCACAGAAGGAAGGCACAGATTATATGCCTGGTGGGTTCTACCCATACAAGGAAGTAACGCCCAATGTAAAATGCTATTGAGCCTAATCAATCATGTAAACGCTATGCGGAAAATCATAATGTAACTCACTCAGATGATGAAAGTATGATGAAGTTTATTTAAAGAAAAATTAAACGGGTAGATTATTTGTCACAGTTCTGACAATGCAGAGATATGGATATCACACGATCTCTCGTTCAGGAAGATCATAGTCATTAAACCACTATAGAAAAAAGAAGCTCGTCAGAAATAACAGCAAGCCGCCTCACAATCTCGGTCTTCTGTTTGAATGGTTCAACTAATCCTGTCTGGTTCTTTAGCATCTCTCCACATTTGGTGATTTCCTCTTCTGCGTCTTGTACTGAAATGAGCACCGAGTCATATGCTGAATGGAGCCCCGGTTTATGGAAATGCTTGAACGTATCACTGTTCATATATCTGTCGGCCGACGCTAGGATATGAATCGCCTTATCATACTGCTTCCCACATTCTCTCAACACAAGCTTAGATGCGGGGTCAAGACGTCCCCTCATCAACTTGCTGAGTAGTTGGCGAGCGTCCTTGGCACCATCGAGGACGGATTCGCAAGAGAGCTTACCCAAGTCGTAAAAAGTGGCATTGGAGCTGCCGGGACGAGAAAGGAGAGAGGAGACACAGAGGTCGTAGTAGTCGGTTATTTGGCAATTTGCTTGGATTACACCAGTGTCGGCTGGGGCTGGGGCTGGGGCAGGCGGGAAAGCAGCTGTTGCAGCAGAGATGATTAGGAATGGGAGGAGAGAGAGATGGGGAAGAAGTGATGCGGGGATGGTCATCTTTTCGTCTTGGGACTGGCCTCCTGTGAGAGCACAATATTGAGAAGAGACGTGTATTTATAGGAGGAGCTTTTACAATCTTTAAACAATAGAGAGATATGGGGTTGTCTGTAAATAGTAGTAACAGATATATTTAGGAATTCCAAATGTGGTTGACTTGGAATTCATTGAATAATGAAATCTTTTTGCCTATTATGATTCTTTTATTTGAGATTTTTTAGATTTGGGCAAGTGAGGTTTTCTCTATTTTCAGCTTGTGAGTCGCACTTGATGCAAAAACCTTGAATAAAGGTTTCCAAAAAGATTGACCTGAATTTATTATGCTAATTGTAAATCAGATACAACTATGTGTGGGTCTAAATCGGGGAGTCCTCTTTTGGCGACCACAATGACACAATTGGATATATTTGCCTTAGATGATTAGAAAAACATGAGGGCAATGGTGGACCCAGGATTTTTATTTGGGTGGTGCGGGCAATGATCAAGTTAAGAAGTTAAATAATAAAATAGGATTTTAAAGATATTATTTAAGAAATTTCTTGAGCCTCGCAGGTGAGGCCGCACCTGTGTCGTAACACCTAGGTCAGCCCCTGCATGAGGGAGTGGACATGAGCAAGCCTTTCTGTCCTTCCCCCATGATTGGCACGGCCCATGTTCTTGGGCAGAACCCCGTTTTAAAATCCCTTATGTTTAGATCAAGTGGCACCTCAATTTTTAATAGATGGCCCCCGATCATTCAAGTAGTTTTACACAATCTTAATTAATTTGTGAGGAAAAAACTAAAGTGAAAGAAAAGAAAGGGAAGGAATGAGAAGAGAGGAGTTAAAAAGAGCTGCTAATGCTAATATTATTGAGTGATTTATTAGATAAATGAAACGTTCCGCTTTCCAAATAATTTCTACCATTTAAGATTAGCCACACATGACCTGCACGCCGTCTTCAACTAGCAGATATGGGATGCCGTCATCTTGCGGTTTTGTAGAAACTTGAAAGTTAGATGTTAATTGGTAATATATTTGTTGAATAGGAAATGCAACAATCTTACAACTTTCTTGCTTTAGTTATTTACACTTGGTAAATATAACTATGCACATTTTCTTTTATTGCATAGATTTTCGACCCAATCGAAGTTATATCCACCGTGGATTAAAAAGATTAGTTACTTTCTTAAGTTTTGGTTATAATTATATATACACATGTCAGAATAAATCGGATTGGAGAAAATTCTTTTAAGATGATAAAAACTAGTAAGAGCATGTTTCTGAATAGTTTAGATTTTAAACATCAATCTCTTTCATATATATATATATATATATATGTGTGTGTGTGTGTGTGTGTGTGTGTGTGTGTGTGTGTGTGTGTGTGTGTGTGTGTGTGTGTGTGTAGGGGGGGGGTGGGGTGGTGTTGCTCTTGTGAAAAACACTCTCACCTTACTATAGAGATAAAGGTGAGGGACCTCACATTTAAGTTATTAACATTGGATATGGATGTGAGGGCTCCCACTTTATCTCTCATAGTAAGGTAAGAGTGTCTCTCATAAGAGCAACTCCTGATATATATATATATATATATATATATATATATATATGAGAAATATGCTCTTTTGAGAGATATCTCTCATCTTACTATAAGAGATTGGGTGGGGGCCCTCGCATCTCGCATCCATTGCCAACAACTTAAATGTGAGGGCCCCCACTCCAATCTCTCATATAAGGTGAGAGATATCTCTCATAGAAGCATCTCCCATATATATATATATATATATATATAGCATACTTAGTTAGATGTCCCAAAAAAATCCCTCATATTATTTTGAGATTTTGGTGCAAACTATGTCCAGTCTTTTAGTCTCACTTATCTTTTTTTTTTTTTTTTGGTGGGTTTTAGTCTCACTTATCATCTATCCTTTTTAAAACAGTAAAAGGGTATTAAAAAAATAGGTGCTACTTCATTAAGGTTGTTAATTTGATTATTTAAATTATGATTTATTTAAGGGACATCTACCGGAAAAATCCCCTTAAATAGGATAATTAACCACTGTTGAGGACCTTAAACTTTTATAATGATAGCCAAGGACCTGTAATCCAAATCATCTCTTCTTTTTTTTTCCGTTTTGCCCTTTCTTTGTTGATGTGAACATAACCCTAATCCCAGGTTAAGGTTATTTTATGTTGATGTCGACAAATTCTCTGTTGACGTCAACAAATTATATGTATAAATGTTTAACATGTGTTGTGCATAAGGGTCACTTGATTCTGTCAACTGGCGTTTTTGTCGACATCGACAAAAGTTTATGTTGATGTCGATAATTCTTCTATTGACGTCAACAAATTCTATGTATAAATGTTGAACCTGTACAAGGGTCACTTGATTGTACTAACTGGACGTTTTTGTCAACGTTAATAAAAGTTTATGTTGATGTCTACAACTGTTTTGTTCATGTTAACAAATATTACTCATGACAGAATATTAAACTTTAGTTTTTTTCAATTTGGGTGAAGAGACCGATTCTTGAGAATATGGAATATGATTTCTTTTTATAACATGAATATGGAATATGGTTATGTTGACATCAACAAAGAAAGAACAAAATGGGAAAAAAAGAGATGGTTTGGGTTGGAGGTCCTTGGCCGTCAATATAAAAGTGTAAGGTCCTCAACTGTAGTTTCCTTGTTTAAGGGGATTTTTCTGGTTGATGTCCCTTTATTTAAATAAGAGTCATGCAAATATGCAATATAAACCATAAGTATGAAAATTTGATAAATTGGGACTCTAAGAAGAGTTTGGGAGGTTCCTTAGTGGGGCTTATTTGTGAAGATCTAAAATGCTTAAAGCCACTCTTTTCTTAGAAGCCCTTGCAAAATTTGAATCCAATAATAGGTGGCCACCATCAAATTGATCAGCAAAACTCACAATATTGATATTTTGTTCACAGTTTTTTGTAACTTGTCAATCTAATAGTGTGCCAAATTCCTATTTGAATGAGATTTTGTAAGAATTTGGGCTATGCTGAGATGTCTTAGATTTTTCATAAGTGGTCGTATTAAGAATCTACATGAGTTACTCATGAGTCCATGCCTTAAAATACCTTATATTATTTGTGAATAAATTTGTGAATAAGGTATTCTTGCCCTTCATAGTCACACCTTAAAATTGATGCACTACTTTGAGCCTTGAATTGTTTTTTATCGGTGAAAAAAAATTGTATTGAAAAGGCAAAGGGGATACAAAAAGAAGCAACTGAAAAATTAAAGAAAGGTATAAGAGGAATGTACCCTCAAACACCCAACCATTACATTACATTGCCCTCCAAGTGTCGGATGTGAATTTTGATCCCCCCGGGGAGGGAAATCGCCATTCAATTATATGAAATAATAAAAGAGTTTACATCGAAAATGGGGATTCCTACTACCCTCAAAATCGATGGATCACGATCACCAGCTACGAATACGGTCGTAACACCGTTCTTCAACGAAAGCCGAAAAAAAGTGGGAGAGAATAGGATGGGTTCTTCCTCTCGTTTTATGTGTTGCTGGGAACACACGACCGGGTTCTTGTCACTTAATTTGGGTCTTTCAATTTGGGTCGAATTTGGGTTGAATTAAAGGTCTCATAGTAGGGTCATAGTGAACTATGTAAGGGAGATTTACATTTATGGGCATATGGGTTAACTGAAATTAAATCCAAGTATTCTAAAAAATAAGTGAAATAAAATAGAAATAAATTAGGAAAATAAGGGGGGAAGGTGCCAAATATCTAGAAGATGATCAGCCCTGTTCCTCGGTACCCCCTTCAATGTCCCTTGACAACCTAGGGTTTGAAGGCTGATTCTTCGAATCGAAAGAACGATGTAAATGAGATTCTGAGTTGTGATTTATGTGGGTTTGTGTGCGATACGCAAATGATAAGAGTGCATGGACAATGATGGGCCGGAAGTAAGTAAAAATGGCCAATGATGGGCCGGGGTTGATTGAGGGTGGCCGAAGTTGGGCCGAGATTGATTTGAAGGTGGCCGATGATGGGCCGGAAACAAAGAAAATGATATTAAGGGTGTGTGAAATCACTCGTCTCATCTTGTTATTCTCATTAATTCGGATTCTCGGAATCAGCCTTTATTCCCTTTGATATTTGAATTCAAATGAATATTTGGCACTGGAGGTGGAGGGAAAGAGAAGAAAATATTTTTGGGTTTGATTTCTTGGTTTTATGGTTTTTTTTTTTTTTTGATAATTGGGGCTAGAAGGGCCTAACTAGGGGACTTTCCTTTTAGATTTAATCTAACTAATCCATTTCCCTTAATGAATCTCTACCCCTATCTTAGGGTCCTAACCGCCCTCATCTACTCTCTCGATCCCTTAGCAAGGCCCGGAGAGAGAATGAGACCTAACTTATTAAAATGAAAGAAACTAAAGATGGTCTAACCTGGCTAGGGGGAGGGAGACCCAGATCTATGTCCGGGGTCTGACCTGGCCAACCTAAACCAATATTTGGTTTCTAGCTTTATTATTATTTTTAGGTTTTTGATATTTTCTACTTTGTTTTTGGTTTTTTGTGTTTTCTTACTTTGATTTTAATTTTTAGTTTAGTTCTAGAATCTCCTAAATAGTTTTTCCTAATCCTAGTGAAAGGGGAAGAGGAGAGAAAGGAATTGATTACTAATTTTTATTTATCAGTTAACCTAACTAATTTAAAACTTCTTAATTAAATTCCCTAATCCTAATGAAAAGGGAGGAGGAAAAGGAGGTTTGTCACACCTAACTTAATTGTTCTAATTAATCTAATTAATGTCTAGGATTCTTTTTTTTTTATTATTCTTTTGGTTTTTTTTAGAGTGAAAGTAACTTTTTGTTTGTTTTTGAATTATGCAGTTCTAAAGTTTATCTAAAAAAATAAAAATGTAACTAAGTTATATGATGCATGGGCATGTTTGACACATAAATTAGGGATAATTCAAAATAAATAAAGACTTAAAAAAAAAACTAATCTAAATGCATGGGCAGGTTGAATGTATGGACAAGTTGAGATGCATGAACTAGGAATAATTTAAAATAAACAATAAAATTGAAAATTTATTAGATGCATGGGCATGTTAGGTACGTGGGCATGTTCAACACATAATTTATGAGTAGTTTAAAACAAATCATGGTTTAAGGGACTAATTTAAATGCATGGCATATTAAACAAGCTAGAAGCTACTTTGCATGGGCAGTATTAGATTCATAACTCCTTTAAACCAAGCATGATGAAAATATTCGAATAACAGGTGCTATGAGATGAATGGGTGCCCGACAACTGGGCTGATCAACTAGGCCTAATTTGGTTTAGGTTCGGGCGTGGCACAGAAAAAAAAAAGATGAACAGGAATGAGAAATGGAGAATCTGTGGTGAGCGGTGAGGGAGAAGAAGATAAAGAAGGGTGGCGCAATGGTGATGCAGGGAAGGAAAATAGAAGACGGAGGAGTGGAGAAGGGAAGAGAAAAGAAGAGAAAGAAAGGAAAGAAAAACAATGCAAGGGTGTGTGTGTGTGTGTAGGGGCGCTAGGTGTGTACAGGTAGGGTGCAATTACAGAGAGGAAGAAGTCAAGTGGGGGAAAGGAAGAGAAGAAGGGAAAGAAGGGGAACAAGAGGGAAGGTGCGGTGCGGGTGAGTGTGAGTGCGGGCAGTGAAGAGGGTGTGGTGAAGATGGGTGTTGAAATGGCTAGTTGATGCAGGGGGGTGCAGCGAGAGAAGAAAAGAGAAGGAAGGAAGAGAGGAAAAGAAGGGGGTGGTGCTGTAGGGTGATCCAGGGGTAGTGCAATGGGGTGTTCCAGTGATTGGGTGGAGTGCAGGGATGAATGCAGCGGTAGGGGAGGAGGAAAAAGATAAAGAAATGAAAAGAAATGAAAAGAAGGAAAGAAGAAGGTGGGGGGCATGCAGATGGTGTGTGCAAGCGAGGAATAGGGAGATGGAGAAGAAGAGGAGGGGATGTTGGAAGATGGCTTTAATACCTTGGGCAATGGGAGATACACACTAGCTATAGCTTAATTACAAAATACAAATTACACTAAGAACAAAAACCCACTTTATAAATCTTACACAAATACACTATTACAAAACTTACAAGTTACACACACTTTAAGCCTACACTCTTACAACAAAGAAACTCACTCACTACAAAGGAGCACTCACTCTACTTCTCAATACACACTGTACTCACACTTCTGTGTGTCACTCGTCAGTAGACTTGTCTTCACTTCATCACTTGAGTTGTGTTTGTAAATGAATCAAGGCACATCTATTTATAGCTTTACAAGGTTAGTGGATGCATCCTCATGTGGATGGGAGATGGCCCACGTGGGCTTATTTTACACCATGTATGAAGTCGGTTTTGACTTCTCTAGAAAGGGTAAGTCAGCTCATGGAGGGGCCTTTCTAGATGCGTCAAGTGAGTTGGTGGTGTGGAGTTCTCTAGAAAATTTGAGAATGACAGAGAGAGTTTAAGGGGACAAGAGGACAGCCAAATCAGTGCTTGACTGACATTACTCCCCTTCAAACACTGACGTTCTTAATCTTTTGAAGCTATCTTCATGCCAAGCTTTTCTCTTAACCTTGTGAAGGTGTCGGTTGGCAAAGCCTTAGTGAAGATGTTTGCCACTTGTTCTATGGTACTGCAGTACTCTAGCTTCACTGTCTTCTGCTTTACATGATCTCTTATGAAATGAAACATGATGTCAATATGCTTACTCCTTCCATGCTGTATGGGATTCTTAGTGAGTTCAATGGCAGACTTGTTATCCACATGTATAGTTGTGGATTCATCTTGTGGGTGATCAAATTCTTCCAGGAGGTTTCTCAGCCATATAGCTTCATAGACTGCTGCTGAAGCTGTTGCTACGTATTCAACCTCACATGTTGATAAAGCTACAATGCTTTACTTCTTAGAGACCCACGTGAAAGCCGTCGATCCAAGATAGAACACATACCCTGTAGTGCTATTTCTTACATCTAGATCAAGTCCCCAGTCACTGTCCGAATATCCATATAACTTTGCTTCATTGCCATAGCCGTAGACAAGACCAAAATTCATGGTACCTTTGATGTGCCGTAAGATTCTTCTGGCTGCGACCCAGTGCAACTCCTTTGGTCTTTCCATATATTGGCTCAAAAGTCCGACACCATAGACAATGTTTGGCCTTGTGATTGTGAGATACCTTAGGCTTTCAATCAGGCTTTTGAAGAGTGTCAGATTAATGTCTCTTCCTTCTCCATCTTTTGTCAGTCTCAAGCCTGTTGCTACAGGCGTGCTTCCAGGATTGCATCTGGTCATTCTGAATTTTTCAAAGAGTTCTTTAGCATATTTTTTCTGTGAGATGAAAATGCCATCTTGCTACTGGTTGACCTCTATTCTCAGGAAGGACATTAGTTCGTAGTCGGTCATATCGGACTCCTTAAATATAGCATGCTTAAATTCTTCGAACATATGGGGGTTGCTCCCAGTGAATAAATGGGTCCTAGATTCTCTGATTATGCGGAGGTTCCAACCCATTAAAATCGGGTCTGGGTCCTTAATCATGCCCCAATAAGTAAATGGGTCCGGGTCCGGTTCCACCTTGGTTCGGACCCGTGGACCCGATAACCAACATATTACCTCAATTTTCTAAAATCTCTCCTAAAAACCATATATATTTTTTAATATCATTCTCTACCTAGACCTGGACCTGGATCTAGACCCGTCCCATATATTGTTCTAGTTCCGGTTCCGAAGACAAGGAATCGGTTCCGAAACGGTTCCGAGTCCGGATCTGGTTCCACCTTCTCCTTCTTATCTCACTTGTTTTTTAGCCCATGCATTGAACATCGTTTTTGCTGGTCCTAAAGTGAGAATGCAGCCCATGACAATTATGTATGTGTTTGAGTATTCATGGCCATGCACAACCTAAATTTCCCGAGAAATCTCCAAACTAAATATATCTTTGGTTCTACGAAATGATTGACTCTTCTATACAGGGTGCATAATTGTTACCCTAACAAACCAGAGATCCAAATATCTACAATAGAGAATGTATGTGAAACCAGCAGAACCTTCATTTCAACTGGACCACAAAAAAAAAAGCCTATACTCGCAAACAAGTAGGGTTCCAAACGGGTATCCATTACCCAGAAGTTCCGACCTGTAAAAAACCGGGTCTGGAAACCTATTTTAGGTTCCACTTCATAAACGGGTACGGGTCTGGAACCTAATTTAGGTTCCGATTGATAAAGGAGTCCGGGTCCATATAGGTTTCGACTCGTGGACCCAACATATGAGCATTTGATATTGCAAATTGTACCTCAAAATTAACTCATTTTTTTGAAATTTTTACGTACAATATTAGCGGTAGTGGACTTGACGCACTGTTATAAGCTGAATGATATGCTAATTTTACAAGAAATGAAGAATAAAGATAAATTAGAATCAATTTTGGAACAAGATTCCAGTCCTCTCGGTAGACCCGGATCCGGGTTATCCTATCGTAGCCTGGTCTGGAATCAACTAAAAGAGTTACGAGTGAAAACCGGATTTAGAACCGGAACCGTTATTCAAAAACGGGTCCGAGTTCACTATGGTTCCGATCCAGAACCGTTCCATTTGCAACCCTACAATATGCCGTAGTAGTCGACACATCACTGCCTTTCTGTGCATGTAAGCGACCGTGTGGTGTTTTGCTACGGTCCTAAATAGTTATAGAGCTCGATTTGACCAATTCCATCAGTCGTTCGGCTTTCTGGTTAGGTCCAGAGAGTTTCCAAATCAAAGCATGCAACAAAAATAAAGCTTAGATGTTGATTACAAGATTGCAAAACCTTTTGTGTCATTGCTCTAGATTAGATACTTGATAACACTCAATGCTTTTAAATTTTCTTTCCCAGATGTGCTCTCTTAAGGGCCCCTCAGTTTGCATGGAATTGAATTTTTAAGAATTTATTATCAAGTGAATCACACCGATGATCATTAAAGACTACGAGTGATGAAAGAGTTAAGGATGGAGTTGTAGACCAGAGCAAATTGCTTTAATAAAGTGATATCTCAGATTTTATTCTTTAATTATGGGATGATATTTAATGACCATCTATATATTTCCACTTTTATTTATGGGGAAGCATATATATTAGAAAGACTAGAAATTGAATTCAACATGTGTCAATTGCCAAAGTCAGCTTGTGTGATTTTTTTCTCTCTGTTTATATCATATGGGTGTTCACTAGATATGCACTACAAGAAAAAAAAACGCAACTATTGATTATTTCATTCTATTTTATGTTAATTGGAAATGGAAAGGCCTTGCGGCTTTATTTGGACACTCACTCAGTTTTACCGCTGCTGGAATCGGCGGTAAACTCGTTACTTTCTAGATTTCCTCCTCTCTGAGAGGAGGAAAACCGGAAAGTGAAGCTTTACCGCTGCTTGAATTGGCGGTAAACTTGTAGTCTCTAGTTTTCCTCCTCTCTGAGAGGAGGAAATCTGGAAACTGCAGGTATACCGCGGATACATACGGCGAAAATTTAAAAAACTGATATTTTTAACCTTTTTTTCCTTCTTTTGCTTTATTGTGGGTCACGGGTCGGGGCTTGGTTCACAAAATGATGGAAGGAGATGTGTGAATAACAGTTGGATGAAATAATATCAAATCACAATAAACACACAATAAATCGTAAATTTATTTTACCGTTGAAGCAATGTAAATGGTCAATATAAGAGAGAACAAAATTTAGGATGTAGTAGAATCTGAAGGTGAGAGAGTAGCATTTTTATTTCCTCTCTTTGTTTGTAAGTGAGCTCATGGATTGGGCTTTGGGTATGGGGTTTAGTTATTAATAGATAGGCCATGCTCGGGTTATTTATTTTTTTATTTGCACTCAATGCTTGAGAGCCGGAATACCCGTTCGACCAAAATATATATAGATATATTTATGAGGGAGGGAGGGAGCAGTGATGTGAGGACTCAAACCCATTACCTCTCACGGCTGAGGTGGCGTACGACTGGAGATGTAAATGGGTCCCCGATTCTCTGATTACGCGGAGGTTCCAACCCGTTAAAACCGGATCTGGGTCCTTTATCATGCCCCAATAAGTAAATGGGTCCGGGTCCGTTTCCACCTTGGTTCGGACCCGTGGACCCGATAACCAACATATTACCTCAATTTTCTAAAATCTCTCCTAAAAATCATATATTTTTTTTAATATCATTCTCTACTTAGACCCGAACCTGGATCTAGACGCGTCCCATATATTGTTCTGGTTCCAGTTCTGAAGACAAGGAATTGGTTCCGAAACGGTTCCGGGTCCGAATCCGGTTCCACATTCTCCTTCTTATCTCACTTGTTTTTTAGCCCTTGCATTAAACATCGTTTTTGCTGGTCCTAAAGTGAGAATGCAGCCCATGACAATTATGTATGTGTTTGAGTATCTCATGGCCATGCACAACCGAAATTTTTCTGAGAAATCTCCAAAATAAATATATCTTTGGTTCTACCAAATGATTGACTCTTTTATACAGGGTGGATAATTGTTACTATAACAAACCAGAGATCCTAATATCTACGATCGAGAATGTACGTGAAACCAGCTGGACCTTCATTTCAACCGGACCAAAAAAAAAAGGCCTATACTCGCAAACACGTAGGGTAACAAACAGGTATCCGATTACCCAGAAGTTCTGACCCGTAAAAAACTGGGTCTGGAACCAATTTTAGGTTCTGCTTCATAAACGAGTCTGGGTCCAGAACCTAATTTAGGTTCCGATTGATAAACGAGTCCGGGTCCATATAGGTTCCGACCCATGGACCCGGCATATGAGCATTTGATATTGCAAATTGTACCTCAAAATTAACCCTTTTTTGACATTTTTACGTACAATATTAGCGGGTAGTGGACTTGACGCATTGTTATATGCTGAATGATATCCTAATTTTAGGAGACATGAAGAATAAAGATAAATTTGAATCAAATTTGGAATAGGATTCCAGTCCTCTAGGTAGACCCGGATCCGGGTTATCCTATTAGAGCCGGGTCTGGAAAACCTAAACAAGTTACAAGTCAAAACCGGATTCAGAACCGGAACCGTTATTCAGAAACGGGTTCGAGTCCACTATGGTTCCGATCCGGAGCCGTTCCGTTTGCAACGCTACAAACATGCTGTAGTAGTCGACACATCACTGCTTTTTTGTACATGTAAGCGATCATGTGGTGTTTTGCTACGGTCCTAAATAGTTATCGAGCTTGATTTGACCAATTCCATCAGTTGTTCGGCTTTCTGGTTAGGTCCAGAGAGTTTCCAAATCAAAGCATGTCAACAAAAATTAAGCTTAGATGTTGATTACAAGATTGCAAAACCTTTTGTATCATTGCTGTAGACTAGATACGTGATAACACTTAATGCTTTTAAATTTTCTTTCCCAAATGTGCTCTCTTAAGGGCCCCTCTGTTTGCATGGAATTGAATTTTTAAGAATTTATTATCAAGTGAATCACACCGATGATCATTAAAGACTACGAGTGATGAAAGAGTTAAGGATGGAGTTGTAGACAGAAGTAAATTGCTTTAATAGAATGATATCTCGGATTTTATTCTTTAATTATAGGATGAAATTTCATGACCATTTATATATTTCTACTTTTATTTATGGGGAAGCATATATATTAGAAAGACTAGAAATTGAATTCAACATGTCTTAATTGCCAAAGCTAGCTTGTGTGATTTTTTTCTCTCTATTAATATCAAATGGGAGCTCACTAGATATGCGCTACAAGAAAAAAAAAAGCAACTATCGATTATTTCATTCTATTTTATGTTAATTGGAAAAGAAAAGGCCTTGCGACTTTATATGGGCACTCACTCAGCTTTACCACTGCTGGAATCGGCGGTAAACTCGTTACTTTCCAGATTTTCTCCTCTCTAAGAGGAGGAAAACCGGAAAGTGAAGCTTTACCACTGCTAGAATCGGCGGTAAACTTGCAGTTTCCAGTTTTCCTCCTCGCTGAGAGGAGGAAATCCGGAACCTATAGAAATACCACGGATACATACGGCGGAAATCTCAAAAACTGATTTTTTAGCCTTTTTTTTCCTTCTTTTGCTTTATTGTGGGTCACGGGTCGGGGCATGGTTCACAAAATGCTGGAAGGACATGTGTGAATAACAATTGGATGAAATAATATCAAATCACAATAAACACACAATAAATCGTAAATTTATTTTACCGTTGAAGCGAAGTAAATGGTGAATGTAAGAGAGAACAAAATTTAGGATGTAGTAGAATCAGAAGGTGAGAGAATAGCAATTTTATTTCCTCTTTTAAAAAGGAGAGTGTTTTCTTCGTTTGTAAGTGAGCTCATGGATTGGGCTTTGGGTATGGGGTTTACTTATTAATTGATGGGCCGTGCTCGGGTTATTTATTTATTTTTTTGCACTCAGTGCTTGAGAGCCGGAATACCCGTTCGGCCAAAATAAATATACCTATATTTATGAGGGAGGGAGGGAGCAGTGATGTGAGGACTCAAACCCATGACCTCTCACGGCTGAGGTGGCGTACGACTGGGGATGTAAATGGGTCCCCGATTCTTCGATTACGCAGAGGTTCCGACCCGTTAAAACCGGGTCTGGGTCCTTAATCATGCCCCAATAAGTAGATAGGTCCGGGTCCGGTTCCACCTAGGTTCGGACCCGTGGACCCGATAACCAACATATTACCTCAATTTTCTAAAATCTCTCCTAAAGACCATATATTTTTTTTAATATCTTTCTCTACCTAGACTCGGACTTGGATATAGACCCGTCCCATATATTGTTCTGGGTCCGGTTCCGAAGACAAGGAATTGGTTCTGAAACGGTTTCGGGTCCGGATCCAGTTCCACCATCTCCTTCTTATCTCACTTGTTTTTTAGCCCATGCATTGAACATCGTTTTTGCTGGTCCTAAAGCGAGAATGAAGCCCATGACAATTATGTATGTGTTTGAGTATCTCATGGCCATGCACAACCTAAATTTCCCGAGAAATCTCCAAACTAAATATATCTTTGGTTCTACGAAATGATTGACTCTTCTATACAGGGTGCATAATTGTTACCATAACAAACCAGAGATCCTAATATCTACGATCGAGAATGTACGTGAAACCAGCAGAACCTTCATTTCAACCGGACCAAAAAAAAAAGCCTATACTCGCAAAAATGTAGGGTTCCAAACGGGTATCCGATTACCCAAAAGTTCTGACTCGTAAAAAACCGGGTCTGGAACCTATTTTAGATTCTGCTTCATAAATGACTCCAAGTCCGTAGCCTAATTTAGGTTCCGATTGATACCGAACCCAGTCTCCTTGAGTGATGAGTGTAGTGAAACTGTTGAGTGTTTTGCGGGGTTAGTTATCCCCAGCACTGGTGAGATTCCCCACCGCAACTGTGTTCAGTATGGGAGGGTCGCGGCATAATGTCCCGCGGTATCCAGCTAGTGTGAAGTCAGCTTGTGCGATTTTTCTCTCTCTATTCATATCATATGGGTGTTCACTAGATATGCGCTACAAGAAAAAAAAATGCAGCTATCGATTATTTCATTCTATTTTATGTTAATTGGAAATGGAAAGGCCTTGCGACTTTATCTAGATACTCACTCAGCTTTACCGCTGCTGAAATCGGCGGTAAACTCGTTACTTTCCAGATTTCCTCCACTATGAGAGGAGGAAAGTCGGAAAGTGAAGCTTTACAACTACCAAAATCGGCGGTAAACCTGCAGTTTCCAGTTTCCCTCCTCTCTGAGAGGAGCAAATCTGGAAACTGCAGGTATTCTGCAGATACATACGGCGGAAATCTCAAAAACCGATTTTTTAGCCTTTTTTTTCCTTCTTTTGCTTTATTGTGGGTCACGGGTCGGGGCTTGGTTCACAAAATGATGGAATGACATGTGTGAATAAGAATTGGATGAAATAATATCAAATCACAATAAACACACAATCAATCGTAAATTTATTTTACCGTTGAAGCGAAGTAAATGGTCAATATAAGAGAGAACAAAATTTAGGATGTAGTAGAATCAGAAGGTGACAGAGTAGCATTTTTATTTCATCTCTTAAAAAGGAGAGTGTTTTCTTTGTTTGGAAGTGAGCTCATGGATTGGGCTTTGCGTATGGGGTTTAGTTATTAATAGATGGGCCGTGCTCAGGTTATTTATTTATTTATTTGCACTCAGTGCTTGAGAGCCGGAATACCCGTTCGGCCAAATTATATATAGATATATTTATGAGGGAGGGAGGGAGCAGCGATGTGAGGACTCAAACCCATGACCTCTCACGGTTGAGGTGGCGTACGACTGGGGAAGTGAATAGGCCCTCGATTCTCCGATTACGTGGAGGTTTCGACCCGTTAAAACTAGGTCTGGGTCCTTAATCATGCCCCAATAAGTAAATGGGTGCGAGTCCGGTTCCACCCTGGTTCGGACCCGTGGACCCGATAACCAACATATTACCTCAATTTTCTAAAATCTCTCCTAAAAACCATATATTTTTTTTAATATCATTCTCTACCTAGACCCGGACTTGGATCTAGACTCGTCCCATATATTGTTCTGGTTCCGGTTCCGAAGACAAGGAATCAGTTCCGAAACGGTTTCGGGTCCGGATCCGGTTCCACCTTCTCCTTCTTATCTCACTTGTTTTTTATCCCATGCATTGAACATCGTTTTTGCTGGTCCTAAAGTGGGAATGCAGCCCATGACATTTATGTCTGTGTTTGAGTATCTCATGGCCAAGCACAACCTAAATTTCCCGAGAAATCTCCAAACTAAATATATCTTTGGTTCTACAAAATGATTGACTCTTCTATACAGGGTGCAAAATTGTTACCATAGCAAACCAGAGATCCTAATATCTACGATCTAGAATGTACGTGAAACCAACAGAACCTTCATTTCAACCGGACCAAAAAAAAAACATATACTCACAAATATTCGAGGTTCCAAATGGTTATCCGATTACCCAGAAGTTCTGACCCGTAAAAAACCGGGTCCGGAACCTATTTTAGGTTCCGCCTCATTAACGGGTCCAGGTCCGGAACCTAATTTAGGTTCCAATTGATAAACGAGTCCGGGTCCATATAGGTTCCGACCCATGGACCCGGCATATAAGCATTTGATATTGCAAATTGTACCTCAAAATTAACTCTTTTTTTTTACATTTTTACGTACAATATTAGCAGTAGTGGACTTGATGCACTGTTATAAGCTGAATGATATGCTAATTTTAGGAGACATGAAGAATAAAGATAAATTAGAATCTATTTTGGAACAGGATTCCAGTCCTCTAGGTAGACCCGGATCCGGGTTATCCTATCGAAGCCGGGTCTGGAACCAACTAAACAAGTTACGAGTCAGAACCGGATTCAGAACCGGAACCGTTATTCAGAAATGGGTCCAAGTCCACTATGGTTCCGATCTGGAACCGTTCCGTTTGCAACCCTACAAACATGTCGTAGTAGTCGACACATCACTGCCTTTCTGTGCATGTAAGCGACCGTGTGGTGTTTTGCTACGGTCCTAAATAGTTATCGAGCCTGATTTGACCAGTTCCATCAGTCGTTCGGTTTTTTGGTTAGGTCCAGAGAGTTTCCAAATCAAAGCATGTCAACAAAAATAAAGCTTAGATGTTGATTACAAGATCGCAAAACCTTTTGTGTCATTGCTCTAAATTAGATACGTGATAACACTCATTGCTTTCAAATTTTCTTTCCCAGATGTGCTCTCTTAAGGGCCCTTCTGCTTGCATGGAATTGAAATTTTAAGAATTTATTATCAAGTGAATCACACCGATGATCTTTAAAGACTACAAGTGATGAAAGAGTTAAGGATGGAGTTGTAGACAGGAGCAAATTGCTTTAATAGAATGATATCTCGGATTTTATTCTTTAATTATGGGGATGATATTTGATGATCATTTATATATTTCTACTTCTATTTATGGGGAAGCATATATATTAGAAGACTAGAAATTGAATTCAACATGTGTCGATTGCCAAAGTCAGCTTCTGTGATTTTTTTCTCTCTATTCATATCATTTGGGTGCTCACTAGATATGCGCTACAAGAAAAAAAAACGCAACTATCGATTATTTCATTCTATTTTATGTTAATTAGAAATGGAAAGGCCTCGCGACTTTATTTGGACACTCACTCAGCTTTACCACTGCTGGAATCGGCGGTAAACCCGTTACTTTCTATATTTCCGCCTCTTAGAGAGGAGGAAAACCAGAAAGTAAAACTTTACCGCTGCTAGAATCGGCGGTAAACTTGCAGTTTCATGTTTTCCTCCTCTCTAAGAGGAGGAAATTTGAAAACTGCAGGTTTCTTGGTTTCCTCCTCTTAGAAAGCTGGAAAGTGAAGTTTTACCACTCCTAGAATCGGCGGTAAACTTGCAGTTTCCAGTTTTCCTCCTCTCTGAGAGGAGGAAATCTGGAAATTGCAGGTATACCGCTGATACATACGGCGGAAATCTCAAAAACCGATTTTTTTGCCTTTTTTTTCCTTCTTTCGCTTTATTGTGGGTCACGGGTCGGGGCTTGGTTCACAAAATGATGGAAGCACATGTGTGAATAACAATTGGATGAAATAATATCAAATCACAATAAACACACAATAAATCGTAAATTTATTTTACCGTTGAAGCGAAGTAAATGGTCAATATAAGAGAGAACAAAATTTAGGATGCAGTAGAATCAGAAGGTGAGAGAGTAGCATTTTTATTTCCTCTCTTAAAAAGGAGAGTGTTTTCTTTGTTTGTAAGTGAGCTCATGGATTGGGCTTTGGGTATGGGATTTAGTTATTAATAGATGGGCCGTGCTCGAATTATTTATTAATTTATTTGCACTCACTGCTTGAGAGCCGGAATACCTGTTCGGCCAAAATATATATAGATAAATTTATGAGGGAGGGAGGGAGCAGGGATGCGAGGACTCAAACCCATGACCTCTCACGGCTGAGGTGGCGTACGACTAGGGATGTAAATGGGTCCTCGATTCTCCAATTACGCGGAGGTTCCGACCAGTTAAAACCAGGTCTGGGTCCTTAATAATACCCCAATAATTAAATGGGTCTGGGTCCAGTTCCACCTTGGTTTGGACCTGAGAACCCGATAACCAACATATTACCTTAATTTTCTAAAATCTCTCCTAAAAACCGTATATTTTTTTTAATATCATTCTCTTCCTAGACTCAAACCTGGATCTAGACCCATCCCATATATTGTTCTGGTTCCGGTTCCGAAGACAAGGAATTGGTTCCGAAATGGTTCCGGGTCCGGATCCGTTTCCACCTTCTCATTTTTATCTCACTTGTTTTTTAACCCATGCATTGAACATCGTTTTTCTGGTCCTAAAGTGAGAATGCAGCCCATGACAATTATATATGTGTTTGAGTATCTTATGGCCATGCACAACCTAAATTTCCCGAGAAATCTCCAAACTAAATATATCTTTCGTTCTACGAAATGATTGACTCTTCTATACAGGGTGCATAATTGTTACCATAACAAACCAGAGATCCTAATATCTACCATCGGGAATGTACGTGAAACCAGCAGAACCTTCATTTCAACCAGAACAAAAAAAAAAAACATATACTCGCAAATATGTAGGGTTCCAAATGGGTATCCGATTACCCAGAAGATCCGACCCGTAAAAAACCAGGTCTGGAACCTATTTTAGGTTCCCCTTGATAAACGGGTCCGGGTCCGAAACCTAATTTAGGTTCCGATTGATAAACGAGTCCGGGTCCATCTAGGTTCAAACCCGTGGACCCGGCATATGAGCATTTGATATTGCAAATTGTATCTCAAAATTAACTCTCTTTTTTTTACATTTTTAGGTACAATATTAGCGGTAGTGGACTTGACGCACTGTTATAAGCTGAATGATATGCTAATTTTATGAGACATGAAGAATAATGATAAATTAGAATTAATTTTGGAACAGGATTCAAGTCCTCTTAGTAGACTCGGATCCGGGTTATCCTATCGGAGTTGGGTCTGGAACCAAATAAACAAGTTACGAGTCAAAACCAGATTCAGAACTGGAACCGTTATTCAGAAACGGGTCCGAGACCACTATGGTTCCGATCCGGAACCGTTCCGTTTGCAACCCTACAAACATGTCGTAGTAGTCGACACATCACTGCCTTTCTGTGCATGCAAGCGAGCGTGTGGTGTTTTGCTATGGTCCTAAATAGTTATCGAGCTTGATTTGACCAGTTCCATCAGTCGTTCGGTTTTCTGGTTAGGTCCAGAAAGTTTCCAAATCAAAGCATGTCAACAAAAATAAAGCTTAGATGTCGATTACAAGATTGCAAAACCTTTTGTGTCATTGCTCTAGATTAGATACGTGATAACACTCAATGCTTTTAAATTTTCTTTCCCAGATGTGCTATCTTAAGGGCCCTTCTGTTTGCATGGAATTGAAATTTTAAGAATTTATTATCAAGTGAATCACACCGATGATCATTAAAGACTACAAGTGATGAAAGAGATAAGGATGTAGTTGTAGACAGGAGCAAATTGCTTTAATAGAGTGATATCTCGGATTTTATTCTTTAATTATGGGGATGATATTTGATGATCATTTATATATTTCTACTTCTATTTATGGGGAAGCATATATATTAGAAAGACTAGAAATTGAATTCAACATGTGTCAACTGCCAAAGTCAGCTTGTGTGGTTTTTTTCTCGCTCTTCATATCATTTGGGTGCTCACTAGATATGCGCTACAAGAAAAAAAAAACGCAACTATCGATTATTTCATTCTATTTTATGTTAATATGAAATGGAAAGACCTTACAACTTTATTCGGACACCCACTCAGCTTTACCACTGCTGGAATCGGTGGCAAACTCGTTACTTTCCAGATTTCCTCCTCTCTGAGAGAAGGAAACCAGAAAGTGAAGCTTTACCGCTTTTAGAATCGGCGGTAAACTTGCAGTTTTCAATTTTCCTCCTCTCTGAGAGGAGGAAATCTGGAAACTGCAGCTATACCGCAGATACATACGGCGGAAATCTCAAAAACCGATTATTTAGCCTTTTTTGCATCTTTTACTTTATTGTGGGACACGGGTTGGAGCTTGGTTCACAAAATGATGGAACGACATGTGTGAATAACAATTGGATGAAATAATATCAAATCACAATAAACACACAATAAATTGTAAATTTATTTTACCGTTGAAGAAAAGTAAATGGTCAATATAAGAGAGAACAGAATTTAGGATGTAATAGAATCAGAGGGTGAGAGACTAGCATTTTTATTTCCTCTCTTAAAAAGGAGAGTGTTTTCTTTGCTTGTAAGTGAGCTCATGGATTGGGCTTTGGGTATGGTGTTTAGTTATTAATAGTTGGGCCGTGCTCGGGTTATTTATTTATTTATTTCCACTCAGTGCTTGAGAGCTAGAATACCCGTTCAGCCAAAATATATATAGATATATTTATGAGGGAGGGAGGGAGTAGTGATGCGAGGACTCAAACCCATGACCTCTCACAGCTGAGGTGGCGTACGACTAGAGATGTAAATGGGTCCCCGATTCTCCGATTACGCGGAGGTTCCGACCCGTTAAAACCGGGTCTAGGTCCTTAATAATGCCCCAATAAGTAAATGAGTCCGGGTCCAGTTCCACCTTGGTTCAGACCCGTGGACCCGATAACCAACATATTACCTTAATTTTCTAAAATCTCTCCCAAAAACCATATATTTTTTTTAATATCATTCTCTACATACACCCGGACCTGGATCTAGACCCATCCCATATATTGTTCTGGTTCCGGTTCCGAAGACAAGGAATCGGTTCCGAAACGGTTCCGGGTTCGGATCCGGTTCCACCTTCTCCTTCTTATCTCACTTGTTTTTTAACCCATGCATTGAACATCATTTTTGCTAGTCCTAAACTGAGAATGCAGCTCATGACAATTATGTATGTGTTTGAGTATCTCATGGCCATGCACAACCTAATTTTCCCGAGAAATCTCCAAACTAAATATATCTTTGGTTCTACAAAATGATTGACTCTTCTATACAGGGTGCATAATTGTTAACATAACAAACCTGAGATCCTAATATCTACGATCGAGAATGTACGTGAAACCATCAGAACCTTCATTTCAAGCGGACCAAAAAAAAAAGCCTACACTCGCAAATATGTAGGGTTTCAAATGGGTATCCGATTACCCAGAAGTTTCGACCCATAAAAAACCGGGTCTGGAACCTATTTTAGGTTCCTCTTCAAAAACGGGTCCGAGTCCGAAACCTAATTTAGGTTCCGATTGATACACGAGTCGGGTCCATAAAGGTTCCGAACCATGGACTCGGCATATGAGCATTTGGTATTGCAAATTGTACCTCAAAATTAACTCTATTTTTTTTTACATTTTTACATACAATATTAGCGTTAGTGGACTTGACGCACTGTTATAAGCAGATTGATATGCTAATTTTAGGAGACATGAAGAACAAAGATAAATTAGAATCAATTTTGGAACAAGATTTCAGTCCTCTAGGTTGACCCAGATCCGGGTTATCCTATAGGAGTCGGATCTGGAACCAACTAAACAAGTTACGAGTAAGAACCGGATTCCGAACCGGAACCATTATTCAGAAACGGGTCCAAGTCCACAACGGTTTCAATCCGAAACCGTTCCGTTTGCAGCCCTACAAACATGCCGCAGTAGTCGACACATCCCTGCTTTTCTGTGCATGTAAGCTACCGATTGGTGTTTTGCTACGGTCCTAAATAGTTATCGAGCTTGATTTGACCAGTTCCATCAGTCGTTCGGCTTTCTGGTTAGGTCCAGAGAGTTTCCAAATCAAAGCATGTCAGCAAAAATAAAACTTAAATGTTGATTACAAGATTGCAAAACCTTTTGTGTCATTGCTCTAGATTAGATACGTGATAACACTCAACGCTTTTAAAGTTTCTTTCCCAGATGTGCTCTCTTAAGGGCCCCTCTGTTTGCATGGAATCAAATTTTTAAGAATTTATTATCAAGTGAATCACACCGATGATCATTAAAGATTACGAGTGATGAAAATGGAGTTGTAGACAGGTGTAAATTGCTTTAAAAGAGTGATATCTCGGATTTTATTCTTTAATTATTGGGATGATATTTGATGACCATTTATATATTTCTACTTTTATTTGTGGGGAAGCATATATATTAGAAAAACTAGAAATTGAATTCAACATGTGTGAATTGCCAAAGTCAGCTTGTGTTATTTTTTTCTCTCTATTCATATCATATGGTTGTTCACTAGATATGCGCTACAAGAAAAAAAACCGCAACTATTGATTATTTCATTCTATTTTATGTTAATTAGAAATGGAGAGGCCTTCCGACATTATTTGGACACTCACTCAGCTTTACCGCTGCTGGAATCGGTGGTAAACTCGTTACTTTCCATATTTCCTCCTCTCTGAGAGGAGGAAAGCCGGAAAGTGAAGTTTTACCACTACTAGAATCGGCGGTAAACTTACAGTTTCCAGTTTTCCTCCTGTCTGAGAGGAGGAAAACTGGAAACTGCAGGTATACCACGGATACATACGGCTGAAATCTTAAAAACCGATTTTTTAGCCTTTTTTTTCCTTCTTTTGCTTTATTGTGGGTCACGGGTCGGGGCTTGGTTCACAAAATGATGGAAGGACTTGTGTGAATAACAATTAGATGAAATAATATCAAATCAAAATAAACACACAATAAATCGTAAATTTATTTTACCGTTGAAGCGAAGTAAATGGTCAATATAAGAGAGAACAAAATTTAGGATGTAGTAGAATTAGAAGGTTAGAGAGTAGCATTTTTATTTCCTCGATCTCTTAAAAAGGAGAGTGTTTTCTTTGTTTGTAAGTGAACTCATGGATTGGGCTTTAGGTATGGAATTTAGTTATTAATAGATGGGCCGTGCTCGAGTTATTTATTTATTTATTTGCAATCAGTGCTTGAGAGCCGGAATACCCGTTCGGCCAAAATATATATAGATATATTTATGAGGGAGGGAGGGAGCAGTGATGCAAGGACTCAAACCCATGATCTCTCACTGCTGAGGTGGTAGGGATGTAAATGGGTCCCCGATTCTCTGATTACGCGGAGGTTCCGACCCGTTAAAACCGGGTCTGGGTCTTTAATCATGCCCCCCCCAATAAGTAAATGGGTCCGGGTCCGGTTCCACCTTGGTTCGGACCCGTGGACCCGATAACCAACATATTACCTCAATTTTCGAAAATCTCTTCTAAAAATCATATATATTTTTTTAATATCATTCTCTACCTAGACCCGGACCTGGATCTAGACCCGTCCCATATATTGTTCTGGTTCCGGTTCCGAAGACAAGGAATCGGTTCCGAAACAGTTCCGGTTCCGGATCCGGTTCCACCCTCTCCTTCTTATCTCACTTGTTTTTTAACCCATGCATTGAACATCGCTTTTGCTGCTCCTAAAGTGAGAATGTAGCCCATGACAATTATGTAAGTATTTGAGTATCTCATGGCCCTGCACAACCTAAATTTCCCGAGAAATCTCCAAACTAAATATATCATTGGTTCTACGAAATGATTGACTCTTCTATACAGGGTGCATAATTGTTACCATAACAAACCAGAGATCCTAATATCTACGATCGTGAATGAACATGAAACCTGCAAAACCTACATTTCAACCAAACCAAAAAAAAAAAACCTATACACGTAAACTTGTAGGGTTCCATACAGGTATCCGATTACCTAGAAGTTCCGGCCCGTAAAAAACCGGGTCTGGGACCTATTTTAGGTTCCGCTTCATAAACGGGTCAGGGTCCGAAACCTAATTTAGGTTACGATTGATAAACAAGTTCGAGTCCATGGGCTCGGTCGACCGAGCAACTGCAAGTCGACCCGGGCCCAGGGACCAATATTTCCAAAAATGCATATTTCAAAGTAATTTCTTGTGGGAACTTTTGGGCCATTAAATCAAGTTTGGAATCATGATTTAAATCAAACTAAGAGGATTAAAAACATGAAATATAAAAGGCCTAAAAAGATTTAAAAGATTTAAAACATACGCTAGCTTGATTTATAAAACTTCTTTCCAAAATTAATTGCATCCAAGTTAAAAATCAAAACATACATAAATCAATATTTCTACGGGTCTAAAAACCAATGTATGTGTAAATCAAAATTTTAAGATTTTCTAAATCAATGCATGTGTGAAAATTCAAATGATGCTAAAATGATAATGCATCCATCAAATTGCAATACAAAAAAAAAATACCTAACACTACATTCCATAATTACGTGCTCCATTGGATTGTTACCATCGTCATAGGGGGACCCATGAAACTTGAGGGGAGGGTTCCCACAATTTGAAGACGGTCTAAATGAGTGCTCCTATGGAGCATATAGCACAGTAAAAAGTTTGGTGCCCCCCCCCCCCCCCCCCCCCCCCCCCAAATCACGTGGGCCCCACACAGATGATTCTCTGGTGAGGATTTCCATATAAAACCCTCACCCAAGCACACTTATATGAGCACCATCCATGAGTATCCTCCTTGTTGTACCAGATGGGACTTCCATTGATAAATCCAACCCGGTCACAATCACTACCAAACCATGAATTTGCACTAGCCTAAATTGGACACTCATCATACTATTACTCAATGTTGGATTAAAGTCAAGTAGAATGATGCCTTCTAAAATCATTGAACTTAAAAGGCCAAAAAATAAAGGGATAGGTTTGTCACGGTGGGTATTTTGTATACTTTTACATCTAATTTAGATCTTTTGATCCCACACCTTCCCCGTGATTGGCATGGCCCCATGTGAGCCATGCAAGATATAGTGCTCATGAAAGCTACGCTCATGGATGGTGCGATGGTGATTGATTCTATTGAGGACAAAAAAATGAAGCTCAAATTATTATGAAAACGTAAGAGGCAAGACCACGGTAGGCCTGATCACAAAATCACTATTGATCCATGTGTCTGATACCATGTAGACAATGAAAAGCAACTACATTTCCATAAATTGAAACCGTCCCCTTTTTGTGAGCACAAACTTCTCGATTAATATAAAAGAGACGATAATTCAGAATTCAACCTAATATTTCTATCCATATATAGTATCTTTAACAAACTAATCCTAATCCTACTACCTCTAGCAACTAACCCTACTGTAATCTTATCTATGACATCTCAGTGCCATAATGCAGGTCTAATTTTCTTGCTATAGAAGTGTCCCTCCAGGCTCCAACGAAACTATACATTGTAAATTTGTAATGCTCACATTGCAAACTGACTGTGTGGGTGATATCCTATAAAGTTATCCACTTGGTTTTCTATTAAGCTCACAAGTATCCAAGTATGCATCAATCCTGAGAAGTTGCATTTTCAAAGCAAGTTCTGATCAGGAAGTGCATTTTCAAATGCACTTGTGTTACTTAGGTTACTTAATATATCATATTAGTGGCCATTCATGAACTAATGAAGAAAGCGAATTTTTGAGATTGGGAAAGTGGCCTTGGTAAGAGAGCTTCGTTATCTTCTTCCTCTGTATCCTCTTGTTTTTTTTTTTTATTGTATTTTCTCTCCTTGACATGGGAAAGGAGATTTCTCCTCTGCTCCCATATTGTATGCAGTTCTTAGCAGTAAATCGCAGAGATTATCCTCTTGATATATAGAGGGGCAAATTTTATGGCTATGGAATTTTATCCTGGAGCAAAACCTGGATATATAGAGGGACAAAAACTGTTATTTAACAGCTAACACCTGTAACACTTGTCCCTAATTTTTTTTCATAAAAATGTTTAGCATTCATAGAAAATTCTAACAAATGGACAACTTCATTCTCAAGGCCTTTTGGGTGTTTTCAAAATTAGAAGTATGATATAACAACACAAGAATGTAGTTAACAAGGTGAAGTGTGTGTGTGTAGGGTAATATATATATATATATATATATATATATATATTACCTGTGAATTTACAGAATATCATGATACTTTCATATTTGAGGGCTTTTGCGGGATACTACCAGAAAAATACTGAAAAATATAAATCAATTTTTTAATAATTAGAAATAGAAAATAAATATAAACTACTATCATAATTTAATTTCTGTCATGACCCGAGCCCGAATTACAATAACCCCAAGCCGTGAATCTATACTTACTCCCGTAAACCCCGAATCAACCGAAGTTAAAACGGAATCCACAGGGGATACCATCTTCGATAAACATGTCAAATACACAATATTGCGGAAATATATATATTTGACAATATCAAATTTCGATTTACATATATACAAAAGAATAAAGTCCTCATACATGTATCATTCCCATCATTTTCTTGTCAATCGGTGTGTACCCAAAACACCATGTAGTAACAATTAATTACATCTCAAAATGGTCAAACAAAATAACTTTCAAAACGTTTTCTCAAAATATTATAATTCTTTCTCGCGCTCGAATACCTATATCAAATGGTATTCCATCCGTTCTGTTCGTCCAGTCCTCCTGGAAAAACTGGAGCGGTCTCCTTCGCTGCCGCCGGGGGCGCTGCTGCACCGGCAGGGGCAAACGGGCCTGTAATGTCATCAATAATACTAATGAACATGACGGTTCAACAATGTATAAACGGATTTTGTAATAACACATGTTAATACATATACTGAATTCATCAAATCCATTTGGTAACAAATACCATTCTACACAAATCTAGATACTTCCTACAATAACAATAGGTAAACTTAAGAGTAATCAATAGACATATATAAGATAGTCTCTACCATAGCTTTCATTCATTCATTTCATTTCATTTATCATCTTCCCTCAAAGGAATGATTCATCTCACGAATGGAATGCATCAATCAATATCCATAGATATGATCGAAATATGTGGGACTTACTGGTGTCCGGGCCAGAGACAACTGGCATCACCATGGAGCTCCGGAACGCCCCCAAATTCATCTACTGCAGTAGGGTTATTCATTTCATTGTTACCTTCAGTAACTGTTCATTCGTTAATTCATCCATTGCATTATTCAGTTCAGCTCAGTAATGAGTTTAAGAAACTAACAAGTAGTGTCGGATTCGGAATCAAATCAAATCTATTAATTCTATCCAAGCTCTAGTCAATTTCCTAAACCAAACAAATGAGTGAAATGTCCGTCATTGAATGTACGTGTTATTCTCGATAAACATCACTTTGATAGTAGTTTATACATTCAATAACTTAGCTAACACTTATGCAGGTTTAGATAACACAATTGAAGAGTCCATACACAATTTAATTATACTTAATGCACTACCATTCCTTTCTTTTATTTTCTATAACCTTGAAAAATCTTAGATTAGGGTATAATTACTTCTAACACTAATTTATAGACCACTAAGACCCATAGAAACAGTATTTGATTCCAAAAAGAACCAATTTCAACCGGACTCAAACTGAGTCCGATCGATCGGCCTGAATTCATGTCCTAGTTACGGACTGTCCGATCGATCGGTCTATATGTCCGATCGATCGGCCCGAAAAACCTCTCAGTTCAATGACAGTCCGATCAATCGGACCTGGGACGAGTTGCAGGTCCGAAAGCCTGATTTTTCTCCCCTTTCATTTCTTCATTCATTTCATTCACAACCTGCATTAAACATTAGAACCTCTTGTTCCCTCCTCATACACCATTCATCCACACAATACTTCTAATCATTCATTATCCATCTTAATCAATCATAAATAATTCCATAATCTCATGGAAATGTACAAAAATTCATGAAAACTCTATACATTTCTACAATGATTAACACTAATCACAAGAAATGTTTATACTTGCCTTGTTGAAGGTTAACTAACTCAAACCCTTTTTGCTTAGTTTGCTTTTGAAATGAAAACCCTCAATCTCAAACCCTAATTCCATGAAAACATGCAAATGAACTCCTATGAGCCATTTATTCAAGAAATCAACACAAAATAGCCAATAGAACTTGGAAATCCTAAGAGGAGACTAACTACTTACTTGTGGTTCTAAGCAAAGAGGTCTTGAGTTCTCTTTCAAGCTCTACTCTTCAACAATGGGGTAAATGACTTGGGGAAGAAGATGAAGATGAAGTTATACTCCTCATTAACCACTTGGATCTCTCCTAATCTCACTATTGATGAAGAAAATGGAAGGGAAAGAAAGAAGATTAGTTTAGGATTTTGCTTGGAGTGGAATGAGCTCCCTTTCCCTCATCTCATTCTAATATAAGGCCCTCTCACACCAAAACTCCCTCTTGTTAAGCCAAATTACATTTTGAGTCAAATGAAGTCTCATTTGATCCATTTGAGGTTAAATGGAGTCGCGTCTATTATAAAAGTTAACTACTACTCGAGATACACGCTTTGGTATCAAAGATTTCTATATTTGACCAAATACGTGAAAACCCGTATTTACGAAAAAGTCCTTAACCTACCTTGTTTGAGTTTAAACTCACTTTAACCCATTCAGTTTCATCTTAGTTCATTCCATTATGCTTAATGCATCATTTGAGACTAATTTCTCCCTCTTCAGTCATTAGCCTTCGTTAATCCAATTATTCATACTTAATTAGCATTAATCCCAATTAATTAGCCTTAATTGTGATTAGTTTGGGTCGAGGTGTAACAATTTCATATGTAATTTTCATCAAATCTTACCACTTTGTTTGCAAAAATTTTTTGTTTCATCATTAAGGTTGTAAGGATAAAGTGATATTTTCAAAATATTGTTAATGATGGTATATGCCACAAGTGCTAGGTAATAACTATTTTAAAAACCGTTACAAGCTCCAATAAGCATGCAAGAAAACATTAGTGAAGTTTAGAAAACATAAACATGTCCCGAAACATCATTCTTTTTAGAAAAAAACTTTTTATCTAAGGGCTGTCAACATGTGGACTTGGTGAGATATGAGGTAGGCTTCATCTGGGAATGCATGGTATTGGTGCCTCTATGTTGACTTGCTCTTTCTTCTTTCCTATTTCATTCTCTCCTAAGCTTGTTATCATAGCATCGATCAAAGACAAGAGGAAGACATCTAGGGCATGCTTTTCTGGTGCAATTCCAAAAACCAATCAAGAAGAAGGGAAGGGACAAAATAAAGCAGTTCTAAAGTGGGAGAGATGATGACTTCAGGGCCCAGCTCATCTTACCAACAAGGCTCACTGGGCATGCAAACCTATGGTGTGATGGAGAACATGATTTCCTCCTCATCCACCGGTGTCGTGAGCGCAATCACTGAAAGGGAGACTCATTCGAGTGCTTTACTCTACAATCTATCCACTCTCAGAGACAAGGTCCAACAGGTGCAATCGCTCCTAGACGTGGTCGTCTTCCCTGATCAAGGACAAGAGACCTCTGTGGCCATTGCCGGCATGGGAACTGTCATTCAAGAGATCATTACCACCGCATCATCGATGATGTATACATGTCAAAAGATGGCCCTTGATGCCATGGTCCACAGTGATGGCGGTGAATTGCACCACCGTGCAAGTAATGCTCCAAATGATGGGTCGTCGCAACCTAGAATTGAAGAGATCAATCCTACAATATTTCAAGTAGGAGAAAGTCCTAAAGGCTTCTTTAGCAGTATGACTGCTGTTGAGTACCATAATACTCATACTTACCAAGGTAATAATGCTGATGATGATGCGGGTACAGATGAATTACAAGATGGGGTCACCAATTTCTCATCAGCAAATCATGATATTATCGAGTTGGATGCGGCCAATCTGTTGGCCAAATTCACTCACTATTGCCATGTATGTGGAAAAGGGTTCAAGCGCGACGCGAATCTGAGGATGCACATGAGGGCACATGGCGAGCAATATAAATCCAAAGCTGCTTTGAGTAACCCCATGAAGAATAGCAGCAGTATATCTATGGGGTGCGAGGACTACTCTAGCGATTCGCGAAGGAAATACTCCTGTCCCCAGGAAGGATGCAGATGGAACAAAAAGCACGCAAAGTTCCAACCACTGAAATCCATGGTATGTGTGAAGAATCACTACAAGAGAAGCCATTGCCCCAAGATGTATGTGTGCAACAGATGCAACCAGAAACAGTTTTCCCTCCTTTCCGACCTTCGCACCCATGAGAAGCATTGTGGCAATCTCAAATGGCAGTGCTCGTGTGGGACGACTTTCTCAAGAAAGGATAAGCTTATGGGCCACCTTGCCTTGTTCGTCGGACATGCTCCAGCCATGAATTACACCATGGAACCAGCAAAATTGGTTGCTAATGGGACAAAATCGACCGGAGTAACTCACCAACTTTAGTTCTTGCAAAGTGTTTCATGGTTCATGTCAGGGGAACATTGCCCAGCAAGTGACACAGAAACATAGATGTAAGTGATACTGTGCATCATAATCCAGAAAATAAGTTTCTTCCAAATATTTGATGCGAGTATGGCACATCCGTTGCATACAATGATACTTTAGTATGTGAATTCCAATGCCATTCTTTGAAGTTCAGTTTCAGAATAGATGTTATCTTTACTTCTAATAATCATAGAATTAGACATGGAACAATAGCAAGTTTTTTCTTACCTGAGATGACTTCTTTAAATGCTTTCATTTTTATGTTTAATTTAACATATAAATCAGCAAAGATTATGGTGAATGGCTCTTTTATTAGCATTTAGGATTTTATTATAATAAGCTTTATAACTGATTTTAAAAGTAAAATATTTTTTCAACACTGAAGGACTTCTCTTCCTCTCTATGTTGTTTGAAAAAAATCTCTTTGGATTATAGTTGATGGTTATTTCTCAAATCTCCACTGCAAATCTGGACATGAAAGTTTTTTTAATTTTCTCCTCAGCTCCTCACAAATGAAACCATTCAACAAGCTTATAAATACTGTTGGTTATTTCGTGAATAGTAAGTATATCTTAGATTGTATTGTTATCTAATCTGGCACCCAATATTTCTACTCATATAGGATGATGCATGAATTGTAAAAGTCTTTTCACAAGTCTTCTGCATCTTGAGATGCCAGTAGCTATATATTTTAGCATTTTCCACTTGGACGTCATGAAGGATGCGCCGATATTTCAGGGTTTTCTCCCATTTCATGTAGATTGACAGGTTGTATTCCTCTTTATAAGTTTTTTTGGAAATAAAACTTCAACAAAACTAATATCTGAAAGTAACAATTTTACAATGTTAACCTAGAAGTGTCATTTTACAAGGATAACATAGGGCTTAATCCGACACAAATTGGGCGATGGAACATTCGGATTTCATCACCCCCTCACTTGGCCTCGAGAACATCATATATAATGCATCAAAATGTGATAAGGTTGTCTGTACCTTTTCTCATTGTGGTTGACACTTGTGATCATATTTCATCTCCAAATAATTGTTAGTAGCATCGGTGCACTTGTAAAATGGTTTTGAGTATTTCATCCAGAGCATGTCATCATGGCTTCTTCTTTTTTTAATATTCGATCCAGCTCCAAAAGTAGCAAATGTCGTGAGACACCTTGGGAAATATATTTCGACCTCTCCCATATGGTCATTAAGATTGTTACTGTTAATGATGCATGTATGGACACATTCTAATGAGCAAAACAAGAGCAGCAGCAGCAACAATAACAACAACTGCAGCTACTACTAGCAATAGCTGGATTAAGCGGAAGAAATCCATTGGAAGCAGAAATCGAGAGTCAAGTGGCTTCAAGAGGGTGATTAGAATACCAAGTTTCTTCCACCTTTCCACAGAGGCTGAAAGATCCTTTAATCGAATTGACAAGTTGTTAGTGAACAGCTCCTGGGTAGATTATCTAAATCTGCTTGGGGATGCACCAGTTCATTTCTTCTCCCAATTATTCCAACCTGATCACACTTAACCCGACCTTGTATTGTTTGAAATTCAAGGCCCCAGAGTGATTGATTCTCAGAACCAGCTCAACTGTAGTGCCTTGTGTTCAGGAAATCAGAGAGGCAATTTTCCATCTTAGAAGAAATAGTTCTTGGGAGTTGAATGGATTCTCAGGAGCTTTTTTTTCTAAATTTTTCGTATAAATTCATCTCAATAGTCCGGGACACAATGCTTTATCCGGTTAGTTTTTTTTGTGTTGGCTAATTTATGGGTTGGATGAAACTCTCGGTCCATTGAGTTGTATTTTTTAATTTATTTTAGAATGGACTGTAGTTGTGTCGTAGAAGAGCTAAAGAGAAGAAAAAAGCGAAGATGGCGAACACGCCCAGGCCCGATCGATCGGACTGTAAATGCATCCAATTATTTGGATGATCCAATCGATCGGATGCACTATCTGATCGATCGGAGAGCTGTGTTGAAAACGGGAAAGTCTCCAATTTCTATACGAAATTATTTCCTTTTGAGATACTATTTCCCAATTTGAGTCCTACTTGTGCACTAACTCTAAAGTACAAATTTGGGGCTATATATAGGGTGTTACTGTCAATTCTAAAGGTCACCACAGAGACCACTACTCTCATTAATCTGAGTCAGAGATATCTTAGAGAGAGTTTATTCTCTAGAGCCATTGAGAGACTATTTTAAATGGCTATTTTAGAAGGTTGTTACTGCTTCTACCTTTCTTGTGGAAGATTGATCATCTCGGTTGACAAGGTGCGAGGAGATCAAGTTAGGAGAATAGGGCACGATGGATGTCGTGTCAGTGGATTATTTACAAGAACAACTACAGTCCTTAGGTCGAGGTACAGACTGAAATAAAAGAGCTTGTGAGTGTATCTTGTAACTGTTCGTGAACTCTTGATTTCTGGTTCGTGGTTTTTCTCCCTAGATAGGGTTTCCACGCTAAATATTGTGTCTGTCTTCTTGTGGTGTGTGATTGGTAGATAGCTAGTTTTATATTGTCTAATTGATTATTTCCGCTGCATTGATTGGTTAAATTAAAACTAATAATCCATTCTGGTAGCCGCCAAAAACTTTCATCCTCTATTTTACCTTTCCTCATCTCCAGTCACCAGGTTGCCTTTGTTAAAAGTCAATCCCTCACAAGCATATATACAGCTCGCCATGAGCTTTTCCAAAAGCTGAAATCTAAGATCAATGGCAGCTCCATTTGCATGAAATTAGATATCTCTAACACCTTTGATAAGCTCAACTAGTCCTTTCGCTTCAAGGCTCCACTTCTTTGATAAGCTCTCTGGTTGGCATTGAAGACTAGCTCATCCTTCACTAGCAGGATGGTCTCAGTGTAGCATGTGATGACCAGTCGCCACTCCACATCTCTCTGTCAATGCCCCTTCCCCAGAGAAGTGTGCTTGGGAATTGAAAGGCTAATGTGGAATTTCTTGAGGTCAGCAAATGCTTCCCAACTCAAGAGAAATCACATCAAGTGGGAGATTGTTTGCCTTCCAAGGCGGTTTGGGTATTTGGAGGATTTAAACTCAATGATGCAAGTCTATTGAAATGAGTTAGCGAGCTGTCTCCTCAACTCTCTTTGGACTCAATGGTTCAAATTGCAATAGTTTAAATCCTGTTCAATTTGGAATTTCTCCAACCATCAAACTAGTTCCTCCACTCGGAGGAGAATGAGTGCATTGGTTCTTCATCATGTATGGGAGTTGCTGGCCTGTTGGAAATGGTGAATCAATCAGTATTTGGCACGACACCAGGATTGATAGCTCCCCAAGAGCCCCTCTATCCTCACTATTTTTTCTCTCCCATCGAAACAGTTTTTGCTTTGATAGAGGAAACTTCTTTAGCAACCCTGACTACCTTCCTTCAAGATTCGGTCCTTCTTGCAGCAAGCCCTATTAGGGCATGCTTTATCAGAATTCCAAGAATGGGAAATATCAAATTCTCCAAAAACTGCACCTTTTGGTGGAATTCTAAATCCCTCCTCTTAATGGAGCATTTGAAATTCCAACAACATGCACAAATAGTGGAATTCCAAAAGGTCGTTGGAGGCCCTTAGGTGGCCGGAATTTGAAATTCTGGTGAAAGAAACATGGCATTTCAAATGCTAGAGAGCAAGAAGTCATATTATGCCCAAAAAACCCTAACATATTAATTTTTTGTCCAAAATTCCTAGTAAAAAAATAGGCCCTAGAATGAATTCGTCTATCACTATAAGAAGCTTGGCAATTAATTTGTTCTAAAGCATCCCCAGTTCCTTGGGCTGGCCCAAAGGATCGGTCTCAGCCTTGCGTCAAGATGCTACCTCTATAATTGCAGCTTAGAATCGAATTTCACCTATTCTTGAGCTGCTTTTTTGCCAAATCTCTCTAGTTCTGGATTTTGCAAGTTGTTGGTCGTTCTGTATTTCAGTGTTTCTCTGTAAACTCTCTTTGGTCAGCCCTCACCCTCAACTGTGAAAAGAGGGCTAGGCAAGCCATGTGCATGGTCTTCCTCTATACTACCTACTCAAATGGGAAAGCATGGACTGATCTAATCTTCATTGATCAAATGACTTTAACGGGTCGTTCTAAGAAATAACTGCAAGACCAGTACCTATGTAACTTAATTTCATAAGAATTTCCATGTCGGAGACATCACTCCACTAACCTATACAGGCTCAATGTTGTAGCTCCAAGTATTTTATTTTGAGCTCTGGCTCCTTTCCATTGTCTGCATAGCGGCTGCTTTTATGGCTTTTCAGGAGCTTCTTTGGCCTTGTATCTTCTCTCTTTTTATTAATGTACTTTTCCATATAACCCAAAAAAAAAAAACCTACTACTAGCTGCAATAGACAAATTCACAGTTTGGATTACATGGAATGCAAGATTTGTTTTGCATAAATATAAAGTGAAAGATGATTATACTCTTCATGATAGAATTAACAATGGAGTCCATGTCTTAGATATCTAAATTGTATTCAATCCTTACGGTGTGTGCTACATATGAATCATATTGTTAGTATTCAAAGTACTTGCCAGTGGTTCCTGGAACAGTGGAAGAAGCCAATGCTTTTTGAAACCAATCGAAGTTCTAAATGATTTTTGCATTGAGCACAATTCATCTTTTAATAGCTTGTTTTTTTAACATAATCAGTATCTTCAAACACATAAGCTCACTAAATGTGATGAGTCTCATTCTACGGTTGTAGCACCAGTCTCTGATACTACTAGTAAGATCTTACACCCCATTGAGCTACCACTTATCCTAAAACCAATTGGTGATAGGAAACGGTACAACAATAGTTTTATGGTGAGGGCGAGAGCTCGACCACAATTATGACCGCTCAGGAACGAGGGTGGACGTTGACCTCAACAACGGTTAATTAGAAATAATTGTATGTCTTTGTCATTTCTTGTTTATTTCTACTGTTAATTAAGTTGACCTGATTCCAAAGTGTGTTGCTTTCATAAGGTACTTATACTTCTTCCATTGTTGGGAATAATTTTGAGTTTATATTTGTTCCTGTTGTTATTGTTGTTATCATGATTTGATAGCTCACAAGAAAGGTACGTAGGAACTTAAATTAAGGTTAATGTACTTTAATTTCCTTCAATTTGCTTGCCAATATGTAATAAGAAGTTGATCTAAAGAGTGTTTAGGACCTCTCCACAGCACGCGCACGCGCACACGCACACGCACGCACGGGACTATCTATTTTCTGAGTGGGAGGGTTCATGTAGAATAGAATAGTAAAATATTTCAATCATACGTGTGTAAACGTTTGCTAAGACTGGCTTCTGAGTATTTCAATCCGTATATGAACACTCAGAAACTGTGACTTGACTCAGTAAGTAAGCCAGGTGCACCAGTTCTGTTAGGAATTTTAGTGTTGGCTAAATTCATGGGTTGGACAAAACTCTGGGTCTTTTGAGTTGTAATTTTTATTTAGAAAATGACTCTGAAGAATAGAAGATTGGAATGACTCAGAAGAAGAAAGCTGGAGAAACAGAGCTGAATTTCCGGATCATCCAGTATGGGGTCCGCTCGAGCGAACGTCTCATCCGCTCGAGCGAAGGAATCAAATAGCCCAAACGCACTGACAGAAGAATTTTATGCCAAGACAGAACCTCATCCGGTCGAGCGGATGGTGGGTCCGCTCGAGCGGACATGTGCGCAGAAACAGGGAAAGTCTCTATTCTGATCCGAATCAGTTTCCCTTTAAGACTGTCTTTCCTAGTTTGAGTCATACTTGTGCACTAAGTCTTAGGCACGAATTTGAGGCTATTTATAGGGTGTTACTCTCAACCCTAAGGATGACCACAATCATAACTCTCATTGATTTGAGTCAGAGATATCTTAGAGAGAGTTTATTCTCTAGAGCCATTGTGAGATCATTCTGAAAGGCTGCTCTAGAAGGTTGTTGCTGCTTCTACTTTTCCTGTAGAAGATTGATCATCTTGGTTCACAAGGTGCGAAGAGATCAAGTAAGGAGAACGAGGCGCGGTGGATGTCGTGTCAGTGGATTCTTTGCAATAATAACTACAGTCCTTGGGTCGAGGTACAGACTTAGGTAAAGGAGCTTGTGAGTATATCTTGTAACTGTTCGTTATCTTTTGATTTCTGGTTCGTGGTTTTTCTCCCTGGATAGGGTTTCCACGTTAAAAATTGTGTCTGCCTTCTTGTGGTGTGTGATTGGTAGATAGCTAGTTCTATATTGTCTGATTGGTTTATTTCCGCTGCATTAATTGGTTAATAAGAACTAGTAATCCATTCTAGTAGCCCAAAAGGGATTTTTTCAAGTTCACATTAGGTGATCAGACCCAGTCAACTCATGAGTCGGTGGTCAGTCAGGACCATTCAACTCGTCCTTGGTGGCCTGTCGAGTTGAGTTGTCTCCTCCGACTCAAGTGAGTCAAGACGAGGATAAAAACTGTCAGCCCCAAACTTTTGCACAATTGGAACCTTTCCCAGAAGGTATAGTGTTTAGACAAGTCCCACACAAGGTAATAACTTCCATACAAAATGCATGGGTGGTGTTGGACAAAACACTGCCATCTGATTTTTTTGTCTCGTCAAGCACATGGATTGTTCTAGAAAGAATCTCACCAAGAGACTTTCTCTCTCTTCTTGGGTTGTGTAGAAAAATCCATAAGAACCGACTTACCCATTCCAGAATGTATATAAATCGACTTCATGTATGGAATACATCGAGCTTTGTATCCACTTGCCATCCACATGAGGAAACCTCCCGACCATGTATGGCTATAAATAGAGGATTTTGGTCATTTGTGAAGTCCAAGTGACAAGTGAAGTGAAGGCAAGTGTATCTAGTTAGAAATGTGAAGTGAGAAGAAAGTGTTCCGAGAGTAAGTTTAGTGCAGTGAGTGGCCTTTGAAGTGAGTGAGAGTATTGAGTAAAAGTGTAGTGAGTCTCCTTATAATTGTGTAGGCTAAAAAGTATGTATCTTTGTAGTAGTGTATTTGTGTAAATTTATAAAGTGGATTCTTAATGTAATTTGTAATTAAGTTGTAGTTAGTGTGCATCTCTCATTGTTCAACAAAGTGGTATTAGAGTAATCTTCCAATAGGTGGAAATTTATCTTTTTCAAGGGTGCTATATTCTTATTTCTGGTGAACTCATGTGAATTTGCTGCCCTAAATCCAGCCAATTGCTTCCTTCAATACTGACAGATACTTAAGAAACGATCAGGCTAATCTAATTCAAGATGTTGATCTTAATTTTTGGCAAAGCTTGATCATGAGGAGACTTTCCATCCAAGTGGGACCCATAAACTAAAAAAGGAAATTCTCCTTGTTCAAACCTGAAAATCTCTTATAAAAGACTTGTAACCGGCACAACAACTTCATCTGTAGATTCATTGAATTCCAACTCACTCACATCTGGAATTGCTAAATATATCTAATACTACTAAACATATCTCTCTCAATATTTAGAGATGATAAATGCTCCTCCTGTAAATACATGCATCTTTTCAAAATCATCAATGTAGGTTCCACGCTAGCTACTTATATTTACACTGAAATAAAATGAGTGTTGAATTACTTTACATGATTGGTTTGTTAGAATAAAGTAAGATGAAAGTAAGAGTAGCAACTTTAATGAAAAAGAAAGAAGGTGGGGGTACAGTGAGCAAGTTATTCAGGTTGGCTGGAATGAAATTTTGATGGATTGAGAAGAGTAAAGGAGGATGCAATTTTGATGGATTGAATGGAGTAAGGGGGGTTGCCACGTCACCAAACACCTTTTTTCAGTTGACCCTTTGCTCCATCCAAACAAGCTTTGAGGTAAAAACTTCAATGGTTGCAACCCTTTTTACTCCTCTTCTGTTCTATTCTAGCTACGGCCAACAAACAGGCCAAGCGTCCTCTCATAGCACGCCATTGCCCAAAGACCTAAAAGATGGCATCTTCTCAACACCTCTTCCCTATCTCCCTCCCCCTCCACCTCTTCCTCATCATCTCTGATGCGGCCGCTGCTACCACCATAGGCGGTGGGGGCAGCAGCCCCCCATCCCTAAGCACGGGTCTAATCCATTCACAGTGCCAACTGACTCACTATTACAATCTCTACCTCTCATCTCTCATTTCCTATCCAGGCATCTCCAATGTCGTGCATGAGGACATGGGTAAGCTCGTTGTCAACATCTTCTTCAACAACGCCAACGATACCCGCCAACAATTCAGTAAGATGATGAGGGGTGGTCTCGACTCAACATCCAAGCAGCCTTGAGAGTGTCACGTCCCCAAAATAAGAATTGGGGAAAAACGTGAAAAATTAAATCAATTCAAATTCATGTGTTTAATACAACACAAGCTTCCAAAAGTGGACCCACAAAATTTCACAAACCATGATGAGTCAAAATAAATTTGATTAAATGCAACGGAAGCTTTATTCAATTGATATTCAAAGTTCATAAATGTAACCCAACATAATTATCAGATGAAGGAATAATAATTAAAGTTGCAGAATAAGTTAAACAATTTACTAAAGAAAAGTTTATCATTGAAGAAAGTTCATCTAAAGAAGTTCTAAGATGACATTCTCTCTCAAGCAGGCTCAGACGGCTCCAAAGCCATCTCCGGTATTCCACTCGGGTTCGTCAGTTGGTTCAAACGTTTGAAACGTTTTATCCTCCTCCGTCTCCTCAGTAAAGTAGGATTCGATACATATGCACTAAATATTACAAAGTAAATAGCAAGAGCATGATCATAATTCGAAATTAAATAAGAGAACGAAATGAATACAGACAAGTGAGATCATATAAAAGTAATGAGAATGATAATGACAAGAAAGAACGCATAACGAAATGGGCTCTCCTTTTGCTTGAACGATAAGGAGCAATATGATTCACACGAAGACAAGTGTCCCCGTTGTAGGTGGTCAACCATAAATAAGTTGGGAGAGCCCATCCATAACATCGATGATCATAAACCGATCAAATTAAATACCAAGATAATCTGTTCACATTCAAAGCGGATTATAAGTGATCCGATCACATCGATGATCAACCATGCATATATCGATATACAGTCGTCCATAAATAACCCACATAAACATAAACATATAAGCATAATCAACTCAAATAATAAAGCTCCGACATAAGAGTCCTAAGTCAAAGTGAAGTGCTGGCCATCCCACATTCCATATCATAATCAAATCGTCACACTTAATTTGCAAGCCACTTCATAGTCTATAACACACAATAGGATATGCATCTAAAGGAATACATAACCTAAACCAAGATAAGTATGTGAAGGTCAAGACATAGATACGAATCAATCATAAGGTTATACGTATGTTCATATACCCGTCAATACACAATAATAACACTAATAAGCCAAGGACGTTACATCTCTCGCAATTCATGGTGCATAGATCCAATGAAGGATTTCCAATAGAGATATGTTGACCCTTTTTCGTTAGAATTCATTAAAATCATAATAGGTATTTGAATCATACGTCTATAAGATACTGTATGCCCAAAGACGGTTCTTATATCAAGTCCAGGTAGATAATTTAAGGTTATTAAATCCATATAAAGTCCCATACTCGATGCCATAAATCCCCAAACAATACAAAGCCAAAATAGTGGAAAAGAATTATAAATTGCCCAAGTGCACTGAATGTTCGAACGCACGAGACCAACGTTCAAACGTTCAGGGTCTCGAGGTTTTGGCTCAGAGGCGAGAAAAGTCAAGCATTCGAACGTTCATGTGGCACGTTCGAACGTTTGATGTTTCTTCCCTTTTGTCTCAAACGTTCGTGGATTCAAACGTTCGAACGTACGAAAGGAATATGCGAACATTCAACGTCTCTGCCATTTGGCTCAAACCTCTATGGATTCACGCGTTCAAATGTTCGATTAAGAAAGGAAGAGCCTACTTGGTGGTTTAACTTCATTAATCCAAGCTTTAGCTTTCCTAATCTTCCCCTTCATCCCTTGGTTCTTTTCCCTTTTGAAATGCCTCAAATCCTCTCAAGGAGGGGTTAAAAATTCCCAACTTTTGGCAAGGGAAAGAACTCATATTTATAGGGAAAAGTGGCCAACGGCTAGTTCTCGGTCGACCGGCAAACAGGCCTCGGTCGACCGAGAACACACAACGGTCATATTTCTGACCGTTGGTGCTCCCAGGCAATTTTTGCCTGCAGTTGTCTCGGTCGACCGAGACCTGCCTCTCGGTCGACCGGCGACACTGCCGGGACAGCCCCCTTTTTGCAAAATTTCCAACTTTTGCACATTTCAAAGTTATTTCTTTGGGGGACCTTTTGGCCACTAAATCAAGCTTGGAAAACATGTTTTAAAGATTTTAATGGTTTTTAAAACATGACATAAAAAGCCTAAAACATTTTGAAAGATTTAAAACTCATAGGCCAGCTTGATTTTCTAAAACTCTTTTCTAAAACAAATGCATCCAAGATTAAAAAACAAATCATGCATAAATCAATACTTTTACAAATCTTAAAAGCAATGCATGAATAAAACAAGATTTCAAGTTTATTTAAAACAATGCAAGTGTGTGAATCAAATGATGCTAGAATGAAATGCATCCATCAAATTGCAATCTAGAAAATTCCTAACAATCTCCCCCTTTGCAATTTGATGGCAAACACACTCACCACTGAGATTACACACTTAGTCTTCAGCTCCCCCTCAGCTGGACAAGTCTTGAAATCTTCTTGGATGCTTATCTTAGCTTGGGCTCTTTTCTTCTCTTCATTCTTCATGATGCTTGGAGCTTGATCATTCTTCAATCTTTCTTTCTTTAGCCAAGCATCTTCTTTAGCTCCCAAGCTTTCTTTCTTCTAGTTGCTCTCCCCCTTTGACCATGCCTCTTTCTCCCTTTGGCAAGGTATGTATTCTCTCCCCTTGTAGAAGATCATACACAACTCTCCCCTTAGGAAGCTTGGACATTCTCTTCACCCTTTTGAGAACTTGCATAATTTCTCCCCCTTTGCCATTAAATTGCAAAGGTACCTACACACATGAAATAAGGAAAATGCCTTTAGAAGCACCTGTTAACAAATGAAATCGAAAATGAAAAACATAACAGGCTATCATGTGAGGTATTAGTCTCTAAGGGTTCAAAGGCAATCCTAGGGTCAATTTGATCACAACTAATACTTCCTATGAAGGTTTACACTCCCCCTCAATCCATTCTCTTCTTTTGTCAAACTTTTGACAAAGATTTAACTATTAGGTACAAGAAGAAGATGGTTTAACCAAGTGAGGGTCAACTTCAAAGAAAGGATTAGATTCATTTAACTATCAAGCTCATATGATCAAATTGCCAAAAGAAAGCAAGGTCTATGGGAAAAGCCATCATGGATATCAATTGGAAAGACAAAGAATACCAATTGAGATTTAGGATATGACTTAAAAAATCAATCACTCTAAAATGGATTTAGAAATATACCTATTAGGAAAAATCCAAAGTAGAGCTATCCATGATATGGGGTTTACTCAAACATAGCATCAATCAATATTACTTATGAAAATCATATGCTATGTAAGATTTTGAAAATCATTTCATTCAATCAATAAATATGACTTATTAAGGTGCATGAAAGAGTGAAATGAAATTCAAACATGAAGCCAACCTCAACTAATAACCAACCAATATTATGAACACATAAACATGGTGGTCATGAGATATACCTATATGAGCAAAGAGAGGTGGCAACATGAGCATAATGATGCTAATGGTGTGTGACATGGAACAACCATATTACTTATCAAGTTCAATCCAATGCACACAAGATTTATCACATTCACAAGAAATCAAATCAATCAAACATTATACCAATTGAATCCAATTGAATTTGATAACATGATAAAGAGCAAGAATGTGACAAAATTCCATCAAGCATCATAAATGCATATTCATCACTTTTAAAGATATAACTATAGAGCATAGTGATGAACAAGGTAAATTGCAATGCAAAAGGATATTACTTTGTAATGCATGCAATTTAAAAAGTGACTAAATCATATGAATTCAACATCTAAGTTATCCATCAAACACATAGAATTATGAGGAATGGATTTCAAAGAGTTTCATATGATCAAGATCACTACTATGAAGTTGAAACATGTATAAAGAATGAAATCACTTTGAAAATATACATGAATCAACATCATAACCATCCATAAAAGAATATGACTAAGAAGCATAGAGGATGGATTTGAGTTCTAGTATGGTTTCAACAAATATAATAAATACCACAACCATACATAGAACGATTTGACATTTGCATAGAGAGGATTAATCAACATTCAAGATCTAACTCATACCAATCATCAATAAAGAATATAACTATGTAAGCACAAGAAGGTATGAAGTTAGGGAGACATCATGGATCACATAAAGATGAAGATGGACCACATAAATGGATATACCTATTAAGAACAATGGTTTAATTCCAATTCATCTAAAATGATTCATTAAGCTATCATGTAACATCTCCACTCTTAGCAAATGCACTAAGCTTACAATGTAATGGAAAAAGATATGAGGTTTATACCAAATGAACTTAGCACATAAAATCACATATGTACTTAAAAAGCTCAAAAACAAGATTTTACTATAAAGCACATAAACACTCATTAATTTGCATTAATGAAACTATATACCAAAATAGGCACAAACATGCAAATCAATGAAACCATATCCAACCATGCAATGTAAGACAACAAAATCAATTTGCATAAAGAATGTCACTAAATGAGCAAAGATGCAAATTGTTTGTAAAAATTATTTCCTTTCAAATGATACAATCATAATTAGGCACAAGGAAATAAATTCAAGGAAAATGCTTCAATAAATATAACTAATAAAGCTTAGAACATTTTCCAAAGTTTTTCAAATCACTTCAATGTATGAAATTCCAACAAAGAATCATTTATAGAATTAAGAGCAAGTGATTTTGAAAAACAAGAAGTGTACTATTGTAAAGTTTTCAATTTGTAAAAACAATAGACACTTACAAATTTTCCATATCAAAAGATATAACTTGTAAATCAATGGAAAACTAAGATTGCTTCAAATCATTTGATTTCCAAAAAGGATCTAACTATGACAAACATCAAATGATTTTCCAACATCAATTGATCATGAAAAACTAGCTATGAAAGCATTTGTAATCACAATCAATTGATCATGAATAGATATGCACTACAAGAGATATAACTATATGATCAAAATGCAAATCCATCATGAAAGTATTGCAATCAAAGGATTTTGAAAACCATGAGATATAACTTAAAAAGTTCATGAAGACAAAATCAAATGATCACAAAGAAACATTGCATTTTAAAAGATGTGACTAAAGGAAACAAAATGCAAATGTACTATGACCAACAAATAGATATAACTAAAAAGCATAGGTTGGTCTAGGGGTATCAAGGCCTTAAGGTTACTCAAATAGTCTACCTTTGAAAATACACCTAAGGTCTTGAAAAGGTGTCCTTGAGAGATCATAAAGAGGACTCACCAACTCTTGAAGATATAACTTGAACAAGTCTTAGAGTGGTGTAAAGAGGCTAGGGAAAATATCATTTTCAAACATAGTGGAAATCTTTAAAAAGATATGCAATAAAAACACAATACTAGGGTTCAAATCTAGCAAGGATCAACTCCGGGTTGTTAAGCCCTAAAATGGAGTAACCCGCTCTGATACCACTTGTAAGTCCATGGGGATCCGAACCCTAGAGGGGGGGTGAATAGGGTGAGCTTCAACTATGACCAATTTTAACAATTTTAACTTCTTAAAAACAAACTAGTCACAAGTGATGATTATCAAACAAAATGCGGAAGCTTAAAGAAAACAATCACCACAAAGCAAGCACCATCACACAAGTATTTATAGTGGTTCGGCCTCAATGCCTACATCCACTACCGGCTTGTGATCCAACACCCCACCGGATTTTCACTATTTATGCTTTTCAATAGGCTAAGCAATAACCTTTACAATATGCTTTCCAAGGCTAAGCAATAACCTTACATTGATGTTTTTCAAGGCTTAACATCAACCTATACATTATGCTTTTATAGGCTAAGCAATAACCTCTTCAACCACAAGGTTGGTTATCTCACTAAGATAGTGTCTTTAATACACTTGATGGAGATTCTATTTAGCTCATTACAATGCCTCTTGAATAGGCGGATATGGAAGTGAAATACAAATACACACTCACACTATGAATGCAAAGATGAAAACAAATAAAGTGTGTGTGTGTGATCCTCAATCATTTTGAAAATGAAAGATCATAAATGTAAGCCTAAGGCTTTTGAAAGTTTTAGCTTATAAAACATTTATGATTGAGGATATAATGCAATCACATGTTAAAAGTAACAACTTGTTAATGATATCAAAGTTACACAAGTTGTATGAAATGGATTAGCTCTAAACATGTGATGCATAGGGATGTCAATCAAATCATCAATGAAGCTCAAAACATAAAAATAGATTTGATTGAAAATAGGGGACAAATCATATGTAATTATAAATACAACTTGAAAAAGATTTACCTATCAAAGTAAGGCAAGTTGTGAAGCATTAAAACAATAATACACATATGATTTGTAATGATGTTGAATCCAAAACATAAGATACATTTGAGAGAGATTTTCTTATGATGGAAAAACAACAACCAATGATTCAACAAAGTATATGAATCATGTTACATATTTCATTAACATGATCTACTTAGATTTACCAAAGATAAAGTACTACTTTGATGAATCAATGGTGATGTATCCAAAACAATAGATCTATTCAAAATATAACACATGCTAAGGATACAACACATCATAGGTTAACATGTTACTAAGATTTACCAATGATAAAACAAAACATGAAAACATATGATTTGTAAAGAAGTTGAGTCCAAAACATAAGATACTTTTGAAAGTGATTTTCTTATGATGGAAAACAACAACCAAAGATTCAACCAAGTATATGGATCATGTTACATATGATTTACCAAGTTTCTTTCATTAACATGATCTACTTTGATTTACCAATTCAAGTACTACTTGGATTGAATCATGTGATGTTGTATCCAAAACAATAAATCAACTCAAACCATAAAATATGTTAAGGACACAACACAAACATAGTTTAACATGCTAGAAATGATTTACCAAAAATAAAACAAAGCATGAAAACATATGATTAAGAAAGGAAGAGCCTACTTGGTGGTTTAACTTCATTAATCCAAGCTTTAGCTTTCCTAATCTTCCCCTTCATCCCTTGGTTCTTTTCCCTTTTGAAATGCCTCAAATCCTCTCAAGGAGGGGTTAAAAATTCCCAACTTTTGGCAAGGGAAAGAACTCATATTTATAGGGAAAAGTGGCCAACGGCTAGTTCTCGGTCGACCGGCAAACAGGCCTCGGTCGACCGAGAACACACAACGGTCATATTTCTGACCGTTGGTGCTCCCAGGCAATTTTTGCCTGCAGTTGTCTCGGTCGACCGAGACCTGCCTCTCGGTCGACCGGCGACACTGCCGGGACAGCCCCCTTTTTGTAAAATTTCCAACTTTTGCACATTTCAAAGTTATTTCTTTGGGGGACCTTTTGGCCACTAAATCAAGCTTGGAAAACATGTTTTAAAGATTTTAATGGTTTTTAAAACATGACATAAAAAGCCTAAAACATTTTGAAAGATTTAAAACTCATAGGCCAGCTTGATTTTCTAAAACTCTTTTCTAAAACAAATGCATCCAAGATTAAAAAACAAATCATGCATAAATCAATACTTTTACAAATCTTAAAAGCAATGCATGAATAAAACAAGATTTCAAGTTTATTTAAAACAATGCAAGTGTGTGAATCAAATGATGCTAGAATGAAATGCATCCATCAAATTGCAATCTAGAAAATTCCTAACAATAAATTATGCAAGTTCTCAAAAGGGTGAAGAGAATGTCCAAGCTTCCTAAGGGGAGAGTTGTGTATGATCTTCTACAAGGGGAGAGAATACATACCTTGCCAAAGGGAGAAAGAGGCATGGTCAAAGGGGGAGAGCAACTAGAAGAAAGAAAGCTTGGGAGCTAAAGAAGATGCTTGGCTAAAGAAAGAAAGATTGAAGAATGATCAAGCTCCAAGCATCATGAAGAATGAAGAGAAGAAAAGAGCCCAAGCTAAGATAAGCATCCAAGAAGATTTCAAGACTTGTCCAGCTGAGGGGGAGCTGAAGACTAAGTGTGTAATCTCAGTGGTGAGTGTGTTTGCCATCAAATTGCAAAGGGGGAGATTGTTAGGAATTTTCTAGATTGCAATTTGATGGATGCATTTCATTCTAGCATCATTTGATTCACACACTTGCATTGTTTTAAATAAACTTGAAATCTTGTTTTATTCATGCATTGCTTTTAAGATTTGTAAAAGTATTGATTTATGCATGATTTGTTTTTTAATCTTGGATGCATTTGTTTTAGAAAAGAGTTTTAGAAAATCAAGCTGGCCTATGAGTTTTAAATCTTTCAAAATGTTTTAGGCTTTTTATGTCATGTTTTAAAAACCATTAAAATCTTTAAAACATGTTTTCCAAGCTTGATTTAGTGGCCAAAAGGTCCCCCAAAGAAATAACTTTGAAATGTGCAAAAGTTGGAAATTTTACAAAAAGGGGGCTGTCCCGGCAGTGTCGCCGGTCGACCGAGAGGCAGGTCTCGGTCGACCGAGACAACTGCAGGCAAAAATTGCCTGGGAGCACCAACGGTCAGAAATATGACCGTTGTGTGTTCTCGGTCAACCGAGGCCTGTTTGCCGGTCGACCGAGAACTAGCCGTTGGCCACTTTTCCCTATAAATATGAGTTCTTTCCCTTGCCAAAAGTTGGGAATTTTTAACCCCTCCTTGAGAGGATTTGAGGCATTTCAAAAGGGAAAAGAACCAAGGGATGAAGGGGAAGATTAGGAAAGCTAAAGCTTGGATTAATGAAGTTAAACCACCAAGTAGGCTCTTCCTTTCTTAATCATATGTTTTCATGCTTTGTTTTATTTTTGGTAAATCATTTCTAGCATGTTAAACTATGTTTGTGTTGTGTCCTTAACATATTTTATGGTTTGAGTTGATTTATTGTTTTGGATACAACATCACATGATTCAATCCAAGTAGTACTTGAATTGGTAAATCAAAGTAGATCATGTTAATGAAAGAAACTTGGTAAATCATATGTAACATGATCCATATACTTGGTTGAATCTTTGGTTGTTGTTTTCCATCATAAGAAAATCACTTTCAAAAGTATCTTATGTTTTGGACTCAACTTCTTTACAAATCATATGTTTTCATGTTTTGTTTTATCATTGGTAAATCTTAGTAACATGTTAACCTATGATGTGTTGTATCCTTAGCATGTGTTATATTTTGAATAGATCTATTGTTTTGGATACATCACCATTGATTCATCAAAGTAGTACTTTATCTTTGGTAAATCTAAGTAGATCATGTTAATGAAATATGTAACATGATTCATATACTTTGTTGAATCATTGGTTGTTGTTTTTCCATCATAAGAAAATCTCTCTCAAATGTATCTTATGTTTTGGATTCAACATCATTACAAATCATATGTGTATTATTGTTTTAATGCTTCACAACTTGCCTTACTTTGATAGGTAAATCTTTTTCAAGTTGTATTTATAATTACATATGATTTGTCCCCTATTTTCAATCAAATCTATTTTTATGTTTTGAGCTTCATTGATGATTTGATTGACATCCCTATGCATCACATGTTTAGAGCTAATCCATTTCATACAACTTGTGTAACTTTGATATCATTAACAAGTTGTTACTTTTAACATGTGATTGCATTATATCCTCAATCATAAATGTTTTATAAGCTAAAACTTTCAAAAGCCTTAGGCTTACATTTATGATCTTTCATTTTCAAAATGATTGAGGATCACACACACACACTTTATTTGTTTTCATCTTTGCATTCATAGTGTGAGTGTGTATTTGTATTTCACTTCCATATCCGCCTATTCAAGAGGCATTGTAATGAGCTAAATAGAATCTCCATCAAGTGTATTAAAGACACTATCTTAGTGAGATAACCAACCTTGTGGTTGAAGAGGTTATTGCTTAGCCTATAAAAGCATAATGTATAGGTTGATGTTAAGCCTTGAAAAACATCAATGTAAGGTTATTGCTTAGCCTTGGAAAGCATATTGTAAAGGTTATTGCTTAGCCTATTGAAAAGCATAAATAGTGGAAATCCGGTGGGGTGTTGGATCACAAGCCGGTAGTGGATGTAGGCATTGAGGCCGAACCACTATAAATACTTGTGTGATGGTGCTTGCTTTGTGGTGATTGTTTTCTTTAAGCTTCCGCATTTTGTTTGATAATCATCACTTGTGACTAGTTTGTTTTTAAGAAGTTAAAATTGTTAAAATTGGTCATAGTTGAAGCTCACCCTATTCACCCCCCCCCCCCCTCTAGGGTTCGGATCCCCATGGACTTACAATGTTCAATGGCAACGTTCGAACGTGCGACATCCAAAATGTTGGCCAAATTCGTACAGTGACAGAAATTTGGGGTTTTTCCATTTTTTTTAATCCATTTTTCACCCTATACCAAAAGAGAGTTCCAATCCATTCCAAAATCCATAAAAATCACATTTCCATTGCCCAAATACCAAATAACCAAAAGCCAATTGAGAAACCGTAATCTACCATCATCATTTAGAAAAGGGCAATTAGACAAACCTATATGCATTAGATAAGAATAAAAAATCAAAATACATATTTAACATCAAATCATGATAATGTACTTTCCTTTCACCGAGGTTTGAAGAAAAGTGCAACAGATCCTAACCAATACCCAAACCGAGATTACCATGGCGCTCAATCACAAACCTAACACCAATCTGACATAGAAGATGGAATATGGATGTTTAGATGAACAGATCTATAGTATTCCTACCCAAGACCTAACATTGGAAAGATTATGAATGTAACCTAAGAGTATAGATCTACTCCTTATGGTTTGAGGAAATGGTTACTTGAAATAAGAAAGTTGAACAAATAATGATGGTATCCTTTGATCTTAATTCTGATGGCTGGATCCTAAAGTTGCAAAAGCTTGGGAAGTTGAAAGAGGAAGAAGACGAACCGGAAAACAAGAGGAGTTGGAGAGATAAGTGGAGAGGGATAATACGTGTGTTCGTAATAAAAGGGATTACATTAAGAGAATATCTTTCGGGCTTAAGTCATTGGGTCAAAACTGCGGGTTAGGTCATCTACACATTAACCAAACTCACTGATCCATGAAGTTAATCTAACGTGTGCCTCACTTAATCATACCCATTAAATAACTAAAATACATTTAATTACAATAATAATAATATTCTAATTAAAATATATTAAATATATTAAAAGTGGGACCGGGATCTTACAGAGAGCGTGTGGGAAGCATTACGATCTGGCAATTTATAATCTAAAGTTGGCAGAGAAGTATATGAAGAGTAATGGTTTCAAGAAGATGCATGACTATAACCCGGTGTTCAGGTGGGTATATACTATATAATGCAGAGGGGCACTTTTACAAGTGTGGAGAGATTCTGAAGAGGCAGAGAAGATTGGGTAAACCATTGAAACAAAGGACCGAGATTGTGAGCCGGCTTGGTGATAATGCTTACTGGATTCTTAAATGGTTAATAGTTTGAAGACAATAAAAAAAAAGATGTCAAGGACCATCATACAGTCATCCAACCTTTTTTAAGTTTTCTTTAAAAAAAAAACATTCACCGTGCATCATGAGCACAAGGGGTAACATCTTTATTCTTTGTCTCCATTATATAATAGCATCAGCTCCATTGTGATTTCCCCTCCCCATGGGCCAATTTAATAAGGCTTAAACAAGGAAGATACCATGTACCAACCCAAAAACTTAAGCTTATGAGTAGAAGGCCCAAGAAGGTATATGAAGCCATAGGGATCGGGTCATAACTATCAAGTCTATGGCCTAATTTCTTTACTAGAATTCAAGGAGAACTTATTTAGGGGATTTCTGAATTCTCAGACATAGTGGAGTTCTTAGATGCTCCATTGTACTTAGCATCTAGAAATCCCACCAAAGAGTAAATAAGAAGCTGGAATTCCTGAATTATCAAAAGTCATTTTATAGGTCGGGCTGGGTCACGATGGGATATATGTTAGTTGGATCTGGTCTGGGTCAACCTAAATTGAAACCCAACTTGACCCGTTTCCAAATTAAAAGAAATCCATACCTATCCCGAGCCCGACCAACTCACTTCTGAACTCGCCCCTAATAGGAAAGTATCATGCTTGGGATTTTTTTTATAAGTTTTTCAATCTCAATATAATTTATACAAAAGACTTCTGCATAAATTAGGCCTACATGTGCACAAATGCTCACAAAAAAAGGGGGCGGGGGGGGGGGGGGGGGGGGGGAGGGGGGACCCAAGTGAAGTAATATGCCTAGAAATACTAAAAATACAGGGAAGAAAAAAATAGAGGGATTTACGGGTAAAATCCATGTAGGACCGTATATGTCTCAGCAGGACCCAGCTGAACTTTCGATACGGAAGGGATCCTCGTGTGGGCTTTTTCTCATTTTTTTTGTCATTTTGTGATATGGTCGATATCGACAATTATTAATAATCGATATCGACCACTATGCGAGTACCCACATATATCTCGCCCCGATTCCACTTTTTGCATTTCTTCATTTGGGTCTTCTTCAACACTGTTCTTGACGTTTTTTTCTTCTAGAAACCACAATAAAACGCCATCTCCATGGTGGTTAAACTCCATTAAGACAAAGGTACACACATTATCTATTACATAAGACTGTTTTATGTACCCTAAAATACCATCATCTAGATTCTCCTCAAATATTTAATTGTTGGAAACCCTAGAAACCATGGGAAATCTTGTTTCTATGCCCTACGCAGTTGTGGTTTACGGGGTTTGAAGGGTTTATTTTGTGATTGAGTTAGCATCCATTGCAATTAGAAATAATGTATTATAATGAAATTCAGCAGTAGGAGAACTGTTTGGTCATGAATTGGTTTTTTTTTTTTTTTTTTTTGTTGTCCCCTTTTCATGCATTTGTTACTTTTAGAAGAGAACTATTAACAGTTTCAATCAATTTGATAAGATGTTGTGGGTGAATCTGCATATTGGTTTTGTTTTGGACTGATCTTACAAAGTTTTAAAGCTGTATTTAATATAATTAATATAATTATAGTTGGTTCTCTTGATGATTTTCGAATAACAAGAGAATGGGTGGAATAATGTGTGAGGAATAGGTTTAAAAGCATTGTTACAAGCTTTATAATGAATAGACTATTGATCAAAATGCCTTTTCTTTCTGTTGATAAAACTATTGTTGTAAATGTTTAGTTAATCATAAATGTTTGAAAATAGCTGCCTAATCTCTACTCTCATAGACATACAAATGTTGTTAAAACAGATCTATATTAACTGTCATTTGTACCTAATTTTCACCGATATCTATATTAATTTCATCTGTAATGATAGCATGTCAGATAGAGAGGTGTTGTTCATCTTCCACTATGGTCGTGACTTTGAATTTGATATAAGTCGTCCTGTGTACAATGGAGGAAAGTAGAAGATGAGTTTTTTAGCTACAGACATAACATGTGAATCTCTTGCTAAAAAAGCAATTGAAGCATCTAATGGGGAGTCATCCATCTAGAATTTGGAACTTCAAACAAAAAACAAGTTTATAACTCAACTAGCTATGGATACGTACCTACCATCGACATCCGCGAAGACAAAGACATGTTATTTTCTTCTGTGCGGGTCGATTGCAGTCTAAGTCAGACGGTCGGACAAGACACTGTCGATGATGATTTGGTATTTGGGAAAGACAATGGTGGTGATATCATCTTGATGGGCCTCCCTCCATAGGCCAAATCCATTCAATTCCGATGGTGAATGCCGAAATTAAAGTTGAAGAAGCCAATCTAATCAATGAGGCATTTCGTTGTCATGATACTCCGACTGAAGTTGCAGGAGCCAATTGAATCAATGAGGCATTTCATTGTAATGAAGCTCCATCTGTTGATCTTGAGGATAAAATGGAGCCCGAGGACATAAACACAGATGCTGGCAACAACTCGGCACGGGAAATGTGGATCGGTCGTGAGTTCCAAGATCGACAAACGTTCCGGAATACTTTGGCTAAGTTTGCAATTTATGGCAACTTCACTCTCAAACCCTTAAAGACCAACATGACCAAAGTGACTGTACGCGGCATAGATCAGGAATGTCCATGGCGTATTCACGCTTCAATTGTCAAATCAGGCCCATGATTCAAAGTAAGGACGTATAATCCTAACCATAAATGCTCAAGGCCAATGATGGGCATGGCACATCGACAAGCATCTTCGGCGCTTATTACAGAGTACATCAAGGATAGAGTCAGACAGAATGTCAATTTGAAACCGAAGGAGATCATGAATGACTTTCAGATGGAGTTTGGGGTGACCATTAGCTATAGGAAGGCTTACATAGCAAGGGAGATAGCACTGAATATGATCCATGGATCATATGAAGACTCCTTCCAACAGCTACCTTTGTATTGTAAAGAACTTCGTAAGAGCAACCCTGGCACTGTAACAAACATAGACACCACGACAGAGGATCGTTTCAGAAGATTTTTTTGGGCATTCGGACCTTGTTTAAGGTCTTTCACGTCTTCGTTGAGACCGGTGATTGCTGTCGACGATTCACATCTCCGAGGCAAGTATCCACGTATCTTGCTTGTAGCAGTAACACATGATGCTAATCAAAAGCTACTTCCAATCGCCTTCGCATTTGCGGAAGCCGAGCGCCGTGACAGTTGGGAGTGGTTCCTTGCTAATTTGTTCATATCGTTAGGGGGGCTGGCCAACTTGACTATTGTTTCAAACCGTCAAAAGGGCCTCATTCCAACACTGAAGAACACCATAGTATCCGCATTTCACTGTTATTGTTGTCGTCACATTACTGAAAATATCAAGGCTGCTTTTAGTGATGGGGCAATAGTAAATAAATTATGGGGGACAGCAAAGTCGTATAAGCCTTATGAGTACGAGGCTTACATGACGGATATACATGCAGTAAGTCAAGAGGCGTTCAACTACCTTGAAGCAATTGGGCGACAACGTTGGGTAAATGCATATGTAGAAGGCCGTCGATATGACATGCTTACTAGCAACGCGGCAGAGTGTACTAATAGCCTCTTAAGAAACACAAGAGTCCTACCTATCACAAAGCAGGTAGAGGAAATACATGCCAAGTTAATGGGGTTCTATCATAAATGACACCTTCTTTCTGAAAGCATAACAACTCAGCTAACCCCGTATGCAGAGAAACTACTGAGCCCAGAAATGGAGGATGCTCACCAAGTGCACATTCGAATAGCTGGGCTCGTTGAATTTCAGGTTCAATCTGCGGAGTATGTGGACGTTGTTGACCTCGAATGGAAAACCTACACATGTCGGAAATGGCAGCTATTGGGCATCCCGTGTTGTCACGCATTGGCTTCAATGGAGGTCAGAAATTATGATCCGTACGCATTTTTTTGCGAGCATTAGTATTTGTGGTATTTGTCAAGCACTTACCGTACATCATACAGTGAAGTCTTACATGCTACTTGCGACATCAAACAATGGGAGCACACATGTGATGTTAGGGTTCTTCCACCGAGAGCCACTAAACAGCCCGGAAGTCCAAAAAAGAACAGGATATGTACCGAAGATCGTGCTCGCCAGAGAATGGTCATAACTTGTTCAAATTGCAAAGGGAGAGGGCATAACTGTAGAGGGGGTCGCAATCCTCCAGTAAGCAGCTGATGGACGTAGGTGGAATTTTTTTTGTGGTATTTTTTGGGTGGATTCAGTTGATGCATATAGTCTCATTATAAGTAAAAACAGCTTTAAGTAAGAGTTGTTATGCAAGAATTTTTTGGGGTTTTAGATGATGCATATAGTCTTATTGTAAGTGAAAATCTCTGTATGTATATTTTGTACGGTCGTCCTTTTTTGTAAGTGGATGTTGGAAATATAGTCCCGTTGTGTTTTTGGATGTTGGAAATATAGTCCCATTGTGTTTTTTTGGATGTGAGCTTACTTCAGTGACAATGAAATGGTGTTTTTTTTAGATTGACCTAGGTGACTGAATTCCAGTTCTTTAACAGTAATGGTCGATATCGACCACTTTTATTGTCGATATCGACCATTTAACTGAAAGATTGGATTTCATTTTTGTGACAGTAATAGTCGTTATCGACCACTTTTATAGTCGATATCGACCATTTAACTGAAAGATTGGATTTCATTTTTGTGACAGTAATAGTCGTTATCGACCACTTTTATAGTTGATATCGACCATTTAACTGAAAGATTGGGTTTCACTTCTGTGACAGTAATAGTTGATATCGATCGCTTTAATTGTCGATACTGACCATTTAACTGAAAGTCTAACTAGCAGAACTGTGACAACAATATTCGATATAGACCACTATTATTGTCGATATCGATCATTTATGTTGAAAAAAAAAGATATAGAAAACTAGTGAATGCGTTTGGGAAAACAAAACCTATAGATAACCTGTAATTTGATAAAGCATATTCACAAAATTTCATCAACATCTGTAGAGATTTTATACAAAGATAGAACCCATATCATCAAAAATATAACCCATTTCATCAACATCTGTAAAGGACTCTGGTCTTGATCAAAAGTAAAATCATTTACAAGAAAAAATGTACAGAATGGACAAAAAAGACAACTTGTAGAACTGTTTCCAAAAATCCATATTAATTGGACAGTGTCCTGCATCCGAATAAATTTCAAACTATGCACAATAAATTTCAATCAAAGCGAAGCAGGGAGACCGGTCAACACATCACTCAGCAAGCTCATCTTGATTGGGAGTCTGTCGTCAATTTAGTCAAGCCCAGTCTGTTGGCATTCAATTGCCAACTACTCTTGAAGATCTCTTAAATTATTTTGCTTCGAAAGTATGGGATATGAGACTGATTGAATTCAAAGGGCCATCGGAGCACATAGTGAGCAGCGAGGGCCATTGCAAATACTCCACAATCATTGCTATTTTCCTGACGTAGGATGCCCGTCCTCTCGAGCCAAGACCACATAAACGGGTCGTTCCAACCGAAGTGACTGTATCTCTCATTCAACCATCCCATCTGGCAGTTTACAAACAAAAATGAGCATTACAATATGTAATCCATGAAAGTAAACGTAAAAGAAAATTATAAGGCGCTTCCCGAAGAAACAAATAAAAATAGAAGCTGAAAATTGGTGGCGAATAACTTACAAGTTTTTCAGAATGTTTCATTGATCGACGATCTTTAGCCAAGCTATTGTAGAACTCTCACCTCTTCTTATCAACGTACCCGACTAGTAGAGTGAAATGAGACATGTGGTAGACGATGAAGATCAGCGTGCATACTTCCTTCACATCCCACACTCTGTGCCCTTGTTTTTCAAATACGGTTTCCACCGCGGAATCACTCCCATCACGCCACCAACTCTGCATCAGTATTAACAAATTTATTTCATTTAACTCTTAGATGATCTACCACACTACTTGCAAACATCGGTACCATCATTTTACTTACACAAACACTTGGGTCGGTAATGAAACAGTTGTCACACCCTTCCCTCAGGGTTTCAAAGTAAAAGTATATGATGTTCATGTCCATCCATGTTCCCTCTTCAAGGATCTTCGCCAGATCATCTGCCTTGACCAAAGTACAAATCTGTTCCAGCTCATATTTCCTATTTCCTATGGTAGAGGAGATGTTGATTAAACAAAATATGTAAAATGGTTGATTTCCATATGTACATAGATATCTATAATATTTATGACATTTCATACCTGGCAATATAATATTCTTTGAAGCCTTTGAGAAAGAACTTGTCACCGTCGCACAATACATAGTCATCTTGAACAAGTGAATGAGCGTAGTCTTTAAACTTAACTGGTATCTTGCACATCCATGGTAGCCGTTTTATCCTCCACACTAGTGACACAAGTGTGGCCATAGGGGCTAAAACGACTTAGGCGAATGAACTAGAGACCGACTATGGCGAGGTGAACAATGTCCTGCTCAATGGTGGGATATAAACAGGTTCTTCGACTGGTGGGACACCGAATCCTTGAACTAACGACAAAACAGGCAGGGAACAGGGTAATGAAATAGATTCTTGATGCAATTCTGGAACTGCAACAGGTGAGTGCGGCCTGCTACCGGATCCTTCTATCATCAATAGCGGAGGGTCTTCGAAAATGGCCGTTTTTCTTTTTGACGTTTTCTTTTTTGCTTTTAACGGGCTTTTCACAGCGGGCATCTTCATGTGTGTGAAGGTGATTGTAATCTTCTTCTTCCTTACTTCTTCATCGGACTACGAGTTGCTACAGCCATCGAATGAGAATTCCTCCCAATTGGTCCCAAAACCCGATCTAAACTTACCCAATTTCTTCCCAATTGACAAGGCCAGCTTCTCCAGAGGAGTGTTCCTTTGGGCAGCCCGTTTGAGCTAGCGCTCTATCCGGTCGACCAAATCTTGAGCCTAAAAAATATAGACAAAAATGCAACATATTACAGTTTTTATAATACGTGGTTTGAACAACAACTATAATAACAAACAAGCCCATTCAAATATGCAAATTCATTACAATATTATAAAACAAAATTATATGTACATGTTTCTGTGGGATGGTGGGTTCATCTTGTTTGTCGGATCCCTCAGCCTAGGCAGCCTCTTGCTCAGCCACAGTTGGCTGCTCCAGCTCCTCTCCACGACCAATAAACAAGATTGTGTTATTACTGTACCATTCTATATTCTCAACTGGCTGCTCGATTGCAATACAAATATCACCATGTAGGACAAGCTGGGCTCTTGTAGCCCACAACGCTTTAATTCCTTCATCCATATTTTTGTCATAATCAGTGACAATAAAGAACGTCCTTTCCCGTCTCGGAATTGGCATTGTGAATGGCGGTGGGACTACTTGCTTTAATCCAAACTGTTTCATTACCCGCCACGTATTATGACGCTCGGCGATCCAATCGAAGACAAGGATGGTAAATGAGCTGATGAGACTGCGATCAACTTTTGAAAGCTTCGAGTGAAACTTCTTGTCATATCCTTCATAAGGTTGCCAGATGAACTGCAATTAAGGTAAGCAAAGGCTCGTCAAGCATTGGATTAGCTAGTAATTAACTACGAAAGCAAGGGTGTCACAATTAGTTTTTCGATGATTACCCCATCAAGTTTCAAATTGTTTAACTGCATTCTAACTGCCTTCACAGTAGATTTCAGTGGGGTTTTAGGCAGTCTCCTTCGCCACGTCCTAAAGAGTGGGAACTGAATGTCCCCCTTCCAACTATCTGTTGCCTTAGGACACTTTCCAATAGACATCCTATTGTAAGCCCATATCTGCACCACAGCATACAAGAAAATGAGTTACGTACAATATAATTAACAAGGAAAATTATAGAAATTAAAGAAAACGATCACCTGTAATAGCTGTAGAGGCCCAGTTGGTGTCCTCAGTTGGTGACCCTCAATCTCTCTAGTTTCATCCACCTTATCATCTCCATCTATCTTCTTATCCGCATTCCATCGGAAGGCATTGGTCAACATCCTGTATAGATTGGCAAGACACGTCGTTGCCCATCCCCATGCGTAAGATTTAAACTCTTTAAAAAGGTCGAGTATTTAAGTCGATCCACGGGCACCGGAAGTCTGCATAACTATTTGACCGGAGACCAAGAAGAATAGGTAGGCCTGTGTTGCACCGATCTCTTCGTCTTTGTAATTCTTGTCCTTCTTCTTTTTCCCCAATTCTGTAGCCTTGAAGTTGTCTTCAAGCCACTTAAACTTCAGTGTTATGCCCACGTAGTCAATCTTCTTCCGTGGAGTAATCCTAAGGACCTCCTCACACACAGGCACCACAAACTTCCCTGGGAAAGTACGTCCAGCAACTAATGGCCCGTCTATTGAAAGGTCATATATGTATGCCACGTCTTCAAGCGTGACAGTAGCTTCGCCCGTTGGAAAGTGGAACGAGTTTGTCTCCGGCCGCCATCTCTCTACTAAAGCAGTGATAAGCGCATGATCTATGTCAATCCGATCCATATCTGCAAGATGATGGAGACCCGTCCGCCTCACGTAGTCCTTTTGTTGCTTTGTAAGTGACCATGTATTCTTGTCTGGATTTGTAGGTATGCACCTCAACCTCCCAAATTCCTAGTGTGTTCAATAGTCAGAAAAAGGTTGTTAGCATGTAGATGATGTAACACAATAAGAAAGTATATTGATGCTATGAAATAAGGAAGCATGTAGTTATGAGAATATACATCTCCACGGCGGATTCCTTCGGATACATGAAAGCGTTGGTTGTATAAGAGATTATTCGGAGCATCGGGTGCCTGTTCTTTATTCGTCTGCACATATAAAAACAATTAGGGAACATGAGCAATTAGGTTCCATGCCATGCATTATGATTTTTTTTTTTTTTACTTCAAATCATAGTTCGTGGACTGATTAGAAAGTTCAAATTCAGTATTGGCAAGTGGATGCTGGAGATCTCTGCACCTAATGTAACTTTTTTATTTCCATGTGCATTGTTATGTAATTGACTGTGTGGGTTATAGAGGATTTTTTATGTTTACTATTCTGTTCTATTTCTGATTTCAGGAAGAACCTGTTGATCGGAGCAAGCACTGGGGTGATCCGGAAGAAGAGGAGGAAGAAGAGGAAAAAGAGGAAGAATAGTTGGAGGAAAAGGAATTCGAACCAGGCATTCAATCTGTAGATAGCCTATCAAGGTATACAGCTGTTTGGCACTCAGTTTGGTTGTTTTCATGAATATATCATAATGCTAACATTGAATTCTTTATTTTTTACTCAACACCCCTACTGGTGTGGAGACACCCAATGTCATTGACCTCCGAAAGCAACAGCGGAAAGAGCCTGAGAAACCTCTATATCAAGTGAGTGCAGCATTTGTAATATTACCCATGTGGGTTCCTTGCATTTTTTTATCTTTATTTTAACATTTCTAATTGGAACTGAATTGGCTATTGACGTTTCTCAAAATTTGTAGGTACCTGAAGAGAAAGAAGAAAAGATTGCTCAAGGGACCTTGCTTGGAACTACACACACATATGTATTACCTTAACTCTGATATATCATAGATATTGACTCCTTGATTTATTTACTTTTTACTGTTAGAGTGATACATTGTCCGTGTAAACAGATTTTGAAATTCCATAACGGTCGAGCAAGAAAGATCTAATGTTTCTTTAATAAACAGCTATGTGGTTAGGAGTGGCACACAAGACAAGACGGCTGCCAAAAGGGTAAGCTAATTGACTCAAGATTTTAGCATTTAAAATGCTTGACAATGGCGAAACCAAAACCATCTTGAGATCCAACCAAGAACCAATAACAGGGTCCCTAACCTGACAAACACATTATTGGGTCAACCTGAACCCTATCAGACCAACACCATACCATTGACCAGCTAGTTACTGATACGGTAATGATAAAAATATCAAATTGATGGGTGAGTGGTATAGAGCATCCTTCTTCAACTAAATGGGATGGTATTGCTAGTGCAGGCAGACATGGTACCACCTAAACATGGTACATTTGTCACCTGCTATAGAAATGGTCGTGTTATCAATTCTCTCCCAAGACATAGTTTTCTGGATTTATGTCTGTTATGTAGGACACTTAGGGAAGAGAAAGTCATCCTGAAAATAGAACTTCCTGAAATGCTTTACTTCAATGGAGTTCACAGTATTCTTTCGAGTACTTAATAACTGCCTATTGGGCTATCAAGAGAGGGAATGGGGAAAAACAGTATTACAAGTCTAATCCATTAGTCGCCATTGTTATGATTGAGGAATTACTTATGAACTCATACCTGACCCCCTTAATTCACAAATTACTTGTGGAATTTTTTTATGAACTCTTTGATGACCCCTATAAAGGACTTTAATTTTTTACTATTATCTACATTGATAATATATTTTCTCTCAGGTTGATCTACTTCGGGGACAAAAAGCAGACAAAGTGGATGTCACCCTACAACCAGAGGAGTTGGAAGTTTTGGACAATGTTTTGGCTACCAAGTAAGTGGAACTGTGATAAGTATTATTGTCAATTCCTTTTCATCTTGATGAAAACTAACTTTGTTTTGAGTTGGATCACAGGTATGAGGAAGCAAGGGAGGAAGAGAAGCTGCGTAACCATCGGGAAGATTTCAACGAAATGGTTGCAGAGGTGAGTTTTTGGTCTGACATATTGCATCTTTCGTATTTTCTTGTTTATTGCTTCAACTGTTCTAATGAGATGGATCCGGTGCACGCTGAGAACAAGAGGAAGCGCAAGATGCAAGTAAAAGAAGAAGAAGGGAAGTCAAAGAAGAAAGATTTCAAATTTTAGATCTTATAATTGTGATCTAGTTACGGGAGTAGCATTTTGAGTTGATTCAACAAATCAAATTACTGAAACAAGGTAAGTAAAATCACAAGACTTGATGAGTAGGATTCCATGAGCATGGGTTCGTTTGGATAGGTGTGGAGAAGAAGAACAACTCAGAGCATCACCAGACCCATCAAAACCCCTGTTTACATTCAAAATCTAGGGCACAAAATAGGAAGAAAAAAACGAGGAAGAAATGAACCCACCTCCATATGAACCAATTTCAAAAAATGGTGCCAACCTACCTAGGACCATCTACCAGGGACCACTGGGAAGGGGGGTCTCGATAGCGTGGAGAAGAAAGCGAAATGGGCAGAGTTAGTGGAAAGGGATGGTCGATGGGAATGGGAAAAGGAGCCTATGTGCGGAGGGTGTAATTCAAGGAATGGTCGATATCGACCAAAACACTAAATGACAAAAAAAAATACGAAAACGCACCCAGGAAGCTTTATCCGTGCCCGGGGTAAAAATGGTACCAACGAAGTGGCATAGGGCCCGTAAATCCCTCAAAAAAATAATAGTAGACACATAGTCCTGGATTGGATTGGATGTCGCTCAGCTGGGTGGTTGGTATCTTCCTATATACTAACTTGCCATGCGCACTGAGAGGGGTGGATGGCATCTAATAAGGTCTGAGAAAGAGCACAATCCATTGACAATGTTACTGGGTTAACCATCTATTCTCTGAACAATCCAATTCTGAGGCTCACTAACCATCTTTTGTCCTCACTCCCCCAATAATCGCTTTTACTTTTGAGAAAACGCTTCCTTATTTTTTTATTTTTTTTAGCTAAGTTGGCAGTGGCCAAGATAGTGGAACTAAACCTGCTCTTCCAAGCATTGATCCCTGGAGGGTGCTGGTGTTATGGGAGAATGTGTGCTATCCACATGACCACAGCGACACCCTATGATTCCTTTCCTGATTGAAACTTTCTTTTGTATAGCAAAATCCCTTTTTAATTCAACTTCTTTCTCTCCCTGCGCGAAAAAAAAAATTAATTAAAAAAAAAACCCTATTATCTCGGCTTCTTTTTGGTACCTCTTGAACTGTTTTTTCAGGTCAGCTTCTTCAGAGTACATGAAAGAGGGAGTTTCCCTTTTGGTCTGTAAGGCAATAAAGCTATAACTATTACTATGGAGTTTTGTATTAAGCTCTGATTATAATGTGTAGTTAAGTTTCCTGGCAGTTTTGGTTTGTTAGTTTTGTAATTAAGCTATGATTATTATACATAATTAAGTTATATAACTGTTTTGGCTTAAAATGTATTGATTATTACATGCAGTTGAGTTGTATGGCAGTTTCTGTTTGCTTTGAGTTCTTAGTTAAACTAGGATTATTATATATAATTAAGTTCTATGGCAGTTTTGGCTCACAATCAAAAGTGCTAGAAATCAATCAATATGGATCTCAAAATTGTAGCAGATGGTCATCCTACAATATATTTCTCTGTGTGGTTAAATTTGATAACTCACATCCTATATATGCACCCTCTCAGTCATCAGAAGACCAAAAGATGGCCATCCCCACAGCACTTCTTCTCCATCTCTTCTTCCTCCTCTTCCTCATCATTGCCGCTGCAGCAGCGGCTTACCCCAGAGGCGGCAGCGGCAGCCCTCCGTTAACACCAAGCGCTCATCTAATCCATTCACAGTGCCAATTAACCCACTACTACGACCTCTGCGTCTCCTCTCTCCTCTCCTATCCTGGCAGCTCCAATGTTGTGTACGAGGACATGGGCAAGCTCGCTGTCAACGTCGTCTTTGACAGCGCCAAGGACACCCTCCAGCAACAGAGCAAGATGATGAGGGGTGGTCTCGACCCAGCATCCAAGGAGGCTTTGAAAGAGTGTGGGAAGCAGTATGATATGGCGATTTATAGTCTAGAGTTGGCAGAGAAGTATATGAAGAGTGATGGTTTCAAGAAGATGCATGACTATAATCCGGTGTTCAGGTGGATGTATAATGCAGAGGGATACTTCAGCAAGTGTACGGCTATTCTAGAGACGCAGAGAGGATTCAATGAGCAATTGAAACAGAGGATAGAGATGGTGAGGCAGCTTGGTGATAATGCTTACCAGATACTTAAATGGTTAATAGTTTAGAGACAAAATCTTCAAAGCAAAAAATCTGATCTTTGTGTGCATCTATTTATGAACAGGACGGTCGTATTCTTCTTCCCCTGTAAATTTTTCTCTTAAGTTTTCGGTAGGTAGGTTTTTCATCATTTGATGAACCCAAGGCCCAACCATCTGCATTGGGTTGGTTAACCAATTTTTTTTTTCTTAGGTGAGGTCCAACATAATTACATTATTTCAGTGAAAGCATCAAGTTGGAACAAGCTTATTCATTTCCGTCCTTAGATGGACCCAAGGCGGTCAAATAGTTGGGGCCGAGTTCCTTCAGGCTCCGGTTGGGCCCAAAGACCTCGTCCATTCAAATTGGCAGCTATTCTAAGATCTGGCCCAGCCCGTGCACTTTCTTTAGAAAATCGGGTTGGGCCCAAAGAACTGGTCCATTCAAATTGGCAGCTATTATTCTAAAATCTGGCCTATCCCGTGACACACATAGGTGGACCCTAGTATGGTTTATCATTTGGGAAAGCTCTATTATGATTCCATCTTAGTGGGTTAACCATGTCCACATTTTGGATGAAAACCAAATTTTCTTGGCAGTGGAGCATATAATTTTTCATTTTAGCAAATAACTTTACCCCATCAGGGGTGTTGGTTAGCGGGCTAATAGATCACTTAGTACACTTGGATTTGGGCAAAAAGAAATTCACAGCTAAAAGTCATCACCAAAGACTCAATGGCATGGCTTGAGTATATTGATCTATAAATTCATTGTATTTTGTGGTTAAAATTACGAATTTCCTTTAGATCTATAGTCTCATTCAAAATAAATTTGGAGAACAATGCAAATGGACAGACTATCAAATCAATGCCAGTTAATTAAGATTAATGATTAAGTTAAATTTCAATCAGATTGGATCTTAGAAAGTTAATGTTGATAAATCAAGATCAACGAAGATTAAAGATGCTTGATTTTTAGAACTGCCCACATGTAGTAAAATGTGTCAGTCGGTCAGATGTTTGATCACACCGTCTGGGTATTTCAATCAGTATATGAACACTCCAGAACAAGGGGTGGATAAGCAAATGGGTCAGATCTCCATTGAAACCTCTCACGCAGTAAAATATTTCAGCAACCTTAGGGCCTGTTTGTTTTATGGAGGGATTGAGTAAAAGTAGAGTAAATCTCATATCTGAAACAAAATTAAAGTCGAGTGGGTTGAAACAAAATTAAAGTCGAGTGGGTTGAAATAAAATAAGTATCGAATCACTTTACATGTGTTTGATTCGTTGGAATAAAGTAAAATGAATGTGAGGGATAGCAAGTTTCATTGAAAAGAAAGAAAGTGTGAGTAAAGTAGGGAAGTTATTCAGATTGGCTAAAATGAAATTTTGATTGAGTAAAGTTGGGGTCCATGTCATCAAATAGCTTTATTTCACTTGTCCTCTATGCTCCATTCAAACATGCTTTAAGGTAAAATTTTCAACAGTTGCAACCTTATTTACTCTTCTTCTATCATATTCTATGGCAAACAAACAAGCCTTGTGTACCAATTTAAACTCTCCCATCCATATTAAATAATTAAAAAAAAAGGGTTTCCCACCAAAGGAGGAAGACATGTTGGGTGAATTGAGGCTTCAAGTCATCCAAGTTCAATATACCTGAACAAGAACGGCTCCGTACCTGAGTGGTAAGGAGCATTAGTTCTTACTTGGGAATTTGGGGTTCCCGAATCTCTAGTAAGCAGCTTCATTTCCCATTTGTGCGGGCTTTTTTCCTACTTATGTGAGCTTCTTTTCCATTTGGGTGGGCTCTCTCTTGGGTCCCAGGCCCCGTGGCTGGGTTATAAAAAAAAAAATCACATAACTGAACAATTTGGCTTGGAAAAGCTAAGGCATTACAATTATTCCTTATACTAATTTATTTGAGAGATGTATTTGTCTGTTAAGTCTATTAAAAATTAGTGAAATTTGCTTGCAATTAAGTAGGCATGTCAAACAGGCCGGCCCACCAGGAAAATACCCTAGCATGGCACGGCCTGCCCCCAGGCCAGCGGGCCAGACTAGCCTCTATCAAATTTTTTTCCTTTTTTTTCTTATCAGTATTAAAAATAATAATAAAAAAAAACAACTACATGCATTTTAATTTGTGTAATGAAGTAAGATAGCAGAAGATTGAAAAATAAGAACAAACAAAAAACAAAAAAATTGAAATCATTCGATTGTCTACTTCAACCGATGATATGATGATAAGGAACATAGAGAAGCTTCTGGAGTTAGTCCTAATCTACTTATTTTAAGTGAATAAAAAAAGGAATAGTATTAAGAATCCAACAAATACTACTAAACAAAATAAGGAGAGGAACTCTTGATTTCAAAGCCGTCTAACCTGTGGGGGCCCACATAAAAATATACTAATCATAGAGGATAGATGATGGATGTTTTTAATTAGTTTGGATTATGGTGAGCCAAAAATGATCACCTAGGCTTGGTCCTAACCCTAGATTTAAGTGCCCTTAAGTACAGCATTAAAATCATTAGATTAAGCCATCCTCTTTTCAAATAATCAATGAAGCGGCAATGTCCAATTGGGGCCATCAAGTTAGAGTTATTTTAGTTTATAAAGGCCCTGGCCTCTAAGAATGATTTGTTTGTGTTTATATAATTAGTTTTATTAGTTTTTTTTGTTTTATTTTTATCATTGATTTTCTGAACCTCTTCAGATGTAGATTCTTTACTAACGTTTTGGGTGGTCATGATTTTGCAGAAAATGGGAGTAAGATTCCTACAATCCTACCCATCCTACTGACTAAATGAATCGGCCAGGTTTAAACATGTCTAGTGATGTGATCCCATTGGTATGTGTTTGGTACTTCATATCAACTGGCCACCACTTGTGTAGCTTGGGGATATAGATAAAAACCACTCATCCAAAGGATCACCTTTCAGTGTAGTTTTTTTTTTTTTTTTTTTTGGATAAAAGGATAATTTCATTCAACACAAAGATCAAATAAATACACCAAAGAGCAAACAACTACGTGACTTCCTCTTGTCACAATTAACACAAGTTCTAGGAAACTATGACATTTTAGCAAAATAGTTAGATACCCAACTGCGTTAGAGTTTCAATTCCAAATAGATCTCTTTAAGGCTCCTAATTATCTCTCCTTTGTCAATTCATATTCTTTTAATTCAATTTACTTCAATTTACCATACATCCAAACACACATGTCATGTTTGACTTACACCTTTCAATGTAGTTGATGAACAACTTTGAACCATCATCCCATTGGACAATTGCCTTTTACACATGCAACTAAGTATAAAGTTTATTTAAAAGTCTTTATCAGATATTTATTTACCAATTAAGTTAATTTTTGTGTGATAGGTAATTCATTGTCTAAAAGTATCATTTTTTTATGAGATATTGAGAAAAGTCTGAGTTACCAAGATTGTTATATAACAGTTGGATAACTACAATGATCAATATCAAACAAATTCTATGATTCTATTTCTTAAAACCTAAATCTCCTTGAATTATTATCCAAATTTACATAATCAAATATCTAGATCACTAAGAAGTTAAGGTGAGAACATGATAATCAGATTAAGGGCTTGAAATATTTGAGGGTTAGAGTATTATAAATAACACTAATAAATTTAGAAAAAGAATAGGAGGGTTACAGTATTGTAGACTTTGTAAAATTGAAAATGCCACAAATACCCTTTATATGGCTGTTTGGGGGGGGGGGGGGGGGGGGGGGGGGGTTGTGAAAATTGATAATTAAAAAAAATAAAAAAACAGCCACTTTTGGCCGTGCCTGACGGGCCCATCCTGGCTAGCCTGGCGGGTTGCAGAGGGCGGCTCACATGCCACTCAGGCCTGGTGGGCACGGGCCAACGGGCCTAGGCTCCTCAGACATGGGCCGTGCCGAGCCATGGCCTGTTGACTGGTTCGGACTAGCCTGACCCATTTGACATTCCTACGGTCAGGCCAAGGCTTATTTTGCCTATTCTCAATTCCATTTTTGGCTGGAATTTGAAATTATTGTCCCACCCAAGCCCATCAGGCTCAATATTTTTTTATAAGCCCTGCATTTTTGGACTTGGTACGAGCCAAGCCAAATATCCATTCTAATGGGCTCAATTGATAAGCCTAGGCTTGATAGAAATAATTGTGGAAACCTTTATTTAAAAAAAAAAAAAGATTCAAATAATTATGTGCATTTTACAAATGCCCAATCTTTAACTACTTCTATGAAAATGAACCAAAAACTTTATATACTTAAATGAAATCTTAAAAAAAAAATAAAAAAAATAAAAAATTCTCCTTCTTCGGCTAAACCGCCTTGTACGACTAAAACTCATCACCACTGTCCACTCCCGCTCCACAAAAATCAACGGCTCTCCACCCCTCAATCCGCGTCAAACAAAACCAACCAATCACATTCCTTTTCCTTTTTTCTATATAAACAAACCCTCTGTCGGCTTTTCTCCTCAACTTTCCCCTCCAAGAGCAAATTCATCCGTTTTTCTCAATCCCTAAAAACCCCGTTTCTGCTCCATTCCCTCTTCCATGGCGCCCAAGGCAGAGAAGAAGCCCGCAGAGAAGAAGCCTGCAACGGAAGAGAAGAAGGCCGAGAAAGCCCCCGCAGAGAAGAAGCCCAAGGCCGAGAAGAAGCTCCCAAAGGACGCCTCCTCTTCCGACAAGAAGAAGAAGAGATCGAAGAAGAATGTCGAGACCTACAAGATCTACATCTTCAAGGTCTTGAAGCAGGTCCATCCGGACATCGGCATCTCAAGCAAGGCTATGGGGATCATGAACAGCTTCATCAATGACATCTTTGAGAAGCTTGCGCAAGAAGCTTCGAGGCTAGCTCGCTACAATAAGAAGCCTACGATTACTTCTCGGGAGATTCAGACGGCGGTTCGCCTTGTTCTTCCTGGGGAGCTTGCCAAGCATGCTGTGTCGGAGGGGACAAAGGCTGTTACCAAGTTTACTAGTTCTTAGGTTTGGTTTTATTGGATTAGGGTTTTTTCTTTTTTTGGTTGATTTTGATGTGGTTGGGGTTTAATGATCTGGGGGTTGTCAGGTTCTTGTTTTTTATTGTAAAGATCGATGCTTTTTGTTTTTGGATTGGGTCTTTTATCTGGATGTAATCTCTCTTCATGAAGAAACAAAGATTAGGGTTTGGCACATTATATTTTGGGTTTTAATTGAATCGCAAGGTGGTTTTAATTGACCCTCAAAGATTAGGGTCTGTCACATCATCTTGTCTTTTGATTGATTCACAAGGTGGTTTTGATTGATGCTTTGGGTTTGTTTTAATGAATGTGATTGAATTTTTCATGAACTGATCAAAATGTTTTCTTGATTCTAAAATCATAAGAAAACGAGAACAGCTAGAGCAATTGGTGGGTGCTTTTCTTCCCTTCTGGTTGAACATGTATTTCTATTTGGGAGTCTTTTGCAATGCCTATGTTAACCTTTTACAAGTTATGGACACTCTTGTGTGACAGTGACAATGGCGATGGTTTTGGTCCTGTGACAGTGACAATGGTGATGATTTTGGTCCTGTTTGGTGTTGATGGGTACACAGAAGAGCAGTGGCTGTTCTGGTTTGCTGCGAGTGTTGACTGCAATATATAGACATGCAAAATGTACTGTCTGGTTAGTGCACCTCGCATTATGTGGGACCTCATCTTTAGGTCTTGTGCAGGAATCATAGCCCTATGCATTATTTTGCTTCCCTGATGCTTCTCTCTGTGTCCTGTTAATACAAATCCTATTTGAGTTGTGTAGTTCTCATGTTTTCTTTTTCAAGTTTAATGAATTTCTTGACTTGCAATGAGTTCTTCAGATGATATGATTCTGATTTTTTTATTCATCAGATGTACCAAGCAACTTTAAAGATAAATGTTGATAACATTGCCAAAACCTGAACCTTGCTGTCACTGAAATAGAACAATAGCAATGTATATATTTTGCTACAGAGAACATGTTGATGGTTTTTTCTATTTTTTTGTGTGCTGGTACTCCATGATGGCTGATATGCTCCATTTATTGCCTGTACAGATGAATGTGCATGTGGTGGAAGTTAACAGGGCATTGTGTACTTTTATATTATTCATTGTGGTTTCTAAAAACATCCATTTGAGACGTGAAACAATTGGTATGGTAGTCTCTATCCTGTGGCAGTTTGTTTAAATTCTATGGGGTATCTGATGCATTTATTTGGTAAGTGCGCCTTTTTGTGCATCTGCATTGCATTGGCCCAAGAATTATGCAATGCTATTAGTACATGTTTCCCATTTTCGGGTTGTGCTTTTTCCAAGGTGGCCTTGGTGATTTGGAAGGTCATTTCATTGGTGCATCTTGGTTTGATGATTTTACCTGTAAGAAATTGTTTCTTCATTTTTAGCCTATCCCTTGTAGTTAATATATATAAAGTTGGTCTTTTTAGCCAGCATTTGGTGGAAAAGGTGAAATCTTTAGTTCCAAGACTGGTTTATTTTGTTGGAAACTGATAGAATCATATGAATTGTGTCTGAAACTTCTGAAATCTTGTTCATGACTGTTGAAAATGGATTGAGATTCAGAATCTGGGCTGGTTTTCTGGTGTAAGAATTCCAGATTTGATCAGGTAAGATCATCTTTTAGAAGCAATGTAGAGACTCCAAGTCACATTCTATCATTTATCTTAACAAACCAATGTAGTCATAGTCCTCTTCAAATTTATGAATGTGAATTTTATGTATCTAGTTATTAATTCCTAAGAGCTTCAATGGTTGTCTTCACAAACCCACCTACCGAAGAAGCGTGTGTGCAGACGATCTTTTTAGACGGGTGAAGGGGGCTTTGGTTTCTTGAATTCCCGACAGTGGCATGGAAATTTCTGAATTGCTGTTAGGAGTACCAGGGTGGTGGAATGATTTGGGGATTTCTGAGCAGCAAAGCTTTCCAGGGACTTTTTAGTTGTCTCAATCTGCTTCTCGGCAAGCATGATTGTCACGAACAACTGCCATTTAAGTGTCTTCCACGTCTCTCCTTGCATTTTCATGGTTTTGCTTTCCTTCAATGTTAAAGTCCTTATTAAATGATGAGTCTGTCTCTCTTCCTTGCGTGGGTTTATATAACTGAACTGCTATTAGTGAGTTTTGTTAGATGGTCTTTGCTTGTTTTTTTTTTCTATCTTCATCCTGTCGCATGTCATTCTCTGCTCATGATTTTGTTTCACAATCTTCCTACTTTATCAACAGCTTATTGAAATGGTTTTTAATCTTGGTTGCTTGACAAAGTTGGAGACTCCTGAATTAAAACAAGCTAGTTGGGAGCTGAAGAGTTACCATTGGGTGATAGATGGTTGACAACAATGCTTAACCCCAATGTGTTGAAAATTGATTTTGAAATGTTTGTCTTTCTAGTGTTATTCTGACAGTTGTTTTTTTTAGTTGAAGAGAGGCCTGACAGTGAGTTTTTTTGGTAAATGTTGTCGCTTTTTAGTATTTTTCGTGATAATGATGCTTAATGCTATATGTTTTTAAAGAAAAATCTCCTTGTACTTATTCTGAGTATTCATTGAAAGGCACAATTGGGTTTTTCTGTTGTATTTAATCACAGTTATTGGTTTCAGGTTTTGGTGAACTGGTGCTTGGTTCATGGTATTTTTGCTGCAAAGGGAATTCCCGGGGTTGAGTCGGATGAGGTCGGGGCGGTTCATATAATGTAAAAAAATTGTGACCTCAAAAGGCTTAAAAAATGTGACCTCAAAAGGCGTAGAAAAAAGGGTCCTACGTGCTTAGCAGATGAGGAATTAAGTGATCATCTTTTATTGAATTGTAAAGTAGCCAATGGGCTTTGGTCTAAAGTCCTAAGTTGGTTTCATTGTAGTTGGGACCATCCGAGGCCTATTTGTGGATTGGTTGAGGCATGGCTGTTAGAGATGGAATCAATCAAATGAAGGATTATATGGAGAACTGCATTCCCGGCACTTTTATAGGTAGTTTGGAAGGTGATGAATTCTCAATGCTTTGAGGACTCCAGCGCTTCAGCTGAAGATCTCGCGTACATGGTTAAATTTACCTTTGCTCCATGGGTGTCCTTCCTTCCTCAATTTTATGGGATTTTTGTTGATATCATTTTGAGAAATTGGAGGGAGGTGGTCTTCCTTTAATGTTTCTTGTTGCTACCGTTGTTAGTGTGCATCTCTTTCTCTTTCTGGCTCTTATAGTTGTGGGTTTAATTTAACACACCCCCCCCCCCCCCCCCCCCCCGGTACTGATAAGTTTATTCGATGAAAGCTTACATTTAAATAAATAAATAAAAAAAAAAAAAAAGAGCCTTAAGTTTACATCTTCTCATCTGAGATTTTCAATCTCAACAAAATCCAGACCTCCTGGGGGAGCTGCTAACTCCTGTTGAAGATTTTTTGACTTGATATGGTGACATTGGTGGGAGTGGTGCTGGCTAAATGATTATTGTTTGCAAACTAGCAATTTTTGTTATTTTTCTACCATCTTCTGGCTTCTGCTGAAGTAGTTAAGTAGACTCAAATGTGAAAAAAGTATATTTTGCCAAAGATTTCTACTCTTTTATCTATGCATCCAAACGGAGTATTTTGGGATCTCTGCATTTTTCTGTAGAAAGTCGAAAGCCTCTCCTTGTTAAGTGTATGCACTAAACAAAAGGAATAGTTGTACAAAATATTCAAACAATTTTTCTCCTATTTGGCATGGGTTTGTTTCCTATCCAAACAAGTAAGTAAGTCGCACGCTCCCGAGGAGCCCCTCCACAACTTCTTTCCCTCCTTTAAAATAGGAATAGGGTTTTTAAAATTTAAAATTTGAATTTATGATCTCATCCACTTTGCCCCTCTGCAACTGTCTTTGTTTTCTCTTTTTGCCCTTAATCATCCTTTTTTTTACTCATTTTTGGCAAATAATAGGGACATTTAAGTGTAGTTATGCCTACTACTTTTTATCCATATGACAATTCATCCACTTTTACTGTCTTTCACTATATGAGCAAACTTCCCTACGGTGTAACTTCTTATTTATTTATTTTATTTCTTTCCTACAACTAAAATGTTTTTATTCCTTTTCTACTAAGGCATTCCTTTCCAATTTCTCAAATAAGATACGTGTTCATATCTTCTCTCTCTTTATTTGTTTATTTATTATTGAGCCTCTAATCCAAATCCTCTCAAGTTAGGCAAACTAAAAATTTATTCATTTTGAATACTTGTCTATTTAAGCTATAGTCAAATTTTAAATTTGAGAATTTAATTTTTAAATCTAAATTAAATTAGATCTATTCTAGTTCTTAAGTAAGAAATTTAATGTGGCTATGAATAGAGGTACTTAAGTATTGAATGATTTGAGATCAAGACTTTTTATGAAATCAGCCCATATTATGATATTTAAAAAATAAATTTATTTGATTTTTTGGTAATGTTCTAAAATTATGTAATTTGTAACTCTTCTCTAATCTTCTGGACCCATTATCAAATGTTGTTGGATGTGGAAAGCTATAAAAAATCATCATTTTTTTTTTTTGCATTTTTTTGGTATAATTTAATCGCTAGTTCATTGGTTAAATTGGATTAAACACATTTCTTTATTTTAAAATATTGGATTAAACACATGACCTCAAAATTTTAATATTTTTTAATCTTTTTAAAATTTTACGTTAAAAGATTTTATTGACCTTTATAGAAAATCCTGACTCTACCACTGCGAGGACCGACATGGTGCAAGTGTTACGGGTTTTTGTGTGTGCCCAGTTGAATAATTCTATTAAAATACTCTCGTGATAAAATAAATGAAGAAGAGAAAAAAAAAAAAAAAATTTTCTCTTGAAATACTCTCAGTCCAAAACGCATGTAAGGGGTCTGAGTTGGAAACTTTTAGAAATAACTTAGTCGTAAAGGCTCTCACTTCCATCCCACCGAACTTGGCCACAGGGCCAAGTAAGGAAAAAAGAAAAAGAGTCCCGGTTAATATCAGTACCATGTATATGGCCCCTACCACGTCTGAATTAAGCTTGATGGGTCGAGACAAAAACAAGTAGTCATATCATGTTAAGGGCCCCTACCATGTCTGAATCAAGCTTTTGGCCCCTGAATGCTTGCAGTCCTCGGGTCCCTTTGTAGAAGTTGCCTTTTCCTGTAGATACCTACTCATCCCATTTCAAGAGGTCTGTAGTCCATAATTAACTGCAGCTATTAAGCTGCCAATAATATCGTATGCCAACGCCAATCGATCTGAAAAATGAGACTTACATTCCTAAAGTTTTCACCATTGAAATACATCACCATGCTGATTTTCATATGAGAAAATGATAAAATTTTATGTGAAGCCCCCATCTTATCTTTCATATAAGATGAAAAATATCTCTCTTAGGAACATCTTTATTTTATAATACTAAAAAAGTGGAAGCCCTCTCTTCTTCGTAAGTGAAAATTCACCGTGTACTGAAAATTAAATTAATGAAAATAGAGAGTACATTAAACACACCACACACCAAGCGAAAAACAAAAAGAAAACAAAGGTGCAAGAACAATATAATCAAAAGACCAAGTTACATAATATGAGCTATCAAAAGGATCTTTCTATCAATTCCTTGCTTCGCATGCCAATCCTTTTTAGCGTTGGCGAATCTACCCACATGCTTAAACACACTTGAAAGGAAGAATACAAGTAATTAAAAGATCAAGTAACCAAACTTGCTGTGACGTGTTATGAAATGTAGTAATTGAATTACCATCGAAGACAAAGTATTATATAGTACACTTGTGCTTCATGAGCTGGCACGCGTTACTTGGCACGTGCCTGCCTCAAATTTCAACGGATGAGGCAGCTAAACGTAACCCCTGCTGCAAATGAGAGCTGATGTAGGCCCTGCTGTTACTTGAGTCCACGCACTAGAAATGCAGAGAAAGAGTCAAAAAACCTCAAAATCCATTGATAGCTGTCTGCCCCCAAGTGAAAAACGTTCTAAAGCATAGAAGGTCATATTGCTTAGACATCCTTTTAGTTTCCTTGTCAATTCCAAAAAGATCCAACCTTCAAGAAAACTAATTAATTAACTGGAAAAATAATTATACAGTAACATAAACACAATAGATACGTTTACCTTCATGCAACTAATAATTATAATACATGTTATAAATCACAAGGCAATGTGTGAAAGATATTTGGCATGAGGTTAGAAAGGAGTGAAAATAGTTTCTAATAAGGGTGTAAAAGAAAACCAAGAAACCATTTAACCGAACTGAATCGAACTAAATCAAACTGAACTGCAGTTAATACTTGTGTTTCATAAGTCGGTTATGATTATGGTTATTGAAATCGGAAAACCGTGTTTCAAGATTCGGTTACGATTTTTGTCTCAACTCACGGTTATTAATAGAACCGAACCGTTAACAGTGGTTCGGTTAACCGCGTTATCAAAACACACGGTTAACCGAACTGTTTTGCTAATAAGAAAAAAAAAGGGCCTGAATGAAAAATATATATTTTTTTACAGTAACATATTATGCCATTCTTTGACTATGATTTTCTTTTTCATGGTAAGTTTGATTGATAAATGTCAAAATTTTCACAAGTTTTTTTAAGTGACAATTAACTGTAACCAAATCGTTAGCAACAGTTAACCGCAGTTCGGTTCTTAACGGTTTGTCATGATTTGATTACAGTTATGGATTTTAAAAACATAAAACCATAAACATGGTTCGGTTAGCAATTTGCCCAAAATGAACGATTAATCAAACTGTTACACCCCTAGTTTCTAATATATTATAATTTTAACTTTAATTGAATATAGTTTTGAAATAATTCTACTTTGTTAAGGGACTAATAATTTTTCCATCATGGTAGACATCTCAAATAAGTTAGCAGCCAATGCTTACAATTTATCAATTTGAGAAATTAAATAAATTAGCACCTATGATCGAAAGTAATCCTAATTATATAGAGGTGAGAGGGTCTTGGCTTAGCAAATTGAGGTCTCTATGAATTTTGTATGCATTATATTGTTCTCTATGATTTTTGCATGTATTAAATCTTTTTTCAAGAAAGATTTTAATTGAGATTTGTGTCCCTATAGCTAATTGGGTATAGCGTATCAATATCAGTAAGTTTCGAGTCTCCTACTAAACAATTTCTTTTATATTAATATAAATGAAAAATCTTCACTCATAGAACACCTCACAAGTGGACAGTGCAAAAGTTTCAACTACCGCAATCTACGAAAGTGAGACGCCCTTAAAAATGTATAGGAGAGAGGTTTTTTTTTCCTTTGTGACCCCAACTAATGGGATTGGAACCCAAAAGAGAGCTCACACATATGGGAACAGAAACGTAGCCCACACGGTGAGAAAGTAGTCCACACATGTGGAAAGTTGTAGCATATTAATATTTGAACCCTATGCAGTCAGAGGAGAACTGCCGCTCTTACACAGGCGAGGAGTCATGAGTTAAGCTGGCGAATGGACAAACTATTATATGTTTTGGAGGATGTGAGTCTATAATAATTGCTAAGGTGTTTTTGAGAATTAACTTTTAGTGAAGGGTTCTTTCTAAATTCTTTCATTGTCCACACAAAGTAACACAAACCTCAGGCGCTTTTAGAAAAATCCCAGTAAAAAATGTTCTGAAACAATAAAAAAAGCGCTTGCTGCAGCGTTGTCATCCCCACCGTCTAGTCCATCTTCTTCTCCTCCTCCTTCGAACCTTTCCTCTTCTCTTCTCCTCTTTCATTCGAATACTCTCTTTCTTCCATGGCTTCTTCAAGCTCCGGAACCTCCCCACCAGGTAATTTCATACATATCTACACCAATTCCCTCATCATTCCTTCTTCTTCTTCTTCTTCTCTCTCTCTCTCTCTCTCTCTCTCTCTCTCTCTCTCTCTCTCTCTCTCTCCTTCTTCTTCTGATCTCCATTTCCATCTCTCTATCTCTCTACACAGAGGCCGTACAGGTTCTTGTATCTTCTTTAGGAGACGAATCGCCTCGTGTCAGAGAAGCTTCCATGGCTTCGCTCAAGGAGATCGCTTCTCTGTAATGAAAAACCAAACACAACACCATCGATTTCGTCCTCATTATCTCTTTCTCTCTCTCTTGACGATTCTTCCCTTGCAGGAATCCGCTTCTAGTTCTCGATTGCTGCTCTTCTGTTTCTCGCGGAGGCCGTCGCGTAGGATTTCTTCCAATTTCATCTCTCTCTCTTTCTTTCGTTTTTTCCTTGTTTGTTTAGTGATTTGAATTAGGGTTTGTTTTCGTGATTTTGGTGTAATTCGCATGTGATTGGAGATTGCAGAGGTTTGGGAATATGGCTGGTGTGTTTCAAGTGATGGCGTTTGCGGTGAGTGCGATGGATAAGAGGGATGCTGATCCTCCTCTCATGTCAAAGCTCGCAAAGATTGCAACTTCTGAGATGATCACATCAAAGGTATGGAATGGATTCTATCTAGTACTGGAATGAACTGTTTTTTCTTATCATTTCATCATAAATGTTTATGGTTGTTTTGGAGTTCTACTATCTTGAGCTGGTGAAGTTGGTTCAGGATTGCTAGAGTTTTGTGCTTAGGAGACTGAAGTTCATTGGTGGTAATTTTGTTGGTATCTAACTAAGAAACGATCAATTCGAGTCCTTAACATCAGTATTATATTATATGGGATGTACTTCCACTTTGGGAGTTCTATTTTTCCACTCATTGGGTTGTGTTTTCCATCATTCCCCATGGGTATAAAACTTGGATTTGATGTTTAACTCACTCACCCTTAATTGAATTGAGTTGGACTGAATTGCACTCTAAACTGTCAGCTAGGCTGACTGAGTCAGACATAAAATTTTGATAGGAATCATCTGAGTTGGATCAAACTGCACACAGAAGCACCATCGCTTGTCCGGGCCAAAACAATGCTGAGTTGGACGGCTTGACCGATAGGCATAGCATGTGGTTGGGTCACATAGGATTCACCTGCTCCATATATAAGCGGGAAGAGGTGGCGGCGTACCCACCCTGGGCAGTCAGGTGAGAACTGCCACTCCTTACCACTTGGGTAGGGAACCGTTTTCTTGGGATATGACTTGACTCGTTAATAAATGGGTCTGGGTTGACTTGCCTGCCTAGTTTCGGGCTGGGCCAAGTCTTGACAATGATCACTTCACTATCTGGCATCTCACTTTTGAGCACTCCATATTAAGTCCTTTTGATTTTCCTTTCTTTATTTGTTTTGTACTTGTTTACTTCTCAGTACAAAGGTTTTTTCCTGTCTTCTATGACATGCCCAATCCATCTGAAGTGACTTACCTTTATCTTCTCTTCTGTTTGAAAAAAACTCACATATTTCCTTGTGTACCATCTGGATTAGATTGCAAACTGGCATTGTTCATCTACATGTTTATACATTTCTTTTCCCATGATTGGTATCAGATATATTCAGTGCTTGGTATCCAAAGACTTGGTTGGACGCTGAGTTGCATTAGATTTTGAAAAGGAAAACGAGGCCTTTATGGATGACAAAAATCCTCTTTTGAAATTCTCAAAGATACGGCAGGTTTCACTGGTCGGATTGGGACCTTTGGCTATTCACAAAAGATTATTTCTTGTAAATTCTGTTGAACTGGAAAGGGATTGGAAATTGGTTGTCCACTCCAAAGAAAAAGGGGGTCAACCATTAAATGTTGACTCTTGTATTGCTCTCCTTCTAAGATTCTGGGAGTTCAATATTGACTAGGCGCTCCCTTTCTAGCAGTAGTAGAATCTGGGATTGAGGTTTCCTTAGAATTTAGAAATGTTGACAGGTATACTTCATCTTGGGCAGCTGTGGCTTTGTCATCTTCACTGCGGCCAGAAGCTTGAAATTGTTGAAGTTGGCTTACCCCCTTAGAAGTGTCTTTTCCTAACCCTGTAATCGTGACAGTTCTGAAAGTGACTAGTCACATGCTTCCAGGTTCTATTTAGATGCATGGTGATTTCTTTTATTGTGAACAGTTGATGTTGTCTGTAGTGAACAAATGTCATTGTCTACTCTCTTGCAGAAGTAGCATTGTAGAATGTCAAAACATTTAGGTCATTTTATTATTTCACTTCTTGATGATTATATGTCTTTTCGCCATGGATGTATTTCCATGGATGTATTACTCTTCACTCAATCAGAGAGAATACAGAAGCAACCTCTTATAGTACATGCACGCATGCCTATTCACCTTTGACATTGCTGGTAGGAGTTGACTCACGGATACACTTGAGTTGTTCAAAGAAGCTGATGAGGGAGGCTTTTCTATTTGATGTGGATGCAAGTGTACTTTTGAATCAGGGTTGAGCTTTGATTAGTTTATTTCATTTACAATGCTATAATGAAAATTTTCTTTAATGTTTGTTAAATGGATTCTATCTGAAGTATTCTGAACTACAAATCTTTTCACCTTCCTATTTAGGAACTCAATGCTGATTGGCAAAGGGCTGCAGCTGGTCTACTTGTTTCAATTGGCTCACACTTGCCTGATCTGGTAAGTCTTTCTCTATTGTGATCTTTATTTTGATGAATGGATGACTGAATTGGCAACCAAAAAATTGCCCCAACTTTGTTGGGACTATGGAATATGTGATGTCCGTGCTCCAAACATATTGATTGGGAGTGATCATGAGATGCCTTGGGTTGGTGGGAGTTCAAATAAAGTTAAGGAAAGGTTGAGACTTGGGTGCTTGAAGCTCATTGTAGATGGGGCACCAAGATGCAAACCAGATCCAGCTAGTAAAGAATGCATTCTAGGAGATGATGTGCTTAATTAGATTTGTTTATTTGGGACTGGGGGGATATGGATTTTCAAATCAAGCATAATTTCATCCCGTTAGGGAAGCATTCATCATCATTTGTTGTTGTCACCACCACCATCGCCACCATTGCCTTGTCCCATCAAATTGGGGCTGGCATGAGGAGAGTTCTAATATAAACTACAGAAAACTGAGTCACCTAATAAGAAAACTTTCTGGGTATGGTTCTGAACATGTCTAAATTCTCCCTACTCCCTCTTTAGTTGAGTGTGGGGAGAGAGAGAATGCCAGGTAGCTTTTGTACCTATTATAAGAAAATGCTAAGGATCTACTCCAAGCATACCCTTAAAACCACCATCTAATACACTCCCATTAGCCTAGTAACTTCTATTACGTATTGATTATCAAGTGTTGATAATGCTACCCTTGGAAGTTAAACAAGAAAATACTCCAAAGGAAATGCTAACGTCCACCATGCACCGACCCTAAACCTAAAACACAGACCAGTCGCATCTCAAACTAGTGCCAGCTTCACTGGCAATGTGTCCTTGCGACATCTATAAAGGTTTGCTTTTGTGAGTTATGCTTTCTTACTCTATCTCATTTGAAGCCATACTCTATATAAGTCCACATTCTAGCATGTAACCCCATCCCTCAAATGTGGTTAGGGAAGCATTAAGATGCTAAAAAGAGATGATTATGTGCTCTTATAGAAAGTGCAAATTTTTTTTTTTTTGAGATGGGTGTTTGTGTGTGTGTTTGATGTCGGCACAGTTGGGGTTGTTTTTCTTAATTTATTTTGGTTTTAGGGAGGGAGGGATGGAGGGAGGGAGGGAGAGAGTATTGTTTTATGGTGCTGAAATTAATGAAGGGGCTGTGTGAGCCTCTTTTTTTTTTAAATTAAGCAAGCAAAAGTTAGTGCGTTTTATACTATGTCCTTTTCTTCACATTCCCAGGGAAGTAAATCGGGAGGTGAGCTCCGTTTCCTCTTTCAAAACAGGGGGTGGATAGGAATTTTGTTGTATGAAGGGCCAACTATTCTTTTTAGCCTTTTGCATTACACACTTTAACTGCATGTGAAATCTACCCAAGAGCATTGTTGCATGGCTATTGCCGTATCAAAATGGAAGAAGGGTTTATTTGCTCTAAAGAAGTTAGTGCACTTTGTTCTCTCTTTTATTTTATACTCCCATGGAAGCAAAAGGGAAAGGGGATAAAACAAGTGATGGGTTGGAATTGTCTAATGAGGTCAGCTATTCTTTTAGGGTTTGGTATTGCACACATCAGCTGTACAGTGTAATCTATGTAGATGTTCTCTTTCTTGATTAGATGATTACGTTACCTTGAACTTATGTTTAAGCATGTGCTCTCATATTCATTGAACACTAAGCACACTGGAAAACAAATAATTCCCTTTTCTTCTTAGGTGTAAATTGTATGATGGCATTATTTTTAATCTACAGTCTTCCTGTAAATTGTAGCATCAACATAAGTTGTTGTTATGATGCCTTTTTTCTTGCTTTGTTATCCTACAATAGTGGTCTTCTCTAGACTGATCATTGCCATTCTATTGCATAAATCCTGATTTATGAGCGTGCATGGTATTGCATGCAATCTTCAGATTTACTAATTTTTTCTTACTGGTCGTAGCGACACCCCAATATATAGATCTTGCATATTGCCGATAGAAACCTTTTTTACTTGGCAATTCTCTGTTACTGTATAATTAACAACTTTAATACTGCTGATAAAAGCATCTGTTTTCTTGAGTAATTCTCCTCCTCTTCTTTTCATCTTTTAGCTGGTTACTGTACCTTTTCTTTTTCCAGTGAATTCTTTAACTGATGATTCTATTATCACCCTATGATTTGGTAGATGATGGAAGAAATATTTCTTCATCTTTCTGGACCTAATTCAGCTCTACCGGCCATGGTTCAAATACTTGCAGACTTCGCTTCAGCTGAAGGTTAAGCATCTTCTTACCATGTGATGGTGAGCTTGACTCTGTTTTCAGGCACTGCGATTTGGAAGCTTAAACTAAAGTTGCCTACTGTACTTTTTTCCATTCAATTGAAGTTTTGCAGTTCACGCCACGACTAAAGTCTGTTCTTTCACGAATATTGCCTATTCTTGGAAATGTGAGGGACTCTCAGCGTCCGATCTTTGCAAATGGTACATATAATTTTGTCTTGAAAATTCTTTGTGGTCTGTGTACATAGCTGCATGGAATTTTAAAGTGATGTAATGATCTGTATATAAAATTCAATGCTTTCTGACATACCGTTTTATTGTGAATTCTGTGGTCTTGGTTATGTAGTTCATACCACTAGTTTCATGAGCTCCTGCTGCGTATTCTTATCATCCTCATTGTTATTATTGATGTTGTTGCTATCACATAGTTGTCAATTCTGTTTCGGTCGCCATTTCGGTCTGGCCTTCAAGATGAAATATTTCAGTGTTTCAAAATTTCGGTGAAACTTTTCGGAGTAACTTTTTGGAATTAAAAAAATTAAAAATATATCTACGTAAAAAATAGAAATAAATTATGCATGTTTCTTGATATGGATATTGAGAACAAAAATAAAAAAGCTGCTGGAAGTTGTGTTTGCAAACTACAGGACTATAGAGAATACGATACTGCAAACCGAAATGGACCGGAATTGACAACCAACACGGACCGGAATGGGCCGACATGGCGCGGAATGGACTGGAATTCAAAAATGAAAATTTTGAGCCCCATTCCGTTTTGGCTGAAGGACTGAAACGGGAAGTTTCGGTCATTCCGACCGAAACGAGCCGGAATTGACAACTATGTCTATCATCATCATCATCATCATTGGTCATCTCTCATTTCTTAGAACTTCTTTTGTACTAAAGCATTAACTCCATTGCAGCGTTCAAGTGCTGGTGTCAGGCTGCTTGGCAATATAGCAGAGATTTTCCATCTGATCCACTTTTTGATAGTGACATAATGTGAGTATGAGTTATAAGTTATAATGTGTTTCTTTGTTAAAGATCTCTCTGTATCTCTTCTTCTGCATGTTGATAGTGTATCTTCTATTGCAGGTCATTTCTGAATTCTGGTTTTGAACTTCTATTGAGGGTCTGGGCTAATTCCCGGGATCTTAAGGTTTGTGACTTGTGAAAATTCTATTTGGCTGTGTGTGTTTGCTCTTGCGTGCATGTGAGATTCTAAAATGGAAGAAATCAGAACAAAATCAAAACAAAATGCCCACTCAAATGAAAATGTACAAGTTAAAATATCAACGCCAGAAACCCTGTATTTTGGGTTTTCATTTCATAAGTCTAAATGAAAGAATCCATTGAATCATTTATATGACCCCATATTAGGTCCTTTATGCTCATAACATACTCTTATCAAAAATTCAAAACTGAAACCCTGTATTTTGGTTTTTCATTTCATAAGCCTAAATGAAAGAATCTATTTATTTATTTGTATGACCCCATATTAGGTCATTTTAGGTCTTGATTTGGCTTATTCTTATCAAAACTTGCACACAAACGTTAGGGTGCATTTATGCGACAGGAGGATTCCCCGATAGGAAAGAATATTTATCTGTTTTTCTGTGCAGCCTACTGTTCCATCGTTGGATGCAACACATTTTCCTTGTGGAAAAGGAAAAAATTGAACTGATTTTCCTTAAGAAAGAGGTTTTCGATTTCCTATGGAAGGACTGGGAACACAGGATTTCTCTCTCGCGTGGAAACACAAAACCGAATGTTCTTATTACTGATAATTTGCGAGAAAAAGATCTGTATCTGTTTGGATGGATCTGACACTGGCTCGGCCTGCTGCTGATTTCATTAGATGACCTCATCAGCAATTGATTTGTTTGGTCTTCTCTGCATTTTTTTTGGGATAGTAAGGGTGTCAACAGGGCGTACTTGTTGGGTCCAAGATCAACCATGCTCAGCCCATTTGTATTTGGGCCTGAAATTTAGGCTTTGCCCTTGTTGGTTTGAACGCCATTCCCAATCCCTTATTTGAAAATCCATGCCCATTAATTTTATCCAATGGCCTATTTGGAAATTTTGATCTGTTTGACAGAGCTGATTTAGCTGGATCTGCTTGAAATAGTGCCTTTTCAATTAGAGTATTTTACAAAGACCTTTTCGTAAGATGTACAATATCTTTGGTTTAATTGAAAAAGCAAACTTGTCATATTAATGTTGTAGAACAAGATAGGGGAGTTACTCATCCCTCTCCATCTTGCTTGGCCCAAGTTGAAGTTGCACATATTGCAACAACATGCTACAAGCATACAGCTCTATCGTGGGGGCAGAAATATAATCAAATGGGTGAGGTGGCGTGGAAGCAACTGGTACACCTCAAATTATCTGATAGGAAAGATGGTGCTGTGATCCTAATACAAAATGTAGATTTTGCTGATGCATCTGTCTCATTCATATGGATCCATGGTATTTTTGTCCATACTATTCAGTGAGCCTACTATGAAACAGAGCTTCCTAAAGAATATCCACATTGTGAGTGTTAATTATAGATTGATGTGGAAGCCATGTATCACATGAAGTGGTCTCCACTATGATGCACAAACTAAATGGTATATTGGTGGCAGAAGCAACATGGAAAGATCGTGGAGATGACTACTAGAGATCATCAACAGAGGTTGTACTCCATGATTGGAGTGCATATGACCCAAATCAGTGGTTCTATTAGATGAAGGTTAGACTTCATAGAATCTCAATATCTCTACATTTCAGGTCCCTATTATATAGAAGATAAGGATGAGAGATACTTATGGGGGTTTCCCTCCATTATTTCCTTCCAATTGAATTTATGTCCAATTATAGATGAGAGATGATTTGAAAGTCCCTTATTACCTCTCTATTTACTATAACGGGAAAGCTTCCCTTAAAACAACTTAAGTAATCACTTTGGGGGCTGGTACATATCTAAATCCAAAGATTAAAAATGAAAAAAATAAAAAAATTGTGACTCGACTTGAACATCTCTGAGTCGAGGGCCAAGTCCCTTTTTCTTCAAAATTAAAACCTTAAGTTATATGCTAAAAGTTACATGGGCAAACTTGTGATTTAGTAAAAGTAGAACACGCAAACTTGTATATTATATGAGAGATAATATCCAATGCCAACAACTTAAATGTGAGGGCCCCCACCCTATCTCTCATAGTAAGGTGAGAGATCTCTCTCATAGGAGCATCTCCCATTATATAATGTATGGTTATATATTACACACAAAATATATGATGCATACATAATATTAATTTACTTTTTTTCTTGGTCCCTAATGGACCCTAGAACCCTGGAATTGGGCTAAATGGGTGGCCCTCCATGATCAATTTTTTGGAAAGGGTTCAGCAGTGGTTTCTTTAGGTTCAGGAGGGTATATAGGCATTGAACCGAGTTGGATTCGGGATCTGACTGCCCTGCCTCGCTCCATTTATAATTACTTTAAATATTTTGTATTGGGCTATGCGTATGATACACATATCTTGTGAGGTAGAGTGGGCAGAGGATATTCTGGAAGAGTTAAAGTCAGGGTTTTGGGTTCAAATCCTCCCATGTGAAAGCAAAATTATATAACCCATTTTTACTTTAATATTGTAAAATAGAAAAATTTCTAGTATCAAATCCATCTGTCTTTAATTGTTCTTGTTTTGCAGGTTCGCCTCTCCTCTGTAGATGCATTGGGCCAGATGGTTAGTCTAATTACAAGGTCACAACTTAAGGCGGCTCTGTCAAGACTTGTACCTACTATATTGGCACTGTAAGATTACTCTTTAGTACATTAGATTAAATTTCCTTCGAATATCTTTGCTATAAAACCTGTCAGTGACACACAACAAAAAAAAAAAAAAAAAGAGGAGTCATTAAAACAAATGAAAACAAAGAAAATTACAAAGAAGCATCAAACACTCTAAAAACAGTAGATTATATTCAATTTCCTACTAAAATCTTTGCCTATCTATCCCTGACCTGGCAGGTACATCCATCATCCCATTTGCAGACCTTGATAAAAGAAAAAGACACTGACATGGAAAAGGAGTAGTCCTTGACTTGGCAAGTAAACCAAGAGATTTCGTTGGAGGAATCTCCTTCAATAATTAGCTGATGCTATATTTTCTTGAAAATTCTTAAAACCCCCTTGATTGGTCAGGTCTTTGCGTAGGTCATGTTTGTTTGCATCAAAATACATAGGAATTGAATACATAGGGTGGTTAAAAATGAAGATCAAAGGTGAATTTCCAAAAATGAGCATCAAATAGCATCTTCTTTTGATTGTATTTCCCTAAAAAAAAATGTTATTTTATGTTCATTTTTGGAAGTGAACACACAAAACCCTATGGATCCTCACAGAACTTGTTGTACCTCTTTCTGCCCCATCAATAGTAATTTTTTTGTTTGAAACTGCTGGCAGAAGCTTCCAATTGTGAATAAAGTAGCAGATCCTAAAATATTTTTTTCCCTATTACTGTTAATTCGTATAATTAGGATTTTCCTTTTTTGCCTTCTTTAAGCAGGTACAAAAATGACCAAGAAACTGCTTTACTGGCCACATGTAGTCTGCATAATGTTCTTCATGCTTCGTTATTGTCAGAAAATGGTCCTCCTTTGCTTGAATTTGAGGTAATTGTCATTCCTTTCTAATATTACTCTGCTATCCTAATGCTATTTGAGCTCCATGTTATATAACCTTGCTAAGAATTGCAAACCATTGTCAAGTTAGAAAACATTTCATGGCCTTCCTTGTGGCAATTTTCTAAGATTATACTTGTGATCGCGATGAAGATCCTGCAATTGGAATTACAATGGTGTATATGGAGGCATATGATCGAGCATGGAGCTCAAACGGTCCCAAAAATACATCATTCAGGGACTGTTGCGCGTTTCAGAACACAACCGGGGGGGGGGGGGGGGGAGATTTGTAAAATCATAATTTACCGTGCAGAAAAATTGCAGCAGCAGGGGAAAAAGTTACTGTTTTTGGGCCTATTTGTGGCCCAACCCAGTTGGGTGATGGTCCTGTGTCACCTAGGGGTACCCTTTCAAGTGGCATCCACCACCTGATCAGGTGGGCCATGCGAGTCCCATAAGCATCTTTACCCAGTCAATTAGTTGACTGCTTGTTTGGTCTTTTACTTTCCTTTTGGTTCTCCAGTTAAATCATTCAAGAATCATACCACTGGGAAATAAATAGTAAGTGGGTAGGATGGTTGATTTGGATGGTATTAACTAGGAAAATCCATGATATTATTTATATGTAGTAACAGTCAGCTGTGGCATGACATCCAACACTCCTTTATTTGCTTTTCTTTGTTTAATTTTTTAGCAAGTGGGCTAGGGATTGGTTTCATGTTAAAGAATGTACAGCTGTGGGGATCTTGTAGATGATTTTCTTGTTGTTTTTAGCATTATATAAATGTTGCAGTCAACTGTGTGTAGACAGTGCACAGTTGACATACTATTTTGGAACAACAGTGACTTTATTTCTGTTTTATGCCTTCTGTGATGCTTCTTTCTCATGGAATTCCTATTGCTCATGGTCTTTATGCATGCAGTCTAGGATATTTGGGTGGTCGATTCCCTCTATTCCTTGATGAAACGACGTCCAAGAACGTGGCAGACACCATTACTACTGTGTAGCAGTACTTGTGATGAATTAGATACTGTCTACATGTTTGGTTAATAACCAGGACCATGGATCAAAATAACAATTGCAGCGGGTGTAGCGGCTATTGGCTAAAACGCTACGTAGTGCGCTATACGTAGTGGTTGTGGCAGCGTAGTGGTGTGGATTTTTAAAAAAAAATTTGGATCTCATGTAGCGGCCAATCTCGTGTTTTGTTTTGGTGATTTGGAACCATATAAGGGTAGAGACAACTCTAGGAATGGCTTTTGGGGAGAAGAAATATGGAAAACAGTGTTTTAAATGAAAACTGCTTGGCTTGGCTAGGTTTTGTATTGTTGCGGCCGATATTTTGTTCCTTGCCCAGGACTGCATCAACTTGCTGCTGATTGTTGCTTCCAACATGAATTAGGTTAACTCATAGGACATACTGTTTGGAAGTCTCACATCCCACATCGCCTAAGTCCTGAGTTGGACATGGCTTCATATACCTGTTTGGGCATTCCACCCATCTGCTTAAGCTTTTGGGTTGGTATATGGTTTACTACGTGGTATCAGAACCTGTTCTGATCCCGTCATTCTTGTGTAGCCCATGTGGCAAGCCCATCCATGAAATCTGTTGGGCCTGCACGTGAAGGGGGAGTGTTTGAAATTCCCACATCCGACATCGTGCAAGGCCTGAGTTGGACATGGCTTCATATACCTGTTTGGGCCTTCCACCTATCAGCTTAAGCTTTTGGGTTGGTATATGGTTTATTAAACATACTAGTCTTGGATCGTAAGTCGTCTGTGCCAAATCTGCCTCTTCTAAAATTCTGAAATAACAAATGTACATGATATAGTAGTTCACTTAATTGTTTCTCTCTACTTTTATTAGGGATGGCAAAGACTAGGGTTTGGTATGAATTGAGGTGAGTCAGTACCTGTCCCTACGCCCACCAGATTTGGCACAGACCTGCTCCACCCATTAGTTGAAGTGCAAGGTGCAAGCTAGGCACCAAGCCCTATTGAAAGCCTGAGATGCAGGTTACACACAAAATTGCTAGCCTAATTTTGCTAAGCACACTTTCAAGGAAAAAAAAGAGAAGAAAATAAATATGATTTTCTTATTTTTAGCTTCTGTCTTTATGAAGCACTATTGTAAACTAAATAAAAACCATTTGTCTTGTTCTCTGTCCTATATCAGCCAGGTAAAGCTTATCCAAAATAGAAATATAAAATGCAGTATAACTATAATAACTGCATAGTACATTGGTAAAAAAGGAAAGAAATAAAAGGAATGGACTACTGTATTGGATGTTTGAATTGTACAAGTATGATGATTTGCAGGAGTATACTGAAAATTAACTTTCTTTTAGTATTGGGCATTGAAGATGTTATCTTTTGCTTACTACATTCGTACAATGGAACAAATATAATTTTTTAAAGGGGATTTTCCCCAAAAAAATAAATAGGGGTGCTTACGGGTGGGGCTCTAGCCCAAGCCCGATCTGGGCCCAGCCTGCTTTGGGCTGGGCTTGGATATGTAATTAGGGCCCGTTTGGTAATTGGGCCGGGCTTGGATGAAGTGATAGAAAGCCCTGAAGGTTTGAAAACCCCAATGTAGGGTTTAAGGTCCCAAATCAGATCAACAACATGACATTCAATCAACGCATCCAACCATTGAAATGCAAGAAAACAATAACTGTGAGAGAGACAACGATATTCGTGGAAAAACCCAAACTCAGGGAAACAACCACGGGCCTTGGAACTCGGTCCAGGAAAGAGATCAAACACTATCAATACGAAGATTACAAGAGAACTTACAACCCTTCCCCGGTTGACTCTCAACCTAATGACTGGAACAACTCATGCTGATGCCCCGCTGTTCATCTTCACCAGTGCTTGACTCTCTGTTTTCGATCTTGAAGCAACTCCGAGACTAGAAAGAAATGTAGATTGCAGATGTGATCTCTAGAGATGGAAATCTTGGATTGGAACGAAGAAATCTCCAAAAGACGATGATCTCTCTTCCAAACAGCAGCAGCCTCCTTTTTAGCTTCCGAGAGATAATAGGGCAATGAAATAACAGCCCTTTATATAGAGAAAAGTTCGGGTTTTGCAGGACTGGGGTGAATGTTCGAACTCTTAAATGAAGAGTTAGAACTCTTGAGTCTTATGTAGCGAACTTCAGAACTTTGGCAGGCAACGTTCGAACTTTCAGCATGAGAGTTTGAACTCTTGAGCTCTCTGGAAAATGGCTCTGAAGACTCTAGCCATGAACGTTCGAACTCTCATGCTGAGTGCTGGGTACCTCTGGAAAATGGCTTGGAATGCAATGCCCACCAACGTTCGAACTCTCAAGCTGAGAGTTCGAACTCTCCTCACTTCAGGAAAATGGCTTGGGTAGAATTGGCCTGGAACGTTCGAACTCTTCTTCTGAACATTCGAACTTTGCCTCAGAACTTTTGAATTCTGTAGCTCTGGTCTTTGGTTTGCAGGCTGTTTTCCCATGGGATTTTGCAGTCCATTCTAGAAAAATGAAAAACACATAGATCACCAAAGTTTTGTTCAATCCCATGAATTATGCCAACACTCAAAAACCTTACAAGCCCAAAGCCTGGCCTGCCCTGGCCCGTGTAAGGAATGCATGTAATTTAATTTAGTTAGTCCAAACAATTGATCAAATGCCAATAAACGAGATAAAAAGCCCGATTGATTAAATGGGCGGGCTTGGGCCTAACCAAGGATGAACATAGCGCTATGCCCGTCGCCAAAACACTACGTAGCGGCGTAGCGGTGCGATTTGGAAAAATCGTCAAAAAAATATGAAAAAATTGTAGAAAATCTAGAATATTGGAAAATGAGAGAAAATGTTTTTTTTTTTTTTTTTGCAAAAATAACTAAGATAAGGGGGCGTAGCGGTCCCCTCATTGTATGAGGTCCTGTATCGCTGTATAATATAGATAGAAAATAATAGTAATGATCATATTTTTTCACATGTGTTCATGTTGTTTAGTTATGCTAACTTAGAAACTAATGAAAGACTCATAAAAGAAAAAAATTATGTCATGAAGTCAGAGTACCTAGAGAAAAAAATATATCTACCGAAGGGGGTGTCTAATAAATGTACTTAGAGAAGAATCCTTGATAAGAGCTCTCTATATCGACTGTCATTCGGCAATATCATGTGCTTTTTGGTGTTCTTTTAAACATAAAAGGGTAGAAAAGTTGTGTAAAATTGTTATTTGGAGAGAAGATTAAAAGAAACTAGTCTTATTATGCATTTAAAAAAAAATTGGAAAGCAGGAATTTTTCTCACCCTGTAGCAGCCTCGTAGCGGCCGCTACGGGTGCGACGGGCGATAAATCGGCCATCACGTGGTGGTGGCTACCGCTACGGCCAATATATCGGCTGCTACGCTACGTAGTGGCCGATATTTTCATCCATGGGCCTAACTTTTACATCCTGTGTCGGGCTTGGGCCGAGCGTAGGCCATTGTTTCTAAAGCCGGATATACCTTAGTTCGGCCCATGAACACCCCTAAAAAAACACGTTAGATGATTAGTAGATCAAAAAGGTCATTTTAGCAAAGCTCACACCTAACCATCCTTCCCGTCCAAAAAACCTTGTTTTCGAGGGTCAACGTCGACCCTCGCTAAAAATAGTGAGGGTTGACATCGACCCTTCCTGATATTGCAACCTGTAGTGACTAGTTGAATTTTGGGTTCAATCGACTGAATGGACCGTATCTCTCTCTAACCAACAAAGAGAAGGTCCTTGCAAAGCCTGTGAACCTCTTTAGAACTAAGAAGTAACAAAGGTTTACCCTCTTGAATGGCTTTCAGTTCCAGCTGGGTTTCATGGTCTTCCATCATCATTCATCAACCTCTAAAATTTAAGATTTATGTAATCAAAATTGCACAATTAATAGTCCAAAACAAACACCACAACCAATAGTTTTGAATCAATGGCAAAAGTTATTTTATTTAGATGGCTAAGATGGTCTCCATCATGATGGACGATGTAATTCATCTGAGTAATGAACCTGCATGATTTGGGTCACTCATTGTATACAAAATACAATGTTGGTGAATATTTGCAATCATTCCTGAGGGTGCATTTTTGAAACATGAGATTTTCGTGATTGAGAGGCAATTTTTTCTCATGCTTCTAGCAACCACTCTTCCATTGTTTGTTGTGACAGTGTCCTTTTGAAAAAGGAAATAAGAAATGTAACCACTCTTTTCTCAACTGAGCAACCACTCACTCTCAACTGTCCATAGTTTAAAATTTTATTTTCGGACATTTTTCTCGCCTTCTCTTTTCTATGCTCTTAGCAACGCCTTTCCCAACAAATCAAGTGAAACCATATAGCTAAATGACAAGAGGTTGAGAAAACACTTGATGCAGGCACTTGGCCACCACAAAACTCCAAGACAAGAACTGCTCCAAAAAATTTCGGACTGACATTTCACCATCGACCCTAGTGAAAGGACACTGTCATTGACTTGGGACACTAGGAGGGCTGGTTGTGGAATTGGGTTCCCAAAGACCATGTGCTCATCTGTCTTGCCTAAAGCAACGATGTAACTGACCAAAATGAAAAAAGATCTCCACTAATGCAGCTGACCAGAACCAATGGTGTTGCCAAGGTGCCAAAGTTTCATCATAATCCCACTATCCTGTGGAGTACGTTACTGCAGGTTGCAATATCAGGGAGGGCTGACATCAACCTTTTTTGTCCCCTTCCTTGAGCCAACTGGCCAAGTAACTCTGGATTTTGCCTCCAAGATATTTTTTCTAATCCGTCAAGATACCAAGTTCTCCTCACCGCAGCTTGCTTGTCCGCAACTTCCTTCAGACTCAAGTCCTGCCTTTCACCTTCTTTATCCAAATCCTCCATAAATTTAGATAATGTTTCTCTATGTTCATCCATCCATCCAAAAACCTCTCTATTCCACATCTTGATATTATCTTTAAGAGCATGAAGTTTCTTGCAAGTTATATACCCAGAAAACACACTCACCTCCATTTTACTCCACCAGGACCATGAACTCTAAGAAATCTTTCATTGGTATTATTCATGCAATGCTCTTTGACGTGTAATATGTTGTCTCACTTAATATGTTGTCAAAACTTGGTTGTTTTAATTTGTTTTGATGAAATATATTCTGAAATAGTCACACATTTGTATAATTTTCCTTCAGATTATCTTTCCTCCTTTTGTTTTTTTGTGGAAGTCTTATACTGGAATGAACATGTTTGCAAGCATTCTGATGATTATTAATATTTGTACCAAATTAATTATTGTAATATTTGTACCACGCTTTGGTCTGTTGCAGGAACTTTCAATCATTTTATTCACACTTATTCCGGTTGCATCCATTAATAACAACAATCAGCATTCACATTTTTCAGTGGGACTAAAGGTATTGCATCCATTATTGCTGTGTATCCTATTACAACTAACCCTATCTGCAATTGATTATGATTGAATCTTGGTTAAGCTGACTCCTTGTTTATAGGGTGTTAATGTTGTTCTACATCACCATGTTCATTCATTTACATATTGACATTGGCTTGGACCATTTTCTTCTTCCTGTCTAAAGCATGTGAAGGATTATTGCTCACATTTAGGAACTTTTGTTTGAAGCACTCCCTCCATTTCTGTATTAAATATTCTTGTCTAGGATTGTTACTAGAAAACCTTTCTGCAAACTACATACTGCGTTCAATGGAAACTAAAATTTTGAATCTCCAGTGTCCGGTTCGGGCCAGGATGAGTCGGTGGCACCATGCAGGCCACTCTGGATTAGTATGGTCGTGCTGGTTCTAATAATTGGTCCTAAAAATGATAAAAATTAGACAAAAATGAAAAGGCCAACGATGTTAAATATGATGATGAAAAGGTGACTCTGATGTTTATCACTTCCTCTACCTAATGGAAGGATCATTTAAATTAAATTACTAATATATAATAATTATTTACAATTTAATGCTCATAGCAACATTAAAACAACATACCACAAGTTCAATATTAATTTTCAGGAGGGGAGGGGCTTGGGGTTGGGGCTATGGTGCTACTTTGTGCCAATTTCCACCAGTTCCTTGCCAGGCTGTACCAATCCATACCGGTCTCACTTGACCAAGTTGGGGCCTACTTGGTTGAGTCACAGTCAAGTCAGGGTTTTTTAAGGATACCGGTCTCAGACTCACACTGCACGTACGGAGTTGACTTGCTTGGGTTGACTTGGTGCCGGACGGGATTTCAAATGATGATGGTACATTTTGCACTATAACAAAACATGCTTCGTAGTAAATAATATTAGCTTGTAATATAGTGGGTGGAGAACTGTCATTTTACTATTATGAAATAATGAAAATAGTTGTAGTAATACAAAAATTCTATAAAATATTAAACAATCATAATAAAAATGGAAACCTTATGTGAGCAACATTTATAATTCTACGTCAGATAGTAGCCTCCAGACTACACTATCAAATAGACTTGTACTCTGGATTCATTCCTCTAAGAACTAAGAAGAATAAGAGGAACGTGAGGTTATGAACCAGCCGCAAATGCAAAAAAGCTAACCTTGGATGTGGGGCCTAACGTTTAATGTTTTATAAGATACCTTCATACCATTTCCTACCCCAGAGATTCACAATTTCGCATGCATTTAGGTGGGGCCAACATCCAAGGTTCCCAATTTTGTATTTGTGGCCTGTTCACAGCCGAACATTCCCTGGATCAAAGATATGTTGTTGATCCGCTTGTTGCTTCAGATCATCCGAAGTTCGGGCTGGATGACAATTACTCAAACTTTTCCTGTATCCCCTGAGAACAAAATTATAGTTCTTGCCAAGTCTGCTTGCTGGAACCTTAGCAAGTTGCAACTCATGTATACTGGCATAGTTCTTCTGGGCATGGGAAGCTGCAACACCAACCCAAAGGTTGTTTATAGTCTTGAAAGACATAAATATTTCAGCTATTGCTGTCTCCCTAGCCTAAAGTAAGCAAGCCAATTGTCTTGCTTAGTCTTCTAGTCACCATGACTAGCGTCTTTGACCTTAGGCCCAGCAGTGTTCCCATTTTATGTACTGTAGTTTTTTCTTGTGTGAAGTTTTTGCTGACTGTGCTGCTCCGAATTTCATTCACCCAAACACTATTATTGTGCATAGCACCCATATTTGAATACTAGCCCTGCTCTGGCAATTTTCAAGTAATAGATTTATCACTGCTCTCAATGGATCATAACTAAAAAATGGGTCCACACCTGCCATAATCTCTTGATCAATACAAAACACGGGAAATTATGGTCTGTCAACAAAAATATGATCTCAGCATCATCACCAAGACATTTATATCAAATTCTATTCACATGTCTGTAACATTTGACGCAATCTCGAAAAGAGGCTCACCATGTAAACATTGCATGGATATCCCCCAAAATCAGTTTTTGTGTCAATGCATCTGTGCATATCTTAATGTAGTCTTTTAAATGTTATCCAAATCTTGTCCAATCAGTTCTGAGATCCTGATCTACCCGTTGAACAGCTGAAGAATCATCTTACAGCTGTTCTTTCTGAAGCTTAGGGCAGTATAAATGGAAACACAAATCATTGAATGAGTCAGTGAGGGGAAAAAAAAGATAGACTAAAGCACAGGGAATGGCCAGGCACCAATAATATGAGGGAGACCATTTGTTGTCATTGCTACCTCAACCCTCCATTATAACAAAACAAAATCTGAGGCTTTCTTAAACTCTTATGGATCAAAACGGATAGTGAAAATTACCTAGATGGCCCTGGTCTAATCTCATTTGAGGGGATATTTCAAAATGTGAAAATTTTCTGATTTTCTGCTATATTCTGATGAAAGGCACCTCAAACAACTTCACAGATATTTGAGAAAATTATTATAAATCTTTTTAGCCTGTGAGACTTCTGGACCTACATGCCTTCATCACATTGGTACTTATTCACCCATATAGACAGTGACATCAGCTGCAGGGATTGCGTCTTGGTAGTCAATTTCGCTTTGTTACAACCAAATGGGCTGAAACTATTCGGTTCAGTTAGGTGACACCATGACAGAACCTAGCAGGACTGTATAAAGTTCTGTTCCGGATTTCGGATCTTTTTGCTGTTCCTGTCCAGATTTCAACCTGGAAATTTTCTTTCTTTCTTTTTTTTGCTAATAATCTAGTACAATTTTGACTGAGTAAGGAGAATACTGTAATTATTATTATTTTGTTCAAAAAAAGGCTCACTGTTTTGATTTGGGTACTAATTTGCTCCAACTGTAGTGCGTTTGTTACATGAATGTATTTATTTTATTTTCTTTTTAGGCTATGAAATCGATGCCTGGAGATGGGAGTTGAGAATGGATGTCATAAATTCATTTTATGCCACATAAAATGGCTTATAGATTATTAACTTGCAAAGAGTTAAATCCATATTAAATTAAAATAATGCACCAGTGGAATCGTTATATATTGTAAACATGCATGCTTATATAGAAATGGTCCATGTATGTATTAAATATTAATAGGCTCTTGTTAGAAGAAAACATGTGAATGTTATGGTGTATATTTCCTTGTAGTAGTTGTGACGTGAATTGGGTCTTTCATCGCCCATGCGTGCTAGGCCACCCGCTTGTTTATAACTGCTTATGAAATTTTGTTTTGAGTTTCTTACACAAATATTTTATGTGGTGCAATGGGCAGAGTATGTTTTCAAACATTTCATGTAGCATGAGTTTGTCATATATTTGAACATCTAAACAGGGTGGGTTTGGGTTTAGACTGATCCTCACCAAATCCGACCCATCATTATCCTTGGTTGACATAGGCTTTAATGACAGTAAAAATTGATAGAAAAAATCAGTCAAAATTCATAGAAAACTGAGAGATCAAAATTGCAGTTGGGATGGTCAAAATCAATTGCTTTTCATTATTCAAATTTGGCTTGTAGACATAAATAATTTCATTGTTGATTTAGTAGGATGCATTTGAGATATATTGTATATTGGTGTTGTTATGCCTGTGGCCCCCTTTTAGAAGGGCATTAGGTCCGGCAAGCTCCCGCCTAAAGAGAGAGGGCGGGGGAAACTCTAAGGGCCTGTTTGGATGTATGGTGAATTGAAGTATGGTGAGGTGAAGCATCGAATCAAGAGAGAATAAAATATAAGATGTTATGATGGTGTTTTGTTTTTAGTTGTTTGGTATGGAATCTTTTTGACTTTTTGTATAGAAAAGTGGAGTTTTTTTTTGTTTTTTAGTGGAGAAAGAAGGTTGCTTTTTTGACTTTTTTTGGAAAAGATGAAGGGAGTTTTGAAATTGTGTACTTTTGATATGACCCATTGTCTTTTCTTGTCTGGATAATGGAGGCTTTACCTCACCTCACTTTACTTCACCACACATCCAAACACGCCCTAAAGGATTGGGTTTGCAGTTGTACATGTGTCACACATGAAACATGCTAGTTATGATGTTGGGTATATACGTGTGTGACCTGGCCTTAACTCCACATGAGGCCTTTTAAAACCGTGCGTCAAGATTGAGTTGTAATCTCATGAGCCAAAGTGGACAGTATCGTATGGATTATGGCCTCGGGTCATTACAAATGGTATCAGAGCTAAGGACGGCTCTATTTTCTGATGGGGGAGTATGTCACGCATGTGGCCCTGGCGTTGGGTCAGGTGAGCACCCACCTAGAGAGGGCGGGGGAAACTCTAAAAGATTGGGTATGCAGTGGTGCATGTGTCCCAGATAAAAAACACGCTAGTCTTGATCTTGGGTATATATGTGTGTGACCTAACCTAAACTCCACATGAGGCCTTTTAAAACCGTGCGGCAAGATTGAGTTGAAATCCCATGAGCCAAAGCGGACAATATCATGTGGAAAGCGGACAATATCATGTGGATTGTGGGCCTGGGTCGTTACAAGTATACATGTTAATTCCACCCTTTTTAAACCATTTTTTATATTTTCAGTACTAAATATTTTTATTTTTTAAAATTTAATGAAACAAAACTCTGAAATAAAACATTGAAATGCTGAACAGGCTGAAATGTTTCAGGCTGGAGTGAATCAAATTGGGGTCCATAATGAAAATGACTATGGATGGGCCCTTCAGTGGTCTATAGATCAATTCCAGCCAGCCCCGTCTTGCCTTTAGTTGTACCATTTACTTTTAACTTTAGAATGCCAAATGGAGGGGGAGACCAATGGATCAAAGTCCCGACCTTTCTCAACCCGCATGACATGCAAGCTTCCCAATTGTACATGATATCACTTGTGTTGATATTGGTGAACTCCTTCATAATAGATGCCCACTAGCAATCATAGGACTCACCCCCAAGATAAGCTGACTCCACTGAAGATGAAGTATTTTGACTTCATGTAAATACTTAATTTTCAATGGTATTTTCTGATCATCTGTTCTTTTGAGCATGTGCTATTTTTTAAATGGAATTGGCCTGCTGTCGTATTTTGACTTTTGCATGGTTGACTTTTTTAATTGTGTAATCTTGTTTCTTTCATATGCCTTCTTCAGTGACGACTTTGGGGTGGATTCTTAAATGCTAGAAAAATCCTTGATGTCGTATCTAATCATAATTTTTTTGTTGCAGACCTATAATGAAGTTCAGCATTGTTTTCTGGCAGTTGGTTTGGTATATCCTGAAGACCTTTTTCTATTCCTTTTGAATGTAAGTCATTTCTCCCACCCAAGTAGATAACCTACTTCTCTTGTGGGATTTCTCTGTTGCTTGGTCGTAATCTTTTTATCTTTCTTTCTTCTCATCTTGATTTTTTGTCTTATGTTTTATTCTGTTTGTAGCTGTGGAATATGTATTCCATTGGCTGCGATCCTTTTGGGCCTTATTTTGAACATTTAGAAAAGATTATTTTAAAAAATTGTTTAGATATTCAACTTCTTTCCGATTCCATAACTTGAGTTTGTGTTACCCAGAGATGCAAACTAAAGGAAGAACCTTCAACTTTTGGAGCGCTTTGTGTTTTGAAGCATCTCTTGCCCAGGTTCACCTTCCCTTTCTTTAATCTGGATTTGACGGTAGTTTGAATGCTCTTAAAAAAATGGCTGTGAACATTTCTTTCTACAGGTTGTCAGAAGCTTGGCATGGGAAAAGGCCTTTACTGGTTGAAACCGTGAAGTTGCTCCTAGATGAACGAAGCCTAGGTGTCCGAAAGGCACTTGCAGAGGTAATCTTTTGGCATTTTGCATTCAGCCCAGCTTCTATGGGTAAAGTTCAACAGTCATGTTTTGTTTTTTTCCTCTTTCTATAGATGTAACAATATAGTTTATTAATTAAACAAACACAGCACAAATCACAGCCAGTATCATCAAAGTACAATCGTAGAATTAGAAAAAGTGGAGCATTACCATATGAGATTCCACACAAGAATCAGAATTTGGAAAATCAATAAACTCTTTCATAGATGAAGCCATGAGAGAACCAAAGGATGTGCTTACTGCGCAATATCATCAGGAAGCAACTGCATTCTAAAATATCATCCTGTTCTTTCCAACCAGGTTGTTCCAGTGTTCCAAAACTCATCCAAGTTGACTCAGACTCGTCCTGGACAAGTCTGGTCATGAGGGACTAGGCCAAGCCTCTTAACTCCATTTACTTATTTTGTTTCTCCATTGTTCAATCTCTCAAGTTAGGAAAGAGGAGAAGACCACAACACAAAAAGCAGACACCCACAGAAGAAAATCCCTTTAAAAATGAAGAGAGGAGAAGCAGTTGCCATTGTTCTGAACAGCTATATGAAGCCCTTGCTGAAGAGTCCTTTTGAGAATGCAAAAGCCCAGGTAGGAAGAAGCATCCAGAATGAAAATGGGTGATTTCTGGTGACTGCTTTTAAACAGTTAAACCCAAACTAGGGCTGGTTGTTCAGTACTGGGCGTGGTGGCCAGCCTTTGTATCATTAAAACTCTAGTTTTTTTACTGTAGCAATGTAAAATTACGAAGCAGTCCCTGGAGTTCCATAAAATTATGACGCTGTCTTTGTGCAGTAAACATAAAATTACAGGTAGCCCTTGCATGTGTTTCAACAAATATGTACAATCATGATCGTCAGATGGTTGAGATGGTAAATATTAGTCTGGTTGGTTGTGTCCTCTAGGAAGACAGAGGAGGAAATGTGCTCGTTTGCTGGAGATAAAGAATTGAGAGATTGATAATGCGAGAAAGGAATGTAGAGGCCTAGGCATGAGAGAATCACAAAATCTTATTAGTTAGGTTAACTATGATAGGGTTCTTTTATGCCCTTTCTGTCCGAGTCACGAACATGAATTATTTGGGTCTACTAAATGTTCTGTCTTTGCTACATAACTCACTGTGGTGCATTTGGTTCAGTTAATTGTGGTTATGGCTTCACACTGTTACTTGGTCGGTCCTTCTGGAGAACTGTTTGTTGAATACCTTGTACGCCATTGTGCCATATCTAATGAAGAGATACAACATTTTGAGAGATCCAAGGATGTCACCAGGACAAGTGCTTCTTTCCGGACTTTCCAATCCCAGAAAATGGAGGTCTTGCCTCAACTTTATAATGTCCTATTGCTTCCAAAATAGACACCCTATCATCCTTCCTCTTTTACTAGTATATATGTTTTATAGCAGTTTTTTCCCCCAGGTTAAGATTGGAGCTATTTGTCCAGCAGAATTACGAAGAATCTGTGAAAAGGGCCTTCTTTTGCTAGCTATTACTATTCCTGAAATGGAGGTAAACTATAAAAGTTCAACTATTGGATTTCATTTAACTATCTGTACCCAGCATGGCATTCTCATCAGTAGGCGACTATCTAAATTGCATCACAGTTATTTTTATTTTTGTTTTTATTTTTATTTTTTTTCGATTTCTTAGTAGTTTGTTGTCATCTCTTTTATCTGAAACTTATGCATTGTACAGCATGTCCTTTGGCCTTTTATGTTGAAGATGATAATTCCACAGGAGTACACTGGTGCAGTTGCTACAGTAAGTATATTTTGTCTTTCTGAACTTGAGGGACCAAATGTTGACATTTTGTTACAAATCAGATTTTGAACTCTCATCTTTTTAAAGTACAAGAACTGATAAATTTTGCTTTTTTATTTATTTTATTTTTGCGTCTGATTCCATTTTGTTCAAGCAGGTTTGCAGATGTATCTCTGAGTTATTCAGACACAGATCATCTTACACCAATTCAATGTTTGCTGAATCTGTAGCTCGTGCAGAGATTCCCAAACCTGAGGTGAAGGCTAAAATGGGATACATGGCTTTTTTCCCCACTGAAGTTTTTAGTGATTAATTGGATGCTAACTATGCAATAGTCATGCATGAATTCAGGAGCTTTTTGCACGCTTGGTGGTGCTTTTGCATGATCCTCTTGCCAGGGAACAGATGGCTACTCAGATTTTAACGGTGAGTCAGTCACTGTTTCTTATGTCTCTGTAGTGTAAGATTTAAATGCATTTTTTTGACAGTATAAACTGTATATTGAATGTTACTTACCACCATAATTTGTAAAGAACAGAGTAGTTTTCTGGGCTATTTAGTTTGTGTACAGTCTTCTCTTTAGTAAAAAGGAATAGAGTAGCTTTCTGGGCTTTTTAGTTTTACTATATTATTTTTAATATAAATTTGCTGTAAACATCTAAGAAAAGGAAGGAAAAAAGAACACAGTTGCTTGCTTACAACTGATGACAGTAGCTTGCTAATAGATTGGTGTGATGAGGCTATGATGATGATAGCAGCGTGCTTAAAATGGTTAAGATCAATTGTTTTTAAATGATAGCGCTCCTAACTCTGGTGTCCCCACTATTCAAATAGTGAATTCCCCCCCTGAAACAGTAACAAAAATTTTATTAGGAAAAGGCTAATATACAAGCAAAATTAATCATTATGCAACATAGGAGATCCATCAGCACCCACTTTGGGCAATTGATCTGCTAATGGAGGCTGGTAACTCTGGGCTCCCAAATTATCAAAAAGAGGTTTTCCCCCTTCCCTAGCAACAGTGATGAAAATTTCATTAGGAAAGGGCCAATATGAAAAGGCAAAATTAATCATCTACAACAAAGTAGATCGATCAGCATTCAGCACCCACTTTGGTCAATTGTTGGGGTAGAGAGATTCTTCCGATGTGCCCACTCATGAAATCTGATCACCATGTGGAAAGACGATCTGTAAAGGTTTCTAAGGTCCTGTTTCATTACAAGAATTTATAGAATTCTTGTCTGGAGAATTTCAAATTCCAAAAGCTGTCCCGGGGCAGAATTCCAAATTCCTCCTCATTGGTGGAGCATTTGAAATTCTAGAAAAATGCAAAGATATTGGAATTCCAGAAATTACAAAAGATCATTTGAGACTTTTTTAGGTGGCTTGAATTTGGAATTTTGGTAAGAAAAAAAACATGGCATTTCAAATGTCACGACAAGCCATCACATCGTGTCCAAAAAACCTTAACATCCTAAATTATTGTCATAAATTCTAGTAAAGAAACAGGCCCTAATAGTGGATTTCATCATTGGACTATAATGCAACCAAAGATCAAAGATGTTAGACAGGGTCTGATCTTCAAGAATGCAACCAAAGATGTCCAAGAGTGAGCCATGCTTCTGTGTTGTGAACTGTTGATGGCATCACTAGTGGATCCAGTATTCAAATGCTTTGATCACACTTTATTCTCTGCTTTATAGCAAGAATTTGAGGATTTCCTGTCTGGAGAATTGCGCACAAATTAAGTTCTACCGTTGGAACTCCGAAATTACCCATCTCCAAAAGGCATTTGGGTTTTAAAGAGTTTGGAACATTCCAAAGGCTATTTTAACCACTTAAATGTAGCTGGTATTTTGAATTCCCTCTGTCAAACATAGTTTTTGGGGGGTGTGATGAGAATATGAAGGGGGTCCTCATGGGATTTGCGAAGAAGACAAAAGGGGACTGGCACAAGTTCATTCTTGCATGAGTCTCCTCTTCAGCTTCCTAAAAGTTGGATGGAGAATTTTTAGTTACATATTTTAGAACCTTTAGCTATCACTTTCATTTTAAAGAGTTCTAGTTTGTTAAGTTATTTAATTTAAAGAGTCATAGTTTTCTTATTTATTTAGTTTTCATTTAAGAGAGGGGATGGCTCAGATTAGCCTTTTATTTTACAATGGACAGCATTGCAATTAGGTCTAAATGGCATTAAGAGTCAACAAAGCCCATTCTCATTGTAAGCCATTCGGCCTTGGCAGCTTTGGAGCCGGTTGAATAAGTAAAATTGGTTTCTTTGGGAAATCGCTTCATTTGTTTTTTCACGAAACTGGGTGTGAGACCCATTCCTTTGGTTAAATCCTTTTGATGGCTGGTTGATTGATTGGTTTAGCATAGTGGCCTGCTTGCTCCAAGCTTATAAATTTTTTATTTGATTTGCATCAAGGTGTACAAGCATTTGAAATTCCCGGACAGCCCAATTCCAAACAGACCCTCAATGCTCAGCCCTTCAGTCATATTTATAATGATAGAATCCATCTATCATATTTATAATGATAGAATCCATCTATGTATTCCCTCTACTCCTGTGAAGCCCCAAAGTATCTTCTAGAAGTGCTTGTTTTTAGGTTATAGGTTGCATGTGGACCTATATTTTCATTTAAGTTTACCTGCTACATTTCATGAAAGGTATATATTACTGATAAAAAAATGAAGGTTATTTTCAGTCAAGAAGTACATGGATAAATGTAAGTAGATTCCACCTATTTCCCTCCGTTTCTCTTACTTGGAGTAAAGAAGCAGAAAGAAAGAGGTAACATACAAGGAGGGAACATGAAAACTTTACATATGGAAACAAAGCTATCCAAATAACCTTTTTTTTTTTTTTTCTAATTGTACATTTTCATGTAAATCCATAAAAATGCAGCCTGAAGTTAAGACTGTGCTATTCTATTGCTTTCATGTTGTTATCCTCCTCGAAACGAGTAATGCCTCTTCGACCAGAATTCTTTTGCCTTTTAATCAATTTATCTACCTGATTGGAGGCACTATAAGGTTTGGAAATAAATTTTCTTTCCACGGAGGCCATCTCTCTCATCCTCTCAATTCTTGCTCAATGGTTTATTTATTTAGTTTTTATCAATTTAACATCACATGGTCTTCCTTTTCAATTATATTATTAACAATTTTATAAGGGGACCTCAACTCAGGAAGAGGAACCTTTACCATTACAATTTCAAGGGAGTAACTACTCTTCAGTTGTGCCCTGTTAGACTCAATGTTAAACAAGTGAATGTTTATGGTTTTTGTAGATATAGTTTTTCATTTATTGTATTTTGAAATATTTTCCATTTTCTTTTGTAGTTTATTATATTTTAATAATCATTTCCATTTACTATCACTGGTTCTTTCTTTTCGCTACATCACTCACACCCCCAAGGTTCTTTCAATATCAATTTTCTAGGAATTGACGGAACCTACCTGCAGAGCTATTTTCTCATGGTTTTTGTTCTTTGCAGGTGCTGTACTATTTGGCACCACTCTTTCCCAGAAATATTATATTGTTTTGGCAAGATGAGGTATGTAACTGTTATTTGTCTTAAAAATAGGGAATACTAACCCCGGGCTGTGTAGTATATTTGTATGACTGCAGTGTTGCTGGAGAATTCACTTTCTTTTAATTTATTCCATTTGCCTATTTTGATAAACCATATGACCATATTTAATTTGGTGTTGCTATAGTTTCAGGATAGAAATGCTCTTAATACATCTACAATAATAGTGCTATTGCTTTAAAAATAAAAGTCTCATTTGGCAACTCCTAATGTAAGATAGGGCTAAAATTTAGAATGCGGGTGAGAGTTTGGTATCACAGAAGGGGTTTTGAAAATTGACATTGTTTGCACATTCTGTATAATATTCTTGTTTATTGTTTCTCGGACCAGTAACAGGCAAATTCTATATTCTTTGAAAACAGTATACGTTGATTTTTTTTTTTGCCTTTTTTAGCTTCTTAATTAAATAAATCAAGTATCTAAGAATGAGGAAGGAATTATAAATGAGTTGGATGATTAATTTCCTAGAGTTTGAACTTTGAAGAGAAATCTTAAGGCTTTGAGTTGTAGCTGTCGACTGTGCCATGCATAGCACAGTCAACAGTTAGATAATTGAATAAAAGTTAGAGATTCTCTTCACTTTTGCTTCTTTCTCCATTAATTGCTTATCTGTTGTTTCCATCTTATTACCCATGTTATGTTAGGTGATATGGGGTGTTACTTAAAACCCTAAAGGAAGGGGATCGTCCACTGCAACTCCTTTTCTGTCACATACCGGTCACAGTGTACTACTGTTGCAACAGTATTAGACTGTTAGAAGTGGTCTTTTCTTTTGGTTTCCTTTTGGTACCAGTGACTGTGTCAAGGAGTGCATCCCTTTAGTATATATAATTTCTGTTAGCATACTGGAGATGATATTTTGCGATTACCATAATATTGTTCTTGCTAGATATTTGCAATGGTCATCTTGCAACAACCTGTTGCCTTGGGTTTCCTAGGTGGTCTTGCTAGATATTTGCTTGATCATACTTGTAGCAATCTGTTGCCTTAGGTTTCCGATGCTCATTAACTCAATTGATGTTATCCCAAGGTTCCTGATTTCTGGACTGTTGAAGTTTTCCATAGTCACTCCTGAATTGAGTATCCTCAATTTTTTCTAAACTGATTAGTCATTTCTCTTTCCACTAAAATTTTAACAATAAAGTACTTGGATTCATCTTTATAAATTTTCTAGCAGATGTAAAAGTGTGATTTCATTTCTTGATGTAGTGCTTAATGTCATTTCTTGTAAGATTTCATGGTGCTGTTCTATAAGATATTTTGTTGCCAATTCTGTGATCTGATGTAATTGTTTCTGTAAACTAGATACCGAAGATGAAGGCATATGTTAGTGATACGGAAGATCTAAAGCAAGATAGTTCTTACCAAGAGACATGGGATGACATGATTATCAATGTAAGTTCTTCTATTTATTGCCATAACTTTATGAATTATGATTATTTCTATACTTAAGCTTTGTACAAACTCTGTTTTGATTTTTTTTTTCCTCTCTTTTGCTTCAAGCACTGCACATGATTGCTAAAATTTTAAAATCAATATGTTGAAAATTCAACAACAATGTGTTGATCTTTTGAGTTTGCAACTACTTTCCTGTTTAGCTCCATCTTTTATTTTATCATTGTCATCATCATCTTCTCATCATTGAAGCCTTATCCCATATCTTTGTGTATTGATGATGTGTCTTTATTTCATTCATAAGGTTTATGATAGTTAAATGATTGCTTGTATCTGCGTTCACTTTGTGAGTTCTACTTCTCCACTCAACCCTCCAGCCATGCATGCAAGTAGCTCCACAATTCATCATCTATTTTCCCACCATTTATCTAAGGTCCTTCTGGTCTCCCTCCTTTCCTAGTTTCCTAAACATGTAACCCTTTGATACTTTTATATTGTTTTGGGTCTACTATATGTCATCTTAATTGACATTCCTTGATCTACTCCTTCATTGGAGCTACCCTTGTTTCCACTTACGTTCTAATTCTTAATTCCAACACATATTCCTTTAAGCAGGTGCATGTCTACCATGTACTTTCGCTTCTCCTTGTCTCTTCGTTGCTCAACATTTAGCTTCATATGACATTGCAGGCCTATCTGTTATCTTTTAAAAATGCCTCTTTAATTGAAGTGGCATTCGATGACAGCAGAATGATCCACTCACTTGTCACACTTGTGCACTCAACACTAATCCTATTGCTATATCCAACTCCAACACTCTGTTTCGGTTTTTTCAAACTAGTCTTTCATACTTCCAAATCTGCTAAACTTGCACTCAGAATATTCTATCTTTCATCTGTTATTTCTCCTTCCATTTTAGTCTAAAGCCCTTCATCCAAAGTTGAATCATATAATTTGCAGATGAGTATCATAGTCGACACATATTTTATGTTATTGTTTATGTTGTTATTTTTATTACATAATCTGTTTTTTAAGAACTTTGATCCTTTTCCACCTCATATTTTTGCAAGCAAGAGTTACTAGAAACTCAGAGTATAAAATTTTATTTGGTAAAATATAATTTTTCCTCTAATCATTCGGGACTGCAGTTTCTTGCAGAATCTTTGGATGTGATCCAGGACACTGAATGGGTTATTTCTTTGGGAAATGCTTTTACTGAACAGTATGAACTATATGTTGCTGATCATGAGCATTCAGCACTTCTTCATAGGTATTACTTGTGTTGGATATGGGCATATGGATTTCATATTTTATTGAATTTTTCCAGGGAATTTAGAAACATGTGACTATAATGACTGCTTTTGATTTTTATTGTCAGGCTATGGCTTTTAGTAAATTTTTTGAAAGGTAATGTAAATTATATTAAGAAAAAGAAGTATAAGACTGTACAAAGAGAAAGGAAAACCAAACCAAGGGTACAAAAGCCTTAAACCCTACACCAACAAAACAAGAATTGCATAATTGGACGGCACACAGTAGAGACTCTAGACACCCCTTTCTTAGCTAATACTAAGGATCAAAGTAGCGGTTGCGTAGCTGCCTGCAGCAAAAACGCTATGTAGCGGGCGGTATGTAACGGTGTAGCGGTGTGATTTTTTTAAGTGGTAAATTTTTTTTTTTGAATCTTGTGTCGCAACCAATCTCTCTCTTTTTTTTTTTAGTGATTTGGAACCATGTAAGGACAAAGACAACTTTAGGAAAGCTATTGAGGAGAAGAAAAAGGAAAACAACGTTTTAAATTAAAACTATTTGGGTCTACTAAGTTTTATACCGTAAAGCTGCTATTTTCAAAATAGTGTAGCAGCCTCAACTGCTATGGGCGATAATGTGGCGTAGTGGCCGCTTTTTTGAACCATGGCCAGTACATTTGTTGGCCGTTATGTTGTGTGACCCACATGCTGGAAAGCCACTTGAATATGAGGAAATCAAAGATTTAATCTACTTGAAATAAAAATGAAGTCTCCTTGGGCCCTTATCCAAAGGGGAAACACATGACACGACATTTGACAAATTACTCTCCACAATTAACATGCCTTGAAAGTTGAAAGGAACAAGAGCAAATCTGGAGAGCTTATAGATGGCCAACACCTCCACTAGTTAGATTCTTTGATGCCCACATGTTTTGAGAACATAAATAAAATTTCCCTTACCTTTAGTGGTTCCAACATTGAACTTCAAAAGACCAAGTGGAGTAGGACCGCACAACACAACCAATTTCTCTTTATGCCACACCTCATGGATGCTTCCCAAGTCTTAGTATTATTATCCAATAAGACATTCTTTATACCTTTCTTGATTGAAACCGCCCACTTAGCTAATCTCCAAACCATCACCTCAAGGATATCTTGAGGAGACATGGAAGATTCCCTAAAACTACGATTGTTTCTTTCTTTCCAAATCGAGCAAAGGACGATAAAGAGAATAATCCTTCATAGAATTAACCCACAACTATGGAAGGGGCGTATCCTCCTAGCATCAACCAAATCTCCTAACGATTCCAGTAAGCATTAATACACACCACACTTCTGGATGAAACTATACCAAAGGGAGGAGGAAACATCACACTGTAAGAACAAACTCTTAATCGATTTTCATTCCTTTCTGTAAGAAATGCTCTCTACCCTTCATAGGTTGTCCTCGATAGAGATCTCACTCGACACCAGCAACCAACAAAAAGCCTACACCTGTGGAGGAGCCAGGTTCCTTTAGACAGGCACCCACGGATGTCTATCGTCAGCTGATCCACAATATATTATATTCAAAGATCTAGAAGAGAACCGTTTGGAAGAGAAGGCTTCCAAATTCTGGTGTCAACTTCATCGCTGTAAATAAACATGTTAGAGAGACCTCAAAAGGAACTTGTATCAGACTCTTCAAACTGACAGAGGTTTCCATAGAACAAGATCAACCAAGACAACAAAACCCCCTAAGCATATAACACCATTAAATGGAAGACTCTTATTGACAGTCAACCTAAATGAACTAGCAAACAAACACAATGAAAGACCCACCCCAATCCAGTCATCAAACTAAAAACAGACTTCCCACTCAACTTCTTGACACCCTTTTTATAAACGGTCCCCCTATAACATTGAACTCATCCCCAAATTTTAAAATGGTACCCTACAGACCCAACTCTTTATACCTAGGGATGCTACCAGGAACCCAACCCCACTTGTGCTCACCACATTTAGAAACAACAATCTTTCTCCACAAAGCCTATTTTTTCTTCTTGAAATTTCCACTAGGACCACTACCATTTAGCAAGTAGTGTCTAATTCTTTCATATAAGACGACCAAGGCCCAAATCCCCTACCTATTTTGGTTTCACCATCTCATAAGATGCAGTCTCTTTATTCAACCTTGCATCTTCCATTAAAAGTTTTCCTGATAGATGCATTCTCTTGGCCACAACATTCGACATATTGACAAAGACGTAATACACAGAAGTTGGTTAGAGTTGCTTTAATGAGAGTAATTCTTCCCCCGAATGATAGATACTATATTTTTCCATGAGGAAAGCTTGTTGTCAAATTTTTAGAAAATCTGGCCTTGTAAAGTCTTGATCTCAAATTCGCCCCAATTGACAAGCTTAGTTACTGAAAGGGAAGTGGTCTGACTCACAATGAAGTCTATTTGCCATCGGCTGAATAACATTCATTGAACGCCACCAATATGCTCTCTGATAAATTCATGTTTAAGCTTGAGGCCAGCTGAAAAAACCTCCATATTCTCTTCAAATGACAATCTCTGCCCATCACCAGGAGCTAAATAAGATAGTAACGTCCACAAATTGGAAATTACTAATTGATTCCCTATTACGTCCCAATGAGGCCCAAGATCCTGAATCTTCAACTACTACAATGAACAATAAAAAAAAAAGGACAGGATCACCTTGTCTAAGCCCTCTACTAGTTTTAAAGAGACATCAAGGAGATCCATGCACCAGAACTGAGAAAAAGAGAGATGGGATACATTCCTTCATCCAGCTTCTCTGTCTATCTCCAAGCTTGAATCTCCCAACATATGATCTAAAAGGTTCTACTCTGCATAATTGAAAGCCTTCTCCAAATCTATTTTGAAAATGACTCTCATGTGGGATCACTTCCTTGAGTCTGATAAGTTATTTGGCAATTAAAATGCTATTGAGAATTTCTTTGATGCACAAAAGCCTATCCCATTTGGCCCTGGCACTTTATCGCATTCGCCAGGACATTCTTTCAAAGCTTTACTAATTTCATCCTCCTCAAAGGCTCTCTCCAACCAGATCTTAATATTAGAAGGAACGGAATGGAAGAAGATTCCATCCAAAGATGATGTAGGGAAATGTACCCCCATAAGAGATCTTCAAAGAAGCTAACATTCACCTCGTAATTCCTTCTGTAGTATCAATAAAACTTTGAACACCTTTGACTCTGCCAATACAATTAACTCTTTTCTTGATATTCACCATTTGATGAAAAAAATTAGAGTTCCTGTCATCATCTTTAAACCATAAACCTGTAGATTTTGTCTCCTTGAGACTTCCTTTCCAAATGGTTCGACTCCTGCAAATTTCTTATTTGCATCAGTTTTGCCATGATCCCATTTTTGTTCAACCCTCTCTTTCCCCCTTGACTTGATCCAAAGCCTCAATCGTTTCCATTGTAGCATTTCTAATAGACTCAAATCTTACCAAATGCCTCCTCCTTCCAATCTTTAGTTCTACCTTTAAGCCTTTCTAATGGACTCAAATCTTACCAAACACCTTCCAATCGTAGACTGGGTCATCTTCATTAGTTTGAAACTTATAAAACCTTGGATATCTGATTTGCACCACCATTTCTCTAACCCTTGTCAAGAAATCCTTATGAATCAACCAACAGTTTGAAAAATGTAAAAAGGGTTTTAATTCACTGCTGCTGACGTGAGCTTAGTAGGAGTATGGTCTAAAAGCTGCCTAGGGAGAAATATCCGTACCATTCCTACAAAGTGCTCGTACTCCTTAAAAATAAGAAAGTGGTTGGTTCTGCTCATATAGCTGACCAAACCTGATTATTGGACCACGTGAACCTCCTTCCCATTCATGGTAAATCAATCAACTCCTCCCATGAAGTCTGAGTTGCCTCCTTCCTTTCCATGTGGAATTGACTTTGTTAAAATCTCCCTCCAAACAGCATGGGACAACCCACTAATTTTTCTTCCTCGAAAGTATTGACTCAAAACTCACTTTTGGATGCCGCCTCATTCAGAGCGTAGATATTATGAACTGCCAAAACAAAACTTCAGCCACAAGCATTTTAGAACACAATTCCATGTGATCTTATAGCATCTTTCACAAGGATGACCTCAATTCCAAATAAAATAAGGCCACCGGATGCCCTTTTTGAAGGAACCCAATCTCGCCCACACCTCCGAGATCCCCTAATGTCTTGGATAACTCGTTTTCTTGTCTTTAGAAACCTTAATTTCCCTGGAGAAGCACCAAGTTAAGATGTCATTGCTAACAGTCACAATCTTCTTGAGTTTTTAATGTCAATGTTGTTCGGCATCATATGTAGGGGCCGTTTTTACCATTTAATATGTGGACCATTGAAGTTGTGGAAATTGCTTATTGGCCAAGGTGTGAACCTTGGGATTTTGAGGGCGATTTGGTCCCCTTCTAGTGGAGTCAACTTGGTTGAGTCACATATGTGGGATTCCATCGAATTGGACTGAGTCACACACTCACACCACTTCTTTTAGAAATAGAAAATGGTGTCCTATGAATCTAAAACTTTAATCCACATTTTAACTGTTAATAATGAAATTATGTAGTAATGTGTGTGCAAAAGGACTTTACTGACGAACAGTACTTTCGACCTTTGAATGCTTAAATTTTCCACAAAATGTGGTTCTAATTTTCCAAAATCAGTGCAAAGGGACCCTAGAAGCCTCCCACATCTTCTTACAGCGTGAATTGGAAAGAAAAAGAAAAAGGGGATAAGGGAAAAGGGGGGGAGAGAGAGGAAAAAAAAAAAAAAGGAAGGAGGGGGGGTTCACCAATCCGAGTCAACTTGGTTCAACTGATTTCTTAAACCATGTAACTGAATGATTGTTTTGTGTAATTTCTAGTTGTTTGATTTTTTTTGCCAAAGAGTGTCTATTTATAGTTTTGAACTTCTAAAGGTATGGCAAAAAGCTCTTACGATGAATGTGCCTGTTGTTCTTCCCAAAAAATGGAGAGAGAGAGAGAGAGAGAGAGAGAGAGAGAGAGAGAGAGAGAGAGAGAGAAGAGCCTGCAGTGTCGCTTTTGGTGGGATGTGTTCTTGTTCTTTTGAGGGCTGTATTTATGTTAAATGGATAGTCAATGTGAGCATGCTCATGTAGCATGTATGTGATGGCCCTTGGGTATGCATTGAGACATGTACTGGGCTTCCACTTAGATGGGCGAGTGTGGGTGCGAGACTGGGGGCATGTGCACTATGAAGGTATGAAAACTTATTGTGTGATCACACCTGAATGTGGTTGCATGTACATGATGGATTCATGATCTAGGCCAACCAATTGGATTAAACTACAACCAAATAAGTTGATTTCCTAAAGATTGGACAGGGAGGATACTCCAGAAAAAACAAACATCAAAGTTATGTGCATGTACACCGGAACCAAGGTAAACATGCATAGAATTCACATGTGGTCCATTACAAGCAAGTATAATCACATGCCTGTCTCCAGCTGAGCTTCAGCTGGTCAGGGACATATGTGAGTGTGTGGATGGGTTCAAGTTCTCCATGAGGAGGGAGGGAGGTGAACCACTTATCCCCAGGGGCTGTTGTCCATTCAAGAAGTAGGAACCCACCCAAGTAATGCTGGTTGACTATCATTATTGTAATATAATATTAGGATTATCTAAAGGAGTCCCGAATGTGGGCCGAGCTGTTAATTAGTTCTCAGCAAATTGATAGATGTTTCAATTCTAAACAGAGAATCTTGACATTAAGAGAATTACAGAACTACGCTAACTAATTCAGAATTCGTTCAAAGTAATAAAAGAATAACCTAAACTCTGCCATAGGCTGGTTGTTTGATTCAACTTGGCATCAAAATGGTGCGGTCCCACATGTTGCACTATGGGCCTGGCACAGCCATGCTCGTGCACTATGGCTGCCCGATAGATCTTAATGAGGCTCGTGAACCTCTGGGTCCCTTAAGGTCTGCACCCCCACATGTTATGGACCTAGTGCCTCTGCTTCTATATATGCTTTGGCCATGGCTGACATGGGGTCACTGTAGGCTTCATATATCTGGTCTTCATGACTTCATCAACTCATGCATGTATTTATGTGTGCGGGGCATCCTCTGGAAGGATGTTGATTCATTTCTTGTGGTCTTTTGGATTATAATTTCCAGATGCATTGTGCTAGTGCACACAATCACTCAAAGCATTTTCTTATGCTAGTGTGGTTGTGTGCAAGGACTTGAGGTGTTTCCACATGTTGGTGCATGCTTGGATTTGCCAATTGGTTCAGTTCAGTCTTTGCAAAGACTATATGGTAAGAGGTCTTATTACTTCCGCATCTTTAACTTGTTTGATGCAGATGTCTAGGCATGCTTCTTCAGAAAGTTGATAATAGAGATCATGTTCGTGAAAAGATTGACCTGATCTATAAGCATGCAGACATTTCTGTTCCTACGAATAGGCTTGGTCTAGCGAAAGGCATTGGGTTGGTATGTAGGTGTAGGCATTTCTTATGTCTTACAACTTTTAACTATATCTGCGATTCTAAATTTTCGAGTTTTTTTTTTTTTTAGGTTGCAGCATCACATTTGGATACTGTATTGGACATGCTGAAAAAAATTCTAGATAGCGTCGGACGAAATAAGTTTCAGAGGTATTTCTCGTACTCATTGTCAGAAGTCAGAACATTGGGAACTGATACTTAAATGCAAAGTTCAAGACATCTGTATCAGCAGTAAAACTGATGTGCTAGTGGGATGTATTGGTTCTATGATGTATCTAAGTTAATTACTTAAGCCCCAAACATTATGAAAATACACAAAACATTCAGAATATCATAACATGTTCAAATATATCTATAATGCCAAAGTATGCCAAGACATGCCATGGTTACAATTAGACATGAATTCTACACGAAATGAATTTTTGTATACAATTTGAACTGATATAATACCAATTAAAAGTATTTTACATATCATCATCATTATCACTGAAGTCTTATCTCAATATGTATATGAAAGTTTTCACATGAGAGACATTGTAGAAATGACGCAGTCACAGTTACAATGTAGACAGTCAATAAACCCCCAGCCTCAGCAGTAGGCAGGGACTGCACACACCCTGGACTGTTGTATACAAGAACTATAGATGGTTCTGTCCACTCTTAAGGTTCAATCTCCATGCACAAATACCACTAACAGATGAGAAACTATAGAAGAAACAAACAATGGAGAAAACCAATTGAAGAGAATGTTCTTATTCCAAGTTTAAAACTGTGGACTGTGCACTACCCAACCAGTTGACAGACATGCCGTCAAATAAGGGAGGAAACTAGCAAGAAAATCCTAAGAAATCCATTCTACTCATCCTAAGCTCTAAGGCAGGTAATTTTCTAACTAATGGGACTTTGATTCCATTTAAACTTGCTGAAAATTGAAAATTTGAAATAAAGAAAGTGATCCCAGCTGGTAAAAACACACTCAGAACCCTCTGGACGTTTCTGTCCATGCGGCCCACATGGCCCATTTTTTGGAAGGTGGGCCCTACCAGCTGAAGCTACACCCCTGGGCGACCCAGGTGGTTATGGACTCAAGTGGTTTCAGGCCCATTTGAGCCCATTAATGGAGGCCCTAAAACCAGCTGACGAACTGCTCTATTTGTTGTGTTATTTTGCATAAAATTTTCTTCTTGTTGCAAAATCCTCCATGGTTTATTGCAATGTAAAAACAGCCCCTGGAATGGTAAAAGCTCTATAAACTTGGGCAGTTTGGATTCCCTAATTGAGGATGACCCCTCACCCCATGTACTCAGATCAAATGTCTTCATATACCACATAGCTTGTCCAAACACTGGATCTTCATCAGCTCTTGCACCTTGAGTCCACGTCAGATATTCATTGCTTTCCTTTCTGTGTCTGCTGCAACTCATCTGTCTGAATTTTTTGACTTTTTGGATGCACCCCTATAAATGTTGTGAAGCGTTTTGGGCTTTCAACCTGTACCCAAGCTGTATACTTGCAAAAACCATCTTACACATCCATCCAATCTGCCCAATATGTTTTGTTTCATTGATGCATGATTAAATTGTGAAGGAATCAAAGGGGAAATTGATGTGGTTGGCTCCCACTAAATGGATCATCAAAACTGATCATCTTGTCATACTGGTCTCTACTGAAGGCAACAGCAAAGCCTAGCATGATGCCTCTTAAATCTGACTTGAGACAAGTCGGGTGGGGAATGGCATTGGTATACAATGCTGTGCCAATATCACCATTGGAATATACATCTATAGGATCAGGTTATCAACAAAATCACCATCCTGTCATTCAGCAAAAATCTGCCGATCTGCGAAATCATCATCTTGCTATAAATCAAAGATTGGTGTCTCATCAGTGACATTATTTTTAGATGGCTAAGATCTGTCCATTGGTAATGTCACCATCTACATAGATACCAAATTTCGGTGTGTCATCCAAATCTTCTTGATATTTTGTAGATTGGGTGATTTAATTACTTCACCAGAAGGTCCCTTAACAATTGCACCACAACTCAGTCTTTTATTTATACATGCTGTGATCGTTCATCCGGACATTGACCATAAATGGATTGATGACATTCCTCATACGGATAAATGTCAAAAGTTGGTGGCTTTGACCATCATCGTCATTATCAAAAGTTGGTGGCTACATGAATTCTGTTTCTCCATGCCGATCTATTCTGAACCAAATCCTCAGATAAGTTGCACGTCTTCAGATCTATTTTTACTACCTCGATCAACATCCTCATCAGCCTACCCCTTCCTCTTTGTGGGCCATCAACCTTCATAGCCAAACTTATCTTTATTGGTGTCGTTACCGGCTTGTGTTGGACATGCCCAAACCATCTCAAATGGGTTTATCTAATTTCATCACATATTGATGCTACTTCAAATGCTCTCGAAAGTACTCATTTCTAATTTTATCCTTCCTAGTGTTACCACGCATCCACCTCAACATTCTCATCTCCGCTACATATATTTTGTGTATATGTTGCTTCTTGATTGGCCAATATTCAACTCCATAGGTTAGAGCTGGTCTATCTCTGCCATTTAAAATTTTCCCTTCAGCCTTGTTGCATTGCACTAAACACAAATCACTCTAGAAGCAAGTCTCCTCTTCAACTATCCTACTTTTATTCTATGTTTGACATCTTCATGAGTCTCTCTATCCTGACATTATCGAGCCAAGGTAATGGAATGAATCTCTTTGTGGTTTCTCCTAAGCTTCAATTCTTAATGTAGCTTCACCTCTTTGTATTTGTACACTGAAGTTGCAATCCATATATTTTGTCTTTGTACACCTTTGATCAATCAACATAAATTGAGGAAGTTATAATGTCCATTGTGGCTTGTCTATATGTATTCCTTTAACCAAAGAAAAGAATATTTGATATTCCATTGGTTGTACCTTGGAAAGAGTTGTGGACTATTGTTGAATTCTCGCCTATTTGGTCCTTGATCTTCCACTCTTATCAGCTTTCCTTGAAGATATGACAAATTTGAAAAATTAGCAGGTTATCTCCCATAGTCGAACCATCCGCTTTAATAACAAGTGGTGAAAACCGATTGGCTTGAAGAAGAGCCACGTCTCGGTTAGCAGCAAAACTCTAGCAAAAATAGGATAAACTTTCTCCAATACATAATTTTTAAAGAGAAACATACAACATTTGTATTACCAGATGATAACAACAAAGCTGGATCTTCAGCTTACATTTTGGAACCTTGTATAGACTCAAGGTCATGATTCAAAATTACTAAAATGAAAATCACTATGCCACCCTTAGACTTTCCAAGACTTGTAGTTAATGCACTCCTAGGCTTCCAAGAATTAATGCAATACATAGACTCAAAAGTCAAAACTAGTAATGAATGGAGCTTTTACACTTTCAAGATTCTTTTATACATTTTGACTCATTCGACTCAAACAAAATTAGACTAAATACTCTATATTTAACGGACTTACAAATAAACCCAAAATCTGAAGGTCAGACATTTGCTTCTGCATCAGTTTCTTTTCTACTGGGTTTGTTGAACATGATGGTTGAGGGAAAAATCCAGGAAAAGGACTCAAGGGAGGGGCAAGCAGGAATAAAGAAATCTGCTGAGTTCAGTAAGTTATGATCAATGTATGGATCTTAGGTGGAAGTGGTCTTTAGTAGTTGTGTGGTGAGTTCTTATTTTGTTTCGGTGAGGATATTGAGAGGGTTTTGATGTAAGGTTTGTGTTTGGTGTTATGGTTTGTCCTTGTTAGGGACCCCTACCTATAGTTTTCTGGTGAAATAAATTGTCATTACCATCTCAAAAAATATAAAAAGGGAAAAAGAAAATCTGTTTACTGTTGTACTCCATAAACTGTTGCATGAAAGTAATTTGTCGCTAGTTTGCTGCTGGCTATATGTGCTTCATTGGCATGTCTGTCTCAATAAAGAAAATAGATATTTCTTATGTTTTCTACGTCTGTAGGTTGTAATTATAAATTTTTGCTACATAGGGGACTCGAACATGTGCTCCCACTCATGCACCCATGTCCCAACCAGCAAAGCCACACAACTTGGGACAGGTGGCAATTGTTATTATTTATTTGGTAATACACAAACATTCAAGTTCAATGATAAAAGAATTTGAAAAGATTTACATTTATGCTTTCCTTGAGTATGTTATGTGGAGGTGGTTTTCTTCCTTGTACTAGAATATATTTGGGTGGGTTATTTTTATTTATTATTATTTTTTCTTTTCCTTTTTACAAGTGGATTTTGTGCATTTATTTGTTGTTGTCACTATCTTTATCTTAGCCTTATGACATTATTCATTTCTAATCTTTGGAGCTTTATTTGGTGCAGATTTTTATCCTTTTTCTATGATAGAGTCAAAGTAGAAGACTCAGATGACATACATGCTGCTTTAGCTTTAATGTATGGATATGCAGCAAGATATGCTCCATCAACAGTTATTGAAGCTAGAATTGATGCACTTCTGGTATGCATCTATAGTGATAATGAGTATGATCCTTCTATGACTTATGTTTCTTGCTTATCTAGTCTTAGTTTTGGTGAATGCAGTTTTATGCTATAATAATCAGGCCTGTAGTTGCACATGCAGATAGATGCTGATTTGTGACAAGTGAGCAACAGTATAGTAGGGAATTAGTAAAATCGATTGACAGGATGTATATATTTAGGGAAAAAGACTACCCACAAAAGAGACGTTTATGCTTCCATTATGCCTACAAAAGAGACTACCCACTAAATTGACAGAGAGATACTCTTTTGTTGAATATAAATTCTCTCCAAAGTTGGTGCAATCCCAACTTGAAATCAGGCCATTTAAAATTCCTGAATTCCAAAATCCTGAAATTCATGCAAATTATGAAGAAAGAAACTCAAAAATACTAAGAACGCTAAAGTTTAATCGCCGGACCTAGCATCATATTAATGATAGTTATTATCCATCTCTGCTTTTCATGGGTATCTAGGGATTCCACTTTTAACTTAAATATGCAGTGATTGGAAAATATAATTCCTTTTGCAAACTCTCGTTTTTGAATGAGGAATGCTCTTGAAGTACAGAGAGTGTAGGCTCTCTGATTTACTTTATCTTCTTGGATGAGACTCATTGTAGCCAGCACCAAGCACTGATGTCATCAACTCTTTATCATCCTTCATATGTAACATGCTTGGGAACAAACATCTGTACTTGTTTAAAAGAACAAGAATAAAAGGTTTTTTCATTTCAAAAAAAGGGCTTCTATATTCAATATAGTCCTTCTTGTTAGTGCGTGGTAGGACTAGTGCATTTGGTTTGACTTACTGCCACATTTATGTGACTGGTTTATTATGTAAGAAATGTCATGACATCTTTGGCATTATCTTGATTTAACACTTCCAATTATGTTGATCACATCGATGATGCTTGTTCTTGTAGGGGACTAATATGCTTTCTCGACTTCTTCATGTACGTCCTCCTACAGCAAAGCAAGCTGTAATCACCGCAATTGATCTATTGGGTAAGCACACCATGTTCCATGCATCTAAAAAGCAAATCTTAAGTATCTATTGCCTATTTATTTTGGATTAGTGATCTATTTGTTTTTTCTTTCAACTTTTTGAATAGTAACAAGTTAACCTATACAAAACAGGTGTGTATATGGTTAAATAAAAAACACAGAGCTGGTCAAAGCCATACAAAAAGGTAGGGGGCCCACACCATGGTTTAAAGTCACAGCTGTGGTCATTATTGTGTTCAACCCTGAAAAACGATACAATGCGATGTCGTTTTGTGGTGTCAATTTTTTTTTATCCCAGAAAATCTGAAAAAATAATTAAAAATATTGGAAACTGCTTGAAAGGATTTTTTTTTCACACCCCCGAAGTCATAACATCCTGTATTGCTTCCTTGTCAGAAACTGTTCAAAATTTGTTCCTATTTAATGATAGATTACATGTATATATTTTAAGTACTAGAAATATCATAAATTAGTAATATTAAACTTATGTAATAAGTGGCTAAGTACTCAAATATGAAGTAAGTTATGACTTACAAGCATGTTACAACTAACAAGTTACAACAATGCACTTCATGGAAAATTGCATAACGTCAACATTAAGACGGAGCAGTGAGAGAAACTAAGATTTAGGGGCTTAAATTCATTAGATCTAAAAAATCCTTAAATTTCAGAAGCAAACATTCTAGATCTTGGCTCAAAATCTCTAAATCTAAGAGAAACTAATAGTCTACAACCAAATCTAGCTGCATATGAGGCCTTAGTTGCATTTATTTTACCCTTATTTTGAAAAGAAATTCATAAATTGGGTAAAAATATGAAAAATGGAAAAAAAAAAAGTGCTCAAAACTTTGAAGATTTACTCAAACTCTAGCATCAATATGTTCCCATAATTTCTGATGAATTTTGAGAAAGCAACTTTTCAAAAAAATACAAAAAATATATTCAAAATGCTTACCTAAAGTAACTTGGTTGAGTTCTTTCAGCATTGTTGCAATGAAATCTGCTCAAATCTTGAGATTTCAATGACAAATGGTGTAAAAGAGGGTTGGGGAAGATGAAACAGGGTCTCTTATTGCTTTTTTTTTTTTTTTTTTTGGTTAAAAGGTCTCTTATTGCTTAGACCAAGCTCAGAGTGGAACAAAATGAAAGAGATATAAGTATGTAATGACCCGGCACTCAAGGCTCTTCGAATTTTGAGTCTAGACTTATAAAAGTATCATATCCATACATGTTTCAAATCCACTAGCATAATATAATTCTAGGCATTTACCTAATTAATAAAAATCTTTGTTAAAGAGTTAAAAATTTGAATAACAATGTCAATCTGAACATAATTAAATAAAAACGAAACATAAAACAACTACGAAGCCTTTGAAAATCTATTTGTAACTAACTAAATAATAAAACTAGTTCATCTCTTATCTTTTATGTGAATCCCTTGCCGAGGAACACATGTCGAAGCCTATCTCTTGATCATCATGGTAATCCTTAGACTCTAAATCCTGGTTTCCTAGATTGGGACAACAAAAACAACTATCATTGAAACTGAGTGAATAGAATCTCTAATCTACATGGGTGCACAATTTCATGTTAAACATGAATAATTAATGCTGCAATAATAATGGGAACACATTCATTAAGGTCCGGTCAAGGTTTCTTCAAACTAACTTCTAGACAAACCCCTAACCACCGGACAACACTACCCAATAAAATACTTCATGGATGCTTCATATCATGTAAATGGCCTGACCTACAATCAGTGAAGGTAGCTGACCTGTAGCTAAGTGAACAACATAACCAACCTGAGAGTCAAGGAATAATTTATCTGGTTTATGAGTTGGGGAATATCATATCCGACCCGCGAGTTGGAGAATGATGGATCTGACCTATGAGTCGGGGAATAGCATATCTGACCCGTGAGTCAGGGAATAAACCTTATATCATGGCCTTGGTATGTGCTAGGTTCTAGGGGCAGCCAATGGGTAGGTCCAACTAAACTATTATTCAATAGGTGCCTTGTTCATGGATCACAATCTTTCTCGTTGCATCACATAAAGCGAGGTAGTTGAAATCAGCCCTTTACACGGAATCGAAAATTTTTATGCCTGCACTGACCCATTATAGGTATCTGGATCGGGTAAAGGCAATTTCACACTAACCCTTTTTATTTGGAGACGATTCCAAAACTTTCAGAAAGTATTAACATGTTCATCATATGCATCATAAGAAAACCAAAAATAATCATGTACAGTCTATACATCCATCTTAACATCATGAAAGAGAGCATGGTAGTGCCACAACTCAGCAATATAATTATAAATTCAGATTTGTCAAGGTGTAATATTACTAGCCATGGGACCACTACTGTTCATATTGAGGTCTACGAGAATTGAACCCACACATCACATATAAAGTAAAAAACAACTCAAACAAATTCAGATATAATAACCATGAGCAATCAGGCCCTTATTTGAAATTTATAGATTGTGAACAGTCCATAAAAGTTTAGGCTGAAATATAACACATAACAAGTGGTTATTTGTAATTTTAGTAAACTATAGGGGCCTAACTGCAATTTCCAAAAGTTTGGCTAAGGAAAGGACCCAAGGACAGATTTTAGTTATGATTTTGAGGACTAGCAGGGCCTATGTACAATTTAAGAAAGTTTAGAACTAAATAAAATGATTAACACATATTTAACATAATTATGATAAATGATATGGGGCTAATCACAAATTCAAAAAATTCTTGAACTTAAGGAATGGTCTAAAAATAAGGTCAGATGTAAATAAAAGGGGCATCAGGGCCTTAGATGTAATTTCCAGAAATCTGAGCCCCAAGGAACCCCAGCCAACAGTAACCTTTATCACGTGAAGGGCACTTTGAGTCAACAGATTTGTGGGCCCAACTGCGACTGACCCAAAAAGGGAATGGGTCACAAGGGACACCCAAGGGTGGTTCATCGGATGGTCGGACCTGATCTCTCATCAAGTGGGGCATGTGGACCCCTTAGTCAAAACCATGAAACCATTCCAAGAAGGTCTGGAATCTGAAATTCCCAATTTCTGTCATGATTTCTTACTAAATTTGGGTAGTTTGAGCAGCAATTGTATCCTAACAGTACTACTAACAATGTGGAATGCATTGGTATGAATTTCTAGGCTAGAGATATGGATTTCTAACTTCTTAAGCACAATGGCATGTCGACAGTGATGAACTGCTACAATATACTTCTGTTATTAGAATAAATTCAGTCCCAGACACCCAATCAGATTTACAAACAGGAATCGACATCATATACCATTAGTTTGAGACATGTAGGGTTACTAATTTCAGGAAGCATCAGTTAGAATTATGCACACAAATAGATTTCCAATAATCTTCTGACCTTTGATTATGCTATGATGGGTCTCTATCAATGGGGAAAAAAGCTCTTTACTGCTGGTTGTCTCTTCTTCTCCTAAGCTCTCCTTAGGATTAGAGTTTCTAGAGGTATGTAAGTGGAAGCAAGAAAAATGAGAGAGAAGGTAGGTTGTGCGATGAGTTCTCTCATGTATGCGACATGTGTATTAGACCTGGGATCTCCTTCTCCCATCGACTTGCTGCTGGAGTGGAACTCCACTTCCCAATTGATATAGAATACCTAATGAGGTATGTGCATGTTCCTATTAGACATATGGGTGTTTAGCACTCCTACAAGAAAGATGGGTTCCTACCTCTTATTACTAAAAGGCCTCTTAGGTTAACTCATGGGTCCCTCCAACTTATACTTAATTCTAACAACTTAAGCCTTCTAAGCAATTAACAAGGCCCCATAATTTCTAACAACTTAAAGCATTAAGTCCTACTAGAACTTGTAATATTTTAGAAAATAAAAACTTAGGACGCTCCCACGTTTGAGTCCACAAAACCAATGGGTCTCATATATCATAAATAAATAGGGTCCCACCAAACAAATTCAAAAGCAAAACATTAATTTAGAATAAACACAAAATTCCTATCCCCTATTCAAGTTCAGGGGTATTACAAGAGAATAAAAGAAAAGAACGAAAGGAAGGGTTTTAGTGTTCGTAAACTGATATATTCCAATATGGGTGATGGGAGCTAGGAAAACAATCTTGAAGTCAAACACACTAAGTACCTAGCCAACTGAGTAACAGGTGGGGATGGTCGTCATCAGTTTTCACTTCTATGGAGTAGTATGAACTATCCTCAAAGAATTCAACAATCAACATCCATTTACACATACTGCTTTCCGATGATTGCATCAAAACATTTGTTACTATTTTGAGTTGGGGAATATAAGGCAAATATGCATTCAATGACCCTGTTTGAGGGTTTATAGCGATGATTATCAAAAGCAAACGCCATAGTTATCAATATTGTCCGTACCAAGATACGTCTGTGGGAAAACAATTTGTATTGCACTGCAGGATTGTATCCGGGATAATATCGTTTAATTCAAACACGAATTATATGATTTGATGCAATTCAATTTGTATGATGTGATAATGCCGATTCGTGAAGGGCGGGAAGCTGAAGAGTTCAGCAACTATTTTTGGATTTCTTTTAGGCCTTGTATGACATAAAATAATTGCCATTAAAGGAAGGAGATGTGATTAAAACCATATTAGCATTAGAATTTAAAGAGACTGAGAAAAGAGAAGCTAAACTATAGCACAATATGAATCAGAGAAGATGAATGTTGATGTGGATATGGATGTGGGCTATTGTTGGGATGAGGATTGAGGATGTATAAACTTCTTTTATTAAGAATTTGGTGGACTTTATTTTACCAATGGGTCGAGGATGGGTGGCTCACACAAGACCCCCGAAGCACTCCTCCATTTGATCCACCCGGCCTGAATTCTGTGACTTACATCAGTATCAATCTCTCTCCTGTTGCACCATCGATTTAAGGTATCTAAAGTTTTCTTTCTCTACAATCTTTTGTGTGCCCAAACAGCACTGACATGTCATATTTCTTGAAAATGGCACCATATAGTCAAGATCATCCCCTCTATAATATCTCTCTCACAAACTTATAGGATGCTGACATCAGCCCTCTAGGCTGTACGGTCTTCCCCTTTAGAGTAAAAAGAAGGAAAGAAAAGAAAAGGAAGAGAGAAGGGAGAGGAAGAAAAAAGAACATAGGTAAAAGGAAGAAAGGTAGTGAGGGAGAAGTAGAAGATTAGTTAGGATTTTCTTCCCTTTTTTCTCCCCTCATGTAGGAAGATTTGGAGAAAGATTACCTTGGGCAATCCCTAGCTGGGTGTGCACACAGTATTATGTTTTAAATATTTGCAAAACCCTTTTTTTTTATAAAATTATGGCGAAGGGCCTGCTGTTATACATTTATGGCTCAGTCCCTGATAAAAAAAAATCAAGCATTTTTTTTATTGATTGTTAACACTTGAACACACCACCTTGAGGGTGCAATAGTGAGCACCTTTCACTATGCCACGGGCTTGTCACAAAAAGAAAAAAAATTAATGCTAATAATGGTGCTACCATCCATTTGGACATATGGACCATGGCTGTTTCTTATAGTAGGGACCTTTATCAGATTATGTGGTCAATCATTTCTTTTATTTTTATTAATAAACAATGTCCTTGTTTATTCTTTTCTGGTAACATCCATTTTGTGTGCTTGCTGGTATAGAGTTCTCTCTTAAAATGTAGATGGGCAACCACAAATGGATGAAGAGATGATGTCCATGTATAATTCATTTTTAATGCAGGCTGTGCTGTCATAAATGCTAATGAAAGTGGTGCATCATTCCCACTAAAGAAAAGAGATCTAATGCTGGACTACATATTGACCCTGATGGGTAGAGATGATAATGATGGCTTTGCTGATTCCAGTCTTGAACTTCTTCATACCCAAGTTAGTATGTTTTGGGTTTAACACTGGTACATGATACTTGTAGTCCATTGACCTCGATTTTCTGCGTGAACTTACTGTTTTTGTGATTTTTTTATGGTTGTTTTCTCAGACCCTTGCTTTAAGTGCTTGTACTACGTTAGTATCTGTTGAGCCAAAGCTTCCTATTGAAACAAGAAATTATGTTATGAAGGTAACTTTAGAATCTTAATTATAAACTCATGCTGAAACTTTTCTTTTAACTTAGCCATTAAGTGATAAAGCTTCTGAACAATGAATGATGGATATGGCAGGCTACCTTAAGTTTCTTTGCTTTGCCAAAGGATCCATCTGATGTCGTTGATCCCCTTATAAACAAGCTCATAACTCTCTTGTGTGCGATCCTTCTCACAAGGTACTTTTCTTATGTATTTCTTTGTACTTTATTACAAGAATATTTATAATAAAAGGCCTATCTTGCAGTTATCTTACAAATGCTGTTCACTCCATGTTCTAAGATGCACGTTAGATGCAGTTTTATTATACATTTCTATTAGTTTGCATTTGTTGTTTTCTTCCCTGTGGGAATGGTGTCATTGTAGTTATCTGTACACATTTGATTTGTAACAATAATGCTTATCTATGCATATCATTTTATGAAATGGAATTTGATGTTGGGTGCCAGCATTGTTCTGAGAATTGAAATTGTATTGCAAATCTTTCGAAGGGATCAATTGAATTGTATTTTGAATCTTAGGATTTTTTTAGAGAAGAATTTAAAAATTAGATGAGTAAGAAAAACATAGTTGTTTATAATCCATTCATTTCCATCCATAGCAACATATATACTATGACAAATAAGACTGATACAATCATATGAATAACATCATTAACATATACATATATTAATATATAATAAATGATATTGTAAATTGTTAAATGTCTTAGATATTAATCTTACTAGGAAAAATGAACAAGTTGCAATATCTAGTTTTTGTTCTTTTTAAGATAAAAAAAATTTCAAACCATCAATCTTACATGTTAGGATGTCTCTTGAAGTTAGAAAGTGTTCGCAAAGAAAAAATCGGAAATAACTCTTTTTCATACCATGCTTTCAAACATTTTATTTGAATGATTATTCCTTATTCATCTCTAAAGCCTTCCCGAAATCGCAAAATTCTTTAGAGGTTTCATTAACCACTAAGGTGTAGAAGATAACAAAGGCCCATTACATCACAGGCCCAAGGCCCAGCCCAACAAAGGCCCATTACAGCATCCCACACGTGGGTTGATTTTGTCAAAGATTGTATAATTGTATTCCCTGATTTTTCTCTAATTGTATTCCTAGTATAGATTAGGATTGATTCTTTCTATTCTTTTATTATTCTAATTTGTACTCTTGACATACTTAGTGCCTTGATTAAGGCCTAACATGATTATAAATAGAGCAGTGGATCATCCAAGGATGGATCACTTTTCTCTCCAATCTTCTTCTTTCCATTCTTCCTCAATCTAATATGGTATCAGAGCCATAATCTATTGGAGATCTCATCTACAGCAACACAGATCAAGGATCTGTTCTTTTTGGAAGCAAAACGTGAGTGAAAACTCACTGTCTGATCATCGTGATCACCATGGCCCACCTGTGATCATCACGAAATCCAGAAGACTCTCTACAGCCTTGGTCGCCCATCTTTCCTTGTTCTTTTGGAGATTTTTTCAGCATTTTTCAGAGATCAGAGGTAGGCCTTTTGATCTGTTTTGTCATTATCAAACCTTTTCAAATAGTTTTCATCACAGCCGCACAAAATTCTGGATTCTGAATGGATCTGAATGAAACTTGTACTGCTGGAAAGGAAAATTGATACTGCTTCATAGCTGCTCATCTGATCACCAATCAGATCCATCTGTGGGCCCCACACAGGGATTCTCCCTTCAAAAATCAGTTCGTCTGGGCTGATTTTTTGCCCAGATTTGCACTTTTGTGTACTGTTCTCTGTTAGAAGCTTCTGCCACTATTGTTTAAGGTATCTACTACCTCTGTGGTGGTTTTCTCACCATCTTGTGCTGCTGAGGGCTGTTTTCCACATTGCTGATTATATTGTGTTGCTATTACATTCTGAATATGGACAAGTATGATGTCATCCCGATTAAATTTAACGGACAGAATTATATGTCCTGGTCCTTCCATTTAAAGAACTTTGTTGAAGGACAAGGGCTTTGTGGTTATCTTGATGGATCGATAACCAAACCTCCTATTACAAGTACTTCCGATTCAAAAGGCCTAGCCACTTGGTCCAAAGAAAATGCGAAAGTCATCACTTGGATCCTTAACTCTATTGATCCCTCTCTTGCCGTGGCCCTTCAAGCCTATACCACAGCAGCTAATATGTGGGCTCATCTGAAGAAAGTTTACCATCAAACAAATAAAGCCCGGAAATTTCATTTGGATAGTGAAATTGCCAGATACAGTCAAAGGGATAAAACTGTGCAGGAATACTTTAATGGTTTCCTCACCTTGTGGACGGAACGGGATTCCATGCTGATCCAAACGGTCTCTTCTGGATTTCTGTCTGAGGCTCTCCAGTTACAAGAAGAAACTCATATCAGCCAGTTTCTTATGAATCTCCGATCTGAATTTGAATCTGTTCGGTCTGCACTTATGAATAGGGAGAACACTGCTAATCTTGATACTTGCCTCCAAGAAGTCCTTCGCGAAGAACTTCGTCTCACTTCACAGCGCACTATTCTGGACGCACCCGAAGCACCCAAAGCCTTCCTTGCGCCTCTTCCTGCTGACTCGGCTCTTTTGGCAACTCCAAAGCAGACTCAATGTTATGAATGCAAAGGCTTCGGCCATATTGCCAAAAATTGTCGCAAGAAATTGGTTTGCAGATATTGCAAATGGACCGGTCATGTGATTGATGATTGTCGAAGCCTGCAGCGACGGAATGAGACACAGCCTAAGAAGCCTCCCTCCCATATGCCAAGACAGAATGTTCCATCCGCTTTTCAGGCTCAAGCGCCCTTATCAGATACAGGCAGCACTTCCTCCGGAGCTATATCCATGACTCCTGCTCAGATTCAAGAGCTGATCCAGAGCACAGTCACTTCTGCATATGCGTCTATGGGCTTTTCTGGTGGTCGGTATCAACCCCATTCTCATATAGCATCTCCTGCCTTTCATTCTTCTGCATCTCTTTCTTCTTCTATCACCTCTTCCACATGGTTTTTAGATTCAGGAGCCTCAAATCATATGACATCTGTAGAACATAGCTTTACATATTCCCACCCTTACCTTGGAAAAGAAAAAATTACCACTGCTAATGGTGATCAACTACTCATTTCTGGAGTTGGTACCATTACTTTATCTAGTGTCAATGGCCAGTCCATCACCCTTTCCAATGTCTACTTTGTTCCAAAATTATCAGCCAATTTACTTTCTGTAGGACAACTTATTGATGATGGCTATCTTGTTCACTTTTCTTCTTCTGGTTGTGTTATACAGGGGCGACAAACTGGGAAGGTGATCGCGACGGGGAGTAAACATGGACGTCTGTTCTTGCTGGACATTGGACATCATTCTTTCATTGCTTCTTCTTCTTCTCAAAATTCCAATAAATTGTGGACTGTTTGGCATAACCGTCTTGGTCATGTAAACAATGCCCATTTGCTTTCGTTATTTAAGATTGGTTGTTTGGATTCTAAAATTGATAATAAAATGATGTCCTCTTTCTCTCAATCAAAGTGTGAAACTTGTTGCTTAAGTAAAAGTCACATTTTACCTTTTCCTGTTCATAATTCTCGTGCATTAGCATCATTTGACATTATTCATTCTGATGTTTGGGGTATTGCTCCTACCTTGAGTAGGACGGGTTTTCAGTACTATGTGACCTTTATCGATGACCATTCTCGGTATACTTGGATTTACTTTATGCGCTTGAAATCTGAAGTCTTCTCCATTTTTCAAAATTTTTATAACATGGTCCAAACCCAATTTCAAAGAGCTATCAAGATTCTTAGATCAGATTCCGGTGGAGAATACATGTCTCATGAATTCTCTGCCTTTCTTTCTGATAAAGGCATTCTTCACCAAAAATCCTGTCCACATACCCCTCAGCAAAATGGAATTGCGGAAAGAAAGAATCGACATATTCTTGAAACGGTTCGTACTCTTTTAATTGCATCCTTAGTCCCTCCCAAATTTTGGTGTGATGCTGCACAGACTGCTGTGTATCTTATCAACCGTCTTCCCAGCACTGTTCTGGGAAAGACTACTCCTTACGAAGTTCTCTTTGGTCATACACCTTCATACTCTCACTTACGTGTTTTTGGTTGCTTGTGCTTTGTTCATCTTCCTCCTACTGAGCGCTCTAAGTTGTCACCACAGGCGGCCAAGTGCGTTTTTCTTGGCTACAGTAATGAACACAAAGGTTTTTTGTGTTATGATCAGTTCGAGAAACGCATGCGCATATCTCGCAATGTGATCTTCTTGGAACAGATTCCTTTCTTTTCCTTACGCTTGGATCATCATCCTATTGCTGTGTCCTATTTACCACATTTTCAGGAATCGGCTTCTCCATCATCTCTTCCTAAAGTCTATGTCCGGCGCAACACGGTTCCTCCTATGGTGACTCCCTCTCCTGATTCTTCCCCAGTGCCGCCTCCTGAACCAGCAGGTAATCATGCTCCTTTTGACAATACCATATCTCTGCGACGCTCTAGTCGTCCGTCTGTTGCCCCTAACCGTTATGGATTTCCTGCTCTCTTTTCTTCTTTAGATAGTGCTCCTATCCCCACTTCATATTCACAGGCCTCCAAAATAGCTTACTGGCAGGATGCTATGAATGAGGAATTGCTCGCTCTCGAAGCAAACCAGACATGGGACTTGGTACCGACTCCTGCAAAAGCATCTGTCATTGGCAGCAAATGGATCTACTCTGTAAAAGTTAACTCGGATGGGAGTCTTGATCGCTACAAAGCCAGATTGGTTGCGCAGGGATACAAGCAGGAGTATGGCATTGACTATGAAGAGACATTTGCACCAGTGGCCAAAATGACCACCGTTCGTACTCTTCTTTGTGTTGCTGCCGCCCGCAACTGGCCTCTATGGCAAATGGATGTCAAAAATGCCTTTCTTCATGGCGAGTTGAAAGAGACTGTCTACTTAAAACCTCCTCCGGGATATGCTTGTCCTCCTCAGCATGTTTGCAAATTGCGGAAATCTCTTTATGGCCTCAAGCAGGCTCCCAGGGCTTGGTTTGATAAATTCCGGGCCGCAATTCTTCAAGCCGGATTTCGTCAAAGTCATTCTGATAGCTCCCTATTTCTTCGGTGGACACCAAAGGGCTACACATTCCTTTTGGTCTATGTTGATGATATGATCATCAGTGGCAATGATACTACTGGCATTACAGATCTCAAACACCATCTGACTCGCCACTTCCGAATGAAGGATCTTGGTCCTCTCACCTTCTTTCTGGGGCTTGAGTTTTTGCGTAACAAATCGGGCATTCGGGTTCATCAGCGTAAATATGCTACCGATTTGATCACTTCGGCAAGATTAGGCGATGCCCACACTTTCGATACGCCTACGGAACTTAACAGCAAACTTAGCATGGATGATGGTCCTCCTCTGGAAGATCCCTCTGTTTTCCGGCGTATAGTTGGGAGTTTGCTCTACTTAACTATGACTAGGCCTGATATTTCTCATGCAGTTCATACGGTTAGCCAGTTTATGAGCAATCCTCACAAACCCCACCTTGCTGCTGCTTTGCGCATACTCCGCTATGTTAAAGGCACTCTTAACCATGGTCTCTTCTACCCTTCTAGCTCTTCTCTGCGCCTATCGGCTTATGCGGATGCCGACTGGGCTGGTTGCCCTGATTCTCGGCGATCCACCACTGGCTGGTGTATGTTTCTTGGGGACTCTCTGATTTCGTGGAAGTGCAAGAAGCAAACTACAGTTTCCAAATCTTCTGCGGAGGCCGAATATCGTGCGATGTCGTCTGCTAGTGCTGAAATCATCTGGTTACGCCGTCTTCTCTGTGAATTCGGTGTCCTTGTTGGCAGTTCTACACCTCTTCATGGGGACAATACCAGTGCTACCAGGATTGCTAACAATCCGGTCTTTCATGAAAGAACAAAGCACATTGAGATTGATTGTCACTTCATCCGCCAACATGTTGTTACTGAGAAGATCACTCTGCCTCACGTCTCTACTCTTAACCAGTTGGCAGATATCTTCACAAAAGCTCTCCCCAAAACGCGTCATCATGATCTTACTAGCAAATTGATGTTTTCTGCCCTACCACATCAATTTGAGGGGGAGTGTAGAAGATAACAAAGGCCCATTACATCACAGGCCCAAGGCCCAGCCCAACAAAGGCCCATTACAGCATCCCACACGTGGGTTGATTTTGTCAAAGATTGTATAATTGTATTCCCTGATTTTTCTCTAATTGTATTCCTTGTATAGATTAGGATTGATTCTTTCTATTCTTTTATTATTCTAATTTGTACTCTTGACATACTTAGTGCCTTGATTAAGGCCTAACATGATTATAAATAGAGCAGTGGATCATCCAAGGATGGATCACTTTTCTCTCCAATCTTCTTCTTTCCATTCTTCCTCAATCTAATATAAGGAACCTTTTAAAATAAAAATTCTAAAAACAAAGAAATAAAGAAAGAAAAAGTGAAAGATTATTAATATTAACCTATTGCTTTGCCGAATCACTTGAATCATTCGATTTGTTGAAACAAGTATCGATTTGTAACACTAAGATTCATTTGCAAATGGGACTCACTGTATAGATATTAATTGTTTTCCTTAGGGTTCGATTCGAATTGTAGGATTTGAGATATAAATCATAGGATTCTGACAACAGTGGTCGCTGGACATTATGTACCTACATTATTGAATCTTGACGTACAAATTTAATTATATGTATGTCAATTACACCAAATTGGCTTATTGAAATGTTGAACATTTTTAATATTTAATGCAATTATTGTTGTTGGAATCCTTTGATTTGTATCGAATCCTAAGGGAAAAAGATATGCATCTATGTAATGAATCTCATTTACTGGTCATTATTATGATTTTGGTGTGAATCTTACAATTTAACTGATTCGTCTAAGTGGGAATAACCTTGGCTGAATGTTATACCAATAATTTTTTACTTTTTTTAGTGTTTCTATTTATAACAGATTATCTGGTGATTAAAGAAACCTCTTATATAACATGGACATACAATGGCAGGAGTATAAAATTGAAGTGTTGAAGTAGGGGTGGTAATTCCTGATCTGACCCACAATCTTGACCAAACTAACCTGCTAATTCAGGGTTTGTGTTGACATTTCTGACCTGGTTGACAAATTAGTTGGATTTCGGTTGAGTACGTTCTTGCTATTAATCCTCCCAACCTGACCTAAACTCTACTGAAACCTGACTGGTTGCACTTTGATATCAACCCGGCCCAAATCCAACCTGTTAATTAAGGGTTTGGGTTGAGCCTATAAATGTTACCCTTTGTGAGCAACTGAGCCAAACCCGGCATATTAATTAAGGCTCTGATTTGGTTTTCAGAACATCAGTTGCCACAATATTCTGTTTTCTCATGATTGGTTCATTTGCATGCATTCCTGTTTGATAATGGAGCGGCCATGAATTATGGAATTACATTGTTAGGGTTTATACTGTCTGCAACTCTGTTTTCATTTCCTTTATTTTGTTTTGTTTTTTCTTTATACTTTTTTCTTCTTTTATAACCAATAAATCTTGCCTAATTAGTGGAGAAGATGGTAGAAGTCGTGCCGAACAGCTGTTGCATATTCTGAGACAAATTGATCATTATGTATCATCATCTGTGGAGCATCAGAGGAGAAGAGGTTGTCTTGCTGTCCACGAGATAATGCTCAAGTTTCGGACACTTTGTTCCAGTGGATATTGTGGCCTTGGTTGCCATGAAATTTGTATTCACAGCAAGCAAGTTGAATGGGCCCTTCAAAGAAATACTTCAAACCTTCCTGGTAATAGTTATATTTAATATTTTTAAATTTTTTGTGCTCTTATCTCCATCTTTCTTTAACATCAGGTTGTCATGGTTTCAGCTGCATTTGTATTTCCAAGTAGAGAATCACTGTGCCTGGGGGAAAGAGTCATAGCTTATCTTCCACGTTGTGCAGATCCCAGTTCTGACATTAGAAAGCTTTCTGCTCAGGTCTGTAAGAAATGGGCAGTGACTTGTTTTTATCATCTAGTAAAAAACTAATTAGAACCATACTACTATTGAAGAATAGAGTTACTGACATTAGATGTCAATTTATTGATGACATAATGGTTGTCATTATGGTGGGTTGTTCTAGATCCTTGATCTATTCTTCAGCATATCTCTATCACTTCCAAGACCAGTGGGGTCCACTCTTGGTGCAGATGTGGAAACTTCGTACAGTGCCTTGTCTTCCCTTGAAGATGTGATTGCCATTTTGAAAAGTGTGAGCATATCTGAACCCAAATGTTTTCTTCCAAATATTTGAAGAGGGAGCATAATTATTGTAGTGAAGCATGTTAAATCTTTCTGCAGGATGCTTCTATTGATCAGTCAGAGGTCTTTAATAGGATCGTTTCCTCTGTCTGTATTCTACTAACCAAAGATGAGGTATTGATTATTATTATTTTTGGTTTCTGGGTTATATGAAATGTTATGCACTGGGCTCTCTCTCTCTCTCTCTCTCTCTCTCTCTCTCTCTCTCTCTCAACACACATATGTATACTGTTTTGGTGCAGCTTGTAGCTACCATGCATGGATGCTCTGCAGCTATATGTGATAAAGTCAAACCGTCAGCAGAAGGTGCCATTCAGGCTATTATTGAGTTTATCACAAGGAGAGGCAATGAATTGAATGAAGCTGATGTTTCAAGGTTCCCAATGATGAATGGATGCATGTTGTAATTTAGTTGAGCAATATTATCTGATATCTTATGCCCATCATGTCTATGCCTACAGGACAGCCCATTCTTTGCTTTCTTCCACTTTGTTTATAACCGATAAACATCTTCGTCAAGAAGTTCTCGGTGCTGTATCCTTGAGTCATTTTTCTGAGCTTGCACTTCATGAATTAAAATATTGTCTGATACTGTAGATATAATGTGATGTGTGTTCTATTTTAAAGAAAAACGTGATAAGATAGAGTTTCACCCTTATCATCCTATGCATTTTCTTGTTATATATTTGTGTGTGTGTGTTTTTTCTTTTGAGCATCTCTCTCTCTCTCTCTCTATTTCTTTTCTAATTCTCTCTAATTCTTTCAACTTGAGCCAAATTTTAAGTCTTTAAAAACTGACTTCGTAATATGTGCCATTATAAATCATGCCACAGGGATATGCACACACATTGCTTCAGTCATTGATGTGTTCTTTGATTCCAATAGTTTAGTCCTTGTGTTTGATACATGATCTGATATTTTAGTTACACTTTGATGTTAACAATAAACTATTATGGAAGGCCTTAAAATACTGTTCTCATTATTGCTGTAGTATATTTCCTCAACCACATTAGATTTGTTGTCTGGCGGAGAATAGATCAACAACTGTTTTCAATGAAGTTTTGAGTTCTGCTGGAAGGGATATAGTTACGAAAGATATATCCAGGATCCGAGGTGGCTGGCCATTGCAGGACGCATTCTATGTAAGCTTTTGCTAACTTTTACTAAATGGGTTCACTAACAATAGGATAGACACATTTCTTTCAGTAACTTGGATTCATAAATTGTCAATTTTTTTACCTATTCATAATAAGAAAACTATTCAGTACATTAGGTGCACTGTAACTACTTTAGCATTTAACTCTTTAATAACTCTTTCAGCTTTTGATGAAAATATGGCTTAAAGATTTTGTTTCTGCTCAACCTTTTTCCTTCTTTTTCAAATGGTTATTTTCTTCCCCTTTCTGCATCAAGAAAGCCTTGAGTTTCAACAACTGTCAGAAAAGTGAGATAGAGTTGGATCTTGGAAGGCTTTTGATTTTACTTTTTCTTTTTTTATTCTTTTGGGAAAAGGAAGAGGGGGGTTCTTTTGGGAAAAGGAAGAGGGGGGTTCTTTTGGGAAAAGGAAGGGGGGGGGGGGGGGGGGGGGGGGGGGGTTTGGTGCTTGTTGTTATCAAAATGTCGTAGTTCTATATTAGATTGGGAACCACTTTTCATCTCTTAGTGCTTTTCTGAAAATCGGCACTTCAATCTTTCTACTTGTAGAAATTTTGAAACTCATATGGATTTAGATTTTTTTTTTTCTCCCATTAAATTTTACTGTGTAATCCGTGGCGCTGACATCAGGATTCAATGGTGGTTGTTGATTGCGGGCTGACTTTTTCAATTTGTGTGTTTGCGAAATATTATCAAAAATCCATGTCAATTGACTTGAACCTCGTCAGGTATCACTTATCGTGTCACAATGTTATTGTTCATTGGTGGATATGGATGAAACCTGAATGATACATAATGTAACCATTAATATTTATATTTTAATTTTTTTTTGGAATTTTATGTACAAAGCAGAAATCCAAACAAATCTGAGGATTTATCATCTGTTCCGATTTAACCTCTTTTACCATTTTTGTTCTGGTTTTATTTTTCATAGCATTGACTAATGGACTAATAGTATATTGGTCTGTTATTTCTAGGATTATGCATTAATATTACATCATTTGTAAATTTGTGGAAAGGTTGCTCAACTGTTAACAATGAGTACAAAGTACAATCTAGTGGTCTTCGCCACTATGTTACTGTGGTTTATCTCATGGTGCTCCAAATATGCTTCTAACAAGAGCTTGACCATGGTTTCTATTTAACTGTGAGTTCAAGCTCTATTCATGGTTCCATTTGGATATGACTTACATCTATGCTTTCTTTGGCATCTAATTTATAGAAGGGTGGGTTTTTATGCAAATGTTGGATTCTGATTCTTTTATCTAGTGTTTTTGTACTCCTTGATTTCTCTCATTTTCATTAATTCCTTCTATGTTTTTCTCTTATTCATAATAGGCATTTTCTCAGCACCCTATACTTTCATTTTGGTTTCTGGATCATGTGGTGTCGGTGCTTAACCAGACATCAATAATGCTTAAAGGTGGTCTTGAGAAAGGAGATAATAACATTAACCCCTCTGAAATGGAAACTAAGGAAGGCATCTTACAAGCAGCCATACTAGCTCTTGCTGCTCTATTCAGGTCTCTCATAATTGTTCGCATTTACACTGTTCTTTACAATTATTCACTTAAATTCTGTATATGGTGAGTTATCTCAGGTATTTTTAATATTATTCTCTGCAGAGGGGGTGGCAAAACTGGGAAGAAAGTTGTTGAGCAAAGTTATGCTGTTGTTCTATGCGCATTAGCACTTCAACTAGGAAGTTGTCATGGTCTTGCTGGATCTGGTCAGCAGGAACCCCTTTGGTACATTACAATGCACCCTTGCAGTCTTTAGAATTGGTAGCCTTGAAATTACATCTGGGTTAGGTTTGAGAAGAAGATTGGAGAAGAATTGAAGGAAGTTGGAATAATAGTTAGTTTATATTATAATTGTGATGTCCACACACACACACACAACACATATGGAAATGTTCCCCTGTGAGCAGACTTGCATTTACCTTATATGCAGTCCAGCTTGTTTATCAACAGGTGGAGAGGACAAAGGGGTTTTGAAAAATCAGCACCAACTGATTATCCTAGCCCTTGATTTAACTGCTTTAAGTTTAATGGCATCTTAACCATATGTTTTCTTGAGGTTCAATCCAATGGTGAGTGAAGGTTCGAGGAGTGTAAAATTGGACCTGATGTCAAATAATGGGATGAAAAGACTATCAAAGGGGCTGCACTGATGTAAGTAGGCCCAAGTGGGCCCCACAGGTGAGCATTAGGTCTGAAGAAGTGCAACCTATCCCAGGGTGTGGCCCATGATAGACCGGAATGGAGAAGCAGAATCTTACAGATGACCCCAACATAGTTGGGACAAGGCTTTGATGATGATGATGGACAAAGATGTTGATAGTGTTCCACATGACTATATGAGCTATATTAAACATAATGTAGATCATATATCCCAACTGTTGTATCAAATTGATAATGTATTTATTGTCCTATTTACTTGATGTCCAATACAGTTGATAGTGCTATTCTACTTTCTACCTGCCTTACAGGACTTTGTTACCAGCATTTCAAGCATTCTGCGAATGTGTTGGTGATCTTGAAATGGGAAAGGTTAGCAATTTTACATGAAACTTTAATTGCTCATTGTAAGCTATAGCTGAGGCCTTATAGTTAAAGATTATAGTGTGATATATGGATTAATAAGTTAAGTATTTTATTTTAGATTTTGGCCAGAGATGGAGAGCGAAATGAAAATGAGAAGTGGATCAATCTTATTGGAGATCTTGCAAGTTGCATCTTTATAAAGAGGCCTAAAGAGGTAACATGATAATACTGTTATCCTGTATTTCAATCCAAAATATACATTGTGGGGTAAAGAGTACTAAATTAATATAAAAAAATTGACATTGGTACTGTCCTTTTTAAAATCCCTTGAGTCCCATGCTCATTTCAAGATGTCACAGCTTGTGTATTACCATTTCTTCATTTGTAATTATTGTTGAAAATTGGTTTAACAAGGGCACGTTTGGTAACGGTAGAGGAATCCTCTCTTTGGAGGATTCCTTGCTGCCGCTGGAATCAGTCTTTCCAAGGTGAGCATTTATGAGGAGAGGAATCATACCGTTCCATTTTGGTTAGCAAAGTAGAATCAGGGATGATTTCTTCAATCCATGTTTGGTAATGATATCAAAACCCAAGAAATAAAAAACTAATGACAGACATTAGTTAAGAAAATCAAATGCATGTTCATCTAAATTAGAATTGTAAATCTAAATCATTGAAGTCTCCAACTACATGATCATAATAGCAATGTTAATCATCCACTCATTATCATCACTGCCGGTTTGGACCATGCATTTTGTTAATGGATGCTTTGTAAAACCTTTTTTTTTTTTTACATCAAGCATAATTTCATTTGTACAAATGTAAAACCTTTGTTATAGAATGAGTTGTAAACCAATTTATTGGAACCATTAACTAATAGCAATAATCTCTATATTTGTTGTTTGGATCTATGAAGCACTTAACCCAAGATCTTGTTAAAAAAAAAACCATCCAGAGCTGAATCCATTCGGTTTATCACAGAGCATTCAATCACTCTGTCATCATCCCCTTTATTTTGCCCAATTAAGAACCCCATGAGACCTGAGATTGTGTTTAGAACAACATCAGCAGAATCACTCACAGAGAGCGGGATGCACAAAGACACCAGACCCTTTCTCCATTTTTTTTTTAGGGGACGATAGAGACAGAGAGTGCTAAAGAGCGAGGGAGAGAGAGAAGGAGAAGCAACCAGCGTTGAGAATCTGTAGATCTATCTAAGCTAGAGGGAGAAGATGAGTTGGGCAAGATCATGAGATTGCAGGTTGGAGCGGCAAGAAAGAGGAGATGAGTTGGGCGAACTTACAGGAATGAGCAATCGAAGAGATTTGGCCAAGAGGGAGGAGATGAGCCGTGCAAGATTCTAGGAATGAACGCTCAGATAGATTTAGGGCAAGAGGAAGGAAATTTTGGCGAGAGTACATGAGTAGGGATCGAAGAGCTCAAGGGCGCTCATCTCGTGCGAAGAAAAGTTCCTTTTATACCCAACCTTTAAAATCAAGGATTTATGGAATCCGATGGGGGGAGGTCAAACCGACAAATTCTGTGCTTTTGTGGTTCCAGCAAATGCGATTCGAAGAAAAATGTGATTCGCCAAACATGAATTTTCCGCGTTATCAAGGAAAGTCGGAGATGAATCCTCAACGACGACTGTTACCAAACATGCCCTAAAGGAATTTTGCACAGCTGATTTCAATTAATTTAAATAAAGTCAAACAATATAAAAAATCTCTGAATAATCCAAATCCCTATGTTCTAACTCAAATTAATAATGTACTAAACATTAACTCAATTGCTAAGCAAAAACTAATTCTTCTGTCACTTATATAAATATTTCTCGTTCTCTCTTCAGCCACGTATGCCAAAATCTACGTGCTGAGCGCCATCCTGATTCATCCCACCTGCAGTAAGATTACCTGAAGGGGGCAACACAACATCAGTATTACTGGTGAATGAATATTCCTAATTACATAAGCAGCATAAAACATAATATTACATGATTTAACATATTTGAATCAATATATTAAATGCCATAAAAATACATCCATATATATATATATCTGTGCCCATGCACCTTACCACGCCTAAAAAGCCCATTGTATACATGTATACCGGTCACTATGACCCTGTCTCATCGGACACGTCCCCTATGGACCAGCGGCTATATTGGCTCGGACACTAAGTCCTGCATCCCACGTCTGGGACCTCACCATCTCATAACAACCACAACTCAATATTATTAACAATTTTCCTCATGTACATATCAATAGTGTGGACCCAACCCTACTAAGTTTAGTGTTTATTGCCCCACTCCAACTCATAATTGGTGTTGTTGGAGTATGGTTGGTCCACCATAAAACAAATATAATATAACATTAAGTAATCTTAATGCATTAAATTAATCACAGTTAAATTGCTCACAGACCCTTAATCACAATTAATTGATCATCTAATCTTAAGTTATCTGTATATAAACTTGATATGATCATCACCTATCAGTCCTGGGCCAAGCCCAATTATACTTGTCATACGTCCATGAACAGATCCAGCTACTGGTTTGTCCACGCCTGAAGGCACACTCATATAACATCCAGTGGGTCCCGCTGGTCTAAATCACAATCAGGTCTACTCTCTAGGGTTACTCAAGTATAGGCTTTACTCTCAATGGATTGGATTCACCACCAGATATCTTTACTGGGCCCCACAAGATTAACAAACACAATTGAAATTAATAAATTATCCTTATGGTTAATAAAATTGAAGTTCCTGGATAACTGGTCAGATGGAGACCAGGCCACATGGGACCACCACCATTGGGATCGTCTCTGAGTCTACTTGAAGATATGGGGTCCTAATCCATGATTGGTTTAGTTAGTGGGTCCCACTACTATTATCTACCAAACTGCCTCATTCACGCCTGCAACATTCCAAGTTTAGTATCCAGTGAGCCCCACTCAACTAAATCAAGATTAGCCTCCTAGGTGAATATCGCCCACTGCTAAACCATCATCCTATTGGATCTGATCCATCATCAGATCATGTTCTGGGGTCCACAAGTCAAAAACAAAATTTACTGTTTCCTGTACACAGTCACGCCTGGCTGCAATGGAATTCCTTGATCAGGGGGTCCCACTGATCCTAATCCAAGATGCCCAAGTCCCCTTTAGTCGACCATGGGTCTCCTACAAGATCGATGTGTGGTCTTGATCATTGATCAAGTCAATAGATGGGTCCCACAACTACAAACGACCATTAAATAACACCCCATCAGGCCTCTGTTTTCCATCGGTTTTGCAGAATTATTTCATATTCTTGCATCCAAATCTATTAACACCATTCCCTTATCTATTAATATGAGATTCAACAATTCTTGCAACACAGAATATACATAACATATGATCCATCAGCTTCTTAATGTCCATTACTCTAACATATGATTTCATAACCAGTAGATCTTCTCAACACAGATTATCCAAATCACATCACAATATCAATCATCTTAATTGATCAACTAGTTAACTAGGAAAATCCACTCACCTTTGATAAACGATCGCTGCCTTTGCAATCTGTGGACGTGAATAGGACATCAATAGCCTTCCCTTCCTTCTCCTGATTAACAACCACAGGACTCTCTCTCAGAATTGTATCCAGTGGAAGAAGAATACCATAATAGGGGTCGTTGGTTTGCTTATGTATATATAGAAGGATGTGTTGTATAAACTTCCTAATCCTAATATATCTCTTATTTCCTCTACTATAGTTGTTATACAACTCCAGTCCCAAAACAAAACGTGGGACACTTTCCAATTTCTAATTCTCCATAATAAGTACTTCTACTAATTCCATAATAAGGAAACAACCCAAAGTACTACCTGGGCCAGACTAATCCTGGGCCCATATAATACAGGATATTACAGGACCCATAGCCAAAGAAGACGCCCACGAGATATTGTTTAGAGATTTGCTTTCCACAAGAAGAGATGACTGAAAGGAGGCTATAACAAAGAAACGAAGGGCTTCTAAAATAGTGTAAAATAGCCGGGACAAGATTTTGATGATGATTCAGCTACTTTGTTTTAACAATACAATTGATGAGGTGTAGGGTTATATCTAGGGCTACCTGGTTGAGGAGCAAGGATCAGTTTATTATGGGTAGATACATGGGATTGGGGGCTAGGGTGCTTTTGATAATATTTGAAGTGAATACCATTAAGATTGTTTTGAGGGAACAAAATAAATTTTCATCATGGGGTCGTCGTGCACCTTTAAAGATACGTTGCTTTGAGTGTATGGTTATATCTAGGGCAACCTCTTTGAATGAAGGGTAGGGATCATTTTTTTAACTTTTTAGACATATGGGTTCGTGTTCAGGTTCTAAGTTTTTTTTTATGTTTGTGTGCAAAGTTATTATGAGGAGGTTAATTTCTTTCAGTAGAGTTGATCTTCTAATTTAGTTATTATTTCTCTATAATGTTCCATTAATCATGCTTGGGTTAGGCTCCCTGGCTATGTTATTCTGGATTTAAACGGTAGCCTCCTTATCAAAGTTTGGATTGTTGTATGATATGCTTTTAGTTCCTCTTGATTCAATCCTTGGAGCTATCTGCATTGACAGTACAGGCATCCAAAATTTCAGCTATCTGTATGGTAGTTCAGTTGACATTTGGTATAAGTTTGATTATTCTATTATTATTGTTGTTGCTTCTGCCTTTTGTTGTTCTTGTTGTTCATGTGGTCTTTTCTCTTTGAACTGACTTGGAGCTGCAGGTCCCACCAATATGTCTAATTTTGACTGAAGCCTTGAATCGAAACCAGAGGCTTCAGAGGGAAGCTGCTGCCGCAGCCTTATCCGAGTTTGTCCGTTATTGGTATGCTCTTCTATTTTAGGTTAACAATCCATTCATGTCTTTTCCTTTTATTATTTATGCTTCAATGGGAATATTGATGTAGCCTCAAACAATTTAGAGTGGGACCCGAAGGAAAAGTGGCTGTACATAACCTAGGAGGACTGAAAAACTTGGTTCCCCACCAAATCACAACTAAAAGCAGAAAAATTGATGCAATCATGGATGCAAGACAGTGCTAAACTGTCTATAATGATCACTGTATAAATGTTAAGAGGTGACTGCACTGCCTTCTTTGTTCACATGGGTGAGCAAATACAAAGTGTTACTCTATGCTTAGCACCGATAGACAAAATCACATATTCACATATGCCAAAAGAAACAGGAATGGTGAAAAAAGGGCTTCTAAGGAGTAATAAAAATGAAAGAACAAATAACTGTTGTTCTCATAAAGCGTCTACTGTGCAAAACTGTATTATTGTCAACCTTGCAATGCTTATATTTTGCAATGAAACACCGAGAAATTTAGAAGATCATAACACCACCTTAGTTGCCTACAATTGTCAACAAGACAACTATTCATGACAAACTTACCAAATAAAGAAAAGCAAATAAAGTAACTGCTGTTGACTGTCATGAAGCCCAGCTGACCACATCTTCCTATATAAATTGACATAAAACCCTAAAAATCTACAAATCTCAATCACTCATCCTACGTCTAACTAGTGGATCTTTAATGCATATGAACCTTTTAATGGAAAAGGCACTAAAAAAGAAAAGAACTAATAAAGTTTCCAAATAAAGGACTGCTTGCTGGTCATGTCCAGAATTCTTCAAACTTAGGCTGATGTGGGGCCCAGACAGTGGGCCATTTGAACTATTGGGTACCACCAGCTTGTACTACACTCATGAGCAACCTTGTGGTGTGGAATCCTACTCAAGTGGGCCAACTGGTTTGGTTGCTGGAACTGTTGCTCAGAATTTACTGTATTTACACAGAAGCCCCTGAATTTTCTGTTCTCTCCAAAATAGTTCCTGTAGTCTTCCAAATTATCAAAACAGTCCCTGATTTTGTATTTTAATGAGTATTTGAGATTGTTTTAGCCCTGCATTTTGATCAAATCTTGTTGTTCCCATCTAAAAGGAAAGCATCTAGCAAAACGAAATCAGTCCAGACCAACCTTACAACATTACATGAAAGCTTCATAAAGTATGGTTAAGGAAGCCATATTCATGCCCAGCCATCAAATAAATATGGATGCACATGTTCATTATATCCAGAATGAGACATTTCCATCAGATTATTGTGGCGTGCTGATGCAGGCCCTAGGGTTAGGGTTTGCGTGGATGCCAAAGCGCGTGTCAAAAAGACACCTCAAATTATCTCCATAGAGATTTCTAACACGAGAAAAACCTCTCCAAGGGAAAATCCCAATTTTACTTAATTCCAAATATGAGATTTTCATCTCTACAATGCAATATAAATAGGCAAAGTAAACTTAGGGCCCAAGACAATCTAATCTAATAATAGAAACTATCTTAATTAAACTAGGAAACCAAATAAATCAGAATGCTAATCCTAATTACAATAAAATTAGGAAGCTACTAAAAAATAAATATCCTTAAAACTATGTTGGGTGGGACCAGTGGTGGAGTGGTAGCCCGTTCTGCACATCTAATTGGGTCACAAAAGGGCCTTTACCTCTCATTCAAGCCGTGAGAGGTACGTCTTAGCAGAACATAGCCCATATGTGTCACATGTGAGCAGTGTGCCCCACATGGGCTTAGATCAAGTTAATGGCACAAGCTATGTTTCCATTAACTTACTTTTGACCTGTTCTTGCCTTTCATTAATGTTTTGTATCCAATTTTACAGTGAAGGGGTTGATTCCTTAATGGAGAAGATGGTTGAAGCAATGTGTTTGCATGTTGCTGATGATTCACCTACCGTGAGACGGCTTTGTCTAAGAGGGCTCGTGCAGGTCCTAACTTTCTTCCACACATAATACACTTGATTGGAGACATTTCTTATTCAATTTCAAGGGCTAAATATCAGGAAGAATTAATTTTCTTATGTTAATTCCATAATGTATCCCTAGCTTGACAGTGTTATTCTCTATTTATAGAATTTTCTATTCCTCAAGTCAAGCTTGAATTTATGGAGAATAGCGGATTTCATATCACAGTTGAGGGCTTAGTTTTTGTTAAGTGATAGTTTGAGGAGCGTTTTAGTTGTTGGAATGTAGGGTTTAAATATTTCAGTCGGAGCGATTTTCCATTTTACATAGTTTGATTTAATTCATGTGTGAACAGAGTCGCTTCATCTTGGGGAAAAATGGTAGAAAATCACATTGGATTCTAATGAGTAAGCCTTGAAGTCGTCTTTTTTTTTTTGATGATGTCTTGAAGTCTTTGATGATGCCATCATGCTAGATTTGGAATTTAAATTCAAGAGCATGATGTATATCTCTGGCATATTTTGCTCTGCAAAAACAAGTAAAATAGATGTTTGATTGTATCCTCTTGTAATTTTGCTTGCAATTTTCAATTTGATCTGTTATTCTTCGCATGGTAGAATGCAACAGGCTGCCCATATTGGCTTAACTTGGCACTATTCCACACTGTGGCATCATAGTCGGTGTAGCCCCGGATCTTGATCGGAAGTGTAGATCAATTTCCAAGAGATTGATCGAATCTAAAAGGATTCTAGCCCTAGGGCACAACACAAACTATAATAGAAGAAAACGCACGATCACTGGTAACTGGAATTAATTGAATGAAGCATAAGCATTACAATGGGGCTCCTCTGAATATATAGAGTAGCATTGTTTCTAGGCCTGTCAATGGGACGGGTTGAAACGGGTAGAAAGCCCGGCCCGGCCCGGCCCAAGCCCGAAAATACAGGGCTTTATAAAAAAATTTGAGCCCAGAGGGTTGGGCTTGGTCAATGATTTTAAAGCCCGACCAAAATAGGACTGGGACTGGGCAGAGGATGCCCAGCCCGTTTAGGCCCGACCCGGCCCGCTCCAAGTTAATTTTGATAAAAAAATTATATTACCTAAACTGCCCCTCACTAACAGTAAAAAAACGGCTAGTTAGAAGGGGCATTCTTGTAACTGCGCCCTCCATCTTTTTTATAAGACGATGCAATGGGGAACCCTAAAAAATCTCACACTCAATCGCTCTTAGCTCTCTGCCTCTTCTGCTCTCGGTCACAGTTCTCTACTCTCGTCGTCACGGCGAGCCCTCTCATCGTCTCACAACGTACGCACGCTGACGCTGCCAGCTGCCCCTCTCGCACTGTCACACGCAGTGTTGAAGCTGCCTCCCTCCCTGTCCCTCTTTTTTTTCCCTCCCTCGCCCAGTTGTCGCCCTTTGCCCTCTCTCACCGTCACCCTCCCTACATTTCCCCTATTCTCTATTTCTATCTTTCTTCTTCTCCATCTTCCTTTTTTTTATCTCTCAGTCTATGCTCAGTATTTCTATTCACGGGCTAACGTCTCATAGATACTGCTCAAGGTAAATTTGTTACCTTTTTTACTTCTCTTAATTTGTGATTGCATAGTTGAGCAATGAAAATCTGAATCAATTAGATTTTCTTTGTTTTTCGTTTTGCCCATGGTCCCAAGTCCGGAAAAAGGAGGAGGGTTTAAAGTCCGGTTCATACTAGGTGTCTGGTGACAGTAGGAATAATTAGAGAATGTTTTGCTTATCTCCAGGATCGGGCTAAGCCCAGGCCCGGCCCTGTCCCAGCTCGGGCCCGTACGGGACGGGATCAGATGTAGGCCCGTTCAATTTAGGGCCGGGATTGGACAACACTTGGCAGGCCCGTCCTATTTTCGGGACGGGATTGGACAACCCAAGCCCAGGCCCGGCCCGTCCCATTGACAGGCCTAATTGCTTCTTAATAACCAAGACATTCTAAAATAATGAACTATCTAATCTTAATCAAAATAGAAATTAGAAAGCAATCCTATTAAGCAACTCTAGTAAGTTAGAGACTATCTATACTAATGATAGGGATCTCAAAATCAAAGATCATGTGGACCCCATCAAGTGTGTGCATCAGGGCTTGTGAGTCCTGGTCTTGGATCGGGCTGCATCAATAGTCATCCTTGAAACTTCTTGAAATCCGGTGATGTTAGAATTGGAGTAGTTTTTGAACTTCTTAACATCATCAAATCTCCTGTGCTGATACTAGGCACATGATGTGTGCTCTTCCTATTGTCTTATTTGGCCACCATTTATGGACCATCGGTCCCACAATGGATCCACATGAATTAGAGGTACGATTTCCCTTTTCATTTTAACTACCAATCCTGAAAGTCTTCTGCTAGAACTCTCACATGGTCCTCACAATCTTGGTCCACTTGGTCTGCACCAGAAAATTATACTTTTCTGTACATGCTTGATATGCCTTGGAACAAATTTTGTTCGCAAATGTCTATTTGTCAAGTTTTCATGCATCCAGTGCTTTCATTAATAAGCCATGGTCGTACTTGTTTAACCATAAACAATAAGAAAGTTGCACATACTGAGTAGTGTTTTCTATTACTTAAGTTTCTGCAGAAAATATCACCCCTCTTGTGGAGATGCAGTTTGAACCACAAAAAAGTTAAAAAGTTATGAACAGTCTGCTTTGTTAGTTTTCAGAAAAAGATTATCAAATAAATGAAGAGTCGATGGCATGCATCATATCATAATACTAGTCCTCAGGCTTTCCACATCATAATACTGGTACTCAGGCTTTCTACCATGTGCAACAGAAGCATTATAATTTTGTGAATGGCAGTTTCAAAATTCCTCTTAAGACTTTAGAGTGTGAATACTGAATTGAGTGAAATTGGTAGATGGTTGTTCATTTTACCCCACTTGACCCCCTCTCTCCCCCTATTAATGATGCCCTGGTAGGTTCTGTTTTCACTTTGATTTGTTGTAGCTTATTTTGTTTTATCTATGTTTGGACTCACACACTCACTCACGCACCCATGTCCTTTACCAGATGAGCTACTGCTTGGGACATTGGTTGTGGCTTATTGACTTAAATTCATCTTTTATCTGATGTCTTTTTCGTGATCTTTGTTCACTTCATGTTTGTTTCTTGCTAAACTTCATTGCAGATACCATCCCACACTATGCATCAATACAATACTCAAGTTCTTGGGGTAATAGTTGCTTTGCTTGAGGATCCTGATGAAGTAGTCCAATTAACTGCAGTTCAATGCTTACTAACAGTGAGTTTCCACTGGATACCAAACTCTTTTTAACATATTTTGCTTGGAAAATTGAACTAATGCTGTATTAGATTGGTCCTCACATTTTCCATTATCTAACAGTTCATGGCATGTTATAAATTCATGTGGTAGGTTCTTGAGTTATCACCAAAAGAAGCTGTGGATCCTCTTCTATTAAACCTTTGTCTACGATTAAGGAATCTCCAAGTGAGCCCTTCTACTTTCTACTGGCTGTGGTTAGATTCAGGGTTTTCTTCTTAGCATTAGCGCATCAATTTCTAGCTTCGATATTTACTTTTAAACTTATCACCTTTTTGGTCCCAATTAGTACTAGCTTTCTTATGGTAACATATCAAGAGTGTAGCAATGGTGGTTGTCATGTTGTATAGGACCACCAAAGTAGCCATAATATTATCTTTCTACTGAACTAAGCTAACGTGCCATCCTCAATGTTTATTTATTTATCTGGTAAAGGCATTCAAAGAGGCATTTTTTCCCTATCTTGTAGCCATCTTCTTTCTTTTTTTGAGATTTTAGGTTTCAAACAAGACCATCAGCATGCCCCTTATTAACAAATAGTAGAACAATAAAACAAACTGAGAAGTTGGATCAAAGTAATTTCAAATTGTTAGATCTTTGGTACTCTCTCAAAGAACACTTTAACATTGAAATCAAAATCTTTTGAACACTTTGAGATGGCTTTGCTGAATTTTTTCATTGTAATCTAATTTGCCAAACTGAGAAGTTGGATTGAAGTACTTTCAAATGGTTAGAGCTTTAGCTTTGCTACTCTCTGGAAACACTTTACACTTAAATCTAATTTATCGTAATCTAATTTGAACACTTTGCAAAATTCATTAATTGTAATCTAATTTACCAGTTTTGTGAGTTAGTTTTTGTATTCTTGTAGCTATCTGTGGCTGCAATGTAGGGTTACTCTTTCTTTCAACAACAGATGTCTTACTATCTCCAGTCACCCATTATAATTTTAGTACAGCAACTTGAAGTAGGAAATATGGAAGAACTAATATAGAAAGCTCTAGAATAAGGTAGAAATCTTATAAGAAGCCATTCCTGACTTGTCTAAACAGTGTAACCAGAGTAGGCTCCTCTCAGCTTCACATTTGAAAGAAAATTGAGCAAAAACATGCTGGTCAATGGGGGATGTGGTTTTTATATGTGGTGACAATAAAGACAGCCCTAGTATGAAGCTAGGCTGTTTATCAAGTACAAAACCTGTTGGAAATGTTTTAATCCAGACCTTATATAATCAAGAGAGAAAAGATTACCTACTACTTCAGTAAAATGGATTCTAAGAAAATCAAATGAGGAAACCAATATCGCTTAAGGGTGGCATGAGCTGCTGCTTGTCTCCAGCTGTGACTGGCTACACCTGGCTAGGCTTATTGTGAGGCCAATGGGTCTGGGTGAAAGGACTGTGAGGCCCCTTTGGTCTCTTGTACAGTCAGGGATGGCTCCAAGACCCAAGCCCCTTTAACTCGGTTACTTGGCCGTATATAGCTAAGCCAGTGCATCGGTCCATTGAGTTGGCCTCTCTGAATTGCCAAAGCATGAATCTGTTTTATCAATATTATCGAAACATTCTGTCGCCTCTCGTCATTCTAAACTGGGAACCATAGCCGTTTTTGTTAGTGATCTTTCTGCGCTGGGGATACAACCCTTGCTGGGGAAGGCATTGATCACCACTTACTCTAAAAGCTTAACCTTTTAGAGAACGGCATAACAATGTATACAAAGTGTTCAACCCCCACTCTTCGTGGGACAATACAGGGCAAGAAGGCAACACAAGCACAACCCCTGTGATTTGACACTCAACCTCCTGCTCTGATACCATGTTGAAAACCAGTTACTCTAAAAGCTTAAAGTTGTTAGAGAATGATGTGACAATGTATATCAAGTGTTAAACACCCCTTGCACATGCAAGCTCAGCACAGGAACATACGCACACAACACTCTCCGTGGGAGAACACAAGGCACCAAGGCAGCACAAACTCAGCTGCATGGGAACATACACATAAAACACCCTCCATGGAAGAATATAGGGCACAAAAGCAGCACAAACACACAGAGGGAGGGTGTTTAACACTTTGATATACATTGTTACGCCATTCTCTAACAGAAAGACCATTAGTATTACACTGACAACCATAATGCATTCTGACATTCAATAGCACCGATTTCATTACATATTTATGCTTACAAATGAGAATAGGATCTATAAACTGAAATTACGTTTCCAATTTCCAAGAGTTTTCTGGCTAATGAACCCATTAAACTTCAATCCTAGAACATTGGGCTTTGGATTTCCAACATTTGTAGATGCAGAACTTTGTGAAGGCTGTTTGATTGGTGTTTGAAGTTCTTGTAATTCACATGCTTCAACAAAGTTACTTTGATCAATGTCATGAACATGGAATGCTTCTTAGTTTTCCAATTTCTAAATTTACTCGGTGGGGAACAGACCAGCATGAATGTGAAGATGCGAGCTAATGCCTTTGCATCATTTGGAGCACTAAGCAACTACGGTATTGGTGTACAACAGGATGCCTTTCTTGAGCAGGTATTTTCCTTGTAGACATTGAGTGTTGAAATCCATAATGATGGGGATGTTCCGTTTTTAGTTTTAAGTTCAGACTACTAGATAGGATGCTTTTGGTGTTTTCCATCATTTGTCATCTTCTATGATGCCCAGATACGGATATGGATACAGATACGGGGATCGGGGATACAACTCCTCACTTTTGAAAATCTAGGACACGGATACTGCTATGGGTTTCCTAATTTCTTCTTTGGATCACTTTTGAATTAATCAAATTATCATTGTTTTAGTCCCTTTCTAGCAATTTTTATGGTGAGAAGTAAAAATATTAAAAGAACTATATCAAATAATGGACTTTAAGTAGGATATGTTAAACTTGTTCCCTAGAATTATCGTGCAGTATTAGATATCAATACAAGTGTCGTATCGGTCTGATACGGATACGTTGGGCTTGTACAAGTATCTGGGTATCATAGGTCATCTTTATTCTGTTATGATTGCATATTTTACAAATGATTTTCTCAACATGCAGTACATTCTTTGTGTGTGGGCAATGTATCAAAATCATGGAAGAAAATATCGGCCGATACGAAGCGTATCGGCCGATATATCGGCCGTATCGGCCTTGGCCGATACGATACAGGGAATTTATCGGCGATACGGGCGTATCGCACCCGTATCGGCCGATACGGGACTTTTTAGGGTTTTTTACCCTTGCCTTTGTTCTCTTCCCCTCTATAGTTTCCATTTTCACTTCTTTGTGGTCCCAAATGTCTCCCAAATCCCTCTCTTCAAGATATTTTGCCACCAAATCACCAACAAACCATTATTGAAAGAGATCTAAAGATTCAAAAGTCAAAACAAGATTCTTCATTAAGGTATATGTGATTTATTTTTTCAACTTTTGAGATGATCATTTCATTTATCACTCTCTAACTACTATGAATCACAACATAATGGCATCATTGTGTTGTTTTATTGTAGATTCATGCTTCCTTTTGATCTTACATGCATATCTTTTGTTTTTTTTTTATATATTGTTATTTTTATTTTCGGATTTATGTTATTTTAAAAAAAAAAACATTATCACTTATGGAAAACTCATGAAACAACTTGAAAATAGCTTCATATTGTTAGATCTATGTTTCCCATAGATCACTTTATAGTTCATTCACTTGATTGAATTTAAACCTTGAATGCTAAAGGTAGTGAAGTATTGATATTTGATTGTTCAATGTTCAGTTGTTCACTAATGAGTATTGAGTAATGAGTAATGACCTAACTCTTAAGAATTTCTTATGCCTTTATTTCATGTTCTAATTTTTTTTTAATGAGCTTTTCATTACTTTTTAAGTTAACATGACTAAGAAACATGAATACATGTGAAAAAACTAATCATTACTATTATTTTCTATTTATACAGCGATACAGGACCTCATATATTGAGGGCACCGATACGCCCCCTTATCTTACTTACTTTTGCAAAAGAACCACATTTTCTTTCATTTTACAATTTTCTGGATTTTCTGGAATTTTTTCAGATTTGTTTGGCGATTTTTTAAAATCGCACCGCTACGCCGATACGTATCCCCGATACGCTACGTATCGCCCGCTTCGTATCGGTTTGGCGGCGGGCCGCTACGCCCGCCGATACCGATATTTTCATCTATGATCAAAATAATGCAATGTTGGAGTTAGAAAACAAGTCTCAGAAAAATAGAGATCATCACTTGTTATTTGTCTCAAAACGAGAATAGAAGATATTAATCATTTGGTGTTATTCATTTAACGAAATAAAATTTGTACATACTGTGCCAGGTTTACACCCGCACACAAGTAGAAAGAAATGCTTATTCCTCTCTCAAACTAATTCACATCTGAAGTAAACAGTAAGAGCTATGTGAGTAAGAAATTGGGAGTGAGTGACTGTATGCAACTTCTATAGAGATCTTTAGTTCGACATAGGCCGTTGTTTTTTGAGCTGTTTGTGCGATGACGCCAAGCCAATTGGCATTCAATTTCGACATGTTCTTTTCATTTATGGGAACATTGTCTTCTTTTTTTTCCTTTTCTTTTTTTATCGGTAAGTTGAAATTATATTAAAAATGAAGACAAACTGCAACCAAACACCAACAAAGAATAGAACAAGAGAGTGCGGGTATGAGAGCGATATACTGCACTCCAAGAACGCTACAAAACGAAATCCCCACTACGAGGTAAGATCCATGAATCAACCGAATCTTTTCTAAGCTCATGTTGTTGAAGTCAATAGTTATCGGTGAAAGAGAAATCAAAGACCTATCCTATGGAAGCCAATCCAACCAAGCGAGTGCAGTATTAGTGTTGGTTGATGTTTTGCTTCAACCATATGTTAAGAAACAATTATTGCTTGTGTTTCCATGAGATGCCAGGATGTTAATGTAGAACTTGACAAACCGGTAGTCAGTAAACGCTCTAAGATATTTCGCTTCAACAGTATATTGAGAAACAATTATGGCTTGTGTTTCCATGAGATGCCAGGATGTGAATGTAGAACACAACGAACCAGTAGTCAGTAAATGCTCTAAGATCCATAGAAAAACTAGAAGAAAAGATGCGGTTTGTTCTGTTTTTCAAGTTCCTTATGTGACAATGTCATTGAGGTTTGGAGAGCCAGTTCTTTTCATGGATGTGGTTTGGTGCTTTGGAATCCTATATGTGGGCTTTTGGATAGGATTTTTAAATCATTCAGTGGGGATCTATAAAGGATATTATTGCTGCAACAACTTCGAGAACAGGTAAATGAGCATTTGCTCAAAAGGAATTTGAAATTCTGAGTCTTGACAACATTATTAATTTATGGAAAGAGTTGTTTTTTCACAGAAAAGAGGGTGGAAACTTGGTGTCTCTTGAAGGTTATTCAAAAAATGTGGATGGGGCTGCTTGTGGAAAAATGGGTTCGGCAGGTTTTAATTTGGCTAAATTTTATATCTTTGGCTTCAGTAGAGATCAGGGCCTTGGTGTCTTGCAAATATCAGAGGAATTATGGGTACATATAAAAGATTTGGTTTTTCATTCATGTTCCTCTCAAGACTTTTATAGCTGATAGACCTTTGGAAGACTGGCAATTGGTGAACCTATGTTTTTTCTTTTCAGTTTTGCCATATAAACTTTCCCTTTTTTCATGAGTAAAAGAAATCAGGTGATATGATACGAGGCTGTGCTAGGTTTCAATATGATATAAGATGATCCTTTATCATCCTTACTAGATGAGGGCTCCTGTTTAGAGGCAAAAAATGTAGCAATAAGAACAATCCATCTGTCGTTGAATTGGATCAAGATTTTGGTGGGTAGGAAGGATGATGGATCTCTATGTGAAGGATGCTACTGTTGGTGTTGGAGTTGATGATTGGTGCTCCATTTCTGACCGAGATGGGAACGTCTTGTCAGTTTCTTTCGAGCAATCCTCACGTGATGATGTGGAAGGGTGCCGTTGAGTGGAGAGCTGTCACAACCCAAATTCCGCGGCCCTATCGGATTTCCGGATCGTGATAATTTGGCAACATTCACTACACATTCATTGAATAACTTCCACAAGGAATTAGGCATTTAGATCAAACTATGATTTCAATTAACTTATAAAAGTCAAACAACATAAAAAATCACTAAATAAGAAAATTTCCCATGTTCTGACTCAAATCAATGATGTTTTAAAACATTGAATAAAATTTCCTAAACAAGCATAATCCCTCTATCAATTAATTGAGTTTTTCCCGCTCTCTCTCTTTAGTCATGCATGACGAAGTCTATGGGCTGAACGTCGTTCTGCTCTGACCCACCCGCAACATGATTACCTGAAGGGAGCAACACAAAATTAGTAACACTGGTGAATGGATTTTCCTAATTATCCAAATAGCATAGAACATAACATCAAATAAAACGTACAAGTCTAGATTAACAAGTCAAGTACAATTAAAAGTCCATCCATTTACATATTTGTGTCCCATGCACATTACAATGCCACCAAGGCTAATCATACACGTCTACCGGCCACCCTGGCCTTGTCTCATCATCCATGTCCACCAAGGACCAGCAAATCTAACGGCCACCATGGCCAAAATCCATCAATCATCCGGACACCAAGTCCAACATCCCATAGCTAGGATCCAGGGTTCATTATGTCATAACCTCATAACAAGTATAACTCGGTATTATTAATAACTTACCCAACAGCAGTGTGGATCCAACCCGTACACAGTTCACTGGTTGTTGCCCCACTTCTAATCATAATTGGTATTGATTGGTATAGGGGTGGCCCACTATATTATAAACACAACATTACACAACATTAATTAATCACAGTTAATTAATCACAGTCCATATAATCAATCACCTAAAACCTTAAGTAATCTGGATGTAAGGGTTATATGGTCATTACATGTCAAGTCCATGGATGTCCCCAATTTATAGACTCCTTCCGTCCACCTCCACATACACAGAACTAGAAAACCAATGGTTCACGCCTGAGAACCCTCTAATGAAAAATACAGTGGGTCCCACTTGGCTAATCCAAGATCAGACCTCAAGTTCAAGGTCACCCAAGGGTCAACCCTCAACTCATTGGCTCTGATCCATCATCAAATCATATCCTGGGGGCCACAAGTCAAAGCTGATTTCTGATACTTTTTGCACTAAGCCACGCTTGGGATTTCTTTGAATCTATTGGACAGTGGGTCCCACTGATCCAAACCCAGATGTCCTTGGTCTCTATGGCCGCCCAGGGGCCCCACACCTGATGACCGGAACTGATTTCCAATCATGTGGCCAGATGGGTTCCAGTAGGGCCTAACAACATGTTGTCATAGAATTTGTGACAGACACCTTCCTTGCATTATGGTGATTGGATGAAGGCCCAGGTGGGGTCCACTCTCCATGGGTCCTCCACCTTAAGGGTCGCCCATGGTCCCCCTCATGGATCCCTGGACCGGATCTCTCATCTGGTAGGCCATGGGATCCCACAACCCCTTAAGGTCAATCCTTGTCATTGACGACAAGCCTCTGGGTTCTGTGTATTGCACAAAACCTTAGCATTTCAATGAGAAACAAGAGTTAACAACTCCATAGGAGTTATACTCTTCACAGTCCAGATGTTATAAGACTCTCAAAAGACTTTCTATGTAACCCATAGATACAGGAACCATTACAGTGATTGCTGTAATTCCAATTCAATAGGATCATACACCATCACCAGTCTTCTGATTAAAGCATCTAGATATTTAGGAAGATACACTCACCTTCGGTATGTGATCATTGCATTCGCGATGTGAGGGCACGAGTAGGACATCCGCTGATCGCCTTCTCACCGATTGTCTTCTTCTTCCCCTGGATTCCGGTCACAAAGCTCTCTCAGATTTCTTTTTCTCAAGATGGAGAACAGAATACTAACATAAAGGTCGTTGGTTTATTTATATATACATAGATGAGGTAGAGTCCTGGTCTTTCTCTAACTGGACATAGAGTCATATCCAATCTCCTCATATACACATCACTCCTAATAAGAATTGTTATACAACTCCTTTTCTCATCCAATTACAATTCTCGTGTGGCTCTACTAATCTAATAGGAGTTTAAAACAGCCAAACAACCAAAGTTCTGAGGGTCCCACTTGGGCCCTATCTTCCTAGGACTCACGTGATCCAGGATATTACAAGAGGACTTCTGCCATATCCTTTGGTAGCTAGTGTGGTAGGGCTGACTCGGGTGGACAAGGGTCTAATTTTACCTACTTGACCCCTTAGGAATGACTCCAAAATAACATGAGGACCTCAATTGGCAAGTTACCGATTGTTGGAGGTTGGTTATATCAAGAAGAGCATGAGTCCTTGCGCTATGCCAGCTCTTCTGACACGTTTGAAAGATGGGCTGTGGAGAATGTGCATTGACAGTAGAACAATTAATACAGTCTCTATTAAGTATTGGTTCCTTGATTCCACATCTGGATGATATGCCCAACATGCTAAAGGGTGCTAAAATTTTTGCTAAGGTGAATCTTAGGAGTGGTTATCATCAGATACATATAAGGCCCGAGGATGAATGGAAGACCGCATTTAAAACAAGGTAGGGATTGTATGAATGGCTAGTTATGTCTTTAGGTTTGACGAATGCACCTATCACTTTCATGAGAGGGATAAATCAGGTGCTTCGGTCCTTCATTGGGAGGTTTGTAGTGGTCTCTTAGGTAACATCCTAGTTTATAACATGATTTTTTCCACCCACATCAAACACCTTCAGTAACAATTTGGAGTGCTATGACGGGAGACATTGTTTCTAATCCCAAAAAGTGTAGTTATCACCAACGAAGTGATATTTCCGAGGTATGTGGAGTCAACGGAGGGTGTCATGGTTGATGAAGAGAAGATTCAGGTCATTAGGGATTGGCCGGCACCTTCCAATATTCATGAAGTTAGGAATTTTCATGGATTGGCTACTTTTTTTTTTGGTAAACAATAGAAACATTTTTTCCTTTTTCTTTTAGTTAAAATAGAGACTTACATTAAACCCAAAATAGAAGAACAAGGCCCATTACAGAAAGTTATAAAACTAATGATCACTTACAGGATTGGGTACATTTTATCAGCAGTTCGTGAGAAACTTTCGGATTGTTTCAAGTAGGGTCTGTTTGAGTGGACTAAGGCAGTATATGAGACTAAGGCTGTAGACGAGGGCTTTGAGAAGATTAAGAAGTTAACAAGGGCTCCTATGCTGTCACTAGTAGATTTCAATAAAGTGTTCCAGGTGGACTATGATGCATCACATATTGGCATGAGTGCGATGTTGAGTCAAGAGGACAAACCCTTGGCATTCTACTGTGAGAAATTGAGCCGGGCCCGGACTACATATTCCACATATGATATTGAGTTCTATATATACATTTTTTCTACTATTTGATACAGCGAGAGTTTGTCCTATACTCGGACATGAGGCAGCCGAGTACCTCTAAGGACAGCAAAAATTAAACTGACAACATGCGAGATGGGTGGCCTTTTTGCAAGAGTTCGCTTTTACTCTTAAGCACAAGTTACGGATGCATACAAAGTGGCTGATGCATTAAGCCCCAAAACTTCTCTTCTCACTACCTTGTGAGTGAGGGTTGTTGGATTTGATCTTTTCCCCGAGATGTTTGTTGATGATGCAGACTTAGGACAGATATGGTCAGACGGGCAAGGTGGTACACAGGTGAGTGTTTCATACATGATCGTTTTCTTTCTAGGGGGTTTGATGATGAAAAGACAGTTGCTTTAGTTGAGGAAAGTTGCAACTGGTCGAGATTGCTGCGATACACGTCATGATTTATGGAGAAGTGTTGGATTTGATAGATGGCTAAGGGACATATTCAGAACACTAGTTAGGATTCTCCTCATCTAGTACTAAAAGCACCTTGGGAGGACATTAGCATGAACTTCATGTTGGTCTTCTAGAAAATCAATTATGTATGGAATATGGATTCAAATTTTGTTATGGTAGGCAGGTTCTTGAAGATGGTGCATTTCATTCCTTGCCAAAAGACTTCCAACATTCAGAGGAGGTATATTATGTCACTTCCAATCCGACTTTGTCACACACAGGCTCATTCAGTGATTCTTTGACTCGGGTACTTCACATGTAGCAATTCTTTATTTCAGAGAGGTGATTTGTCTACATGGCACTCTGAAGACGGTCACTTCGGATTGAGATACTCCGATTTATGAGCCATTTTAGGTGAATGTTGTGAAAATAGCTTGGATTGATCTTCGCTTTAACAGTGCCTATCATCTATAGAATGATGGACAAACAGAGGTGGTCAATTGTGAAGCCTAAGAAATCTCGTGCTGCTTAATCATGAAGAGGCCATGATCATGGGATCAGATTCTTCCTCACAGGGTCACACATACTATAGCTCCAAGAATCGCTCAACCCAATTAAACCCATTTAAAGTTGTGTAAGGCACCAACATGTCTAATGTATTCGATCTCACACCCATGGACAGGCCAGGATGAATTAATGATGGTTTATAAGTTGTGGCACGAAATGTGAAGGCCATTTATGAACAGGTCAGGAAGCAGGCTGAAGCAAGCAATTTCAGATACAAAGTTGATACGGATTATAGTGGCCAACAATATTTTGTAGAGGGGGATCTTGTCTAGCTCTTCCTTCGCAGGAGCATTTTCCTGTTGGTACCTACAACAAGCTAAAGGAAGGAAAACATTGGATCATGTAGGATTGTTTGTCAAGTTGCTGCTATGCTTATCAAATCAAGTTGCCCGCGCATGTGATGACATTCGATGTTTTCAACATTGTTGATTTGACTTCATATTATGGAGAGACTCCGACAATAGAGACATTTGATGCATATGGGGGTTCAAACTCCTGTTTGAGTTCTTCTGAACCAAGGAAGACTGATGAACATATGGCCATGATCACATCTTATTGATTGTCGACGAGTTCATGGAGAGATTGGATTACATGTGGGACTTTAGCAAGTTCAACAATGTAGGCCCTGATGAAACCAGCCCAAATAGGGCCCACCTGGCCCCAATTTAGCCAAACAACCCAACTGGATTTGTCTACCCAGCCAAGGCGACTCAGCTAGCATGGCTCCTTGGTCCAACACACCTGCCACGTGGACCTTCTAACCCATATTTGTATTTGCTAGTGTAATTACCCACTCTAGTAGTACTCTTACAGATTGTTTGGTCAGGGATGGTGCTACAGAATTGTTCCTTTTAACTCTTCTATTGATGATCTTGCGTTCGGTATAAACTGTATAACGCTCTGATACCATCACTCTTTTAGTGGAGTTTCTAGTGGCACCACCCACTTTGAGTAGTTAATGACCTTTTGATTTCTTAGAGAGTTGTAATCAGTTACAAATGGATGGTTGTGTTTAAGTTAGGTAGTTAATAGGATTCTAAGTAGTTTTCATTTTCAACAATATCTAAAGGTTGTAACTTGTTAGAGAGCAATTGGTAGTCATGTTTTATGTGATATTTTCCAAATTCCGAAAGACCCCTTGAGGTGCTTAGTCTTATCCATTAAGGATCAAAATGGCGGTTGTGGCGGGTGTAGTGGCTAACAGCCAAAATGCTATGTAGCGGTAGCGATGATTTGTAGTAGCATAGCGGTGTGAATCGAAAAGTCGGTCAAAAACTTAAAAAAAGAAACCAAAAAATTCCAAAATATTGGGAAATGTTAGAATTTGATGTTTTTTTTTCTTATAGTAACTAAGATAGGGGGTTGTAGCGGTCCCTTTAGTGCATAGAGGTTCTGTATTGTTGAATGATTATAAAACAACAATGTTTATATATTTTTTTACATGTTTTCATGTTAGTCAATCTAAGTTAGAAACTATTATGCATTTCTAAATTCATAATTCATAAGCAATTTAGTGTAACTATACATAACATAGAATAAATAAATAAATTATAAAGTAATGCTCTAATAAAGCCTAAAGTTCAAACCAAGTGGCGAATTAACTTCCATTAAATACAAACAATGTACTTTTGTTGAGAGTTGAGAAAAGAATAGTTCTACTAGTAGCAAAGGGGGTGTCTACCATGATATACCTAGAGAAGAGCCCTTGAAAGACTTTGTATTGGCTTCAATTCAGGGAAATCTTGTGCTTTCAATGTTCTTTTAAGCTTGGAAGGGTAGAAGAGTTGCATAGAAATGTTGCTTGGAGAGAAGAAAAGAAAAAAAGGCCCTATTATGTGTTTTAAGAATTATGCAAAGTAGATGCCAGTCACGCTACATAACGAGTTGGTATAAATTGGTTGCTTCACCCGATATAGCGGCGTAGCGGCCGCTATTGTGATTCATGTTCTCCATTGAATTGAGCTCATCTCTCTTTGCATTGAAGCCTACCACGGTAGTTTGCTAGTCTATTTGGTAAGTACTTTGCCGATATTTTACTTGTTTCTTCCCGGATTTCTGTGATTGAAGATCGTTGGTGTGGTTTGGGCCATGACCCATGAATCGATCAATTTCAGCAATTGTCCGCTTAGTCTCTCTTGTAGTTATTTCCAAGGCGACTGGTTTGAGAATAGCTAGTGGGTTTCAATCAAAAAGGATTTTGGGACTTTCTTTTGATAGTATTTTCCATCATTGGAAAGCATCCATTAAGTGTCTGTGTGACCCTAAGAAGGAGAAAGTGGTTGTGTGGTGGTCTCCTCTGTTTGGTCTATTGACGCTAGAAGTTGATGGTGCAGCTAACAGCTGGGTTAGCATGAAATTGGCAGTGTGCTTTATTCATGTTTTCTAAACTTGTGGGTGTTGAAGAGTCTAGGCAGAGGTATTGGCTGTTTTGGAAGCCTTTCAGATTTTCTTTTGATCAGTCCAAGGCATGTTGATTGTAAAAGAGTGATTCATCTAATGCCTTGTCATGGGTTTCTTCGGATCGGGGTCTCTGGATTTCATTTTATTTCAGTGAGATAAAAAATCTTTGGCTTCATCAATTCATGTGGACTGTCGTCATGTTGGTCGAATGGAAAATGGCTTGGTGGACATTTCAGTGAAGCAAGGGGTGCCTAGAGTTTCGCTTTGTATGCTCTGGTCATGTAATTTTGTTTATTGATGGAGCATATAAGGCTTTTATACCATTCTCTTTGTTTCCTTCCTTTTGTTTGCTGTTGTACTTAATTCTCTTATTATTAGAATTTTACTGTCTCCTTTCAATAAAACCTAGATGCCTCAAATGGAAGGCAACACTCTTAGAATTTTATTGTCACCTTTCGATAAAAACTAGGTGCTTCAAATTAAAGGAAACACTCTCCTATCCACACCAAGGAAAAAGAAAAAGGAATATGATGGCTTTATAACTTCTGCTCTTGCTTCTTTTATGATGACGTTAAACAGTAACAATCAAGTCAATGCGGTCTTGTTCAGTTCTCATTTTGTTTCTTGCCTGCAGAAACGGTTACAAACACATTCATGGTGTTGTATGTCACCCATTTGTTGTCCATTACTTTACTAGATACAAAACACATGAAGGTGTCGATCACTGTGAGGGCCCTTTTACATAAGCTGACTGTGCTAATTGCATTTGCTTGTGCTTTTGCAGGTAAATGCTACTTTTCCACGCCTGATCCTCCATGTTCATGATGATGACTCTGGCGTACGCCAAGCTTGCCGGGTAGGTTTTATGCCATTTTTCTATTATGCGAATTATATTTTAAAGGCATCTTATACAGTTCAATACTTCAATGTCAACAGAATACACTTCGAAGAATTGCCACCTTTGTAGGAGTGGATGGTTTATCTTCTCTTTTCAACACACACTCTTTCAATTCTGATCACCGGTATACCTCTGAAGTTTTGTATTTATATCATTTTTTTTTTTCACTTTCACATGATTTTAACCTGGGAGATCGTTCTTGTTTATTCAGAAGCGACTATGAGGACTTCATTAAGAATGTTACAAGGTTACTTTGTCAAAACTTCTCGAATAGAACCGATGCTTACATGGCCTTGGCAATTCAGGTTTGCACCTTTTCACTTTTTCCGAGGGAAAACCTTAAATAGTAGCTGTGAACAACTGAAACCATCATAGTCATCATCATCAGTTTGTGAAAGCCTTATGCCATCAACCTGGGGTCAGCTTTTTAAGTCTTAGTCTTTAGGGTTGTGTTCTCTAACAGTGTGTTTCTTCATTTCGTTCTCTTAGTTGCAACACTTTGGTGCTTCAAACAGGGGGATATGGGCAAACCATCTTTGCTGACATGCCTTGATTTTCCCTCGAGGATATCCCTTGAAGAAGTTACATCTAAAAATATACAGAGTTTGTTGAGAACAGGAATAGGATATCATATCAGTATTTGTTGAGAACTGGATACCAGTATCTGGTCCTTGTCCCAGATTTTTAGATGGGAAATGGACAAAGATATTTGGAAATTGGGTATTGTAGCTCCTTTTCCCCGATTGGTTCCCACTAGTATCCTTTATCTTCACACAAACAGCATACGATATCTTTGCTCATCCCTCCAGTTGTTCCATAGTTGCACCGAGATGCCAGACAGTTTTTCTTTCCTTTCCTTTAGTTTCTTTTTGAAAATTAACAAAGGTATCATTTATCAGCAAAACGAATGTTTATCTAGGAGATGGGGACATCTGAGAAATGTAAGATGGAACAACACAATAAAGCCAATAGAGTACACTAATAAGTTAATGCACAATTAGAATATCATCCTTTTAGCTCTTATTTGGCGATGGCGCCCGACGTGATCTCATTGTGGTACTTAAATATTCAAAATTTTACCCAATCCCTCTCTACACTGGCAACCACTTAACTTCCACCTGATATATTCCCTTTTTTGTTTTACTGAGTTTTGAACAATTTGACTCTCAATCCATCCTCTGGAGTCTAGCGTAACATTTACTTGATTTCTTGTCTAACTGGTTGCAAGCGAGTCTCAGGTCAAAGAACTTCATTTTGAATATTTGTCAAGTTCATAATCATGGCAAATAAATTACGTTTCACTTCAAATCTTTACATAGTTTTTATATTTGTTAATGTCCCTTCATATATTTTTCTGTAATAGTTATAATATCCCAGAAATTTGATTTCATTTTGAATATTTGACATCAAGTTCATTATCATGGCAAATAAATAACAGCGCACTTTGAATCTTTACATAGTATTTAAATTCGTTATTGCCCCTTCATCATTTTTCTATAATAGTTATCCAAGAGATTTGAACCACTGTTCATGTTCATTCGATGCAGGCTTTTGATGCTCCTTGGCCAGGCATCCAGGCAAATGCCATTTACTTCTGCAGCAACATACTGTCTCTTCTAGATGACCAACGCTCCACCGGTCCCTTTTTTACTCAGGTCTCATAGGTTCCACTACTAACATGTAGACGGCATGTGAGCGTGTCAAATAAAAACATCTCTTAACTGATAATTTTCTGTTTCTTAGGTGTTCGGGATGCTGATAGAAAAAATGAGTCAATCTCCTGATATGGTGGTTCGAGCAACAAGTGCATCAGCATTGGGCATTTTACTGAAGGCCCACTCACCCTCATGGAGAGAATCACGACTTGATCGAGCTGATTCATCTCGAAGGACCAACGAATTGAATTTGTAATGAGAAATCGCAATTGGAGTGGACGGCCAGGTGAGTTAGATTAGTCAGTCAAGTCAAGAGTAGGGCTTCATTGCCACAGCCCCCATGACCCCAATTGGATGTGGCTCTTACGCTGCACTCTCATGACCTGTTTATCGAGTTTGTAACCTGCAAGACTTGTTAGGCTTTTACGTAAGTTCTTGCAGTTGAGCTACATATCCATGGGCCCAATGTATGTAATATGTATAGTTGATCATGAATGTGGTTTCGAGTGCTGTGCCACTTGTTGTTTTTTCCCTCCCCCTCCTAGTTGTAACGTGTGATCTGTCCCATGTAACTTTCCCCAGAGTGATTGGTACGCATAAACTCAATGTAAAGGCTAGATGAGGAACTTGAAATACAAGCTTGATTTCTCCGTCGCCATTTTGTTATGGATGATGGACGGACTTGGTGTGAGTCGGATGGGGATAGCATTTGTAAAAAATAATAACAATAATAATAAAGACAAGACCGTCGAGGAACTGTGATTTATGTGTCAAATCAGTTTATTTCCTCAAATCCAGTGATTGGGATTGTGAATACTAAATACAGTTGACGGGCTCGAACCACTGAGGTCCATCATATAAGCACCACCACCAGTTCTGTCCCCATCTTGATTTCTCTCTCTCTCTCTCTCTCTCTCTCTCTCTCTCGACAATGTGGTTACATTTTTATACAGTCAGTGCTTTCAGTATTTGAAAATCTCTCATGCCAGATAATGCACCCTATCAATTGGAATTTAAAAAAAAAAAAAAAATTAAAGAAGAGTTTTATACAGTTGGATAATTCTGATCGGATGAAACAGGGATCCGGATTCTTTATAAAGTGGCCTGTTGTCCGGTTGTTGATATATCCCATGAATGCAGGATATGAATTTTTTTATAAATATAATCTGTTTCAAATTAACAAGGTTTAATGGTCTTTTTGTGCTATCATGACATTTTGTCTAAATAACGATATAATAAGGGGATTTTCATTCTTCTAGGATAAAAGTGGATCTTAGCATTGGAAGTAGCCATTTACTGCCAAGTTGATAGACTGAGAGCCTTTTTGGAAGAAAAAACAAATATAAGAAAATAATATTTTAGAGAATATGGTTTTTTATTTTTTTAAAGAAAAAAATCTTGTATGTTTAGCAATCCAAGAAAAATAAGAAAAGATAATTTTTTCTTTCAGGAAGGTTTTATTTTATTTTATTTTTTTTTCTGCTTTCCCTTCGCAAAACTTTCTATAACGTAAAATGTTTTAAAATGTAGTTTACAAAAATCTCACCTCTTGCACTTTTTGTTATTGTTTGGATGATGATGATAGTGGTGATAATTTTAAGTGGTAGCTTAGTTGGCCAAAAAGCTTAATGCCTCAAGAAGTTTGAGAGATCTTGTGTTTGACGCACCTTCTTTGGCCATATCTCATAGTTCTACCCAGTGCATGTGGATAGGAGGGTTAGCACGTCTCTAAAAATTAATTCTTGGCCGTCCAAAATCAAGTGTTCCTTTGACCTTGGGCCAAAGGCTCCTAGGTTGGGTTTGACGGTATATACCCTCGGTCATAAAATAAAAATAAAAAATGATGATAGTGATGACCATTGTGATGGGAACAGTGATGGTAACGACCTTGGCTGCGGCGCATGATTTGACGGTTATGATTGTGACGATGATGCGAGTTGTGGCAATGATGGTGACGGTAGTGATGATGAGTGGTGGTGATGGTGGTTGTGGTGATCACAATGACACTAATGGAGATGATAATGGTTGCGATGATGAGGGATGATAGTGATAAGTTCTCAGTACATAATAAGTTTATTACAAATGCTATTCACTTTTCATTTACAAATTCTTGCAATCAATTTCCCAGTAATATCACCTCACAACTGACGTATTGGAATTGTCAGTATATTCTCACTACGATAAATTACATTTTTCGTATACAAAAGGCATATAAGCAGCAGTGGTTTACCCTGAAAAAAGGGATCAGACCTCGCCCAATCTCAATGGACCTCGACCTCGACCTTAAACAATGAGGCATTGTTCCCCTAGAGTAATGTCAATCAATCTCTGCATGGACATAATCAACAAAGACAAAGTTCTTCTGAAGCTCATAAAAGGCATACGCCAAACAGGAGCTCAAAATTGCAGCCCCACCTATGAGAATCCGCAGCTGCATCTCTGAAGGGATGCCAGCAGTTGCACAGAGGACGATGGTTGCACCAATCAATACTCTCTGGGCCGTCTGGAAGGCAGAATAAGCTCCTTTACACGACGAGCACTTAAGGGTGTGCTGCTCGTATCTATCTAACATCTGTAGGATGAGATCATATGACAAAAGAGAGAACTTCCAGGATCAGGAGGGGTCCTCAATTCCTCAATTAATTATGATAAGAAAAAAATATAAAAATACAAAATGCTAAATCCACTTGACTAATGGCAGCACCTGACGTTTGGATAAGACTGAGGATGGCAAAGGTTGCTGGGCGGTAGAGCCAAACCAGTCAGGCTGGCCGTTGCCATGCTGCCTCAACCAATTCCGGAAAGCCAAAACGAAACGGTCAGCCTGGGTGGGCGTAAATGTGATCTTTGTGTACTGCTGATTGACATCTGCAGAAGTCTCCATAGATTTGGACAAGAAAACCTTTTCTTGACCCTGAAGAACAATCATGTCACCATCATAGACCTTGTTTGACGTCCAGTGCTCATGCCATCTAGGGACAATCTGCATGCCACAGATGTGAACAATGAGTTAAGTACTTAATAAATTGGTGGCAATGGGGAATTACAGAATATTAGTTCACGCAATTAGAATAGAGATCCATAAGACAACCGGATGAAAATCCAGCAGGAAAGGAATCGTAATTTTAGGAAGGAATGATCAGCGAGGCAATTACATCCCCAGTGAGTTTTAGTGGCGCTCCATAGAAGAAATCACAGAAGGAATACCCAACTCTATCTGTCAGGTACCCATTTTGATTTGCTGGAGAACAATTACATCCCCGCCAAAAGATATACACGTGACATCTATTGGTAGGGTTACTAGGGTGTAGGGATCAAAGTTTAAACATTCACAGACAACATTGGCACTCCCTAATACAATATGGCACCTTGGGACAGTGATGGAACCAGAAAGTTTTCCTTTCAGGGGGCGGGGAAGGCCACTATAGGGCCATATGCTAAAAAAAGTAGGGAGTTTTCCTCCACTCTCCAACACACACACCCACCCTCTTCTTGCTAGTTCCACCCATCTAGGGATCACCAAGATAATGCATCAGTGTGCATTGATTGGATAGTTAATCCGTTTTACTCTTTTAGACTCTGTTTCAGTTTGACACCAGACAAACATTTGGGATGGTTTGACCTGCGTTTCATTGAGTTCCATTTCGGAAAAATTATTTAGAATTGTTAAATATAGATTGGCAAATAATATGCATTAGTTACCATTAAAAAAAGTTAATATGGATTAGTCGTCAGCCATAATTTCAGTTTTTCTACTGAGGCAACAGTCATTAATTATGATATTTTGAACTGATGCAAAATAATCATAAATAAACTTTGTGATCAGGGAAGTGATAACAGTAGAACTGATTGAATTTCCACTCTGAATCAAATTCTTTGGAACTTAGATTTTTTTACCATACCCTCTTAAATATGGTTGTTGGCCGTCTTGCCTGCCTCTAATCAAATGGTTCATAGTTCTTAGAAGACAACAACCTAATGAAATTTATGCCCTTATATCCAAAGCATGGATAGATGGTATATTTAATCTCAAATGGTTGAGCCTTCATTTGAAAATGAATAAAACATCACCATTCTTGCTCCAATAGCAATAAAGCCAAAAATTGTCAGCCCATGGGAATCTATGGTTTCACATCTACGATCTTAGATAAGTAATAACTATCTTACTTGCCACCATGCAGGCCCTGGCATTGTGAATTGAAAAAAGTTGCGAGCACTACAAACAATCGAACGAGTCTTTCCTGTTGCCATCGGTATATTAAAGGAACAAATCCATATTTTCCACTTTTGATCGCCAAGAATTGGAAGCTTTGTGTCAATTTCTACCCTGGAAACCAAAAAAAAATTGAGGATGGCATATAATAAAGCAATAGATCACATGGAAGTTGTAGAAAAAAAAATTAAATAAGGAACAATAATAGAACAAATCGTGTCTTGACAGATACCATTTTTGTATTGTTCTTGGTATAACATACAAAGATTATTTTCACATTTTTTAGGACCCCACAAAAAAAGAAAAAGAAAGAAACACCCCCACACACACAACTTCCTCCACCTTCTCCCCCTCCCCACACTTTTCCCTCTCTTCCCCCTACTATTTGAAAAAAAAAAAAAAATTGCTAATGTTTTACAGGGGAGAGAACATGTAAAAGCCTATCTAATTGCTTGGTCAGTATGGAGGTATGAGAAAAATGTACGTTACAATTTCATGAGCCAAAAAACGCTTCCAAGTTTGTTCCCTTAAATTAAGAAGCCAATGAATTGCCTCACACTCTCGGTGATTTTGGCAGTACATCAGGATGCTCATGCAAGGTATGCAAGCAGTTTGGTCTACTTCAAGCAAGTTCCCTCAAACTAAATTTTCTAAAATTGGTAAGTTCCTCATATGTTAACATGTATTAAGCATTGAGAGAGAGAGAGAGAGAGTATGACTGCAGGCACACGAGAATGATTGCAGGCACACAATACAGGTCATAAGATTTAGCTTTTTATCTTGAAATGTATGTCATGATCTTGGAGGGAAAACTCAATCTTACAGACATTTGCGATAATCCCTGATTATATCAACTAACATCCTTTGGAAACTACTAATATGTTGTTAATCTTGTCTAACGAATAGCTCAACAGTACGGTGGTTCTGCACAAATAGCGCAGAGAAAGAAATCAAAGCTGACTGCCAAAGAACATTAAAAAACAACTTCCAAGTTCCATATTAACATGCACATGAGAGAAAAAGTAACCACTAATCATATAGCAGATCACAAAATGGATATGCTCTCATTCAGTATTTCCACCTTGTTTTATATAGCAGTACCACAGTTTTAAAGTGAATAATCAGTATTGGATGAATATTACAAATAACACAAATTTATAAAGTACAGACAAATGCAAATTTCTTAGGCCAGTAGAGATTAACTCACTTATTAATATAATAACATGGTGCTATGAACTCAGCACTAATTCGAGGATTCCCAGCATTTGATCCAGCAAACCCCCAAACTCCACTAGACTCCAGCTTAAATGGTAAAGGCTTTGCTCTGTCCCTTCTTCCTGTCACCTGCCCCAGTACAGAAAACTCAAGTAATTCAGTTTGGGAAATGATAACTCACCATGCAACAGGTTATAAAATTAATGTCACCGGAGAGAGAGAGAGAGGTTATAAAATTGATGTCATGAGAGAGAGAGAGAGAGGAATTATGAACAGCTTGTTTTAGAGCTTAATGGAAAAAAAGGTATTAAAGCTGATCCCAGATTGGGTGCATAAGGCTCAGAAGCATGGTTCGAAAACTCTCCGAGTTGACTCTTGACTCTCCCAAGTCATCTCAATTTTGCCAAAAGACCGAGTAAAATATTGGGGAGAGTCGGCTGAGTCATCTCATTTTAATAAGTTGTTTGCATTTTGAGCCATTTAATAGGTAGATCTAATTTTAAACAATTAAGGTTTATTTTTAAGTAATTATGCACAAGGTTTGGAGTCAACAATTCAAAGATGATGACTTGAAAGTAATTTGAAACTTATATTTGATCTTTTACATTTGATATTTGGACTAATAAATTATGTAATATGCAATATTTTTTTTCTTTTATTTTCCCTAATGCAATACTTTTTTTTTATATAAAAGTTTATTCATTTGAATTGATTATCATGAATGCATGCAAATAAATGTCTGGGCAATTAATTCATTTTTTAAATATTTTTTAAATTATTAAAAAATAATGACTCTCCGGAGTCTCTGTGGTGACTCTATCCGAGTCGTCTTTTTTTTTCTTTTTCATTGGACTAGTCAAGTCGGAGTCATGAGCTTTCCAACCTTGCTCAGATGATGATCGTCAAAGCATCATTAAATCTAGCTGGGTTTGCTTGAGGGCTAGTTTTGTGGGAGTAGAACACATAATATGGCTTCGCGAATTTCTTGCAGTGGACTACCTGTCTGTCTAATGCAACCCTTGTTTATATGGACTAACTGATGCAAAGAACCACAAACAGTGGAGGAAACCAAAATGGGTCATCAGAACATGATGGAGACTAACGAACTTGATGCAATATTTTACAGAAAAAGACAACCAATGGCAAGAATTGACTCAATTAGGAAGTTTTGAACTCATCTCATAAAACACATTACATTATGAAAAATACAATAGAATGATTAAAACAAGGTAGCTAAGCATTCATTTCACTATGAGTTTTGTAAAAAACCAAACAAAAGATCAGTAAAGCACATGGAACTCAAGGAAATGGAATTGAAATATTGACAGTAACAACACTCAAAACACACCTTATGATGAGCGAAATCAATATGGGAAGGATCAGACACATTCTCCATAAGTGTATCATACCCGTAGAATAGATCCCGCTGAATCGTTACCGTCGAGAAGGCTGGATCATCAAAGTCCTCTGGCAACCTAATCAAATTCATCACACATCCGCACCCAATCAGTCATTCCCGGATCAAATTCAAACAAAATTCAAGAGAGAGCTAAAAAAGGAATGCAAACAGAAACTAATAAGTCATACATGGGAGGCTTGGAAGCAGCAGCTCTCTCCCATCCATTCTCATCAGGCCACACAAATAGAAGCCCCTGTGACACCATTGTAGGTAGCTTGGCCACGCACGCCCTTGGCGACCGGACTGCACGCGCCTCCGGCCCATCCTTAGCCGCCTGAGGAATCTGAGCGCAGGATCCGCTGCCATCAAACGACCATCCATGGTAAGAACACTGCAGGAACCCAGCCTCGTCGATCCGCCCTTCCTGCCAAAACCCACAACGAAACCCTAATAATCAACAACTCAGAAACCTTAATTTCGAACAATCCAGAACCAAAACCAAACCCCAAGAACTCAGAAACCCGAATTTTCAGAAATTCAAAGCCAAACCCCAACCCCAATATCAACAACTAACAAAACCCCAATTTTCAGAAACCCAAAATCAAACCCCAAGAACTCAGAAACCCTAATTTTCAGCAATCCAAAACCATACCCCAACCCCAATATCGAGAACTAACAAAACCCCAATTTTCTTGAATCCAAAATCAAAGCCCAGCCCCCAAACAACAACTAAAAAACCCAACTTTGAACGAATTCAAAACAAAAAACAAACCCCACCCCAAAACCAACAACTAAAAAGCTCAACTTTGGACGAATTCAAAACCAAACCAAACCCCAAAATCAAGACCTCATAAACCCCAACTTTCAATAATTCAGGACCAGAACAAAACCCCGACATCAAGTACTTAAAGGCCCTAACTTTGGGGAGTTGAGAGAGAGAGAGAGAGAGAGAGAGAGAGAGAGAGAGAGAGAGAGAACGAACAGAGAGGGGAGCGAGGCGATGTGGGCATCGATCGTCGAAGGCGACCCACTGGGAGGAATTGGGGTCTTTCCAGAGGACGATATCGCGGCCAAGCAGCTGAAACGGAGTCGGAATACTAGGATCGAGGTCTTCCACGAGAGAGACCGGGTACCAGTGATCTCTCCACAAGAATTTCGATTTCTCTTCCTTTCCCTCCTCCTCTTCTTCTTCTTCTTCTTCTTCTTCTTCTCTGGATTCTTCAAATGCTGGAGGTGGTGGAGAAGTTGGAGCTGCAACACGAAGAGGGGGAGAAAGTATTTTCCGTGGGTTTCTTCTTGTTTGGATGGAGGAAAGTTTGAATAATGGGAAGAGGAAGTTTTGGATAGATGGAGATGGAGTTGTAAAAGACAGTAGTAGTGATGCTGAACTGATTGTAGTCATGTTTGGGATTCAAGAAAGAGATTTCAGGGTGAAAATTGATGAATATTCTAATGAGTGGGGAAAGCTGATTTGTTCATTTGTCTAGATTACTATTAGTTTGTTTTTGGAGTGGGTGAACAAATTCAGACACATGTCTGATTTGTGGTGTTTGTGTTGTGAAAAAACATGTGTAGTAGTGTGAAAAGGTGAGAGAAGGTTCGAGTTGCAAGACACTCCCATGCGTGCACGCAAGTGTGGAGTTTGGATCATTGAGGGTGGACTGGGACCTCACTGGACAGGTGAGGGCTTGAAATCTAAGAGGAGCCAAAATCAGGTTGCATATCATGTTCAAATACTTACTTAAAACACTTTCTTAAGGCCCACCCTAAGTGTGTGTGGTGATAAAGGTTCAAATCATCTTTCCAATCACTTGATTAACTACTGTTAAGTTTTACATTTCAAAATAAGTATAATGTTGATCTAATAGTTCAGTCTAATCGGATTGGTGTCAAATATAAGGATTGATGACTATCAGTGGAGTCCCTATTTTATGATCCACCTTAGTGAATCACCAGGTGAGCCCCACTAGGTTTTAAGGCACGCGGTGCTCATATGAGGTTTTGCCATTTCTAAAATTTGAAAAGAAATAGGAAATTCTAATATGGGCTTGTGTAAGGAAAAATCAAAGCAACTTAATATGAACGCCTCCCAAAGATCACATCCTAAGATTCTTGAAATTTATCTCTATAGGTAAGCTACAAGTCAAAGCCCCTATGATAAATGCATATGAATTAATAATTCATATGATAAATTATAGGGTTGGGCGAACTCTGGTTTTGGATAAAATTTGACCTCATTTGCAATGCTGGTATGATATTCATATTTTTAGTAGTTTAGATTTTATTTTCAATAAGTGGGATCAACCGTAGAGTTTTTCTCCTTCCGCTTATCACAAGAGCGAGAAAGATGCTTATTATTGAAGGCATCCTCACTCGGCATCTATTTGGTGGGTCTGAACCTAAAATAATCCAAGGTCATCAGTAGAGTTCCATTGATGTTGGTGGAATTTAGAGGTGGAAACACTCAACTCAAGTATAATTGATTTATTAATAAAGTTAGAAAATGTCAACTTAAACCTTAAATTAACTTGAAAGTGGAATCTTGATTCTTAAAATAATGATCAGCCAATTACGCTCTAACGACAAGTTTGGACCATTAGAAATAGAGCTTATTCAAATATATTTGTTTGAGATAGAGTTATTTTAATTATACTTCTTTACTAATAGATTGTTTGGTATTGTCTGATTCAATTACTAAAAAAAATGCAAATTTATCATTCCAGTTGAAGTAGCAAGGCACAATCGTAATGTCCATTTGGTGGTATTATTATTATTTCCTAACTTGGCATAGTGGTCAAGGAACACTATGGGCTCACAGTCACTTCTTTCTACACGACATGTTAGCTTAAGATCCCTTAATCCATAGGAGAATTTCCTTGGGTCTAATCCAAATGACACAATGAAATAAACATAAATAATCTGAGAATGGGGAGGAGCTTACCTGATTCCATAGCTTTATCTTGAAGGTAACAGAAGCTCGTTGAAATGACAAAAGCTTGAAACTTTCGTGGGGTTTACAACTCATTTGCCTTTGCTATTCTTTCTTACTTAGTGATGGAGGCCTAGAAACTATTAACCAAAGGAGTTACCCAAAATGGTCCTTTTATAGAAGATTCCTACCTATCAAGGAACCATTAACCCTCAACTATTATCTAACCCTTTAATCTCAGCCCATTATTAGTTTGTTGGCACGTGAGCTTAAAATAATTAGGTCTCTTAAATATGCAAACAAGTGAGTATCATTAAAGTTCTTTAATGAGCTTGTGGTTATGTGGGCCACACCCATTTAATCCAACATTCTCCCACTTGGCCCATATGACCATGAAAAAAAATCCGAGATTTTAGTTTAAGGAAATTCATTTTCAAATAGTACTTTGAAAAATGATAAAACGACCTTGACCGATGCTCATCGACTTTAAAATTAATAATTGCTAACGTGTCTCTTATGCTGAGCCTTAATACTGTGACTAAATTGGTTTACCAATGTGAACCATAGCGGTTACATGTCTTTAATGACATGTTCCCTTCCATAAGTACTCCACTAGCACCCCAACCTAACCAAGTCCTTGATAAGGGTAAAATAGGACATTTTCAATGGCCGTCCTATTTAATTGGGTACGATAATGTCATTCTCTTTAATATTCTTATTTTATTCACCTTAATATATGTAAATATTTGACAAAATAAGAATTATGAAATCATTACTGTAATGATGTCCTTAATAATAAGGCAAATCAATAAGGCTCATATTTCTAACATGCTCTCTATAAGCATTTGGCGTCAATGCCTTCGTTAACGGATCCGCTATCATTTTGCTCGTTGAAGCCCCAACAATCGACACTAATCAATCTCATACATTTTCCTTTAATACAAAGTACTTAACTTCCAAAAACTTTGATTTACTGGAAACCTTTTCATTTTGAGCAAATCTTCTTACGGCATCATTATCACAAAAGATTTTAAGAGGTTTAGAAATTGTATCCATAATTCGTAAACCTCTGATAAAATCTCGCATCCATAATGCATGACCTGTTGCTTCAAAACATGCCACATATTCGACATCAAATGTGGATGGAGTCACTAGGGTCTGTTTAGCACTTCTCCATGATACTGCCCCACCAGGTAAAAGGAAAATATATCCTGAAAAGGCAATATATTTATGGGGTCTGCAATTTCTAGATTGGTCTACTCAAACAATCAACACAAAAGTGTGCAAAAATAAACAATATGCAGCGGAAATAAATTAAAAAACACACACAACAAGGACACCAAATTTAAGGTGGAAAACCCTAACCGGGTGAAAAACCACCAATCCGAATTGGATCAAATCAAACACTATGAATCTCGCAATTACAAGAAGCTCAGATCTCTTCCCCAGATATCCCCTACCTAAGGACTGAAGTTACCTTGTGTCGCTTCGCGCTTCAACGACTTTACTCTGTTGATTGCAACAGATTTAATCCAGCGCCGGACTCCTCAAATCTTCTCGCAAGAAGATAATCTTCTACAAAGGATGCAGAAGAAATGACTCTCTAGAGTACTTGTCAGCACAACTCCTTAATGAATCTCTAGAGAAGAATTCTCTCAATGATAATCTCTAATTCAGAACTTTGAGAGGTGAGGGTCTTATCTTTGGAATAGCCATTGAGTCCTTTAAATAGCCCTTACGTCGTGCTTAAGGTTGTCTAACATGATTATGACTAAAACAAGCAATTTTGGCACAATTAGAAAATCAGTTTCTAACTTCGTAGGACTCTCTGCGCCTGGTTCGCTCGAGCGGTCATTGGGTGTGCTCGAGCGTACCAGCCTCTGTTTCAACGCTGGGGCAAACCGACTCCGTTCGCTCGAGTGGATGATGTGGTCGCTCGAGCGGACCCCTCTCTGGTTTATCCGGAAATTCAGCACTTATTCTCCTGCAGACTTCTTTCAATTCTTTCAGATTTTCTTCTTTTGAGTTCTTCCAATCTTCTATCTTCAGAGTCATTTTCTAAATAAAAACTACAACTCAAAAGACCCAGAGTTTTGTCCAACCCATGAATTTAGCCAACACTAAAACTCCTAACATATCCTGAAGTTGATTTTCTTGTATCTAGGCATCCAGCGAAATCTTAGTCTGAATAACTGATCACTTCTAATTGATAGGACTTTTTGTATGAGAGCTTGTAATTCCTAGTGCCACTAAGATATCGCAAGACTTTCTTAACTCCTACCCAATGCGTCATTCTTAGGTCACTTTGATATCTACTAAACATGCTAACTGCAAAACTGATATCAGGTCTAGTGCATGTTTGTGGATACATCAGACTCCCTACTGCAGCAGCATAAGGACATTGGTCCATTTGATGTCTTTCGATTTCATTTCTTGGACTTTACACTTTACTACATTTGTCACCCTTAATTATTGGTGAATCTTGGGGCATACATCCTTCCATACAAAATCTTTTAAGAATAGTTTTAATATAGGATTCATGTGATAACCCAAGTAATCCTCGAGATCTATCCCGATATATCTCGATTCCTATTACAAAGGTCGTTTCTCCCATGTCTTTCATATCAAAATTATTTTTAAGATATTCATTGGTTTCATGAATTATACCAAGGTCATTACTAACTAGAAAAATATCATCAACGTACAGTATCAATATTATAAACTTACTCCCACTAACCTTGAGATAGATGCAATGGTCTATTGGATTTTTGGAAAAATCGAATGATGTGTTAATGCGGTTAAATTTAAGATACCATTGCCTGGAAGCTTGTTTCAAACCATATATTGATTTCTTTAATTTGCAAACTAATTTATTGGTATTCCATTTTATGAATCCTTCCGGTTGTTCCATGTATACCTCTTCTTCTAAATTTCCATTTAGGAATGCTGTCTTAACATCCATTTGATGTATCTCTAAATTGAAATGAGCTACAAAAGCCATAATTATCCTAAATGAATCATTTTTAGACAACAGAGAGTAAGTCTCATTGTAATCAACTCCCTCTCTTTGAGTAAAACCTTTGGCCACGAGCTGAGCCTTAAATCGTTCTACCTTTCCTTTTGAGTCTTTTTTGGTCTTGAAGACCCATTTACAACCTATGGCCTTAGAATCCTTGGGTAGTTCGATAATATCCCAAACCTCATTAGTGGCCATTGATTCTAACTCTTCTTTCATAGCATCCATCCATTTTTCAGAATTCACACTTTATATGGCTTCTTTGAACGTTCTATGATCATCTTTTATCCCAATATTGGCTTCCTATAAATATACAACATAATCGTTCGAAATGGCAGGTCTTCTTATTCGAGTTGACCTTCTTAATTCTAGATCATTAGGAAGTGGATTATCATGATGTTCTGGAAGTTGATCATTAATGGGCTGACCAATATTATGTTCAACTTGATCATTTTTGTGGTTGTTGTATCTCTTGATGACCATTAATGATATTAAGTGGAACAAACCCATTTTGTGTATCAAGTAACTCAATATTTTCCCTGATTTTTTTTATAAACTATATTTATTCCTTGAACACTCTCACTATTCTCATGATTCTCTAGAAATTTTTGCATTTCCCGATCCTACAATCTTAGTGGTATGATTAGGACAGTAAAACCTATGCCTTTTAGACCTCTTAAGATAACCAATAAAATAGCTACTAATAGTTTTAGGGTCTAATTTTCTTTCATGTGGGTTAGAAATTCTCACTTCAGATTGGCAACCCCAGACTTGAAAATGATTTAGGCTTGGTTTCCTTCCGGTTCACAACTCAAATGGTGTTTTTGACACCGCTAGCTTTACTAGGGAGATGATTTAATATGTATATTGCAATCTTAAGTGCTTCACCCCACATTGACTTGGGTAAAGTAGTATTAATTTTATTTACCATACTCCTAACCACATCCATAAGCGTCCTATTTCTTCTCTCAGCAACACCATTCTGCTGAGGTGCTCCAAGCATTGTGTATTGGGCCACAATACCCTCATTTTCTAGAAATTTAGCAAATGGGCCCGGGTTACGACCCGATTCGGTGTACCTTCCATAATACTCACTACCTCTATCAGATCTCACTACTTTGATTTTTCTCTCTAATTGGTTTTCTACTTCTGCTTTAAATATCTTAAAGACATCTAAAGTATCAGATTTCTCTTTGATCAAATAAACATAATCAAATCGTGAAAAATCATCGATAAAGGTGATAAAGTATTGTTCACCTGTAAAGCATGGTACATCCATTTTTCCACATATATTTGTATGGATTATTTCCAGGAGTTTAGAACTTCTTGTGTCATCTTTCTTGTTTGTGTTTGACCGTTTTCTCTTTATACCGTCTATACAAACATCATAATCATTGAAATCAAGATTAGGTAATAATCCATCTTTCATTAATTTGAGCATTCTTTCTTTTGAGATATGCCATAACCTTTTATGCCACAACATAGAGGAGTTCTCTTTAATTGCCACTCTCTTAGTGCCAATGCTCAGTTCACAACTAATGTGTATTGTGTGCAATGATTGTTCATCCACAGAATTTAACAGTAATATATACAATCCACCTCATAAATAACCATTCCCAATTAAACATTCATTTCTAGAAATTCTCATATAGTTTTGTCCAAAAATAAACTCAAACTCTTCATGAACCAACTTTGAAACAAAAATTAAATTTCTAGAAATATCGGGAACAAGGAAAACATTATGGAGGTCCAAAATAAATCCGGTGTCCAGCACCAATCTGTAAATGCCTATTGCTTTGACTCGTGATTCCTTCCGGTTCCCCATGGCAATAGTCTTTTCTCCATCATTTGGTTTCCGGCTTAAAAAGAATCCATGCACACAACCAGTTACATGAATGGTTGCACCAAAGTCAACCCACCAAGAACTTGGTGGAACATCGGTTAAATTGGTTTCATGACATTCTAGAGATAAATTTGTACTTCTCTTTTCAAACTAATTTTTCCACTTTAGGCAATCCTTTTTGAAGTGATTGTTCTTTCCACAGAAGAAGCATTTCTTCTGTCCCAGTTTTTCCTTCTTTTCTGGTTTTGCAATTTGAACACTTGGCCTTTTCTTGTTCTTTTCCTTTCCCTTGGACTTGTTATGAGAAACGATGTTTACCATCAGTTGCCCCTCATCCTTAAGCCTCATCTCCTCTTGATCACATCTAGTAATTAATTCTGTTATGGTCCAAGGTGTTGGGCTTTGATTGTAGGCAACCTTAAACGGGCCCAAAGTGGAAGGGAGAGAGTCCAAAATGAATTGTATCAAGTACTTTTCTGATATACTCATATCCACTTGTTCCAATTTTGAAACAATATTTTGCATTAATAAAATATGTTCTCTCACTCCCATAGTCCCATCATATTTCATGCTTGATAGGCGACTTATTAGTGATGCCCCTACAACCTTGTCAGTTAGCTTGATCTGCTCCTTTGCAGTATCTAAGAGATCCTTTGCATTTTCTATTGTTCCAAGGGATCCCCTAATATCTCTTGAAATCGAGTTCAAGATAATCTTGGTTGCTACCTTGTTAGCCTTAGTCCATTTCTCAAATTTTGCCTTTTCATCACTAGATGTTTCATTTGTAGGAGTTAGGGGTTTAGTCTCATCAAATACTATATCCAAGTCCAGGAAGGTTATGGCTATCATTAGCATGTCTATGCATTCTAGGAAATTTGACCCATCTAAGGTAGGAATGGTCCCTAATGTAGAAAGTGTTGCCATTGACTTAGTTACTAAAAATAAACAGTAATATCCACAAGTTACAATCTATTCTTGATCATGCAATAATAATGAGAGTAAAAGTAATTGTACATCATTGTAAATCTACCTTTGGGTATGAAAACAACATGCATAATACTCACTTTTCTTTAATAATTAATAAGACTACGTTAATAATATGATGCGATTAAGAGGATTATTCCTTTGGGCACAAATCATTCTTAATTACATTACATTACCAACAATATCTTATTCCGATTTCTATTCCATGAAGATTGAACCTTTGGGCATCTCCTCATATATATCTTTTATGAAATCGCAATTTAGTGTTATTATTGTCACATCCCCCGAACCCGATTAGAGAATAAACCGGATTTGGGGAGTGAAATTTAGGGCTAATTAAAAATTTTGCCCTTTAGGCCCAAGGATCATAAGTCCGCTGTGAAGATATTGCATTTCAAACCTCAAATAATATAAAATTGCGGAATTCATACAATTTGAGGCATATTAAATTTCAAAGCAATGAATAACAAATCTCATTAATAGTTAAAGTTGACAAGGAATTAAATAAAACTTAGACAAAGAAATTAATTTATTACAATGGCCATCCCACTAATCAAGGCCATTTAAAACAATAAAGAAGTCAATAGTGTGAAAGGTTCAACAAGAGATAAAGAATAAAAGAATATAAAGAAGTCCCAATGAATCTCTCTTGTGCTGGGAATGATGACGCTACTCTACGTTATCGGCACGTCACTCTCGTTCCTCCTCAACCAGTTGGAGATCGTCTGGGATCTCCTCACCTACATGCTCCTCGTAGTAATACTCACCTGAGGTGTCTGCACACCAAGGAATAGAGTCAACGACATGTTGAGCAATAGATAAGCAAGATATAAATAGTCATGACATGCATCAAGTATAAGAGTAATGACAAGCATGATAATCAAGAGAATACAAGGAATCGAAGCTGGGCATAAAGCATGAATAAATAACCAGAAACAATAACAGGAAATCCTAACATACTAGCAATAACCACTGTCCAAACAATGCAATGCAAGAATCAAGAGGGAGACTCCGAGGATGTCTAAGCCACCTCCCGGGGTACCAGTAACAATCCTACTTGGACTATTGATACCAAAGTCCGGCTCTAGGGGGATCCAAGCTCCCGGTCCTAGGAATGTAGCACGGTCCAAGCCCGCTCCCAACTATTCAACGCCATGGACGCCATCCAAGCCGACTGCCCACCCCGATGTCCGAGTAACCGGCCCATCAATAATACCCCAAACTGCAGTTGGCCATGACATGCAAATAATGGTAAAGTGGTGTTGACATGAGGAAATTAAGACAAGCAAGTCTGGCTAGCTCAAAATACAAGACATGTTCATATGGATTATCTCATTCAAGTCAATACAAGACAAATCCAATCCCATGATAATCCCTTCAGTCTAGCCAGTCATGTTTATCAAATGCATAACACAAGGTTCCTACGATACACTCTAAGTAAGGTCCAATTCCTAATTCTATAAGGGATTATGTTTCATAATTAATTAGGTGTATTATGCCGAGAGAGTGTACAATGTGTAATTACAACGTATACAATTAAACAAATCAAGGAGGAATTACAAGCCAACCCTAGGCAAGTGGTGTCATCTGTGTATCCTACATGTTCTAACGGAGTACGTGTGGAATTGGATCAACGATGCTTCTAAGGAAATCCCTTGGTGTACAATCATGTTAAGCATCCATTAATTCAGTTCCATACGCATTCGGTTACCCCATGTTTAATACACGAATACCTAGACACTTAATCGAAGCACAGCAAGTCACGTTCTACGATTTAATCCCCATTAATGGTCAACTGATAGTAGGTCCATGGTTACCAACATATCAGGCCTAAACCTAAGTTACTGGTCTCATTTCCAATAAAATATAGGTTGGATCAATAATATGAGTATTTACATCACTTCCCGATCTCCGATCGTGATGAAATCGGAACCATTGGATTCTACATCTCAAGGGCTTTTTAACGGTATATAATATGTAAAAATTCGACGGACAAATTAAAAGTTACAAGTGTTCTAAGTTCTTTTCCAAAAGTTATCCGAAATTACAAAATTGCCCTCCGATCGATCGGACAAACGATCCGATCGATCGGTCTGAGATCCGTCTCAATTAACTGAGACCAATTTCAGTCCGATTGATCGGTCTGCAGGCCCGATTGATCGGCACTGTAGACCTGAACCCCGAAAAGTGAGTTTTTCTCTCCTTTTCCCTCCGGCCAATCCATGGCTAACCTGTAGAAAACGAGCCTCCATGCTCCCATTTCATCACAATCATCATTCTCATCCATTCTATCAAATTAAAAACATCAAAAGGGTACCAATTTAACCATTAATCCAATCCATACCACAAATCTAACCTAACATGTAATCCAAAATCAATATCATAACCAGGCTTGGTATTAGGGAAATCTAACAAGGAAATTATTACAATCAATGGAGAAACATACACACATGCTTAATTTGTAAATTGCAAATCTACTTGCCTCAACCAAGAAGAAGATTAGGAATTGGGGAACTCGAGGAGAAACCTTCTACCGTAGAAACCACGAATCTAACCCGTTCAAAAGCAATCTAGAACACCAAGAAGGAGAAAGAAAGGAAAAAGATCAAGATTCAACATAATCTTAACAAAAGAGAAAACGAATGGAAAAGTTGATGATGGGAAAAGACTTACCAACTAGTATCAATGGAGAGAGGAGATCGAGAGGAAGAAGATATGAGGTCCGGATCGCAAAGGTGGTCTCTCCCGGAGGGAGATCTGGGCTTGAGAAGATGAAGAGGGAGAATGAGGGCTGCTGTAGCTCTCGTTCGTTGCAGAGATGAATACGAGATTAGGGTTAATCCCTGATTAAGAAGAGAGGGAAGCGAAAAAGACTAATTTGCCCTTAAGTGGGTCCGGTGAAAAAGTGGACCATTTGAAGGGTTTCTGATCGTCGGATTGCGATGAGCCAAGCGACAAAAATGATCAGCGCGACGAGACCTTTCCAACGAACCCAAAATCACGGTGATAGGAATTTTTCCGGAAGAACACTCAATTTTCCCTAAATTGCAAACTACCCCCTTACTAGGGTCAAACGCACTCGGAATCGCACGAAACTTCGCAGACACTATTCTAACACTAAAATAAACTCACTCAAGGCCTAAACCCACTTAAATATCTAACAATACAATTAATTATAATAATAATAAAATAAACGGGTCAACGAGTCTGCTATTGGGCCTAATTGACCCAATAAGGTCACGGACCTTATAATTATAATCACACAAATAATGGTGACGTACCCTTAGTTCAATCTATAAATCGAACAATTCTTCATGACTTGGTTGCTTTGGCAACTATCAAATCAATCCAAATCATTCATTTCTAATTGAAATTATAATAACAACACTTTCATCATGACACATCCTTAATTGGAATCTCTGTTTTTCTCTAATGATCCAAGGTGACATAAGTTTGATATAACAACATATAAACAGCTACGTTACAAGCTATTATACAATTTGATTGCATAAAATAAATCATCCATGATGCGGAAATAAATTTTAATGACTTATTTTAACATTTAAAGAATATGCCAAAATACTAGATACATCCCATAATTGATCCAAACTATTCAGATTAAAGATTTCATTAATAGAAATTCATAGGAGAAAACGGATTGAAATCCCAAGTTCCCATGAGTCTGATATGATCAAAACAAATTATGGATCACCCATTTAGACTAATATGATCAATCCTAAAAATTGGGTCAGTTCTGGAACTCATTTGGGCTAATTAGCCATGCCAATAGACATCATTTAATAAGCAGAACATTTTGAAAATTTTCTTCCAAAACCATAGTGGGCTTAGGAGGTCCTTAATGGGTCAGGTCCGACCTGTAACTAGATCCAGCCCAACAGTCAGTTGGCCAGACTAGGCTCGAGCAAGTCAGGCTGGACCGGCCCAACAAAACACTTCTAATGATGGAGGCATTGCTCTGGCAGAGGAAGCGATACTCAGTGCGACGGACTGTGCACTATCCGCCGGCCTCTCGATCATCATTTTTTTTAAAGAACATTTATAATATAATAATAAATCATTAACAATGATTAATACAACCTTCATTATCATTCTTTCATGCCCAAAAAAAATTCTACAGTAATAAAAAATGATGACAGTAAATCTATGGATATTCCAACCTCTATATAATTTCTTAAACCAAGAAAATATAGATAAATATAATATAATATTTTATTCTCATCTCTTCCAGATTGGATTGGGCACCATAATACTCGATTTGTGAGTCTCTTCTTTCCAATAAAATGGAATCCCTTTTATCAAATACCCAAAACTTCTTTCATTTGAGCATTTGGTTTGATTTCCGAGAAGAACCCAAAAAGCCCCAAAATCTCAAAATATGTAAACAAAACTTGAAACAATCATTTGGCTAAGCCCAAAGATGGCTCTGATACCACATGTTAGCTTAAGATCCCGCAATCCATAGGAGGATCTCCTTGGGTCTAATCCAAATGATACAATGAAATAAACATAAATAATCTGAGAATGGGGAGGAGCTTACCTGATTCCATAACTTTATCTTGAAGGTAACAGAAGCTCCTTGAAATGACAAAATTTTGAAACTTTCGTGGGGTTTACAACTCATTTGCCCTTGCTATTCTTTCTTGCTTAGTGATGGAGGCCAAGAAACTATTAACCAAAGAAGTTATCCAAAATGGTAATGGTCCTTTTATAGAAGATTCCTACCTATCAATGAACGATTAACCCTCAATTATTACCTAACCCTTTAATCTCAGCCCATTATTAGTTTGTTGGCAATTGAGCTCAAAATAATTAGGTCTCTTAAATATGCAAATAAGTGTGTATCATTAAAGTTCCTTAATGGGCTTGTGGTTATGTGGGCCACACCCATTTAATCCAATACAACAAACATCAAAGTCCTAACCATTCAAGAAATGACCATAAAATTAGAACCCCCTGACTGTGTTTTTTGGTTTTTCGAAGATTACATATGCTTTCGAGTATCTTGAACAGAAGTTCAGATCATCTGATGTGTTCACTAGAGCTTTCAGCCAATGGCAGAACGACAATTAATGCCTAGCTACTTTTAATTTGCATCGATCTCTTTAACATTAGCGCAACTAAAACTTAACCACATATATGAAAACGAAGGAGCAATTTATAGAATCTATATATTCATTAGCCTTCTTTTTGAAACCAGTTCCCATATTTCTTTTATTACTGTATCCCAGCTCTAGTGCGGCCCAATCAAGGGCGGACTTAGGTATATAAATTTTGGCGTGGTCGCCCGTCGGACCTCGGTTCTCTTCCAAAACCCATATTAAACTTGTGGGGCATTTCCAAAATCTATATAAAAACCATACATCCACCTCCAAAACCGAAATGAAAATTTTGGATTTTACCTCAAAACCCAAATAACTTGGTTTGGTGAGCCCCCTTCAGACGACAATCCAAGGTCTGCCACTAGGACCACCTGAATGGTATATACCATTGTGCTATTAGCCAACCCAGTCCTGATCCCATGTCCCTTCTCTTACAAGCTTAAATTCTTTTTTTAATATTGGAGGGATGATATTCATCTTGAATGGTTCCCAATTATGATAATATAAGCTTCACATCCCACTCATATTCCACTCATAGAAAGCGTGCAAGAGACACCACAGGGGAACCGGACCAAACCCAACCCACATAAATGGTGAGTGGGAGGCCCCAGGACTAATCTGAACTCAGTCAATCTTGAAGGCATATCGTGTGAAGACGAAATTCTTCCTTGAAACAAATAATATAAAAAAATGGTTCAAAATTCATGCATTCCCACCTCTTCCCGGTTCAGATTCCGACTTTCATCCTATCCAAATAATATTTTGACTCCAATATTTGGACTTATGTTCAGAGTCTATCTCTGCAGGTGTAAGTGTAACCAATGAGAAGAAACAAAGTCTTTTTCAGCTTATGCATGGGCATATGTCAGGACAGGAGTTGGTAGTCGTTGTTGTATCCGTTGGAGCCAACTACAACAAGCAGCTTCTATAAACACCATTCATGTCTAAGCTAATCATGAAGTAATCCCCAGAAAACAAAGTCTGCTCCCAGTCAAAATCCTATTCTTTTCCCACTCTTCAACTTCAGTAACCAGAGTACCATGGCCTCACAAAGACACCATCAGCCTCACTTTATTTTCATTCCTCTAATGGCCCAGGGCCATATGATCCCCATGGTCGACATGGCTTGCTTATTCGCGAAGCGTGGGGTGCATGCCACCATCATCACCACCCCCTTCAATGCGGTCCGGCTCATGACCACGATCTATCAGGCCAATGAGTCAGGCCTCCCAATTCAACTTATCTAGCTCCCATTTCCAAATAAAGAAGCAGGCTTACCAGATGGATGTGAGAATTGTGACAACATCCCCTCACCAGAACTAGTGAGTAATTTCTTCACTGCACTCAATTTCCTACAAAATCCAGTAGAACAGTTCTTAGAAGGGATTCATCCTATCCCAAACTGCATAATTTCAGATATGTTACTCCCATGGACATCGGAAACGGCTCGCAAGCTTGGGATACCACGGCTTTTGTTCCATGGCCCATGTTGCTATGCTCTCTTATTCGCCCACAACTTGCGTCAGTACAGGCCTTTTGAGAGCGTGGCATCCGAGCATGAGCCCTTTGTGGTGCCCGGCTTGCATCACCAAATTGAGATAACCAAGGCTCAATGCCCGATCGAGATAGTTGGGAGATCCTTCTTTGACAAACACAGCAGTAGAATCGAGGAGGCCAACAACACATGTTATGGTATTGTGTCAAATAGTTTCCATGAATTGGAGCCTGAATATGTAGAGAAGTACCAAGAGGTCACTGGGAAGAAGGTGTGGACTATAGGGCCAGTGTCCCTTTGCAACAAGGAGACATCAGACATGGCGGCCAGAGGGAACAAGGCCTCCATCAGTGAGAGCTGAAAGTCCTCGGGATCCTAACCCTAGAGGGGGGGTGAATAGGGTGTGCTACAAATATGACCAATTTAAACCAATTTTAATTTCTTAACAAAAACTAGTCACATGTGATGATATTAACCAAACAAGATGCGGAAGCTAATAAATGAATCACCACAAGCAAGCACCACAACACCAAGGTTTATAGTGGTTTCGGCCTCAATGCCTACGTCCACTACCGGCTTGTGATCCAATCACCCCACCGGATTTTCACTATTTATGCTTTTTACTAGGCTAAACAATAACCCTTACAATGTTGTTTTTCTAGGCTAAACAACAACCTCTCAATGTGCTTTTCTAGGCTAAGCAATAACCTTTACAAAATGCTTTTCTTAGGCTAAGCAATAACCTTTACACAATGCTTTTCTTAGGCTAAGCAATAATCTTTACAAATAAATATTTCTCTAAGAAAGTGTCTTCACAAAAGGTCACTCTAAGAGATTCAATTTAAGCACAATGTATTTGCCTCTAAACTAGGCGGATATGAAAGTGAATAACAAACTCACACAAACACTAAATGAATGCAAATGTGTATGCTCATGATGTGTGTGTGTGTGGGTGTGTGTGTGTGATAACTTCAATCAAGTTTAAAAAGAAAGCTTAATCAAATATATGCTTAAAGCATTTCAAAGTTTAAAGCTCATGAAAGATTTGATTGAAATCTAATGCAACTCACATGTATGAAAATCAACTTGTTAATGACATGAAAATCAAAGACTCACAAGTTGTATGAAAATGACTAACTTAGAACATGTGAAGCATGTGCAATGTTGTTTTCAAAACCAAATTAATTTTACTAAAGTTTAAATGAATGAGAACAACAAGTAATGTTTCAACCAAGAAAAAGAATCATGCTATATAAAAGAATCAAAGATTTAGACTAAGCATGATAAGGAAAGTTTTAAAAAACTACTTGGATGAAAACAAAGTGAAGAATCCAATCTCAATTAGATCAAAGATTGAGAGAAGAATGAATTCATCACATCATAGTTATCATGCTCAAAATCATTTACCAATAACTTAAACAAAGCATGTAAACTATGATTAAGAGAGGTAGAGCTTACTTAGAGATTTAACTTCATTAATCCAAGCTTTAGCTCACCAAATGACTCTTTGGTCTCTTTTAGTTCATCCCCTTTGTCTTGTCTCAAAGCTCCTCAAAAGAGTCTTCAAAATCACCAACCTTTTGACAAAGGAAAGAACTCATTTTTATAGCAAAAAGCGCCCAACGGCTAGTCCACGGTCGACCTGCAAACAGGTCTCGGTCGACCTGGATCACATAACGGTCAAATTTCTGACCGTTGGTGCTCCCAAGCACTTTCTGCCTGCAGTGTTCCCGGTCGACCGGGACCTCTGGCCCAAAAATTCCAACTTTTGCAATTTCAAAGTTTTTCTTGGTGGAACTTTATGGGCCAATAAATCAAGCTTGGTAACATGTTTTAAATCAACTTAAGATGTTTAAAAAACATGAAACACACAAAGCCTAAATTGATTTGAAACTTTAAAACCAAATGCTAGCTTGATTTGATAAAACTCTTTTCTCATAAAAAAGCATACAAAAAAGATTCTGAAAGTGATGAAAGTATGCAAGGCACAAACCTAAATTCTCAATATTGTTTCTCAAAAGTAATGCACAAAGAATTAGGTTTTCAAAAGAGTTTGAATTCTAAAATCAATGCATCCAAGTTTAGAAACAAAAACATGCGTTAAAAGCAATGCATGTATAAAACCAGATTTCAAGATTTTCTAAAACAATGCATGTGTGAAATTTCAAATGATGCTAAAGTGAAAATGCATCCATCAAATTGCAAATACAAAATTCCTAACAAGAGCCAGTGCTTGAGTTGGCTAGATTCAAAGAAGGCAAATTATGTCATTTATGCATGTTTTGGGTCTGTATCTTATGTCTTTCCTTCACAATTGATAGAGATTGGGCTGGGTTTAGAAGCTTCAAACCGGCCATTCATTTGGGTGATCAGGCACAGCGGAGATACGTCCACACAAGTAGAAAATTGGTTGGAGGGACTCGAAGAGCGGGTTAAGGAGAGGGGCCTTATAATTAGAGGGTGGGCACTGCAGATACTAATCCTATCACACCGGGCGATTGGAGGATTCTTAATGCATTGCGGTTGGAATTCGACATTAGAGGGCGTTTGTGCAGGTGTACCAATGCTAGCATGGCCCGTCTTCACGGAGCAATTCTTCAATGAGAAGTGGATTGTGCAAGTTCAAAGGATTGGGGTAAGTGTTGGTGCTAAGGCTACTGTCAACTGGGGGCAAGAAAAGGTTGGGGAGATAGTACAGAAGGAAGAGATAGTGACTGCTATAGAGAGGTTGATGGATGAAGGAGAGGAAGGAGAAGAGAGGAGAAAAAGGACAAAGGAGTTGGGGGAGAAGGCAAAGAGAGCAATGGAAGAAGATGGGTCATCTTACAACAACATGACACACTTAATTGAGGAACTCATGGACCATATTTTAGTGGGTAATGTGAATCAGACAACGTAAGACCAGGGTAAATATTGTTAAATTGTATGCTCATCATTTTATCAGTTTCTTCATTTTGATCTATTTGGGAACATTATAGGTAAGGATATAAAAAAAGTCTGATTTCTTTAGACCTTCATGTATTTAATTTACTTTTGGCTTTTTTCTAAATCTAAAAAAAAGTAAAAAATAAAATTTAAAGTTGATTCAAATAGACATCCATACAAGGTTTCCAAACCGTCTAAAGTACCCAAAAAGAAAACTTGTCAAAGGGCACCTATGTCTATCTCTTTTACTTATTATGGTTTATTTATTCGAAAAGTCTTATATATAAACCTTGTAGGATTTAAGACTGATCATGGTTTTAAGAGTTGTTGGCCTACACACATATCACAATTGTATCACAATTAAACCATTATTACTACAAATGAAAGTGTAAAATGGAAAGAAAAATATATAGTTGGAGATATCTGGAGAAATGGACAACTGTAAGTATGAGAAATAGCAAATGGCTTGGAAGAAGATGAACCAAATATTAAAGAAAAGGGTTTATGTGCACAGGTTTTAACCCAGTCATCATAATGATATCATGGGATGCCTGCGATATCACTTGAGAGTCGAGATATAGGTAATTTAGTAAAAAAATTAAAAAGATATTTTGAGTCAAGGCCCTTTCAAAAAAATTTAAAATTTGTTCTCTCAGCCAATGGATAGAGGTTTAAGGGATACTCATACTCCCCATGGAACTCCCTTTTTTTTGTTGGAGTCATTGAGTAATGGAGTCAATGAATATTGGTAAGCAATCCTCTATGCCTTGCCACAAACAGATTCATGGTTTACTATGGGGGGCCCACTCATCAAGGCCTGCTTGTTTAAAGGGGATCAAAGTTTCGTGGGATTTTAGTACTCCACCTCATCGAATGGGTTAAAATTGAAGATCTAGGTAACATCAAGTAATCTCCTCTTTGTTCACTCATTAACTTAGTAAATTGAATCTTAGAAAAGCTTCGTTCTAATCTACATTTCCAACTAGATCATTCACTCTCATCTCTTTAGCACATCTCCTTTCAAAGAATCTTTAGTTGCATAGCGTCCACACTATAATAACTATGAAACCCATTCTTGTTTAAAGGACTCTGACTTGTTCATAACTACATCCCAAGACAATAATAGCTTGAAGAGGGTATAAGGTCAAAGAGAATGTACAAAAAAGTGGGGCATCAATTTTTTCTCTGTCTAGTGGGATTTATTTAAGTTATTTACAATTAGTCAGATATTAGCTTATACTCCCTGCTAAATGACAATGTCAAAATAGCCCCTAAAATTACACAAATTTCTCACATGCATTTCACACTTCAAAATAAAGGAAGATTCTCTCCTACAAGCTGACCACTGTATGTACAATCCAGCTCTATGGGGCCCACTTTGATCATTGCAGCTCCTTTCATGTTTTTATCCCCTCATGATCCGGCAGCATGCTCAATTTTATACTCATCTAATCTCTACACATGATTGGCTGAATCTCATAAAAAAAAGTCTATGGTTACTTAAAAGACTATTAAACTTTAATCAAATGCTAGGAATAATCTGATGGTGCTGAATTTTTGCACAACCCTTCTATGCAGAGAGACCTTTCCATCTATCCTAACCCAGTGATACAAATGCATCCAAGTGGGCCCCCGGAGATGAACCAAATATAGGTGAAATTCTTCTAAAATAAATAATATAAAAAAAGCTTCAAAATTAAGGCAATTCATGCCCTCTCAATTCTGCCCTGATCAGATTCCTCCTTTCATCTGCAATCTGCATCCAAATAATCTGGTGTCTTCAAGTGTTTTAACTTTTTCCCATGACAAACCCTGCAGGATATCGATGCAACCAATGAGAAAAAAAAGAGGTCCTTTTCAGCTTATGCTGGGGCATATGTCACAACAGGTATTAGTAATGGTTGTATCCATCGGAGCCAACAACAATAGGCAGCTTCTATAAACACCATTCAGTTCCCTGCATTGATGTAATCCCCAGAAAACAAAGGTCCCTCCCAATCAAAGTCCAATTTTTCTATTGTACACTCTTCAACTTCAGTAAGTAGAGTGTCATGGCCACCCAAAAAAACTATCACCCTCACTTCATCTTCATTCCTTTTATGGCCCAAGGCCACATTATCCCCATGGTTGACATGGCCTGCTTATTTGCGAAGCGTGGTGTGCTCGCCACTATCATCACCACCCCCTTCAACGCTGCCCGAATCAAGACCACTGTTGATCAGGTCATTGAGTCAGGCCTCCCAATTCAACTAGTACAGCTCCCATTTCCATCTAGAGAAGCAGGCTTACCTGATGGATGCGAGAATTTTGACAGCATCTACAACAAATGGGATTTTCAGCGACGAAAATATTTGCGACGCAACCCAAAGTGTCGCAAAAAATAATTTTTTTGCAACATAAAATTAGACCCGTCGCAACAAGTTAAGTATTTGCGACATAAGACTCCATGCGTCGCAAATAGGTACTTTTAGCAATGAATATAGTACGTCGCAAACAAATGCGTCAAAAAATCATTGGCGCCAAATGGCGGTAAAATTATTTGCGACACCAGATAGTCATTTGCGACACAATCATCTGTCGTAAATAAGTGTCTCTATTTGCGACGCAATCCCCGTGTCGCAAATAATTTTTAGTCTGAGTTATGTCATAGAAAAGTTAAGGTTTTTTGCAACAGTTTCCTTTTGCGTCACACATAATATCTTATTCGCGACGCTGATATATTTGCGTCGCAAATAATTAGTATTAGCGACCTCCATCATATGGTGTCATAAAAATTTTAAGCAAAAAAAATAACTATTTATTTGGGACGCAATTTTGACGTCACAAAAAAATATTTAATTGCGACAGTATACATGTTGCGTCACAGATAATGTGTTTTTTTGCAACGTGCCTTTAAATGCGTCGTAGATAATAGTTTTATTAGCGACATTATTTTATAGCGTTACAAAAAAAAAAAAAAAAGTCTCCCAATTATTTCCATCTCCCGCCTTTTGTTTTTTTTTTTTTTTTGTCACTACAACAATATGCACTTTTAGCGACGCTTTTCCAAATTCATCGGTAAAGATTACATTTTACCGACGTATATCATTTCGTTGGTAAAGATAGACTTTTACCGACGTTTTATAAAAAATGTCGGTAAAAAATATCTTTATTAGCGACGCTTTTCTAAATTCGTCGGTAAAGATTACATTTTACTGACGTATATCATTATATCATTTCGTCGGTAAAGATTACATGATAGAAAATGTCGTATCTTCACCGACGTTTTTTTAAAAACGTCAGCAAAAGTCTTTAACTTATTCTTCAGGGAAAATAAAATATATGCACTTTTACCGACGAAATATAAACGTTGGTAAAGGTTAATATTACCGACTTTTTTAAAAAAACGTCGGCAAAAGTCTAAATTAAAAAAAATTATGGACTTTTACCGACGAAAAAAAACGTCGGTAAAAATGTTTTGATAAATTTTTTATTTTTACTTATTATTAACGAGAATCTCTTTTACTGACGAAAAAAAACATCACCAAAAGTTTTTATAATTTTTTTATTTTTATTTATTATTAACGAGAATGTCTTTTACCGACGAAAAAAAATGTCGGTAAGAATTTTAATAATTATTTTTATTTTTATTTATTATTAAGGTGAATGTCTTTTACCGACGAAAAACAACGTAGGTAAAAGTTTTTGATAATTTTTTTAATTTTTATTTATCATTTTACCCACAAAAAATAACGTCGGTAAAAATATTTTTATATTATTTATTTTATTTCTTATTTTACCGACGAAAAAAAACGTCAGTAAAGTTTTTTCACTTATTTTTTCCCACTCCCGCCTCCAAAACCCTATTTTCGCTCCCACTGACTTTCTCCCTCCAGAAGCCCTTTTCCTCTGTTCTCTTTTCTCATTCTCGCTCTCTCTGCTGTTATCTCACTCTAGCTCTCTGCTCTTCTCTCACTCTCGCTCTATCTTCCCTCAAAAGCCCTCTTTTCCCTCTTTTCTCTCTTTCATCTCTCTCTCTCCACGCTCTCTCGATCTCGATCTGCTCCTCTCTCTCTCTCGATCTCGATCTGCTCCTCTCTCTCTCTCGATCTCGATCTGCTCTTCTCTCTCTCTCGCTCTTCTGATTTGGTTTGGGGTTTTGGGGAATTTGGGTTTTTTGTTTTTAATAGTGTGGGAAGTAGAGATGACTTTTAAGTAGTGCCGTTTGGCACTGATTATCAGTATTATTTCTTCTCAAGGGGGCTGTCACTGGGTGAGCTGTGGCGGAACCCTAAGCCTTCCTTTTGGGAAGATATGCCTTTACCAATGCACGATGTGCGTGGAAGTTAAATGATATGGGTTTTTGGTGAAACTGAAATTGAAGGGAAAATATACTGTAGATTATGTCCCTGACTAATTCATGGCTGAATATTCTTGTGTGTTTTGTTGCAGAGGCTCTGCCTTCAGATTGCAGTGAACATCTGTGGCTCCTAAGTCTGTACTAAAGATTCCATTTGTTTGCTTTGTGGCCTTGAGAACTCGGAAAATGAATTGTTTTGGTTTCTCGTGTTTGTTTGTGCAGCCGAAGTTTGATTCAATGGCCTCTCCAGCAAAGACAATAGCAAGCCCACTTTCTCCTCGACGCTCTCCTGCCATGTCACACTTAAATGGGAGTTTAGTTGGTACTAACTTGAAGGTAGCTCCTACTTGAAGGTATATGTTCTTGGGTACTTTTCCTATATGATGTTGGTAATTTCACCTGAAGAGGAATCTGATTTTTTATTTCTGATTTCTGATTTCACTACAACAACTTGCACTTTGATGGTAAGATTCTCCAAACGGGTTTTTCTTTAGACCCTAACTGAAGTGGTTTGGTTTAAAAAATTATATATTTTTCTGTGGGGTGTTCAATAAAATGAAAGTGTTTGTTGCTTGCAATGTGTTTGATGAAATGCCTGAGAGTGATTTGTTCTGTGGCATTTGATGACTGGGTTCTTGGGTGGTGGTGGGGGTGGTGGGGCTTGTATTTGAACTGCAGAGTTGTTAGGAAAAAAAAAACACTTATATTTTAATGATAGAAATGGGATTTTAATTTAGTGATTTGGGGCTCTTGTGTCTGTTTCATTTCTTCCTGGAAACTTCAGTTGAATGTGCAGTGATTTGTGTTCCGGAACTAGCATATCACTTTTGCTTATGCTAAGAATTCCATTTCAAGATGGTGGGCAGTTGGTTTGACAGACGGCGGTCATTTTTCAACTTTAGTGAGGCTGGAGCCAATTTCTTGTGAACCCATTGAGCGCAGAAGGGGTGAAAAACCACTCACTTTAGTGCTATTGCAAATTCTTCTCCTTATTTTTTCTTCTTATCTTCCTCTAGCAATCAGCAATGGCTATACCTGCTGAAACCAAATTCCATGTTCTAGTTGTTGATGGCAGCCTTATAGACAGGAAACTGATTGAAAGGCTTCTCAAAACCTCATCTTATCAAGGTATATTGTTATTCACTGATGATGAGGAGAAAAAAAATCTCAACTTTGTAATGTTTTTTTGGTCTTCTTCATCTGGGGTATTGAATTTTCTGTTTTTCTTTCTGGGTTTTGTGTTTTTATAGTTACAGTAGTGGATTTAGGGAACAAGGCTCTGGAGTTCTTGGGCATACATGGTGAACAGAGAACCTCACCTTCTGGATCTTCAGAAAGTTAGGTAATTGAAAGATTTCTTTATATCTGGTTTCAACTTGCAATTATGGCTCTGCCTAGTGAAACCCGAAACAAGTCATCTAACTCACACCAAGTGCATCCAGCTCTCAATGAAAGAATACTTTCAAGCTTTTCCAGATGGGAAGTTGCAGCGCACCTTTGGCATGATCTGGAGATAGGTACTGAATAACCTCGTTTTCTACTTCTTTGCCCCCCGTCCCCTCCTCTAAATGGCTTGTTATAATCTCTTAGACTAGTTATTATACTGAATTAAATGATGAAGTTTTAGAATGACTTTTCGTTTGCGTATGAAGTGAGAGTTTATGATGATTCAACTATTGCTATGCTATACTTTAGTTGTTCTTTCTTGTTTTGACTTTGCAATTATGGATGCAGGACCTGGAGCTCCATCAATATTCAATTGTGTAAGATACTAAACTCATTTTGTTCAAAATAACAGAAAGATACTTGTAGTTAGACACTTTGATGGTAATCTGTTATGCCCAGGCTCCTGAATATTACCGTTGGAGTCTATTGGCTGGCTTCAAGCCATTGCATGCTGGCCATGCCATCCTTATCATATTTACTAAGAGTGAATTGAAAAAAAAAAACCGGAAGAAGGGAATGATGTCTTAAACATTTCAAATATTGGAGTCCCTAGAATTTATTAGTTAACACATTATGCCTGTACTTGTTGATGACAGCCTCACAACTACGGTTTCATCCCTCAGACTCTTTGTGGGGATAATGGCCCAATGGATGTCTTGGTCCTCATGCAAGTATCCATTTCTCTTGCTACATGATTTCCATTTTGAAATTTATATTTGCAACATAGGTCTTCATGCAGTCACCAAGATACATAAGAGGTATTATTATAATGCCATCCTGAATTACAGTGTTTTCATATGGGCCTAGCATTATGTATGATTGGAAGCCCTTTTTCAGCAATATAAATCCTTCATTTTTGAGCTTCACCATAATCAGGAAATGGTGAATATTAATGCCATGCTATTTACATCAAATATTTGAATTATGTATTTGTTCTTTTAAATCTGTGTAGCTTACATAAGCCTTACTGTAGCCAACACCATACCTTACCTCTCTTATGCTCATAGGTCTGATAGCTAGCTTGTCAAACATACTTGGCCAAGCCTTTAGTTTACATAGAGTATCACATGAGATTTTATTCCACTTTCTATTTTCTGTTGGTTTCTAATCTCTATTTATTGTGCACCTTCAAGTTCTGCTAAGGAGGCCTGACCTTATTTATCAAGTTATTCCAGCTTCCTGTAATTATGTGTTTTATTTATTTTCTTCTGCAATGCTTCTTCATATTTTCCATTAGGTATTCCCTGGAGCATGGACAGCGGTCTTAGTCTCACTTGACAATGTTGGAGTCTGGAATATTCGTGCAGAAAATCTCGATACTTGGTATCTTGGGCAGGAAGTGTATGTAAAGATAGTGAATCCAGAGAAAACTAACAAAACTGAATTGCCTATGCCAGATAATATTCTCTTCTGTGGTGCCCTTGCACATTTGCAAAAGTATGTAGCCAGTATCTCAACTCTGTGCTTCTATCTATTCAATCATCTCCAATGAATGAACTCATTCTATATTTCAATTTTTCAGGCCACAGCATCACTCTACATCTTTTGCATCATCAATTGTGGCTGGAAGAGCCAAGTTATTCACACCTGCGCTTCTCTTGGCCACAATTTCAATTCTATTTTGAGCATCACTCAAACAGTACAGTCTGCTGAAAGGTTTTGGGTTAGAGGTGAATCAGTTGCTTGGGTTAGTTTCTATTGTAATTGTTAGATGTGCGAACCAGTCCTGTTTATATGAGTTTTTCAATTGTTTCTGTTGTAATACAGTTCTTGCAGATTTACCATTCTTTCTTGTTTCAGCTTTACCATTCTTTCTACAGAAAAAGTTTATGTATCAATGATTCACCGTTTTCAATCCTATTTACTTGCTTCTACCAGATTCATTTATCTATACTTCAGGTGCCCGCTATTCACACGTGTTAGCTAATTTACGTGCCGATATATTGTTTAATCAGTTTGGATTTGCTCTCTTGCAACTAATTCAGTGACCTATTTCTTGTTATAGAGTTTTCTTAAAGAGGTTAATAGGCAATTCCTTGGTAACTTCATTCATATATGGTGTCTATACTCTGCAATTCAGACTAATGTGTGCTCAGGTTTGTGTTTGGATTGAGTAATGTAGTGGAAAAAGTTTGAACCAGAACACAATTCTTGCAATCTAATTTCTCCTGTAAGGTATGGAACCCTTGTTGTGCAATGCTTCCATTTAGATTTCTGTGCGAAGAACAAGACAACTGCAACGTGTGGCTGACTTATCTAAATGCACGAACCTTCATTTATTTATTTATTCATTATTTGTATTCAGATACATCATGATGTGAATGTGATGTTGGTTTAATGATCCATAGACAACGAGGCTCACAATTTTAAGTTCTGTTTTTTTTTTTAATCTAAATAATTATTGCTTGGGCAAATATAAAAGTATCCCAAGTTTCTGCTATGGCTATCCTTTCATTCTCGTTTCTGTCAGGTGGTTCTTTATGTGGAATCAGCTTGTTGGTTCTTGTTTTTGCAGGATGGTGATCCACACCTATCCTGTTTTGGGCTTATGAAAAATAGTAGGGATGGGAAAAGTTATAGCACAAATCTTGCTTATACACCTCCAGAATATCTAAGAAATGGTATTTACACTTATCCAAAGTTCACTTATGTCCTGGTTGCAATATAATTACAGATATTTCTAAAAATTTTGTGAATTCTCTCTCTCTCTCTCTCTCGGTTGGAAGTATCATCATATCATATTAAACTAACATATACCAGCAGTGCTTATACAAATGTACAGGTAAGAGCAGTTTGCTGTGCCCATAGGCCATGGGATGTGAAAGATTATACCCATATGCAGGACAAGCCCAAAATGCTCAAAGTTTTTTTAAATCTAATTTATTTTATTAATAACATTTAAATTTGGTTGTCTATCCTTATTATGCATATTTAAAATGTTGATTAATTATATTGCCAGTGGTTATAGTTTAAATCTGCTACACTAAACACTTTATATATATATATATATATCACTTACAACCCTCCTGGTGAGGCCATCAAATATCACATCATTTTTTTTATTGGTATATCACATCATCTACCATCATATTATCTTATTCTTATTTTGTTCCAGGAAGGATTACTCCTGAAAGTGTAATATTCAGCTTTGGCAATGTCCTCTTGGATCTTCTTAGTGGAAATCACATCCCCCCAACTCATGTATGTTCCTTCTCTATGATACAATCATTGGCTACTGAATCTTTTATTATTATATTGGTACTGGTATATTTAATCTGTAGAGTATGTTTTATTTCTGTTCTAATGTATTTTATTCTTCTAGAAGTACAATGATTTTTTTGTTATCCTTGCAGTTGTATTATTATTTAGTATTATAAATGTGTAAATAAATGCTGATAAATAAATAAATAAATATGAAGGTGTTTAATAGTGAATTTTACTTGCACCTGTACCTGTTGATGTATATATTTTATGATTCTCATTGAATGGAGTTCCCAAAATCATTAATGTATTATATAGTAATCTTTCATCAATAAGATGCTCAATCAGAGGAGTAAGATTTGTAGTAGACTATTAGAGATGCATCAATGCCGAGGGCAGTTAATCGGATGCATGGATGAAGATACTTAGGATCTCCTTTGAGTAGAGTTCCATCTCTTGGACTTGGCTTTAACAACGCAAATTAAGACCGGAGACTTTCAAGTGAAAGAATACTTATAATTAAGACCGGAGACTGGCAAAACATTCATATTCCGTTGGGCTCTCTTATTTTCAGAAATCTGACATGCACGAAGTTACTAATGAGAGAGAGAGAGAGAGAGAGAGTGTGTCAGCTGCTTTATGTAAGGACACTTTTTTTTAAAGTTTCATCTAATTAATTATTTCTTTTGTTCTTCAGTTTTTCTATACATTTCTAAATATTTATGTGAATTTTTTCCTTTTTTAGGATAAAATGATTACACTCCAGTCGCAGCCCACAGAAGAAGATTCTCCCCCATTGACAGATGATGAGATATGCAAATGAGTGTTGGGTACAAGGCCCGGATATGTCTAAGGTCTTAGGCATGGCGTCGTGGCAAGGCCCGGATATGTCTAAGGTCTTAGGCATGGCGTCGTGGCCCCTCCATCCTCTTCAACAGGCCTTCACAATAATCAGCAGGTGGAAGAGCTTACTAAGAAGACAGCTTCAGCTGAAAGAGAAGCTCACGAGTTGTCTCTTGGAAGAGCTTATTCGTTGTCTCTCCGTGAAACATATCGAAGACCGCATTTCAGTTATTGTTTCTATGTTATATTGAGGCCAACTATTATATAGTTTTATGTTTAACATAATTTTTTCAATATCTTCAGTAATAATTTGTGATGAGGACAACTGTTTTATTGCACTCAAATTCAATGAATTAATTTAGTTTATGTTTTTACATCAATGGAGTGTTATTTCCGTACCTGAATTGCTACTTGGAGATATATATGATTGTGATGATCACCTAAGGATGACTTTGCAGTATAGATTTGTGAATGGATGTATTGTGAATGAATGATGAGATTATATTTGTATTGATTGAGTATAAAAAAACAGGAAATTTTTTTCTTTTTTAAAAAATATTAAAAAATATTTTTTTGAGAAATTATTATTGCGGCGCTTTTATTGCGTTGCAAATAATTAAATGTAACAAGATAAATATTATTTACCACACCACATAAGCGTCGCAAAAAAAAAAATATTTGCAACTTTATATGAGCGTCGCCTTTAATAATTTATTAACGACCTTTTAGAATCGTCGCAAATATAAATTATTGGTGACGCAATTTTACCGTTGCAAATAAATCATTATTTGCGACGTTTATAATACGTCGCAAATATAAATTAATTAGTGACGCAATTTTACCGTTACAAATAAATCATTATTTGCGACGTTTATAATACGTCGCAATTGATACGTAATTAGCAACGCTTTGAAACCGTTGCAAATACTCTCTTATTGTCACGCTGCAGTCTTTAGCGTAACTAATCTTTTTGTGACCCCATTATTTGCGACCCCTCTGCGACGCCTAGTTTTTTGCGTCGCAATTACTTATTGCGACGCTTTTTATATTATTTGCGACGCTTTTTTAGCGTCGCGAAAAAGCAAAATTGTTGTAGAACCAGACTTGCTTTATCATTTCTTTATTGCGCTCGACTTGCTAGAAAAACTAGTAGAACAGCTCTTAGAAGGGATTCGGCCTATATCCCAAGCTGTAGAATTTCAGATATGTGCCTCCCATGGACAACGAAGACAGCCCACAAACTCGGGATGCCAAGGCTTGTTCCATGGCACATGTTTCTTTGCTCTCTTATCCGCGCACAACTTGAACCAATACAGGCCTTTTGAGAGCGTGGCCTCCGAGCACGAGCCCTTTGTGGTGCCTGGCTTGCATCACCGGATCGAGATAACAAAGGCACAATGCCCGATTGAGATAGTTGGACAATCCTACTTTGACATACTTAGCAATAGAATCCAGGAAGCTAACTGCACATCTTATGGTGTTGTGTCAAATAGTTTCTATGAACTGGAGCCCGAATATGTTGAGAAGTACCAAAAGGCCATTGGCAAGAAGGTATGGACTATAGGGCCAGTGTCCCTTTGCAACAAGGAGACATCAGACAAGGCGGTGAGAGGGAACAAGGCCTCCATCAGTGAGAGCCAGTGCTTGACTTGGCTCAATTCGAAGAAGGATAATTCTGTTGTATATGCATGTTTTGGATATGCATCATATGTCTTTCCTTCGCAATTGATGGAGATTGGGTCGGGCTTAGAAGCTTCAAACCAGCCATTCATCTGGGTGATCAGGCCCAGCAGCGATATGTCCACAGAAGTAGAAAATTGGTTGGATGGACTTGAAGAGCGGGTGCAGGCAAGGAGCCTTATAATTAGAGGGTGGGCACCGCAGATACTAATCCTATCACACCGGGCGATTGGAGGATTCTTAATGCATTGCGGTTGGAATTCTACGTTGGAAGGCATTTGTGCAGGTGTGCCAATGCTAACATGGCCCGTCTTCGCGGAGCAATTCTTCAATGAGAAGTGAATTGTGCAAGTTCAAAGGATTGGTGTGAGTGTTGGTGCTAAGGCCACTGTCAACTGGGGGCAAGAGAAGGTTGGCGAGATGGTAAAGATGGAAGAGATTGTGACTGCTGTAGAGAGGTTGATGGATGAAGGAGATGAAGCAGAAGAGAGGAGAGTAAGAATAAGAGAGTTGGGGGAGAAAGCAAAGAGAGCAATGGAAGAAGGTGGTTCATCTTACAACAATATGACACTTTTAATTGAGGAACTCATTGACCATGTTTTAAAGGGTAATGTGAATCAGAGAACCCAAGACCACTGTACAGAGTGTTAAATTGTATGCTGGTCATCTGGGTTGTTCTCTTCTTCTTTTTTCTTTCTTGCTTTTTTTTTTTTTTTCATATATGTAACTGAAACGTTCCGAAGGAGAGAATACAAAAGGACAAACAATAATGAGGCAAGAACAAAGATAAAGAAAGAGAAAAGAAAATCAAACAAAAGGCAACAATGAGGCAATCTAGGTTGTTCTGTTAGGTGACGTGCTGTAGGTAAGGATATCCGTTTGAATTAGTTTAGGGTTTTGAATGATCCAAAAATTCCATTTTGAATGAAGTATCTAACGTCCTCTGAACCACTTTTTCTGTTCCATTTCCTATAGTTCTAGATGTATTTGGGCTTATTTGTGCCATTTTGTTAACAAATTTCTCAAAATTCATGCAAAATGAAGACATTAGATTTTACATCTTGATGTTTATCATTAATAAAAGACTATTGAAGGGTTTGGACCATGAATTGGGGGCTACAAATGTCCAAAAAATCAGATATATATATATATATATAGTTTTGAGCTTCTTCATAAGTTACTCAAAATTTATGAAAATTTAAGTTAACTAGCTTCCATCTCTTGTGTTAGGGAGTTCAATAAAAAAATTGAACGGTTTGGACTACAAATATGGGACCTACATGAATGAAGAAAATAAAAGCATTTATGGGCCCCATAAGTAAAAAATAGAGATAATTAGCGAAAGGTCCCTCATATAGAACTTGTAAGGCCTCCAGGCCATCAACTTTTTTTTTAAAGCCTGTAGTCCATGCAGCTGGACATATTTCGACGAGAGGCCCCTGGATACAATTCTCATGACTAATTTACCCTTTCATCTGTTTTAGGCATAAAATTTTGAAATTTCAAATTTCAAATTTTGTATTATCCCTCTTCTTCTTCAACCCAGAGTCTTAAGTCGTTGGATTGGGTCTTAAAGGGGTTAAGATCAGATCAACTGCTTCATCAATTTCCTAAAATATTATTATTCTTGGTTTTGTCAGCCAAGTGAGGACAGAGATCTGGAACAGATTCAATCTACACCGCAAATTCTACCTAAAGCGGAAGAGGTTCGCTGGTTACCAATCAGAGATCGCACGGTCAGTATTCTGCTTCTGCCCTTTAGGGTGGGCTCCATGGAGCCCCAGGCTGGTGGAGTCGATGACCCTGGGCTGCATCCCCGTCATCATCGCCGACGGCATCCGCCTCCCCTTCCCCTCCTCTGTCCCCTAGCCGGAAATCTCCCTCACCGTCGCTGAGAACGACGTCGGAAACTCGACAGGATCCTTGAACACGTGGCAGCCACCAACCTCTCTATCATCCAACGCAACCTGTGGGACCCAGCCAATGGACGCTCCCTACTCTTCAATCGTCAGATCCAAGTGGGCGACGCCACGTGACAGGTGCCGTCGCCGAGAACGACGTCGGAAACCTCGACAGGATCCTCGAACACGTGGCAGCCACCAACCTCTCTATCATCCAACTCAACTTGTGGGACCTAGCCAATGGACGCTCCCTGCTCTTCAACCGTCAGATCCAAGTCGGCGACACCACGTGAAAGGTGCCTTCCTCTTCTGGTTGCAGAGACAGTAGCCAAATTGTGTATGGGGAAGGAGACTTGGGCAACCAAGGCCAGGCTGATTACAGGTCCAGGTTCGGGTCAGGTTGACCTGATACACAGCATTACCCAGTTCCAGCCATAGCAGCAGTCTAGGTGATCTCATCAGGCGACCATAGAGATGGGGGTTTGATCGATCGAGAATGAGGAAGGCTTGCGGGTTTCATTGTAGTCACCACTGTAGTTTTCTGTTCGTTGTCAAATGTAGCGCAACACCGCTAGAGAAGGAAGACAGCAGGGCTGTTATATCATTTTTGACAAATCTATATGAGTTTTTATGAATTTTATCTGAGTTTTTGTAAAATTTATCTAAGTTTTTGTCAAGTTTATCTAAGTTTTTAACAAATTTATATGAGTTTCTGTCAAATTTATCTGAGTTTTCGTCAAGTTTATCTAAGTTTTTGTCAAGTTTATCTAAATTTTTTTACAAATTTATATGAGTTTCTGTCAAATTTATCTGAGTTTTTTATTTTTTGTAAAAATTTATTTGAATTTTGCGCAAATATATCTGCGTTATGGACAAATCTATGTAAGTTTTTTGCTATTTATCTGAGTTCAGTATAAATTTATCTGAGTTATGAACAAATCTATCTGAGTTTTGAACGAATCTTTCTGTGTTTTTGGAAATTTTATTTGTATTTTTTTATATCTATTTGTGTTTTTGAATTTTATTTGTGTCTTTTGAAAATTATTTTCATTTTCTGAAATAAATTTAACTGAGTTTTGACAAAAATACCTGAGTTTTTGTCAAAATTTTCTGAAATTTGGAAAATTGGTTTTTCTTAAATTTGGCAAATGTATTTGCATTTTTTTATATTTATTTGCTTTTTTAATTTACGTCTTTTGAAATTTATTTGCGTCTTTTTCATTTTATTTACATTTTTTTAAATTTATTTGAGTCTTTTAAATTTTATTTGAATCTTTTGAAATTGATCTTCATCTTTTGAGATTTATTTGTTTCTTTTTAAATTTATCTGTGCTATTGTGAAATTTGTTGCGTTTTTTGAAATTATTCATTTTTTAATTTTATTTACGTCTTTTGAATTTTTGCGTTTTTTGAAATTATTGCTTTTTTTATATTTTATTTAGGTCTTTTGAATTTTTTTCACTTTTTGAAATTATTGCGTTTTTTGAAAATTTGAAATTATTGGATTCTTTGAAATTATTGCCTTTATTTACGTCTTTTTAAAATTTATTGAGTTTTTTGAAATTATTACGTTTTTTAAAATTTATTTGCATTTTATTAATTTTACTTATGTTATTTTGAAATTTATTTGTGTTTTTTCAGAATTTATTTGAAAACTTCATTAATGAGATTCCATTAATCGTGGCCAATTAAATGGTAGTTGACCATTATTAATGGCATAACCCACTAATTGTGGAATATGATTTTGAAGAAAGGGTAAATTAGACATTTTAGGTCTTCAAAATTAAAAAAAAAAAAAGACTTATCGCACTATGAAAAAAGATTGTGGATCTAAGGCAAGAAAGTGAAATGTTCAGGGACCTCTCGCCGAACCCCCCTAAAAAATGTCATGTTTCAAAGCACCTTTTGCATTCTCAGGATAAGATTCCTTTTCACAACTATTTGTCGTGTGGAATCCTTGTGGTGGGCTCTGATACCACTTATTGAGAACAGTGGCGTGGTGGAACGATACATGGAACATATGTAATCAATCCACACACAAGAAAGAGAGACACAAAGGATTTACGTGGTTCACTCATTGAGGGGTATGTCCACTGAAAACATGGCAAGTATATCACTTCGGAGGAGGTACAGGAGGAGGTTTACTCCATATGAAATTTCTCTAGTAGTCCCAATCCCACCGTTCACTCAAAACCTCTCTCCGTGTGGTGTAGGGAACACCACTGCCAAGAGAGACTACAGTTTACCTTTTTTTAATCCTGTCTTCTGTCCTTCCCCATCTTCCACTCCGTAGCCTCCCTTTATTTTATGAGAGTTCTAAAGAAGACAACTTCACATGCCCCACCACCTCACAAGTGCCATGTGAAGTTCTTCATCAAAGTAAAAACAAAAAAAAAAAGAAATGAAAGGCTGCAATCAGTGCCATGTAGGAAGTCAACAATGGTGGCTGGGCTCCTCTCTTTGTTAACATTTGCTGCATGAGAGTCGGGGCTGACTTGAGCCATTTATCAACACTATTGAGGACTGAAAATGCTGGCGCGTAAATGACCTCATTTTCAAATTTTATTTACACACTGCATACGTAAATTGACACATGTAAATGACCTTATTTTCAAATTTTATTTACACACTACATACGTAAATTGACACAAATATATATGAATAATGTTTACATGTGAATTATTTACATATGTAAATAAATACAACCAAACAACCCTAGAAAGTGAATAGTTTGAAGAGGGTGAAAGGTGAAGAACGCATTGAAATTCTAGTGGAATTTATTTTTCTGGGAGGGAGAAAAACCATCAAAAGTAAGTAACTGGATTGTATTTTCTATTAAATGAAAATTTGAAATGGCCCTAAAAACCTCTCATTCATTTCACACTTCCAAATATATATTATGAAAAACGCATAAGGCTTGTTCAGGTCTCATTTTTTTGCAATTTCCTCATCTTTTTATCTATCTTATCTTCTTGAAGCATTACCATAATTGTTGGTTACTGAAACTGCACAAAAAATACTATCCTTGCAGGTAATATTCATACACAAAAGGAAGCCCGCACAAACCACTTGATTTGTGGCATAAATCAAGTCTTAAAAGTTACATTTTAGCATAAACAATGAATGACCCCCCTAATTATAAGGATTCCACCACAGTGCCCAATGATTTATTTTCATCAGGACCCTCAAGCTTTGTAATTTTTTTGTTGGTACATCTTTCTAGTGTGTTGGGGCATTGAAGTGCTATGGTCGAATGATGTATGACTAATGACGTAGTGGTGAATGACTTTGTAGTGTGTTGGGGCATTGGGTTGTTTGCCAAAATGTGTTTATGCTTCTTATTTATCATTTTTTCATATTGCAGGATGATGTTATTACTGCATATGAATCTGACATCTCGGTGGCACAAGGTGATTTCGACCATGATGCAATTATAAAGGTATCTTTTTATTGCTTGTTGATCATAATATCTTTTAATGTTAGTAATCTTTAATTTTGTGGGTTTTATGGTATACTTGTTTTTTTTTTCATAGGTCTTTGGTCGTGATAGCCGAGGACGCGTACGTGCATGGGTGGAACCAGAGGGGGGCTGACAGGGGCCATGCGCCCCCCCCCCCCCCCCCCAGAATTTAAAAAACCCCCTTTTCTTTACTAAATTTTTATAGATTTTTACATATGAAACCACCGCCCCCCCCCCCCCCCCCCACCCCCCCAAAAAAAAAAAAAAAAAAAAGAAAAAAAGAAAAAAATTTACATTTATTTTTTATATGTGGCCCTCCCAAAATAGTTTTCCTACAAAGTGGCCCCCCTAATGAAGAATCTCTGGGTCCGCCCCTGTGTACGTGGCTTAGGCACTATTTCAAAAACGGCCATAAAACATTCAGCTCCTTATAAAAGAGCCTTAGAGGAGGAGCATGAAAGCAATGCACATCTTCAAAAGATCAGATGGGCATACGGAGGGAAATGGATGAACTGAAACAAACTCTTACCCAAGGTGGGACACAAGTGCGACCTTCAACTTATCATGGTAGTTCATCTCAGGTATAATGTTTATTTTTTTTACATGATTGATTCGATAAATTAATTAATTATCTTGATTGATGAAATACTAACACAATGCATTTGCAATATTGTTTGTAGGCTCAGGATAATTCCTCATGTCAAGTGGCATGTACAAATCAACCAAACACTAATACACGCCAGGGTACGTGCAGGTTGTTGCATTACATGCGAAAAGAGATTACCGTTGCCCTTGGACGCGTTCTCAGTTTGTCAACTGAGGAGGAAGGATGCTATAGGATTGTTGTAGATGAGATTTTGAAGTTTGACGTAGAGTTGTTGGGTGGAGAAAAGACGTTTGGGGATCTCACCGTGGGTGACATCATTTCATGGCCCACATATAGAACCATGTTTGGCTAGTTTCCACGCCCACATGATTTACTTTTAGATGACTTTATTTGTAGTATTTACTCTGATGTGTGTGATCGTAGTATTAGTAATACCGAACGTGAACGTGGTTTTTGTTAATGTTTTACCATTTGTTGTAGTTATACTTTGATGGTTTAAATTTTAAGTGGATGGATGATTTATTAGCTTATTTGAGTTATTTATTTGATGGATAATTGATGTTTGTATGGTTGATGCTAACTTACAGTTTTGAGATTTACTGGATTTTTATTAGAAAAATATAAATTTTAAAAATTAATTATGAATTTTTTTTTTTAAAAAACCCTATAGTAAAACGACTGCTCCAAACAGTCGTTAATTGAATGATAAGTAATTTTTTAATGTAGTTTTTAAAAAATGACTTAAAGTATTTTCGACTAACAATGTCCGTCTTTAAAAAAATTGACTGTCGTAGACGGTCGCTAATCTGACAAGTTTTCGACTGCCAATGACAGTCGTTTTGTAAAAACGACTTCGATTTTTCCCACTGCTCGTTCGACCGCCCTTAGCAGTTGTTTTTTAAGAAAAATGACCGTCTCGGCTTTTTGACGTAGTGAGTGATCGATGGTCTAGATGCAACGATACATGAATATATGTAATCAATCCACACACAAGAAAGAGAGACACAAAGGATTTATGTGGTTCACTCATTGAGGGGTATGTCCACTGGAAACATGGCAAGTATATCACTACGGAGGAGATACAGGAGGAGGTATACTACATATGAAATTTCTGTAGTAGTCCCAATCCCACCGTTCACTCAAAACCTCTTTCTTATCCTCTCTGTAGGATCTTACACCCTATTGAGCTACCACTTATCCCAAAACTAATTGGTGATAGGAAACGGCACAACAATAGTTTTATGGTGAGGGCGAGGGCGAGACCACAATTATGACCGCTCAGGAGCGAGGGTGGACATTAACCTCAACACTCTCCTGTCCTTTCCCATCTTCCACTCCATAGCCTCCCTTATTTTATGAGAGTTCTAAAGAAGACAACTTCACATGCCCCACCACCTCACAAGTGCCATGTGAAGTTCTTCATTATCAAAGTAAAAACAAAAAAAAAAAAAATGAAAGGCTGCATCAGTGCCATGTAGGAAGTCAACAATGGTTGCTGGGCTCCTCTCTTTGTTAACATTTGCTGCATGAGAGTCGGGGCTGACTTGAGCCATTTATCAACACTATTGAGGACTGAAAATGCTGGCGCGTAAATGACCTCATTTTCAAATTTTATTTACACACTGCATACGTAAATTGACACATGTAAATGACCTTATTTTCAAATTTTATTTACACACTACATACGTAAATTGACACAAATATATATGAATAATGTTTACATGTGAATTATTTACATATGTAAACAAACACAAACAAACAACCCTAGAAAGTGAATAGTTTGAAGAGGGTGAAAGGTGAAGAACGCATTGAAATTCTAGTGGAATTTATTTTCATGGGAGGGAGAAAAACCATCAAAAGTAAGTAACTGGATTGTATTTTCTATTAAATGAAAATTTGAAATGGCCCTAAAAACCTCTCATTCATTTCACACTTCCAAATATATATTATGAAAAATGCATCAAAATGAGACAACTCATGCATTCTCACTTAGCGTCTGAAAAATTCTCTCCACCTTTCCTCCTTATCTAAAAAAGGATCTTATCTTCAAATTCTTGACCTTTTATTCATATCAATCTCTGCTTGATATCGATTTATAACCACTGAGACAAAAATAATAATAATAAATCCTTTTCATCCTACGCAAGGGCATGTGTCACCAGAGTGTTTGTAATGGTCTATGATGCCTAGATACGGCATGGATACGGCTAGGATACGTCATAGACACAACAAGGACACGAATTTTACACATAAAAAGTGAAGTATCGGATACGATACGACACGATACATTGCCCATTTCGAAGTATCCGTGCATCATAGGTAATGGTTGTAGTATTATCCCCTCAGAGCCAGTTGACGGCTACTATAAAGATGGGGTGAAAAGAGCCATTAATCGGGTTGGAAACAAGTAATATGCATGTGAAATCAGCAAGAGTCATGCTATGCATCAGGTCAATAAAGGTTGGCTTGACTTCAAGTTGGGGGGCATCCAAAAGGACCAGAACAGTAGACTAAGCCCTTGGCATTCTCTATGGAAGAGGCCCCATCTCCTCAACTTTCTCTTCTCATCACCCTTTTTTCTTTTCCTCTTGATTGTGATTGGATCACTTCAATCCATCCTCCCTCTCCCTCTCCCTCCCCCTCCTATCCTCTTCCCTGTCTCTAATGCACTTTCAAGTTCAATAAAGGCCAGCTAGTCCCATTACCATAGTCTCAATTCACCCCCAAAAGGGTTCCTGCCAATAAGACCTAGTTTTCTCTCATACACTCTTTCAAGTTAAGCAACCAGAGTGCCATGGCCTCACAAAAACACCATCAGCCTCACTTCATCTTCATTCCTCTAATGGCCCCAGGCCACATGATCCCCATGGTTGACATGGCCCGTTTGTTCGCGAAGCGTGGTGTGCTCGCCACCATCATCACCACTCCGTTGAACGCTGCCCGATTCATGATCATCATCGATCAGGCCATCGAATCAGGCCTCCCAATTCAAGTAGTCCAGCTCCCATTTCCATCTAGTGAAGCAGGCATACCCAACGGATGTGAGAACTTTGACAGCATTCCCTCACCAGACTTATATAAGAATTTCTTTACAGCATTGAGTTTGCTAGAAAAGTCAGTAGAAGAGTTCTTAGAAGGGGTTCAGCCCGTCCCAAATTGCATAATATCAGATGTGTGCTTCCCATGGACGTCGGAGACAGCTCGCAAGCTTAGGATACCAAGGCTTGTGTTCCATGGCACATGTTGCTATGCTGCCTTATTCGCACACAACTTGCACCGATACAGGCCTTTTGAGAGGGTAGCCTCCGAGCACGAGCCCTTCGTGGTGCCTGGCTTGCATCACCGGATCGAGATAACAAAGGCACAATGCCCGGTCGAGATAGTTGGAAAACCCTACTCCGGCGAACTCAGCAATAGAATGAAGGAATCTGTACACACATGTTATGGTGTTGTGGCAAATAGCTTCAATGAATTGGAGCCTGAATATGTAGAGAAGTACCAAGAGGCCATTGGCAAGAAGGTATGGACTATAGGTCCAGTGTCCCTTTGCAACAAGGAGACATCAGACAAGATGGCGAGAGGGAACAAGGCGTCCATCAGTGAGAGCCAGTGCTTGACTTGGCTCGATTCGAAGAAGGCGAATTCTGTTGTTTATGCCTGTTTTGGGACTGTATCTAATTTCTTTTCTTCACAATTGATAGAGATTGGGCTGGGTTTAGAAGCTTCAAACCGGCCATTTATCTTGGTGATCAGGCACAGCAGCGACATGTCCACAGAAGTAAGAAATTGGTCGGACGGGCTCGAAGAGAGGGTCAAGGGGAGGGGACTTATAATTAGAGGGTGGGCACCGCAGATACTAATCCTATCGCACCCAGCGATTGGAGGGTTCTTAACGCATTGTGGTTGGAATTCGACTTTAGAGGGTATTTGTGCAGGTGTACAAATGCTAACATTGCCGGCCTTCGCTGATCAATTCTTCACTGAGAAGTGGGTTGTGCAAGTTCAAAGGATTGGTGTAAGTGCTGGCGCTAAGGCCACTGTCGACTGGGGGCAAGAGAAGGTTGGGGAGATGGTAAACAAGGAAGAGATTGCGACTGCTGTAGAGAGGTTGATGGATGAAGGAGAGGAAGGAGAAGCGAGGAGAAAGAGAGCAAGAGAGCTGGGGGAGAAGGCAAAGAGAGCAACGGAAGAAGGTGGATCTTCTTACATCAACATGACACTCTTAATTGAGAAAATCATGGCCTATCATGTTTTAGAGAGTAATGTGAATCAGACAACCCAAGACCAGAGTACAGAGTGTTAAATTGTATGCTCATCATCTGGGTTTCTTCATTATGTTCTCTAAAGGTGACATTGTAGGTAAGGATGTCCCTTTGAATTATTGTATCCATTTGAATCATCCAAAAATGTGTAGTGCCTAAGTAATTCCAGGGTCTGACTTGGGTCTAACTCAATTTCTCTTCTCTCTTCATTACTGCGTCTGTTTATTCTGCTTCAAGGCAAATAGTGATATATACCATTAAGAAGAGGAGAAAGAAATTGACCCCTAAAAAAAATACTAGACTCTAACAAGGTGTTACACCCCAACCCGAACCAATCTTGTTTAATGCTAATCAATTGTGTTTTAGGTAATTTCTCATACTTAGTGACTAATTAAGGTAGTTTATGTAAATTATGATTTTCCCAAAGTTCATCATATGCACATCATTTTGGTGTCATCGCGTGTATTTCGTTAAGCTTGTCAAATTTCGTATTCGACCTTACTTCATTTGATCACTCTTTGAGGAAATGGGCCATCATTTGACTCAAACTAGAAATATACAAAAACTATTGGACTGTTTTGCAAAACCTCCATCCTTATCATTCACAACAACTCCCATCCATTTCATTTCATTCGTTTGGTGCATGGGCTGTGGAGAGAACCCCTTTTCTCTTCTTTCTTTTCAATTTCTCTTCCTCTTTGCAAGCTCATTGGCCTTGTGTAAGTGAAAACAAGTGTGGAGATCATCTTCCTCTTCATCTCCTTCTTCTTGTTCATCTCCATCTCTTGGTTCAAGAAACCATTTCTTCTCCAACTCCAAATTCGGAATTATTGTCAAGGTAAGAATTAAACCCCATCTTTCTTTGTGTTTTGAGTTGAAATAGAGTCAATGGACTCTATTAGAGTCATATTTGCATATTCATTAGCATTTTCCATGTGTTTTGTGATTAGGGTTTGATATTTGGGGGTTTTTGGTTAATTGGAGCAAAAGATTAAAGAATAGCTTGGAAGGCTAAAATGAGGCAAGTATAAGCATGATATGAATTTACATGTTGTTAATTACATTGATTCTATGTTTACTCATGATTCTTAGTATTCAATAATGTAAGAATTGGATTTAAAATTCATGTTAAGCTCTTCTTCTCTTCTTCCTTTCAATTTCCTTTCCTTCTTCAATCACTCTAGCATTTTGTGCAAGTGAAAACAAGTGTGGAGATCATCTCCCTCTTCATCTCCTTCTTCTTGTTCATCTCCATCTTTTGGTTCAAGAAACCATTTCTTCTCCAAATTCAAATTCGGAATTATCACAAGAGGTAGGTTCCAACCTCTTTTTGTTTGGATTTTTGAGTTGTATTAGAGTTAAAAGACCCTTGTGATGGACATGCCTTCATATTCATGTGTTTTTCATGTGTATTGTGTCTAGGGTTTGAATATTTGGGGATTTTTAGGGTTCTTTAAACCAAGAGTGTAGAAGAGGTTGGAAAGCTTAAATTTGAGGCAAGTATATGCATGATATGGATTTACATTTTTGTTGATTCCATTGATTCCTTATATGCTACTCTTATTCTATGCTTTTAGCTCTTAATTAAATGCATGGTTTTATGGTTTCAATTTGATGAAATGGGTTGGAGAGATTGAATGTAAAAAGGGGAGCATGAAGGCTCTATTTCATGCAGGTTATATAATAGAAGAAGTGTGGGAAAAGAAGGGAGGGAAAACCCATCCCAGAATTTCCGAAGTGGAAATCTGGACTGCGCGCTCGAGCGCATGTGGGTCCGCTCGAGCGGACCTGAAGCCCATGTTTTTGACTTTTTGGACCCCATTAAATGGATTTTTAACCCTCTTAGCATATTTCAACCCTCCTTGATCCCTCATTAATGGATTTTGGAGCTCACCCTCACCTCCATAGGGATTTAGGAATTTTTGAGACTTTATGACCTTACAAATGGAACCGTAAACCTTACTAATTGGTCTAATGGATATGGTTAGTCTAATCCTATACCATGAAGGTTAGTTTAGAAACTCAATGTACTTCTCATACATAGTGACATCAATAAAAGTAGTAATACATTGAGTTTGCTAAACTTACCTTGTGTTGGACGGTGAAAGACTAAATAAATAGGTGAGTAATGGATAGTAAAAATCCTTGATTCCTTAAATTATTGCATTGCATATTGAGTTATATCTTCATTGGTAAATCAATCATTATAATTAAATGAGTTATGTCATTATCAATCTCTTTTGAGGTTTAATTATTCGAAATTCGCCGTCATTCGTCAATTATTGTATATCGATTCAGTCTTGAAATTAAATGTGGATTGAGAGTAGTATTTGATTTGATTTGAGATTAGCATTTGATCAGATTGGAGATTAGCATTTGATTTGATTATAGACAGTTGAAATATAAACTCTCTCAAATCCACTTATAAATTTGATTTGTTTGATTCGATTGAGTCGGCACTACTTAGCTTCGACCCTGTGACGCCCGACGGGGCTAGCACTTGGGTTCGTATTTGAGAGACTACTGCAGTAAGTCGTCTGGAGCACCGGAACTCCAGAATCGGGTAGCCAGTTAGCCTTTGGCCGGGCCGCTGGTGACATCCCAACTAGATTTGCTCTCTTTGAGAGGATGAGCTTAAAGTAGTAGCCAAATTTGTATGGTTCTTATTTATTGATTCATCAACATAATTATTCAATCTTTGCACAATTTGCGTAGCTGATACTTATCATTGCTATCCACTGATTTACTTGTCTTAAATTCAAAGTTGCAACATTTTGTAATTTCGTATTTTGCCTATACTTGCCAAATCGTTGTATTTGAGATACTACTCTTGGTGTCACAGGGATTCAAGACACCAAAGGAAGTTACTTTTAGCCATTCAATTTGAGGTTAATTGGTAAGTTTAACGGTTAGCTATGATTACCGGAGTACGAATCAGAAAAGAAATCTTGAGTTTGAGCTTAGGTATTTTAATTGCACTTAGTTCAAGGTAATGCATTTGATTAGTGTTATTTCGCATTGTATTAGGAATATATTTCCTTGAGATAAGCATCTAGTAGTGGTTCATTAGAGTACTGGTGTACTATGCATTAAGATATTTAAATCATTAGTTTTGTTAAAGAGAAATTGTAATATAAAAGATTGGTTATTGGACTGATCACGGCTTTGATTTCTATATTGTACATGTTCCGCAGATAATTGTGCATTGACAGGTGTCAGTGAGTAATCCTCACACGTATATGTGGAATTTTCTCCTTCGTGAATTCGGATTTGGTCCGGAACAGGTGCGAGTTCACGGGAGTACGCGTGTCACACCTTGGGAACCACCCTAAACAAGGGATTCTCGGGTCCGGGATGTGACATACGTAAGTATGGTATCAGAGCCCTGAAAAGTCTTTTCTAAAAGACTTAGAAACCTTAAGAGACGTGGTGAGGACACGATAGGACGTTGGGAATTTTATTTTGAAGATTGTTTATGGATGTTTATCTAATTGTATATTGAGTAAGCTAAATTATAAAAGATGCCACCTTGACGACCCACTCGAATCAGTGTAAAACCGCAAAAGCCAAAATACAACTCAAGGTGAGCAGATGCCATTACAGCAGAGACCGGTTCAACAGATGGCAGACGTGGATATGCTACGGCCCTAGAGGAGGCTAAAACGACGAACGTTGTGGAAGAAGGTGAAATAATGATTATTGAGTATAATATTTGATTGGCTCCTTGCTTCACACACTCTATCACTGAGTCACACTCTGTGGTTTTGAGATAGACCGTACAACCGCAGGTTGTCTTCCTAATGACATCATTGATAGGTTATTGGTAGTAGGCAGCACATCAACCTAATATGAGATGTAGGTTAAGGAGTTTCATAGTTTGAATTTGAAAAGTTAAGCACTAAGAAGTTAGAAAAGATCTTAGTGGATGTGAGTTGATAAGATATTTCCTAGGTAGTAAACCACCGAGGAAATATAGATTACTCCAAAGGATAGTGACCTATAGATATGTGATTTTAGTACAGGTGTAGAATTAAGGATCCTAGCAATAGTTGAATATCCAATTAGTTGAAGTTGTATGGTAGATGAATTAGGTGTAACCATTACTAATTCCCTAGATTTATTCTGAAAGGTCAAGGTAACCTTAGTGACTAGGGGTATCTTAATAACCTATGAGATTTGTTGGACCTCTTCATTTAGTAAGAGTAAAAAATTGTCAATTATTACAAAGATAGATTTCATCCCAGTTAATTGAGAGATAACTCTAGTATTGACCCAGTAGTGATGTAGGATTGATCATAGTAGTCCTAAGAGACTAGATGATGCACCCAAGAACAAAAGACCCATTAGTGGGCCCCGCCAAGAATGACTTACTCGCTTAAAGAGGTTAGTCATTTTAGTAATTTGAGGTTGTATTGATTTGATTTACTTAAATATTTGAGTGAGAGATTTGATGGAGTGATTTTAGGAATCACTAAACAATGACAATCCCTTTATTTATGTATTCCCTTTATTATAAATAGAAATGGATGATTGCTTGTAAACTATGCTATATTGATAATAAATGTTGAGTAATGTTTTTCTGAGCCTACTTTTGGGGGTTTTATCCCTAAGTGATCTTGTGAGTTTTGAGCCTAGGGCTCAATTTCACCGTCAACAGTGTATCTTCACCATGGCTCCGTGCAATGCCATCACTTGAATTAGGTCACAATTATCACAACTAAGAAATAGAGATTTCAAATGAATGTGGTTAGCACGAGTAGTGATGTTGTATGTTAGTGATCGAACGGATACAGAGTTGTTAGACTCTATATAGTTAGTTTTAAGACCTTGATTATTTAGACTTTTGGCAAGACTATAGACAAGTAAGTCTTAGAATGAAATAATTCGCGTGCCAGGGACTTTGACTCTTAAGCATAGGAAGTAAGTTGCGGGAGTTGAGAGACTTCCATAGTCATTGCAGAAGATGAACCACTTAAGTAGTTAGCAACCTATTGACAGCTGGTTAGATTTCCCAGATTTTATCCTATATGAGTATTAAAAATCGCCACCTTTTAGACAAATGGACTTGGCCATAGAAGTAATGTTAGAAATACCTTTAGAAATAGACCCACAGACTGAGAGACTTTGATCTATACTAAGGTTATGATTTGGGTCAGAAATAATAAAAGATTGGATTAGGAAATAATAAAAGATTGGATTAGGTTATGATGAATGTAACCAAGAGGGTAAAAAAAAAAAAAAAAAAAAAAAAAAAAAAAAAAAAAAAAAAAACCTGAGTAAAAGTGGACCATACGGTTTAGAATCTTTACGGTGGGATTAGCTTAAGGCTTAGTGATACCTTTAATGAACGAGAGATTGAAGATGAGACAAACAAATGGATTGTGAATAACTTCCCTAGCAAGTCTGAGTCTGAAATGTGATTAGTTGAGTCTACTTGAGATAAGTGATGTGTTGATTAGACAAGACTATAGTTGTGGTCAATCCAACAAAATTAGTGTGGCTAGAGCCATCGCTTTGACTGCTTAGAGATAGTGTAAGATCACAATAGATTGGCTTCTAGAACAATGTTCTTACGCCTATCATTTCAGATAAGTTAGTCATTTAGCTGTTCCGACCGTAGAACTTTGACCCTATCATACTTCTTAGTGGAATTCGAATTTGAGATAGACTCCTAATTCCCTTAGCTAGTATATGTGATGAAAATATTAGTTGACGAATTCTAATTCATTAGAGATTGATATTGAGAACTATTGTACTGTTGATTTGAGTCGTTGATGATTTTATAGAACTAGGATAGCCAGTTTCAAACTTGAACTCTTAGGATTAATTCGACCAGATCTGAACTTTATCTACTCAGTGTTAGCATTGAGATTATAATAGATTTAATATTAGAATTATAGATAGATTGAATTTCCCTTCGATGTTAGCCGAAGTTAGTCGCCCTAATGCTCGTGAATTGAAATTTGTAGGTTGTGACAACCTTTTGCTATTACTATGGAGCTCAGATATACGACAGACTAGTTGAAATAGAATACAACCTCCTCAGTGAGCATGTGTAGCGGTTGGATTTGTTAAGGAATTTAATTGTTAGACATGAAGATCAGACTTACCTGAGATAGGTAATAACCATGGTTACATTTGAGCTAACATTTGTGACTGATATCACAGAACTTGAACAAAGATCGATGCGACAAAATCTAAGTTGGCCAATTGTAAACCTCGATTTTCTAAGATCACGAAAGAGAGATAAATAGATTAGATTCACAAGTGATATTAGAATTTTGACACCTATATCGTCTGACTAGATCAATTACTGGATGTCTAATTAGTTGTAATTCAGTGGACCATAAGACCAGTTAGAACAAGATTGAAGTGACTGAGTATAAGTTCTCGGACAATAACTGTACCACGCAAGAATGGACATGATATCTCATGAGGCTTTCTCAGACAATTTTCACGTTATTATCAACACCACTTAGACCACAGTTTTATTTTAGCAATCGACGCAGACGTCAATGGGTAAAACATGAACCAATTTGGACGAGGCCGAAGTTAAACAAATCAACTTGCACTAAGGTATCGGAGACAACCGGAGTAAGCAAGGGGAGCTATGTGGACAAGTGTCGAGTTGATATTCGAATTCTGCAGTGATAAAGTGAAAGCATCACAAAGTTGAGACCAGAAACAAGTGACGTCTCGTTACGTTGGATGATGCCGGACTCATGATGAAGTCAATGACCAAACTACAGATCGAGACTACGGCCAGATCACACAATAATTAGGGTGTAATCTACGTGACCATGCTAAAAGGTAGTTCGAGATCTATCTCACGTCGTTTAGTACAAAAAAAAAAAAAAAAAAAAAAAAAAGTTCAGACCAAACCTAATTGCAACATGCGTTAAACTTCTGCTCCGTATCATTGATGAGAAAGAACAAGTGTTGTGGACGAGGACCGTTCGTTGAGTAAACCTTCGTTGGGATCATCATGGATCAGAGAAAGCCGTGTAGGAAAAATCAAAAGACAAGTCGCAGCACTACTCCGAACTATTTACGCCGGGAGGTTCATTCGGAGGACCGAATGATTCCTAGAGGGGGAGAATGTTACACCCCAACCCGAACCAATCTTGTTTAATGCTAATCAATTGTGTTTTAGGTAATTTCTCATACTTAGTGACTAATTAAGGTAGTTTATGTAAATTATGATTTTCCCAAAGTTCATCATATGCACATCATTTTGGTGTCATCGCGTGTATTTCGTTAAGCTTGTCAAATTTCGTATTCGACCTTACTTCATTTGATCACTCTTTGAGGAAATGGGCCATCATTTGACTCAAACTAGAAATATACAAAAACTATTGGACTGTTTTGCAAAACCTCCATCCTTATCATTCACAACAACTCCCATCCATTTCATTTCATTCGTTTGGTGCATGGGCTGTGGAGAGAACCCCTTTTCTCTTCTTTCTTTTCAATTTCTCTTCCTCTTTGCAAGCTCATTGGCCTTGTGTAAGTGAAAACAAGTGTGGAGATCATCTTCCTCTTCATCTCCTTCTTCTTGTTCATCTCCATCTCTTGGTTCAAGAAACCATTTCTTCTCCAACTCCAAATTCGGAATTATTGTCAAGGTAAGAATTAAACCCCATCTTTCTTTGTGTTTTGAGTTGAAATAGAGTCAATGGACTCTATTAGAGTCATATTTGCATATTCATTAGCATTTTCCATGTGTTTTGTGATTAGGGTTTGATATTTGGGGGTTTTTGGTTAATTGGAGCAAAAGATTAAAGAATAGCTTGGAAGGCTAAAATGAGGCAAGTATAAGCATGATATGAATTTACATGTTGTTAATTACATTGATTCTATGTTTACTCATGATTCTTAGTATTCAATAATGTAAGAATTGGATTTAAAATTCATGTTAAGCTCTTCTTCTCTTCTTCCTTTCAATTTCCTTTCCTTCTTCAATCACTCTAGCATTTTGTGCAAGTGAAAACAAGTGTGGAGATCATCTCCCTCTTCATCTCCTTCTTCTTGTTCATCTCCATCTTTTGGTTCAAGAAACCATTTCTTCTCCAAATTCAAATTCGGAATTATCACAAGAGGTAGGTTCCAACCTCTTTTTGTTTGGATTTTTGAGTTGTATTAGAGTTAAAAGACCCTTGTGATGGACATGCCTTCATATTCATGTGTTTTTCATGTGTATTGTGTCTAGGGTTTGAATATTTGGGGATTTTTAGGGTTCTTTAAACCAAGAGTGTAGAAGAGGTTGGAAAGCTTAAATTTGAGGCAAGTATATGCATGATATGGATTTACATTTTTGTTGATTCCATTGATTCCTTATATGCTACTCTTATTCTATGCTTTTAGCTCTTAATTAAATGCATGGTTTTATGGTTTCAATTTGATGAAATGGGTTGGAGAGATTGAATGTAAAAAGGGGAGCATGAAGGCTCTATTTCATGCAGGTTATATAATAGAAGAAGTGTGGGAAAAGAAGGGAGGGAAAACCCATCCCAGAATTTCCGAAGTGGAAATCTGGACTGCGCGCTCGAGCGCATGTGGGTCCGCTCGAGCGGACCTGAAGCCCATGTTTTTGACTTTTTGGACCCCATTAAATGGATTTTTAACCCTCTTAGCATATTTCAACCCTCCTTGATCCCTCATTAATGGATTTTGGAGCTCACCCTCACCTCCATAGGGATTTAGGAATTTTTGAGACTTTATGACCTTACAAATGGAACCGTAAACCTTACTAATTGGTCTAATGGATATGGTTAGTCTAATCCTATACCATGAAGGTTAGTTTAGAAACTCAATGTACTTCTCATACATAGTGACATCAATAAAAGTAGTAATACATTGAGTTTGCTAAACTTACCTTGTGTTGGACGGTGAAAGACTAAATAAATAGGTGAGTAATGGATAGTAAAAATCCTTGATTCCTTAAATTATTGCATTGCATATTGAGTTATATCTTCATTGGTAAATCAATCATTATAATTAAATGAGTTATGTCATTATCAATCTCTTTTGAGGTTTAATTATTCGAAATTCGCCGTCATTCGTCAATTATTGTATATCGATTCAGTCTTGAAATTAAATGTGGATTGAGAGTAGTATTTGATTTGATTTGAGATTAGCATTTGATCAGATTGGAGATTAGCATTTGATTTGATTATAGACAGTTGAAATATAAACTCTCTCAAATCCACTTATAAATTTGATTTGTTTGATTCGATTGAGTCGGCACTACTTAGCTTCGACCCTGTGACGCCCGACGGGGCTAGCACTTGGGTTCGTATTTGAGAGACTACTGCAGTAAGTCGTCTGGAGCACCGGAACTCCAGAATCGGGTAGCCAGTTAGCCTTTGGCCGGGCCGCTGGTGACATCCCAACTAGATTTGCTCTCTTTGAGAGGATGAGCTTAAAGTAGTAGCCAAATTTGTATGGTTCTTATTTATTGATTCATCAACATAATTATTCAATCTTTGCACAATTTGCGTAGCTGATACTTATCATTGCTATCCACTGATTTACTTGTCTTAAATTCAAAGTTGCAACATTTTGTAATTTCGTATTTTGCCTATACTTGCCAAATCGTTGTATTTGAGATACTACTCTTGGTGTCACAGGGATTCAAGACACCAAAGGAAGTTACTTTTAGCCATTCAATTTGAGGTTAATTGGTAAGTTTAACGGTTAGCTATGATTACCGGAGTACGAATCAGAAAAGAAATCTTGAGTTTGAGCTTAGGTATTTTAATTGCACTTAGTTCAAGGTAATGCATTTGATTAGTGTTATTTCGCATTGTATTAGGAATATATTTCCTTGAGATAAGCATCTAGTAGTGGTTCATTAGAGTACTGGTGTACTATGCATTAAGATATTTAAATCATTAGTTTTGTTAAAGAGAAATTGTAATATAAAAGATTGGTTATTGGACTGATCACGGCTTTGATTTCTATATTGTACATGTTCCGCAGATAATTGTGCATTGACAGGTGTCAGTGAGTAATCCTCACACGTATATGTGGAATTTTCTCCTTCGTGAATTCGGATTTGGTCCGGAACAGGTGCGAGTTCACGGGAGTACGCGTGTCACACCTTGGGAACCACCCTAAACAAGGGATTCTCGGGTCCGGGATGTGACATACGTAAGTATGGTATCAGAGCCCTGAAAAGTCTTTTCTAAAAGACTTAGAAACCTTAAGAGACGTGGTGAGGACACGATAGGACGTTGGGAATTTTATTTTGAAGATTGTTTATGGATGTTTATCTAATTGTATATTGAGTAAGCTAAATTATAAAAGATGCCACCTTGACGACCCACTCGAATCAGTGTAAAACCGCAAAAGCCAAAATACAACTCAAGGTGAGCAGATGCCATTACAGCAGAGACCGGTTCAACAGATGGCAGACGTGGATATGCTACGGCCCTAGAGGAGGCTAAAACGACGAACGTTGTGGAAGAAGGTGAAATAATGATTATTGAGTATAATATTTGATTGGCTCCTTGCTTCACACACTCTATCACTGAGTCACACTCTGTGGTTTTGAGATAGACCGTACAACCGCAGGTTGTCTTCCTAATGACATCATTGATAGGTTATTGGTAGTAGGCAGCACATCAACCTAATATGAGATGTAGGTTAAGGAGTTTCATAGTTTGAATTTGAAAAGTTAAGCACTAAGAAGTTAGAAAAGATCTTAGTGGATGTGAGTTGATAAGATATTTCCTAGGTAGTAAACCACCGAGGAAATATAGATTACTCCAAAGGATAGTGACCTATAGATATGTGATTTTAGTACAGGTGTAGAATTAAGGATCCTAGCAATAGTTGAATATCCAATTAGTTGAAGTTGTATGGTAGATGAATTAGGTGTAACCATTACTAATTCCCTAGATTTATTCTGAAAGGTCAAGGTAACCTTAGTGACTAGGGGTATCTTAATAACCTATGAGATTTGTTGGACCTCTTCATTTAGTAAGAGTAAAAAATTGTCAATTATTACAAAGATAGATTTCATCCCAGTTAATTGAGAGATAACTCTAGTATTGACCCAGTAGTGATGTAGGATTGATCATAGTAGTCCTAAGAGACTAGATGATGCACCCAAGAACAAAAGACCCATTAGTGGGCCCCGCCAAGAATGACTTACTCGCTTAAAGAGGTTAGTCATTTTAGTAATTTGAGGTTGTATTGATTTGATTTACTTAAATATTTGAGTGAGAGATTTGATGGAGTGATTTTAGGAATCACTAAACAATGACAATCCCTTTATTTATGTATTCCCTTTATTATAAATAGAAATGGATGATTGCTTGTAAACTATGCTATATTGATAATAAATGTTGAGTAATGTTTTTCTGAGCCTACTTTTGGGGGTTTTATCCCTAAGTGATCTTGTGAGTTTTGAGCCTAGGGCTCAATTTCACCGTCAACAGTGTATCTTCACCATGGCTCCGTGCAATGCCATCACTTGAATTAGGTCACAATTATCACAACTAAGAAATAGAGATTTCAAATGAATGTGGTTAGCACGAGTAGTGATGTTGTATGTTAGTGATCGAACGGATACAGAGTTGTTAGACTCTATATAGTTAGTTTTAAGACCTTGATTATTTAGACTTTTGGCAAGACTATAGACAAGTAAGTCTTAGAATGAAATAATTCGCGTGCCAGGGACTTTGACTCTTAAGCATAGGAAGTAAGTTGCGGGAGTTGAGAGACTTCCATAGTCATTGCAGAAGATGAACCACTTAAGTAGTTAGCAACCTATTGACAGCTGGTTAGATTTCCCAGATTTTATCCTATATGAGTATTAAAAATCGCCACCTTTTAGACAAATGGACTTGGCCATAGAAGTAATGTTAGAAATACCTTTAGAAATAGACCCACAGACTGAGAGACTTTGATCTATACTAAGGTTATGATTTGGGTCAGAAATAATAAAAGATTGGATTAGGAAATAATAAAAGATTGGATTAGGTTATGATGAATGTAACCAAGAGGGTAAAAAAAAAAAAAAAAAAAAAAAAAAAAAAAAAAAAAAACCTGAGTAAAAGTGGACCATACGGTTTAGAATCTTTACGGTGGGATTAGCTTAAGGCTTAGTGATACCTTTAATGAACGAGAGATTGAAGATGAGACAAACAAATGGATTGTGAATAACTTCCCTAGCAAGTCTGAGTCTGAAATGTGATTAGTTGAGTCTACTTGAGATAAGTGATGTGTTGATTAGACAAGACTATAGTTGTGGTCAATCCAACAAAATTAGTGTGGCTAGAGCCATCGCTTTGACTGCTTAGAGATAGTGTAAGATCACAATAGATTGGCTTCTAGAACAATGTTCTTACGCCTATCATTTCAGATAAGTTAGTCATTTAGCTGTTCCGACCGTAGAACTTTGACCCTATCATACTTCTTAGTGGAATTCGAATTTGAGATAGACTCCTAATTCCCTTAGCTAGTATATGTGATGAAAATATTAGTTGACGAATTCTAATTCATTAGAGATTGATATTGAGAACTATTGTACTGTTGATTTGAGTCGTTGATGATTTTATAGAACTAGGATAGCCAGTTTCAAACTTGAACTCTTAGGATTAATTCGACCAGATCTGAACTTTATCTACTCAGTGTTAGCATTGAGATTATAATAGATTTAATATTAGAATTATAGATAGATTGAATTTCCCTTCGATGTTAGCCGAAGTTAGTCGCCCTAATGCTCGTGAATTGAAATTTGTAGGTTGTGACAACCTTTTGCTATTACTATGGAGCTCAGATATACGACAGACTAGTTGAAATAGAATACAACCTCCTCAGTGAGCATGTGTAGCGGTTGGATTTGTTAAGGAATTTAATTGTTAGACATGAAGATCAGACTTACCTGAGATAGGTAATAACCATGGTTACATTTGAGCTAACATTTGTGACTGATATCACAGAACTTGAACAAAGATCGATGCGACAAAATCTAAGTTGGCCAATTGTAAACCTCGATTTTCTAAGATCACGAAAGAGAGATAAATAGATTAGATTCACAAGTGATATTAGAATTTTGACACCTATATCGTCTGACTAGATCAATTACTGGATGTCTAATTAGTTGTAATTCAGTGGACCATAAGACCAGTTAGAACAAGATTGAAGTGACTGAGTATAAGTTCTCGGACAATAACTGTACCACGCAAGAATGGACATGATATCTCATGAGGCTTTCTCAGACAATTTTCACGTTATTATCAACACCACTTAGACCACAGTTTTATTTTAGCAATCGACGCAGACGTCAATGGGTAAAACATGAACCAATTTGGACGAGGCCGAAGTTAAACAAATCAACTTGCACTAAGGTATCGGAGACAACCGGAGTAAGCAAGGGGAGCTATGTGGACAAGTGTCGAGTTGATATTCGAATTCTGCAGTGATAAAGTGAAAGCATCACAAAGTTGAGACCAGAAACAAGTGACGTCTCGTTACGTTGGATGATGCCGGACTCATGATGAAGTCAATGACCAAACTACAGATCGAGACTACGGCCAGATCACACAATAATTAGGGTGTAATCTACGTGACCATGCTAAAAGGTAGTTCGAGATCTATCTCACGTCGTTTAGTACAAAAAAAAAAAAAAAAAAAAAAAAAGTTCAGACCAAACCTAATTGCAACATGCGTTAAACTTCTGCTCCGTATCATTGATGAGAAAGAACAAGTGTTGTGGACGAGGACCGTTCGTTGAGTAAACCTTCGTTGGGATCATCATGGATCAGAGAAAGCCGTGTAGGAAAAATCAAAAGACAAGTCGCAGCACTACTCCGAACTATTTACGCCGGGAGGTTCATTCGGAGGACCGAATGATTCCTAGAGGGGAGAATGTTACACCCCAACCCGAACCAATCTTGTTTAATGCTAATCAATTGTGTTTTAGGTAATTTCTCATACTTAGTGACTAATTAAGGTAGTTTATGTAAATTATGATTTTCCCAAAGTTCATCATATGCACATCATTTTGGTGTCATCGCGTGTATTTCGTTAAGCTTGTCAAATTTCGTATTCGACCTTACTTCATTTGATCACTCTTTGAGGAAATGGGCCATCATTTGACTCAAACTAGAAATATACAAAAACTATTGGACTGTTTTGCAAAACCTCCATCCTTATCATTCACAACAACTCCCATCCATTTCATTTCATTCGTTTGGTGCATGGGCTGTGGAGAGAACCCCTTTTCTCTTCTTTCTTTTCAATTTCTCTTCCTCTTTGCAAGCTCATTGGCCTTGTGTAAGTGAAAACAAGTGTGGAGATCATCTTCCTCTTCATCTCCTTCTTCTTGTTCATCTCCATCTCTTGGTTCAAGAAACCATTTCTTCTCCAACTCCAAATTCGGAATTATTGTCAAGGTAAGAATTAAACCCCATCTTTCTTTGTGTTTTGAGTTGAAATAGAGTCAATGGACTCTATTAGAGTCATATTTGCATATTCATTAGCATTTTCCATGTGTTTTGTGATTAGGGTTTGATATTTGGGGGTTTTTGGTTAATTGGAGCAAAAGATTAAAGAATAGCTTGGAAGGCTAAAATGAGGCAAGTATAAGCATGATATGAATTTACATGTTGTTAATTACATTGATTCTATGTTTACTCATGATTCTTAGTATTCAATAATGTAAGAATTGGATTTAAAATTCATGTTAAGCTCTTCTTCTCTTCTTCCTTTCAATTTCCTTTCCTTCTTCAATCACTCTAGCATTTTGTGCAAGTGAAAACAAGTGTGGAGATCATCTCCCTCTTCATCTCCTTCTTCTTGTTCATCTCCATCTTTTGGTTCAAGAAACCATTTCTTCTCCAAATTCAAATTCGGAATTATCACAAGAGGTAGGTTCCAACCTCTTTTTGTTTGGATTTTTGAGTTGTATTAGAGTTAAAAGACCCTTGTGATGGACATGCCTTCATATTCATGTGTTTTTCATGTGTATTGTGTCTAGGGTTTGAATATTTGGGGATTTTTAGGGTTCTTTAAACCAAGAGTGTAGAAGAGGTTGGAAAGCTTAAATTTGAGGCAAGTATATGCATGATATGGATTTACATTTTTGTTGATTCCATTGATTCCTTATATGCTACTCTTATTCTATGCTTTTAGCTCTTAATTAAATGCATGGTTTTATGGTTTCAATTTGATGAAATGGGTTGGAGAGATTGAATGTAAAAAGGGGAGCATGAAGGCTCTATTTCATGCAGGTTATATAATAGAAGAAGTGTGGGAAAAGAAGGGAGGGAAAACCCATCCCAGAATTTCCGAAGTGGAAATCTGGACTGCGCGCTCGAGCGCATGTGGGTCCGCTCGAGCGGACCTGAAGCCCATGTTTTTGACTTTTTGGACCCCATTAAATGGATTTTTAACCCTCTTAGCATATTTCAACCCTCCTTGATCCCTCATTAATGGATTTTGGAGCTCACCCTCACCTCCATAGGGATTTAGGAATTTTTGAGACTTTATGACCTTACAAATGGAACCGTAAACCTTACTAATTGGTCTAATGGATATGGTTAGTCTAATCCTATACCATGAAGGTTAGTTTAGAAACTCAATGTACTTCTCATACATAGTGACATCAATAAAAGTAGTAATACATTGAGTTTGCTAAACTTACCTTGTGTTGGACGGTGAAAGACTAAATAAATAGGTGAGTAATGGATAGTAAAAATCCTTGATTCCTTAAATTATTGCATTGCATATTGAGTTATATCTTCATTGGTAAATCAATCATTATAATTAAATGAGTTATGTCATTATCAATCTCTTTTGAGGTTTAATTATTCGAAATTCGCCGTCATTCGTCAATTATTGTATATCGATTCAGTCTTGAAATTAAATGTGGATTGAGAGTAGTATTTGATTTGATTTGAGATTAGCATTTGATCAGATTGGAGATTAGCATTTGATTTGATTATAGACAGTTGAAATATAAACTCTCTCAAATCCACTTATAAATTTGATTTGTTTGATTCGATTGAGTCGGCACTACTTAGCTTCGACCCTGTGACGCCCGACGGGGCTAGCACTTGGGTTCGTATTTGAGAGACTACTGCAGTAAGTCGTCTGGAGCACCGGAACTCCAGAATCGGGTAGCCAGTTAGCCTTTGGCCGGGCCGCTGGTGACATCCCAACTAGATTTGCTCTCTTTGAGAGGATGAGCTTAAAGTAGTAGCCAAATTTGTATGGTTCTTATTTATTGATTCATCAACATAATTATTCAATCTTTGCACAATTTGCGTAGCTGATACTTATCATTGCTATCCACTGATTTACTTGTCTTAAATTCAAAGTTGCAACATTTTGTAATTTCGTATTTTGCCTATACTTGCCAAATCGTTGTATTTGAGATACTACTCTTGGTGTCACAGGGATTCAAGACACCAAAGGAAGTTACTTTTAGCCATTCAATTTGAGGTTAATTGGTAAGTTTAACGGTTAGCTATGATTACCGGAGTACGAATCAGAAAAGAAATCTTGAGTTTGAGCTTAGGTATTTTAATTGCACTTAGTTCAAGGTAATGCATTTGATTAGTGTTATTTCGCATTGTATTAGGAATATATTTCCTTGAGATAAGCATCTAGTAGTGGTTCATTAGAGTACTGGTGTACTATGCATTAAGATATTTAAATCATTAGTTTTGTTAAAGAGAAATTGTAATATAAAAGATTGGTTATTGGACTGATCACGGCTTTGATTTCTATATTGTACATGTTCCGCAGATAATTGTGCATTGACAGGTGTCAGTGAGTAATCCTCACACGTATATGTGGAATTTTCTCCTTCGTGAATTCGGATTTGGTCCGGAACAGGTGCGAGTTCACGGGAGTACGCGTGTCACACCTTGGGAACCACCCTAAACAAGGGATTCTCGGGTCCGGGATGTGACATACGTAAGTATGGTATCAGAGCCCTGAAAAGTCTTTTCTAAAAGACTTAGAAACCTTAAGAGACGTGGTGAGGACACGATAGGACGTTGGGAATTTTATTTTGAAGATTGTTTATGGATGTTTATCTAATTGTATATTGAGTAAGCTAAATTATAAAAGATGCCACCTTGACGACCCACTCGAATCAGTGTAAAACCGCAAAAGCCAAAATACAACTCAAGGTGAGCAGATGCCATTACAGCAGAGACCGGTTCAACAGATGGCAGACGTGGATATGCTACGGCCCTAGAGGAGGCTAAAACGACGAACGTTGTGGAAGAAGGTGAAATAATGATTATTGAGTATAATATTTGATTGGCTCCTTGCTTCACACACTCTATCACTGAGTCACACTCTGTGGTTTTGAGATAGACCGTACAACCGCAGGTTGTCTTCCTAATGACATCATTGATAGGTTATTGGTAGTAGGCAGCACATCAACCTAATATGAGATGTAGGTTAAGGAGTTTCATAGTTTGAATTTGAAAAGTTAAGCACTAAGAAGTTAGAAAAGATCTTAGTGGATGTGAGTTGATAAGATATTTCCTAGGTAGTAAACCACCGAGGAAATATAGATTACTCCAAAGGATAGTGACCTATAGATATGTGATTTTAGTACAGGTGTAGAATTAAGGATCCTAGCAATAGTTGAATATCCAATTAGTTGAAGTTGTATGGTAGATGAATTAGGTGTAACCATTACTAATTCCCTAGATTTATTCTGAAAGGTCAAGGTAACCTTAGTGACTAGGGGTATCTTAATAACCTATGAGATTTGTTGGACCTCTTCATTTAGTAAGAGTAAAAAATTGTCAATTATTACAAAGATAGATTTCATCCCAGTTAATTGAGAGATAACTCTAGTATTGACCCAGTAGTGATGTAGGATTGATCATAGTAGTCCTAAGAGACTAGATGATGCACCCAAGAACAAAAGACCCATTAGTGGGCCCCGCCAAGAATGACTTACTCGCTTAAAGAGGTTAGTCATTTTAGTAATTTGAGGTTGTATTGATTTGATTTACTTAAATATTTGAGTGAGAGATTTGATGGAGTGATTTTAGGAATCACTAAACAATGACAATCCCTTTATTTATGTATTCCCTTTATTATAAATAGAAATGGATGATTGCTTGTAAACTATGCTATATTGATAATAAATGTTGAGTAATGTTTTTCTGAGCCTACTTTTGGGGGTTTTATCCCTAAGTGATCTTGTGAGTTTTGAGCCTAGGGCTCAATTTCACCGTCAACAGTGTATCTTCACCATGGCTCCGTGCAATGCCATCACTTGAATTAGGTCACAATTATCACAACTAAGAAATAGAGATTTCAAATGAATGTGGTTAGCACGAGTAGTGATGTTGTATGTTAGTGATCGAACGGATACAGAGTTGTTAGACTCTATATAGTTAGTTTTAAGACCTTGATTATTTAGACTTTTGGCAAGACTATAGACAAGTAAGTCTTAGAATGAAATAATTCGCGTGCCAGGGACTTTGACTCTTAAGCATAGGAAGTAAGTTGCGGGAGTTGAGAGACTTCCATAGTCATTGCAGAAGATGAACCACTTAAGTAGTTAGCAACCTATTGACAGCTGGTTAGATTTCCCAGATTTTATCCTATATGAGTATTAAAAATCGCCACCTTTTAGACAAATGGACTTGGCCATAGAAGTAATGTTAGAAATACCTTTAGAAATAGACCCACAGACTGAGAGACTTTGATCTATACTAAGGTTATGATTTGGGTCAGAAATAATAAAAGATTGGATTAGGAAATAATAAAAGATTGGATTAGGTTATGATGAATGTAACCAAGAGGGTAAAAAAAAAAAAAAAAAAAAAAAAAAAAAAAAAAAAACCTGAGTAAAAGTGGACCATACGGTTTAGAATCTTTACGGTGGGATTAGCTTAAGGCTTAGTGATACCTTTAATGAACGAGAGATTGAAGATGAGACAAACAAATGGATTGTGAATAACTTCCCTAGCAAGTCTGAGTCTGAAATGTGATTAGTTGAGTCTACTTGAGATAAGTGATGTGTTGATTAGACAAGACTATAGTTGTGGTCAATCCAACAAAATTAGTGTGGCTAGAGCCATCGCTTTGACTGCTTAGAGATAGTGTAAGATCACAATAGATTGGCTTCTAGAACAATGTTCTTACGCCTATCATTTCAGATAAGTTAGTCATTTAGCTGTTCCGACCGTAGAACTTTGACCCTATCATACTTCTTAGTGGAATTCGAATTTGAGATAGACTCCTAATTCCCTTAGCTAGTATATGTGATGAAAATATTAGTTGACGAATTCTAATTCATTAGAGATTGATATTGAGAACTATTGTACTGTTGATTTGAGTCGTTGATGATTTTATAGAACTAGGATAGCCAGTTTCAAACTTGAACTCTTAGGATTAATTCGACCAGATCTGAACTTTATCTACTCAGTGTTAGCATTGAGATTATAATAGATTTAATATTAGAATTATAGATAGATTGAATTTCCCTTCGATGTTAGCCGAAGTTAGTCGCCCTAATGCTCGTGAATTGAAATTTGTAGGTTGTGACAACCTTTTGCTATTACTATGGAGCTCAGATATACGACAGACTAGTTGAAATAGAATACAACCTCCTCAGTGAGCATGTGTAGCGGTTGGATTTGTTAAGGAATTTAATTGTTAGACATGAAGATCAGACTTACCTGAGATAGGTAATAACCATGGTTACATTTGAGCTAACATTTGTGACTGATATCACAGAACTTGAACAAAGATCGATGCGACAAAATCTAAGTTGGCCAATTGTAAACCTCGATTTTCTAAGATCACGAAAGAGAGATAAATAGATTAGATTCACAAGTGATATTAGAATTTTGACACCTATATCGTCTGACTAGATCAATTACTGGATGTCTAATTAGTTGTAATTCAGTGGACCATAAGACCAGTTAGAACAAGATTGAAGTGACTGAGTATAAGTTCTCGGACAATAACTGTACCACGCAAGAATGGACATGATATCTCATGAGGCTTTCTCAGACAATTTTCACGTTATTATCAACACCACTTAGACCACAGTTTTATTTTAGCAATCGACGCAGACGTCAATGGGTAAAACATGAACCAATTTGGACGAGGCCGAAGTTAAACAAATCAACTTGCACTAAGGTATCGGAGACAACCGGAGTAAGCAAGGGGAGCTATGTGGACAAGTGTCGAGTTGATATTCGAATTCTGCAGTGATAAAGTGAAAGCATCACAAAGTTGAGACCAGAAACAAGTGACGTCTCGTTACGTTGGATGATGCCGGACTCATGATGAAGTCAATGACCAAACTACAGATCGAGACTACGGCCAGATCACACAATAATTAGGGTGTAATCTACGTGACCATGCTAAAAGGTAGTTCGAGATCTATCTCACGTCGTTTAGTACAAAAAAAAAAAAAAAAAAAAAAAAAAGTTCAGACCAAACCTAATTGCAACATGCGTTAAACTTCTGCTCCGTATCATTGATGAGAAAGAACAAGTGTTGTGGACGAGGACCGTTCGTTGAGTAAACCTTCGTTGGGATCATCATGGATCAGAGAAAGCCGTGTAGGAAAAATCAAAAGACAAGTCGCAGCACTACTCCGAACTATTTACGCCGGGAGGTTCATTCGGAGGACCGAATGATTCCTAGAGGGGGAGAATGTTACACCCCAACCCGAACCAATCTTGTTTAATGCTAATCAATTGTGTTTTAGGTAATTTCTCATACTTAGTGACTAATTAAGGTAGTTTATGTAAATTATGATTTTCCCAAAGTTCATCATATGCACATCATTTTGGTGTCATCGCGTGTATTTCGTTAAGCTTGTCAAATTTCGTATTCGACCTTACTTCATTTGATCACTCTTTGAGGAAATGGGCCATCATTTGACTCAAACTAGAAATATACAAAAACTATTGGACTGTTTTGCAAAACCTCCATCCTTATCATTCACAACAACTCCCATCCATTTCATTTCATTCGTTTGGTGCATGGGCTGTGGAGAGAACCCCTTTTCTCTTCTTTCTTTTCAATTTCTCTTCCTCTTTGCAAGCTCATTGGCCTTGTGTAAGTGAAAACAAGTGTGGAGATCATCTTCCTCTTCATCTCCTTCTTCTTGTTCATCTCCATCTCTTGGTTCAAGAAACCATTTCTTCTCCAACTCCAAATTCGGAATTATTGTCAAGGTAAGAATTAAACCCCATCTTTCTTTGTGTTTTGAGTTGAAATAGAGTCAATGGACTCTATTAGAGTCATATTTGCATATTCATTAGCATTTTCCATGTGTTTTGTGATTAGGGTTTGATATTTGGGGGTTTTTGGTTAATTGGAGCAAAAGATTAAAGAATAGCTTGGAAGGCTAAAATGAGGCAAGTATAAGCATGATATGAATTTACATGTTGTTAATTACATTGATTCTATGTTTACTCATGATTCTTAGTATTCAATAATGTAAGAATTGGATTTAAAATTCATGTTAAGCTCTTCTTCTCTTCTTCCTTTCAATTTCCTTTCCTTCTTCAATCACTCTAGCATTTTGTGCAAGTGAAAACAAGTGTGGAGATCATCTCCCTCTTCATCTCCTTCTTCTTGTTCATCTCCATCTTTTGGTTCAAGAAACCATTTCTTCTCCAAATTCAAATTCGGAATTATCACAAGAGGTAGGTTCCAACCTCTTTTTGTTTGGATTTTTGAGTTGTATTAGAGTTAAAAGACCCTTGTGATGGACATGCCTTCATATTCATGTGTTTTTCATGTGTATTGTGTCTAGGGTTTGAATATTTGGGGATTTTTAGGGTTCTTTAAACCAAGAGTGTAGAAGAGGTTGGAAAGCTTAAATTTGAGGCAAGTATATGCATGATATGGATTTACATTTTTGTTGATTCCATTGATTCCTTATATGCTACTCTTATTCTATGCTTTTAGCTCTTAATTAAATGCATGGTTTTATGGTTTCAATTTGATGAAATGGGTTGGAGAGATTGAATGTAAAAAGGGGAGCATGAAGGCTCTATTTCATGCAGGTTATATAATAGAAGAAGTGTGGGAAAAGAAGGGAGGGAAAACCCATCCCAGAATTTCCGAAGTGGAAATCTGGACTGCGCGCTCGAGCGCATGTGGGTCCGCTCGAGCGGACCTGAAGCCCATGTTTTTGACTTTTTGGACCCCATTAAATGGATTTTTAACCCTCTTAGCATATTTCAACCCTCCTTGATCCCTCATTAATGGATTTTGGAGCTCACCCTCACCTCCATAGGGATTTAGGAATTTTTGAGACTTTATGACCTTACAAATGGAACCGTAAACCTTACTAATTGGTCTAATGGATATGGTTAGTCTAATCCTATACCATGAAGGTTAGTTTAGAAACTCAATGTACTTCTCATACATAGTGACATCAATAAAAGTAGTAATACATTGAGTTTGCTAAACTTACCTTGTGTTGGACGGTGAAAGACTAAATAAATAGGTGAGTAATGGATAGTAAAAATCCTTGATTCCTTAAATTATTGCATTGCATATTGAGTTATATCTTCATTGGTAAATCAATCATTATAATTAAATGAGTTATGTCATTATCAATCTCTTTTGAGGTTTAATTATTCGAAATTCGCCGTCATTCGTCAATTATTGTATATCGATTCAGTCTTGAAATTAAATGTGGATTGAGAGTAGTATTTGATTTGATTTGAGATTAGCATTTGATCAGATTGGAGATTAGCATTTGATTTGATTATAGACAGTTGAAATATAAACTCTCTCAAATCCACTTATAAATTTGATTTGTTTGATTCGATTGAGTCGGCACTACTTAGCTTCGACCCTGTGACGCCCGACGGGGCTAGCACTTGGGTTCGTATTTGAGAGACTACTGCAGTAAGTCGTCTGGAGCACCGGAACTCCAGAATCGGGTAGCCAGTTAGCCTTTGGCCGGGCCGCTGGTGACATCCCAACTAGATTTGCTCTCTTTGAGAGGATGAGCTTAAAGTAGTAGCCAAATTTGTATGGTTCTTATTTATTGATTCATCAACATAATTATTCAATCTTTGCACAATTTGCGTAGCTGATACTTATCATTGCTATCCACTGATTTACTTGTCTTAAATTCAAAGTTGCAACATTTTGTAATTTCGTATTTTGCCTATACTTGCCAAATCGTTGTATTTGAGATACTACTCTTGGTGTCACAGGGATTCAAGACACCAAAGGAAGTTACTTTTAGCCATTCAATTTGAGGTTAATTGGTAAGTTTAACGGTTAGCTATGATTACCGGAGTACGAATCAGAAAAGAAATCTTGAGTTTGAGCTTAGGTATTTTAATTGCACTTAGTTCAAGGTAATGCATTTGATTAGTGTTATTTCGCATTGTATTAGGAATATATTTCCTTGAGATAAGCATCTAGTAGTGGTTCATTAGAGTACTGGTGTACTATGCATTAAGATATTTAAATCATTAGTTTTGTTAAAGAGAAATTGTAATATAAAAGATTGGTTATTGGACTGATCACGGCTTTGATTTCTATATTGTACATGTTCCGCAGATAATTGTGCATTGACAGGTGTCAGTGAGTAATCCTCACACGTATATGTGGAATTTTCTCCTTCGTGAATTCGGATTTGGTCCGGAACAGGTGCGAGTTCACGGGAGTACGCGTGTCACACCTTGGGAACCACCCTAAACAAGGGATTCTCGGGTCCGGGATGTGACATACGTAAGTATGGTATCAGAGCCCTGAAAAGTCTTTTCTAAAAGACTTAGAAACCTTAAGAGACGTGGTGAGGACACGATAGGACGTTGGGAATTTTATTTTGAAGATTGTTTATGGATGTTTATCTAATTGTATATTGAGTAAGCTAAATTATAAAAGATGCCACCTTGACGACCCACTCGAATCAGTGTAAAACCGCAAAAGCCAAAATACAACTCAAGGTGAGCAGATGCCATTACAGCAGAGACCGGTTCAACAGATGGCAGACGTGGATATGCTACGGCCCTAGAGGAGGCTAAAACGACGAACGTTGTGGAAGAAGGTGAAATAATGATTATTGAGTATAATATTTGATTGGCTCCTTGCTTCACACACTCTATCACTGAGTCACACTCTGTGGTTTTGAGATAGACCGTACAACCGCAGGTTGTCTTCCTAATGACATCATTGATAGGTTATTGGTAGTAGGCAGCACATCAACCTAATATGAGATGTAGGTTAAGGAGTTTCATAGTTTGAATTTGAAAAGTTAAGCACTAAGAAGTTAGAAAAGATCTTAGTGGATGTGAGTTGATAAGATATTTCCTAGGTAGTAAACCACCGAGGAAATATAGATTACTCCAAAGGATAGTGACCTATAGATATGTGATTTTAGTACAGGTGTAGAATTAAGGATCCTAGCAATAGTTGAATATCCAATTAGTTGAAGTTGTATGGTAGATGAATTAGGTGTAACCATTACTAATTCCCTAGATTTATTCTGAAAGGTCAAGGTAACCTTAGTGACTAGGGGTATCTTAATAACCTATGAGATTTGTTGGACCTCTTCATTTAGTAAGAGTAAAAAATTGTCAATTATTACAAAGATAGATTTCATCCCAGTTAATTGAGAGATAACTCTAGTATTGACCCAGTAGTGATGTAGGATTGATCATAGTAGTCCTAAGAGACTAGATGATGCACCCAAGAACAAAAGACCCATTAGTGGGCCCCGCCAAGAATGACTTACTCGCTTAAAGAGGTTAGTCATTTTAGTAATTTGAGGTTGTATTGATTTGATTTACTTAAATATTTGAGTGAGAGATTTGATGGAGTGATTTTAGGAATCACTAAACAATGACAATCCCTTTATTTATGTATTCCCTTTATTATAAATAGAAATGGATGATTGCTTGTAAACTATGCTATATTGATAATAAATGTTGAGTAATGTTTTTCTGAGCCTACTTTTGGGGGTTTTATCCCTAAGTGATCTTGTGAGTTTTGAGCCTAGGGCTCAATTTCACCGTCAACAGTGTATCTTCACCATGGCTCCGTGCAATGCCATCACTTGAATTAGGTCACAATTATCACAACTAAGAAATAGAGATTTCAAATGAATGTGGTTAGCACGAGTAGTGATGTTGTATGTTAGTGATCGAACGGATACAGAGTTGTTAGACTCTATATAGTTAGTTTTAAGACCTTGATTATTTAGACTTTTGGCAAGACTATAGACAAGTAAGTCTTAGAATGAAATAATTCGCGTGCCAGGGACTTTGACTCTTAAGCATAGGAAGTAAGTTGCGGGAGTTGAGAGACTTCCATAGTCATTGCAGAAGATGAACCACTTAAGTAGTTAGCAACCTATTGACAGCTGGTTAGATTTCCCAGATTTTATCCTATATGAGTATTAAAAATCGCCACCTTTTAGACAAATGGACTTGGCCATAGAAGTAATGTTAGAAATACCTTTAGAAATAGACCCACAGACTGAGAGACTTTGATCTATACTAAGGTTATGATTTGGGTCAGAAATAATAAAAGATTGGATTAGGAAATAATAAAAGATTGGATTAGGTTATGATGAATGTAACCAAGAGGGTAAAAAAAAAAAAAAAAAAAAAAAAAACCTGAGTAAAAGTGGACCATACGGTTTAGAATCTTTACGGTGGGATTAGCTTAAGGCTTAGTGATACCTTTAATGAACGAGAGATTGAAGATGAGACAAACAAATGGATTGTGAATAACTTCCCTAGCAAGTCTGAGTCTGAAATGTGATTAGTTGAGTCTACTTGAGATAAGTGATGTGTTGATTAGACAAGACTATAGTTGTGGTCAATCCAACAAAATTAGTGTGGCTAGAGCCATCGCTTTGACTGCTTAGAGATAGTGTAAGATCACAATAGATTGGCTTCTAGAACAATGTTCTTACGCCTATCATTTCAGATAAGTTAGTCATTTAGCTGTTCCGACCGTAGAACTTTGACCCTATCATACTTCTTAGTGGAATTCGAATTTGAGATAGACTCCTAATTCCCTTAGCTAGTATATGTGATGAAAATATTAGTTGACGAATTCTAATTCATTAGAGATTGATATTGAGAACTATTGTACTGTTGATTTGAGTCGTTGATGATTTTATAGAACTAGGATAGCCAGTTTCAAACTTGAACTCTTAGGATTAATTCGACCAGATCTGAACTTTATCTACTCAGTGTTAGCATTGAGATTATAATAGATTTAATATTAGAATTATAGATAGATTGAATTTCCCTTCGATGTTAGCCGAAGTTAGTCGCCCTAATGCTCGTGAATTGAAATTTGTAGGTTGTGACAACCTTTTGCTATTACTATGGAGCTCAGATATACGACAGACTAGTTGAAATAGAATACAACCTCCTCAGTGAGCATGTGTAGCGGTTGGATTTGTTAAGGAATTTAATTGTTAGACATGAAGATCAGACTTACCTGAGATAGGTAATAACCATGGTTACATTTGAGCTAACATTTGTGACTGATATCACAGAACTTGAACAAAGATCGATGCGACAAAATCTAAGTTGGCCAATTGTAAACCTCGATTTTCTAAGATCACGAAAGAGAGATAAATAGATTAGATTCACAAGTGATATTAGAATTTTGACACCTATATCGTCTGACTAGATCAATTACTGGATGTCTAATTAGTTGTAATTCAGTGGACCATAAGACCAGTTAGAACAAGATTGAAGTGACTGAGTATAAGTTCTCGGACAATAACTGTACCACGCAAGAATGGACATGATATCTCATGAGGCTTTCTCAGACAATTTTCACGTTATTATCAACACCACTTAGACCACAGTTTTATTTTAGCAATCGACGCAGACGTCAATGGGTAAAACATGAACCAATTTGGACGAGGCCGAAGTTAAACAAATCAACTTGCACTAAGGTATCGGAGACAACCGGAGTAAGCAAGGGGAGCTATGTGGACAAGTGTCGAGTTGATATTCGAATTCTGCAGTGATAAAGTGAAAGCATCACAAAGTTGAGACCAGAAACAAGTGACGTCTCGTTACGTTGGATGATGCCGGACTCATGATGAAGTCAATGACCAAACTACAGATCGAGACTACGGCCAGATCACACAATAATTAGGGTGTAATCTACGTGACCATGCTAAAAGGTAGTTCGAGATCTATCTCACGTCGTTTAGTACAAAAAAAAAAAAAAAAAAAAAAAAAGTTCAGACCAAACCTAATTGCAACATGCGTTAAACTTCTGCTCCGTATCATTGATGAGAAAGAACAAGTGTTGTGGACGAGGACCGTTCGTTGAGTAAACCTTCGTTGGGATCATCATGGATCAGAGAAAGCCGTGTAGGAAAAATCAAAAGACAAGTCGCAGCACTACTCCGAACTATTTACGCCGGGAGGTTCATTCGGAGGACCGAATGATTCCTAGAGGGGGAGAATGTTACACCCCAACCCGAACCAATCTTGTTTAATGCTAATCAATTGTGTTTTAGGTAATTTCTCATACTTAGTGACTAATTAAGGTAGTTTATGTAAATTATGATTTTCCCAAAGTTCATCATATGCACATCATTTTGGTGTCATCGCGTGTATTTCGTTAAGCTTGTCAAATTTCGTATTCGACCTTACTTCATTTGATCACTCTTTGAGGAAAGGGCCATCATTTGACTCAAACTAGAAATATACAAAAACTATTGGACTGTTTTGCAAAACCTCCATCCTTATCATTCACAACAACTCCCATCCATTTCATTTCATTCGTTTGGTGCATGGGCTGTGGAGAGAACCCCTTTTCTCTTCTTTCTTTTCAATTTCTCTTCCTCTTTGCAAGCTCATTGGCCTTGTGTAAGTGAAAACAAGTGTGGAGATCATCTTCCTCTTCATCTCCTTCTTCTTGTTCATCTCCATCTCTTGGTTCAAGAAACCATTTCTTCTCCAACTCCAAATTCGGAATTATTGTCAAGGTAAGAATTAAACCCCATCTTTCTTTGTGTTTTGAGTTGAAATAGAGTCAATGGACTCTATTAGAGTCATATTTGCATATTCATTAGCATTTTCCATGTGTTTTGTGATTAGGGTTTGATATTTGGGGGTTTTTGGTTAATTGGAGCAAAAGATTAAAGAATAGCTTGGAAGGCTAAAATGAGGCAAGTATAAGCATGATATGAATTTACATGTTGTTAATTACATTGATTCTATGTTTACTCATGATTCTTAGTATTCAATAATGTAAGAATTGGATTTAAAATTCATGTTAAGCTCTTCTTCTCTTCTTCCTTTCAATTTCCTTTCCTTCTTCAATCACTCTAGCATTTTGTGCAAGTGAAAACAAGTGTGGAGATCATCTCCCTCTTCATCTCCTTCTTCTTGTTCATCTCCATCTTTTGGTTCAAGAAACCATTTCTTCTCCAAATTCAAATTCGGAATTATCACAAGAGGTAGGTTCCAACCTCTTTTTGTTTGGATTTTTGAGTTGTATTAGAGTTAAAAGACCCTTGTGATGGACATGCCTTCATATTCATGTGTTTTTCATGTGTATTGTGTCTAGGGTTTGAATATTTGGGGATTTTTAGGGTTCTTTAAACCAAGAGTGTAGAAGAGGTTGGAAAGCTTAAATTTGAGGCAAGTATATGCATGATATGGATTTACATTTTTGTTGATTCCATTGATTCCTTATATGCTACTCTTATTCTATGCTTTTAGCTCTTAATTAAATGCATGGTTTTATGGTTTCAATTTGATGAAATGGGTTGGAGAGATTGAATGTAAAAAGGGGAGCATGAAGGCTCTATTTCATGCAGGTTATATAATAGAAGAAGTGTGGGAAAAGAAGGGAGGGAAAACCCATCCCAGAATTTCCGAAGTGGAAATCTGGACTGCGCGCTCGAGCGCATGTGGGTCCGCTCGAGCGGACCTGAAGCCCATGTTTTTGACTTTTTGGACCCCATTAAATGGATTTTTAACCCTCTTAGCATATTTCAACCCTCCTTGATCCCTCATTAATGGATTTTGGAGCTCACCCTCACCTCCATAGGGATTTAGGAATTTTTGAGACTTTATGACCTTACAAATGGAACCGTAAACCTTACTAATTGGTCTAATGGATATGGTTAGTCTAATCCTATACCATGAAGGTTAGTTTAGAAACTCAATGTACTTCTCATACATAGTGACATCAATAAAAGTAGTAATACATTGAGTTTGCTAAACTTACCTTGTGTTGGACGGTGAAAGACTAAATAAATAGGTGAGTAATGGATAGTAAAAATCCTTGATTCCTTAAATTATTGCATTGCATATTGAGTTATATCTTCATTGGTAAATCAATCATTATAATTAAATGAGTTATGTCATTATCAATCTCTTTTGAGGTTTAATTATTCGAAATTCGCCGTCATTCGTCAATTATTGTATATCGATTCAGTCTTGAAATTAAATGTGGATTGAGAGTAGTATTTGATTTGATTTGAGATTAGCATTTGATCAGATTGGAGATTAGCATTTGATTTGATTATAGACAGTTGAAATATAAACTCTCTCAAATCCACTTATAAATTTGATTTGTTTGATTCGATTGAGTCGGCACTACTTAGCTTCGACCCTGTGACGCCCAACGGGGCTAGCACTTGGGTTCGTATTTGAGAGACTACTGCAGTAAGTCGTCTGGAGCACCGGAACTCCAGAATCGGGTAGCCAGTTAGCCTTTGGCCGGGCCGCTGGTGACATCCCAACTAGATTTGCTCTCTTTGAGAGGATGAGCTTAAAGTAGTAGCCAAATTTGTATGGTTCTTATTTATTGATTCATCAACATAATTATTCAATCTTTGCACAATTTGCGTAGCTGATACTTATCATTGCTATCCACTGATTTACTTGTCTTAAATTCAAAGTTGCAACATTTTGTAATTTCGTATTTTGCCTATACTTGCCAAATCGTTGTATTTGAGATACTACTCTTGGTGTCACAGGGATTCAAGACACCAAAGGAAGTTACTTTTAGCCATTCAATTTGAGGTTAATTGGTAAGTTTAACGGTTAGCTATGATTACCGGAGTACGAATCAGAAAAGAAATCTTGAGTTTGAGCTTAGGTATTTTAATTGCACTTAGTTCAAGGTAATGCATTTGATTAGTGTTATTTCGCATTGTATTAGGAATATATTTCCTTGAGATAAGCATCTAGTAGTGGTTCATTAGAGTACTGGTGTACTATGCATTAAGATATTTAAATCATTAGTTTTGTTAAAGAGAAATTGTAATATAAAAGATTGGTTATTGGACTGATCACGGCTTTGATTTCTATATTGTACATGTTCCGCAGATAATTGTGCATTGACAGGTGTCAGTGAGTAATCCTCACACGTATATGTGGAATTTTCTCCTTCGTGAATTCGGATTTGGTCCGGAACAGGTGCGAGTTCACGGGAGTACGCGTGTCACACCTTGGGAACCACCCTAAACAAGGGATTCTCGGGTCCGGGATGTGACATACGTAAGTATGGTATCAGAGCCCTGAAAAGTCTTTTCTAAAAGACTTAGAAACCTTAAGAGACGTGGTGAGGACACGATAGGACGTTGGGAATTTTATTTTGAAGATTGTTTATGGATGTTTATCTAATTGTATATTGAGTAAGCTAAATTATAAAAGATGCCACCTTGACGACCCACTCGAATCAGTGTAAAACCGCAAAAGCCAAAATACAACTCAAGGTGAGCAGATGCCATTACAGCAGAGACCGGTTCAACAGATGGCAGACGTGGATATGCTACGGCCCTAGAGGAGGCTAAAACGACGAACGTTGTGGAAGAAGGTGAAATAATGATTATTGAGTATAATATTTGATTGGCTCCTTGCTTCACACACTCTATCACTGAGTCACACTCTGTGGTTTTGAGATAGACCGTACAACCGCAGGTTGTCTTCCTAATGACATCATTGATAGGTTATTGGTAGTAGGCAGCACATCAACCTAATATGAGATGTAGGTTAAGGAGTTTCATAGTTTGAATTTGAAAAGTTAAGCACTAAGAAGTTAGAAAAGATCTTAGTGGATGTGAGTTGATAAGATATTTCCTAGGTAGTAAACCACCGAGGAAATATAGATTACTCCAAAGGATAGTGACCTATAGATATGTGATTTTAGTACAGGTGTAGAATTAAGGATCCTAGCAATAGTTGAATATCCAATTAGTTGAAGTTGTATGGTAGATGAATTAGGTGTAACCATTACTAATTCCCTAGATTTATTCTGAAAGGTCAAGGTAACCTTAGTGACTAGGGGTATCTTAATAACCTATGAGATTTGTTGGACCTCTTCATTTAGTAAGAGTAAAAAATTGTCAATTATTACAAAGATAGATTTCATCCCAGTTAATTGAGAGATAACTCTAGTATTGACCCAGTAGTGATGTAGGATTGATCATAGTAGTCCTAAGAGACTAGATGATGCACCCAAGAACAAAAGACCCATTAGTGGGCCCCGCCAAGAATGACTTACTCGCTTAAAGAGGTTAGTCATTTTAGTAATTTGAGGTTGTATTGATTTGATTTACTTAAATATTTGAGTGAGAGATTTGATGGAGTGATTTTAGGAATCACTAAACAATGACAATCCCTTTATTTATGTATTCCCTTTATTATAAATAGAAATGGATGATTGCTTGTAAACTATGCTATATTGATAATAAATGTTGAGTAATGTTTTTCTGAGCCTACTTTTGGGGGTTTTATCCCTAAGTGATCTTGTGAGTTTTGAGCCTAGGGCTCAATTTCACCGTCAACAGTGTATCTTCACCATGGCTCCGTGCAATGCCATCACTTGAATTAGGTCACAATTATCACAACTAAGAAATAGAGATTTCAAATGAATGTGGTTAGCACGAGTAGTGATGTTGTATGTTAGTGATCGAACGGATACAGAGTTGTTAGACTCTATATAGTTAGTTTTAAGACCTTGATTATTTAGACTTTTGGCAAGACTATAGACAAGTAAGTCTTAGAATGAAATAATTCGCGTGCCAGGGACTTTGACTCTTAAGCATAGGAAGTAAGTTGCGGGAGTTGAGAGACTTCCATAGTCATTGCAGAAGATGAACCACTTAAGTAGTTAGCAACCTATTGACAGCTGGTTAGATTTCCCAGATTTTATCCTATATGAGTATTAAAAATCGCCACCTTTTAGACAAATGGACTTGGCCATAGAAGTAATGTTAGAAATACCTTTAGAAATAGACCCACAGACTGAGAGACTTTGATCTATACTAAGGTTATGATTTGGGTCAGAAATAATAAAAGATTGGATTAGGAAATAATAAAAGATTGGATTAGGTTATGATGAATGTAACCAAGAGGGTAAAAAAAAAAAAAAAAAAAAAAAAAAAAAAAAAAAAAAAAAACCTGAGTAAAAGTGGACCATACGGTTTAGAATCTTTACGGTGGGATTAGCTTAAGGCTTAGTGATACCTTTAATGAACGAGAGATTGAAGATGAGACAAACAAATGGATTGTGAATAACTTCCCTAGCAAGTCTGAGTCTGAAATGTGATTAGTTGAGTCTACTTGAGATAAGTGATGTGTTGATTAGACAAGACTATAGTTGTGGTCAATCCAACAAAATTAGTGTGGCTAGAGCCATCGCTTTGACTGCTTAGAGATAGTGTAAGATCACAATAGATTGGCTTCTAGAACAATGTTCTTACGCCTATCATTTCAGATAAGTTAGTCATTTAGCTGTTCCGACCGTAGAACTTTGACCCTATCATACTTCTTAGTGGAATTCGAATTTGAGATAGACTCCTAATTCCCTTAGCTAGTATATGTGATGAAAATATTAGTTGACGAATTCTAATTCATTAGAGATTGATATTGAGAACTATTGTACTGTTGATTTGAGTCGTTGATGATTTTATAGAACTAGGATAGCCAGTTTCAAACTTGAACTCTTAGGATTAATTCGACCAGATCTGAACTTTATCTACTCAGTGTTAGCATTGAGATTATAATAGATTTAATATTAGAATTATAGATAGATTGAATTTCCCTTCGATGTTAGCCGAAGTTAGTCGCCCTAATGCTCGTGAATTGAAATTTGTAGGTTGTGACAACCTTTTGCTATTACTATGGAGCTCAGATATACGACAGACTAGTTGAAATAGAATACAACCTCCTCAGTGAGCATGTGTAGCGGTTGGATTTGTTAAGGAATTTAATTGTTAGACATGAAGATCAGACTTACCTGAGATAGGTAATAACCATGGTTACATTTGAGCTAACATTTGTGACTGATATCACAGAACTTGAACAAAGATCGATGCGACAAAATCTAAGTTGGCCAATTGTAAACCTCGATTTTCTAAGATCACGAAAGAGAGATAAATAGATTAGATTCACAAGTGATATTAGAATTTTGACACCTATATCGTCTGACTAGATCAATTACTGGATGTCTAATTAGTTGTAATTCAGTGGACCATAAGACCAGTTAGAACAAGATTGAAGTGACTGAGTATAAGTTCTCGGACAATAACTGTACCACGCAAGAATGGACATGATATCTCATGAGGCTTTCTCAGACAATTTTCACGTTATTATCAACACCACTTAGACCACAGTTTTATTTTAGCAATCGACGCAGACGTCAATGGGTAAAACATGAACCAATTTGGACGAGGCCGAAGTTAAACAAATCAACTTGCACTAAGGTATCGGAGACAACCGGAGTAAGCAAGGGGAGCTATGTGGACAAGTGTCGAGTTGATATTCGAATTCTGCAGTGATAAAGTGAAAGCATCACAAAGTTGAGACCAGAAACAAGTGACGTCTCGTTACGTTGGATGATGCCGGACTCATGATGAAGTCAATGACCAAACTACAGATCGAGACTACGGCCAGATCACACAATAATTAGGGTGTAATCTACGTGACCATGCTAAAAGGTAGTTCGAGATCTATCTCACGTCGTTTAGTACAAAAAAAAAAAAAAAAAAAAAAAAAAGTTCAGACCAAACCTAATTGCAACATGCGTTAAACTTCTGCTCCGTATCATTGATGAGAAAGAACAAGTGGACGAGGACCGTTCGTTGAGTAAACCTTCGTTGGGATCATCATGGATCAGAGAAAGCCGTGTAGGAAAAATCAAAAGACAAGTCGCAGCACTACTCCGAACTATTTACGCCGGGAGGTTCATTCGGAGGACCGAATGATTCCTAGAGGGGGAGAATGTTACACCCCAACCCGAACCAATCTTGTTTAATGCTAATCAATTGTGTTTTAGGTAATTTCTCATACTTAGTGACTAATTAAGGTAGTTTATGTAAATTATGATTTTCCCAAAGTTCATCATATGCACATCATTTTGGTGTCATCGCGTGTATTTCGTTAAGCTTGTCAAATTTCGTATTCGACCTTACTTCATTTGATCACTCTTTGAGGAAATGGGCCATCATTTGACTCAAACTAGAAATATACAAAAACTATTGGACTGTTTTGCAAAACCTCCATCCTTATCATTCACAACAACTCCCATCCATTTCATTTCATTCGTTTGGTGCATGGGCTGTGGAGAGAACCCCTTTTCTCTTCTTTCTTTTCAATTTCTCTTCCTCTTTGCAAGCTCATTGGCCTTGTGTAAGTGAAAACAAGTGTGGAGATCATCTTCCTCTTCATCTCCTTCTTCTTGTTCATCTCCATCTCTTGGTTCAAGAAACCATTTCTTCTCCAACTCCAAATTCGGAATTATTGTCAAGGTAAGAATTAAACCCCATCTTTCTTTGTGTTTTGAGTTGAAATAGAGTCAATGGACTCTATTAGAGTCATATTTGCATATTCATTAGCATTTTCCATGTGTTTTGTGATTAGGGTTTGATATTTGGGGGTTTTTGGTTAATTGGAGCAAAAGATTAAAGAATAGCTTGGAAGGCTAAAATGAGGCAAGTATAAGCATGATATGAATTTACATGTTGTTAATTACATTGATTCTATGTTTACTCATGATTCTTAGTATTCAATAATGTAAGAATTGGATTTAAAATTCATGTTAAGCTCTTCTTCTCTTCTTCCTTTCAATTTCCTTTCCTTCTTCAATCACTCTAGCATTTTGTGCAAGTGAAAACAAGTGTGGAGATCATCTCCCTCTTCATCTCCTTCTTCTTGTTCATCTCCATCTTTTGGTTCAAGAAACCATTTCTTCTCCAAATTCAAATTCGGAATTATCACAAGAGGTAGGTTCCAACCTCTTTTTGTTTGGATTTTTGAGTTGTATTAGAGTTAAAAGACCCTTGTGATGGACATGCCTTCATATTCATGTGTTTTTCATGTGTATTGTGTCTAGGGTTTGAATATTTGGGGATTTTTAGGGTTCTTTAAACCAAGAGTGTAGAAGAGGTTGGAAAGCTTAAATTTGAGGCAAGTATATGCATGATATGGATTTACATTTTTGTTGATTCCATTGATTCCTTATATGCTACTCTTATTCTATGCTTTTAGCTCTTAATTAAATGCATGGTTTTATGGTTTCAATTTGATGAAATGGGTTGGAGAGATTGAATGTAAAAAGGGGAGCATGAAGGCTCTATTTCATGCAGGTTATATAATAGAAGAAGTGTGGGAAAAGAAGGGAGGGAAAACCCATCCCAGAATTTCCGAAGTGGAAATCTGGACTGCGCGCTCGAGCGCATGTGGGTCCGCTCGAGCGGACCTGAAGCCCATGTTTTTGACTTTTTGGACCCCATTAAATGGATTTTTAACCCTCTTAGCATATTTCAACCCTCCTTGATCCCTCATTAATGGATTTTGGAGCTCACCCTCACCTCCATAGGGATTTAGGAATTTTTGAGACTTTATGACCTTACAAATGGAACCGTAAACCTTACTAATTGGTCTAATGGATATGGTTAGTCTAATCCTATACCATGAAGGTTAGTTTAGAAACTCAATGTACTTCTCATACATAGTGACATCAATAAAAGTAGTAATACATTGAGTTTGCTAAACTTACCTTGTGTTGGACGGTGAAAGACTAAATAAATAGGTGAGTAATGGATAGTAAAAATCCTTGATTCCTTAAATTATTGCATTGCATATTGAGTTATATCTTCATTGGTAAATCAATCATTATAATTAAATGAGTTATGTCATTATCAATCTCTTTTGAGGTTTAATTATTCGAAATTCGCCGTCATTCGTCAATTATTGTATATCGATTCAGTCTTGAAATTAAATGTGGATTGAGAGTAGTATTTGATTTGATTTGAGATTAGCATTTGATCAGATTGGAGATTAGCATTTGATTTGATTATAGACAGTTGAAATATAAACTCTCTCAAATCCACTTATAAATTTGATTTGTTTGATTCGATTGAGTCGGCACTACTTAGCTTCGACCCTGTGACGCCCGACGGGGCTAGCACTTGGGTTCGTATTTGAGAGACTACTGCAGTAAGTCGTCTGGAGCACCGGAACTCCAGAATCGGGTAGCCAGTTAGCCTTTGGCCGGGCCGCTGGTGACATCCCAACTAGATTTGCTCTCTTTGAGAGGATGAGCTTAAAGTAGTAGCCAAATTTGTATGGTTCTTATTTATTGATTCATCAACATAATTATTCAATCTTTGCACAATTTGCGTAGCTGATACTTATCATTGCTATCCACTGATTTACTTGTCTTAAATTCAAAGTTGCAACATTTTGTAATTTCGTATTTTGCCTATACTTGCCAAATCGTTGTATTTGAGATACTACTCTTGGTGTCACAGGGATTCAAGACACCAAAGGAAGTTACTTTTAGCCATTCAATTTGAGGTTAATTGGTAAGTTTAACGGTTAGCTATGATTACCGGAGTACGAATCAGAAAAGAAATCTTGAGTTTGAGCTTAGGTATTTTAATTGCACTTAGTTCAAGGTAATGCATTTGATTAGTGTTATTTCGCATTGTATTAGGAATATATTTCCTTGAGATAAGCATCTAGTAGTGGTTCATTAGAGTACTGGTGTACTATGCATTAAGATATTTAAATCATTAGTTTTGTTAAAGAGAAATTGTAATATAAAAGATTGGTTATTGGACTGATCACGGCTTTGATTTCTATATTGTACATGTTCCGCAGATAATTGTGCATTGACAGGTGTCAGTGAGTAATCCTCACACGTATATGTGGAATTTTCTCCTTCGTGAATTCGGATTTGGTCCGGAACAGGTGCGAGTTCACGGGAGTACGCGTGTCACACCTTGGGAACCACCCTAAACAAGGGATTCTCGGGTCCGGGATGTGACACAAGGACTATACGAAAAAGTCCGAATTAGAAGAAATCCTAGAACAAGTGTTCGGTCTTGTTCCCAGTTGCAGCAGAGGAGAAGGGGACTGTCCACTCCACAGGCCGCTGCTGCAGAGAGAAAAGTTAAAAGATGGAAAAGTTGTCTCTGCGTCTCCAACTTTGGGTGGGAGACAATGAAATTTTATATGGTGGTCTGAAGCACCATGTGAAATAGTGATCTCCCAGGTCAGATTACAGGTCGGGTTGACCTGACCTGGGTTCCAGAAGCAGCAGGTGCATAGGTGACGTCCTCAGTGACGTCTGCAATGGTCAACTCCCAGTTTGACCAGATCCAAACTGTTAGAATTCACACTGTGATATCTTGATCATTCAAAGTTCAATTTTAAATCGGTTTGTCAGCAAGAAAGTTTGGAGTCGATTTCAAATCTGTTCCTTCCGACGTGCTCGTGGTGATATCAAAGGATTCTGACAACCCCTCTCATATGCAGGGCTCCACATATGACCAAAAACATGTCTTTATGGATGAAACACACATCCCCGACTCTAATACTATATTAGTAATAATAAATACCAAAAGCTCGAGCTTTTCGAGAATGACACAGTAACGTATATCAAATGGTACTCCGCTAGTTCACCCTTGGCCCATATTTGGAAAAAAAAATTGAAAAAAAAAAAAAAAACTTTGTTTCCAAACATGAACCACATGTAAGCCCTTGGCTCGTATTTGAGAAAATGGCTTGTTTGTTAATTACATAGGAATTGAATAAATAAGGTGGTTAAAATATAGAATAAAGATGATTTTTCAAAAATGAACATCAAATCAAGCTTCTTTTAAAAAAATAGAATCAAAAGAAGATGTTATTCAATGCTCTTTTTAACAATTCACCTTTGATGTTCATTTTTAACTACCCTATATATTCAATTCCTATATATGTATTTAAATGGAAATAAACATAGCCAAAATGTTGTTTCGAACCCAGTCTCACATAGCAAACTCATATTCCATATCCATAGGCTTAGTGATTCTTACTGGAGAACCACAAACTTTCAATAGAATTGGTGCAGCCTAGATAATGTTTTGATTGGTCAGACCTACCTAAATTTGGCCCTAACAAGCTATCCAATTCAGTTCAGAGTTGACTGACTTGACTCCACTCGACTACATAAATAGTTGGATTTTCCTTTCTCTTTAGGTTACCAAAATAAAAGGGGCTAGGACCCATGGTAGCCCACACATGTGCGAAAGTGAGATATCGAGGAATCAATTTCTAACAGCCACGTGACATCGGGGGTTGTCAACCAATTGAGTAAACCCATGTTGGCAAGTCACTTACTTGGGTTAGTTGAACAAGGCTGGCTAAAAAATGTAAGTCAATAAAAACTCATGTGAGTTACTAGTCTAGCCATTGGGTTCAATCGAGTTTCCGAGTCTTTAAATTATGAGGAATTTACCAAATAAATCCCTGTAGGTCCCTATACCACTCATGGGGTCCCAAAAAAATAGTATTATTGGATTAGGTCCTCAAGGGCTGTATTTGTATTTTTTTTAGTATTTTGGCTCTATGGCCGATATCGGCCATTGTATTTTTTTTTGTAATTTGGCTATATGGCCGATATCGGCCATTGACAGTTACCCCATTCACGCGCGCTGTGGCCCCTTTTTCATTTCGTTCGACCCTCACTCCCCCCATTCCCTTTCGTTTCTCTCTGTCAACAGTCTCCCCCCTTTCCAGTGGTCCCAAGCAGGTGGTCCCAAGCACTTTGGCGCCAAATTTTCGAAGGTGGCTGGCATGGAGGTACGTTTCTTCCTCATTTCAACCATTTTTCTTTGTGCCTTGGATTTTGAATGAAGACGTGTTGTTCTAGGGTTTGGTTTGATGGCTGTTATTCTCTACTTCTTCTCCTCATCTTCCCATCTTCTTCTCATCTTCATTACCCATTGTGCAGACGTGATTTCTAGATTTCCAACTTTCAATTTGACATATTGAATTGTATATGGCCGATATCGGCTATATTTTATAAATCTCCCCCAACTGAGGCAGTTTATGAATAGCATCTTCCCTGTTGATGCGCGTGACCTGTAGAATAATGGAGTTGTCATGGAATCTATTGTGACGCACAAATCGATTATTAAAGACCATTTCTGAGTTCCAGAAAGATATAAGCATCAAGTAAAATGATTAAAAGCTTACAATTATGAACAAATACGAAGTAAGAGTCACAATCAGTTTGAATGCTTTAAGCACTATAATTGTTATTGTTCCATAAGGTCTGGAGCAGTGTAACATACCTTCTAAAGGATGTTCTCATTGGTGATGTTACATTGGTGATTATACCATTAGGTCTGGAGCAGGAATGAGAACATCCTCTGGTGATGTTTACCTCTGGTAAACAAACTTCTAAAGGATGTTCTCATTCTTGGTGTCAGCTGTGACGGTTGTTATGCTAGTAAGCTTAGTATTGAATAATATCATGAGTAATTCATTCTACTGATTGATACACAACAAAAAACCATGATGTTAACTGGCAAATGGTCACTCCTAAAAACGGTTCTAAATTTGATTTGTCAAAAGTAAGCCCACCTATATAAGGAATTCTACTGATTGGTAAGTAGGCTACTCGAGATGTCAAAGGGCCAGACTAGGCCGGGGGGCCATGGTTGTCCAATCCCTACTCTCAATATATGTAGGTGTCGGGCTCAAGGTGGCCCAAAGCACTTGGAGGTCCTGCACAATTTAGGCAAGTATTTACTATGCAAGAGAAAGTATTTGATAGTATTGGTGAACCTTATTTTTGAACTCACCAATTTAGACTTTGATAGATAGCATTGCATTAGATTCTTATAAAGCTAAATTCTGAACAAACGAGTGAATCATATATATTATAAAAAGACAAAAACGTCTCTTAATTTGTTCTACAGCATGCTATTGAGACTATGCAGCTCGCTATTTCTAGGTTGTGGCCCATCCAAGAGAAGGCCGAGAAGGCTAGGCAGGGTGGTAAAGGCTTGCAAAAATCTAGTGCGAATCCGACCTTGGGATCATACGAAAAAGAAAAGCTCTCACTTTACGGTCTTTTTAAAAGCCAAGTCCAGTTGGACACCCTCATGGGGGAGGCCCAATTGGTACCCCCACATTCATAACAGAAGAACCATCCCAAAAATATGGTTTTGGATCATTAAGGGCCATGACTTAGCATCCAAATCAACAATCATTAATGCCCAATTGAGCTTGAAGGTTTTCTCCCTTTTGCTCATCCACTAGAAAATTTTGGAGAGTACTAATTGACAAGAGAACAGTGAATGTGATGGGCCAGGTGGGTGCTAAAGGGTGTGTTGTTTCCAATTAAAACCTTCCATGATTGGAAAGTTTGCTTGTTCTGAATTGGAATCACCAAAAGAGCGAGGAAAAAAAAAGTATCTATGTTTAAAATATAGAGAGGAGCATGTGGGGGGTGGGGGAAGAAAACAAAATTCAGGAGGCCATGTGCATTAGGAGGGGGGGGGAGTGTGTGGTGGTGGGGGGGGGTGTGGAAAGAGAAATCGGAGGAAAAATGGGATTCGTTTTTCCTTGGTATTTTATTTATAGTGGTTGGGTTTTTGAAAGCCTCCGTCAAAATTTGTAAGACTCATCAGTCATCTCCCTCTCTCTTTCTCTCTCTTCCTGGCTTGTAAATAGAAGACAAAGCGATGTATGAGCTTTTTTTAAATGATAATTGGTCGCGGAAACTACTGTATTCCACAGGTTTATGTGATACAATTTTTGTGACTGTCTTCCACTTTTGTTTGGTTGTTTATTTTAGTGTTCTTTTACTTATTCTGTCTTAGTATAAGGATTTATGACTTCATCAATGTACATGATCAGTGTCCTATTTAGAGTCTCACATGGTAGAGGGTGGAATCTTGAATAGAGTTTGATATTCTTTTGTAGGAAGGTGAAGGACAAGCCCCCAAGTCTCCGAATGTTCTACTATACAACCAATGCCTTCATGTGTCGGAGGGAATTCGGCAAGGAGAGGTATATTGTATTACACGATATCAATTACACATTTCAAAGTATCGATGCAAATTGTTATTTGATATATTCGTTTTGTACTTGCTAACCACATTTGGTAATTGTTACGTTGCTAGGATTTTGGGCGGCTTAGATGCATACCAACCAATCCGGACCGAAACATATGGCAGCTAACAAAACAACAAAAGGCATACGTGAGGCAGACGGGCCTCCATTACTTAGCAGAAATCGATCGCATGGTCATTGATCACGCGCTAATAACCGGTCTAGTCGAAAGGTGGCGCCCGGAGACAAATACTTTCCACTTTCCGTCGGGTGAAGCAACTGTCACCCTGGAAGATGTTGCATACATCTACGGCCTACCCGTAGATGGCCCACCTGTGGCTGGACGAACTTTCCCGGGGAAGTTCGTCGCGTCGGTGTGCGAGGAGGTTCTTGGCATCCGACCGGATAAGCGTGACTACCATGGTATAACAGTGAAGTTCAAGTGGCTTGAAGACAATTTTACAGCTGTCGAACTTAAGAAAAAAAAGAAACATAAAAAATACAAGGATTACGAGATCCGGGCAACGCGAGCCTATCTCTTCTTTCTAGTGTCCGGTCAGATCGTTTCGCAGACTACTGGTGCCCGTGGACCGGCCTACATACTAGAGCTGTTCAAAGAATTTAAACCGTATGCATGGGCACCGGCTTGTCTCTCGAATCTATATAGGATGTTGACCAATGCCTCTCGATGGGGTCCGGAGAAGTTAGTTGCTGTGGAAGAGGGGAAAGATAAGCAAGGTGAGCTTGAAGGGCACCTGTGCAGGACGCCAACCGGGCCTCTACAGCTATTACAGGTCTTTATTCTCATAGTGACTGTTAGTTTGAATTTTTTATTTAATTCGAACTAACTCTTTATTGTGATGTAATCTGGTGCAGATATGGGCTTATACAAGGATGTCAATCGGAAGGTGTCCTAAGCCAAAAGAATCGTGGAAGGGGGACATACAATTCCCACTGTGCAAGACATGGATGAAGAGGTTGCCTGAAAATCCACCACTCACCTCAGTCAAGGAGGTGAGAGGACAGTTAAACAATTTGAAAGTTGACGAGGTAAAACAAGAAATTGACTCGCTCCTTAGTTCGGTGTTCGATTATATGCATTCTATTTTGCTGAGATACTAGACTAACTGTTTCGTTGCTGATGTGTATTGCAGTTCATATGGCAACCATATGAAGGGTTTAGATCAAAGTTTTTTTCAAAAGTATCTAAAGTAGATCGCACTCTCCTACATTCGTCCACTGTTTTGATATGGTATTGGATTGTCGAGCGCCACAACACTTGGCGTGTTATGAAACAATTCGGGCTCAAACAAATAGTCCCACCGCCTTTTACAATGCCCATCTTAAGACGAGAAAGGACATTCAGGTCTGTTGTCGATTATGCGGCAACGATGGATAAGGATGTCGTGTCGACGTGGGGAGCAAGAGCCACTCTTGGACTTCAAGGTGAGGCTTGTGCTGCAGTTGCGCAGTCCGAAGAGTACATGGAATGGTATACGAAGAATACGTTGATGTTTATTGGTAGAGGAGAGGCAACGGAGCAGCCTGCGTCCGATGTCCCTGCATCTGATGTCCCCACGGCTGAGCCCACCATCCCACAGAAGCATGTATATCAATTACACCCTATAATGGACTGTTACACTAGTTCCTTGATTTCTTTTTTCAAACTGTCGCTAATTCAATTACTTCTTTGATCAACAGGCTCAAGACATGGTCGCACGCATCGAACGGAGCCTCGAACGTTCTGCACGCAGGAAAACGCCAATCGACAAGCTATCCATGTCAATTTCGAAAAAGCTAGCTAAGTTTAAGTCGGGTTTTGGGACGAATTGGGAGAACTTCTCATTCGATGGATGCAGCAGCTCGGCGTCTGATAATGACGCCACGGAGAAGAAAATGTTGATCACATTTAAGCATACCAAGAGGCCTGCCCAAAAAAGCCCGGCTAAAAAGACTAAATCTGCTAAAAGAAAATCCACGGTCGAGGAACCGAACCTCGTGAGCATAAATGCCGAGGGATCAGGTAGCAGCAGGGAACATCCCACGACTGAGCCAGCACCCCGGGAAATTGTTCAGACCCCACCAGTCAGCAGGAATTTGTTTGCATCCCCATTTACAGTCTCCAGTGAATCTGCTATGGTGGTTGCAGCGCCATTGGCCACCCTTGAGTCATTGGTATGGAGGATCAAACGGTTGCCCCGAATACGCAAGATACCGTTGAAGTTTGAAGACTACACGCATGATATCGTTCGGAGCGACTATGTGCTGTCTGAACCCGACAAATTCTTCCTCAAAGGTTTTCTAGAATACTACGATGACAGGTATGTTGGTTTAGTGTTGATCATGTTAATTTTTTTGATTGAAGTGCTTACGTGTGTTTGGACATATTCACTGTTACAGGAAAGATGAGCTTGGTGATGTTTGCACATTGATCAAGGCAGATGATTTGAAGAATGTCCTTGATGAGGGAACTTGGATGGACACTAACATCATTTATTATTACTTTGAGATATTGAGAATTGGGTGTGATTCATGCTTCATTGCCGACCCGAGTGTCTGTGTAAGTACAAACTAAACAATGGTTGGGTAAATCCTTTATTATATGTATATTGGAACATTGTACCCACATTGATCAATTCAATGTATGCAGAGTTGGTGGCGCGATAGTGGTGACACAGCCGTCGAGGCAGTCTTTGGGAAGTACGGGCACAGGGTGTTGGACGCGAGGGAAGCGCGAACGCTGATATTCATTGTCTATCAGAGGTCACATTTCACATTATTGGTCGGACTGGTTGATGAGAAGAGATGGGAGTTTTACAATAGCATGGAGGGCGATCGCCGATCATTTAAACATGCGCAGAAGTTTATAAGTTTTTCTTCCTTCATGCCAATAGTCAGTTTATCTCGAACGCGTATTTCAAAATCTTCTGTCCATTGCTGACATTTAGACCCGATGTTTTATGTAGATGGGATGGTTGGCCGAATGGTATAGCCATTTTGGGTGGAGCGACCCATTTCTATGGCCACTAGTTGAAAAGACGGACATCCCTCGACAGAACAATACGAGTGATTGTGGAGTATTTGCAATGGCCTTTGCCACTCACTGTGTCCACCGGCTTCCCATCGCCTTTACGCAATCAGACATGCGTTACGTTCGAAGCAAAATAGTCGTGGAAATCTTCAAGCGGAGTTGGCAATTGAACGCTAATAGACTGGGCTTGACCCACTTGGCATCACTCCCATGAAGAATACGATCAGCCGGGAACTTTGAAAGTGGATTAGCCTGCATGTTATCAAATGTGAATCACTTCATAACTTAGATTGTATAGAAAGATTGGTGGTTGTGGTGTTCATGATGATTTGTATAGAATTTGACATTCAAAATGTACTAAATGGATTTGTATAGAATTTTCATTTGTATAGAATTTCATGGTTGTCTGTGTTTCTTGATGTCGATTAGTTGAAAACTCACTGACTACAGCCTGTGTTTCTTGATGTTCAAAATGTTCTAAATTTTCTTGATGTTTCTTGATGTTCAAGATTTGTACAGGCTTCTCTGTGTTTCTTGATGTTCTAAATGACTACAGGCTTCTCTGTGTTTCTTGATCTTTCTTCCAAACTCAGCTTCCCTTAACTGAGGCTATAAAAAAAAGGACATGTACAGAATGGTCGATATCGGTCACAATATAGACCGATATCGGCCAAAATATCAGTCTCAGGCACCCTTAACTGAGAGTATGAAAAAACAGGACCTGCAGACAATGGCCGATATCGGTCAATATTATGACCGATATCGGCCAAAATATCAGTCTCAGGCACCCTTAACTAAGAGTATGCAAAAACAGGACCTGCAGACAATAGCCGATATCGGTCATAATATCGACCGATATCGGTTAAAATATCAATCTCAGGCACCCTTAACTGAGAGTATGAAAAAACAGGACTGCAGACAATGGCCAATATCGGTCATAATATCAAACGATATCGGCCAAAATATCAGTCTCAGGCACCCTTAACTGAGAGTATGAAAAAACAGGACTGCAGACAATGGCAGATATCGGTCAATATTATGACCGATATCGGCCAAAATATCAGTCTCAGGCACCCTTAACTGAGAGTATGAAAAAACAGGACCTGCAGACAATGGCCGATATCGGTCATAATATCGACCGATATCGGCCAAAATATCAGTCTCAGGCACCCTTAACTGAGAGTATGAAAAAACAGGACCTGCAGACAATGGCCGATATCGGTCATAATATCGACCGATATCGGCCAAAATATCTGAGACTATGAAAAAACAGGACCTGCACAGAATGGCCGATATCGGTCGATATTATGACCGATATCGGCCATAATATCAGTCTCAACCACCCTTAACTGAGAGTATGAAAAAACAGGACCTGCACAAAATGGCCGATATCGGCCATTTTGTACATGTCTGTTTTTTTTATAGCCTCAGTTAAGGGAGTCTGAGTTTGGAATTATAGCCGATATCGGTCGATTTTACGACCGATATCGGCCATTCTATTAATAATGCATCACCTGTATTTTTACAGTCTCAGTTAAGGGTGCCTGAGTCTGGTTTTTTGGCCGATAGTGTTTCTGATAGGCTCAGTTCAGTGAGCCTGAGTTTGGAATTATGGCCGATATCGGCGATAGTTATACATGACCTGTTTTTTTCAGCCTCAGTTAAGGTACTGCTACTGTGGCGAACTCAATGGAGTCAGCTATAACGATCCTGTAGCCGATATCGGCCATAATTTCATACTCAGGCTCATTTGACTGAGACTATAAAAAACAGGTCATGTAGAGTAGAATGGCCGATATCCTTGCTCTCCCTCAATGCATACTTGGTTTCCATAGAAAGATTGGAAATTTTTTTTTTTTTTTTGTTAAAACTGTGGTTGTTACCTGAAAGATTTATGTAGGTGAGATTTGTGCTGAGGTAATTATCTTCCTGAGATCCAAGATGTCCATTCATTATGTTCACTTGAAGAGGTTCAACAAGCAGATACAGATTCGATGTTCACATAAAGCGTGCACAATTAAAAAAGGATCACATATCATTTATGAAAAACAGTAATACAAGACTCCCAAAATACACAATTACAGTCCACATTTGCATATATCTAGGCATCATCAATGGAAGTGTATGCATCATCAAAGTACTCGCCACGCAGCTGCAGCACCTGTTGTTACAGGAACTGGGAGTGTCGTGGTATGCGTACTGTGATGAAATAAAAACTCCTTTGATTAATACATCCTAAGGACAGCTATCTGTATACATCATTAAGGGTCTTCTTCAAAAAACTGCAACCAGAATACATGCCAAAATGAATATACATTCTATGCTGTTCTAATTCGTCAACTGAGCACGGGAGGATTGCGACAACTTCCACGGTTGTGGCCTCTCCCCTTGCAATTTGAGCACGTTACTGCCCTTCGAACACGACCAATATCTTCAGTCCGAATCCTGTTCTTTTTCGGGCGTCCGGGCTGTTTACTGGACATTGGTGGAATAACTCTCAATTCGGCTGTGTGCTCCCATTGCTTGCTGTCACGGGTAGCATGAATCACTTCACTGTACGTTGTACGATACGTGCTCGCAAAATACCAATGCTCACAGAATTCGTATGGATCGTAGTTTCTCATTTTCATTGCAGCGATAGCATGGCAACACGGGATACCCAATATCTCTCATTTCCGACATGTGCAGGATTTCCGTTCGAGATCAACAACATCAACATACTCCGCAGACTGAACCTGAAATTCTACGATGCCAGCCACACGAACATGCAATCGGCGAGCTTCATCCATTTCTTGACTGAGAACTTTCTCCGCATACGGGGTAAGACGAGTTGTTATGCTTTCAGACTGAAGATGCCGCTTTTGATAGAAGTCCATTAACTTTCCTCGTATCTCCTCAACTTGTTTCGTAATGGGCAGGACTCGCGTGTCTTTTAGGAGACTATTAGTGCACTCGGCTGCATTGCTAGTTAGCATGTCGTACCGACGGCCTTCTATGTATGCATTTGCCCACCGTTGCCGCCCAATTGCATCAATGTAATTAAAAGCCTCCTGGCTAACTGCACGGATATCTGTCATATAAGCCTCGTACTCGCATGGTCTGTATGACGTTGCTGCACGCCAAAATTTCATCACGATTGCCCCGTCACTGAAAGCAGCTTTGATGTTCTCAGCAATGTGACGGCAGCAGTAACAGTGCATTGCATGCGGTATGGTGATCTTCAACGCTGGAATGAGACCCTTCTGCCGGTCTGAAACAATAGTAAGGTTAGTTGGCTCTCCTAGAGATATGGACAAGTTCGCAAGGAACCACTCCCAGCTATCGCGCCGCTCGGCTTCAGCAAAGGCAAAGGCGATGGGAAGTAGCTTATGGTTGGCATCATGCGTCACGGCAACAAGCAACACACCTGGATACTTGCCTCGAAGGTGTGAACCGTCTACAGCAATCACTGGTCTCAACGAAGACGTGTAAGATCTTATGCACGGTCTGAACGCCCAAAAAAATCTTCTGAAACGGTCATCCGAAGTAGTATCTATGTTTGTCACAGTGCCAGGGTTAGTCAACTCAAGTTCCTTACAATAACGGGGTAGCAGCTGGAAGGACTCTTCATATGATCCTTGCACAATACAAAGTGCCATCTCCTTTGCTATATAAGCCTTTCTGTAACTAATTATTGAACCAAACTCCATCTGATAGTCATTCATGATCTCCTTCGGTTTCAAATTCACATTCTGCCTGACCCGTTCCATGATGAACTCTCTAATAAGCGCCGAGGTTGCCTGTTGATGTGCCATGCCCATCAGTGGCTTTGAGCATCGATGGTTAGGATTGTACGTCCTAACTTTAAATTGTGGTCCTGATTCGACAATCGAAGCATGAATACGCCATGGACAATCCTGATCTTTGCATCGTGCAGTCACTTTGGTCATGTTGGTCTTCAAATGTTTAAGAGTGAAGTTACCGTATATTGCAAACTTCGCCAACGTATTCCGGAACATCTGTCGATCAGGAAAAACACGGCCAATCCACATCTCTCGTGCGGAGTTGTTGCCAAATTCCATTTCCATGTCATCAGGCTCCATTTTATCATCAAATTCAACTTTTGGAATTTCATTAGACCGTAGATCGGTATTGGTTTGATTGACTTCATCTCTGCAACATTCGGCCTTGAAGATTGGTTTTGAATAAAGCTGTCCATTAGAGGGATGTCGGTTAAGATGGATATCATCAGCACGCATCATCCCAAGGTCGATATGACCATCTAACGCCTCATTGCATACATCATCATCATCCTGCACAGATGGATATTGCATGTCTGTGTCATCGCGGAGATCAGCGGTGGGTTGTTCTCGAGGACTTGTTGATAACTTCACTTGTTCCCTCTTCAAACTGGCTGACGACCTCCTTGGCATTTTTGGACTCTTAAATCCTACTGCGGTCCTTCGTAACCTACAATGAATCGAGGCATAAATAAGCAAGTGCTAACATAAATAATTAATTTCGCATTTAAAATTTAGTGAGACAATTAGTAGGCATACATGTCCTCTCCCCCTATACTTTCATTGTTGTTCGGACTATTAGAGACGTACAAGTATATCCCATTCATTTCATTTCCGGATGCTTTGAACATAAGACGAACATCATTATCATCGTCAATGCTTGCCATTGAGAATGCCCGTCCGTTGTGATGAAGGTATTGCATGCTTAAATTCTGGATGGCTGTATCCCAATTGGATGATTCCATTGCTTCGTTAGCCAGGCATTGATAAGAGATGTCTGACGATAAATATTTCATTTTTTGTTTTCCTCCACTGTACACCGGACGGCTGATGTCAAATTGAAAGTCACCGTCATAGTGGAATATGAACAACACCTCTCTGTCTGACATGCTATCATTAAATCACAGGAAAATTATGAAGATATCAGTAAAATGTAGGCAGATTCAGGATGACAATTACAACAGATCGGTATTAGACCCATTTCATTTGTCCCTAGCTGCTATTCAAAAAATATTTAGACCGTATTCCACCTATTCTCCTATTGTTCATCAATCAGCAAGACAACCAACTCCAATTGGATGAGATACTGGCGTTGAAGTATCCATGTTTGCAAGATCAATATAGAACAATATACAAACATACAAACTAGACAATAACATTTATGGATTTACTGATGCACACTAAACATAAATAAAATGGAATGCACGACCCACCATAGCTCCAGCTGCTGGAATGAACAGAACCCTGAAAACGACTACACAGAATGTTTCAAAATGACGCTCTCTCAAACAGTTCTAGGGTATTCATGATGAGTGTGGATTTTCGACAGTTCTAGGGTTAACAAGAATGAAATAAAGGAGAATGGGTACTCGATTGATGAAAGTGGGTTTTTTACAAACCCTTCAAACAGAAAGTTCTTCTATAAGCATTAAAGAAAGCCTGGTTTAGAGACCGGGTACTCTAATGATGACAGAGGATTTTACAGAGATCTAGGGTTAACAAGAATGCATTAATGGAGATAAATCAATGTTACGATGTCACATTAGAGAAGATAGTGCATTAAGATGTGTGTTTAATGTACAAACCTACCTCTTAATGAAGTCCAACAACCGATTCACAGAAGTTTTTTTACATGGTTTCTGAAAGGGAAAAAATCGCCATACAACAGTCGAGGAGAGGAATAGGGATGTCGCATCAACGAGAGTTGTGAGCAAAACACAATCGGGACGAGAGAAATAGGGATGTCGCATAACGGCCGATATCGGCCAATATTACGGCCGATATCGGCCATAGAGCCAAAACACAAAAAAAAATATAAATACAGACCTTGAGGACCTAATCCGATAATACGGTTTTCTTGGGACCCCATGAGTGGTATAGGGACCTACAGGGATTTATTTGGTAAATTCCTCTTAAATTATACTCCAACAACTACTAGGGTTTTCTACCCAAAAAGAAAATTACTGGGGTATCAGCACCGGCCCATGGACATGGTATTCTTGTGGGCCTTCCATTTTTGACCATCCATATCATCCATGGCCCTTATCTCGAACCCTGAAACTTACAACGTTAAGACAATCCAAGCCGTCTAATTAGTGGCAACTGACCACCCTCATGGAAAAAAATAGCAAGTATGGACTCTAGAATAAGGAGGCAGAACTCCTAACCTAACCTATCAACCCAACCTATAATTCAGGGTTCAAGTTGACATTTCTATGTTTGTTTTTACTATTTGAACCACACCCAATCCAACTAAGTGCGGTAAGACCCACCAACCAACCTGAGCCCAACTTGTTAATTAACATCCCAAATTGACATTTTCGACCTGATTAACAAATGGATCGAATTGAGCCGTTGTGCTTAGGGGTGTAAATGGGTACCCGATTCTCCGATTACCCCGAGATTCTGACCCGTTAAAAACCGGGTCTAGGTCCTTATTTAGGCCCCGATAACTAAATGGGTCCGGTTCCACCTTGATTCGGACCCGTGGACTCGAGACCCGATGTATTACCTCAATTTTTTTTAAATTCTCTCCTAAAAACTATGTTTTTTTAATATCATTCTCTACCTAAACCCGAATCCAGACCCAGACCCGTCCCATATATGGTTCTGGTTCTAGTTCCTAAGCTAAGAAACTTGTTTCGAAACGGTTTTGGATCCGGATCCGGTTTTACCTTCTCCTTAACGGTTCAGGTTTCGGGTCCACCATGGACTTGAACCGGAACCTGAACCGGCCTGTTTACAACCTAATTGTGCTCATCCAGGCCAGAACCAGACCCATTGCCACCACTGAGTCTACATTTGAGTGATCCCCTCGGCAGCTTATCAGCCATGGCCCACCACTCTTTTGTTTGGACGGTTGGAACTCTTCTACAGGCAGTGTCCATTCACGCAACTCATGCTCCATGTGGGTTGTGTGACCAATCACACGAACCTAACACTTCAAGCTAATGTAATCCAATACGTCACCCAAAACAGATTTTATTATTATTATTATTATTTATATTTTTTTGATAGATCATTGTCACAAATATTTTCTTCAAAAAACTATCAAATGGGAAAATATCGGAATATTATCAAATTTGTGGTTTTCTGAGGATATTACCATGATAATGTTGTGCAAATAAATTGATTTTATATAATTAAAATACAAAATTAAATGTAAATTCATGTTAAGATTTGTTTCTCTTATAAATTTTAATAAATTTAATTACCATTTTATTCTTATAAATTATATTTTGTTGTATTTTTAACTTTGCCATATGTTGTAAAGATCATGATGTTATTAGGAAATTAACATCTCTGATAATATTTGTAATATTTTCATAATATCGCTGACAGTTTCTCGAGGATGACCTCTTTGTATTTTTGTGTTTTTCTTTCAGGAGTTTGTTTTTAGGTATTTGATCTAAGGGTCTGGATCTTTTAGTGTAGAACGATGTTCATAGCAACCCAGTTCTTAGTGGGGCCCAATGGATCATTCTACCTCATTGAAAAACAAGAGGCCCTAGCATAGGAAATGGTTGTATCTGAATGATTACAGCTCCATAACCTCCTGTGGTTATGATTGGATCTCGCAATGTAGATCGATTTTCACAGTATCCTATTCCCTAGTCCATCTTGAGCCTAAAAGATCAGTGGACCACATTGATGAACAAATGGCCCCACCAAAGTCCTAGTATACTATTTGTTTGGTGTTTGGAAGAACAAGCTTCCCAGCTTACTTCAGAGTGGCCTTATCTTATAAACACCAAACACATTTCAAAGTATTGGATAGTAGTATCTGCATTGTCACAAGCATTTCCTCCTTATCAGAACCTGGTGGATTCTCCAATCTCTCAGCAGTGCAATGGCATCAGAAACCCAACCTCAGCCTCACTTCCTCATGATCCCCTTAATGGCCCAAGGCCACATGATCCCCATGATAGACATGGCCCGCTTGTTCGCTAATCGCGGCGTGGCCATCACAATCATCACTACGCCGCTCAACGCCTCTCGATTCAAGGCCGTAATTGATCGGGCCATACAATCGGGCCTTCAGATCCAATTGGTCCAGGTACCATTCCCATGCCTGGATATGGGCCTACCAGAGGGATGTGAAAACTTTGACTTGCTCCCTTCACCAGAGGTAGCTATCAATTTCTTTGCGGCTACAGAGTGGTTTCAGCTGCCGGTGGAACGATTTCTCGAAGATCTGGATCCACTTCCTACATGCATCATCTCAGACCTGTGCCTGCAGTGGACCTCCGACACCGGCCGGAAGTTTGGCATACCAAGGATTGTGTTCCATGGGCCTTGCTGCTTCTCTATTTTAAGCATCTACAATGTGATCAATTACAAGCCATATGAAAGTGCTACCTCCCAATCGGATCCTTTTGTGATCCCGGGCCTTCCCGATCGGGTTGAGATCACCAAAGCCCAACTTCCAGAACACTTACTCGATAATCCACGCTTAGGAAAAATGTTTGACAAGTGTCTCAAGTCCCAATCAGCGGCCTACGGTGCAATAATCAACAGCTTCTATGAATTAGAACCTGAATATATCAACAGGTTCCGAAAGGCGACCGGATTGAAGGTGTGGACCATTGGGCCAGTGTCATTATGCAACAGGGAAACATTGGATCAGGTAGAGAGAGGGAACAAGGCCTCAATCAATGAGGCCCGATGTTCTAGCTGGCTCGACTCGAAGAAGCCCAATTCAGTTGTTTACACTTGTTTTGGGAGCCAAAATCGGGTAACCCCCTCACATTATGTAGAAATTGGGCTGGGCCTAGAAGCGTCGAACCGACCCTTCATTTTGGTCACTGGGGGAAATGGAGAGGGACAGAAGTCCGAGATAGAGAAATGGCTATTAGAGGGGTTTGAAGAGAGGGTCAATGATAGAGGACTCATAATTAGAGGGTGGGCACCACAGCTACTAATCTTATCACACCCATCAACCGGATGTTTCTTGACACATTGTGGGTGGAATTCAACTTTGGAGGGTATCTCCTTTGGTGTGCCAATGATCATGTGTCCACTCTTTGCAGAACAATTCTTTAATGCAAAGTTCATTGTGGAAGTTCTAAGGATTGGAGTGAATGTGGGCGTGGAGGGCGTGCTTAAATGGCGGCATGAGAAGGAGATTGAGGCAATAATATTGGTGAAGAAGGAACAGGTGAAGAAGGCTGTGGAGAGGTTGATGGATGAAGGAGAGGAAGGAGAAGAGATAAGAAAGAGAGCAAGAGAGTTAGGGAATAAGGCAAGGAGGGCAATGGAAGAGGGTGGATCTTCTTATGTGAATATGGCAATATTCATTGAAGATATTATGGACCATGCTAATGAAGAAAATTCTGATGACTCTGAAGAGGATAAGGATGCAAGTGGTGTTTAAGAGGGAGGAATTCTTGTACATGCATCGTCTATATTGAGATTTCTGTTTGTGTTTTATATATTCTCGTGGATTGACAGGTGAAAATTTGTCCTTATATTGAGAGCTTTTGAGTAATTAGAAGGCACACATGAGACATCACAAGACTGCATGGTATTGTTCTTTAACCTTCTTATTTTCTGAGGGGCAGGTCTACAAGCAGCAGTGGATTTTATACCTTCTTAAGTTTCCTTTTCACTAAAATGAAATTCAATGTACATTTTGTCTTCTGGTGTGGGTTTCACATCCATGGAATTTGCAATATTTTAAATGAATCTATAGAGTGAAGGGTGAAAGTGCACGTCTCTGAAGATATCACAAATTTGACCCTACTCTCTTCGGACTTTAAAACCAAATTGCGATCACAATGGGTTCGGTTTAAATGGGACCCGCTGTGACCCGCTCCTATTAGGGGTGGGGTTGGCTGTGGTTTTCTTGGAACAGAGCGTATTTGGATTTTGTTAATCTAACCCGCCCGCCCCTATATATAATATCTTTATTTATTACTAAAAGTATAAATGAAATCAATATTGTTCAAGTGGTGTTACTGTTGGGGCATTAACATAAGACACTCTTTCCCATGCATTTATATATTTAAAAAATTCGAAGCATTAAATTTGACCCAACTTCTATCCAAATAGGTCAGATTTGGAATCACATACTAGTGACCCATCACCGGTGGGACGGGTTTTGATGAGAAAACTTGAAATGGGCCCACCCCATTTCCATCCTTGAACCAAACAACCCTTTAATGTCAAGATAGGTGTAACTGTTTTATACTTTTATTCATTTTCTTCGTTTTTCAATGGTCCTTGTAACTCCAATGGGTTGGCCCATTGGTCAGGATCAAGATCCCTCCCTCTTTTTTAGAGCCAGAGGTCTTGAAATCGACCCCCGGGTCTCCCCTTTTCAAGAACCAATGTTGAATTCACTTGTATTATCACATAGGGGCCCTTGAGGGATTAGTTTAGCCCAAAGGGTTGGAACCATCCGTCAGCAAAAAAAAAAAAAAAAAAAAACAAAAGATCCTTGTCACCCTTCTTAAGTTTCCTTTTCACTAAAATGAAATTCAATGTACATTTTGTTTTCTGGTGTGGGTTTCACATCCATGGAATTTGCAATATTTTATAGAGTGAAGGGTGAAAGTGCACGTCTATGAAGATATCACAAATTTGACCCTACTCTCCTTGGACTTTAAAACCAAAATAGGATCACAATGGGTTCGGTTTAAATGGGACCCGCTGCGACCCGTTAGTATTAGGGGCGGGGTTGGCTGTGGTTTTCTTGGAACAGAGCGTATTTGGATTTTGTTAATCTAACCCGCCCCACCCCTCTCCTATATATAATATTTTTATTTATTACTAAAAGTATAAATAAAATCAATATTGTTCAAGTGGTGTTACTGTTGGGGCATTAACATAAGACACTCTTTCCCATGCATTTATATATTTAAAAAATTTAAAGCATTAAATTTGACCCAACTTCTATCCAAATAGGTCGGATTTGGAATCACATACTAGTGACCCATCACCGGTGGGACGGATTTTGATGAGAAAACTTGAAATGGGCCCACCCCATGTCCATCCTTGAACCAAACAACCCTTTAATGTCAAGACAGGTGTAACTGTTTTATACTTTTATTCATTTTCTTCATTTTTCAGTGGTCCTTGTAACTCTAATGGGTTGGCCGAGTGGTCAGGATCAAGATTCCTCCCTCTTTTAGAGCCAGAGGTCTTGAAATCGACCCCAGTTCTCCCCTTTTCAGGAACCAATGTTGAATTCACTTGTATTATCACCTAGGAGCCACAAGGGCTTTACCTGGCTTGTCTTTGGGCCTAGAGAGAGATTAGTCTAGCCCAAAGAGTTGAGAACCCTCTGTCAGCAAAAAAAAAAAAAAAAAAAGTTCCTTGTCACCCTAACTTTATGAAAATTTAAAGGCATAGACTAATCAAAATCAATTTCCCCACAAAAGACCCAGTCCGTGAACACATACACTTAATTGTCTACATCAAGAACTACCAAACACAAGTTGGCTCTCCAAAAGCATCCAAATTCCAATGACTTGAGTAGGTATTGGTCAAGTTAAAAAAAAGACAAAAATGATTTGAACACATACACTTAATTGTCTACATCACAGTTTCAAGAACTACCAAATACAAGTTGGCTCTCCAAAAGCATCCAAATTCCAATGACCTGAATAGGCATTGGCCCAGTTAAAAAAAAGACAAAAATGATTTGAAGTTCCACACGCAATTGACTAGGAAATTCTCTAATAATTTCTTGAGATTTAGCTGCCTTGACTGAGTCAGCTAGCTCTGCATCTAATTTTGGTCGAATCAACCGAGTATTTACTGAGTTTAACATGGATTTTGAAACAATCAAGAGGACCGAGTTTCTTATCAAGTCCGTGGTTTTTCTACAAATTCAAGTAACTCAACTGGATGTTACAAAGTCCAATTGAGTTTTGAAATATGATTTTTATATCCTTTAATCAAATGGACCATATAGGTGATAAAGAATATTCTCTATCAATTGGGCCCACCCGAGATAGAGAGATCAGGAGCCCAGTAGGCGGTAGGGTTATCAATAAACGCCACCTCTTGGGTCTTTTGGCTTCTCAGCTTTTTTGTTGGACTAGGACAGAAATTTTTTGGCCTTGTGTGAGGGTTAGAGCCAGGCCTAGAGTTTTGTTTTGTTTTGAAGTTAGTAAGCCTGCGGTTAATTAGCATGGCTCGCTATTAATTAGTAAGTCTTTGATTAGTATGGCTCGTTATTAATTAGTAAGTATTTGTTAATAGTATGGCTCGCTATTAATTAGTAAGTCTTGGTTAACCAGGTTTCTAGATTGCTTAAGTTGTACTTTGATTAGAAGTAGGCCTATTATAGTAAGTCTACTGTGATTAGAAGTAGGGTTTGAGTGTAACAAGGTTTGGGACTGATATTATAAATAGAGACTCAGATTCTCTAGGATGTAAAAACCTCTATTTCTGATTGCATAGTAATTCTACTGTCTTCCCATGGACGTAGGCAAAAAGCCGAACCACGTAAATCTTTGTGTTCTTATGTGCGTGATCGATCTCTTCTCAGGTCCTTTTTGGAACCAATTATGCTTTCTATGAGTCTTAGTGGTCTATAAATTAGTGTTAGGACTAATTATGCCTTAATTCTAAGATTATCAAGATTAAAAAAATTAAAAGAAAAGAATGGTAACGAATTAAGTATTAATTCTTCAAATGTATTATCTAGACCTGCATAGGTGTTAGCTAAGGTTATTTGAATGTACAAACTACTATCAAAGTGATGTTCATCAAGAATAACACATACATTAAATAACAAGCGTTTCACCCATTTGTTTAGTTTAGGAATTTGATCGTGAACTTGGATAGAGTTAATAACTATGGTGCGATTTCCGAGTCTGACACTACTTAGTAATTCCTTAAGCTCGTTACTGAGCTGAACTGAACAATACAATAAATGAATTAATTAATTAATGAATAGTTACTAAAGGTAACAATGAAATGAATAATCCTACTGCAGTAGATGGATTTGAGGGCATTCCGGAGCTCCGTGGTGATGCTAGTTGTCCCTGACTCGGACACTAGTAAGTCCCACATATTCGATCATATCTATGGATATTGCTTGATGCCTTCCATTCGGAAGATGAATCCTTCCTTTGAGAGAAGATGGTAAATGAAATGAAATTAAATGAATGAATGAGAACTATGATAGTGATTATCTTGTGAATGTCTATTGATCAACTCTTAAGTTTACCTATTGTCATTGTAGGAATTATCTAGATTTGTCTAGAATGGTAATTGTTATCAAATGGATTTAATAAATTCAGTATATGTATTAACATGTGCTAGTACAAGATCTTTTTATACGTTGTTAAACCGTCGTGTTCATTAGTGTTATTGATGACATCACAGGCCCGTTTGCCACTGCCGATGCAACAGCGCCCCCGGCGCCAGCGGAGGAGACCGCTCCGATTCCTTCAGGAGGACTGAACGAATGGAACGGTCGAAATACCATTTGATATGGGCATTCGAGCGCGCGAAAGAACTATAACATTTTGAGAAATGTTTTGAGAAGTTATTTTGTTAACCATTTTGAGATGTAATTAATTGTTATTGTATGGTGTTTTGGGTATGCACCGATTGACAAGAAAATGATGGGAATGATACATATATAAGGACCTTATTCTTTTGTATACATGTGAATCGAAATTTGACATTGTCAAATATATGTATTTCCGCAATATTGTGTATTTCAAAGGTTTATTGAAGATGTTATCCCTTGTAGATTCCGTTTTAATTTCGTTTAATTCGGAGTTCACGGGAATAAGTATGGACTCATGACCCGGAGTTGTCGTAATTCGGGCCCGGGTCATGACATGACACCACTACCGAAACGCCAAAACAGAATAGAGTTGCAAAGAGCATGAACAGAATGATCTTAAAGAGATCTCGTTGTATGTTGTTTACTACAGGATTGTCCGAAGACTTTTGGGTTGAGGTAGCAAATGCTGCAAGTTACTTGATAAATAGGTCTCCACACACAAATATTGGTTGCAAAACACCGAAAGAAATGTGGTTAGGTAATCTAGCTGATTATTCTAACTTGAGGATCTTCAGTTGTCCGGCTTATGCTCTTGTGAAAATCGATAAGTTAGAACCAATGGCTGTGAAGTGCATCTTGGTGGGATATGCTTCTAGGGTGAAAGAATACAGATTGTGGTGTACCGATCAGGATTCACCCAGATTTATCATCAGCAGGGATGTTACATTTCATGAGGATGCTTTACTCGAAGCGAGAAAGCAGGTGAAGGAGACAAAGTAGGTAGCAGCGGTGACACCATTCAGGTGGAGTCAGACATCCTTGTGAGGAAGGAGAGTGCATCCGGCTCCTCCCGGGATACAGGGGATAGTTAGATTGTGTAGCAGATGCAATGGACAGAACCGCAGATGCCGCAGACGGGTAGACCGCAGAGAGAAAGAAAATCGCCGATTAGATACTATTTTGAGGATATGATGATGTACGCCTCGACATCAGACAATAGCGGTGATGATATGGTTGCATATGCATTGACGAATGAGTCTCTTGAATTAATGGAAGGGCTGGAAAGTAGTCAACAGGCAACAACTATGACTAAAGAGATTGAGTCTCTTAGTGGGGAAGATCAGGCCATCGGAAGCAAGCGGTTCTATGAGGAAAATGAAGGAGCTTCCTGTGCAGGTAGAGTGCAGATAAAGGTTCCTGATCATGTATGCAATTGAAAGAAATCATTAATTGTACGGATCAAAGCAAGATTCTGGACAACGGTACAAGTGATTTGGTGCATTCATGAAGGAATGGATCTTTATTTTTATTTCTCCAATTTTAACCACAAGTGGAAAGACGTTTCTTTGATTAATTTTTTAAGGAATTCAATTTCATCCAAAACAAATGGTCCCTTAACTGTTTCTTGTATACTTGAAATGATCTAGACTTCCAATTGTACAAAACAATGACTTCATGACTCGGATTAGCCTGCCCGTCTGAGTCTTAACCAAGTTTCAATTTATGGTAGCAGGTGGAACAAACGACAAAGGTTTCCACAGTTACGTACAAGACAAGACAGAGATTAGTGCAAAGTCTTATTTAATGCACACCAGTCACACTCATGGCTCAGCCCCCTTTAACATTTAGGGTCATGTTTTTAGTTGAAAATGATACCCTGTTTAACTTGTTCGGAACAATAAGAGGGTGCCACGTGGGGGGAATTTTTTTTTTTTTTTAAGGAGATGAGATGTCATTGAGTTGACATCTCTCCCCCATGTGGCACCCCTGTATGGTCCCAACAGGGTTTTCTTGTTTGGACCAAACAGAAGATTCATTTCCGTTTTTAGTTGTTTGCCATGAAATTTTTTTGACTTTTTTTTATGAGCAAATAAAATATTTTTTGTATTTTAGTAAATAAAGATGGTTATCTATTTATTATTTTAAAAAATAGAGAAAGATTTAAATTAAAGTATTATTGATATGATATTTTATCTAAAAAATTGAGATTTTATTTAACTTTTATGGTATTAGTAAAGCGCCAAACTAGGACCAGTTTCCAACGAAAGAGGAGAATAGGGACTTGAAACCAGATGTTTGAAATATTCTTCCCAAGGAATAGAATAGACTACTTGCCAAAAACAAAAAAATAAAAAGTCAAAAAGGAATAGATTAGACCCTCCTTTTTTCAATTTTTTTTTCTTTGGTAGAAGAACAAACTGTATCAACTCACTGTTTTCTAATCAATACTTATCAACTACCAACTAATCCAATTCAAACCCCATTTGTGGTACTGGTAGGAGTGTTCCTCACTCAAATTGCCATGGCTTCTTTACAAGAACACCAACAGCGTCACTTCCTTATGATTCCTCTAATGGCCCAAGGCCACATGATCCCCATGATGGACATGGCCAAGCTATTGGCGCAACGGGGTGTGATCATCACCTTCATCACCACTCCCCTAAATGCCACAAGATTGAGAACGACTGTCGGTCGGGCGGTGAATTCCGGTCTCCAAATTAGGCTACTCGAGCTTCACTTCCCATGTATTGAGGCGGGCTTGCCCGATGGATGCGAGAACCTCGACATGATTCCCTTCGCAAGTGATATGGCAAAGAAATTCTTCATGGCGATCGAGATGCTGCAACAACCAGTGGAGAAATTTCTACAAGAGCAGGAGCATCCCCTCCCAAGCTGCATGATTTCAGACGTGGGTGTTGCATGGACAAATGACACTGCACGGAAATTTGGCATTCCTAGACTTGTGTTTCATGGGACTAGTTGTTTCTCTCTCTTGTGCTCTGACAATGTGAGCCACTATAATTCACATGAAAGCGTTGGATCTGAGTTCGAACCATTTCTTATCCCTGGCCTGCCCCACAGGATCGAGATCACTAGGGCCCAGCTTCCTGGGGCCTTTGCAAACACTTCAAATATGCAGCACATCCACGACAGGATTGAAGAGGCAGAGTTGGCAGCAGATGGTGTGCTGCTAAACAGTTTTGATGAATTGGAGATGGAGTATGTGGACTTGTACAGGAAGGCGACTGGAAAGAGGATATGGGCTGTTGGGCCAGTATCTCTTTGTAATAAAGAGACACTAGATAAGGTGAATAGAGGGAACAAGGACTCAATCAATGAAGACTTATGTCTTAGTTGGCTCAATTCAAAGAGTCCCAAGTCTGTTATCTATGTGTGTTTGGGTAGCATCTGCCCCCTTTCAACTTCACAGTTGATCGAGATAGGATTGGGCCTAGAGGCCTCAAACCGATCATTCATCTGGGCAATTAGAAGTGGCAAGAAATTGGCCGAGATAGATCAATGGCTTTCGGAGGAATTCGAAGAGAGGATTAAGGACAGGGGACTAATAATTAGAGGGTGGGCGCCGCAGATACTAATCCTATCACACCCATCAACAAGGGGGTTCTTAACGCACTGCGGTTGGAATTCAACTTTGGAGGCAATTTGTGCAGGCATTCCTATGATAACATGGCCACTTTTCGCAGAACAATTCTTCAATGAGAAGATGATAGTGAACATTTTGGAGATTGGAGTAAGCGTTGGTGTCAAGGCGGCCATTAAGTGGTGCCTGGGGCAAGAGGAAGATGTTGTGGAGTTGGTGAAGATGGAGGAGGTTAAGAAGGCTGTAAAGAGGTTGATGGATGCTGGAGAGGAAGGAGAAGAGAGGAGAAAGAGAGCAAGAGAGTTTGGAGTGAATGCAAAGAGAGCAATGGAAGAAGGTGGGTCATCTTACATCAATATGACACATTTGATACTAGATATCATGGAACTGAGTGCTAATTGTTTGTCCAAAAAACAATCTGCTGGTGATATCAAGCTTCAGGCAGAGAGAAGTTGATATTTCTACCAGTGGATGTTGATTTGATGTGTATTAAGTTTGATGTAGTTAAACCTTTCATGTTCTTGGAGAGAGGGAACATTCTTCTTCTATCATGCATGGCTTGAGTGGTGGATGCTATATTCCTATTTATCAGATCCTTCCCTTCACATTTTTTAAGATTCCATTGAAATGTTTGGCATGATATAACTTGACAAATTCACCAGAAAGGTTCAGCTTGTGCCAAAATTGACCTTTTCATTTAGCTAATAAGTTTTAAAATTTGAGGACCTTAAAAAAAAAAAATCGTCCAATAACATTCGACACGCTAGAACTTTGCTTGGGCCTGAAATCCACAAGGCCGGGGAGGCCCCAAGTTCTAGGCTCAAAAATGATCGAATTGGGCCGGGCTTGGGCCTACTCAACCACTTCCTTGATTTGGATCCCACTTGTACAAACTAATTAGCCACCAACCAAATTACACATGTGGCCCTATGATTCAGCAATAGTGGGCCCCACAAGGAACCATTCCCGAAGTAATTGATACTAGCAGATCCAATCCATTCACAACTTATTTAAGCCCCCAGTTAGTAGGTGCAGAGTCCCTAGTTCAAATAGGGTACCCATGGTTTATAAGTTTTTTCATTCCCGCACTTTGAGCCAGGTTTGGGCTGCATTTTTTTGCGTGTCAGCCCAACCTGGATTCAAATTTTGGGCCCATTTAATGTTTGGGCTGAGATTGGATTTTGTGATAGAAGCTCAAGCATGGCCCAGCCCAAATAAGTAGTGCCTATAGTTTCATGACTGATTTCCCGAAACAAGTGATAGAGAGCCTGCACAAGTGATATAATGCTTCCCTAGTCGGCCCAATTGACTAAATGGGTGGGCTCTTGCAAGACATGTTTGAGGCAAGCTCGGGTTCTAGACCCTATGTTCAGCTTGGGGCAGATATGGGCCTATGTACCCCAAGTACCTTGACGCTTGACTTCATAATTAACCTTCGGTCGAGTCAATTGAGTATTCACAGCCTTTGCTCGAGTCAAACGGGTCAACTCAACTCTGACCAAAAGTCCTTATCTATCAAGTCTTTCACCAAATAGTACTCAGTTTTGTAGAAAAACTGAGTTGACTCGGGCCAACCTGGCAGAGGTCTGACCATAATTCAATCCATGGTCCCAGGTGGAACAAACGACAAAGGTTTCCACTATCACAAAACACAGACGGTACAATGTGTTTGTCAATAATGCCGGAAAGGTCACACTCACAGTATCTGCATTTGACCCGCAATCCTAAGACTTACGTACGCGCATATGTCACAGATGTTGGAACCACATGTCTGCAACCTTCCTCTCCAGGAGTAGAATGGATAGAGTCCTATATTGTATCAAGCTCACAGAGAATGTGTTGCAAGCAGCACTTATCAACTTCCAACCAATCCAATTCAAACCCCATAATTTGTGGTAGGCACTAGGCAGCAAGCTCCTCCATTCTTAGTGTTCCTAAGCATTACTGCTAGAGAGTGTCCATCACCCAAGTTGCCATGGCTTCTTTACAAGAACACCAACAGCCTCACTTCCTAATGATTCCCATGATGGCCCAAGGCCACATGATCCCCATGATGGACATGGCCAAGCTATTGGCGCAACGCGGTGCGGTCATCACCCTCATCACCACTCCACTCAATGCTACTAGATTGAGAACAACCGTGGACCGGACAGTGAATTCCAGTCTCCAAATTCGGTTCGTCGAGCTTCGCTTTCCATGCCTCGAAGTGGGCTTGCCCGATGGATGCGAGAATCTCGACATGATCCCCTTCGCGAGCGATGTGGCCAAGAAATTCTTCACTGCAATCGAGATGCTGCAACAACCAGTGGAGAAACTTCTACAAGAGCATGAGCATCCCCTCCCAAGTTGCATGATTTCAGACATGGCTATTCCATGGACAAGTGAGATTGCACGGAAATTTTGCATTCCTAGACTTGTGTTTCATGGGACTAGTTCTTTTTCTCTCTTGTGCTCATACAATGTGAGACACTACAATTTACATGAAAGTGTTGGATCTGAGTCCGAGCCATTTCTCATCCCGGGCCTGCCCCATCAGATCGAAATCACAAAGGCCCAGCTTCCAGGTTCCTTTTCGACCAATCCAGATATGAAACAATTCCGCGACAAGATTAGAGAGGCAGATTCTTCAGCAGATGGTGTGGTGCTAAACAGTTTTGATGAATTGGAGATGGAGTATGTGGACATGTACCGGAAGGCGACCGGAAAGAGGACATGGGCTGTTGGGCCATTATCTCTTTGTAACAAAGAGACACTGGATAAGGTGAATAGAGGGAACAAGGCCTCAATCAATGAAGACCAATGTCTAAGTTGGCTCAATTCAAGGAGTCCCAAGTCGGTTATCTATGTATGTTTTGGTAGCATCTGCCCCCTTTCAACTTCACAGTTGATCGAGATTGGATTGGGCCTAGAGGCCTCGAACCGATCATTCATTTGGGCAATCAAAAGCGGCAAAAAATTGACAGAGATAGATCAATGGCTTTCGGAGGAATTCGAAGAGGGGATTAAGGATAGGGGACTAATAATTAGAGGGTGGGCGCCGCAGATACTAATCCTATCACACCCATCAACAGGGGGGTTCTTAACGCACTGCGGTTGGAATTCAACTTTGGAGGCAATTTGTGCAGGCATTCCTATGATAGCATGGCCACTTTTCGCTGAACAATTCTTCAATGAGAAGATGATAGTGAACATTTTGGAGATTGGAGTAAGCGTTGGTGTCAAAGCGGCCATTAAGTGGGGCCAGGGGCAAGAGGAAGATGTTGTGGAGTTGGTGAAGATGGAGGAAATTAGGAAGGTCATAGAAAGGTTGATGGATGAAGGTGAGGAAGGAGAAGTGAGGAGAAAGAGAGCAAGAGAGTTTGGAGTGAAGGCAAAGCGAGCAATGGAGGAAGGTGGTGGGTCATCTTACATCAACATGACACATTTGATAGAAGATGCCATGGAGCTGAGTAATATTTGCTTGTCCAAAAAACAATCTGCAGATGAATTCAAGCTTCAAAGAGAAACGAATAATTCGACCAATGGATGTTGATTTCATGCATATGAGTTTGATGTTAGTTAAACCTTTCATGCTCTCTAGAGAAATAGGGATAGAGAGATATGGAACGTTTTTCGTTTATTACGCATGTTTGGAGTTGTGGATGCTCTACTTCCATTTCTTAGATCGCTTCTTTCAAATGTTTGAAAGTGCTATTAAACTGTTTGGTATTCTAATTACTTCACAAATTCACCACTTTAGAGAGCAAAAGCTCATGACCTAAGTCTCTTCGTGCTTAGGCCAGAGGCGAAGGTTGCTGGAGAAACCAGTATTTAGGATCTTACCCGCCGCAACTCTTGCTGCGACGCAAAACGCATGTCCCATGACTCGAACACCTAACCTACTAAGCTCTGATACCTTTTGTACGATCTTACACCTTATGAAGCTACCACTTATCACAAAACCAATTGGTATTAGGAAACGGCACAACCATAGTTTTATGGTGAGGGCGAGGGCTCGACCCCAATTATGACCGCTCAGGAGCGAGGATGGACGTTGACCTCAACACACCATATTCGTACACATTCTGAACCTATAAATATTGTGAAAATTATGTTTATAATGCTCACTCATGTCAGGAGCTGTTTCACAAAGTTCAGTGTTGCAGACTGTTCAACTGATTCTGATTGGCCCATCTGCATATATAGAAAATTCCTAAGTTGTTGTGATCTAGCCATCTATCCATGGGTGGGATGATGGACAAGGAACCCTGAGTTTTTAGATCTCAAACACTCACTTATGGGACGTATTCTTTATCAATCCATGCAGTATGGGTCATTGCCATATTTTTCATTCTTAGCGATTTATTTTTAACCACTAATTGACGGCTAGGATTCGCCTATCAATGGGACCCCCTCTACATGCGCCACCCACTAAGAGTCATCATACCAATGATTTAGATAAGAAATATGATTGTGTTAATCACGTTATCAATCATGAACTCAATCTTATAATTCATACGGCTGCTCTTATATCTAGGGGTGTTTGTGGATTGAGCCATGTGGCGGACCTAGGATTTTTGTTTGGGTGAGTCTAAACTTTTGCTCAACTTTACTAACTTTTTTCACATTAACAATACCAATAGAAAAAATATATTCCATTTAAAAAGACATAAAACTTTTTTCCATGTTCAGATCTCCTACCCAATTGAAGGGGTCTTCCCAGTACTTGTCCCAATTCCAAGTGATCATAAGAACAGCTGAAGATAACATTTTCTTTAATCCTACATGTCTGGATGCCCTAAAATGGTAATTTGAGTGAGCACCCAATTACCTAATTTGGGTCCCAAAAGGTGTTCTTTTTAGATCTAAGGGATTTAGTTGCATGCACTTACCTTAGTTGTAAAAATGATTCCCTACAGTTGGTCATGGGCTTGCGACAAAGAAGAAAAATTACCACTTAAAATGTAACTCAAGTTTATCTAAACATATGAACCCTTATAAGGTCTGATTTATGTATGAATTGAAAAGTAAAGTGTGCCTAATGGTGATTTAGTCATCTTCGAACTTGTAGATATGCTTAGATGTGGTGATTTTGGGCTTAGTGTCTGGATTAAGATTTGGAGATTTAGGGTTTAAAATTTGGATTTAGATATTAAGGGTTCAGATTTAGATATAAAGTGATTAGAATTATACTATATAGGGGAGGGAGGGAGATACATCGGCCGGGCTCGAATTATCTCTTAAATGGGCTTGGACTCAATGGAAGAGAGCCCAAGCCCGACCTGATTCTAAAGTAAAAATGTTAAGCATGGAGGATTCGAACACTTCATAGGCATAGGCATACCAAAGCCAACTGAGATACAAACAAATGCGCTCTACATTGCTGGTTTTTTCTTTATAATTTAAACGGGGCTGGGCTCGGGCTAAATCTGCTTCAGGCGGGTTGGGCTCGGGCTAGCTAGTTATGGCTCAGGCAGGCAAGGGTCAGGCTAGCTAGTTATGGCTCAGGCGAGCTAGACTTGGGCCGTCCTTGGGGCTAGCATTCAGAATTCGACCCGGACCCAGATATTGCTCAACCCTGCCGAACCCAGTTAATGAATAGCCCTACTTATATTCGACAATTGCCCTAAAACAGTCGAGAATAGCATAATTCCCACAGAGCTGTTTGTTTAGGAAAGGATGCTCTGAAAGCAACAATTTTACCCTTAATTTTGTGAGATATCATATGGTTGTATTATATCTCACTAACCCAGGAATTTCTCACCCTCATCCTTGTTCGGGTTCATTCGGGGACTACCAAGGTCAACGGTTGGGAGAATTCGTGGAGTCCAACCCTTTCGTGACCCGAGATGACTGAATAGCCGCGTTTCCTTTTGTGTGCAGGTATATCAAATTTTCTATTCTACTTGAAAAGAACAAACGATGATCCGTAGACCAACTATTTCATGCAGAAAAGAAAATAAACTTTTTTCAGACCTTCATTGCACATGTATTAAAAAAGAGACATAATTTATATTTTTGAATCCCATGAAAGGTGAATTCCATTTTGTTTGATGTGAAGGCTGTGTTTTTTCCATGAAAGGCAATTTTATGTTGGTAGTAAAAGGCGATTTTTTGTGCCATGAAAGGCGATTTACAATGAGAACAAAGACAAGATTTGTGATTTTTTGTGTCTCTTTAAAAATACAAATACAATGAGAAGAAAGAAAATGAAATTTGACTATGAAAAACTAAGATAATTTCACAAATCTTATTAGTTGATAAATTTCGAAACTATTGTATATGTAACGCCGAGAGCTCGTCTTCTATCTCATAATCCTCCATCATGTGCCGCATTTAGGGTTGCAAACGGAATGGTTCCGAATCGGAACCATAGTGGACCCGAACCCGTTTCTAAATAACGGTTCCGGTTCCAGATCCGATTTTGAATCGGAACCCGTTTTGTTGGTTCCAAACTCGATTCTTATAGGAAATCTCATATTAATTTGTTCCAAAATCAATTCTAATTTCTCTTTATTCTTCACTTTGCTTAAAAATAAGCATATCATTCAAGTTATAACAGCGCATCAAGTCTACTACCTTTAATATTATATATAAAAGTATCCAAAAAAGTTAATTTTGCTGTACAATTTGCAATATTAAAGGCTCATATGCCGGGTCTCAGGTCCACGGGTCGGAACCTATATGGACCTAGACCCATTTATCAATCGGAACCTAAATTAAGTTCTAGACCCGTTTATGAATCGGAATCTAAAATAGGTTGCAGACCCAGATTTTTACCGGTCTGAATTTCTGAGTAATCGGAGAATCGGATCTCCATTTGCAACCCTGACCGCATTCTTTCCGCTGCTTGATACCAGTCACGCAGGCACATGCAGATTTTCACAGTTTCTTTTGATAGCATTGTCCTCCTGGGGTCAATAAGGCGTTCACCTGTATTAAATGCTTGCTCTGATGCAACTGTAAATTCTGGAATTGTTTATATATCACGGGCCATGGCGGAGAGCACAAGAAACGTTTCATATATGTTTTCCACCAGGCCAAAAGGTCGAGATCCTCTTCATCATCCGTGATTTGGATCGGATCCATCTGCATGTACATTGTCAATTCATTAAAGTTGTAAGATGATTCCCAAGAAGAAGAGGAGTCACTTCCTATACTGGTCCCAACTTCTCATAATACCCCAAATGACCTTTTTTTTCCCTTAATATGTTTAGGGAGGGCCCATAGAGACCGTGGGTGTTACGGATTTATCCAATCGGGTAGTATATTCCAAAAAAAATGTTTATAACTGTGTTCTAATTGTGGACATATTATTTATATTAACTTGATTCATGTTTTTGTTTGCTTCATTAATTAGAGTTTTTACACCTATTAATTTCAACCTAGGGTCTAACGCAACAGCTATACAAAATGTTAAAGGAGCTACTGTCCAATATTACAAAAAGTTGTCCTCCATTTTTGCACACATAAGCTGAAAAAGATGTAAATCTCTATATCTTTGAAAAGAAATACTTATTTCATAAAAATAGGTCAAAGCTTGCGTTGAAGTAGGATAATATACCCCGGAAAAAAAAAAAGGTTGCAGAATGAAGAACTTCCTAAAAAATTTCTTATTATCTCAAGTAGGGTCCAATTTTCATCATTTGTATAAATATTTTAAGTGCTAAATGTAGTTGACAAAATTGATTTAGTGTCATTTTTGAAGTGCACGCTTGTTTTAACATTTTATAAGTAAAATTCCACCTATGCATTATATCTTGTGATATTTTTTTGGGTGCTTGATTCAAATTTTCACAAAACACCTTCCACCATTGTTTTCGTGTGGGAGATGAAAAGATAAAACGTACAATGTATTTAATGGTTCGCAAGATAGTCTTAATAGATTTTATCCATTGTTGTACGCTAAGATTTATGATGTGGCATGCACATCTATTGTGAAAAATAAGTTAAGTTGAAGCATAGATTTTAGTAACTCTGCTGCGACATTGTTGGAGCTTGCATTATCTAAAGTTATAGAAATTACTTTATTTTCAATATTATATTCTCTAATTTTTTCAATGATAGTGGACTATATCTGTTACACCCCGATCCAAACTAATCATGATTGACGCTAATTAATTAGGATTACTGCTAGTTAAGCATGAGTAATTGGGTTCATGAAGATTAATGACCAAAGAGAGATAAATTAGTCTCAAATGATGTATTAAGCATAATGGAATGAAATTGAGTTTGTTAAAATGAGTTTAGACTCAAACAAGGTAGGCTAAGGACTTTTTCGTAAATACGGGTTTTCACATATTTCGTCAAATACAGAAATTCTTGATACCAACGTGGGTATCTCGAATAGTACGTTAACTTTCATAATAGACGCGATTCCATTTGACCTCAAATGGACCAAATGAGGCTTCATTTGACTCAAAATGAAATTTGATTTATTAAGAGGGGGTTTTTGTGTAAGAGAACCTTATATTAGAATGAGATGAGGGGAATAAGCTCATTTCACTCCAAACAAACCTAGGCTCATCTTCTCCCTTTCTCTTCCATTTTTCTTCATCAAGAGTGAGATTAGGAGAGATTCAAGTGGTTTTGAGTGAGAAGCCTCATCTTCATCTTCTTTCTTGAGTCATTTCCTCAATTTTTGAAGTGTTGAAGCTTGAAAGAGAACTCAAGACCCTTTTGCTTGGAGCTACAAGTAAGTAGTTGGTCTTCTCTAAAGATTTCCAAGTTCTTTGGTTGTTTTGTAGTGATTTCTAGCACAAATGGCTCATAGGAGTTCATTTGCATGTTTTATGGATTATGGTTTGAATTTTGGGGAAGATTTGTGTCAAACCAAGCTAGGAAAAGAGGGCTTTTGCCACTAAACTTCAAGAGAGGCAAGTATAAACATTTGCTTGTGATTAATGTTAATCATTGTAGAAGTTCATAGAACTTCCATGATTTTGTGCATTTTCCATTGAGTTTGGGATTATTTATGGACTATATGAAATAGTTAATGAATGATTAGAAGTGTTGTATTGTGAATGGATGATGAATGAGGAGGGAATAGGAGGTTACAAGTTTCATTGCAGGTGGAGATTGAAATGGGAGTGAAAGAGTGAATGTTCAGAATTACGGAGTTGGAATTATGGACAGTTCACTCGAGCAAACAAGGAGTTCACTCGAGCGACTAACGTTCTGTGAGGCAGAGTGAATGTTCAAAATTTCAGAGTTTGAATTCTGGACAGTTCACTCGAGCGAACATGTAGTTCGCTCGAGCGACCATTAACGTTCTGTGAGACATCCTCTCGATCGAACTTGGATTCGCTCGAGCGAACCTAATACGGGTCCAGACATTAATTGTTAGTGAAATTTTGGATTTTTGCATGGACTTGGAGTACTTCTTACGATTATAAGTGCTCCCTAAATTAGTTTTAAGTCTAAACTTCCATGGGTGATAATTACGAGGACTATATAATGCACACATTAAATATATAAATGTGATGCCGATCGAGAATAACACGTGCATTTGATAACCAATGGTTACACCTAAATGGTTGTTTAGACTTGAGATCAAGTTAAGTAGAATCATAAATGGTTAATAAATTCTCTCATTGTGTCGTATTCCGCATCGTTGTGTTTCTTATCTAATGAGATTGGCATTACTGACATTCCCTTCCATTGTTATGAAGAGAATTATTGAATTGAATTGGATCCAGAAATGTATTGATTATTGGAAAACATTGACCCTTGAGTCTGGCACTACTTAGCTATTGTATTAGAACTCTAAATGAGTTCAATGAATTAATAAATGAAACGAATGATTAATGCTACTGCAGTAAATGGATTTGGGGCGTTCCGGAGCTCCGTGGTGATGCCAGTTGTCCCTGACCCGGACACTGGTAAGTCCCACATATTCCGATCATATCTATGGGTATTGATTGATGCCTTCCATTTAGAAGATGAATCCTTCCTTTGAAAGAAGATGGTAAATGAAATGAAATGCAATAAAATGTAATGTAATGAAATGAATGTTATGGTAGTGACCATCTTGCTCATGTCCATTAAATGACTTTTGTGTTCACCTATTGCCATTGTAGGAATTATCTAGACTTGTCTAGAATTATTATTAAAATAGATTGAATGAATTTAGTATATGTATTAACATGTGTTATTACAAAATCTGTTTATACATTGTTGAACGATCGTGTTCACTAGTGTTATTGATGGCATTACACGCCCGATTGCCCTTGCTGGTCCCGCAACGACCCCGGCGGCAGTAGAGGTCGCTCCGGTTCCTCTAGGAGGATTAAACGAATGGAACGGACGGGCTACCATTTGATATGGTTATCGGAGTGCGAAAAGGAGTTAGAACATTTTGAGAAAATGTTTTGAAAAGTTATTTTGAACATTCATTTTTGGAATGTAATTAACTGTCATCTGCATTGTGTTTTAAATATGCAGTGTTTGACAAACAAATGATGAGAATGATACATATATAAGGACTTTATTTTTGTATACATGTAGATCGTAAATTGATATTGTCAAATATAAATGTTTCCGCAAAAATTGTGTGTTAAACAGATAAATTGAGAATGTTATCCCTTGTGGATTCCGTTTTAACTTCGGTTAATTCGGAGTTTACGGGAGTAAGTATGGGTTCACAGCTCGGGGTTATCAGATCTCGGGCCCAAGTCATGACAATATCCTAGCACCAGTGTATGGGAACTCTTGTGAAGAAAATGCGTTCTCTTCTGCATCATCCAATCACTATCAATATAATGTGATGTCATTGAAATGTACCCCACATTTTATTTGGAGGTCCATAAATCTGAAGTTAATGCCACTTTTCCAAGCATGTTTTGAATAGTGGCTTTTAAATTGTCTTTTTCTTAAAAAAAAATATTTATTGCATCATTTTTTGCAGTGACTCTAGAAATCTTCTGCCATGAAGGGACAAAGGATTGCCTCAAAAAAATTTCAAACGGTCAATCTTCCACAAGAAAAAATGGTAATTGGAGAACTATTAAGAATTTTATAAGTTGGTATCTAGCTGAGAAAGTTGGGTTTGGACGGTCCCACCCCCGCCCCCAGCCCTCGTAGTTCCTACGACATGTTTGGGCATACACGATTTCATGTGTTTAATTAGGTGCCAAGTGTCACCTGATAATCTACCACTGTATTCATCTTTGCAATATATACATTGTACCTTTTCTTCTACTCCTCCTTTGGGATTAGTGATCTTAACTTTTTTTAAATGGTTCCAGACTATAGAAGTCATTTTTTCTTTTCTTTTTAGTTGAAGAACCTAAGCCATCATCCCTAGCAGGTTGGGGATGGCTTTCTACCCCTGGCTCTTGATCCTGATGAAAAAATCCAGGATCTCCTCATTTCTAGAGAAATCAAGGTTGAAAGGTTGTGATGATCACGCCAATTTTCTAAAAAAAACAAAATTTAAAAAAAAAACGAAATAGATAGCTATGTATAATGTGTTTGTTATGATAAATTATATAAGAAAGGGGAGAAGATGAGACTTAATATATAATAGTACTATGTATATTATTACTAAATAAAATTAAAAATTAAAAATAATAAATACCTCTATGAGAGAGGGAGGGCCATGGAGAAGTCCCGCTGAGAGAGTGAGAGCGAGCTCCTTCAGTAGTGAGAGAGAGAGAGAGAACTTCTTAGGCCTTAGTTTGTTTGGATGCACAAGAAAATAATATTTTATAGAATATAATCTTTCATTTTCTAAATAAAAAAATCTTGTGCATTAGGTAACCCAAGAAAATTTTGAAAAAAATATTATTTTCTTTCAAAAAGCTCAATATTTTTTCCTACAGCTCCCCCTGTAGAAAATTTTATACAATATAAGAATCTTTTAAAATGACGATTACAAAGTGGTAGAGTTAAATAAAGACTTTAGTTCACCAAATCCAACATGATGTGTTTGTTTACATATATGGTGAAGTAAAGTAAAATTAAATATCACAACACGATAAAGGTGGGGTCAAGAAAAGGTAGGATAAAGTATATGATGGAGTAAAGTGATAAGGAATGGTAAAGTAATTTATTTATTTTACTTTACTTTATCATATTTTATCGTAGTTTTATATGGTAAATAAAAAAGTAACTTTTTTATGGGTGTAGTAAAGTAAAATAAAGATTGATGTCATATTCTAGTAAAATGTGAGGTAAAGTAAGGTGAGATAAAGTATGTGGTAAAGCAAAGTGTGTGAGAGTTATAAAGTAGCTATTTTTTGTATACTTTACCATGGTTTTACGTAATAAAAGAAAAGTAATTTATGGTAAAAACATGACACTTGAATTTTATTTTACCACACTACTCTCTTATCCAGATGTAGTAAATCACATATAAGTTAAAATATTTAATAAAAAATTATTCTAATAATGTAATTTACTTTAATCATAGCACCTTCCAAACAACGCAATTTAAAATCTGTAATATTCTTAAAAAATTGCCGAACATTAAAAATATTATAATATTATAATTTTGTATTATTCTATTCTATACTATTTTATTCTTACAATATTTAAATCTATAAATATTTTATTATGTAAACATCAAAACGGGCCCTTATTAGCTTCGAAATTGTTGTAAATTCCTTCATAGAGAGCTTATTAGAGGGAGAGTGAGTAATGAGAGAGTAGATGAGTATTGATAAATGAGAGGGGATGAGCTATTTATAGAGCTCCTAAGTGTTGAAATGACACAAAATACCCCTCATTTGAACTTTTTTTTGACAGTAGGAGAGGGTATAATGGTAAAAAATGGGCAAATCACACTAAACCCGCCCTCCCCCATTTGACCGTTTAAGTTTGATGTAGTTGAACCTTCCATGTTCTGCAGAGAGAGCGCGGAGATGGAACCCTATTTTGTTAGAGCATCTGCCATACTATTGGCCCACCTAACTACATGACTGAGCACTACCTCCAAAAGAGAGTAAAAAAAAAAAGGGAAATCCACCTTACTGCATTAGCCAAATCACTAGAGCAAAACTCAAAATTGCTGGGCTGGGGCTAAGCCATAGCACTCGCTAGAACTTTGCTTGGCCCTGAAATCCACAAGGGAGGCCCCAAGTTCTAGGCTGAAATATTAATTGGGCCTGGCTTGGGTCTACTCAACCACTTCCTTTATTTGGATCCCACTTGTACAAACTAATTAGCCACCAATCAAATTACACATGTGGCCCTATGATTCAGCAATAGTGGGCCCCACAACGGACCATTGTAGTGCAAATAGGGTGCCCATGATATATGAAATCGCCATGCAAATAATTTTTTCATTCCCGCACTTTGAGCCAGGTTTGGGCTGCATTTTTTTGTTTGTGTGCCCGACCTGGATTCAAATTTAGGGCCCATTTAATGTTTGGGCTGAGATTGGATTTTGTGATAGAAGCTCAAGCATGGCCCAGCCCAAATAAGTAGTGCCTACAGTTTCATGACTGATTTTCCCAAACAAGTGAGAGAGAGCCTGCACAAGTGATATAATGCTTCCCTAGTCGGCCCAATTGACTAAATGGGCGGGCTCGGCCCTGACATGTTTGAGGCAAGCTAGGGTTTTAAACCTGTGTTCATCTTGGGCCAGATATGGGCCTATGTTTCTAAATTGGGGCTGGGCTTAGATATACCTCAGCCCGGTTTGACATGGGCCATGAACAACCCCACTCCAGAGTACATTGACTCTTCACTTCATAATTAACCTACGGTCGAGTCAATTGAGTATTCACAGCCTTTGCTCGAGTCAAATGAGTCAACTCAACTCTCACCAAAAGTCCTTATCAATCAAGCTTTTCCCCAATTATTAATCAGTTTTGTGGAAAAACTGGGTTGACTCGGGCCAACCTGCCTGAGGTCTAACCATGTTTCAATCTATGGTCCCAGGTGGAACAAACGACAAAGGTTTCCATACTTACACAAATCACAGACGGCACGATGTGCTACTCAATGCCAGAAAGGTCGCAGTATCTGTATTTGACCCGCAAATGCAATTCTAAGACTTACGTACGTGCACAAGTCATCAGAATGGTTAAGAACCACATGGTTGCAGTCATATGCCATCAGATGTTGGGAACCACATGTATGCAACCTTCCTCAGTAGGAGTAGAATGGATAAGAACCACATGTTTGCAGTCATATGCCAAGATTTTGACTTCTTGCAGTGGAATCTTGGAAAACCAGCAAATGTGTAGGGCCGATCCCCATGTGTTCACGAGCCATCAGATTGTATCAAAACTCACTGAGAATGTGTTGCAAGCAGTATTTATCAACTTCCAACCAATCCAATCCAAATCCAATTTGTGGTAGGCACTAGGCAGTAAGCTAAGCTCCTCCATTCTAGTGTTCCTAAGCTTTGCTGCTAGAGAGTGTTTCTCACCCAAATTGCCATGGCTTCATTACAAGAACAGCAACAGCCTCACTTCCTTATGATTCCTCTAATGGCCCAAGGCCACATGATCCCCATGATGGACATGGCCAAGCTATTGGCGCAACGCGGTGCTGTCATCACCTTCATCACCACTCCACTCAATGCTACTAGATTGAGAACAACCGTGGACCGGACAGTGAATTCCAGTCTCCAAATTCGGTTGGTCGAGCTTCGCTTTCCATGCCTCGAAGCGGGCTTGCCCGATGGATGCGAGAACCTCGACATGATCCCCTTCGCGAGCGATATGGCGCTGAAATTCTTTGCTGCAATTGAGATGCTGCAACAACCAGTGGAGAAACTTCTCCAAGAGCATGAGCATCCCCTCCCAAGTTGCATGATTTCAGATATGGGTATTTCATGGACAAGTGAGATTGCACAGAAATTTTGCATTCCTAGACTTGTGTTTCATGGGACTTGTTCTTTTTCTCTCTTGTGCTCATACAATGTGAGACACTGCAATGCACATGAAAGTGTTGGATCTGAGTCCGAGCCATTTCTCATCCCGGGCCTGCTCCACCGGATCGAGATCACAAAGGCCCAGCTTCCAGGTTCCTTTTCGACCAATTCAGATATGCTGCACCTCCGCGACAAGATTAGAGAGGCAGAGTCTTCAGCAGATGGTGTAGTGCTAAACAGTTTTGATGAATTGGAGATGGGGTATGTGGACATGTACCGGAAGGCGACCGGAAAGAGGACATGGGCTGTTGGGCCATTATCTCTTTGTAACAAAGAGACACTGGATAAGGTGAATAGAGGGAACAAGGCCTCAATCAATGAAGACCAATGTCTAAATTGGCTCAATTCAAGGAGTCCCAAGTCGGTTATCTATGTATGTTTTGGTAGCATCTGCCCCCTTTCAACTTCACAGTTGATCGAGATTGGATTGGGCCTAGAGGCCTCGAACCGATCATTCATTTGGGCAATCAAAAGCGGCAAAAAATTGGCCGAGATAGATCAATGGCTTTCGGAGGAATTCGAAGAGAGGATTAAGGATAGGGGACTTATAATTAGGGGGTGGGCGCCGCAGATACTAATCCTATCACACCCGTCAACAGGGGGTTTCCTAACACACTGCGGTTGGAATTCAACTTTGGAGGCTATTTGTGCAGGCATGCCTATGATAACATGGCCACTTCTCGCAGAGCAATTCCTGAATGAGAAGATGATTGTGAACATTTTGGAGATTGGAGTAAGCGTTGGGGTCAAGATGGGTATTAAGTGGGGCCCGGGGCAAGAGGAGGATGTTGTGGAGGTGGTGAAGATGGAGGAAATTAGGAAGGTCATAGAAAGGTTGATGGAAGAAGGTGAGGAAGGAGAAGTGAGGAGAAAGAGAGCGAGAGAGCTTGGAGTGAAGGCAAAGCGAGCAATGGAGGAAGGTGGTGGGTCATCTTACATCAACATGACACATTTGATAGAAGATGCCATGGAGCTGAGTAATATTTTCTTGTCCAAAAAACAATCTGCAGACGAATTCAAGCTTCAGAGAGAGGCGAATAATTCGACCAATGGATGTTGATTTCATGCATATGAGTTTGATGTTAGTTAAACCTTTCATGCTCTCTAGAGAAACAGGGATAGAGAGGCATGGGATCATTTTTCTTTTATTAAGCATGTCTTGAGTTGTTGATGCTCTACTTCTTTTTCTTAGATCCTTTCTTTCAAATGTTTGAAGGTGCTATTGAACTGTTTGGTATTCTATTACTTCACAAATTCACCAGAAAGGTTCCAACTTGTGGAAAAATGCACTGTCTTTTAGCTAATAAACTTTGAAATATCATCAGAGCCTCAAAATTTAGGACTATTAGACATTTTCAGCTCTGTAACCTTCCGTTACTGTATGCATCCATGTGAGCCCACTGCAGACTGTTTTCCATTAAAACTCCTACTATGCCTTTGTTGCATCATCCATGACATCACGCACAAAGCTCAGAGTGGAGTGGTGCTCCTGACTTCTCTGTTTACTCGGGGTACTTGTGCTTCTGAGTTCTGACCAGTTTAGTGCTTGCCTGCTTGGGCCATGAATATTGTGAAAATTAGGTTTATAATGCTCACTTTATTGGAAGTAGGTGGGCCTCGTAGATAGATTTTTAAAATTTTTGACCCACTTGACTCAGAGATCAAGTACCCATAAGGCCATAAGGCACATCCAGGATGCAATCCCTCCATCTCATCAATCATGTACAGCAATAAAACTCATCTAAAAGACAGAAATCAGCAACACCATACTACAAAAAAAAATCCACAGTAATTAGAAAAGTAGATTATATGTTTGGAGCTCGATAGTGCTCTAATGGAGAATAATACAATCAACTAGATCAAGAACTCTTCTTGAAACAAATTAGGATAATCAACTAGATCAAGAACTCTTCTTGAAACAAATTAGGATCTCCAAGACCTTATTGTCTTCCACGCTATTACCCGCTATCAAATCTCTTTTCTCAAGAAGATTGGTGGAAACTTCAAGAGAAAACCCCACTAAAAACTCCAAGGAACTAGAAGAAAAAGAGAGGAGAAAAAATTATGCAACACTTGCACAAAGAGGAGGGCTGGGTGTGGATCTCTTTGGTGGACGTCCCAGCCCCTTTGTGCCTCTTTTATATGTTTGCAAACCTCCTCTTTACCTCATTGAAATAGAAGTCTTACTTCCAAAAAAAATTAGCAACTTTCTCCTTTCTAATTATCATAAAAGTCTCACTTCCACAATAATTAGTAACTTACTATTACCACTATTAGAAGTCTTACTTTAAATAGAAATAGTAACTTTCTAATTTTTTCCTTTTGGAGTTCAAGTAGGATTAGTATCTTTCTAATAATTTGGGCTAGCGTGGGGACCACTAGGGATTCCATAGAAAGCTAGCCCCAACTGAGACACCGCGACCCCACATCTCATGTGCAATCCGGGCCCACAGTTAATTGTAAATAACATCACTATATAAATGTAATTGCACTCCAGTCTTAGGAATAAATTACAATGAAAACCCTAAACTTCTCAATTACCACAAGTAGACCCCTCTATCAATATCCATGGATCAATGGGAATAAATCTGTCACATCCAATCTTAGATCCACATCTTATTATCCTTGAGCCCCAATTAATCACAATGATCATCAGTACCATCCAATTAACTCTTAATCGAGATTAGTGCGCACTTACTAATGACAAATCCATTAATTGACACAAAGGGATAATATAGATAGATTTTTTTTCTTGACCACTGGATGTTCTTACAGTCCTACTACCACGTACCCAAGACACCGAGGTGTTAACCTACAGTTGGCCTCACTCATTGGTGACTAAAAGCAAATGAAAAGATAGAAACTAAAGGTTATCAATGTCTTAGGATTGAGAGCCTATTACTAGGGAATTATGAGAACAGACCTTAAAATCTAGACAGTATTCATAAGGTGCTTCTCATGGTCCTTTAATACATCCAATGTACCAGCACCGTGATCCAGAATTTTATATTCTGATGATCGAGACAAATCACATTATCTCATAGTGATCATAGTAATACAACCTTATCAGATGAGATGCCTAGTCTCATCACTGGTTGTGAACATATTTAAGTATAAAATTTGTGACACATGTCTCATGTATGTGAATCTCATCCATATACATATATCACATCTAATATACTAATGAGACCCAGTTCAACTCATGAACCATCATGTCATATGTATTGGTCATGTGCATAAAGTAATAAAGAACATCATTCATCTCATGAAAGTAAAGCATGATTTTATTGATAAATAAAGAAATTAATCAATTTATTACATTAACTGATAGATTGAGTCCATACAAACTAACACACCTATGTTACAACTTACAAGCGGTTTCACAAAGTTCAGTGATCCAGACAGTTTATCTTATTCTAATTGGCCCATATGCATGTATAGAAAATTCCAAAGTTTATGTGAACTAGCCATCCATCCATGGGTGGATGATGGAACAGAAACCCCCTGAGTTTGTTAGATCCTAAACACTCATTATGGGACCTATTCTCTATCAACCCTGAATGGGTCATTGCCATAATTTTCTTTCTTGGCAGTTTATATTTAACCATTAATTGAAGACCAGGATTCACCTATCATAGAGAACCCTTCTACATGCGCCCCACCCAACAAGAGTCATCGTATCAATGGTTTGGACAAGAAATAAGATTGTGTTAATCACATTATTATTACTCACGTACTCAATTTTATAATACTACCGGCTCTAATTGAAATAAAATTCAAAATTTTGTTAATGAAAACAAGAACTTCGTTTTCATTGATTCAGATTATTAATAGGTGGGCTTCATGTAGCATTCCACCCACACAATAAGCTTGTTGGAGACACTGAAGAGATCTCAATTCATGACGAAGGGGATTCCATTTCCAGTCTCTCTGAGGTTGTCTTTGAAAAATCCAAAGTTTATGGAGTGAAATTCCATAGTGGGCCCACGAAGAGAAAATCTGATTCATTCAAAATGAATATTCTCTCCTGCAGTACTTTCAAAATTTTATCCAATAAGAGCTTGTCCTATGTAAAATTGATCATTAAAAATATAATCAATATAATCCTACAAGGCTTATTTATCTCATTTTTAATCAAATGATCAATCTTAAAGTGTGACCAACTACTATTGTATTAAATTCTTTTAATTAAATTTTTCAAGGAGTATGAGTTTATTTTGAGCTGTTCGAATTTTCGATTAGATGGTCCCACAGATGGTCCCACAGAGTTCTGCTCTTGCAATTCACTTTTTTTTTTTTTCTCTGAAGTCCACCGCGTCAGACGATCTGGGCTCTCATTCGTCTTCTCAAGATCTGAAATCTCAAAGGTCGAAACGGTCAGTTCATTACCCAACCCAATCTATTAAACAGTACCAACCCCACTTTCACAAGATTAAGAGAAACTTCACTCAATCACAGCCGCCCAAAATAACTTTCAACGCATCTTGGCCGTTGGATGTTCCTAAATTCTAACCAGTCAATGTATCAACAATTTCGTTGACCATCATTCTCATCCACTAAAATGTTGGTAGGTAGAAATAGAATATCTACATGACTGAAACATGATTTTTTTAATGCTAAGTATATGCTTCTAGAGATGGCCCACCATTTGGACGGTTTGGATGATTGGATCTGTCAGCAAGTGAGGTAATCATGGATTTATAGAGTCAATACCATTTTAATAAACAGTAGTCGACTAGCACTGGATTTTGGAGCTTCTTACAAGGAGTACTCCGTGGTTTTTTATGTTCTTCGTTGATCTCAATTGGCGAACAGAAGAAAGAAGCGCATTTCCAATGGTTCTTCTATCACGGTCGATTTGATGAGAAGGATTTAAGGCCGTCCGATCTGGAGGGAATTCCTTCTTTCTGGTCTCACTCGAAGATCCAACGGCTCATATCCGGTTCTTGTCAGGTATGAAATGTAGATCAGGTTGAGAAAAATGAAGGATAATGATTTGGGGAAAGGCATGCATCGATTTCTGAAATGGGATGTCTTGATTTGAATCTGGAGAGAGAGTGAAGATTGTAAGAAGCGGTGAAATTCTGTATTTGGATTGGTTTTATCTGCATTTGTCATGGAGTGTAGTAGAAAAAGGATAAAATGCTGAGATTCTGGGAGTTGGCGATTCAAATTAGTGCGTTTTTTACCCTTTCTCGACCTATCCGCTGAGACCCAATTCACGAATTTCATTCTAACAGAAACCCATTTCTCTGATTCTCCATTGGCTGCGTGTTCTAATCCCGATCGCTTGTATTGTGCCAATGGATGGTCAATTGGTCATGGAATTGGGTAAAGTAGGTTTTTTTTTTTAATGTTAGTTCGTGATAGGAAGTAGCAAAAGAAAGGATTTTTGTGAAAGATCAAAGAAGGTGAGTGTTAGGAAGACAATCCAAGAAATGAATACAAATGTAGCGGTTAGAGGGAAAGACTGGATCGTCGGTGGGTTGACTGGTTATTGGAATTTGAGTGGATGGGTGGTGAGGTCAACCAACTTTTTGGATTTTTTTTTTACCCATTTGTTTTAGATATGCTGGATTTAATCAGCTTGAATTGAACAAGAAATGGTTAGATGGTTGGTTCTTGCTTCAATTTAAATCTGAGTCAGAACTTTATAAAGAATGAAATTTATATATTTGAGCAGTGCAAGTGGTTGTGGGTTGTCAGCCTTTTGCATTGGAACAGGCAGGACAGGTTCGAATGGATTTTCTTTTTTCTGTAGTAGTATTACACTATTACACTTAGTACTCTTGAGTGTTTTGCCATGCTTCAGATGTATGGGAAGCAAACTGAAGAGTACTTAGTGGATCTTGATTTAAAACTGTATTTCCCAAGAAGAAACTTGCTCTAATACCAATTTGATGCAGCCAGGATAGAGGGAAGATTGACCAATGGGTCAACCTCCTAAACCGAAGCCGCATGAGCGGGAAAACGTTACCATGGATTCAGCATCACTAATCTTCTAACATCAAATCAAAGAAAAATCACTTAAATCATCATTTCAGTATTAGTCATTATATCCACAGGTACAAGACACAGGAATATATATAGACTCTAATGGATATTCCTTAGTTTGCATTTCAAGTTTATTGCTTATCTGAATAGATTCTCCCCCTTAACTTTAGGGATTGGCACCTAATTAAACGAGGACTCTTTCTATCCACTTGATGCAAATCGTAGATGCCGCAGCACAATTTTATGTTTCCGCATAAACAATCACACGTTGAAGACAGTCTCCAACAATAAAATCCTAGAGGGAAAAATTCTGTCAACTCAACTCTGAAATTATACACTTAATAACAAAGCAAGACTCCAAATCTGAGAGAACACTAATGAGGTAAGTTTACATAAATTTAAATCTATTGTGATATGCTGGGCCTCCTCCGATAAATTGCTGGGTCCAATGGGCCTCAACATGGATCCAAAAGCCCATTTTAGGGAAACCCCTCTTGGGCTGCATCAGGCCCTCTGGTGGAAGTGATAAAGAAGAAGAATGTTGCTGGAGTGGATGTGGCCTCTACAATTTGGAAAGCTGTGATCAGTTGTTGAGGTTGTGGTGATTGGTGAAGGATGCATATCTTTAAAAAGGATAAGAAACCAAGTCTGATTGATTTCTTGTGGTTTCAAAGAGGATATTATGGTGAGATATAGTTTCTTTTCCTTAACATGATCAAGGATCAAAATAGCGGTTGCGACACGCGTAGCATCAAGTGGCCAAATGCTACATAGCGGCTTGAGTTTTTCATAATGAAAAAAAATCAAATCTTATGTAGCAGTCAATCTTATGTTTTTTAAGTAATTTGGAACCATATAAGGGTAGAGACAACTTTAGAAAAGGTTATTGAGGAGAAGAAATAGGAAAAAACAATGTTTTAAATTAAAACTGCTTGCCTCTACTAGGTTTTAGACTTTAGCAACACTATTTTCAAAATAGTGTGGTCACCTCAACCACTATGACCTATAATGCGGCTGCTACGTATTTTGAACCATGCACATGATATGCTTCTTTCATTACTTTTGCCTCTAAAAGCCAGCTATGCAAGATTTTATAATTACTAGACAAAATGCCAAAGATCTTACAACTCATTTTCAGCTAAGTGTACTGTTTAATGTTCTTCGAACTTGTATTGCATTCATGAGCTAGAGGTAGACTACTTTTATGTTCTGCGATTTCACCTGCATGTTAGAATGAAGTATTACTCCTAGCACAAATGTTTTTGTTCTTGAATTTATAAGTTAGTCCTCTTCCACCTTGATAGGTTTTTCTTAAACCTTCTGGGGGCCAATGAATTTCAATGGTCTACCAGCAACTGCTATGGGAACTGAAGGGCTTGATGGGGATTCAAATATCAATGCTTTGGATTTGCCATATGATCAATGGGTTTCACTTCCTATATCTGGTTTGAGGCCATCAGCTCGCTATAAGGTCATAACTGAAGCTTCATCTGTCAGTTTTTTTTCCATTTAACTATAATATCTCTGAGTTTTGATTTTCTTTTATTTTTACTGTTGTAGTTGTTGTTGTTTTTTAAAAGTAGTTTTTGACCTATATTATTGAATATTTTGTTGACGTGCCAAAAATCTTTTTTCCTTTCATTCCTATAGCATGCAGCAGCCATAGCCGGAGAAAAGCTCTATGTTACTGGGGGTAGTCGCAATGGTCGATACCTATCTGATATTCAGGTTATGAGTATTTCCAACGATGTCTATAATTTGCTGTTATTTTATACTTCCTTGTTTTGAATGGCCAATTTTCGATTAAAAATGTTTGAGTATTTTGTGCAGGTTTTGGATATGAGAACTTTGAAGTGGTCTGCAGTTAAACCAGATCCAGATTCTAATCTTGATAAACCACTGGATGTCCTACCGGCTTCTTCGGGTCATAGCCTGGTATGATGCTATATAAACTTAAATGCATTTGCCCCCTTTTTGTGTCAATTTTATAACCTCTTTTTTGTGGCTGTCCCTTTCTATTATTCATGGGTGCATCTCTTACTTCCATGATCAGTTCCTCCTTAATTTATGTTACTTGTTTTCTTAATTAGTCCTTTTTTTTTTTTTTGACAGGTTCAATGGGGAAACAAACTCTTTGTTGTTGCTGGACATATGAAGGCGTCTTCTGATACTGTGACAGGTTTTTACTTAAGAACCAGTTTAATTATAAAAGGCACATATAAGTTTTACAGTTTAATTATATAAAGACATGTATAAATTTTACTTTGTAACTCCAATATACTATTTGGCTGTTCCCTTGCTTATTCAAACCATATAAGCTGCTTTCTTTAGCTTACTACATCTTGTTCGCCTGGACTGTGTGCAGTTTGGTCAATTGACATAGAAACACACCACAGCTATGTTGTGAAGACCTCTGGCAAAGCTCCGGTAATTGCATCTCATGAAATCTTGAAAACCATCATCTTGAAAGTTTTTCCAAGTCATGTCTGTCTTGCTTAACTATGTGTCATATTCCCTTTCAAACAAAGGGAAGGAGTCGAATCCATTTTCATGTTTAATGTTGTGCTTTTGACTCCTTGCCACTTTGGTAGCAGCATTGCAAGGAGCCATGCACAGCCTAGTGGACAACATTGAATGTGATTGGCATTAGATCTATTTCAGGTAGCTCGTGAAGGGCAATCTGTTGCCCTGGTTGGCTCTAGACTGATTATGTTTGGTGGAGAGGACTTTAGCAGGCGACTGCTGAATGATCTCTTCATTCTTGATTTAGAGACTATGGCATGGGAGGAAGTGGAAACCATGTAAGTGTGCTTATTTACATTTCTAACAGCTACCAGATTTTGATGAAAAAGGTTCTTTGATCCTCTTTTTGTGCTTTTCATAGGCAAACACCCCCTGCACCAAGATTTGATCACACAGCTGCAGTGCATGGAGAACGGTACCTTCTGATTTTTGGCGGCTGTTCTCATTCAACTTGTTTCAATGATCTTCATGTACTGGATTTGCAGTCGGTGAGTGTTCTTTCCCCCTTCAAATCATGTGTTGAAAGTTATTTTGGAGCAAAAACAAAATCACTAACCCTAGAAGGGATAGTTTGTTAGATATTAGTTGCAAAAGTTCAATATTACAGAAACCACTTCTAGATGGTGAGGACCCTAGATAACTCCAAAACAAAGAAAAATTAAAATGGCATCTAAAGAAACATGTATAGGTGGGCGTACATCCATAAAGAAATTTATCTAGGCATTCATCCTCAACATTAAATTTCTCTAATCTGTATGGCTTTCAATTCAATGTGTTATTGACATTCCAATATATTCATTTACCCAATAAGCAATGTCTTGCCGTATAATATGTTTGGGAAAGCTCATATTCGAATGATGCAGTATGCATAGGTGATAGAAACTTAAATTGGGGGTCCACCTTTTGGGTTTTAGATACTAAGGGTTAACATGTTGCGATCATAGTGTCAAGTTTTAAATCAAAAGCGTGTGGAGTTATTGTGGTTGAATTAAAGCATCTTCTCTGGTCGCTATAGATGTCAATCTGCAATAGCCATTTGTAGAACCAATTCTTTGAAAATTTTCCTAAAGCTCTTACTTCGGTTTCAGTACTTTCTTTGACAAATTCTGCAACTCCTACAGCTTCAAAAAATATGGTGATGAACTGTACCTGGGATGTCGACATATGCTAGGTTTTGGCCTCACTCACAGAGCGAGTGATCAGCTCCTTAGTAATTAGAGAATTTTCCCCAAATCATATTATCAGGAGATATTCCCTAAAAATTGAACTTATAAATTTATTGATCAGCTAATCCACTGCAATGATACTTTCCGCCAAAACAGTCTAGGAAATGCCATTCTAGGTAAAAGATAACAAATATCTTGGTTATAAAAAAAAAAGATAACAAACATCTTATATTAGTATACATTCTTGAGTTCATCTATTTGTTCTCTTTTGAACTGCTAGTGCAATTGCCTAGTCAATTACCCATGATTAGTTAGTTGTCTTTATAAATTGAAAGTAAACACCCTATTTTCTTGTAGATTAATTTTCATATTTCAAGACTTCTTATTTTTTCCTTTTCTTTTGCTTTTTTCCTCAGTCCCTAATGGACCTGGGGACCTCTCTAGGCCCTGCCTCTAGTGGGCAGGGTGGGAACAAGAAAGTAAACGACCCCTGCCCCTGGTAGGGCAGTGTGGAAACAACTAACTTAGCTCACCTGTAGCGAGTGCAGAGGGCCGTTATCTCCCTGTTCCAATTAGGGCTTGAACCTAAGATTCCTGCCTCTTTTCAAGGGAGGACTTTGGTGTTTGTAACCATACCCATGACTTTTTTTTTTAATGGCTACCAATTCGAAATGTTCAACAGAATTTTCTGAAGTTCTCAAACTTTGTATGTTTTTTTTTTTTAATTTAATTTTTTAAATGGTATCAATGTATATTTAGTAAAAAGGGCAACCAAGCATCCATATCTCCCTATTTGAACATTAACATGTTCCTAGAGGATAAGGTGATTCTTTACTGGAGTTTGTAGGTGAGATTTGGGAGATTTTGTAGGTTTTGGAAACCATCTTAAAAAGAATGCATATGTTAGAGGTGATCATAAAGAAAAGGTTTTGGAAAGATGGGAAGAACAATCAGGTTTTTTTATCTTATCCAAAACTTAGGGGTATGTGCTCAAGAGTGATAAAAGCAAAGCACAAAAAAGGGTTTACCACGTAGGCATGTACAGCTTTGCAAATGTTGCATTTTTCAGGAGCTCAAGCACCATCCATGCCTTCTTCAACAGAGAAACTCCATTCATCTGATGGCGATTCTTCTCTAGGGAAAAATAGAAACAGAGAAGTATATTCCTTTTAAAGTAAGAAACTAAAACAAATAGAATATTTGTGGCAAAAATGAAAAAAGAAATAGAATATTCTGACAGCTAAACTGCAGCCAACCATGTTGATTTTGCTTCAATCACTCAATATGATGAGATACTCTTAGTTTGCAGATGGAATGGTCTCAGCCGCAAATTCAGGGTGAAGGAGTTACTGCTAGAGCTGGTCATGCAGGTGCCACTATAGACGATAGCTGGTACATAGTCGGTGGAGGTGATAATAAAACTGGTAAGTAGAAATTTTTTCAATCTTTGACTATAAGTTATATTTATCATTCATGTCAAGTGGCTCTGCATATTGCTATCTTTACAGAATTATTTACTCAAGGCCTTGTTTTCAGGTGCCTCTGAAACCCTTGTATTAAATATGTCTAAGCTCGTGTGGTCAGTAGTGACTAATGTGAAGGAACGGGATCCACTAGCCAGTGAGGTTGTTTTCTTTTGCTTATTTTCCATTGTCTCTCCAGTTTGTTTTAAAAGAATTTCCTTGACTGCCTATTACAGATAGCGCATCATGATCAAATCCACCCAAAGCATATAAAATTGCTTGCTTTGCAGTTTTGTGCTCCGCATTTCTCAATCATGAATTGTCGTGCACAAATTATTTTTCCAATGCTCTGTTCTTGTTCTATGGATTTATTGGGGATGATACCAAGCCATATTTCCTGGTTAACTTGGTTGTTCCTCTTACCTTTTCTTCCCAGTTTCATTATTAGTTTCAGCTGCCATATTCATAATAGATACAGTTCTTTTTCATATTGTTGTTTTTCTAATACTTCACTGTTTTTCTCATATCCAACAAATGTGTGTTGATCTTCAACAAGAGATTGATTTCTTATAGGTACAACTACAGAACTGATTCACCCACTATATTGGTGTTTGAAAATCCTCAAATGGGTTCTTGGAAGGCTTATTATACACTTGACTTTTGCTTAATGCATCTAACATGCTATCAGTGTTAGTCAGTTCAGGGCCTCAGGCATTCTCCTCAAACAAGCAATTCAGATGCCATGTATCCAATGCCATGTACAATCATGTTTATCACAAGTCAAACACATCAAATTAAATTCACTTTATTAGGGAGAAGCTGTTGCCTAAAAGCGTGTATCCTGATCAGTGATTTAATGACAGCCTAGTTTGGCATTGATCATTCTAATGGGACTCTCTCTATGCTGTACATGCTTTACAACACTTTCCGGCTTGAGAGGGAGTGCTGCTGGATCACTTATTTTCATGCATCACTGGGTAATTAGAAGTGGGAGGGAGTGCCTTAATCATATTTCATGTTAGATAGGTGATTGCTAAAATATTCTATAAAGTGGATAGTTAAAAGATAGGCGATTCCAATTGCTTGGATGATGTTCAAGTTTGCAGTTACCATTTCCATGAACTTGGTTAGTGACAGTTGGGTGTCTATATTTTTCATTCGCTTTGGTCAATCCACTTCTTTGCTTTCACGAGTATAAATTGTTTCAGAATAATTTTAGTGTGGTATGTGCTATTTTAAATCTTAGTAAAATTAGGGCACAAATCTTAATTTTTGAGTAAAGAGAATGTGAATTTCATTTAACTTTTGTAAAGATTAGTGGCATAATTTAAAAATTTTAAACTTAAATACAGCCTGTTTGTAAAACATGCTATAGTGCTCATCTCAGGGCTCATCAGAATGTTTCCTCTCATTAAACTTCACCTCTAGAACTGCGTGACATAACTCTGGTTTTCCATGAATGCCAGCTTTTAGTCTGAGTTCTGAATTTTATATTACTCAATGATGATATGTTTCAAAATGAACCAGTTCACAATTCTCAGTTCCACTAGCAAATTATAAGTATGATCAAGAGCTTTCATTTAGATATCTATCATGTTCATTACTGTTGGCTATGAAAGGTGTTTACATTCCATTACACAATATCACTGCTCTATGCATCCTAAATATAAATTAAATAATGATCTAATAATGTTGGTTCTTGATAGGGCCGATACATTTTATTTCACAATATCACTGTTCTATACATCTTAAATATAAATTCAAAAAATGATCTAATAAAGTTGGTACTTGATAGGGCCTCAGTCTTTGCTCAACAATAATAAATGGGGAGAAGCTTCTTGTTGCATTTGGTGGCTACAACGGAAAATATAACAATGAGGTATGGAAGATAATAACAAATAAATTGAAGAACAAAGTATGATTTTGATTTTGAAAGAAATTGTGTCTTTTGAGATCATAGAAACACCTACAGTGTTGTATTCTTTTAGTACTGACATTGCCATGTCAACCCCCCTGGGGTCCATGGGATGTGAAAGCCACTTGGAAAATTACAATCATCAGCTGCACTGGCATTCTGTAGACCCTCATGAGAAGGCTTTGGTGATTGGATGGAGGTGAAGCTTTCCCCCATCTCTATTCCATGTTGCTCCCTAAACAATCCTTCTTTTCAGAATTGGCATGCACCCATGTGGGCATTAATTCCTTAACACATGGCTATATTTATATTTGTATGCATTTCTTCTTATTTGGATAACATTTTTCTCATTTATGAACTAAATTTTGTATATCATAATATACTTTCAATGTTGTTTTATGTGTATATGGATATCTCAATTTTCCTTGTTTCCTACGTTGAATTCCATGTTTCTGTCCAAGCCTCACAGGAGCAGGATTATTGGAAACAAAGATTTTATTGGAAGAGAAAAGAATGAACTCTATAAATAGTACCTAAGTCAGCCTCAACATCGGCCTAACTAATAGAATGACACAAGGAAATTGGACTTTCACTGTGTGTGATGCAATCTCCTTTTCTATACCCAAAATGCTTGTGGCTAAGATGGGGTATTGAGTTCAGTTTATACCTAACATGTGGCTTTGAATTTGGTTTTCCTTTTTTGGGCCTTCACTTTTATCTTATAACCTTTAATAATGGGTGTTATTGATTATTTACCTCTGAGCAATGATTTTTGTGGAAACGATTTCTTATGGACACATTTGGCATTTTCATAATGGTTTCTTAGTAAAAGGGGCCTTAGATCATAAAGAGGAAGGGTCAAGACTCAAGAGACAAGGATGGAGTCTATGGTTGACCAATTTTTATAATGCATAGCTACATTATTCGCTCTATATACCACTGAATCTCATAGTGTTCAAACCAAACAATTTGAGATTAAGTTTGGTGTATTCAGAGTGTTTGAGAGGCTAGGGTTCGGAGGAGTTCGTTCATGTATGAAACAAAACAGTAGAAAAAGGAAGATGTAACCAAGGAGAACACAATGGAAAAGAAGGAAAACGGAAGATGGAAAGGTTGTCTATGTGGAAAGTGAAAAACATGCCTATGAAGTCTCTTTCTATCATAAATTTAATGCAATTTCTGTTCCCTTGTTGTCTCCCTTATTTTAAAAGTGAAGTTCATCTTATCTACAACCAGATTCACTAGAAGTTTTAGGAGACGTATGGTGTGTGGCCCTCCTATTAGTAAACCAATGAAGATGAGCATCCTTTTTTATAGGCTTTAGCTAAATTTTATTTCAAAAAAAGCTGAGCTCATAAGAATAATCACTTATAAATATTTGAATATAATAATACATCAGAACTTGTGTTTTATACTGGTCAATCTGACAATGAAACCTTCTCTATCAAAGTGAAAATTTTCAAGAATGCTTATGAGTAAGTGGCATATATTTTTATCCGTTTTTATTTTAATAGATGGGGCCCAATTAGAGCCTAATGAATTTTGATGGAGACTTATCACTCAATTTTCCTCTCTTTCTTTTCTGAATTTCCTTGCCTCCCTAGTACCTACTCTTCGTACAAATCACTGGATTCTGATGCGAGCCAAATATTATATCTTCCACTTCATTAAATTATAGAATAGGTATGGTTTTGTCTATTCTTTATTCATCCATAATTGGTGCCCATTCAGGAAATTCAAACTGGTAGAAATTAGCATTCCCCAATTGACCTGGTTGTGGGCCAAATTTCACACAAATCTGAGTTTGTACCACCTCAGATTGATTAATGCTAAACATGTAATTTCGTCCATTTATTACTGTGTAATCAGATTTAGTACATCAAATTGATTAAACTTAAACTGCGAATCAAGCAAATTAAGTGAGCCGACCCCATCAAATTTTCAAATCAAAGTGTTGAACTGTGAACTGGTCAAATTGCAAATCAGGTAACTATATCCCAATATATGCTTGAATTCATTGTCATTTGGTGGTGGTGTTAAGTTGGTGGGCAGGTAGTTTTTTCTTTTGTATCAAAATTGGACATCCACTTGTATGCTCTATTGCTCCAACCAACCATGGATCTGTTTCTTTCAACAAGACTGCCTCACCCCTCCCCTTTCCTAAGAAACAGTAGGCAAAATGTGCCCTAACATAACCCGGAAGCCTGTGTAAACAATCCAAGTCTAGTGGTTTAATCGCTGACTGCATCTATGCATAAATGCAGGTATTTGTTTTGAAACCCAAACCAAGAGATTCATCACGGCCTAAGATTTTTCAGTCACCAGCAGCAGCTGCTGCTGCAGCTTCTGTTACTGCTGCTTATGCCTTGACAACCACAACTGCAAAGAAGTTGGATCACATCAATATGGTGGAAGCGCCTCCAGAGGAATTGAAAACAGATATATACCCGTTGGGTGTCAAGGTGGATGTTGATAAAATCAGGGAAGAAAAGAAGAAATTGGAGTCAACACTTGAGGAAGTAAGAAAAGAAAATTCTCAGTTCAAGGGAGTTCTCGATGAGATGAACAGAAACCATACTGAATTATCCAAGGTAGATTTATAATTTTTAGAAAGAGTGATCCCATGCAAAGGCATCACACCTTAACATTGTGTGAAGCTCTTCCTCAAAGTCCATTGCATTGGCAGCCAAACTCTCTGATGCACGTGGGTCTAGTGGTAGGAGGCTTCCACCATTGATTGCACAATGCTCCCTTCTGCATCATATTGATTATATGATGTCAACTGTCTTCAGGCACCCAACCAAATGGATTTCCTAAATCCTAACCTTAAATATGGTCTTGCCATCAATTTTGTAGTTTTCATAAGCAATTAAGATGAGACAATCTGGATGATTGGTGGAAACTTGTGCAGTTCATAGTAGGAACCACTTCTATCATGGAAACTGTAATAATTAAAGATGGAGGCTTGTGAGAAGCATTGTCACAAATATTCATATTCAGGAAATTATCGCCTTGGGGAAATGTCAGTATTTCTGAATTTGGGGGGTCTGCTCAGAATATCATCCGGAAAACGTTGGGAAAACCATTTATTTTCTAAATAATTAGAAAGAAATACAAAATACTTTTGAACGTAATTTTTATAGATTTTTTTCCAGATTTTCCCGTGTTATTATGATACTGTCATGATTTTATCCTGATATTTTCATTTTGGCAGTATTATAAAAATATGAATTTTTATCAGGAAAATACCATTCCAGATAAATATTGTGACATTATCATGCTATTTCTGAAATACCACCAATATCTATGACAAGTGCAATGTATTGTGCAAGTTTTTTTTTTTTTTTTTAATGTCCTGATTTTTTAGATTCTCCTCTTCTAATTTTTCTCAAGGAACTCCACTCTGTCCAAGGGCAGCTAGAAGCTGAGAGATCAAGATGCTTCAAACTAGAGGTTCTATTTCTCCCCTGCTATGATGTTTTGTTTGCATTGTCTTATTTTGTTCAATTTGTGTAGGGTTTGGCTTGTGAATGATTTAGTTATGGGTCATTTCAGGTGCAAATTGCAGAATTAAGGAAAAGCCTGGAGCCATTACATACAATTAAGCATGAGCTACAGATGCTTCAGCAACAGAGATCTGCTTGGGAACAGGAGATGGAGCTAGCTGCTGCTGATGGTGAGCAGCGGAATGCATCAGGTGGTGTTTGGCGGTGGATTGCTGGGTAAGCCTCAAACAATGTGGTAATTCTCATGGTTTTGAAATCGATGACAGAGGAGAGATTGGGTAAATCAAACATCTTTTGCTGGAAAATTTCACAGCGACATTACATTTTGCCGCCTTTTGTACTCGTGGTTCCAGTTGGAGCCCGCCGATATCATGTTTGTGAGTAAGATTGAGTTGCTTTCATCCATAGGAGTGTGATTTTAGGATGAGATTAGCACCACCATACTTGTAATGGATATTCTAAGCATTTGGCCAATTTTCAATAGAAATTCACCAGGGATAAACTGAATTATATTTTTTCTACTACAATTGGTGGTCAGTTTACCTCAAGAATTTTTTGAGTAAACATGGGCAGAATGTTGAACAATGAGTACCTGTTTTGGATTATGCTAGTTATGTGTTAGTTATATCATATATGTTAAAAAGTATAAATAGGCCTTCTCCTTAAACCAGCAAGCAACCACTTCTATTTTTTATTTTTACCTACAACCACTTTTTTGGTAGAAATATCAAATATGTGCAAGTTTACAACCACTTGAACTCTTCTACCCATTTTGGTTTTGTCTCAACTGGCTAATTATTGGCATCTGCCAGTTTTTTTTTTTTTTTTTCTTTTGTTTTCTCTTTATTATACTTTTTTTTTTTTTTTTTGCAATTGTTGTCATCTGTTGTTGCATTCGCACATGGGTGGGCCCCAACCATCAAATAAATAGGCCCTTCACATATGGGGAAGAAGTTTTTCTGTTCCCAATCAAGCTTAAATTGAGGGTGTTCATTCTTATTTAAATGGGAGTTATAGAGAGCAAAAGAGAGAGAAGTTTACTCGGAAAACCTTGTTTTAGATTTGATCCATCTGATTCAAGCCGTCCATCATCTCACTCTGATCAAGATATCCATCTTCACCCTTGGATTATCCAGAGTGAAATAGGTTTAATTGATCTCTATCATCGGATCCCGGATCTCTACATCAGGTGCCTGATCCTACTCGACACGCGGAATCGTTTCTTCTTATTTATCTTTGTTGTTTTTATAACCCAGGGTATCTCCCTCACTACATCAGGTGCCTGATCCTACTCGACACGCGGAATCGTTTCTTCTTATTTATCTTTGTTGTTTTTATAACCCAGGGTATCTCCCTCACTGGCAGCTTAGACTAAGATTGATTAAGAAGCCCAAAATTCCCTTATCTTGAAAGTAGTTTCTACTGAACTTTGAGATTTTAAGTTTTGGGGTAAAAGTACTGAACTTTGAGTTTGAATCTGGGAAGAATTATTAAAACTTAAAAACCAACTTTTCTTGTGAGTAACCCTGGTATTTTTACAATAGTTTCTTTTGATGGTTAAACTTATAGCAATACTAAACTATTGAGGCTGACTATATTTAAAGAGTATATTTGTCCCTTTCAAGAAGAAAGGGAATGTTTATTTTTTTATCATTTTCAATTAATTCTTTAATTATTTGCTTCCAACATTTTACATAAGTAATTTTGGAAAAATTGTTCTCCTACGAGAAGACTGCATTTTGTTCATATGCAGTCCTGCTTGTGAGGCACACTAAGATGCATGTCTATAAGTGGGGACTACGGCAGACAAAATGGTATTCTCATGGATAAGGGTTAATCAAAAGGTCGGCATCATCACATTATAATAACCCTTAACATAAAAACCTTAAATTTAAAAGGCATTTTAAGCATTTTTTTTTTTAGATTCAATTCAATGGTGAGTCATGATTTGATGAGTGCAAAACTGGGCCTCATGCTGGATCATGATATGAAATGCGTCATGTGTGTGAGAGGGGCTGTGCTCATGAAAGGTGGGCCCAGGTGGACCCGATAGAGCTGGATTGCAAATCCATTTGTTTGTAGGACAATATTGTCCTATAATCGTTACTTGGATAATAAAATTACACATGGCATAGGTATTATAAATATGCAAAAGAATCATGTGTAAAAACTAATATGTAAAAAGCTCACTTTTGTCTAAAACTTTCACACCAATCCTAATAAAGATTTTACATACACAAGTAGTGAGTACTGGCAAAGCATGCCCGCGCTAAGCCCGGGCCCAGAAATAAAAACACGTCCAATTTGTGGCTATTTTATCAGATATTAATTAATGAGAAAATAAATAAAAAATGAATAAATATGAAAATAAATTTAAAACAAACAAATATACCATTTATAACGGTTCGAAGCATGGCCCAGCCCAACATTTATACAAAGTAAATATTATTTTTTATATAAATGAGTATGAAACTTCAAGTCTTATGTAAATTAACATTTGCAAAATTGCATGTGGCCCCGTCTTTAGGAATTAGAATATGAGGCCCAAAAAAGTTTATTGTATGTGGAGCTCATATGTTTAAATCACTATCAATGATCCACTTTTAAAAATCACAAACATTAAGGATTTTCTAACCATAATAGATATATTAAAATTCTAAATTCACCTAAAGAATGGATAGAGTTATTGAGCAAGGTGGATTTTTTCATCTGGACTCTTTAATCACCTATCCATAATAGATATATATTAAAATTTGAATTCACATAAAGAAGCTTAATAAAAGTGGACTCTGAATTGATTGATAGAGCTTATCTCTTGAAATTGATTTGAGATCCAATTTCTTAAATTGATTTGAGATTAGAGTCTAATTTTGCAATCAATTAGCAAATTGGACTCTAATTTCGAAATTGACGCTTAATTTCTCAATCAATTGCAAAATTGGACTCTAATTTTAAAATCGAATCTTACATCTATAATATATATAAACTAGCAAATAGCATGCCCGCGCTAAGCCCGGGCCCAGAAACACGTCCATTTTGTGGCTATTTTATGAGATATTAATTAATAAGAAAATAAATATAAAACAAACAAATATACCAGTTATTACAGTTTGAAGCATGACCCAGCCCGACATTTATACAAAATAAATATTACTTTTTATATAAATGAGTATAAAACTTCAAGTTTAATGTAAATTAACATTTGTAAAATTGCATGTCGCCTCATCTTTAGGAATTAGAATTTGAGGTCACTTTAAAAAAGTTTATTGTATGTGGAGCCCATATGTATAAATCACTAACAAGGATCTACTTTTAAAAATCACAAACATTAATGATTTTATAATCATAATAGATATATTAAAATTCTAAATCCACCTAAAGAAGACTCATTTTAACTTGGTTGGATAGAGTTATTGAGCAATGCGGATTTTTTCATCTGGACTCTTTAAATACCATCCATAATAGATATATATTAAAATTTGAATTCATATAAAACAGCTTAACAAAAGTGGACTCTTAATTGATTGATAGAGCTTATCTCTTGAAATTGATTTGAGATCCAATTTTGCAATCGATTAGCAAATCGGGCGCCAATTTTGAAATCGAATCCTACGTCTATAATATATATTAACTAGCAAAATACGCCCGTGCTAATCCACAATATATAAAAAATTGTAAAAAGTAAAAATTTTAAAATTTTAAATGAAATTAAAAATATGATATTATATCTCTTATATTGATAAGGAAATTTTTATAGTAAATTTAAAATATTATATTTTTCTGTTGGGAGCGAGTTTGGTAGTAATAACGAGAGGAAAACGTTTGAGAGGATGGTAAATATATATATAGAGAGAGAGAGAGGAAAATTTGATGACCGTTTTTAAGACTTATGAAACTAACATCAATCCATTTTACCTCTATTAACTTACCATTAATATCAATTAACTTATTTTGGGGGGGGGGGGGGGGGGGGGCGCTTGAAGAGACATGCCACAAGTCAAAATTTTAGATTCTAGTTAATGTGGGGAGGTTGATGATTTGAGGAGACATTTTGGGAGTCAATTATTTAGGGAGCGTCTAGATCAATTGATGTCAATTGAAATTAAATTGATGTTGATTTCTCAATTATGATTATTCCCTTGGGGGGAGGGAAGGACTTGAAGAGACAATGTCATGAGTCAAAATTTTAAATTGTAATTAATGTGGAGAGGTCGATGATGCGAGGAGACATTTTGGGAGTCAATTATTTAGAGAGCATCAAAATCAATTAATGTCAATTAGAATTGAATTGATGTCGATTTCTCAATTAGGAACAACACAAATGTCTAGATAATCATAAGTCCATGACCCTAGTAAAAGATAAGAAAAATAAAGTATCAATTGAAAAAAAATATGAAATAAATAAATAAATAAAAGAGAGAGGCAGTGAGAACCTCTATAAAATAATAAAAATACTTTACTACTTGAAGGATGGGGGCATAACTACCAGAGAGAGATCGTTTGAGTTGAGGGGGCGACACTCGATCGGCCTTTTAACACTTGGAAGATATGTTTGTCTTTTAACACTTGTAGGATCCGGTGGATTTTGCATCAATGTGAGAGATTAAGTGGGCGTTTCATGTTTCTCATCAATGCTGAGAGGCGTTGAGTGAGATATTCAGGGGTTTTATTTTATTGCCTTAAAAAAAATTAAAGAGATAATTGCTGAAGAGAGCCATTAAGTGGAAGAGACGAAAGAAAATGATTGATCAAAATCAATTATTAAAGTTGGTCAAAATCAGTTGAATAAATTGAGGCTGATTTCTTAATTGGAATCAGCCTCTTTCATATATATAAATTTGTGACACCGTATAGTGGATTTTGAGCCATTTTAATTTTAAAGGTTGGTCCAATTGATTTCATGGTAGCATGTTTATGGTCAATTTTAGTGTAGATGCCGAATTTGACTTCAATTTTAAAAATAGTCTCAAAATATGTTATAAAAAAAAAGAAACAAGTAGATGTCAAATCTTCTTAAAATAAAATTGTTTTTTATGAAGAAAAGGACACTTTTCCTCAGTTTCATGATTCCTTTTTCTCTTACGTTTTACAGTAAAAAAAATAACTTTTTCCTTCAATCGAGGAATAGTATAAAAAGTTCTATTGCAATACTTCAAAAATCTATGACCAAAATCCCCATTACATTGATATATTGAGAGAGAGAGAGAGAGAGAGAGAGAGGAGAGAGGAGAGAGAGAGAGATCAGATGAAACATTGATCCTATGGGGGCCCAGTTGGATGAATAACAATTCAGGGTGGGAGTGAGGGTGATCCTATGGGGCCCAGTTGGATGAATAACAATTCACGGTGGGAGTGAGGGTGAATTTCATTCTCTTTCCTTTCAATCAAGGCTCTTAATCTCTCAGCAGTGGATCTTTACAATGCCACAAGTTAAAATTTTAGATTCTAGTTAATGTGGGGAGGTTGATAATGTGAAGAGACATTTTGGAAGTCAATTATTTAGGGAGCGTCTAGATCAATTGATGTCAATTGAAATTGAATTGATGTTGATTTCTCAATTAGGATTAATCCCTTGCGGGGAGGGAAGGACTTGAAGAGACAATGCCATTAGTCGAAATTTTAAATTGTAATTAATGTGGGGAGGTCGATGATGCGAGGAGACATTTTGGGAGTCAATTATTTAGGGAGCATCAAAATCAATTGATGTCAATTAGAATTGAATTGATGTCGATTTCTCAATTAGGAACAACACAAATGTCTAGATAACCATAAGTCCATGACCCTAGTAAAAGATAAGGAAAATAAAGTATCAATTGAAAAAAAATATGAAATAAATAAATAAATAAAAGAGAGAGGCAGTGAGAACCTCTATAAAATAATAAAAATACTTTAATATTTGAAGGAGGGGGGCATAACTACCAGAGAGAGATCGTTTGAGTTGAGGGGGCGACACTCGATCGGTCTTTTAACACTTGGAGGATATGTTTGTCTTTTAACACTTGTAGGATCCAGTGGATTTTGCATCAATGTGAGAGATTAAGTGGGCGTTTCATGTTTCCCATCAATGCTGAGAGGCGTTGAGTGAGATATTCAGGGGTTTTATTTTATTGCCTTAAAAAAAATTAAAGAGATAATTGCTGAAGAGAGTCATTAAGTGGAAGAGTCAAAAGAAAATGGTTGGTCAAAATCAATTATTAAAGTTGGTCAAAATCAGTTGAATAAATTGAGGCTGATTTCTCAATTGGAATCAGCCTCTTTCATATATATAAATTTGTGACACCCTATAGTGGATTTTGAGCCATTTTAATTTTAAAGGTTGGCCCAATCGATTTCATGGTAGCATGCCTATGGTCAATTTTAATGTAGATGCCGAATTTGACTTCAATTTTAAAAATAGTCTCAAAATATGGTATAAAAAAATGAAATAGGTAGATGTCAAATCTTCTTAAAATAAAATTGTTTTTTATCAAGTAAAGGACACTTTTCCTCAGTTTCATGATTCCTTTTTCTCTTACGTTTTACAGTAAAAAAAATAACATTTGCAGTCGCAACCAGTGAAATAACCATTTGACCAGTGAAGAATTTTGCCCAACCTCTCCTGCATCTAAAAGGACATTTAATTAAACAACAGAAAATTAGGAAGGTTATTGGCAAAAAAAAGTAGAAGGGGCCGGCGGCCGGCGCTCTCCGTGCTCCTGGAACACATGGTGGGCCCTACATTCTAATCCATCTGAATGGACCTTAAAACGGGGGCCTCACATCATCATAGATTGTGGGGTTTGGCACCCATCATAATGAGCTAGACCGTTGGATCGAGTGTGCAGCAGTTTTGTAGCGGGTCAAGTGGAGTCGATGATGATCGGAGTCTCCGTAACAATACAAGGGCCAATGTTGGGGGAGATCTTTCAATCCCAGTTCCATGCCTGAGTGGGGCACAAGGAAGCCTATATAGATGGATAGTTATCTAGTTTGCCCGGTGTGCATCATGTGCACGTGATGGTCCATTCAACTCGACCCAACTGAATGGACTGTACACTGCTAAGCTTATGAGGGGACAGTTGAAAATGATAGTGTTTAGGGATGTGAGATTTTTTGCAGAGATGAATTGTCGAGGGAGATCTTTCGATCCCCTCAGGTCACATTGAGGTACTCACAATCATCCCCGTGTACCGATCGCACAATGATGAGTATATATATAGGGTGATATTCAAGTGAGGGATTCTCTCACTATGTGGTGATGGACACTCCCATTTTTGGGAAGTTTCAAGTACAAAAGGGACAATCATCTTTTTGGGATTCCCTCACTTATATGAGAGATAAGAGTGAGGCCTCACATTTAGATATGGATGTGAGGGCTCTCCCACATATATCTCTCAAAATCATCTCCATGCACACGGATATATATATATATATATATATGAGTTTCCGCCCCTATCTAATATGCCAATGATATAAGAGAATCTATAAAATATCAACAGATTTAGGAGAATATTTAGGAGAAAGAATGGATAAGTATAACACATGTCGAAAAACGCTTAGGGAGTTGTAGCATTACTCATATATATATATATATATATATATATGCCTCATATATATATATTCACATGAATATTCTCCATATATATATATCCTGGTACCTATAATGGCAACCAAGGGTGGGAGCCACTCATGGCTCATCTCACTAGAATACATAAACCCCAGTTCTTAATTTCATGTGTTTGCAATGTTTTGCACACATCTGAATAAATTGGACCATACAAATAGACTACACCGTTAAACTTATGACCCCACACAGAGATATTGGGTTTAAAGGGTTGGGTTAGAGGCTGATTTTTGCAGAGATAAAAGGGACGAGGGAGATCTTTCTTTCGATCTCCAAGGTTCCATTTCCAGGTGAAGCCCCATGTGGGTCCCACATTGAGGTGCACACGCGATTAATGTCCATGGGATTAGATTAGAATCAGATTAGATTTAGATTTAGATTTAGATAATTTTATCCTTGGCCGAAGCCAATGGGCATCATTCTTTTCCAGCCGTGGTGCTATGTGGACGGAACCGGATTCCCTGTTTGGTCCAAACAGGGAATCCCTGTTTGGACCAAACAGAGAAGGACATATCAGGGGGCGGTGTGGGGGCAGAGGAAAAAGAAAATTTTTCTCTTTCCTCAGCCCCCACACCCGCCCCCCTACATGTCAACTCCTGTTTGGTCCAAACAGGGAACAGAGAAAGACACATCGGGGGCGTTTTTCTCTTTCCTCCGCCCCCACACCCGCCCCCTACATGTCAACTCCTGTTTGGCCCAAACAGGGATTTCCTGTGTGGACATACTGTGTCAGAATTCGGTCCCCACAGTGTGTACAAGTGGACTTTCTGTTTTACTTTTCTTTCATTTTTCATATATTGACTGTCAATGCTTCGATAAGGCCATTAAAATATTAATACAGAGCAACTCCCAAGGCTGCCTTGCGACTCAGACTCAAGATTGAGATAAGATTTGAGATTTGAGATTTGAGATGGAGAGGTATGGTGAGTTGAGAGAGGCAGTGGAGAAAGTGGAGGTGTTGGATGCACACGCACACAATCTGGTCGATCTCGACTCCACCGTTCCTTTCCTCCGATGTTTCTCTGAAGCCGAAGGCGATGCTCTATCGTTCACACCTCATTCTCTCTCCTTCAAGGTACACCTTGACCTACCGACCAACTATAATCACATACATCTCTTTCTTTCTGTTAGATCTCGGCCGTTCGGTTATTCGTGGCCCACTCGTGTAGATGATTGGTGTGTATGTTTTGGCCTGGATGGATGGTTTTTTTTTTTTCCTTTTCCGACCATCAGTTTTCCTCGACACGTGTGGCATGGAAGCCGGGATTTTGGGCTGGACGTGCGGTGGAGGAGTTCGCACGTGTTGCATTATTATCCTCTATTCTCTGGAGGGGGTGGACGCTTGGGTCTTTCGAGCCCGGATTACTAAAGTTTTCTTTAGTGAGTCTGGATCGTTTGAGGATTCTCCATTGTTAATATCATTTCGGGACTCATTTTGCTATGCAAAATAATACGTTTTTGGCCGATTCAGGATTTCGACGAAAATTTTAGGAATTATATTTCGGAAAAAATATAAAATAACATATATACATATATATATATGTAAGTAAAAAAAATAGAAAAATCAATAAACATAGATTTAATCCATTATAGTAATTTTTTTGAATTATATTTTGTGAAAATATAAAAAATACAAAATATATATGTGTAAAATAAGTAAAAAAAATTAATGTTGTAAAATTCTATTTTGGCCGAAAAGTCACATTTCGGCTGAAATCTTGAATTTCGGCCGAGTTTGACCGAAAAGTTTTGGCCTAAATTTTATTTCGACCACTTGATCGAAAGAAAAAATTTCGGCTATTTCGGCTGAACCAAAATGAAATTAATAACTAGGATCAGGGCAGAGCCATCAACGGTAATGTGGCAGACTTGGGATTGGTCCCTCACAGTCGGGGAAATGCTAATGTGATCTCCCTTTTTAGTGGTTTGGCGGCGGCTGAGTAACAAATTATTGGAGCTCCATGTGGGCCCCATACAGATATAATTTGTATCATTGAATTATTTTTAGATTAAAAGGAGTAGGTCCCACTGTCAGTTGTCCACCACGTCTAATCACGGACAGTGGGACCCACTTTTAAAACAACAAAAAAAAAGGACTTAATCGACTGGTTGGCCCTTTCGTACAACCTGATCAATTGGAATGGATGCCCTAGATACTTGCCACGTGTCCTATGTATTTTGGTGATCGTTTAATCGACTGGTTGGCCCTTTCGTACAGCCGACTGTACCACACACATGCCCCCATCCCTACCTGTTCGGAAGGCTCCTTGCAGATCAAGGAAAAAACCCTGTGTGGACCACTAAAGGGGGTGCCACGTGGGGGGAGAGATTGGCACCCCTGTTTGGTCCAAACAGGGATCCTCTTCCGCAGATCAAATGTTTGCTTTAACACATTTCTCTAATTGCTATTCAAAAGTAGTTAGTTTGCCACACTTTTAACGCCTAAGTATTTTGAGTGCATTGGTTAGCAACTTGAGATGGTAGTGTAAAAAAAGTCCCATGCTGCATTTTGTGTGTGGGTGCATGTGCACAAGGCAACGGATGTTAAGTAGTTAGTTTGTCACACCTTTTAACACCTAAGCATTTTGGGTGCAATGGTAAGCAACTTGAGACTATTGGCATTTTGCATTTACTCTAAGTGCATTCATATCTTGTGGAGTTCAGAAGTTTCATTGCAATTTGTATGTTGAACTGCACTGCATATACTTTATTGAATTAATTTTGATGCCATCTTCGGATCATTGATTTGCTAATGTAAGGGAAGGGTTTCTTATCTTTAGAGGCAGCATTGATCTTTCATGTGGACGTCTGATTGCTCCCACTTGCATTCTAATAGTGGTTTTTTTTTTTGAACTACAGAGAAGTTTGAGGGATATTGCCAGATTGTATGGCTGTGAGGCAACCCTGAGTGGGGTTGAAACGCACCGTAAATCCTCTGGATTACATTCAATTTGTTCAAAATGCTTTGAAGCTGCCAAGATATCTGCCATCTTCTTTGATGATGGCTTTGAGTTGGACAAAATGCATGCAGTTGAGTGGCACAGTTGCTTTGCACCAGCTGTGGGTAGAATACTAAGAATTGAGCGTTTAGCTGAGCAGATTCTTGATGAGGTATGGAGTTTCTGTTGGTTCTTTCCTGGTGTTCTTTTGGTTCTCTCTTAGAAGAAGATTCTCAACTGTCTTGTTAATTTTTTAAGCATGTGTTAAGTGCCAGCTCAATATGACTGGATGGTTGTCTTCTTAATTTGATGTTATACACACACATATACACATACACCCATCATTATCATCATCATTGGAGCCTTTTTCCTTCAATCGAGGATTAGTATAAAAAGTTCTATTGCAATACTTCAAAAATCTATGACCAAAATCCCTATTACATTGATATATTGAGAGAGAGAGAGAGAGAGAGAGAGAGAGAGAGAGAGAGAGAGAGAGAGAGAGAGAGAGAGAGAGAGAGAGAGAGTTCTCTTCTGATCAGATGAAACATTGATCCTATGGGGCCCAGTTGGATGAATAACAATTCAGGGTGGGAGTGAGGGTGAATTTCATTCTCTTTCCTTTCAATCAAGGCTCTTAATCTCTCAGCAGTGGATCTTTACAATGGCTGAGATGAAGACAGCCCTATCTAAACAATGACTATACATATGAATACCAACTGGTCCCCATAGAGTCATCCCTCGACAATTTCATCACAAGAGATCACTTGTCTAGATGTATATTAGTTGAAAATCATGCCATGCAAATTTAGTATATTTATCACAACGTTGAAAGGAAATAAGTGTTTTCCTACTCGCTTATTTCTTCTTTGGTAAAAGGAAATAAGTGTATTGAAATATTTCCGAGGGATTGGTTAATAGTTTCCCTTTTTCCTTTTTTTTTTCGTTCTTTTTTATTTTGGCAGGACATCATACCGGTTATAATATTTTTACCACCAGTTTTATTACTAATTTAAAAGAAAAAAAATGTTGTATTGATGTTTTTCTTTGTGCTTTATGTCTATTGGTAAATGCTCATATGTTTACCGGCCCAATAGACACTGATATGTGTATTGGCTTACCATTTTTTATTGTTTAATCCCTCACCCTCTTACTGTACCTACCAGCGAGTTCTTTACTACACGCTTGCATTTTCAGTGGAGTGTAGTTGAGTGTTGCTCTCTCTCTCTCTCTCTCTCTCTCTACATTGGACTTTCATTTGTAGTACATCTTATTGAATGGGAAGTTGAGGTAGTAAACTTGTGCAATTATGATTCAGTAATCACAGTCACTGGCCAATACCGCAATAAATATTTAGCTGATAACAGAGGCCAGGATTGGTTAGTAGTGAGAGAACTGATACCTTCGACTATCTGAGCTTTACCACTGGCGTAAAGGATTCATGATAGAGGCCATAGGTTTAAGCAAACCCCTTAGCCATCACCCATGTCAGACTACCTAATACTTATATTGCAGTCCGGCGATGTGCAATACACTCCTCCATGTATTTTATGTAATCCTTCAGTACCATTAGTGTATCCTAGGAGATTATGTTGCCCCATTGTAGCAATACTTAAAGATTGGCATTGATAGGTTCCCTTGATTTTGTTTCCTATTTTTGGTTTCTTAAATCTCTGTATAAAGGAATGGCAGATCAATGCATTGATATGAATTTAATCAAACAGGTTTTCTGAAGTTACAACCGAAACTTTGAATCTTGTGGTGCCATCTGTTCTTTGCCTCTCAGGAAATACCCACTTAAGTTACAACCATCCACCTTTTCTTTTGGTAAATCAGTGTATCAGTTTTCTTCTCGAAGCCCCTTCTCCTCCAACATGGTTGCAGTGTCCTAAGTTTGAGAAAGAGCCTCTGGAACACTGGAAGTGACTTTGACAACAGATGATGCATTAATAAATGTACAGAGAAAGAAGAGTTTGAATTATAAGAAATAAAAATTCCAATGTAATATTGAATAAAAACATTTACCCTTAGGCAGATAAAAATGAGGTATGTCTGGATCAAAAGAAATAGTTGTTATATGGTTTCATGGAATTATTATTATTATTTTTTAAGAGTGCCATGTTTAATCCAGTGGTGAAGATTACTTTGATAAAAGTGAAATTCTTGTGTCTCATGTTAAAGTGTGTGCACATGAAGTATATTACACACACATATGCTTGTTCTATTTCAGTTATGTTATTATTGTTGTTTCTTCTTTCATTAAAAGACATCATCAATTAGTAGGCACAGAGTTTTAGTCATGAATTCCGAATAGTATTTTTAAATCTTAGCTGCATCACAAAACTCTCTTGCAGGAAATGTGTCAGTCAAAGTGGACACTGGATAAGTTCACTGATGCCTTTATGACAAAGCTGAAATCATATCCTTTACATTTCCCACTAGAACAAGTTTCTGCCTCAGTAATTGGCTAAATTAGCAAAGTAGAATTTTCTTTCCTCAAACTCATTTCCTTAGCATATCAGTTACAGTTGCTGATAAAGTTGTAGCTTTAAAGAGCATAGCTGCATACCGAAGTGGTCTAGAAATTGATACACATGTTAGTAAGAAGGATGCTGAGCAGGGTCTAATTGAAGTTTTAAGTGGTGAGTTTATGTTGGTTTCGATTGTGTGAGATGTTTTATATTTAACATTTTGATGAAATTTCCCCAACTAAGTGGAAGTAAACAATGCTAATGCTTCCAATCTTTCTTTTCAGCCAGGAAGCCTGTTCGCATCCAAAATAAGAGTTTGATTGATTATATATTTACACGAAGTATGGAAGTTTCTTTAAGCTTCAACCTACCCATGCAGATACATACTGGGTAACATGAAACTTAAAATTTTTCAATTGCATGTGCTGGATTCTTCATATTTTTATGCACTTTATTTTGAATGTAGATTAATCAACATTTCCATACTTCAAGGTGTCAATGTATCATGATTATTAGTATTTAACCATATATAAACCATTCATGTTATATTTAACTGTTAACCTGAACTTTTTTTACTAAGTATACATCAAGGTATCTTGTATCAGGATTTTGTTAGTATTTAATCCAATGTAAACTGTTTGTTTTACTTAAAAAACTGTCATCTTATTCTCCACCACAAGATCACGCTATATATCTTTGTATAGTGTAGCATTAGATCTTTATTCTCAATAATTTGGACTTGATTTATTTATTTTGTGACCTACAGCTGCTCTGTTTGTGTTCTTTCATAGATGCATTTCCATTTTAAATGATGGTTGTCTAACATTTGTTCTATGGAATATACCAAATGTAATATTCTTTGTAGTTCTGTTGTGACCATCATTAAAGATAACTCGGTCTTTCTTAACAATTTTGGTCTTGTTATGATACACCATGTAGGCTAACAAATAATTGGCCATCACACCATGAAACATATGGGGCAAATAGTTGTTATTTTAACTGGTTGCATTTGTAACTCTATGATCATGCATTGCAAGCGGAGGAGTTTGGTTATATCGTTGCCATTCTAGCTGAAACACCACTGACATTGATTGGTACTTTATTTGAAATAAAGTATCATTTGCTTACGTCATATGCCTCCTGTAAGTGAGGGCTGCGTGTTTCTATCTTCTACAAAAGCTAATTGAAAAGAAATGTTTTCTATTCTTATATGCGGGAAATGTGCGATGCATCGTCTCTTCATTGGCAAGGAGGGCAGACATTTATAAGAAGATCGATTTGTATCTGTCCACTTTCATAACTGCATCAGTTACTGTGGATCCGGATTCTTGTTTTGATTGTAATTTTCTTTGCACAGACATTATTTTGGTCAGCACTGATTTTTGTGTTGATGCATAGTAATATCTTGACAATCAAGCAAAGATCATTTCCTTTTCCTTGTTGTAATTTGTTCTTCATTTTTTAAATCTGATACTGGAAATGCAAACACACCTAATATATATTTTTTACTCAATGTCCAGTTTTGGAGATAAAGACTTAGATCTGAGGCTTTGCAATCCCCTTCATTTGCGCGCCCTGCTTGAGGACAATCGGTTTTCTGAGTGTCCGATTGTGCTTTTGCATGCATCCTATCCATATTCGAAGGAGGCATCATATCTAGCCTCTACTTACTCACAGGTGTGACTTCTAGGCATGTGTTTGTACTCAACATCTGCCACATTTCTTACCTTTTCTTTTTGGGACCAAGCGTACCTTGACCTTTTTTCTTCTTCTGTTTTTAATGATAGGTGTACCTCGACTTTGGTTTGGCTATTCCAAAGCTGAGTGTCCAAGGGATGATTTCTGCGGTCAAAGAACTTCTAGACCTAGCTCCAACAAAAAAGGTGTTGCAACATATGAAATTTAAGCTAGTTTTCTTTATTTACTTTCACTTGGATGCAATGTTTTGTCTTGGAAGCCTCACTAACGTAGTGCGTCACCAACGTGGTGGAGGAAAACCATCAACTCGAAGAAGAGGCAATGGTGATCTAACGAACAACTATTATCTATTAACATCCAATTTAGCAAGGGAATCGGCTTCCTCATTAGCTGTATAATCCTTGAGGCTTGAGGTGGAGATTACTGTTTAATATTTGGAACTTACTATTGTTTGCAGGTGATGTTCAGCACTGATGGCTATGCATTCCCTGAAACTTTCTACTTAGGTATGTTTTTGTTTTCTTTTTTAAACAGTAAGATTTTATTTCACCAACAGCTGAACTCTATGTAGGTATGTTCAAAGCTGTGAATTTAACGGTAATATTATAGAGACAACTAATTTTATTCATCACACTTTTTTCTTTTGCTATGTGAGTGCATTTGGGCTTACTATTCTGATCAAACTTTTATTTTATTTTTAACAAAGTTTTATTGGCTAGTTTGAGTGCATCTGAGTTCCATTAAATGTCGTTTAGGCCGCAATTATCTTCTCCTCTTATTCTGTTCTCAAGTTCCCACTTTATACTGTTATAATTTTTTCTTTTAGTAATAGTTTCAAGTCTTTGTGTTGGTTGGGGATTGGGTAGGGTGGGTTGGGCTTCACCTAGAGTTAAGAAGTTGACGTTCAAGTCTGTACAGCATTGAGGACTGGGGGTCTGGGATCATTGTTTGTGGTAAGTCGATTTGCCAGCAACCATACTGTAAAAAGTATGACCTTTCAATAGGAGGCAACTATTTCTTTGAAGAAAGTGATGTGCATAAAACCTTATTTGCCACCACCCCCCCTCTCTATATATCTATCTCTCTATCTATATGTATCTTCTTTTTTCTTTCTACACTAGAGGCTTGAACTTACGCACTTCCACTCACACACCCATGTCCCAATCAGCTAAGCTACAGCTTGGGCCATCTATCTATATTCTGTATCATGATTTTGCACTTTGGATTTTCAAAATGTGTACTGTTGAATCCAAGAGCTCTCTCTCTCTCTCTCTCACACACACACACACACACACACACACACATACACCCACACCCACCCGCACAACCTAATGAGAATTATCTCTGTTGAATTCTAACATAGTTTTCTCCAGAAATCTTGTTTTATCTATTCATATATATATATATATATATATATATATATATCAGGCCATCCCTTGATCTGTTACACTAATTATTGACATAATTGTTTTGTTCTCTCTTTTTGTGGTGCAATAGGTGCAAAGCGAGCACGTGAAATTGTTCTATCTGTTCTATCCGGTGCTTGTGATGATGGCGACCTTACAATTCCTGAAGCAATAGAAGCAGTGGAAGACATCTTTAAGCAAAATGCCTGCCGTCTTTATGATATGAATAGAGTTATGGGGTCTCTTGATTCCAAAAAGGCTTCATCCAGCAACTCATTATCTATAAAGAGTATTCCTCCACCAGAGGATATTGTTTTCGTTCGCATACTTTGGGTTGATGCCTCTGGGCAACATCGCTGCCGCGTGAGTTCATTTGCCTTTGTTAGTATGGTGGATTTTTTTTTTTCTTTTAGAGAGGCAGTCTGGTGGATTATTTTATTTTATTTTATTTTGTTCTCTGATAAATATTCAGACACCCACACACACGCCCTACCCAAGTCCATCACAGTTAGTGCTAAAACCATGGATCGAAAACCAGGGCCCGATCCCTGGTTGTTTCCGTATAGAGGAGGTGCCTCACCACTGAGCTACCAGTGGATTGGCAGATGGATTTTATCGTGGTGTTCATCATTGTCATTATCACATTTTCCTTCTTCAAAACATACAAATGTGGTGTTCTTGATTTATAGAGCAATCCATGTTCAGAGGACAACTTCAACTACAGTTAACTTTCTGAATAAATTTGGAGAAATAAGAAACTGACTTAATTAATTAGACAAAATTTTCCTCTAAGTAAAGCAACCCCTAATTTTAACAAAATTATTTAAAAAAAAAATGATGTGTATAACCCTAGTCCTATCTACCTGAAAATAATGAGAATGTTATTTAAAAGCACTTTGCCAGAACAAAGGTGTTATACTGTTATCCACTTGATATCTAGTCTGTTACTAACAAATTCTAGATTTGAAGTCCAAAATTCGATATATTATGACTTATAACCATTAAATTATGGGAAGGTCCTGATGAAACTGTTTTCCTTTATTTTACATTTTTTTTTTTTTTTTAAGTTATGATAACAATTTATGCAAATTGAGATACCTGAATCTCCAATACCAACTAGCATAATCACGACCATAACTCTAATCAAGATTCAGCCTCTTGATCCCAAGGCTCACACGGTCGCACCTTTATAGACACAAATATTTAATTGGATCCACATATACTGTGACTGATTTTGTAACCATTCTTAATAACAGAGATTTTGGAGAGATGAGGAGAATTATATATATATATATGTATATATATATATATATAAGAGAGCCCAACACCAAAGAGAAAAGAGGAAGAGAGATTTTATCGCAATAATACAAAACAAATCACATGAAATTTGTAACTGACATTACATCCTTATTTATAGCCACCGAAAAAACTAGAACATACAACTTTCTACTTTTAAGAAGTGTCCTAATCTTTCTCTTGGTTTATTGGATTTGTGTGTGGACTTATTTTCTTTAATCTGATTTACTATTACTGATTAAAACAAAAACATGTCCTAATCCAACTTGATTTCTGACCAATTCTTTCTCGCAATCTCGACCCAGAATAGAGCCTTAATTGAGTTGTAAAACCACTTCCCCATTCTAACGAACTTTTTGACTAATAAGAAGAAACGAAGAATAGAAATTCCACCAAATGTTGTTCTGCTAGTTGAGGATGTGTATTGTGTGTGGGTGAGTGAGTTCAAGACCAAGTTCCTCGTTAAAATTAAAAAAAAAAAACTTCAGGATGTTGAGCACCTTGCCATATGGCATGCATCATAGTCCCATCAATTTATAGTTAGTAGTTTTGTAAGAGTATAACGGTTTTGACATATTCCTTTTGAGAAACAAGAAAAGGAATGATTTTGTAACTTTCTGCAGAAAATCAATGACCTAGCCTTTCACATGAAACTGTCCAGTGTCCAAAAAACCCATTGTAAATTAACATTATTTATGATTCTACACATTTAAGGTGGCCCTTAATAGGCATAACAATTACTAGATTATGACTCTACCCAATTATATTGTTCTCATTTTGTCTATAATCTTTCACATCATCGGCACCTTATTATTCTCATCATCCTCATCATTATAGCCTTGTCCCAACTATGTCGAGTCCGCTACATGAATTTTGCTTCTCCATTCCAGTTTATCTTGGGCCAAATCCTCTAATAGGTTGCACTTCTTTAGATCTATCCTTACTACTTCCATCCATGTCCTCTTCTGCCTACCCCTTTTCCTTGGTAGGCCATCAACTTGCATAGAAAGACTTTCCTCACTAGCATCACTGATAGTATTAAATTTTCATCCTCTTCCTCTATTAAACTTTACCATTAATTTGCTTTTGACATACATTCATTTATTTTTTTGTGCATGTAGGCTTGACTTGATAAGGCCAAATCCCAATATCTGCCCAACACAATTTAAGAAAATCCAACTGGAGAACCAAGAAAACATTTTCTCAATCCCAGTAGAGAGATGATTTTACCCAACTTCAAGTTCACCAAAAGCCCTGGATTAGTCATAATTCCCTTAGAGGATAATAAATTTCTAAAGCCAAAAGTCATCACAATATGGCCTTATTATAATATTGATGCGAAGTTTCTCAAACAAAGAAACCCTAGGTTTAATCTTGGCCTTACATCCATTCTCAGCTTAAAAAATATTTAAAACTAACCATACGCATGAATAAACAAGAAAATGACTGCAATATACTAAATTTGTCAGTAACCTTAACCTGCATCCTGTAGTAAAATGGAGAACAGCTACTGGGCCTTGTGGACTGGGCTCAGTGATTGGGCTTGGGCCTTCATGACTGCTTCCTCTTGAGGTGCATTAGTTTAAGAACATAAGACAGTTGTGAGTACTTTATGTTTATAGCACTTTTGTTTTTATTCCAGGTAGTTCCAGTAAAGCGCTTCTATGAATTTACATGGAGTAAGGGTGTAGGCTTGACTTTTGCATCTATGGGAATGAGTTCATCTTGTGATGGTCCAGCAGATGGTTCCAATCTTACTGCTGTGGGTGAGATCAGGCTAGTACCTGATTTATCGACCAAGAAAAGGCTTCCATGGTATAGATGGTTATTTAAACTTCTTTTCTTTGCAGTTCCTTTTATTTTCACAATTTACATGTCTCCTCTAGATTGTATATTATAATATCTAGTTCAGATAAACTGATAATGTTATAAAGTTAAAGGAAAATCATGTTTGGGTACTCTAAATATTTTATTAACCCGGTAGCTCAATTATCTGCTTCATTCTCAATGTAAGGAATCTTATAGTACAAATTATTAATGCCCGAATTAGGTGATTGCACAGATTTGTTACCATTTGAAACTTTTGATTGAGGGGACAACCTATTTTTTCCTCCTTGAGCATTTACTACTAGCTCCTATGCTATACAACTATGTATCAGATTTTCTACAGGTTTCTGTTCACTGTTGAGCTGGGCTTTGTTGTGTTGGCTTCAATGCTTTTGCTTGGGCTGTCATTATGGGTCATTTCCTTGCTTGGATGGTCTTTTTGGGCTGTTTGCAGGTGCTTGATCTGTTGAATTGTCTGGTGCAGATGCTTGGTTGTATTACTGTGCAGTTGCAGATTGTCTTTTCTGTCTCTGGCCTGCTCTCTTCTGTGCAGTTTGGTTGCAGTTGGCTGTGTTCCATGTGCTCTGTTTAGTTTTTATTTCTCTCTGCTTGTTGCTTCTTCTGGTTTGATCAGCTGTGTTCAGCTGTGGTTTCCTGGGGTGGCTGCAGCGCTATGTTTGGCGGCTGTATGTGCCTATGTGGAGCCTGGGTTCTCTTGGTTGCCTGCCTTGTCTTTCTCTTTTGTTTTTGGTCCTCTGTTTTTTTCAGGTCCAGTCTCTGCTTTGTAAAATAGGCCTAGTCTGTTGGTGCGGTCTCCCATTTTTTTTTGGCTTCCTTCTTCCTTCCTCTTCCCGCTGCAGGTTGCCTTACCGAGGTGTGGTAGTGGGCTGGAAGCATTTCATTCATTTTGTATGGAGGATTTTCCCTCCCCTTCTTTCGGAGTTGTTAAAATATTATTCTTATGTTCAAAAGAAATTCCAGTTAATATTTCACTTCCCAACGTTATCGCTACAAGGATATGATTGTATTTGTATATTTTTGTTGAGTGATACAAAACATTTGTCAGTAATTTGTAGCAATATGTTATTTTCTCAACAGGTCACCGCGAGAAGAAATGGTTTTGGCTGACATGAAACTAAAACCTGGCGAAGCTTGGGAATATTGTCCAAGAGAGGCCCTACGGAGGGTTTCTAAAGTCTTAAAAGACGAATTTAATTTGGTATTATTTTAGATATTTTAATTCCAATGTTCATTCAGATATTCCTGCTATGACTGATCCCTGATTCCTTTATGTGCAGGAAATGAATTCTGGCTTCGAAAATGAGTTTTATCTTTTGAAGAATGTGATTAGGTATCATTTACAATCGCTCACCTGACTTCTTGCGCTTTTTGTTATTTGAATTCTTGCACTTTTTGTTATTTGAAGAATGTGAGTTTTATCAGTTTTGTTATTTGATTTATTGTATTTAATTCAAAGAATATTTACAGAGAAGGGGGAGAGGAGTGGGCACCATTTGACCGGACCGCCTACTGCTCCACTTCAGGATTTGATGCTGCTTCCCCAATTTTACAGGAAGTGAATTCTGCTATTGAATCTATGGATGTTTTTATAGAGCAGGTACATGCACTTTTTTTGTTGATCGCCATGCTCTCTGCGAGGGTTAGTATATTAAGGTCATCAGGCAAGTAGACCAGCATTCAAGTCTCCTCAGTGGCACACTTGTGACTGGGAAAAGAAATGTGATGCTTAGGAAGATGCCACTATTCATATTAGCAACATAAGCCGGTTAATTTATCACTCCATGTTCTAGCATAAACATTGATCTGAGATCGTGGCTTGTTATGGTGGTGGAAGATGTTGGGACCTTCTCACTCTTTAACGACTGTTCTGCCCATAATTTCAGCTTGTTAGTTTAATCTGTCCATGATTGAAAATAAACATAAATTACAAAAAAGCTAGGAAGGAACATGTGTATGATCAAGAAATTCATAGTAAGCAAGATGTGTGAACGAGTAAGTGAAAGAGATTAAGAGATCTCAGGTTGATGGATGTTAGTCAATGATGATTGGGCAGATTTGAATGCATTAGAACCATTCATCATTGTTAATCATCCCTTGATAAAAAAAAATGAATGCCTAGATGGGTGAGGTTAGATACATTGGATGAACTCACTTCTCTCTCTAACTACTTGTACACAAACGATTATTGACAGAGAGGTAATTAGATAGACACGTACATATTTTCACATTCCTTGGTTTATATGGGCATGTTCTACAAAACATAAGGGTAAATTAAGTTGCTGACGGGACAATATGTGGGGTAAAATGTGGAGGATTCTTATAGATGGTGGATAGGAGACCCCTATTTATTAAAAGTCGAGTGGATCTAGATTACGGGCAAGTCCCATCATCTTATGAGAAAAGGAAATCGATGGAGATGATGTTTCAATTGCTCTTCATCCATTGGTTACTGAAAAGAAGGGCCAATTGGATGGTAGAAGTGGCTAGGTCTTGTGTGAAGTGGAGGGATAAGACTTGAATGGGTGAGTGGTGATGCTACTGCCATCTGAAGATTCCCCCAAAATTAAGATGATCAATTGGTTGAAAGCCAAATGGAACTCTCCCAGGGATGATGAGAGATGGCCTTCACACATGACAAAGATCTGTTGGTTTACAATCTTGTGTGACAGGTGCAATTGTATCATGAAAAATGTAAGTTACCAATGGCCATAGGCCCATGTAAATGGAAATACCCCCTAGACATAAGCAAGATTTGAGATAAGACATACTACTATTTTTTCCCAGGAAGAGAAGGAATCGTTTCTTAGAAAGGAAAGGATCATTACTTTTTTTTTCTTTTTTCTTTTTAATTTGTTCTTTCTTCTACCAGCATTGTTGTCCATACAAGCATGCTTCCTTTAAATCTTTCTCTGGAACTAGGATTACATCAAGTAAAAACACTTGGAATTTAGAGAAGAAAAATTAAGAGCACGAAGAATAACAAAGAAGAATTGAAAGAGAATAAGTTGTGTGTGAGAGAGAGGAAAAACTTTCGACTAAGGAGGGAAGTCGTATCTTATAACACATGCTCCTTATTTTATAGTGAGTGATAGAAAAGGAATTGTAATACAAAGGACCTCAAAACCCTTATTACAAATAGACTCCCAAACCCCTATGGTCTCTAACATAGAAACAATAATGGGAGTTGGGGCCATTACATTAGATTCCTAATACCTCCCACTATAGGATTGTATCCCAAGGATGCATGTCCTCTTTGGCCTTGCCAAAATTGAATATATAATGACTTTGTTTTGGCTGAAAAATATATAATGCCCTTTACCGAAAAGAGTAGCAATACATTTTCTATGGCTGAAAGATATATAATGAACTTTACCATATAGAAAATGCAATACGTTTTCACGTGTAATTCGACCAATTCCAATATTTATTCAGAATTTTTCATGTTCTAAACATGTTGTCACAGTTTCTTTTTCTTTTATTAGCCTTTATTATATGTTTACAAAGGTTGTACATGATATGATGGCTTCAATGTTTTAGCTTGAAAAATCTTTCAATCCCATGTTATTACAAACTCCCTTTATGATAATTTCCTTAATGATGCAGCTACATGCAGAATCTGGGAATGGCCAATTTGAAATAGCGCTGGGACATACTATTTGTACTCGTGCAGCTGATAATTTGATTTTCACCCGTGAGGTGATCAGAGCTGTTGCAAGAAAACATGGTTTATTGGCAACTTTTGTGCCAAAGTAAGTTTATAAATTGGCTCTTAATTTCATTCTTATAAGTTTTAATTATTGTTGTTCCTAATACCATCAAATATCTCAATGACATTCTTTGGACAAGACCAAATCCTAATGAATACCTAATTTATGATGTGTCCTCTTTGAGACCTATCATGTTCCCTTTTTTCATCATATTATGTCTGCGGTCAGATACTTTTTGGATGCTATTGGCTCTGGATCTCATGTTCACTTAAGCTTGATGGAGAACGGAAGGAATGTTTTTATGGCATCCGATGGATCAGAAACTCAGTATGGGATGTCAAATATTGGGGAAAAGTTCTTGGCAGGAGTATTCTGCCACCTTCCCTCAATTTTGGCATTTACAGCTCCTCTTCCAAATAGGTAAAATTCTATTCTCAATGAAAATTAATATCCCACTTAAAACTTCTCTTTATGATTGCCTTCTTTTTTTTTTTTTTTTTTTTTTGCAGTTGTTTGTTCTTGAATAAAATACATGAATGAAGTTAAAGATAATTGAGTATGAATGCATAAGAAGTCAACCGCAGTACTTGCTTTCCTACGTTTTTCCCTTCATTTTCCTGTTCAATAGAGGACAATCATAATCATCCCACCCGAGATAAGTGACTGAGGAAAGAATAATCATCATCAGAGCCTTGTCTCAACTATGTTGGGTTCAGTAGTTGGCTACATGAATTCTGTTTCTCCATTCCAGAAACTGAGTAAAGAATCGGAGTGTTAATTTTATTTGACAATTCTGACCTTTCCTCTTTAGGATACTTTTAGGGGAGGTAATAAATCCCTGCAGGTTCACCCTTGGTGTCCTTAAAAATTCTTGCAATGAACTGTCTAGGAATATGACATAAAACTAGCAATTTTGGCCTCACAGAAATGTGCCACATGTTGAAGAATAGTTTTTCCCGAGCTAGTGGAAAAATGTGGGAGTCCCTATACAAGTTCCATTTCGTGTTAACCCATTCAACGAGATCTGTTTAGTCTCTTCAAATACAGTTGTCTCGATTGGTTTTTTCCAATTGCATTAAGTACAGCAGTTCATACTTTCGGTATTTTCTGTTTTTGGGTTCTGAAAAAACTTAACATGCCACACATCATAGCTGGAGAAACTATAACTTTTTTTTTTTTTTTTTTTTTAAAGGGAGAAGTTATTTTCCAAACAAGATGTTGCATTCCTTGCGTTTTTTTATCTTTCTTCTTTTCTTTGTGTCATCATTGTTCTTCCTTCTCTGGATATTCTTTTCAAATTTTCTTTCATTTAGAAATACTGGTTTTTTCTTCCTTGTAAATCCTTCTACCATATAACATCTTTTCCTTTTTTCTTCTCCTTTTGTCTTTCCTGCCTTTTCTTGGTTCAAACTATTAATATATGAAATCTAAGACATGGCAGTCCCTTTTAGTACCCTTTCATTTTGCAAAATCCTATTTTGCACTAGTATCATTTTGTGTGCAATCAGTGCAAAAGTTACATAATTATCCAAATCATAGTTCCAATTAAACTGATACAACTATATGCAGTTATGATCGGATTCAACCCAACACATGGAGTGGAGCCTATCACTGTTGGGGAAAAGAAAACAGGGAAGCTCCACTGAGAACTGCAGCCCCACCTGGAGTACCTGATGGGCTTGTAAGCAACTTTGAAATCAAAAGTTTTGATGGCTGTGCAAATCCACACCTTGGCTTGGCTTCAATAATGGCTGCAGGGATAGATGGCCTTAGAAGGAACTTGACCTTGCCTCAACCCATTGGTATGACTCTTCAATTTTCTAAAATAGTGACAATCTTCTCTAGCTCCACTTTTTGTTTATTTTTTTTTTCCTTTTTGGAAGTCCTTTAATGAAATTGAAATTTGACCTCTCAATTTATTTTGTGTTTGTCAATCCATTTTTGTTTGGAGCTTGTATCATAGATTGACTTCATCAAGGGCTTTGATGGCAGTGTTTAAATGTGTTAATGACACCTCAGTGATAGTTGATTAAAGGCCCAAGTATTCTTCTGTCATCTACATGGTGAAATATTTGTCTGTAGTATTAATTTTAGTTATAATAGTCTCAGGTGCATTTAATTTTCTGTCCCTCCTGATGCGATATGCTGTTAGAGAAACTTGTTTTCTATGTTTTGCTGCCTCGGTTGAATAGAAGGGTTGTGAGATATGGAACAAAGAAATAGGACTTCAGTCGACCAAGTAAGCAAAAGATGTATTTTTTTTTTATGTATGGTCGATTAAAGAAGATATGGAACATAAAGCGTCAGTAAAGAGTGTTGTTAAGATATTATCATTAGAAATAGGAAGGAAATCTTTTTTCTTCTATTTATAGTGCCAAGTAGCTTGGTCAAATGTCATTTTTCATTGATTTCATTTATGGCATTGTTACCCCTTATCAAAATTCCCAGGGATTTGAAAAAATAATATGAAATAGCGGCAAGAAGAATGGGTCCCAAATAAAATAGTAAAGTAATGAGAGCAGTCAATATCATGGTTCAAAATAGCGGCCGCTACGCATTATTGGCTGTAGCGGTTGAGGCCGCTTCGCTATTTTGAAAATAGCAGCGCTACGGTCTAAAACCTAGTATTGCCAAGTAATTTTAGTTTTAAATACTATTTTTTCTATTTCTTTTCCTCAATAGGCTTTCTTAAAGTTGTATTTGCCCTTATATGGTTTCACATCACTAAAAATACATAATCTTATTTACTATACAAGATTAAAAAAACTTAGGCTATTTAAGAAATTCACCATGCTACACCACTACGTATCACCGCAACCGCTACGTATCGCCCGCTACGTAGTGTTTTGGCTACTGACCGCTACACTTGCCGCAACCGCTATTTCGATCCTTGGTCAATATTAGAGATATTAGGAATAAGTAAAAGAGGAAAAGCTTGAAGCTGTTAGTGATTCCTAATGGATGCAAAGCCAATGAACCATTGCAAGTAGGTCCTTGGCCCACATGTGGGACCCAAGAAAATCCAAGGGTTTTGTTTCTAATTTCAGTGGGATTCCTTATTTTATTTCCTAGTTTGATTATATTTAGTTTCCTATTTGATTAGGAGTCTTATACTCTATGGTTTCTTTTTCTATTTATGTAAGGACAACTCAAAAGTTTAATTTAAATTCCTTCCTGGAGTTTTGTTTGAGATTCATCCTCTTTTGTGTGAAAGTCTCATTGAGACCTTGTTGTCATGCTTCGGCACTTTTCAACCCTAACCCTAGGATTTGCGTCACTTATCTTAATTTATTCATGTATTGTATAAATTGAGATGGGTTTTCATAATAAAGTATGGTGTATTTTATGGGAATTTAGTGCCTCTTGAATTTCTTCTTGGTATTAGAGCCATGGCCCGGTATCATTCTTTCAATTAGGCCATCCATGGTCCCGCCTTTTATGTTTCCATAATGTTCTCACTGTCATTTTTTGCTCTCTTCAATGAAATTTAACCGTCCTCTTTATCCACGCAATTATCCAAACCTTACGATCTCGCCATTTCTATGAAAGCTTCTAGAAGATATCACAACAGATCTAATCTAGTGTGCCATGGACTCAAAAAGAGCGGGATACGATAGTGATGGACTACACAGATAGACGGTGATCACCTGCAAAGCATGATGATTATTTTTTCTAGATATATGTTGTTTATTTTTAAAGATCATAAGGTTTTTTCTTTTTGTTACCAATTGTATGGTCCTTTCTATCAAAAGGACAATAGATTGCGGGAGTGTGTTAGAGATATTAGGAATATGTGAGAGAGGAGAAGCCATAGGTTGTTAGTGATTCCTTATCTTATTTTATTCTATATATTGAGATGGTTTTTCATAATAAAATACAATGAATTAATTCAAAATATAGTGTCTTTTGAAAGATATCATTAAGAAACTCAAGATCCACTACATTTCCATAAAGTACATGTACTTTATTATGAAAATCCATCTCAATTTATACAATACAAGAATAAAATAAGATAAGGAATCACTAACAACCAAAAGCTTATCCTCTCTTACCAATTACAAATATCTCTAGCACCCTTAGGCAATCACATCACTTGGTTCTTTCAATAGAAAAGATCATACGATTGGTAACAAAACGAACAAGCCCTTTGATATCTGAAAATAAATGGTAAATATCTAGAAAAAACAATCATCATGCTTCACTAGTGATCACTGTCTATATGTAAAATCCATCATGGTCGCATCTTGCTCTTTGAGTATGTCGGTATCGGGGTGGCCCACTAGATTAGATCCGTTGTGATCTCTTTAGAAGCTTTCAATCATGCAGCTTTATAAACATAGAAATAGTGAGATCGTAAGGCTTGGATAAATGCGTGGATAAAGAGGATGCTTAATTTTATTGAAAAGAGAATGAAATAACAAGATCATTGCATAAATAGAAAAGGCAAGCCCATAGATAACCTAATTGCAAGAATGCTACTGGGTCATGACTCGATACCATGAATAAATTCAAGTGCCACTATATTTTCATAAAATAAATCTTACTTTATTATGGAGACTCATCTCAATTTATACAATGCAAGAATAAAATAAGATGAAGAATCACTAACAACCTATAGCTTAGCCGCTCACCTATTCCTAATATTTCTAACAATCAGCGATCAGTTATTCAAAACACTAGAGAATCACAAAGAAAAATTCAATAAAATGAAACAACAATTAGAATGATGGGTAATAAGATGAATGCATTTCTTGAGTATCTACTTCTTAGAATGTTTGATGCCATGTGGATTAATACATCTTTAGATCAATTTATATACTTTGGACCTGTTCTCTACAACCATCATCATCATCATCATCATCATCAAAGCCTTGTCCCTACTATGTTAGGGTCGGCTACACGAATTTTGTTTCTCCATTCCAATCTATCTTGAGTCAAATCCTCATATAAGTTACACTTCTTCATATCTATTTTTACTACCTCCATCCACGTCTTCTTTGGCCTACACATTCCCCTTGGTGGGCCATTAACCTTTATAGCCAAACTTTTCTTTACCAGTGCCTTTGCCAGCCTATGTTGAACATGCCCAAACCATTTCAAACGGGTTTCTCTAATTTTATCCCCTATTGTTATTACCTCTGGCCTACACATTCCCCTTGGTGGGCCATTAACCTTTATAGCCAAACTTTTCTTTACCAGTGCCTTTGCCAGCCTATGTTGAACATGCCCAAACCATTTCAAACGGGTTTCTCTAATTTTATCCCCTATTGTTATTACCTCTAAATGCTCTCAAAAGCGCTCAATTTTAATTTTATCTTTCCTAGTTTTACCACACATCCACCTCAACATTCTTAAATCTGCTACATCCATGTTGTGTATATGTTGCTTCTTGATTGGCCAACATTCTGCTCAATAGGTCAGCGATCCCATGGGTTAGTTATTGATCACCGTCTTTTATGTGTGTGTGTTAAAAAATTTGGAGGATGCCTAGTTCTTAGAATTGTTTGATACCATGTGCATTAATACATCTTCAGATCAACTTATATACTTTGGACCTGCTCTCCACAACCCATAGGTTAGTTATTGACCACTGTTATATATATATATATATATATATATATATATATATATATATAGTTAAAGCAAGTTTTGGAGGATGACTGGTTCTTGAATGGATTTAGGTGATAAATATGAACTCCAAAAAGATGTATTCCTTTCTTCCCAACTTTCAGCTCTTTTTGTGGATTCGACCCAAAGTTTCAGAATTGTTGATTCGTATCCACTTTTAGTTGCCTTTGTTCATTATCATCATCAAAGAGTTATCCCATCTATCTGAGTTGACTTTCTGAGTCCACTTTTCCATACAATCATATTCAAAGCCAAGTTCCCGTAACTCCTCTGTCCATGTGCTTCCTCACTATTTTACTCAATGTGTTCCCTAATCTTTCCCCTCTCCTAGTTCCTTTAACTTGTAACCCTTCAACACATCATTTGAGGCTGCTTTTGATCTTTTGTATGTACTAGGGCTATCAATCGTGTCGTGTTAACGAATTCGGGTTACAGGTTAACAAATTCGGGTTAAAATCACCTCATCAACCCGTACCCGACCCGTTAACTTAACGGGTCAAAAAATCTAACCTGAACACGACCCTTTAATTTAACGAGTTACACGACCCAACCCGTTAAGTAATTAAGTCATTTCAAAAATTTAAAAAAAAATTATACAAAAATAAAAGGAGAAAAAATATATAAGCCACATGAAACTGTAAGTGAGGATCTCAAGCGGATCCCACCTAAAAACCAACTATAAAACAATAAATTTCAATTTCTTCTTTATGAATATAAATTAATTCTAGTTATATTTAGAGAGTAAGTGATCCGAGTAGTTCAAGTTTCTCATATAAATGATCAACCTCAAGACATGAAGTTTTGTATCTTAGAACCTCGTGGACTTCAGCTAATTGGGGTGGTAGCCAAAGGGCATAAGAGTTACCATCGCTAACATGTCCAATGATTTCAAATGGTCCAACGTACCGGGGGCTCGATTTTCCTTTCTTACCAAACCGTATGACGCCCTTTGTCGGAGAAACTTTAAGAAATACATAATCACCCACAGCAAATTCCAGTTCCCTTCGCCGGTTATCCGTATAACTTTTTTGCCTACTTTGAGCTACTCTCATTCTGTCTCTGATCTTCTTGATATTGACGGTGGAAGCTTAAACCCAGTCGGGACCAAGTATTCTCCCATCACCAACCTCTTCCCAGCAAATCGGGGATCGACAGTTTCGACCATAGAGTGCTTCGAACGGTGCCATTTTGATACTCGAATGATAGCTGTTATTATAAGCAAACTCAATAGGTGATAACTGTTCATCCCAGCTATCTTTAAAGTCCAAAGCACAAGCCCTCAGCATATCTTCAAGGGTCTGATTCGTCCTTTCTGTTTGTCCATCGGTTTGCGGATGGTACGCCGTACTGAATCGCAACCTTGTACCCATTGCTGTTTGAAGCTTCTTCCAAAAATTTGATACAAATCTCGTATCTCGGTCAGAGACTATAGATACAGATACACCGTGCAACCTCACTATTTCTTTTACATATCTCCGTGCCAAGTACTCCATAGTAGTTTTGTTTTTAATGGGGAGAAAATGTGCCGATTTTGTCAACCGATCGACAATTACCCAAATAAATTCATTGTTCCGAACAATCCTTGGAAAACCCGACACAAAGTCCATTGAGATATGTTCCCATTTCCATTTCGGTATTGGTAATGGCTGGAGTAACCCCCCAGGCTTCCTATGCTCAGCTTTTACTTGCTGACAGGTAAATCACCTGCCCACGAATTCAGCGACGTCATTCTTCATGCCGACCCACCAAAATCTTATCCTCAAATTTTGGTACATTTTTGTGCTCCCAGGATGGATGGTGTAACGTGTGCAATGTGCCTCCTTCAAAATTTCATCCTTGATTGCCGGAATGTTTAGGACACAAAGTCTATTCCGGAAGTATAGTGTACCATTGGTGGTAGAAAAATCAGGCTTGTTATCCTTCTCATTGAATATCTCCACTAATGCTGGGTCATCTTTCTGGCGATCTTTGACCTTTTGGATCAACTCAGGCTGGACACTGAAACTCCCCAGCAATACTTTATGGCTGGTCGACCAGAGGTTTACATTCAGATCCCCGACTTCTCCCATCAATGTCTTCTTAGCTGATAACGAAGTCATCTGTGTAGATTTCCTGCTTAGAGCATCAACAACTACATTTGCTTTACCTGGATGATAAAAGATAGAGAAGTCATAATATTTCAAGAATTCCATCTATCTTCTTTGTCGTAGATTCAAATCTTTTTTAGAGAACACATATTTCAAGCTTTTATGATCTATATAGACTTCAAATTTTTCTCCATACAAATAGTGCCGCCAGATCTTAAGTGCAAAGACCACAGCAGCCAGTTCTAGATCATGAGTGGCATAATTCTATTCATGTGACTTCAACTGTCTTGATGCGTAGGCAATTACCCTGCCGTGCTGCATGAGCACGCATCCTAGACCATTCAGTGATGCATCACATAATATCACAAAACCTCCGCTGCCAGAGGGGAGGGCTAAAACTGGAGTTGTAGTTAGTTTATCTTTTAGCTTTTGAAAACTTGCTTCACATCTATCATCCCAAACGAACGGCACATCCTTCCGAGTAAGTCTGGTCAAGAGACCTGCTAAAGTGGAAAAACCTTGCACAAATCTTCTGTAGTAGCCCGCTAACCCCAGGAAACTACGGATTTCAGATATAGTCGCCGGTCTCTTCCAATTGGTGACGGCTTCGATCTTACTGGAATCCACAGACAACCCTTCACCTGAGATGACGTGGCCTAAAAAGCTCACTTGTTCTAGCCAGAAGTTACACTTACTCAGCTTAGCATAAAGCCGGTTTTCTCTCATCAGATTAAGAGAAGTGCGCAAATGATCCCCATGATCTTCTTTTGACTTAGAATAGATAAGTATATCAGCTATGAATACAACAACAAATTGGTCTAGGTATGGTTTAAAAATCTGGTTCATTAGCGCCATGAACACCGCTGGCGCATTGGTTAGCCCAAAAGGCATTACCAAAAACTCATAATGTCCATATCTGTCGATGTGGTTGGAAACCAAGCCTCTGGCTTGAGTTTCACCAGATTCTCTCCATTCATGATTTAATAATAAATAAATAAATATATATATATATCCAATTATCTCATAACATCTAGTAGACAATCATAATCTTTTACTAATTAACATGGAGATTACAAATCTTGGTCAAACCCCAAAGGAAATTCCAAGATATGTCAGTAATCAGATTTTCATCATTGATCTCCTTTTTGGGTTATATTCAAGAACAACAGAAACACAGAATAACCCAAGGATCCACATTTTCTATGTACTTGGAAATATCACTCACCTCCTGGTGTAGCAAATCGTGGCACGGTTGATGTGGAATCTCGAGTACTGCATCCACTAGGCCTTCCGGCTTCTTCCTCCTTCCCACGAGTCTTGTTAGTCCCTGTTGATCTCCAGAGGAAACCTCTCTCCACTCTGCTACCCTCTTCTTTGAAAGCCAAAATACCCACAACAGAGAATAAGAGGAAACTAATAAGATAAACGATAGGGAAATCTGGGGATAACCCCAAATTTCAGTTGTTGAAATCACCCCCAAGTTCTACGAAAGATATTCCCCTCCTTAAGGAAATATTGTTCTAACAATCTAACAGCACAAATGGGCCCTAATGGGTTGGAAACAGTTTAAGAAAACTGATTAATACAACTCAACCCAACCTAGCATCTTATGGGCCAGACGATTCTGGGCCGAATCTGGCTCAGGTATTACATATCTACTCTAAAAGAAGACTACAGCTGCCAGCTGTCTTATCTCATCTTACCTAGGAGACTACAATTTACAACAATTGAGGACGGATTTGGATATGTTACAGTAAGCAATGTGGACCTGTGGGCTTTAGTCCTCGAATCTTGGGCCTGTATAGGCCTTCCACGCCTTTACACTGTTTACATGCCCAAACCACCTCAAGTGACTGAATATGGCCTCTGAAAGACATTAATACCAGATCAAATGTAAACCTATGGAAAACTGGCTCTTTAAGTGCCAAACTAAATCCTTAGCTGGAACATATTTTAACTTAATTATTTCTTAATGCGGAGTAGTTGTTTCGCAGAATAGTTGTTTCAAACTCAGTCTCTGAATACATCAAATAGGACAAAGGGAAAACAGTGAAAGTTATGATAATTTTGATTCTAAAGTTTTTCCAGTGCAATTTTCATGAATTTCATTTTATTTTATTCTTGAGTTCTTTTAATGTCATTTTCTTCACTTGTACTGGGAGCAGCTTGAATTTGTTTTCCCATATTTTCAGTTTTTTATGCAATCACCACTTCTCTTAAGAATTTCATGTTTCTTTAGAAATTATGATTGGTATTCCCATTTAGGCCCCTTTGGAATTTGAAACCAAATAAATTTGTAAGAAACAAAAAGATTTAAATTGTTGGAAGAAAAAAGAGTCATCTATTGATTGGGAAAAAAAAAGTAATATTTTGATCATTAAGAGTGAAAAAATCAATGACAGGTAGAGTTTACCATATTTAATTCTTGGTATAAAAAATGGCTTGTTTTTTAATTATGTGACTCATCAGAGCATTTTCTTTGGAACCACTTGGAAGATTTTCTCACTTCTGAAATCTGAAGTGTATATTGAAGAAAGTAACCATATTTTCCAACATGTTGATTTTTCTTTTTAATGGAACAGAAAGAAACCCCTCAGCAAGTGATGCAGAAAGGTTGCCAAATGATCTATGTGGATCTGTAAAAGCTCTTTATGAAAATAAGATTTTGAAGGATCTGATTGGTGAAAAACTTGTGACAGCTGTAATTGGTGTTCGCAAGGTAAGTAACATTTGAATGTGTGTTCCAAGTGTTTTTCTCTCAATCTTATTTCTTTATGGCTGAATTTTAGAAAGCTACCTTACTACTTAGTAATAAATGTTTGAGAATGCCAAATCTGCCAATGTTCACTATTTTTTTCTTTCACTTAAGAATCTAATCACAATTTTAGAACCAATTTTGTTCCCCTTTCAATTAATGCATCTGAATGTAGTCTTTATGTTGTCATAAGAATGAAATATTTAACATTCAAAGTTGCTACAATGGATGGAATATAGATCACACTTGCAGAGGCAGTTTTTTCGTATTACTAATTTGCAAAATTAGCTTATTTTCTGGCAATTTTGCTAATGATATAAGGATTTACTTGGTTTTGTGCATCTTTTCCTATTTTCTGTATTTTATTAGGGATAATTAGTTTCTACTCTAATAATGGCTGCAAGTTTATTCAAATGATGGAACTAGAGTGAAAGTAGGGTTACTATCCACATATTGGGTCATGATTTGTACTTGCTTGATGCACATTAATCCTCGACTACGATGGATAATTTGTTTTTTTACTGTTAAACAGGTTGGGATCGCTTGGTTTTTATTTTGATTAAATGATGGTGCACCAACTTCTTGTGGTCTACACCTAGGATAGTGTGAGTCTTGGGGATGGATGACATGCAGGAGCCAAGGAACCTTGTTGATAGCAAGTGGCATTTGGAAGCCATGAAAATCCTATCCATGGAAATCCTAGATCACAATCCTAGGGTGCTTGGATGGGGTGAATTTTTACACACCCCTATCCTATGTAAACTTTTTTTTTTCTTTTTGGATGGTAACTTTCAGTAGAAAAGCAAGCAGTACAGGAGAAGTATATTGACAAGCTAGAACAAAAAGACCCCAAAAGAAAAAGGAAAAGCCCCTAAGACAGAACTAGATTGGCCCTGCAAAAGAAAAGGCCAGCTCCTTCCAATTTAACATAATCTGTTCGATAGAGTAACCTCTAAAAGACGGTCTAATGGAAACCCAGAGAGCGACTAGGAATTTCACTTTCCCCACCAAGCAGCTATCCTATGTAAACTATCTTATTAGTAACATCTAATTGGATAATTTTTCCCTATACAATTCTGTTTCTCCATTTTCTTCCTGTATTAATGCTTTACCTGTTATAGAGGCCATGTTATTGAGGCTCTTTCCTCTTTTGTGTTATGTTTTTCCCTTTTTCTTTTCTTCATTGAAGGGAAGTATAGCTATCTTGTACTGCTTTCTTTGTTGTGCCTCCTTTGCAACAATATCCATTCGTCACTGCCCCCCAAAAAAGAAGACTAGTATAAAAACTGTAAAGATAATAGATTCCCAGATCAAGATTCCTGTGATCTGATCCAAAACAATGTAATCGGTTAAACTTCTCGCTACTTTCCATTCTTATAAAACATGTGCGTGCAACTAATATATTTTCAGCTTCTTTGATTGATGAAAATGTCAATGTGCACGCAGCAGTTTATATGGTCAGGTAAGATCATATTGAAATCATCTCCAATACGCCAATTCCAATTGCAATATAAATCAATATGAAACATCAGTTTACATCAACCCTGATAATGAATTTTGGAACGAGTTCCTTGCTAATCATACAATACCATATTTTCTCTTTGCAGAAACTTAGTTATCCCTATGCATGGCCTATAATGTTGTAGATTGAAACTGTTTTTGGCTTCATTGAAATAGAGATTTTTCCATTGGGGTTTGCAGGCAGAGATCGAATATTATTCAAAGAACAAGGATGCATACAAGCAACTTATACATCGGTATTAATGAGCCAACATAAGTTTCATATTAGCCAGTGAGAAATGGCTGGCCACATTATACATTTCTTGTTTACATCATCCCCTTTGGTCATTAAAATTGGTGTGCTCAATTGACAGGGAATGACCACTTGACTGTGTTCCACCATTTTCATAGAGTATTGAACAAAATTGTACTTTATAAGATAATGTTATATATAAACTTTCCTTTATTATTTTCCCATGAAGCTTTGTAGATACTTTTGTAATGTTGGAAGTTGGAACAGTTTTATCTTTGTAAAATCTCTCAGGTTAGAAGATTGTATTTGGTGGATCCTATCAGAAGCTGACATACAGCTAACAGAAAAGGCAAATGGAGTGGACAACTATGATATTCCAATCTGGTTTGCTCTTTGATCATGATCCTGAAATGTGGCACAAGCTTAACCCAAGGCCCATGATCCTGTAATTCACCAAACTGAAATGTTTCTGAAAGGATTTTTACCGTTGCATTCCCTATACAATTAACAAGGAAAATCCCCATTTATAGGAAACTGCATTCCATGGATGACCCCCCGGGCCCCAACAATCAACTCCATTGGCCCAACAATCCATGAAATTGGGTTGAATCATAAAGGTCAATTAAAATCTTGTGCAAAGGATGGTCTACTAATTTGATACAATTGCCAGTTTTTTCATGGTCGAGACCAAACAGCAGGGTGGGCTGAAATTTCCAATATGTTTAGATTGCTACACATTAGGTCAAAGGAGAATGTTTCTTTGCATGAAATTGGATTTCTAGGATTTCTGAAAAATGTATTAGTAGTAGAGGCTAAAATTGAAAAATAAAGGTAAAGAGAAACAAAAGTAAAGACCAACAAATGGCCATCAAATAATTTCTCCTTCGGTGGAAAATGAATACCCGGCCATCTAGTAAATCAAATCCAAGTTAGGGTCCATCTACATCTTCATCTTAAACCCCCTACCTCTTTTAACATTCCTTCCATAACCCATATTGTCATGAATTTGTACGAATGCAATTCCATCCTTACAAAAAGGCCCTTGTTACAATTCACCATTTTCATAGGAAACATATGAGGATAAGCCAAAAAGAAAATCTGAGGGGGAGAGAAAAAACAAAGGGGGATGCAATCCTAATAAATGAGGAAATATGCAAGGATGAATATAATGTTGACGGTATTTTTTGTTCCACCAGCAGTGACCATAGAGGAGGGCACACTATTTAGAGATCCAGGCCATCATTTTGTGGCACACATTTGAATGTGGTCCACACACAGACCATTTTACTACAGGGAAACAATTCCATGATAGCTATCATCATCAAAGCTTCCAACTAACTTGGGTTCAACTATACGAATTTTGGTTCTCCATTTCGACATATTCTCAGCCAAATTATTGGATATGTTGCATTTCTTTAGATCTATCATTGCTACTTTCATCAATGTCCTCTTTAGCATATCCCTTCTCCTTGATGGGCCATTAACTTGCAAAGAAAAAGTTTTCCTCGGTGGTGTAATTGTTGGCCTGCATTGGTGTCACGACCCAAATTCCGGGGCCCTATCGGATAACCGGATCGTGATAACTTAGCAATATTTACCATACATTTATCAAATAGTACACATAAGAGATTTGGCATTTAAATCAAATTATAATTCCAATTAATTTATAAAAGTCAAACAATATCAATAATTTCTGAATGTTCTAAATTCCTATGATCTGATTCAAATCAATAATGTACTAAAACATTATATAAATTACTAAATAAAAGCTAATCCCTCTATTGATTATTTAAATGATGTTTCAGCTATGCATACCAAAATCTACGTGTTGAGTACCGTCCTGATCTGTCTCACCCGCAGTAAGATTACCTAAAGGGGGTAACGCAACATCAGTATTACTGGTGAATGAATTTTCCTAATTACACAAGCAACATAAAACATAATATCACATGATCAACATATTTGAATTATATATTCAATACCATCAAAAGTACATTCATATATATATATATAGATATATATATAGATATATATCCATGCCCATGCACATTACCATGCCTCAAAGGCCCATCGTATACATGTATACCGGTCACCATAACCATGTCTCATCAGACACGTCCATTAAGGACCAGCCGCTATAATGGCCCAGACACTAAGTTCAACATCCCATGTCTGGGACCAAGTGCATAACTTCATAATCTCATAGCAACCAGATTTCATTATTAATAATTTGCACAACATCCGTAGTGTGGAACTAGTCCCATTCAAGTCCTGGTCAGATTAGTGCCCCACTTCTGATCATCACAGTTTAAGGAATCATATGGGAATGGCCCACCTTCATAGCATAATATACATAAACAACCGAAACATGCCAACATGCCCAAACAGTCCTTACAATACCTCATAAATTACACAAAACTTTCAATTACTACAGATAGAAGGGTCATCTAGTAATTATGTACTCATCCTAGGGTTATTCTTTAATTATCTAGTTCATCTGCACACACCGGGACCATCACAGTACACAGTCCATGCCTATAACACTCTTATTATAGAATCTAGTGGGTCCCACTGGTGTGATCTAAGATCAGACCTAATGTCTAAGGTCGCCCAATGATAGGCTTTACTCTTAATGGATTGGATTCACCATCAAATATCTTTACTAGGCCCCACAGGCTTAACAAATACAATTAGAATTCATAAATAAGCTTTATTGTTAACAAAATTGAAGTTCCTAGATAAGTGGCAAATGGAGACCAAGCCACATGGGACCACCACCATTCAGATCGTCCCTGAGCCTACTTCAAAACGTGGGGTCCTAATCTATTATTAACTTAGATAGTGGGTCCCACAACAGTTAACGACCTTTCAGTCTGTTTCCGTCAGTTTCACCCCTGAGACTCTTTGAGTCTGTTGGATAGTGGGACCCACTGGTCCAAACCCAAGATGTCCCACTACACCAAGGTTGCCCAAGGGTCCCACACTTGATGGATGGGGTTGATTTTCAATCGAGTGTCCAGGTGGGTCCCAAAAGGTCTGACGGCAAAAATCATAAAATTTCTGAAACAGTCGTCCCTATTTCAACATACCAACTGGATGAGGGCCCCCAAATGGGGTCCACTCTTCATGGGTCCAAGTCTACTTGGGTCGACCATGGATCCTCCTTAGGATCTATGGTCCTGATCATCTATATAGTGGGCCATGTGTGGTCCCACAACCTTCTCATGTCAATTCTAGCCATTAATGCCAGCCTCTATTTCATGTAATTTCTATACATGCACAATAGATTCTCATGATTCTGCACCCTTATCAATTTGTATCATCCACACAGACTCCTATATATAATTCCTTGACCGAAAACAAGATTCTACTCTATAGTTCAAGAGGATCACTGCATACTTATCAACACAGAGTAATTGAATCATTCTTCATTAAAAATCATTTGATTAAAACCATCTAGATAATTAGAAAGATCCATTCACCTTTGGTAAACTATTGCCGCCTTTGCAATATGTGGACGTGAATAGGACATCAATCAACCTTCCTCTCATTCTCCTAGATTGCAACCACAAGACTCTTTCTCTCAGAATTTTTATTGGATACAACAGAGATCGTTTGTTTACTTACATATATAAAGAGAAGACAGAGTCTTAATCCTTTCATGTCTTCCTAATTAGAGTTGTATAACAACTCCGTATCTTTCCTTTCTAAAACTCTTCACGTGAGGCAACTCTAATTTCATAATAAGTAACATTCTAATTCTAAATAAGTAGTACTTCTAATTTCATAATAAGAGATAAATTAAGGAACTACCTGGGCCAGACTAAGCCTGGGCCCAGTATACACCCAGGATACGCAGGATATCACAATTGGACATGTCCAAACCGTATCAAACAATTTTTTCTTAATTTATTAGGTATTGATGCTACACTTAAATGCTTTAAAAGAGCATACTTTTGATTCTTTCTTAGTTTTATCATACATTTATATCAACATTCTCATTTATGTGACACTAATTTTGTGGATATGTTGCATTTTTATTTGCTAACAGTTTACGCCATAGGTCATAGTTGGTCTAGGTGCTTGTCTGGTAAAAATTTTTCTTCAATCTTTTTGGGTATGCGCCGATCACAAAGTATTATAGAAGCAAGTTTCCACTTCAACCAGCCTATTCTTATCCTATATTTGATGTCTTCGTCCTCTTTGTGATAACTTTTGAAGCTTCAATTCTCACATTAGCTTCAGCTCGTTGCATATCTCCACTGAAGCTGCAATCTATATACTGTCTTACTACAACTTATTTTAAAGCTCTTGGATTTTAAAGCCTCTTGCCACTCTCAAATTATGTATTTACGTCATTCCTTAATTCATCTACCAACACTATATCATTTGAGAATAACATACACCAAGGTGTATCCCCTTAAATATGAGCAGTTAACTTGTCTATAATCAATATCAAGAGATAATGAGCTTAAAGTTGACTCCTTATACAAACCTATTATTAGTGGAAACTCACATGTCTCTCCATAGTTATTTATCATACTCATTATTGCTCATTGATACATGTTTTTAATGATTTCAATATAACATCTCTCCCTTTATTTAAAACCAACCAAATTAAATCACTAGATAGTAGTTGTCATGCATGCCCTAGGCTTTCTCTATATCGATGAAGACTACATGATGATTCTACCTCTTCTCTCAAGATTTTTTCATTTATTGTCTAGGTAAGAAAATAGATTTCATAATTGACTTCCCTAGCATGAAACCAAATTGATTTTTTTCTATCTTATTTTTTTTTTCTAAGTCTTCACTCCACAGTTTCACATAGTTGACTAATAAATTTAATCTCACAATAATTGGTGCCACGTTGTATATCTCCTTTGTTCTTGTAAATAGATACTACAACACTTCTCTATTTATTAGGTGTTTTCTTTGTCCTTAATAACTTATTAAAAAGCCTGGTTAACCAAATCCATTCAATTTCTCCTAAGTATTTTCAAACTTATATGGGAGTGTATATGGCCCTTAGCCATTTCCGTTTTCATTTGTGCTAATGTTTTTTTTTTTTTAGCCTACCCTCTTCTCTCATTCTTAAGCCCTCATAAAATCTTTATTTAAAGTTGGTTAAAATATTCTCTCTCTCTCTCTCTCTCTCTCTCTCTCTCTCTAATATCATCGTCATTCATTAAAATCTTTTGGTCTTATTCTTTATATATTTGATATTATCTAAATCCCTACTTTTCTTTTCTCTCTCTCTTGTAAGGTTGAAAAATCTCTCTTGTTACCAACTTATTATACAAGTCATTATATGCCTTGGACTCTGCATCACTTACCACTTTCTAAAGCTTTTTCTTTGCCTTACTATACATTTTATAATTTTCTGCATTTCTTAGTTCCTACCAAACTTTATAGCAACGTCTTCTCTCAAACAACTTCTTTAACCTCAACGTTCTACTACCAAGTTTCTTTATTATAGTGTGTTTTCCCTTTTGACTCTCCAAATACCTCAGTGACTATTTTAATATACATCTATTTTAATTCTCCATGTAGTTTCTGCCTCCTAATTCCATCCCCCACCACTCTCGGTCCCTTTATTCTTAAATGTTGTTACCCTTTTCCCTTTTAAAGTCCATGACCTTGTTTTACAACACATTTTATTTACTACCCAGTGAGAATTTTTGGCATCAAGTCTCATATATGACTGCCCCCACCAGATAAAAGGTCAGCATTGATTCTTGGGCCAAGGGCACTACCATCATTCTTTTATGCAATATAGTCCGAACTAGTCAACTAAGCATGGAATATGGTGCCTGTGATTGTCGAATATTCAACTATAATTTGCATACCTTTTTCAGATAGAAACCAAACCTAAAAGAATCTCAATGAAGGAACAGCTGCTACTGGGGAGTAACATAATGACAACAATAAGTATCATATGAATACATAGAACAACCAACATTATCATGTCTGTAATCTGCCCATCAGAAAGTAGGATCACAAAAACTACCCCTTCAAGGCCATTGGGAGTTCAAAATTGTTAAGAGATCTCAAATCGCACCATTTGCCAATGTCATTCCCAATGCTTGTACTAAAGATACAATAGATACATCTTATTTCCAAAATGGAATCTCTCCTTCATAGGCTTGTGGGTTTTGCTAAAAACTTTTTGCAGCAAATTATGGAAAGGAGCTTTGTTCATCAGTTGCTCTACTGTTCACCAGGGAGCATGGTATCCTCAGGAAGATCACAGAAGGCATTGCCCTGGAAAAAAAATAAAGATAAAAAGGGAAAACGTTAGATTGGGCACTTGATTTGGTTTCTTAATTAAAATTGAACGGGTTTTATAAGCTGATCCCAGATTGATGGGATAAAGCACTCTGATGATGATGATGGTCAATGGGTACTATGATGAATCGTGATCAATATGTACTTACCTCCCCTGTAAGATGGGCCACACATCTTTTCTCAGCAAGCAACTCAGCTTCAGTCTGGGACAGATGCATTGAGAAAGATAATTAGGACGTGTATAATATGTCAAGCAACTTTGATGACAGATTCATGCAGAAATGAACCTTTTTTATACGTTCTCGCAGAAAATCATCAAAGACTACATCATGGACTAGTTCATAATCACCATCGCCCTGAACAGTAGGAGCATTAGAAGGTGTTGTCCAGTGTGCACGAGTTGAACAAAAATCAACAAAATAAATTACAAAAAATAACCAACCCTTGATCTGCATGGCATGCTGAAAACAATATCTTCTGCTATACCATAAGGATTTCCATTGGTATAAACCTGCATTTTCAATAATAACAGTAAAAATTTGAAATAGCATTGCGAACAGGATACTTCACTGTTGATATTATGTGCAGCTTGACTTGATGACATAAGAAACAGTGATTACTGAGTGCAAGATATACATTTAGTGCTCTATGGTACAACAGCAGTATAATTAAACTATAAATGCATATCTGAAACTATCAAATATGTATAAATTTTTTCAGTTTGCTAAACTTGCCAGTAGTGCTGGTTAAGGTCTCCTCCATGGAGAAAAACTATGTTCTAGTAGCGTTTCCCCAAACTACTATACAAGCTTAACAAATTTGTGAGTTCAAACATTCCTTATTGGCATCATCATCAACATGGAAATCTTATCCCATCTACTATAGATAAATGTTGTAGTTCTATGTTTCAACTCATCCTTATATTCGATGCAAAATTTAACAAATTTGGGAGCAATTAATTCAGTAACGTGGAGTTGGAGCAGGAGAGTTTCAAGAGTGGAGTGGCAATGTAATCGTTCTCAAATGTTAGTGAAACTACGGACGCGAGCAGGATTTAGACTATGACATAGTTGGAATGGGAAGTAGTAGCATCTTTGGTAAAAGATCATTGAATTAAGGTTAGATCCACATCATCTAATCAAGATGATATCCTACTAGGATGCGTCATAACATTTTATAGGCTTAATGTCTGTGAAATTTGATTTGGTAGAGTTCGTGCCTGATATTGTATAGAGGGTCCCATATTGGATCTCTAGGATCCACTTACCTTGATTGAATGGATGATCCAGCTTATCAATCAAGAGGATTCCATGTTGAAGGCTCTAGATGGTTAAATTTATCTGAACAGAGGAGGGAGTTAAAGAATATATGATGTCTACTTAGAACCAAAAACTGAAGTTATGTAGATCCTTCTGAAGATCTATTCAAGTGTTGGCTACTAGAGAAAAACATAAATAAAAAATGGTGGGAAGATGTTTGACTGATTTAACAGAATTGGCTCTGAAATCAACAGTTGGTTTGGTATTCGGGAGAAAACATTGTAAAGCAACCCCAGGGATCTGATTAGTTTCTGGTGCAAATGGGGCAACACTGCCACGGTAAGTTTTAGGAAATCATTTAAATCTCTCGAAAGAATAATGAAATTCTATGGAATACTTCCGCAGGCTTTTTCCAAGAATTTGAAGAGCAGAAACTCCTGGTTTGGTTCCAAAAGTTGCATATCTTACAAAATTTGGGGGAAAACCAAGATAAGCTCCAATGAGACAAATATGGCAGCATGGGTCCTATTTGCTCCATGCCTTTATTTATTCCCATGGGGCATTTTCCTGGGTTTTCTTCCAAATACTTGTCAACCATTAATATGCCATATTTAACTCGCGTACTTACCCCAGAAGAAAACCAATCACCTTCAGGAGTGGGTGTAACCAGAGACCTTATGGCATCAACTATTGATACAGCAGTTGATGCAGCTGAAGATCTTCCCCATTTTTGGATGAGCACACCTCCGCGCTGCAAATCAATCCTTTTTTAGTAAATTTAAAATTACATATGATGACATTAATAATCTGATAATGAAGTAAGAGATGTTGCAGCATAAACTAAAAGGCACAATGAAGCATATGTTTTGATCATGTTATTTATTGGTAAAAGAAAAGGGGGAGAATGAAAGCATAGTTACTTTACCAGATGACTGAATGAAAAGTGTTATGGACTTTACCTTCTGAACCCTTTCAGTGAACTCTTTCTCCAACCACTCTGTGTCATTGATAACCTCCTTCGCAGGTATCCCACTGATTCTAGCATTTAAGAAGTCTGGAACCTATATAATTAAAGTCAATGAAAATGATATGAGTATCCTTCTATCCCCTAGAAACTCCTAAAAGTATTTCATTTAATATAGAAACAACTAACATTATAGATTTTTATTATATTTTGAAAATACTCAACCTGAGTAGTAGAGTGGTTTCCCCAAATGGTCGCATTTGACACTTTATCATAAAATACACCAGCTTTATGGGCAAGCTTCACAAACAATAATTTGTTAGAAAATAATAATAATGCATAAAAAAGTATCAAACATATAAAATCAACAATCAAAACATATCTAAATTGTGCTTAAATTATGTGTACCTGGCATTTCGCTCTATTCTCGTCCAACCTAGTCAATGCATGGAAGTTCTTTGCAGGAATATTTGGTGCATTTTTCAAACATATTAAAGCACTAGTCCGAAAAGGAGAAAACATTAGTAAAAACAACCATAGGATAAAGTACATAAAAAATTCAGAAGCAACATATCATGAACAAAATCATCCTCACTTTGTGTTGCATGGGTTTCCAACGACAATCACTTTAGCATTACGAGATGCAACAGTGTTGAGAGCTTTTCCCTAGATTATCGTTTAATATAAGATATCAGAAAATACTCAATAGACAACTTTAAGTTTATATGGAAATTATAATGGACCAAAAGAAGCTCACTATAACTAGCACCTGTTCGGCAAATATCTGCCCATTTATGTCTAACAAACCAGCACGTTCCATTCCAGGACCTCGAGGCTTTGCCCCTATCAGAAGAGCCCATTCAACATCTTGGAAAACCTCATAAGGATCAACACCAATACTGACCTCCCTTAACAAAGGGAACAAGGAGTCTTCCAGCTCCATTGCAACTCCTGCATATCATTTTAAAGAACATGGAGAAAGACAAATCACTAATTCTGATTGTATGAGATTCAAACTTAACACACAAGGGTGTGTAAAGAGACAGAGGGATTGCTTTCAGAAAGAAAATGCATACTAGTAATTCCTAAAACATAGTAACAAAATAAAAATGCCCTCAGTCAAAGGCTCCCAAGACGAACTAGGATTCAAGTTCATTACACTTTTGTACCATGGCAAAATTTTAAAGAGTACAAATTTGAATTCTGGGAAACTGGGAATTTTATTTGCTTTTATTTTCTTTCATTTTTTCTCTTCAAGTAGAACTCTGAGAAATTTTCTCCACCTTTTTTCCTCAATAAAAAGAAAAATATAGATGAATAATTAAAGTAACTATTCTCTGTTTTCATTTTATGTGTTCTTCGTGTCAACTTAATAAAATAATCAAGGATTCAAACATTCATTATCCCATCGTAAATTTATTTTGCCTCTCTTTTTGGATGCATCCATAATTATGCTTGGTAGCCATGCAGACTGCAGCCTCTCTTTGGTTGCACCAATGTTTCAGAGCATTGAGACATGAAGTGAGGTATTCTGATTTTCCAAATCATTAAACCAAAGCCCCAACAAGTAAGGCATGAGCTTCACGAGCATGTATCTTTTAAAATATAAATAATTATATAAAAATAAGAATATATTAATGTAGATTATAAACAGGCACAATTTAATTGTTTTAGGACTTTCAATGAGTTGACTGGTGTGACTTACATTCACCTTTTGTTTAACATCTCTTGAATACCAAAAAAAAAAGATTTTAAGTTAAAATTATAACATCCCTCCCTTTTTATTAAAAAAAAAAAAAAAAAACAGAATGTACTGATGGACTTATATTTATGTAGATTATAAACAGGCACAATTTAATTGTTTTAGGACTTTCAATGAGTTGACCTGGTGTGACTTAAATTCACCTTTTGTTTCACATCTCTTGAATACCAAAAAAAAAAAGGAAAAAAAAAAAAGAAAAAAAGATTTTAAGTTAAAATTACAACATCCCTCCCTTTTTATTAAAAAAAAAAAAGAATGTGTTAATGGAGCATATGTTCTCCGATATGGAGCAAGATTGAAGCACACATTCATTTGGGGCATGCAAAAATATGCCTGATATGGCCCCGGGCATTTTTTGGAAGCCTTGAGGCACAAGCCCCAAAAGCTAGCAAAATCATTGGGTTACGTGGTCAGGGGAATAAAGAATCATACCCTCGAGAGCTTGGAATGACTTTTCAGATCCCAGTAGTTTCAAGGCAATTGGTTGGTCTTGGCCAAAGACCTCACCAGATGCAAGCTGAAGAAGGCATTATAAGTTAGATGATTATCATTTTTAATGTATCTAGTTTCATGTGGTAACAAAAAAATATGGATTCCTTACTTTGAAAAGAAGATGGTTAGATATCATCCCAGCAGCACCTGAAACTGCAATATTAATCAAACTCTTCCATGATTTTGTCTTGTCTTCCTATCAAAATATTTAAAGAGAGAGTCAAGCAACAACAGCTCATTTAGAATAAATCAACTAGACATGTATATCTGAAATAATTCATGCCAATATTTGTAAAATTCAATTCTAGGAAAGAAGGAAATGACTTTCATTGAGATTTAGGTTTCCAAATAATATGTGGCAAAGGACCAAAATAACCAGACCACCAAAATATTGAGATTACTAAATTAACAGCACTGCCCAAGTTTCCATAAGCATTTTATTGGACTAACAAATGAATACAATAATCATAACAGTGTCCTAGTTAACAGGAGGTAGAACATAAGACCACTAGAAAAAAATAGCGAGTCCATCAGGTCAACCAATCAGGTTATAGTTGAAAACTTTGATTCAACTAATCAGGTCTTGGGTTCATGATTTGGCACAGAAAACAGTATGGACATGGATGTGAGGTGCCACTGGCATGAGTTCACGAGTTAAGATTACCATTGATAGTATGATGGACACATGGTGTTCACCAACAGAGTTTTGAGCATGGCATTTGTTCTTAATGGTGTAAGAGAGGGCAATGAAAGAGATTCTACAGGATCTGGATTCTGATGTAAAATCATGACCTTCTCTTCCAAAAAAAAATCAACCAACAATTTGGGTCACAAAAACATTTTTAATCATGGAAATGTAATATTTAGAAGACCATCATTAGGTGTGGAATACAAAATCAACTAGTGGCGGTCTTCTTTGAAAATAACAAATGCTGACAAGAATCTTAAATCCAACCATCATAAACTGACATGCCTTCAGTGAAGGATCATATTGGAACTGTATCTGTTGTGTAGCGGTGAAAGAAAGGTGTAATGTTTGTGGTTATGTCAAGTGTGAGCCAGTACATCTCAAAAGCTTAAACTGATAGGAAACGGAAGACCAATCTACTTAACACCCCCCTCGAATGGGATGCCGTTTGAATTCATAACCCACACATGCCTACCCATGCGATACGTGCCTGCCCACACAACCTAGGGGAGCAACACCTCCCTGGGGCTCGAACTTGAGACCTGGCATAGCTCTGATACACTGTCAAGTCTGACTAGTCAATACATCCCAATAGCTTACGCTGTTAGAAAGTGGAAGATCAATCTACTTAACTGTTTAGAGGGTCCAAAAAAAAAATCCATTAACCTTCATGAGAAGCCTTTTTCCAAATTTGCAGAGTGATGGTGGGGAACTGGAAAATGGTCATCCTTAGGGGATATTGCAGAAAAAATGAGAAAGCATTCTTAAAAAAACTTGGACAGAGCAGGTATCTTTCCTTCTTCTAAAGTCAAGCGAATTGTCACCCCACCAAGAGTGGAAAATTGTTTTTGGACCTCTAAAATTCATAAGATTCTAACTCTTAATCACTTTCATCGTAGAAACCAAAGTCTTCTGGGTTTATATTTTATGTCAGAATCACTAAGACACTTCTAGTTACTACTTCCATCAACGTAAAGAGATCTAGAACCACTACTTGGATTTTCTTAAGTGCTGAACTTAACTGCCAAAAGTCCATTACAAAATAACTTTCCAGAAGGATAGGAGGTTGGACTGTTGGGGTTTTTAATGGAAGCAGACTTTTGGATGCTGGTCTGTTTTAATATCATGTGGGGGATTTGAAAGCAATGATAAAAAGAGCAGTTGCAGAGAGTGTATGGACCTCCCCCCAAAATGATACATATTGGAAAAATGTATCAGTTGTCATATATCAGTGTGATTTTTATATGAGGTATATAAAATTGAAATAAAAATCCCAAAAACTAGAATTTTAGAAAAATGTCAGATTTTTCTACTTATTTTCAATAGCAACTAAACTAAGTGTATCTATGGGACCTTTTATTTTCATATAGGTCACCAACTCTTTTCCTGTTAGGAAAGAGGGTTAAAGTTTAGTAAGCCACTTTGAGAGGTCCTTCTCCCAACTGTAAATTTATATTTTCTAATCCATTTTCCATCATGAATAAAAAAAAAAAAAGGAACTCCTGAAATTAAGCATAAGCATAATTATAAAATGTTTAAATGAAGCCAACCAATAATCGTCAATTAGGTATTAGGTCCGAAGCAATACAAATGCAAGCGATTCATGTTTTTCTGTTCTTACAAAATCAATTGACAAACTCAAACTTCTCTTAATTTAACTTAATCTACTGACAGCGTGTCAACATGATCTCTTATCCATTTTATGGTAGAAGGGGAGGTCAGTGTTTAAAAGTTATTACAGATTGTAACATAATTTCTCAACTGCTCGCCATATCAAAAACAATAGTAGGTTGTGCCATGAATGGTGAATATCCCCTGGCTCTTTATTTCTAATTCGGAACACTGGCTTAACAAAATTAAATGAATTTCATGAGACCCATGAGAGCCTATCAATAGAGTAAACAATAGTCAATGCAGATGAGAAAGGAAATATTCAGAAGCAAAGGTAAAAAATAAATGGAAATAAAAATGAAGGACTTTTTTTGGAATCCATCATACACAAACCGGGTATTTCTTAAAACATCTCATTCGAGAATCAGATAAGATTTTTGCAACTACTAAAACATGAGTAGAATGATCTTTATTTAGTTATTTTCCACCATCATCAGATGAATTGATCTATTGTCATTTGCCAAATGCACTGCCCATGAGTTAATGAATTTGTGATTTGGGCAGGAGTCAGAATCATCATGCATAAAACATTCATGATAATTATATAAACCCAAAAAGGTCTACATGCCAAACAAGCATCCAGTGGGTCCCACTTCAGATGCACCATGACCCAACAGCTGCATCCACCATCTTATTATTGATGCTTAATCAGTAAGCTGGAAAAAGAAAACCCAGAAAAAAAAAGAAAAAAAAAAAAAGCAACCCACATCAGAAACATGCAAACATTCAACCCACAGTTATCCAGAGTGACCCATCCACATTACTGCAATTTGTTCAACCCAAAATCAAACATCAACTAACCTCTCACTACACAATTCAACAGTGAAATTCAACATTTCATATAAGAAAAAAAGAAGTTAAAAGAGATGGGTTTACAGCTTTGAGGTCATAGGTGACGCAGAACACGCCAAAGCAATCAGACTTCTTCACAGCTATGCCCTGAGTCGGCGGCGGCGCCGCGACAGGCGCCTGCACCTGACTACAATCAAAACCAAAGACACAATAAGAAGCAAAAGCTAATAAATAAATAAATAAATAAACAAAAGGGTATAATTAGTTGGGAGAGAAGATTGGTTACTTGGGTGCAACAGAGCAGAAGACTTTCGCATGTGTGAATCTCTGAGGCCGCTGTCGCAAGACGCGAAGGCGGTAATTGTAAAGATGGTTTGTGGGTCTGGAAGAGAATTGGGAGGGAAGAAGAGGATTTCTTGTGGAGGGAGAGAATTCGGCTATTGCCATTGGAAGAAGAAGATAGAATTTGGAGGGTCAGAAGAAGAAGAAGAAAAAAGTGAATAAGAGGAAGAGGTGAATAAGGAAAAGCAGAGGACTTTTGGAGGGAGAAGGAGAAGAAGTGGAGAGTTTACATATATAGTTTGGATCTTTTGAAGTAAAATTATAGGGCCACAATATGGACACCTGTACAGACTAAAGACAGCATCATCCAAACTCTATCTCCATCAATGGTTCATATGTTCAGTTCCTAGATATCCAAGAACACTGTGTCAACTTGGAGCTTGTTTTTCCACAAAAATTACAAGTTGGCATGGAATATGTTGAGTTCGACGTCCGAGTAAACGTCCACCTTCGCTGCTCAATGGTTATAATTATGGCCGAGCCACACCACACCACAAAATTATTATGGTAAGGTTTTCTATCACCGATTGATTTTAAAATAAATGGATATAAAATCCTACAAGTAGTATGAGAGTGTGTTAAATTAAATGTTCGAGTTTCGGAATACGTATTTTACGAATTTGCAACAGAAGTCTCTGGGCGGTCTTAATCATGGTCCTACGTAATATATTTGGATTTAAGGATGTCAATGGGCCTAGGCCAGATCTGGGTCGGTTTAGTCAGCCTTAGACATGCATTTTGGGTCTAAAAGATTCTACTGAGATCAATATTGTTTAGAGTCTGAACTCTCAAGTCTACTGTGCTAGACTGAAGCATAAAGGTTAAGAGTCCAGTAGACACTTGTCTTGGACCACCGTCCACTTATATTTTACAAGTGTATCTGTATTATTGATTTTAATGAGTGGATGGACTGTTCCTCAGAACCCTCAATTGATCATGAAATTAAGCTGGAGATAAAGTTACTTTGGGCAGTTTTATGCACTTGTTTTCTCCACATTGAAAGTCTGCCCCCAAGTTCTGCCTGTTAACAGCTAGCCTTATTTGGATTGAATAAATCCATCTACATGCAAGATATTGAATATATTGTAGTATAGGGAACCAAATCCGTATGTATATGGATCGGGAGAAATGTACTCCATTTTGTTATTACAAATAGATTTCAACCTGATCCAGCCCTTGTAAACTGCACGTCCATAACTGTGAAGTTTTTTGAGGATGGAACTGAACTGTCTACCTGGCTACAATAGGAGAGTTGCTAGACTTACCACCATGGGCCTTTGGATTGTCAACCTACCATATCATACCTAGGGTTGTAAATGGGTATCCGATTCTCCGATTACCCGGAAGCTCTGACTTTCAAAAAATCGGGTCTGTAACCTATTTTAGATTCCCATTCATAAATGGGTCTGGATCTGGAACCCAACTTAAACATGTCCGGTTCCAGGGCCATATAGGTTCCGACCTTTAGACTCGGGAGCCAGCATATGAGTATTTAATATTCCAAATAGCACCTAAAAATTTTGGACATTGGTATGTATAATAGCGGAGGTGGTAGACTTGATGCACTGTCATAAGTTGAATGATATGCTCATTTTAAGAAAAAAAATGAATAAATTAAGAGAAATTAAAATCGATTTTGGAACTAGATTCCAATCCTCTAAGTGGACCTAGTTCTGAAACTGAATTCGAAATTTTCTATCGAAACTGGGTCTAGAACCAACAAAACAGCCGGAACTGTTCCGTTTGCAACCATAATCATGTGGCCTTCACAGGTATTGGCTCTGGCCCAGATTTCAGGTGATACAATGGGTATTAATTGGGCTTAGGTCCAATTGTATCAAATAGGCCAGGCCAGGATCTAAATTGAAGTCCTGGGCTTAATACAAACTGGCAAATTTCAGTATGGAATGGATTGGGTCCTACATGTATTTTTCCAAACCATGTTTGGACAGTTCTTGGACTGGAATTCTTATAGGAACAAATTCATCCATGAGGTAGCTCACGTGGCTGTTCATAGAATGGGTCCGGCAGAAAATGTCTAAAGGTAGCCCGTTTAGTTATTGGACCTAAGATTCAGATCTATACCATTTCCATATGTACAACAGTTAGAAATACGAGGGGCCAAGCCCATTCACAAATAATAAATCCTTTCGTCCTCAGTTGTGTTATTTGACTAGACCATCAAGTGAAAAACCCAGGCCTGATCACTGTTCTATCCAGCCAGAAGATAAGTTTCTTGACCTCAACCAATGGGCCTATGAACAATGCCCCCATCTGTGGGCGGTAACTGAATATCCATAGATTTCAATGGGCATGCAAATATGTGAGGAACCAATGATCAGGCCCCAAAAAAGAAAGGTCATGCAAAATGATCATGCAAATTTTTTTACTTTTTTTATTCATGTGGTGGAAATTTGGGTCCTAATCTGGGTCTAACATGTTGATTAATTTTTGAATAGTTTCAGATTCTGATGGATATCGATACATGTTCAGGGCCCAGTAACTGGATAGAGAGAGACTGAATTCAACCATAAGGTCTCTCTATTTAAGCCATATGGACTTGGGTAACCATTGATCCAAGTGGAACCCAACCCATTCCAAGTTTTGTCATAAGAATGTACAGTTGGTCCTTTCTATTTAAGGGGGCAAATTTCACCTTGGGGACTCTCAGCTGTGACGTAGAAATTTTGGTTGGCGCTTTTAATTGAAAGGGGTTTTGATTTATGGACCACGTGGATTGAAAATCCCGAACCATTCATATGTGAGATTCCTGTAGGGTGAAAAACAGGTTATTTAAGGTATATAACCTGGATGAGATCGATGATTAAAACAGAAAAAACAAGAACTTCAGCAATCAAGAATCTCTTAATGGAAGGATATTGCTGTCCAGCTAAGCTGATTTTCAGATAAGATGCTCCTTTATCTTAATGTTTATCATGTCCACTCTAGGATATTTAAGAAAACTTATACATGACATCGAACATATATAGGACATGGGGACAATTACCTGCTTCAAGGAGGGCCAGCACCCATTAATACTGGCCAGGGTGATCTATTTACCAGCTGCACATACTGGTGTGAATGGATTGATAAGGGCCAAGCCGATAGAAATTAATGAAATTCCTCCACTATGTCTCAATATAAGTTCCTTCACCACTTTTTTATTTTTTGCAATTCCTATGAGCCCCAAACTATTAATTCAAATTGTTTAAATTTTTTAGTGACCCATTAAACCTTAGAATATTTAGTTTCATATCTTAAACAATTATAGATTTTAAAATATACGAAGATTTTACTTATGTAATTTAAATAGTTTAATATTTACTTATGTGAAGATGGTATTACTTCCAAACAAATACGATATTATGTCTCACACGTGTAAATATTATATACATAAAACCCACTAGTGAAAACTTTTTATATTTGCAAATCCCATTTTGATATCCATGTGTAAAAGACAACCACTCATCAGTACATATCCAAGAAGTTTGGATCCTCATATCTATAAAGAAGAAGAATTTTCATGCTTGTTACCTTGCAAGTTACAATCTTTGAGCATCCAAAGAAGCTAGTCTTTTCTATACAGACCGTAGTCTTAAGTCAACTGAGCTACCCCTCGGGAGTTAAAAAAAGGTAGTGAAGGGAAACAAATATATGCTAATTTACTGAATGGTGCATCTCCATCTATGCTAGAAATGATACAAGAGCACTGAAAAACAGTCCTCGTCATTCGTCACTACTTGAAGTTCTTGCCTTCATAGGTCTGACCGTACTGCCACTCACGTGGAGTGATGTGCCATGAAGTGGAAGTCCTCTTGTCACTTGTGACGACCCTGAAGCTTAGAGACTGACCCACCAAGTCCTCATCAGTCTGCCAATTTTGACCCCAGTTTCGGGTCATGGTAGTCCACCCCAACTTGTTGCCTTTGATTTTGACAGTCATGATGTCCCCAGGACCAGCAACATTCCATATCAGTACCAGGGTGAAGTAACGGTGGCCGCTGATGGTGAACCTTATGCCTCCTTCCTTCTTACAAGGGACCCTGCAACACCACCCCCACCAGTGCAGTGCAGTCCAGTGCACAAATATCATATCATTATGGGAAGATTGTCCATCCAATAAATATTGTCATGACAATTTCAAATTTAGATCTTAGAACTTTGCAAACAAGATTGACTTAGCCATAAAAATCAAAACTCTATTTGAAGATAGCTTTTATGTCCTGTTCGTTTGCATCAAAATACAAGATTGAATAGATAGGGCGGTTAAAAATGAGTATCAAACTTGAATTGCAAAAAAGGAGCATTAAATAATATTATATTGATTCTAATTCAATAAAAAGAAAATGTTATTGATGTTTATCTTTGGGAATTCATCTTTAATCTTTATTTCAACCACTATATATATTCAATTCCTATGTATTATAATGCAGACAAATAGGCCCTTAATCTTAATTAATCTAATTTATTTGCATGGAATTGAGTTTCTAAGAATTTGAAGGGATGCATATTTAGAAATGACTAAAATTGAAGAGACAATTATCATCAAATAAACTCCTGTTTAATAGAAAATAAAGTAAGGAGGGATGAAAAACGAATACCAAGATGATCACCACCATATATCCTTCAGTACCCATCTTTAATAATCCTCTATTATAACCAATTTTACCTTCTTGAAATTTTAGGAATGCAATTCCATGCAAACGAATGAGCCCTTATCGTTCTTTCTTTGACTCGATTCAACCAGAGTCTTGGCTGAGGGCGGGGCCAAAACTCATCAAAGATTGAGTTTGTCACCGAGTCCGAGTCATCTCTTTTTCTACTCAGCCGAGTTTGACCGAGTCGCGCCAAGTTTTAGAGCTATGATCATCATAATTAAGAGAAACAAATGGCAGCAAATTAGAAAGAAATAAAGAATGAATTGTTGATGCTAATCCAAACCTGCGGTAGGTGACCGGAACAGCGCCGGCTTTCAAGTCGGCAACCTGAAGAAAGATGGGCTGAGAGAGATCGAAGTGGTGTTTGGGTGGACTGCACCACCCTTCATTACCACTGGAAGGGCAGGAGTTGGTAGCAGTGACAAAGATAGAAGGGTGGCTGGGCTTGCACAATGCCTTGTCGTCGGTGCACTTGATCTCGAAACAGGCCCCACACGCCGTCCCATTGTTGAACAGGGCCGGGCTCAACGCGGCCGTCTGCACACCGTAACTTCCCTTCTGCTGATCTCCATATCCACATGCTCCGTCTACAATCACTTTCACTCAGTCAAAAATACATAAACATGTACTTAGAGCTGCTGCTCAGCTAGATAGGCCTTGTCCCACTATAGGTGGATTTGGGCCTTGGGATGAAAAAAGGTCCCCAAATAACCCAAGTTACAGATATGTGTTCAATATATGTAGGCGTGTAGCCACTTTTAATTTGGGAAATGGTTCAGGTCCACTACACATGGAACCCAACTAAAATTCAGGTCCCAATTTGGGCCCATCAACTTCATAGGCAAGAATCCATATACTTGATATCACACCCATATTTAATATGCTTTTAGATGTATTAATTACATGCAGATATATAATATAGCATATAAATAGTTGGGATTCATGGATCCAGATCTTTATTCGAGTTCAAGTCCACCTTCAAGGTCTTTTTTTTTTTTTTTCCTTTTTTTTAATGGTTTTGGCCATTATGGGAGCTCTGGCTAGCGTGGGCCGGGTTCGGGTCTGGGCCGATATAATGTAGGCCTACCAGTTTTCCTCATAATTTGGCCTATTTTCAGTTCGAACCTGGATCATCATTCATCAAGTCATGGGTCACATATGTGCATTCCTCACAGACTTAGCCCGGTTTTGATTGAGTAACAAAGTCAAGCCAAAATTAAAACATGTGTGTTCCCCGCATATGATTAGGGACATGGGTGTGTGAGTAAGAGTGCAGGAGTTCAAATTCCTAAGGGCCTGTTTGGATAGCCAAAAAATGGAGTAGAGTGAAGTTAAATGGGCCCTAACAGTATAAAATCCCAATTCTACCTTGTTTGGATGAGTCTGGTCCAATAGATGAAGTAATATTGTGAAACCACATGTACTCCATTTCACTTCAACTCAAAATACTTCAATTTTCTTGAACAAAAGTTGATTCTACTACAACCCTTATTAACTTTAAAATAAGCATCCAAATGGAGTGAAGTGAATACTTCTCTTCACTCCACGCCACATGTGAAATCCAATTCATTTAGCTCCATTCCTCATTTATCCAAACAGGGCCCTAAGGTAGCAAAAAAATAAAGAATAATACATATATATTTTAAAAAAATATTATATTACCATTTTTCCTTGAGTGTTGACAGGGGAGCAAATTTACCTTTTATCAAAATTGGAATTCGGGTTGGGCTTGGCCTGGTTGTGCCAAGGATTTTCAAGCCTACATTAGGTTCAGATTAATTTAGCTTCACTTGCAAAAATTTGATCTAATTTCCCTTTGAAAAACGTGTGAAATAAAAAAAATGAGGGGCAGAGTTAAGCCGATTCTACCCAAACTGTATTTGGGTTAGGATTTATTTGCAACTTCGGTTGTGCTTGCTTCCGGATCTGTTTTGGGTTTGGGTTTGGCAGCATACAATAGTCTGGCTTGGCTGGGTTGAGCCCAATACCCAATCCGCCCACCTAAGGTCCAAACTTAGTTGTGACCAAGTCTTCACCTAGTCAAGCCCTAATCAACCAAAGTGTTAACCGAGTCAAATTGAGTCAAGTACTAAAAGAAAACATGACTTTTAGCAGCGGATTATGTTTGATTTGGCAGTGGTTTTTCTGCCACTAAAAGTCCTATTTTGCTATTGAAGGTTTTTTTTTTCTGCCGCTATTTCCACCAAAATCTCTTAGAAGGTATATGTTTGAAGCTAATATGACACATTTTTGGGTGGAAAAAAATAATTTGCAGCAAAAAATGACTTTTAGCAGAGAGAAAAAAAAAAACCCTAAATCCAATCTCGTCCGCCACTAAAAATTAATCCGATTTCTTGTAATATGATTACATTTTTCACCACCCTCCTTTCTGCGACAAATCCAATTCGACTCAGCCGAGTCTGTCTGAGTTCTCAAACAATGGGCCAAACACTTCTGTTAGCAAAACCAAATCCATGTCAATTCTCCCCATTCAACCAAATCAACATAGTTAATCCTAGTCCTATACATATATATATCATCATTTCTCAACTTACTCATGGTCCCTGAGGCATCAGGCCCACCATAAAATGTAGCATGGGCCGGCTTCCATTCTCCAGGCCCAAACTTGGCACGATGGCCGTTCTTGATCTTATGGACAGAATCCCGCCGCAGACTAGTGGCCCATCCATGATGATGTGCAGTAGCATCTGCATGAGAAAACAGCAACAGCAGCAACAAGGATGATATCAAAACAAGCGCCAATGTGGACGACATTGCTTAAGCTTAGCTTTTAGAAAAAGATTGGTAATTAATGGCTTTCTTCTTTATTTATAGTGTTTGTAGATAGCTAGATTTTGGGTTGTGGTTGGTGGTTTGTTATAAAACTCTTTTTCTGGAGTAACAACGTTTGGAGGAGAGTGAATTTGGGATTTGTGTCTAATATGCTTTTGGTGGTTGCCTTCTTCCAGATCAAATGTGGAGGAATGCATCCTTGCGGTCCATTTACTAGCTAGGCATGAAAATGGATTGGATCCATAGTGTATATTGACCCAAACCCAGAGTTTCAATTGAATACCTTGATGGACTGGGATCCAGACTCGAATGGAGACCCAATATTGATTTATGAAATGTAGTTCACATACATAAGAATGTGATGGTGCCTATATTTGGGTTTGCAATTAGGGGTGCTAAAACTCAAGCCGCCACTCAGGTTTTTAGCTGCATAATCCAACTCATAGCCTGTAGGTTAGGATGTACGACCCACACTTACGGTGTTTGAATGGGTCAGATCTACAGACACTCAGTCCAACCCAGCCCATTTTATCAACTTGGGCAGCCCTTCCACACATTTTCATACAGTATGTAAATTTTCAAATTTGAATGCTAAGAGAAGCTAAGGGCCCTCCGTCGTATGTGAAAAGCCAATGCATTGCTAATAAACTTCTGATAGGTCAGTGGCAAACCCCATTCTCACAGTACCGACCAAGGATGACTCCTAATTCTCATGTTGAAAGTACTTCTGAGACCAATAATCCAATCTATCAAGAAGAAAGAGGGAAAAAGAATCATATAATTAATCTTAACTATTTTATATTCTTTTCACAATTAACCAGGCTAAATAAACTACTTTTTAAAAACATCATGTCTTTATCTTTATTGTGAAATTTGAATGCCATATGAGACGTAAAATGTGCTCTATGGTCAAGAACTTTAGAGGAGTTAAGAGGTTTAGGGCTCTTGAAGACTTCTTTGTTTGCAAACGAAATTGAATTCCTAAGAAATCATGCTAATTTGAGTTGCTGTAAAAGAATATCAAAGAGGTGAGAGGTAAATGATATATAGTGAAGATGCATATAGAACCTTGGCTTTTCTAAAGTTTGATTTGTTATGGTGCCATCTCCCCTTAATTTATTTTTCATTAAAGGGAAGATTTGGTTATGATTTATTTATAGATCTTCATCTTTGTAAGTTAAATTGTAGCCACTTTGAGTAATAACGTTCTTAGAATCCTTTGCTCAATTCCATCCAAACAAAGGGGCTCTAGAAACTTTCAAATACCAATTCAAGGTGCTTCAAATGCCATTTTATTCATAGGAAGAAATGTGAATTCCAGGCCTAAAATCTGCTACCAAATCTCAGATATAGACATTGACTCTAGGGGCCATCTAAAACATGGGCCTCACTCGCACTGATGTGCAGATAGAAGTCTACCAAGAGTGACAATTGAGCACAGGATAGGCCTCAACAGTTATGATCTTGAAAAAATAGAGAAGAAGAATCCTATCCGTTAAAGCTCAATGCAGCAAACATAATGATCTACAGCCATTAGTGAGATCATGGAAAAGACCTAACTTTGTCTGGCATGGCACATGTTATCCAGAACCCTTGCACGCAACTGGCAACTCGGACAAGGAAAATATTGAAATAATGAAATGAAAGCTACCTCAAGCGCGCTGGCTGCAGTGGCCAAGGCATCTATATTTGATGTTTGTATCCAAAGTTCCAAACTCAGATTCTTGTATCCCCTTTGTTTTGTTTTTAAATGAACTTCTGCTTTCCATCAAAACGTATTGTCTCCTAATTGTCCAATATTTTACTCCATAGTTTATAGCGGATTCAATTGTTGTCTTGTAAAAATTTTCCTTTAATATTCTATTTCTTAATCCACTCAACCATGTGATTTGAAAAAAAAAAAAAAAAAGGTTTAGTCCACACTCATTGAGTAGAGATATATAGATGATGAAATGAATAAACTTTGATTAGTTATTAATTCAAGGATGAGATTGTATCCGTAAATAACTCATCGACCGTACAATATAAAATTAGTTATGGGTTTAGAACTTGAACCCATTTTAAATTTGGGTCCAAGACCAAGTCCATAGTATCTCTCCCAACAAAATTCTAGTTCCCATTTGAATCCATGGGATACATACCTGAATACCCAAATATGAAATTATTTTTATGGTTATAAGGCTACTTTCAGGTAACTAGGATCTCAAACACATATTTAGTATGTATGTATATATATATATATATATATATATATATATATATATATATATTGAAGAAGGGTCATGCTCTCCTAAATACATTTCTTATATTGGTTTGAGTGAGACAAAACTCTAATTAAGTCCCTTGTCGGTTCCACCTGGATGCACTCCAATAACAGGGGGTCATCTTAATCATATTATTGCAACCATTGATGCATGTGTTTTGAAGTTTAATGGTTTATTGACTTACACTTTTGTACGTCAAATGAAATTCTACGGTGAGCATAATTCATATTAAAGTCAATTTAGAGTGGGTGCCAATTCATGAGCCCTAGTGAGTGTGAAGGGTTGGATTGGTCATGAAAGGTCCATGTGGTGGCACAAAAGTTGTCACTCGTGGGAGATCTTTCAGGTGGGGTTTTCTTTAAAAAATATGGCTTGTAAATAATTTTTCTTTTTTTTTCCAAACCACCTAAAGGGGATCATTCTGAAATTAACAATTCAATTATTACTTTCGCCAAACCCCACATCTACATATTATTATTTATTAAAGCGAAAGGCTTTCAATTCTATTTTGACTTGATTGGTTTATTGCATCACAAGTAGTCTCTCTCTTCATCTCTGTATATGTGCTGCAAATGTCATCTTCTTCCTACTCTCCATGCTTAGTAGCACAGGGGCATCATTGTTAGTAATACACATTATCAATAACAAGATTTGTAGAGGAGTTAAGATATTTAGGGCTTTAGAACATATTTGCTTGCATAAAACAAATTTCTTAGAATTCACTTAAAATTAGATTGCAACCAAAAATACTATTAAAGAGACAAAGAATGAGGAGCGAATCATAAAACGCGAAACGTTGATGAGAAGTATCCTCTGAGTGGAAGGAGTAGAACTCCATAGCATCTATTAAAAGTTGGAGTTGCTAAAAAATGAATGCTCTATCAATGACTGGGTTCCTCAAGTTTTATCCGAGTAGAAGTAGGTCCTATCGTAAGATTCAACATACAATATTATATATTATTGATCATATTCATTAATCATGATATTAATTGTATGCTCAATCTTACAGCAAAATCAGCTCCTGTTAGAGTAGAAGTTTGAGCTACTAGAGTTTTTTATTTGGTAGGCCACACCATGGAGTTCAACTCCTTCCACTCAAAGGAAGTCGGACTTGATGTAGGCGGAACTTTGACCTTGGATTTGATTTGTTAGGGTGATAAGGCCATAAGGGTATTTATTTGTCTTCTCCCCTTAATTCATGTTTTATTATAGAGATTGTGCTTTGTATTCTAAAATTTTAACCTCACCATCATGAAGGGGATGTAGGTCAAATGGTAGAGCACTTGCTTTGCATGCGAAATTCTCTCTCTATCGAGAAAAATCAGTAAACTGTTTTTGTTTTTAATTTTCAATGAAAAATGTGTCGCACAAAAAACAAAACAATGTGCTATAGAAAAAAAATAAGAAAACCAAAATAATTCTGCCCTCATATTATTTCTTAGAATTCCTAGCGATTCAATTCCATTCAAATAAAAAGGCAGAGTTTAAATCAAGGTGCTTCAAATGCCAAAGTCTCCCGTTTGGGAATTTACTCTTAAAGTGAATGTGGAGTAAAGTCTCCATATGCTAGATAAGAAAAGACCAGGGGGTCATATTAAAAGTACACAAATTCAAATCTCTTCTTACCTTTTAAAAAATTCCCTCTCTATCAAGAAAAATCAGTAAACTTATTTTGCTTTTAATTTTCAATGAAGAATGTGTCGCGCAAACAACAAAACAATGTGCTATAGGAAAAATAAGAAAACCAAAATAATTCCGCCCTCATGTTATTTCTTAGAATTCCCAGCGATTCAATTCCATTCAACTAAAACAGAAGAGTTTAAATCAAGGTGCTTCAAATGCCAGATTCTCCCGTTTGGGAATTTACTCTTAAAGTGAATGTGGAGTAAAGTCTCCATTTGCTAGATAAGAAAAGACTAGGAGGTCACATCAAAAGTACACAAATTTAAAATCTCTTTTATCTTCTAAAAAATTCCCTCTCTATCGAGAAAAATCAGTAAACTTTTTTTGTTTTTAATTTTCAATGAAAAATGTGTCGCACAAATAACAAAACAATGTGCTATAGGAAAAATAAATAAAAAAAACAAAATAATTCCGCCCTCATGTTATTTCTTAGAATTCTCAGCGATTCCATTCCATTCAAATAAAAAGGCAGAGTTTAAATCAAGGTGCTTCAAATGCCAAATTCTCCCATTTGGGAATTTACTTTTAAAGTGAATGTGGAGAAAAGTCTCCATTAGCTAGATAAGAAAAAACTATGGAGTCATATCAAAAGTCCACAAATTCAAAATCTCTTTTTACATTTAAAATAAAAAATAGAAAGATTTCCTATCACACTACTAAAGAAATTTTTTTATCATAACCCACTTATATTTTTTTCTCACTTGATTTGATGCTTCGCCTCATAGAACTCACCTCATTTTACATGTAAGGGAAAGTGTGACACTCCAACCTAAATCTGGCCCAAATTTCAGATGTGGACATCCACCCTGGGGCTTATCTTATATCTAAAAGATAGACTTCACTTGCACTGTAGCACAGATAGAACTGAACCATGAAAATGATAATTTAACACAGGGTAAATATCAACAATTATGATCTTGATGAAAAATAATACAAACAATCCAAGCCGTCTAGGCTCAAGGCGCCACAAATTGTGGCCCACTGCCAAGGGTTAGATCATTCGAAAAGAGCTAATCTTGTGGGTATGGCACATGTCATCCAGAACAGTACTTCCAGACACCTGACAACTCAAATTAACAAGAAAGGGTGCTAGCCAAGGGATTCTAGATCTCATGTTTGTATCCAAAATTCCAAGCATATGCAGAGTCCGATGAGATTGATCATCAAGATGTGGTAAACAATGAGAATATTTTCTAGATAAGCCTATCCACTAGAACATATCATTTGAAAAAGAAAAAATAAAAAAGTAAATGAGAAGAGATAAATCTTATAGGTCCAGAGAGAGGGGGAGATTTAGACTAGGGGTTTTGAAATATTAGTACTCCTTAAATCTAATTTTTTCAATTTTGTGACCCAAATTAAGATAACATTACCCCCATATCCCATGATATCATGGGATAGTCAATAACATGGGATTTATCAATTTCTATGACATACACTGTCCCATAATATCATGGAATCCAAGGAATAATTGTTTAAAAAATGTCAAGCGATGGTGATATTAGCTGAATTTTGGTCATGAAATTGGAATATCCGAGTTTAAGGAGTAATATGTCAAAACTCTAAAAAATTATTGACTTGAGTCAAATGACTCTGGTGACATTAGATAAATTTTAGTCATGAAATTGAAAAAAAAATGAATTTAAGGAGAATTAATATGTCAAAATCCCTTTAAACTAAACCAGAACCATCCCATTTTCATGCCCAATCTAAGTGAACTCGATCCATTAGATAAAAGGTCAGGATCTTATCTCATGACCAACATATACATTAATTGAAATTGGTATTGCCCTAGTTCCACTCCACCTTATGTGCAATGGAGCTCAAATAAGACATGGAAAATAAATCCACCACATCCACTTTTTTTTTTTTTTTTTTTTTTTTGCTATCGGAGGGTTCCCAACCCTTTGGATTGGACTAATCCCTTCGGGCCCAGAGGGAAGCCAGGTAAAATCCCCTGTAGCCCTAGTGTGGTAGCGGAGTTTCGAACCCACAACCTCCGGGGACAAACCGTGGTCCTAGGCCAACTAAGCTACCCCTTGGGGTTACCACATCCACTTGCTCTACTAGATTCAAATAGGCATCAGAAAAAAAAAAGACCCATAACACGTTTCCTCTCGTATGATACCAGAGACACACAATGCAAAATCACTAACCTTGTCTACCTAATAACTTGATTTAAAAAAACTACATAGATTCAAGTGTGCATAGGATGAAAATTCCTACTCCTAAGTATTATATATAGATAAGAAAGAAGTTATAAAAAAAGGAAAAAGAACACATAATTAATCTGCTACAAATGAGTTCCTGTTCCAGCCCATTTCTGAAGCTTCCTCTCCAACACATCTACATCATACTCCAATGGCACTCTCACCTGAAAAAAAAAAAACGTTCATAAAAAACAATCAGCAAATCTTCATTCATCAAATGCAAAGTTCCACAGAAATAGCAACCCCACATCACAATCACCTGAAGAGTATGAGAGACCTTGGTCTCCGTTCTATACTGGTTCTCAAAGATAATATTGAGCTTCTCTTCCTCCAACAAACGGAAGAGAGACGACGACAATGCAACATCTTTGAGGACGACAGTGCTGATTAGCAGTGAGTTGTCCATTCTCTTTATCTTTATCGAAGGCACAAATGCTTTCTCAGTCTCATCAACTTCGTCACCATCCTCGTCATTGTCATTCACGTAAAAACGCTCACACACGACATCATCATCATCTTCTTCTTCTCCTTCTGCTTCTTTCTCTTCTCTGTTGTTATCTGCACGTTTGTCCTCATCAAAGTCCCCACGAGGGATTTCATACCGTGGGGGCTCGTACTCGGTCGCCATCTCAGTACTCCCTACAAAACTTGTAAACTGTTTTGAAAGTTGAACCCACAAATTAGTATATGGGGTTGATGGGTTTAGAGTAAATAATCTAATCTGATGATGGGTAGTTGTTGAAAGACTTACCTGTAGAGGTTGTGGTGGGAGTAAAGAACGTAGCTTTGAGTAGAGAAAGTACTGTCTCAACCTGCGTATTAGAATATCTCTGGGTCTGTTTTTGCGAGCCATGGAAAGAGAGATGGCACTGAGGTCTGGCTTTGGGGTGGACATGAAGTGGGTCTTCTTCATCTTCTGATCTTCTGATTGCTTTGGAAATGGAGTGGGTTGGTTTGTTGAAGAAGGTGGTGTGGTTAGATGGGTGTGTTTTATAAATGTAGGGTGGGTGAGTGTATGTGAGGGTGAGAAGGGTAGGAAGGTAAAAGGCAACCCCACGAGGATCTCGAGGGGCTCCAATCCGAGAGCCAATCTTAGGTGTTTTTAGAAGCCTTGTTATTGGGAGTCGATCGACGCGTTGTCGGGGTGTGTTCTAGAAGGGATAGGTTTCTTTTCTCTTTTTTGTTTTTGTGGCTCTTGGGAGTGGCTAATGGGCGTGGGATAGCCAAGGTGGGAACATCTGTGTGTCCGTGCTATTCATGAGTGTGTTTATAATTTGTACAGTTCAAAGTAAATTTTTTTTTTTTTTATGTTTTGGAAATTTTAATCCAATAAGCATGTGATTAATAAATAGATCAAAACCATGTGATTTCATTATTCGCATGGTCAATCTTTGGGCTCGAGTCAAAACTATTAAAGTAAAATTTGAAAATATCTCGTAGAATTTTCTTTTGAGGGTTGGATGGAGATTGTGACAAGCTTTGAGATTTCAATTCTGGGGCACGTTTGGTCAAGGACAGTGGCGGATCCAGGATTCAAAATCACTGGGGGCACGATTAAGTAGTAGGGGGTTGCCCCCGGAAATTTTTTTTGGGTTATTTATATGATTGCAAATGATTTTTTCTTCTTTTTTTCTTTCATGCTTGAGAAAAAACAATACAAAAAAAAAAATAGTGGACATTTTACATACACTATCAGTAACTAATACACAGAAATGTGCATTCAAAGACAGATAGTTTGTAGACTTCCACTGCATTGCAAATCATGCCTAGCAAGGACAAATAGTGTGCAGATTTACCCCAAACCTTTTATATGGAACAAATATAATATAATAATTTCAAGCAATAAAACAAGACATATTTATTTATCACAATTGTTCTCTACGAGTTTTCATTGGGGGGCCTGGTTCAATGTCACTAGGGGCCTAATTGATTTTGGCCTAACTTAGTATACATTTTTTTTTTCCCAAAAAGTCACTGGGGGCCTAACTTAGTATACATTTTTTTTCCCAAAAAGTCATTGGGGGCCTAACTTAGGGCTTGTTTGGCATCTCTGCTCTTTTATCTATAAATTCATCTAAAATAGAGCCATTAAAAAAAGAGCCATAAAAAAAAGAGGCTAGGATAAAAAAAAACGCATTTGGTAACGCATGAATCTATTTTAAATACCTTGCCTTTATATTTTAAGATCCAAAAGCTCTATTTCTCATCTGTCCACTTTTGGAGCATTTGGATTTTAGAGGATTTGCCTCTAAATGTCTAAAGCGAACAGAGCCTAAAATCTTGTGCCAAACGCTCTAATTGTTCAAACCTCTATCTGATTTAGACATTTAGAGAAATAGAGGCATGAAATAGAGATGCCAAACATGGGCTTAGTATACATATGTTTTTTTTTCCCAAAAAGTCACTGGGGCCCAGGCCCCCAGTGACAAAGAGACAAAGAGCTGCATCCGCCTCTGGTCAAGGATGAGGTGCGGAATTCTTGAAGAATCTAACAATTTTAGAATTCTTTACTGCCTCTAAAATGATGATTCCTCTATATAGATAAGGATTTTACATTGATATCGACGTGTGTATTAATGTATAAAAAAAATGAGGATTTTGGATGGCCCAAATCTTAGGTTTGATTCGTAAAAATACTTCTAGGGTGAAGTGAAGCAAAGTGAAAATTGAAGAGAGAATAAAATATTAGGGGGTCTAATCATAGTATGATGAGATTTTAGTTTTAGTGGCTTGATAAATATTTTACTTTTAGGGTAAAAAGTACATAAAATTTTGTCCTTTAGTGGCATTAGAACGGGTTTTTTTTTTTTTTACTATTTTTTTAAATGTTGGGAAAATTTTAAATTTATGTACTTTTAATATAACCCTTAGCTAGTATTTTTGTTCCCGTGAAAAGAGGCTTTTACTTCACTCCACCCTACTAAGTAAAGTGGCAAAATAAACCTAAAATTTTTACAATTACCAAGCACCGATTTTCTAGAAATTTATGTGAAGGGTAACTCTTTGCACGTGGGCTTAGTTGTCATGGACTTATATCTTACTAATAATGGTATCCGTATGTGGTGGAGGATTTTTGGGGCACTAGTGGGCCCCACTTTTGGGATAAGGGTTAGTGGCTTGATGAGTAACCACCAATGGGCCCCACCTTTTGGTGATCAGCACTAGGGGCTTTATAAATCCACCGTTTTCTTCGTACTTGTCTTCTGGAGTCACTCCAGTTAGAATATGCTTTTGGGCGGTTTAGCTTTGTCTTGTTATTTGTTTTTAACCATGTATGCCTAGGACATATGGGTCATGCAATGCACGGTCGACTTGCCAAATATACAATGCTTCTAGAAACGCACGCAGGCACGTTGGTTTTGAGCCAAGTGGTTAGCCTTGGAGGCCACATAGAACAGGTCTAAGTAATCCTTTGCGGTGGGAACAGGTCAAGTAATCCTATGAATCAAGAGGCGCGATCTATCCAGAATAAAAGGTGGAGTGCTTCGCTTATCACCGATATAACCTATCCCACATAAGAAACATCGAAGCCCTTACTCTGAATATATATGTGCAACATGGCTTTAACCCCACATAATTTTAAAACTGTGAGACCAAGTGAACAATGAGCCCGGGTAATTACAAAATGGCATCAGGGCCTTCCCGGCGATATCTCTCATCCACTCCCCAAATTTACATATTAAGGCCACCTATGAGTTGCCTCTAAAGAAAGAAAAAAGATTATTCTCACTTTTACATAAATATTAGCCACATAATATTTCTTTTTTATACGTATAGTGGCTCCTTCAAGGAAATATTTCTCGCTCTGGATGTTGATTTTGAAGGTTTCAAGTTGTCCAAATTATTCTACCTCTTAATTAGCTAGAGTAGGATGGACAAAAAACAAAAATATTTTGCATGATCAATTTGAGGGCATATCCTGAAATTTTACCTTGTGAATATAATTTATATTTGACTGAGGATTTTTTAATAATGTCCTAAGAAATCAAAGAGATGAAAAATTGCCGAGAAAGGGATTTTTACCATGCATGATTGGGCTTTAAGGAAGTTTTACAGTTTTCTTTATCATTTTTAGCAACTCATTAGCGTAGATGTTAGCATTTATATGTAAGGGGCAATCTCAGGCATCAACCCAGATGCAAAGTGCTTCCATCAAATATGGGCTCACTTGGGAGTTGGGATATTCATCTAGTTCATGAGGTAGTTTGTATGTATGCCAACAAAAAAGATAGGGGGTCGAGACAGAAATTCACATAATAAGATAAATAAAAACTAATAAATATTGAAGTTTTAATTTCATTCAAATCTATTGATAGCTCAGTGGTGAAGTATCCTCTTTCTCTCCATAGAAATAACCAAAGATCAATTCCCGAATAGCATGAGTATTTACTGGAGGAAAAAAAGAGAGTTGTGATTGAATCTGACTGTGGTTATTGGTTGGGTCAATGTCAAATTGGAGTAGATGCCACACTTGATGAGGTTAATGGGGTAAGTTGGTATCCATTGACTAAAGTGAGCCCGAGTATGCTCAAAATAAAGGAAGACAAAAGGACAGATAAATCACAGTGGATTGATCCACTGAGAGGGTTAAAAGCATAGACTCATTATAATATGTCATATGGTAGTACCAGAAGAAAATCTAACAGGCATTAATTTTCTTCATAGTGGCATGATCCACCACTTTTCTCTCAAGTCTCAAGTCTAGCTACCAGTCTTCCCATCTGGATGAAAGTTAGACAGTGCAACAGTAGTCTGAGGGTGGACAGGCACGTCCACCAAATTCCTCTCCAATCCAGCTGCCAGTTTCTCCTTCTAGATGGAAAACTTTGAACAGCATGTAATTTATTAATCTAATCTCATCTAGAAGACAATGAAGTCTTTGTTAAGCAGTGTTTGGCAACTTCCAAGGAGGTTTCCATACTTCCAACCCATCCTTTCAAAAGACTAAAAGGGATATATGACTTGTTTCACCCATTAAATATTCCTTTTTGAAACCTTATCTGGAGTAGTTATCACTTTTTGAAGTTGGGTCCATGTCGGGAGAAGAAAACAGAAAAAGGAACTTGATGCATTCATTCCCCATTGCTACTCTATGAAGAGATCAAGGAGCAACCCTTTCTACAAGGAGATTATACAACTAAAATTGCTGGGGTCAATCTGGGCATTGATTGGAAAAAGTAAAATCTAAAAAAGACAAATATGGGGTTTAGTAGTGCAAGATGAGTTGGGGAAATTGTGAGCCAGTCGTCTGGACACAAAGTACAATGACAGAACAATATGGAAAAAAATAACGTTCTTTCTGCTGGTTATAAAACAACTTTATTACATTCTATTGTTTGGCGGTCACCTACAAAGCATTGTCTTTTTTCCTTGTTCCTTTTCTTTTTCTTTTTGCCCATTTCTTTTCTCTTGATGGAGATTCATAAATCTTTTAAATCCTTCTTGTCTCTCTCTTTTATCCCTTGTTATCGAGATGATAAAACATAATCTCAATGGTAGTTCAATTGGCATAGGACCACAGTTTACATCCAAAGATTGTAAGTTCGAAACTACACTACCACACTAAAGCTACAAGGGAGTTTAACCTAGTTACCCTTTGGGTCTGGAGGGATTAGTCCAGCCCAAATGATTGGGAACCCTTCAATAACCCAAAAATAAGATAGTGAAATATGATCTTTATTTTTTAATAGTAAAAAGAGAACACCACCAGGCAACTGATTTTAAAATCTCTGCCAACATGAAAGTTAGAAGAAAATCTTCACAAATAAGCAATCTTTGTTGACCCAAACAATTGATTTTCGAAATTCCCTCCCAACATAGAATCTAGAACAAATGATCTCAAATAATCAATTTTTGTTGACCCAAATTACATTAGAGCTGTTAATGGGTCTAGTTGGACCAAAGACCTGTCTAGGCTAAAAAAATTCAAAAAAGTCCAGGTCCACTTCAGAGCTCAACTGCTTCACCGCCAATTATGGGGACTAGATGAATGTCAGATGTATTGCTGAAACTTTGAGTATTCTCTAAGCCCAAAGTATAATTTAGGAGAAAATTTTCTTGTCACCCCCATCTTCTGAAATCTAGGACTCAACCCCATCCAATTTTCCTCTCCAAAGTCCACAATCGAACATGCCCAGTTGCAGATAGGAAGGTGACTAAGAACAACCAAGTCATTAACGTCTAGATTTCTTAATCATAGGATATATAACTGGTCTCCTACTAGTACACTGGTAACTGCCCCACTCAAGTAAACAGAACTAATTAACCTGGAGGTCCACCATGTGGACAGTGTATAGGTCAAAAAATATGGGCATCTGATGATCATAACCGTATAAACATAGAAAATTATTTTCTTTTGACTAATGATTTGCAGGACACTGTGATAGCAAATTCATGGATGTAAGAACATGAAGAAATCACAAAATAACAGGCTTAAGGAGATTCTGGGATTTCCCTGTTTTAAAATCTTATTTTCTCCCGCTTCTCTTTTTTCTGAATTGGAGGCCCGGATCGAAAGCTTAAATCCAAAACCTGGACCCATGTGTGTGTGAGAGAGAGATTATCATATGAACCATACTGCAACCCATGAACCAAAAACCATGTTCCAGTGATGCAGGCAGGCTTTGGTTTTGCTACATAAAGATACCAACCTAACACCCACCAGAATTACAGAAATTTGTTATCTTTGCCTTATCAACTACCAAAGATACGGCCAACACACTCCTAGTTAAGTTGTGCCCAGTAACACACACATGCCCAGGTGATCAATACCTAAGATCTTCATCTTGATAGTATCACTCCTGGGCCAGTGGGCCAACCTAGCCAAAAGAAAAAACTACTGAACAAATGGAGTCGTCAACTTTTTTTTTTTTTTTTGCCGTCGGAGGGTTCTCAACCCTTTGGGCTGGACTAATCCCTCAGGGCCCAGAGGGAAGCCGGGTAAACTCCCCTGTAACCCCAGTGTGGTAGTGCAGTTTCGAACATACAACCTCCGGTGCAAACCGTGGTCCTAGGCCAACTTAGCTACCTTCAGAGCGTCACTGTTAAGGCCACTAAAAGATGGACAGTTGAGATGCTGCCATTCTGGCCCATATGAGGACGAAGCACATATCACCTGACAGGAAATGGTTCCCACTTTAGATTAACAGAGCAACCAAGATAAAGAAAAAGAAAATTAGGGTGACTCTCCAAATTCACCATAGGTGGTTGGATCCCATCATATGAACGGCAAGGATATTTGATTTTAAGACTGCACTAGTGGAAACGGAGAACTCTAATCACCCTAATACAGGCCCAACCCCAAATATTTCATTTCATTATAAGATACTGCATACCAGCTTCAAACTTCACACTACTTAGCAACATTCTTAAATTGTCATTATCATCAACAAAGACTCATCCCATGCAACTAGGATTGGCTTTAGATGTATATACTAAACCATGTGAATTCAAAGTAATATCAATAAAATTACCAATGTTACTGCTGCAAAACATTTTAACCAGCTATCACAAAATTATCACCGGAGTCCTGATTCCAACAACCTTCAAATGAGGCTCTCCAAGAGCTAATGAGAGGCTTTTACCTATGACGTAGGCGGCCTTTGAAGCTGATTCCCCATGTTAGGAGGTGGCGGCGGAACCATAGGGCGAGGCCCTTGGCCCATCTGTTGCCCCTGAAAACCTTGTGGTGGCTGCATTGGTGGACGAGGGCCAGGAGTAAAGTTCGCCATCATACCACCTCCAAGTGGTGGTGGTGGTGGAGCTGGAAGACCTCCGGGAGGCATGGGGGGACGTGGGAGTCCATTTGCCATTGGAGGCGGTGGCATTGGGCCACCCATTGGAGCAGAACCAGGTGGTGGTGGCCCCCTCGGAGGATTGGCACTAGGAGCACTGGGTGGGGGTCCTTGTGGTGGCGGCGGGGGTGGTGCTTGAGGTGGTGGAGGCAAAGGCCTAGGAGGAACACCGGGAGCTGCTGTGCCATTGGCAACTGGTGCGGCTCCTGTCTGAGGGTTATTGGCCTCCGGTGGTTTGGTTTTGAAATACAACTGCAGCTGTTGATTGAGAACAAATCGATTAGTCCTAAAAAATATACAAGAGCAGAACTAACGACCTGATTGGATGTAAACCCCATTAAAAATTTGCCCAACCAACCCATCCACTTTAACATAGGAAAACCCCCTCCATCCACCTTGTCCAGATTTTGCAGTTCTTCACAGTGACCAGGAGAACATGGTCAAATAGATGCTAGTCCACCATGAGATTTTTGGCTTAATGCAAAATCGGATGACTTCATATCTAGGTCGAAGTCATCCAATAAATGACAGTGGATGAATGGTTCAATACACATCTTTGGGGAAAATCCAAACAAAACCTGACTAACACGCAACAAAATGAGTTATAACACAAACCGTGAACATTTTGGAGTCCGGATCCCAATGTGAGAAGAATTTGGGTGTAGATTTGTCGATCTCAGTGCTAGGAACCTGAAAACAAGGAAATGAAAACACGATTGATATAAATGTACAATTAGCAAACACTAACTGAAATAGGAATATTATGCTATCAAAGGTTTACCTTAAAGGCAATGATCTCATATGGCTCAGCTGCAAATAAGAGATACTGGTACCTTTTATCCCAAGACTCTACCCTCTGCCAAAAACAAAATCAATTTAAGCTCATTGTACATATCCAAATCATGATCATCATCAAAGCCATGTCCCAACTATGTTGGGGTCGGCATTGTACATATCCAAATAAATATTTAAATAAATACTCAGTGTGTTCTTATGCCATTAACAGCAGCAGGAAAATACTATCCAAGCCTTAGGGTCAACCCCAAGAAAACTGAAATAGAAGATAAATTTTCGTCCCTAAAAACAGGAAGAAGCTAAAAGCTCCCCACACTGTTCAATTGGCACCCACATGGGAGATGAAGGTAATTACTGATGAGTGAGACTTTCTCACTATAATCACTAAAATCACAGTATGACAATGTTACCTGCTCAAAGGATGACATAAACCGGTGTCGTGGCTTAGCAAGGTCTTCAATTTCAGGATATTCAATCTGTAGATTTGCAAGATCACCATAACATAAACAAAACAGTTGTCTGATGGAAAATTTCAAGATCTATTAGATTTAAAATGCAAACTTTCCCAGAAAACATTAAAAGTTTTCAGTGCTAGACTCTGAAGAAAAATGCAGTGTAAGAAACATTTTTTTTCATGGTTCAATCTAGAAACGCAAGGAAGGAATTTTTTTTTTCAATATTGTAAAATAGTAAATAAAATATAAACATAGTTTACTGTACAGGGGCAATTTTCACCTGCAGGACTCCCGCATGGCTACTGCGAGGGAATTTCCGTTGAAACCATTAATTCGAGGGGGGGGGGGGGGGGGGGTGTGGGGTCCTGCTCTTGTGGATGGCTTGGGTTGGAAAAAACATGAAGGGCTACAGGAGAGCACCCCTAACCTGGGGGGAAAAAAAAAAAGACCGACCGCCCTGATTTTCTGTTGAACTGATCCCCACCACTGGACTGAGGTGAACAGTATCATTGATGCTTAAATGATAGTTTGGCCAATTCCAATTCAAGAGGGGTTATGGTTTTTCCTTCTATCAGTATTCAAGAGGGTATGCTCTGATCTGACAGTTTGATGGAGATCATGCCTCTTGGCCCATAAAGGGCCCAACAAAAGCCTACACAAAAGATTAAGCCCATGGGTGACGCACCTTGTGCATGGGCCACCTTATGATTCTTTATTTCCTGTTATTATTGAGATTCTAATGAGTCACATTAGAAGTATTTTTCCTTCCTTTTTCCCCTACGTCGGGGATTCGAACTTGCACACCCTGCCCCTAACCAGCTGACCTACGCCTGAGGGACACGTATTTTTCCTTCCTTAAACTTCTTACAGTTTTTAGGTGTATAAGACTCGGAAAGCTATTGGAAACAGAAGGCATTCTTTGTGAGATCTCAATGGTGTAAGCACTTTGCAGAGATTTCATTGGAAACACTTTTTGGGAATAGCCACTGCAAGAGCAAATCAAAGGGCCGGTTTGGCTTCATTATGAGAATGAATGAAGAAAAACTTGTTTGGCTGGTATTTTCTCCCTTTCTGCACATCTATGATTTTCTCTCACAAAATGCCTACCAAACAAGATTTTCTTCATTCTCAGAATAAAACATTCCCAAAATGATGTCAAACAGAGATACAAACATGCACTTTTTATGATTTGAAACTCATTCCTACACAAACTTATTAAAAAAAAAAACCCTACATATTGCACTCAATCTCGAGTTTTTTCTTACCTCAAAGATAACCCCTTGAGCTAATGGTTCGACATATCCTCTTTGATTCTTAATGTACAACTTTGATTTAGTGTTTTTCTTGGAATTTCTAGTGCGACAAATGAAAAAAAAAAACATTTTTCCAAGCTTTTATATGCAAAACAACCCAAAATGGGTTTGTAGGTTGTTAAAAAAGGGGTGTGCATGGACAATACTGGCTGATATATGATCCACCATATAGGTGCATATTGCCCAAGACGCAGCGATAAAATTTAGAACGCTGATAACATCAATATTTTGGTGCAATGTTGGCAAATATGCCAATTTATCGGCCGTACACCTTGCAGTCCGATATTATGATCCCTGGTTACAGCTCTTGTATGGAGTTTGGCAGCGGTTTTAGTCCACAAGAAGTTGTCAATACACAACTACTGTCAACAGCTCAAATTCACCCTTTTTTGGCATTACACCACACATGAATAAGTTGATTACACCCCATTGGAGCGACTGAATCAAATATATTTGACTGTTGTGAAAGAGAGTTACAATCCCTTCGATATTGGGGATTATGCTGCTGGGCATGTCTCTTGACTGTAGTGGTTGATGTTCGAACAAAGGGCCATTTACTCTGAGCATACAGCTGTTATGCTAAAGAGCCATGTTGAAGCAGTTCATTGATTCAGACAGATTAAGGCTGTTATTTTAGGGTGGAGTGGTGGACCACTTCATTCATCTACAAGGTGACAGATGGGGATAGCAAAGGATATCCCAATTGCATGCCTGGATGTATAGTTGCAGATGTCAAATATGATAATAGATTGCTTGTATTGGCAGTTGAATTGAACTCATGTTGACCATGATGTTGGTTGGGTTGGAGAGCCAAGTGGAATGTTTGTAACTACTACAAAATTTCAACATTGCTGGTATCTCATCTTTTTAAATTGGGATATTTGCATGTGGGTTAGCATTATTTGCAAATACACTTAGCCAGGCCCGGTATCATTCAGGTGTCTGGGCTATTGCTGAATTGCACTAGTGTCCATCTTTATTTGTAATTAAGTCTATTGCCAGACCCTCGGCTGCATCACAGCTGGACATCTGCAAACAATGCCCTAATCATTTCTAGAAGTTTGTCACTTTGTCATTCCCCTTATTAGCAAAAAATAAAAAAAGGTCGTCACTTTGTCACCTAGTGTATTTTTTTAATAGTGGAAAAAACAAATGCCCATATTTGTTTCCTAGTTGTTAGTTTGTCACCATTTGTATGTGCATGTGTGTAATTTAGTTAGAAGGATAAGCACCTGGAACAGAAGAGACCGCTGCTTAGTTTCTGCATCATATTGCTTTGTCACCCGGTAACCTGGCCTGCCAATCTTGACTGCAAGCAAAGGAAAACATAAATTCAGAGCTAGTTAATAGTGGCCATTTACAAAAGACAATAAATAACTACCATGCTGAAGAGTGACCTTAAGAGAAGTACAATGATTTTGATGTTAGCTAAGACAACATTTATTGGATATAGTACATAGAACTGTTAATGAAAACGCATTATTATTATTTTTTGTTAGGGGTAAGAGTTGATGAAAATTTCTTGGGAAATGAAATGTGTTCATATTGTAGGTGCATATATTTTAGGTTCAACCACAACAGAGACAGACCAAGCCTGATCCTTGACAGGCAAAACGTTCAAACCCAAGCAATGAAAATGGTCTGGTTCAGATCGAGTCAGGGATGCCAAGACCAACATAATTAGTAAATGGATCAAGATTAAAAGCCCTCTCCTTTACCTGTCAAATAATAATAACCAAGCCACCAACTGCCCATCACCCATATGTAAATAACTTACCTAAATCCATGCTATAATATAGGTACAACATAAAAGAACTGATGGAAAATAATTTCCAATGGCGGAGGGCTTTATGGAACAATCTGGACTTTGGACGCACTAACTGTGCCAGCAGGGGCTGGACTAAGCATTGAATGGTTTAGATCGAAGAATGGGCTCAAAAGGTCTCATGGATTTCATAATAATTATGTTTAGAGGGCTATTTAAAAATACTAAAAAACAAAACTCTGAAACCGCTAGGGTTTTCTGCAGCTTACAGAAATAAAGTTCTGCAGAAATAAACAGAAAACATCCTGTTTCTGTGGCCCTTAATCAATAGGCCTTATTAGACCCAGGCCCATGGAAAATCAATTCCATTGGGTTCACCAAAAGGTCCCGTAAAAGGGAAGTACCCACTATACTAAAAAGGTGAGCCATGTGGGATTCACAGCACATATCATCTAAACTGTTTTGGACATCCATGACAAATTGCATCTGTCTATATTTTGTTTTCTGCTCTTGCAAGTCAATCAATTTCTATGTAATTAGCCATAGTGATCTCGGAAAGACTGGCAAGTTAGATAAGGTTCTAAAATTTTCTAGGATTTCATTTCAAGCTATAGCAGGGGATATGGACTGTTGTCTGGAGCTACATATTCAGAACTTAGTTTTTCAGCAATGGTTATAATAAAGCATGTTTTTCTCCCTTGGATTAAGCATTCTCCATTGGATTGAGGGTTTTCCAGCACTAATCCAGCAAGTATAGCTTAGTGTTGAAATTTATTTTCAGTTCCTTTCTTCTAAATTCTCTAGAGTTTTTACCGATAAAAAATCTAGAATTTTCTGTATTGTAGTCTGATTTGAGAATTAGGACTGCATCAAGAACCCAACCAATGACAAGTCAATAAATACGCTGTCATTCAGAGCCGAAATGGTAAGTCAGGTTGGGTCAAGGTCAACTCATGCCCATCCCATTTACTAATTGGTCCTCAATTTCAAACAGAGGCACAACCCATGACCCCATTAGTGCCAGCCCAAACCAAATTCAGAAGCAGGTTAGACAGTTAGATCAACAGGCTGGCTCAATCAATTGACAGCCCTTGTTCATAAGGAATGGTTCCATATGACATGTGCCGAATCATTTGTCATCTCTAGCAAGTTCTTAATTCACACAAAAATAGAACTGTATGAAAAAACAACTTGCTGACGTGTCAAAGCTTCAATGGAAGATGTCACGAATGATCCTTGGAATCTACAAAGAGCTGTGAAATAGGTGAAAAAAAATGTAATGAAAGGTTACTCGAAGACATTATATGACTAATCTATAAATGTCTAATTGTTTAATTCTCTGCCATACGGCTAAAAAAATAAAAAGTTGCAACTTTGAATTTTTCTGACTGCTTCACAATGACATTAGTAGAGTATCAGTACACTCCTAAAAAAAAGTTTAAATGATTCTGCTCGATGCACTACACCACAGAATAAAATATGGATTAAGGATAACACCTTGCCATTTTCGAAGAACAGAAAAGGTTTCACACAATTTTGGGAATTCTATCAATAAAAAAGACCTGATCCTAAATGTGATTTAGTTTATCATGTTTTTAATTAAATCAAGTGTCTTGCACAGTGATCAATCATCATAATCATCATCAAAAACTTGTCCCAACTATGTTGAAAATAATTCTAACTGGAGTGATACTTGGCACACAGCTACGCAAAGGTGAGAGTGATTTTGAGCTTTCTGGATTTGATATGTGAACCCCCACAAACAGATTACTATGATTGATTAAGAGACTGCAATAACTTGACCTTCCAAACAGAGAAGCTGAACCTTTAAAGACGGAAGAAGAAGAAGCCAAATGAGCAGGAAGAGAGAAAAGAACAGCAAGATGAGTAGGACCAGAAACAGATAGAAGGATACACGACCTGAGAATCAAGAAAAGAAAACCATAGAACAGAGGCAAAAAGGTCGCTTGATCAGAAGAGCATATCTCTGCCCAAGAAAAGCTTCTAGTTCTCTTCGCTTTGTCTCCATCGATAATGACGTTCCAGCCATCCTCAAAATTTTATGAAAACCCTTTTGCAGATTAGCAATTGGATGACGGTTGAATCAAACGTTCAGCCATTAAGATTTGTAGAATGTTAGTAGCTGAAAATTTCCTTTCGGTGTATCACATGTAATTAAAATTTAGAAATCAATGGCCAACAAATTGGAAACTATTCAAAGACGGTTTCTCTGTGAAGGCAAAGAGGAAACAAAGATTCCCCTATTAAATTGAAAGGTGGTTGAGAAGCAAGAGTTAAGGAGATCTAGGCCTTCCCAATTTCAACAATAAAAAAGGGTCCTGTTATCAAATGTTGCTGGAGGATCAGGGAAGAAAAAGAAGCTTTACAGAGAAATGTGACAGCCGATAAATAAAGGGTCAGGGTCAGGGGTGGATCGTGAGTGGAGTATACAGATCCAGGTAGTCCAGATTGTGGGGTCAAAATTCTAAAGTGGGCGAAGAGACATGTGGAGCAACTGAGCAAGTAGAGTGTTGAAAAAGGGGATGAGTCCAAATTAGAGGCAGGGGATTCAATCCTATTTTAGGAAGATGCTTAGGTGGATGATATCCCTTCAAGACTAAAGCACCCTAAACTATGACTTTGCTAATTGAGTTTTGTGAATGGTTGAGAGGTTAGGTGGGATAGGGAGAACTGAAAAAAAAAAAATTTGTCTAACTTAGGAGACAGAATGTATGTTGCTTCTAAATCTTCAAACCAATGATTTATTTGTAGGGGAGACATATTCAGATACAGAAGTTATAACCTTTACAAAAAATTTTAAAAAAATAAAAGAGGAATTAGCAAAAGTTCTTCAAGTTTTCCTTGGGTCCAAAACTCTAGAATGAGGTGCTTATCAATCTTATGCTCTTATGTGGCTGAATATTGCTCCACCTAGCTAGAGGTTTACCGTTGGATAGCCCATGCATTTGAAGTTCTTACAGCTGATAATTTGAGATGTGGTGGCGCATAGTGGGCCATCGTTTTGTAAATCAAAATCATATTGCAAAGTTTTTTTTGAATAATAACTTATAATATAATCAAATGTTCAAAGAGGTCAAAAGTAAATCAAATCATCAATTGTTATCATGGACCACAAGATATTAAAAAATTTAAAACTAAATAATAAAAAACAATAGTTACTCATTATTTATTAATGCAGCATCAATATAGTGACAAATAAGACTATGGCACAATCATATGAAACAATATCATTAACATAAAACAATATCTCATAAATGATAGATGTTTGAATAATTAAATATTAACATATCAATTATTCAATGTTACTAGGAATAAAAATAAAGAAGTTGTAGGTTTTTTCCACTTTAAACCAAAAAAATAAAATCCAAATCATCAACAATGCATTGTTAGTACGTGTCACCTGAAAGTTAAAGAAGTGATTGATGAAAAAACAGGAAAAAAATCTTGAAAAAAAAAGAATGAAGAGTGAAACCTGCAACCAAAAAAAAGAAAAGAAAAGAAAAGAAAAAACAAGAAGAAGAAGTTGATGAAAATATGTCTTCGGGCAGGGCACCTTATCTCTAGATGAGTACACAGAGAAGTTCAATGATTATGTTATTCAGTGCAAAACTCGAGATGATGATCAAGCACTCAAGATAAGCACATCACCGCCGGTTATGACACTTACAAGCAACATGCTGACGCACGTCGCCGTTTTGTCGAGTTTGCAAAAGGTGACATGGTCATGGTCAGGATACGACCTGAGCGCCTTCCTCCAAAAGCAAACAAGAAGCTGCATGCTCGCAATGTAGGTCCCTTTAAGATCTTAAAGAAGATAAGTTCCAATGCATATGTTCTTGAACTACCCACAGAGTTAAGCATCAATTCCACTTTCAATGTGGAGGATTTAACTCTCTACCAAGGACATCACACTGATGAGGGCGTTAAAGAGCACATCTTATCTCTACCGCCTACCCCTCCTCCAACTGATCAAATTGTAGATGTGCTTGATGATCAACTCTTGTCTACACACTGCGGAGGTTTTTAAAAGTTTTTAGTTCACTAGAAAGATCGTCCCATCTCAAATGCCTCATGGATCACTGCTACTGATTTCCAGCGCATCAATCCAAACCTGGATGGGCGTTATCAAACTATACACTAGCCGGAGTAGAGTTTTTCTAAGGCAAGGAGAACTAGTGCAGGTCCAGCCAGGCCCAAACCGTGAGCTATCGGGTCAACCTGACCCAACCCATTGGATCAGCCCACAATCCTAATGGGAATGGTCGACTGTTGTGGGAAGCAACCCTAGTTTCCGAAGTATTTTTAGTTGCTTCCTAATTGCTTAGTAAGTTTCTTATTGATTTGGGAATTTTATGTTTAGCAACTAGAATCCTAATAGGATAGGAAAGGCTCCTTGATCTTCACTATACATATGTAAATCCCCTTTAGGGATCGATACCTCTATTATTATTGAATTGAAATTTCTGCTTTGGTTTAATTGTGTTCTGGCTTCTTGACTGCGTGCTTCTGGTTGTTTGGAATCCATCTGGATTCGGCCAAATCCCTGTTGCAAGTTTGGTCTATTCCTGGGCTGCATCAAGAAGAAGAAGAAGATGGCCCAATCTTAGGAGGTTCTTTCATAAGAGGGGCCAAACAACTTATTTTTTCTATGGCTATCCTATTCTCCTCATAGAAGGAAAGAAATGGATGAATTTTAATGGGGTGATGAAACATTTAGAAGAGATCTCTAGTATCGCTGCCCAAGAGTGGGTACATAGACTTTATCCTCCAAGGAGTTTGAAGGTTTGCTTCCCGATGACTACCTCTGTTGATGGAATGTGTTAGCAAGGCAAAGCTCTCAAAACAAGGAAAGAAGTTTCTTGATCTCCTCTGCCTCCCAAGATACACAAATTTATTGTAGATGGGTTGGCTAAGGGGAAACCGCGACCGGCAGATTTGGAGTTGTGTCATTTGACAGTAAGGGCTCTATCATCCTAGTCTTCTTAGGGTCATATGGGAATTTTAGCTGAAATTTCTACAATGGGGCTGAAATTTTAGCTATCAAGGAAATTTTAAAAATTTATGCTGGTTCCTTCTGGAGTCATTGATAGTGGAGACTGGAGAGCAATTTATTCAATGCCATTTCATGGAGGCAGAGCTCATAGGTAGACCTTGGAATACGCATTTCATATTTAGGGAGATTGATTATCTTTGTAATAGGATTCGACTGACCATTTAACATCCCAATAGAGAGACCAATGTTGTAATGGATTCTTTGGCCAAAAAAGGGGTAGACAGAATCACAGAACTAACACACACATATATATATATAGGGCAACTGCTGCAACCTATTTATTTTCTATTATTTTCTCTTTTATTATTTTCTTCTTTTATTTTTTGTTTCAATTTCTAATCTTCATCTGGAATACCTTTCTCATACCGGTTTCTTGTATATTATTTGTTTCCTCTTACTAATACTATAACTTTCTACTTCCACTTCACAAAAAAATGAATTTAGGCCCTCTCTCATAGTTTCAGAGGTTTTTTTTTTTTTTTTTTTTTTTGGTGTTTGGCCGCAGGTCCCTCAACATTGCATTTTATTGCAAAAGGTCCGCATTATTTTTTCATAGAGGCAAAGGTTCCTTTTCAAGTTTTAAACAATTAAAAAGTCCAAAATGCCCCCCGTGGATACACTCTCTACATTATTCAAAAACGATGAAAATCAGGCCGTAAATTTCGTGAGAGAAAGTCAAATACATTTAACTGAGTTTATGACAGAAAGTCAAATAAGTTTATCTGAGTTTGTTTCAAAACTCAGAGAAATTCATACCAAACTCAGATAAATTCACTTCAAACTCAGATGAATTCATACCAAACTCAAATAAATTCAGAAAAGGGGGCGGTGCTGCCCCCCTCTCTTTCTTGGCGCACAAACCAAGGCAATAGCCAACCTCTGTCACGTGATATCTGCTTGCCTCCTCTTTTTGCAAGAGTAAACAAAGAAGAGAAAAAAAATTCTCCCACTCCTTTCAGCACACACCAACCAAGAGGTCACTTAAAATTTCTCTCCAAGCAGAAGTGCCTTAACTATAGCATTCCTACAACCATTCTCAAGTAGGAACACATGACCAGCACTAGGACCTCATGATACTGAATCCAAGGCAGCTTTTCAGAAATGTAATGCTGTATTTCGACCGGAACAATCCTGTCGTCACCCCCATGCCATAAGTGAACAGAACCTTCTTTGTCGATGAACGGATTTTCAAGATCCATTGGGAAAAGCCCCAATCTATGAAGGCCGTAATCATGTCATGATGGATGCTCTCAAGCTCACCTTGTTGCCTTGTTTATGCCAGGGAATGTAAGAAGAATTGAGAAGACTTGAGATTGAAAAGACTTGATCGCCTCAATTGCCTTCGGTGCTCTCATATGTCCAAACTCAAGGTCTGGGGATGTAAAGAGCTCGCTTTACAGATTATTCATATAGTTGGCAAGGATGTTTTCTCCCCTCTCTCCGGCTTTTGCAAAACGTCCTCAACAGGTTCTGCAACATCATTCCCTCCCATTTGAATTTCGAAACTTCATCTATTCCCTCCCATTTGAATTTCGAAACTTGATCTAAAACTATAAAATAAAATTTGTTATAGGGGCAAATCAGTCATGAAATATCATGTTAAGGAGCTTGGGATTAAATTTGTGACATAACTTCCGACGGTTAGAAGGGCAAATCAGTCATGCAAATGGATGACCTGGCATACTTAGGGACCTCCTCTTGAAATAAGTCTAGGCGCATGGATTAGAGGCCTTAACCGAAAATCCTGTGGATTAGAGACCCTAAACGACAATATTAAGGGGCCTCTGGCTAATTTCCCCTTTTTTTTTTCTTTATTCTATCTTCCTGGGTCTTCGTATAGTTTTCTTATATCGAGACTTTTCTTATGTACTTCGCGTGTATTTGGAATATAAGTTCTCCTTGTTGCCAATTAAAAATATATTAAAAAACAATAGGACTAACCTATCTGCTTTCTACAAGCTATCAAACACCCTTAATTCCCATCAATTGTCACTACAGCAAGTTAATAAAGCAGCCATACTACAACGGTGTTTGTTAGAATCTTGGGCTTGTTTGCAAGGTAACTTAGAAATTTTTTAAACAAACGCATGGTCAATGTCCTCAGATGCATGAAAGTGGTCTGCCAACAAGAAAAACGAGGTTCGCCTATAAAGCTATGTCATAACCACAATCCCCTTTTCGCTGATGATAAAGAAAACATGCAGAACAAAAGAGTTAGACTAAGATCAGGGTAAAGGATCTCTGACTACAACTGCATTTTGGAACCAACCCTCATTTGATGAGATATATCCACAACTTCAAAGAATATATTTATCACATACTCCCTCATGAAGCATCTATATATCACTTCTGTTTTCCCATCTCAAAAATAGAAACATAGCAACATCACTAAACCAGCACCAGAACAGATCTTCACGCAAGACTTGTACATCCCATCCCCATCGTTACACAAGATAGAAGGGACACATTGATATCAAAGGTCTATGGTTTGGGGCATTTTCATGAATGATTAGTAAGGATTCAATGAGCATATTATCAAGCTAAGTCGGTTCCAAGTCAACTTTATGTCTCATTATACCCCAGCTCCAAGATATTTTGTGCATGAACCTCTACATTCAGAAAGTTTCTTTCGCAGAGAAACAGCTAGTAGGAAGGTTTCATTTTACAATACTAAAACAGGATGTCTTTAAGAAATATGAAGTTCTGTGGCGGAGTGGGGACACAATTTAATGGCTCCAAAAATAGGTAATTGTGAAGTCAGGAATTTTGGGATTGATAGTAAGAGAAGTTTTGGGTATTCATTACTTCAAGCTATCATTCATCTGTGAGTGAATTTCATTCCCCAATTTTCATCTCCCTTTATTTCCTTTTCACTGACAACAATCATTAGAGATGGGTGCATAATCTGAAGACTTTAGCAACCAGTTGGCATCAATTTGGCATAAGAGCCATAAATTTGCAACTGTTGACTGAAATAAAAAATGGAGCTTTCACTCAGCACCAAACTGAATCAGTACTGGTTTCAGATATCTACAACTCCATGTGAATATGTGAAACATCATTCTCCATAATACAGAATTTGGGCGCTACGATTAGATTCAGGATAATCTCTTCTCTAAGGATAAAAAAGGACCCACCAATATCAAACTAATAATGTCAAAAAAAAAAAAAATGTTCAAATAAAAAGAAGAAATCAATTTTAACTTTCTATTATAAACCTTAGATTCTATATGAATTGAGACTTGTAGCTATGTATCATCCTCGCAGCATGTGCACGCAGAAGTAAAAGAATGCAGAAGCCGCCCATGGCACAACGCTCTAAAAAGTCCATTCCTAATTCCAAAATATTCATTCTCCAACAAGAGCAGCAGCTAATCAATAGAAGGCCATCTCAATTCCCAACAAACACAACAATTAAAGCCCCACATGGATCATCATCACCATCATAATCATTGCCTCATCCCATCAATCTGGGGTCAGCTAAATGTATTCTACTCAAACAAACCTACAAGCCAAGACCAAGAGTGCCCTCTTCCTAGAGTCAATTAGTTCATTCGAAACCAAAATCCCGTCGAGACAGAAAGAGAACAAATGGAGAGATGGGTTTACCGGTCTTGCGGAGAGTGACCTTGCGCTTGAGGGGTTGGGGCTGGGCGGGGGCGTCTTTGGCCTCGCGGGCAGCGCGCTTGGCCAAGTTGGTCTGGTGGCGCTTGCCCTGGGTGTGAGCCAAGTAGTTCCCTTCGTTGTTGTGCAGCGTCAGACACAGCTTGCATTCATAGCTGCAAACAAACAAACAATCAAACAGAGAGACTGCGAAACAGCAACTCTTCTCAAGCCTAGAGTAGAGAGAGATGTGTATGTAAATGTAATTCTAATGGGATGAATCAATAAATTACCTTCCAAGATGATTGCGCATGAAATAGGGATCTTTGGCGAGATCGATGGTCTCGAGCGCGAGCCTTCGAAGCCTTTCTCTCCTGTCGATAGCTTCATTCTGGGCAGAGGCAGCGCCTCCGCTCCCCGGCTTCGATCCCCAGTCTCGATCCATCTCAAATCCCTCTCTCTCCCTCTCTCAAATCCTTCTTTTCAACAGTCTTCTATCTCTATCTGATTAAACCCTTGAATACATGAAACTAGGACTAGGGTCTGGTACTCTGGTGCTTATGACCCTCTAACAGAACTTTGGGCTCTTAAACAAAAAGGACTTTGGGCTCACACCATCAGATTGTGGGTGGACCTTGTTATGGGCTTTTGTTTATGGTGGTGTAAATTGGGTTGGGCCGAATTGGTTGACCCTTACAAAAGTGAAAAGTTTGGGTTTAACTTGTTTTGTCTTGGGCTTAGATTTTGAAGTCCATATGAAGTTTGGGTTGGGGTCAAGTGTGGGGTTGGGGTAGATATTGTTTTGTGTCTACATATTATATTGTTTAATGGAAATAAGGGATGAGAATATTTAGCAAATAGCTGCAAGATTAGAATTGAAGAAATTAAAGAAAAAGGAAATAACGTTTAAGGGTGCAAAATTCGTGCCCAATTTTTATTTGGGTGTCAGTTTAGGTCAACTGCGGGGCCGACCCTGAAATTATTCACACTATGTAGGTAAACTATTTTGAGAGGGCCACAATTAAAAAAATAAATGTAGTTTTTAAAACATATAGGGGTTTTTCTGTTTTTTTTTTTTTTTTTGGAGGGGGGCCATATGTAAAAATTTATAAAAATATTGTAAAGAAAAAGGTGGTTTTTGAAATTCTGGGGTGGCCATGGGCCTGCTAGCCCTGCTGTGGTTCCGCCACTTATAACACTCTAATAAGTTTCAAGTTCGGATCTGGCCCTTGGATCTTTTACCTAAGGATTCAAGTGTCTAATGCCATGGTCATATACTAAAGAAGGCATGTATTGGGTCCACGCTCATTTAACTTTTAGAACATGACAAGTTTGATTTTCTAGTTGAATTAGACCTACCAATCAGTCAATTTATAAAGAATCTAATTTAATCTACTCTATTTCACATGGATAAGAGTTGCCAAGTGGCCCTATAAGTAAAATATTATATATGTGCCAAATCTGCCATGGACAAGCCTCTATGCAGCCTACTTGGTTTCGCTTGGAGGATGAGAACGATGCTAATAACTTAGTGCATATTTAATAAGAGGTGTTTGTATTTTCAGATCCAACATATCTATTGTGATCAAGATATGGGCTCCAAATATTAACAGTGAAAACCCCTCATATGAGATCCATCAGTGCGTCCATTTCATACAAGATCAAAATTGGCCTCCTGGCTCCTGGCCATAGGAGATATTGACATATGAGATCCATCAGTGCGTCCATTTCAGTCTCTAGGTGATGTGGCCATGTTGCTTCTGTAGATAAAAAATGAGTATCTCTGTGTTATACTGGAGAGATTCGAAACACCACAAGTGCTGATGTCTTAATCTTAGATATTGACATTTAGATATCTAAACACCTCAAGTGCTGGGCCAGCGGGGGAGATCCAAACCTTAGATATTTAGACATCAACGGGCCGGCCTGGCCCGGCCCGACAGTCCCCCGCTGGGCCAGGGCTGCCAGGCCCAAGGCACGCATGGTTAAAATCCGTGCCATGCTGGGCCAGGCCCCCCAGCCTGTGAATGGCACGGCCCGGCACAAGGCACGGCCCAGGCCCAACAATCTGAGTTTAAAGTATAATCAAATTTTAGAATGTATCATAGGTTTTTAAAGTTATAATTTTTTATTTTTTTCATTTATCATAAGGTTTGAATTTCATTATATATTGATCCAAGTTCAAACTTGTAAGTTTTTATTTAACTTTTGTAACTTAAATTTCAAGAAAATATAATCTATTTGATGTATTTTTTTCAAAACATCATTACTGCGCGCTATTCTACTTATTTATTTCTCTTAATTTTTTTTATTTTAATGAAATTGGTCCAAGAGTCTAAGTCTTAAGTTTGTGTCCGTCCAAGTCCAACTTAAAAAAAATTAAATTATTAAATTTTTCAAAAAAAGTGTAGGGGGAGTAGTGGGCCACCCACGGGCCTCACGGCCCAGGCTCGACTGGGGCACGGACCAGGGCAGTGCTGGGCTAACCCCTAAAGGAGTGGGCATGGCCTATATAAATTTCATGGGCCGTGCCAGCTTGGCCCGGGCACGACTGGACTCGGTCATGAGTGGGCCTGCGCGGCCCAGATTTACATGCCCAGGTAGAGTGAGATGTTAGGGTTTGATGCCTTTCATTGTTTTAAATTTGTAAGCTTGAGATAGAGAATATGCCAGTTCTATGAGAGAGATCTTTGCTGCTCTAGTCCCAAACGGATGTCAATATATCATATATGGGTATGCTCTAATATCTGTGTGTGTTCTGGCAGGGGGTACATCTTGCGAATTCAAGGCAAATTTACTATCGTCTGGATGGATGAACAAAACTCATCTTAATCAGCTTTAGGATGGCTCTGGATTAGGTGGTTCAAAAGGTCAGATCGTGAGATTAATGATTAAAGTCGTGTTGTTGTCTATCATTGGTAAGTGATGCTCGAATGCCTTCCCAACACAATCAACGGACGATAAAACCATTGTTGTGCCGGCCGTTTCGTATCACCAATAGCTTAAGTGGTATCAGAGCTTAGTAAGGTTGAGGTATTCGTGAGGGGGGTTCATAACCAACAGAACCGTTTCCCTTCACCAATTGATTTTGGAATAAGTAATAGCAAAAAAAAAAAAAAAAACAAGTGAACTCCTACTAAATATATATGTGATCGTCGTTATTATGATAGTGTTGCTGCCCCCACCATCCTTGTCATCATCTCCATCATTCTTCAGAATTAAGACATTAAAAAATTATCCCTTCTTCTCAATGTGCCTGATATATATCCCATTTTCCATTCCCCTGCACGGCCTTCGATTTCATAAATATGATGGAAACTGAGTTAAGAAAAAAAAAAGGCAAAATGCTGCTATTTCATAGATATGATGGAAACTGAGTTAAGAACAAAAAAAAAAGGCAAAATGCTGCATAGCCAGGAAACTTGTCTGCATCAAAAGTCAAGGCAACTTCCAGTACATAAAATAGTTCATGTTGCTGAACGCGTAGAAAAAGCTCCAAAAACAACAAGAAGATTAACTTACACACCAAACTAGAGAAAGAAGGACAAAAAAAAAAGGAAACACAAGAAGAGCACTGCACTATATTCTTCAGCGTTTGCAACTATAGAATTGGAGGACCGTATAGATAGTCTGTATGGCAGTGAGGACTAAAATGATGATTGCTGCAGCAAGGCCCATAACAGTCCATGGATTCCTGCAATAAGTTTGCTTGAAATAGGATCCCCAGTCTGCCATCTTTTCATTTACCTTTCTTGTTGCTAAATTGATTATGTCCTTCTGGAATTTTTCATAGTAATTTTTCAAATCCTCTCGCTCCTTGGAGAACCTATAATCAGGGCGAACCATGGGATTCTTTGCAAGGTCATTAAATAACTTAGCTATGGCACGATCACTCAATCTTGACGATTTACCGATGACATTACAGTCGCGTAGCAACTTGACATCGTCGGCCGAGCGGACGAGCGAACCCATGAACGCGACATAGGAACTCACTCGTTGTTCTCTACTAACTTGAAGCTGCTCCAGGGCAATGAGATTGAGGAACATGGCCTCGGAATCTTCATCAACACCAATGTATGGGAGCCTGAGGTTGTGGCCCAACATTCTGATCCCAACCCAGAAATCAGTAGGACAGAATTTGACCCCAATACTGAAAAGCTCAGTCGCTGAGGGAAAAGTAGTGTTGATAGAGGGTCCTCCTATGTGTTCATCTTCATATTCATCCTCAGTTCTTTCAAGCATTCGGCTCCGTAAAACACTTAGTACATGAAAGGGCTGGCCAACTCGAAGGTCGAACAATAGGTTGGGTGGATAACTACCATGAGTGTCACCAGTGGTATGGAGAATGCACGCTTCTATATGTTGGAAAAATTGTTAGAATGACCCATTATTTTGGTGATCTTTGAGCCAAAATAAACGTGGGACCCACTTATCCTTTTAGGTGGGAATACATGGGAATGTAATCTATTCTATGAGTAGTTTAATGACATGTATTGGGTTACTCTAATCCATTAAGATATGAATGAGAAATCGCCTCCTTAACACCACTACTTGAACATGTTAAACATGGAAACAAAAGGAAGTGGTAAGCTTGCATCCCACATTGCTTGGGAGCAAAACATCCCTTGGGTATAAATATACTTACCTTAGTAGTATAAGATGTGCCCCAAGGGGCACCCCACTTTTGTGGGGGAGGGAGGACTTAGATCAAAGTAGGGTCACCACCACACGCGCGCGCGCGCCGCCCCGCATTGAGGCTTGGGCTTGGGCTTCACACGCGAGTTGGGCCTGGCTCGGCCCACTATCCATTTATAATTTTTTGGAGAAATTTTATTTAATAAAATTTCTTTTTTCCAAAATGGGGTGTGTCCAAGCCAAGAGGTGTGCCCATTCACATCTGAAAAGGTGTGTGTCCAAAGAAGAAGCATCTGTTCAAGTGAATAGTCACTGTTCTGAACAGATGCAGCCCCTATGAAGAGACCTGATTGCAGGCTATTTATGCATCTCGTTTCATGCTGTTTTGATCATTCGATTTCACTGCTACTGCTGCTGCACTTGCATTGAGTCACATTCAGAGTCAAGAGAGAGAGTTGCAATACACTAATTGGTTCGACAGTCACACAGTTTGTAATGCTGCAACTGTTGTGAAACAGATCATTGTATCCTGGGAGACAGACGCTATTGAAGCTCGTAAGTACCATTGTGGGGGCGAATTTTGTCTTAAGGATATAGTGTTCACACTAGCCTTGATCAACTGCGAATCTCTGATCTACTAACTACAACAACAGAGTACTGTTTTTCTGCCGTCAAACAGTAAGTTCATTTTACATTAAAACAGAATACTGTTTTGTTTCATTTTACTGTAAACTGCTCTTCTAAAATATTGAAGTACTTGTACTTGAACTAACACTATATACTCGGAGATCTATTACAAGGATTTTGCAGTGGTGATGAGTACTTGCACATGATGAATGGAGAGAAACACAATCAAACACCCTAATAAGAATTCCCATCTATACTTGTACTGAAAGGTACATCTCATTACTTGTGTGTGAAAGTAAACAATTATAGAGCAGATGTGTAAACCTACATGAATTAATACTCATCTTAATTTAAAAGTTATACTAAATTATAGGCACCGAGATAGAATTTTATAAACAATTCGAATTTAAAAAACCGTTAAAACTTCAAATCCCCTAAATCATTAGTTGCAGTGAACTGCCTGAAAATGATTATCTACTTCCAACACGGTTTCCATGATTTGAATAAATCCAAATGGCTTTCACAAGTATTATTATATATATTATTTATTGGATCTTTGGAGTGAGTAAATACCATCCCGGCACGCGGTATATTACTAAAGTAGAGTTTAGTCCCTCATATGACATCGGGAAAATCCTAATGGATTCAAACTCAACCCATCTTTATTGGAAAACCATTTATTAGGTTTATGCAAGATTTTTTCATATTACATTACCATGGTATGACAGTTATGTGTAACAATACTCGTGCATCGGTGTCTATATGATACTCTTTAATTCAATTAAATAATATCTTTTCTCGTACTTTAATTCTATATTTGCTAGTTATTATATATTATAGAGATAGGATTTGATTTCGAAATTGAGTTCTAATTTAGCAATTGATTGCAAAATTGGAGCTCAATTTCGATTTCGATTTTAATTTTAATTTTAATTTAAGGAGAGATTTTAGAAATTTAGGAGAATTTTTATATTTTAATCATCTAAGTATAGAATCCAACACATTCAAAACATCTATCTACAAATTAGACTTTTAGATAAAGATAGTTTCTCATGTAATTTTAAAATATTCTTTCTAACATATAAGAATGCACGTTGTATAAATCTATGGTCATAAATTATAAATCGATGACTATATTTAAAATTATTAATTATTTTTTAATATAATAAATTATATTTCCCGCGATTATCGGGCGTGTATTGCTAGTATCCTACGAAATACCACCAAGCCAAAATTGACTACTTGGAACATCAATTTGGGACGGATTTGGGCCGTCCGTGATTTGGAACGTGTGAATCCCATACGCCCTCCCAAAATTTCGAACTCAAGCCCTTTTTTCTTTTACAAACTTCGTTCGTTCCCTGAAAACCCAGAGTGAGTTCGTTCGTTTCCTGAAAGACGTTCCTCTCCCCCATACGTGCTTCGAAGTAAACGGCGTGGACGGCGACGGATCTGCAAACAGAGGTTCTCCGGCAGAGACGTGTTACTTTATCTCTGGTAGATGTGGCGACGGAATCCTCTCCGGAAGCCCTAAATCTCTCACTGTAGTAGCCGTAAATCTCCAGGTAAAATCTCTGATTTTGAATGTTAGTGTTCTGGTTTGTGGATTTAGGGTTTTTTCATCATCTCTTTGCTTTCTTTCATGTTTTCTTGTTTTAGTTTTGTAGGTTTTTTTGGGAGAATGATTTAGGGTTAGGGTTTTTATCGAGTTCCTTTTTTCTGTAGCCCCTGCCTGATCTTCCAAGGCAAAGAAAAAGCTCCGATTTTAGGGGAGAGAAAGGAGGGCCAGTTATGTGTGGAAGAGAAAACTCAAAACTGTCCGGGCCAGAACAGATCCTATCAGTTCTGGCTGCAACAGAGTGTGTGGGTCAGAATATAGACTGAAGAGTGTGTGTGTGTGGGTGGGCGCGCGTGCGTGCGTCGGGGGGCGGGGGGGGGGGGGCGCGGAGTTTTCTCCATTCCAGTTCAGGGAATTCCAGCCAGCACATAACAAAACTGACAACTATGGTTATAGAAACTGAAGCAATCCAACATGAGATCTACATGGTACCCCGGAACTTAAATTGCACCTCAATCTATCCATTAATTTCATATTGATACAAACTAGGATAAGGGGACTGCCAAAGATCCATGCTTTTTGTTAAACAACTAAATTAAATTTGATGGCAATCTCGGGAAGTTTCTGCATGTACTTTATAACATTTTATTTTGGCCTTTCTGCATAGTTAAAAAAACAAAAAAAAAAAAAAAAAAAAAAAAACAAACCAAAGCATGAAATTATATCATACTAGTTCCTAAACGGTTTTGGCGAGTACCATAGAAACTTCATTTAAGGGTAAGTACTCACTTGCCAGGTTTTTACAAAACGTTCAGTCGCTCTTGAGAGGTGTCCCAGATCTTGCAAAGCTTCCTGCTGTAATTAAGCTTAGTTAATAAACAAATCATACACTAGAGAGCACGCCAAATCAAATTTCAGCAAGTTACACGTAGTAAAAGAACCATACAGTACTAAAGCAAATGACAATTCCTATGAATCCAAAAATGCAATCAAATAAAAGAGGAACAGTCACAACTGATAGTGACTGTTCAGTAAATTGAAAGGTGATCTGAATATAGTTAATAAAAACCAGAAACTAAGTAATTCAATTGAGTCAAGCTAATTGATTCATTTGAAATTCGTTTTACTTGAAAAACACGGGTTAATTTGCCATCCTACATGCTTATCATACATAGAAACATGGCACATAGAAACAAGGGATTGCAAGGATGCCAAAGAATCAGGGGATGTGACCGAAGAGGCACGCACATGACGGGGGTGCGAAGCCAGACATGAGCCATTTGCACAACGGTCTGAAAGGCCTCTCCCTATCTTGGGAGCCGGCGTAGTTTAGAATTTCCAACTGTCGTCTGCTAAGTTGCACATGATGACGGTCTTAATTTGCAGGGTAAATTGGGTTCTTCCTGTTTTCTGATTTTTTGGGGAGAGTCTTATGATTATGGCCTTGATGACAAGATCAACGTTGGAATAACATAATCCACTGATTGCCATGATCAATGATAGGTCACGGTTTAGGTCATTATTTTTAAGGGGTTTTCACAGTACATTCACCTGCTCTACTTTAAAATCTCATCCCCTTTCAGTACCAAGTGTGTAAAGACTAAAATGCTGAAATTATCGCATTATCACAAACTCTGAAATTTTGCACTATAACAAATCTATATCTTGTATCTTCTTCTTCTTCTTCTTCTTCTTCTTCCTTTATGATTTATTAGTTTGGAAGATCTCTATGACTTTATTGCTTGTTTTATCATATTTCCATATTTACATTGGATTGGATGGTTCCATAACATGGAATCTGGGTTGGTATGGATATGTCATTACAAAAAGATGAGTAGTTATCATATTGTAATTTTGAAACGGGGTCTTGCTGTATTGTATATTCATGGGTCCTTTAAAGCTTTTCCCTTTGGGTGAGAAGAAAATATGTCAGATTTTTTTTTTTTTTTTTGAATTTTGATCGTTGAATGGTCTTCTATCTCTCTATCTATGTTGCTTCTTTGTATTTGAGTTATTTTGAGGATCAGGGGAAAAAGTATGGGAGTGGGACAATGTCACAGAACTGATGGGCCCTTTGACCCTTTCTTTCCTTTCAATAGCCTTTTACCCCTCTTTGAGAACAGATACTGAGAAATATATTCTCATATGTTTTCCAGCTCTATGGGCCCCACTTTACCCACCTTTGATCAATTTACTCCCCTCAGACTCATGGCCCCTTGGATGCACACTAGATTCAGTTTGATACTCATCCAATCTACACTCCTCACTGGATAGAATCTATAAAACTTAAAAATCTGAGGCCATTAAATCATGTGTTAGGAATATCTTACAAATCTGATTATTTGCTTAACAAAAGTCGCTAGCCGGGGTGATTGACATGCTTCAGGTGGGCCCCACAGGTCCAAAGTATGCAGAGTTTCTTTAACTTGAGAATGGCTCGAGTTACCAGCTGGTTAGTTCATAATTATATTAGATGTCAGAATTTTTGTCTTTTGATATCTAGAATGGGGATTTTCTATAACAAAGTAATTGCTTGGTGAAACAAATGATGAAGCTGACCCGAACACAATTGGAACAAGGCTTTGATGAGATGATGATGTAACAAAGTAACTTGTCTATAAAACCCAGCCAAAGCAAGTTGACTTGGTTCGAGTAAACCACCCAAGCTACATATTCTTTACGATCACTTGATCCTTCTGTTTTACTCCTGTTAGGTTTTGGTTAGTTAATTTGCCATAGCTGTCACATCAAGAGACTCTTGGATTCTTGAAACTAGTTTGGTAGTTGTGTCCTAACCTAAGACACCTTTAGGACCTGTGTTAGTGTCTTTTGGGGACCAATTTCTTGGGTGCAACTCCAATAAGGGTGAGGTGTTATGTTTTAGGGCTTGACTTGAGAGTTTTATAGGAAGTATTAGATTTGGATGGTGGTTGTTGTTCATGGGGTTCATTCCAGACTTACAGTTCTCAGAGTATTTACTTTAATTGAGTTCCAGTTAGATGAAGAAAGAACATGATGATTAGAAGAATATACAAGATGCTGACAGATCCAAAACTTATTTTATGTTCCCTTGGAAATCTGAGACGGGCAAATCTGGATTGATATGGGTCTCTCCTTTTTAATATGAAATTTCAACTATGGTGAAGTTATTACTGACCTTAAAATTGTATTTTATTAAATAATGAAGTGCCTTGACTCACCTCACCCTGACTCAGGAACACAAAAAGCTCACGAGGGTGTCCTGATTGGCATGAAAGGTTAATAAATTGAGAGGTTTTTAAATATTGGAGGCGGATACTCTACATGCGGCAAAGGAAAACAAGCGCAGTTCTTCAAATTGACATGCAACACCAGACTCCAACCGACCGATTTACTAAATTCGTTGGCTACTGTAGCGTTAGAAATTTTGATTCACGGTCATTTACAGCATCTTTAGCTCAAATCTGTTTTCCTTGTTCGGTATTTTTTTTTTAAATCGTTCCAAAAAGGGAAAACTAATTTTTAAATAGATTTTAATAGCTCTAGAAAAACAGGAACGGATTTCATTTCTATTTTCGGAACGGGTAAAATCTGTTCCTGCAAATTAGGAGCACCCTAAACTGAAATGGGTTTTAACCATTCCAAATTGAATTTAGAACGGTCAAAACACGTTTCAAATTGTTGTTTTTGGTGTAGTTACAATCATATTCTAGAACGGGCACAGTATTTTAAACTTGTAATAAATATTCATGGCCTCTGAGCTAGCTAGCTCACACAGAATGATAATCATGAAAACAAGGGTATAGGAAGGTTTCACTGTGATCAATATTGTGCGGACCACAAGAATCACCTGATGAAGGACGGTACTAATTTAAGTGGCTCAACTATAAAAATCTGCAAGATCAGTGGAATGCCATGCATAACTAACGTGTGTTAAAGGTCAATGCGAATTCAAAGTGATATGCTGTGGAGGGTGTGTAGATGTTTTAAGTAAGCTAGATTTTATTAATTCTAGCATTCCATGAATCCAAGAAAACATGTATTATTGTACATTGTTTTATGTAAATGCATTATTTCTTGTAGTGTCTTTTGGGTTTCCCATGTATCCCTTGGGTTTTCTATGTGTCTTTTGGATTATTCATGCATCTTACTTATTAAGTTGTTGCTTAGGAATGTGTAAGGGATTAACTGATATTTTAATCCCGGATTAGAAATGGAGTCTGTAAATTTAGTCATGTATCTCGTTGTAAACCAAGTTGTTTGAGTGAAAACTTGAGGTTCCTTGGTGGTACTATCTAATGGCCTTATTTTCTTGTTGTTCAAGATCAAGAGAATATGTTTCTTCTCTTGAATCTCCACTCCATTCTGATTTTTGTAAAGAGTGATCCCCTTCAAAGTGGTACACCACTTTGTTCAAATCATGGCTTCCAACAACAATATGTTGCACCCACAACTTCCTTGATTTAGTGGTAAGAACCACAACTAATGGAGTATTCAAATTGGAGGATCTTACACCCCATTGAGCTACCACTTATCCCAAAATCAATTGGTGATGGAAAATAGCACAACAATGGTTTTATGGTGAGGGCTCGGGCTCGACTACAATTATGACTGCTCAGGAGCGAGGGTGGACATTAACCTCAACAATCCCTCCCTCAACGGCGCACCCGCTGCAACTTCTGTTGTGCAATTCGCAAAACGCGTGTCCCGTGACTTGAACACTCGACCTACCAGGCTTTGATACCATTTGGTGGCGATAACATTGGTGTGGCTAGGTCGAGGAACTGATTCCCACACAAATTTTCTCTCAAATTGTTCTAGTTCCTCGTGCATAGCATTAATCCAACAATCATCAAGAAGAGCTTCTTTTATGTTCTTTGGTTCAATAGAAGAAATGTAGCATAAATTACTTACCTCATAGCGTACTTGATTTCTTGTTTTCAGAGGCTCCATTGTGTCTCCAAGAATTTGTGAAATTGGGTGACTCTTCATTACTCTTGGTACAAGTCACGAGCTTTTTGATGCACTTTGTTCTTCAAAGTGTTTAATGATGCCAGCCACCATCAGATAGGAGGATGGTGTTTTTTTTCAGCTTGTTTATCTTTGGATTCAACATTATCCTTTTCTTCTTGTTTTGTTGCTAGGGCTGTTTTCTTGCTTGTACTTGTTTCCACAACTTGTTTAGCAGTGGGAGAAATAATTAAATCTTCTTCATCATCAGACACGTATTCTGCAGTTCCTACATTGTCGACAACCACATTTACTGACTCCATAACAATAGAGTTTCTGAGATTATAAACTCTGTATGCCTTACTTGTCATAGAGTAACCAAGGAAAATGCCCTCGTCACTCCTGGAGTCAAACTTGCCTAAGTGTTCACGATCCTTTAGGATGTAGCACTTACTCCCAAAGGTCCCGAAATACTTGACAGTTGGTTTGTGATCACACCAGATCTCATATGGGGTCATTTTCGTTCCTGCTCTTCGGTAAACTCTATTGAAAATATGAACTGCTGTGTTTACCGCCTTAGCCCAGAAACATTGAGGAATTTTTTTACAATTTAGCATAACACGTGCCATCTCTTACGCACACGATTCTTCCCCTCAATGACTCCATTTTGCTGTGGGGTCTTTGGGCAGAAAATTCATGTTTGATACCGTGCTTGGAACAAAAAGAATTGAAATTAGAATTCTCAAATTCTGTTCCATGGTTTGAACGGATATGCACACCGCCACCAAAAGCTTTTTCTTTATCATTGATGAGCAAAGTCCATAAATCAAGAAAAACGTCAAATGTCTTGGACTTCTCTCTAACGAACCTAACCCAAGTAAGCTATGAAAAGTCATCAACGGTGAGAAATATATATTTCTTACCACCAATGCTTTCAGATTTTGTAGGACCATGAGATCCATATGCAATAATTCAAGCGGCCTGGTGGTGGTTAAGGCATCAACTTTCTTATGTGAGAACCTTATTTGTTTACCAATCTGACAGGGCCGCAAACACCATTTGAGGCTTTTAAATGTTTGGACAGCCCAATTATAATTTCATTTTTCGCCAAGTTATCCAGGTTCCGTGTAATTAACATGGCCTAAACGTTGATGCCATAAGTCTATGTCACTACTCACTAATCATGGCTGAATGACATGTCATGTTGCTTTCCGTGGCAACCACGTAACAGTTGTTAGAAGTTCGCACTCCATGAAGTATATTATTACCCTTTTTATCAACAATCACACAGTCATTAAGGGAAAAATGGACTTTGTGGTGTGAGTCACATAATTGGCTGATGCTTAACAGGTTAGCTTTCAGACCATTGATCAGGAAAACATTCGAAAGATTGGACATTGAGTCAAAATTGAGTTAATGTTTGATTAAACATAGATCAACCTTCTATTTAAGCCTTAACACAGGCTATGGTCCTTTCTCAGATTATAATATGAATTTCAATCCCAATTTATTAATCTAGCCAATTAACCTAAGTCCAAATAAAAATCAATCATCACAATAGAGATGAGGCACATGATTTTTACGTGGAAAACCCTACTCGGCAAAAAACCACGGGTTGTAGAAACCATCGAAAAGCAAAGCACTATAAATTGAAGATTATAAGTGAACTCACTAGACCTTTGACACAGTTGAAACTCAACCTAAAGGACCGTAAAGAACTTGCCGGCAACCCGCCATTCAGCTTCCACGTGCTAGCTTGAAACCCACCATGAATGCCCTTTCAAGGTGCTTGAGAGAAGAGGAAAAAGAAAATATCTTCAGCGCAGTCTCCCTTACAAGATAAGCCCACAAAATCTCTCTAGACGAATGCTTGATGCTTGAGAGAAATTAGATAGCTCAAGTATATTCTTTTGTGGCTGCAAGGGGTCTATAAATAGCCGAAGGTTTGTGCGCAATACTTTAGGAATTACAATAGGACTCTTAGAAAGAGTTAAACGGATCAGCGAAAAGAGTCCTGATCGGGCATAAATACCCAGCTTGCTATAGCGAGCAGGTGTTCTGCCACTGTGCCACTATAGGTCTCGCTATAGCGAGCTTTAGGTTTGCTATAACGAGATTGCTTTCTGGAAATTAGCTTGGAGTCGAGATGCGATTCCGGGTTAGATTCTTTAAACTTCTTCAAACACGTCTAGAAGTCTTCAAATCTCATCTAAAGTGTCCAGAAGTCTTCTTCCAGTGTCAAAAGGTTTCTTCACAGTCCCTTTCTAAATGAATTAAAAATTACAATTCAATTAGGACTTAAGTTTTGCTCAAACTAGGAGAATTAGCCAACTAGAAGTCTAATACAAATGAAGGTGCTATATGGGTTGCAAGACCTATGGGATATTATAGAAACAGATTTTGAAGAACCAGCAAATCCAAGTACACTCACTCAACAACAACTCAATGAGTTGAAGGAGAATTGCAAGAAGGTCTAGAAGGCATTGTTCTTCAGTCAATTCGCAAATCAAGCATGGGACATACTCTATGCATCATACAAAGGAGAAGACAAGGTAAAGATGGTAAGATTACAAACTCTTATAAGCGAATTTGATTCTCTACGGAGAAAAGAATCTGAATCGGTTGAAGATTTCTACAATCGAGTTATTTCTCTTGTTAATCAATTGAGAGTGAATGGAGAAAAAAATTGAAGATCAACGGGTTGTAGAAAAACTTCTCTGAAGCATGACCCATAAATTTGAACATGTTGTAATGGCGATTGAGGAATCAAAAGATTTATCTTCATTGTATTTGGAAAGTTTAGTGGAATCACTTCAATCCCATGAACTAGCATGAAGCAATTTGATTCTTCTCCACTAGAAAAAGCCTTCCAATCTCAAGTCTCTTTGAGGGGATGTGTTGGAGGGAAAAGAGGAGGACACAATTGCAGAAGAGGAAGAAGTAGCCATCGTCGTGGCACAAATGAAAAAGAATCTGAATCTCCTCCCACAAGAGGAAAAGGAAGAGTAGAAGGAAGGGTAAGAGGTTACAACTCTTCTCTCTCACATATACAATGTCACTATTGCAAGAAGTAAGAACACATGCAAGCATATTGTAGAAAGAAAATGGCTGATGATGGACAAAATGAAGTAAGTTACGTGCATGAAAATGTTCAAGAAAAGGAAGGTGATGACACAATCTTAGTTGCTTATAATGTTAGCGAGAATGTTTGTAATGATATTTGATATCTTAATAGTGGTTGTAGTAACCGCATGACTGGAAATAGAGATGTATTTGTCAATCTTGACCATAGTTATCAAAATCCTACAATTCGTATTCCGAATATCGATTCGTATCCCGACTCGTAAGGAAAACGATTCGTATATTTATAATGAATCCCATTTACAAATGAATCTGAGGATTTAGGTGTGAATCCTACGATTTGATACTCGTTTCATTGAATCTTACGATTTAAGCGATTCGACTAAGCAAGAATGGCTATAGCCAATAAGATAATATTAATAATCTTTTACCTTTTCACTTTCTTTATTCTCTTTCTTTGTCGCTTGTATTTTTTAAAGGTTATTTAGTAGTTAATGAAACCTTGTAACAATTTTTTACGGCTTTTATAAGGTTTTAAAGATGAATAAAGAGTATGCATTTAACTAAAGCATTCCACTATATGTATGATGCTTGTTTATATATTCTTCTTTTTTTAATCTATTTTAGTTTTTTCTTCATGAACACTTTCTTAACTTTTAAGAGATATCTTACCGTGTAAGATTGATGGTTTGGATTCTATTTTATTTTTATATTTTGATTTAAAGATTAAAAAATATATATAGATACTTTAAAATTATTTAATTATTTGCACATCATTTATTTCATATATATAATAATAATAATATATGTCATGACGTTCTTGATATGATTGTATGATAGACTTACTTGTTATAATGTTTATATTACTATAAATGGAAAAATGGATGGTTATGAATAATTACTTTTTTCTTTATCTTTTTAATTATTTTTCATTTTTATTAGAAAAATAAAAAAATCCTACGATTCACGATACGATTCGCGATTCGATTCGATTCATGGGTATGAACGATTTGCTATACGATTCCGATTTTGAAAACTATGATCTTGACAACTCAATTCAATCTGAAGTCAAGATTGGTGATGACAAAAGGCTGCCAGCAAAAAGATGTGGTGATGTCCTCCTTCTCACAAAGAAAGGAGCCCAAAAGAGAATTTCTAATGTCCTATATGTCCCAGGTTTAAATTATAACCTTCTTAATGTTGGTCAGCTTCTTCAGAAAGGCCATGATGTTCATTTCAAGGGCGATCATTACATAATTAGATATTAGACAACTCTAATTATAAAGGTACGGATGTTTTCAAATAATATGTTTGGTTTGAACATCCAATATAAATCTTTGCCATGTTTTACTACACTTATAATAAATAACTCATGGCTATGGCATCTTCGGTTTGGTCACTTGAGCTTTAGCACTTAGTCTCTTATGTGCAAAAAGCATATGGTGAGAGGCATTCCTAACATTGATCTTCAAGACCAAGTTTGTGAATGATGTGCACTTGGAAAGGATCATAGAGATTTATTTCCTATCGGAAAAGTATGGAGAGCATCAAGTCCACTTCAATTGGTGCATTCGGACTTATGTGGGCCAATGAACACAACTTCAATTGGAGGTAATCGCTATTTCCTTACTTTCATTGATGATTGTAGCAGAAAAACTTGGGTGTGTTTCCTAAAAGAAAAATCTGAAGTGTTTGGTTATTTTAAAATCTTCAAGGCCTTGGTTGAAAAGCAAAGTTGTCTCATATTGAAAACTTTGCATTCCGATCGAAGTGGTGGGTATTTTCAAATGAATCTAAAGAATTCTTGAAAGAAAATGGAATTAGGCATTAACTCAGCACTCGCTACACACCCCAACAAAATGGGGTTGCGGAAAGGAAAAATAGAACAATTATGGATTTGGCAAGAAGCATGTTGAAAGCCAAAGGGATGCCTAATACATTTTGGGCTGAAGCAGTATCATGTGCAGTCTATCTTTTGAGCCGTGCCTCATCTAAAAGTGTCCAAGATATGACTCAAGAGCTTGGAGTGGTCATAAGTCATGTGATAGTCATTTGAGAGTATTTAGTAGCATTGCCTATTCACATGTACCGGATGAAAAAAGAAGAAAATTGGGCGACAAATCGGAGAAATGCATCTTCATTGGCTATAGTGAAATACCCAAGGCATACAAGTTATTCAATCCTTTGACTAACAAAATCATTGTTAGTAGAGATGTGAAATTCAATGAAGAAGAGACAACGGAGTGGAATGAGAATGAGAAAAAAAAAAAAAACTCTATGTTGCTTGATGAAGAATCAGAAGAACAGAATGATGCAGTCGTAAACTCTCCATTAGGGATGGCAACGGGGCGGGGCGGGGCCGGAATTGGGCTGCCCCGTCCCCGCCCCGCCCCGCCCCGAAATTCGGGGTATGTTACATACCCCGTCCCCGCCCCGACATGCCCCGCGGGGCGCCCCGCCCCGATGTGGTATAATAATAAATATAATAAATAAATTTTGAATTGACTATAAAAAAAGATAAATTAATTTATTTTACATGGTAAAAAGCACATGAATGATTCATCTATGTTGTCTCTATGCCTTTAATAATATTAAAAAAAAATCTCCCAAAATAGAATAAAAAGATCTCCCCGCAGAAATATTTTATAAGTGTGGGGCACTGTTAGATTGTTTAAATTTTTTAAAATTATCTAAAATTAATAATATAAATTTTCCTTTTCCTGAAATTTTACCTATTTAAAGTGAGATTTTATTCTTATAAGATTTTCTCTAAGCCCTTGAAGGCCACTAACATACACTTGAAAATATCATATATGCTTTGAGACATTCTTTATAAAAAAGACAATATCTCTCTAAAATATCATGAACTCCATCAATACATGGTTTCACTCCATTTCTGGTATTGAACTGACTACATAATATATGTTCCAATTTTCCATCAACAAGCTTACCCAACTTTCCATGGTGTGGGCCCCAACCATATGCATACCAACCACAGGTAAGAAAAAGATTGGAAGATCTTAACGAGAATCAAGTCGAGTCAAAATTATTAATAGTTGATGGTCAAATATCATTAAATCTCATTGATTTGGCAGGAACCTCACTTTAAGACCAATGAACTCCACTTACTAATAAAGAGGTTGATTACATATAATTAAAATTAGTATAATTTATAGTGTTGTTAGTATGATTAGAATCATATTAAGTTACTAACTATAATTTACTTTGCTATTAAAGCATGATCCATCATTCTATTATATATTTATATTCGTTTTATTTAATATGATTTATCTTGTCACAATTTAATATTATATATGATTAAAGTAAAATAAGCTTAGATAGATTTTTTAACAACTTTAACTTCATTAAATTTGAATTAGAGGGAATGAGATCATATTATATGCTTTTATAATGTCTCATTCAATTACATGTTTAACTTTAAAAAAAGTCTTCAATCAATCTATTTAACCCTTAATAACAACATAAAATCAATATATACATTTACATATAAATATGTTTATTTATTATAAAAGAAATCTAATGTATATTTATATTTTAGAGGATTATTAATTTCGGGGCGGGTTATGGGGCGGTATTTCGGGGCGGGGCATGGGGGGGTATTTCGGGGCGGGGCATGGGGTGGTATTTTGGGGCGGGGCAAGAGCCATACCCATCCCCGCCTCGCCCCGGATTCGGGGTATGGTTTTTTTCCCCGTCCCCGCCCCATCTAAGATTCGGGGCGGGGAAAACCCGTACGGGGCGGGGCGGGCACTCCGGGTTGGGGCGGGGCGGGTTAAAAATGCCATCCCTACTCTCCATCATCATCACCATCAAGGGAGAGGTCAGAACACAATAATGAGCATGAAGAACTCCCTACACGAAGGAGATCTACTCGGCCACATCAACCTTACAAAAAGTATCCATCTAGTGATTATGTTATGATTACTAATGGTTGGATGAGTTTTACTTTGTTTGTAGATGCCGATCCAATTACCTTTGGAGAAGCATCGAAAGATCAAAGGTGGATTGAAACTATGAATCAAGAGATTGAGTCCATTAAAAGAAACGACACTTGGGAGTTGGTGGAACTTCCAAAAGGAAAGAAGACTATTGGAGTGAAGTGGGTGTACAAGACCAAGTTAAATGTAAAAGGTGAAGTTGAAAAATGCGAAGCTTGTTTAGCAACCAATGGCTACAAGCAATAGCAAGGAGTTGACTATGATAAAGTTTTTTCCCCCGTTGCACGTCTAGAAACCGTTCGCTTGATTTTGGCTCTTGCGGCTAAAATTCAATGGAAAGTATTTCAAATGGATGTGAATTCAACATTTCTGAATGGTTCCTTAGTAGAAGAGGTCTATGTTGATCAACCTCCTAGCTATGTGAAGAACAATGAAGAAATGAAAGTATGTAGATTGAAAAAGGCATTGTATGGTTTGAAGCAAGCACCAAGGGCGTGGTCCAACAAGATTGATGCATATTTTGAAGAGAGTGGATTTCACAAGTCACCTCATGAGCACACTCACTATGTCAAGAAAAGTTCTCAAGGTGAGATCCTAATTGCTTGTTTATATGTGGATGACCTGATTTTCATCAAAAATAATATTGAAATGTTTGAAGATTTCAAAAGGGCCATGATGCATAAATGTGAGATGACAGATATGGGCTTACTTCATTTCTTTCTTGGAATTGAAGTAAATCAAAATGAAGATGAGATATTCATTTCTCAAAAGAAATATGCCACAGAGTTGTTAAAAAAAATTAGGATGGAAGATGCAAAATCAATTAGCAGTCCTGTTGAAGTTGGTTTGAAGTTAAGCAAATGTGATGGAAAGAAGATGGTGGATCCAACTTTTTACCGAAGTCTTGTTGGTGGTCTAATGTATTTAACAACATCAAGATCAGATCTCACTTATTCAGTAAGCATGATCAGTCGCTTAATGGAATCGCCAAGAGATGCTCATTGGGAAGCAGGAAAAAGATTTTCAAGAAATGTGAAAGGGACACAAAATCATTGTCTTTATTATTATAAAGCTGAAAATCCGAGTTTGGTTGGCTTTTGTGATAGTGGTTGGGTTGGAAGTATTGATGGTTGCAAGAGTACTCTTGGGTATGTTTTCAATATTGGTTCTAGTGTAGTTTCGTGGTCTTCAAAGAAACAATCGGCTGTAGCCTTCTCTACGGAGGAAGCATAATACATTGCTCTTGCTGCAACCGGTTGTCAAGCTAGGTGGTTGAAATGGATTTTGGAGGAGCTAAATCGTGATCAAGAAGGAGCTACAAAATCATTTTTGTGATAATAAATCAGCCATATCTTTATCCAGTAAGCCAATGTTTCATGGTAAAAGCAAGCACATAAAGATCAAGTATCACTTCATTCGAGAATTAGTGAATGATAAAGAAGTTGAATTTAAATTTTGCAAATCTCAAGACCACGTGGCAGATTTTTTCACCAAGCCTTTGAAGAAGGATTTGTTCATTAAAATGAAGACTTTACTTGGAGTTGTTGAAATCTAGCTAAAGGGGGGTTGTTTGAAGTAAGCTAGATTCTATGAATTCTAGCATTCCATGAATCCAATAAAACATTTATTATGATACATTGTTTCTTGTAGTGTTTTTTTGGGTTTCTCATGTATCCCTTGGGTTTTATATGTGTCTTTTGGATTATTCAAGCATCTTACTTGTGAAGTTGTTTCTCAGAAAAGTGTAAGGGATTAAGTGATGTTCAATCCCGGATTAGAAATGGAGTTTATAAACTCAGCCATGTTTCTCCTTGTAAGCCAAGTTGTTTGAGCGAAAACTTGAGGTTGCTTGGTGGTACTATCTATTGATCTTATTTTCTTCTTGTTTAAGATCAAGAGAACAAGTTTGTTCTCTTGAATCTCCACTCCATTCTCATTTTTAGTAAGAGTGATTCCCTTTTTTGATGGGCCCAATCGGAGCATGCCTAGGTCAGTACCTTAACCTTGCTATAGTTTATATTAAAGTTAAATAGAGTGTTACCTCTTGTGCGCCTTTGTAAGTGGAAGGGGCCATAAGCCTCTGCAGAACAATCAGAGGCAGTTGGTTCTCGATCAGGAACATATCTCGCCTGATATTCTGAGACAAGATCGATTTGAAGGAATGATGCCCAAAAATGGGGTCAGAATAATCATAGTCATCGAAGTGTTTCTTGTTGTTTATCAAGAACTCGAGTAAGAAACACCCATCAACGACCATGAGCTCCAAGAACCTATCTTTATCTCGCCATTCCTCGTCGAGATGCTCATAGTGCTCCATCAGCTGCAGCATCACTGTCTCCAACTTATCACAGCAGTCTTTGAGGGTGCAGTTCGATCTCTTCAGGAAGTGAAAGAGAGCTCTTCTCTTGTGGGCCTCCATGGGCTTCAAGTGCTCTTTGCCGTGATGGAATGGCCCAAAGGAGACCACTCTGGGCTTGTAGGCATCTATGTTGAGGCTTCTGATATAGGGAGGCACCTTGAAGATGGACATCCGCTGCCATCAATCAGGTTCCTTGGAAGGATCCATATCCTTCATACCCTCTTCAATGTCAATGGTCCAGTTGCCTGCATCTCGTGGCATGTCCATTTCCTTATCCGGGCAACTCATAGAACAAAGGAATTAATATTGATAGAGAGACAATGCCGTTTGTTTGTGCGGCCCAAGTAGCAGGTGTGGAATTGCATGGTTTGGACTAGGTAGTTTGGAATAAGTCTAGTTGTAGAATTGGTTTTGTCAAATGTTGTTATTTTAGTTATTATTTTGTTGCCAATTTTTAAGAGTTTGTTTGAACGTTCCAATGAGCTATGTAACTTACCTTAAAAATTGCATGGCATGATGGAATAAAAGATCATCGTGAATTTATTTTGGAACTAAAGGAGGTCGGTTTCCCTCGAAGAAACCAATCAATCTCTTGCTTCTCTTATTCTTGCTCCTCGAAGCAAAAGAATGATCTGTTTCTTCAAGGGAAACTGACCTCATAGTTCGTGTGAGGAGCAAAGGTGGGAAGAGAACAGAAAAGTTGAAGACGCGTTATGAGAGAACTCACATCTCTTACATGCTCCCGCGTACACAGATGCGAGTGTACACGGTAGCGTGTACGCGGCGAGAGCGTGTACGACATGCGAGTGTGAGAGGATGTAAGTGCCGAGATGTCTCATAATGCGTCTTTAACTTTTCTTTTCCTGCGCGTAAAATTGCTATCCTTTCTGTTTCTCCCCACCTTTGCTGCTCTCACGAACTAGGTCAAGTTTGAGTCCGGATCTCTGCAAAACAGGGGTGTACTTTTTGGACAAATCAGGATTGGCCACGTATACTCTAAAAAAAAAGAGGAAATAAAGAATTAGCTTTTGAAAGTACAACTCAGCACATACTTTTCTATGCTTCCAATTATACCCTTGCAATGTCTCAGGAGTTTCTCTCCAGCCAATTAATTATTATTATTTTATTTTATCACAAGATGAGTATTATGAAATTTAATGTAAAGAGGGGATGATTTGCAATTCAAGAACCCATTATATGATTCCACCAGAAGAGGGGGACAGTGCCCCGCATCATCTTCCTTGTGATGGGTTTCACGCCCAGAATTTTTGAACCAATTATTTGGCCCACTCTATGTGGATCCAGTACTACAGTGGTTTCCCAGGGCCCCACTTTGGATCACTGGTCGAGATTGTGGTCCATGGGGTTCCACTTGGGGCATCGCAAGCACCGCGCCATATATTGATGTCAAGGATTTAATCATCTTTTTTTTTCAATCAACATATGGGTGGGGTGGTGGGGTGTGGTGAGCCTCGCAAGCACCGCCCCATTCTCCTTTGCCTCTTGCCTCTTAAAAGGAGTTATGATCCACCCTTGTGCATGAGACTTGATGATTGATAGATGATCAAATATTTCATTCATATGGTCATATGTAGACGGATAGATTGATTTTAGCTAATAAATCTCAAGTCCCACATGTAGATGTGCTTTATTTGTAGTGTCCACCATCGTTACATAAATGAACAATCCTATTGTATTTTTGTATTTAGATGGGCTTACCTTTATTTCATCAAAGGTGGGGCCTTACAATTACATGATTGTCTAAGAGCATACCCTAGGGTGACCCTTGCAGACCTGTCCCCTTGTGGATAGACCCAGTGGGACCCACCGACCTTGGCCCAAAGTTTCCCTTTATAAAGTGGGTTACTGCCGACATGGTATTAATGACAGAAATCCAAATCTAGTGGTTGAATCTGTGGGACCCCATGGCCCACCGATGGTGGATCTGGACCAACGATTCTAAAGTGGGGCCTTGGGGGACTACTATAGTACTGGACACACATAGAGTGGGCCCTACTTGAGTCACTGCCCAATTGGTTCAAAAAATTTGGACACGAAACCCATCCCAGGGAAGATGATGACGGGCATGTTTCCTTCTTTTGGTGAAATTATGTAATGGGTTCTTGAATTACCTTATTAGACACACACTTGATAAATGTGTTGAGGTCGACATTTAGACATTTACCTTCGCTTCTGAACGGTCATAATTGTAATTGATCCCTCGCTCTCACCTTTGTGTCGTTTCTTATCATAAATTAATTTTAGGATAAATGGTAATTTAATAAGATGTAAGATCTAACAAGCGATATCACATAATCTTGGAGGTCTTGAGTCGACAGGTGCTCTTGAGCGGTTATTTCTTATGCCTTTATGAGTCTTGGGGGTCATAAGAAAATAATTCGTTCCAGCAAACGGACAAATTAAAAACAAGTCTCCTTCTATCTTCCTTTATTTCTTTGCTTTTCTTGACTTCTTAAATGGCTGCAGGTAATGATCGAGATGCAGATGAGGTGGATGAAGAGAAACTAAGTGCGGATCGTGGGGCGGATCGGTGGTTTGCACAAAGGAACGAGTAGCGGCCGGGGTAGTGCAGTAGACGATCGACCAAAAGAGATGGCTGAAAACGAGAATTTCGATATCGAGGATGGATCACGACCGCTCCCTGCTTTTTTTAGGAGGCTTGTTGAGGAGGACGTTGATACAGAGAGGAGGAGGTTCATGATCAAGGTGCCTCCTTACATCTCACGCTTCAATTCCGATGCCTACATGCCCAGAGTGGTCTCGATTGGGCCCTACCATCACGGCAAAGAGCACTTGAGGTCCATGGAGGCCCGCAAGAGGAGATGTGTCTCTAGCTTCATGAAGAGATCGGGATGTAACCCCCAACGCTGCTATGACAGGTTTCGCGAACTCACGCCGCAGCTGATGCAGTACTACGAGCATCTAGACACGGAATGGCGAAATGAAGACAAGTTCTTAGAGCTCATGGTCGTTGATGGCTGTTTCTTGCTCGAATACTTCAGTTCTCACATCCTACCCGATGGAGACCCTGCAAAAGATATTTTCTTGGTTATGGGTAGTGTAGGCTCGAGTTTAAAGAGAGACTTGCTCCTGATCGAGAACCAACTGCCTATACAAGTTATTCGACAACTTTACTCTTTGGGTGACCAGTGCCGGGTAATAAATATTCACATTACTTTTTAGTTATAGGTTATTCTAACTTTTTAGTTATAGGTTATTCATGATATTTATCTTCACACCTGACTGTAGAGCCTCTGTACCACTATCTGTGAGCAAAATTTGGGGCCTATTGGATCCTCCTAAACTCCCTGAACAACAGCCAACAAACTCAACAAGTTTATGTTAAAAATTAAGGGGGATTTGACAATTAAATACCCCTTAGACACGTAATCCCCAAATTCATGACTAAAAATCACTAAATGTCACTAGAGTCGTTTGACTCTGGTACATTTTTTATTTTTATTTTACTTTTTTGCCATGATTTCATGAGATTTGCATGTTGAAAGTTGAAAAGCTACTTGGATCTCTGGTGACATTTAGTGACTCTAGTCATGAATTTGGAGATTAAATGTCTAAAGGGTATTGAATTGTTAAATTCCCAAAATTAAGTCACACATACTATCAATCCAATCCATAACAGGATGGGTGCAGATCCATGGAACTGGTATAATTCAAGGGGGTATGGGCCACAATTGCTAACAAATAAGGCTTTCTCTTTTACCAAAAAAATAAAATAAAAATAAATAAGGCTTTCTCAAATCGTACATAAATACTACATTGCACATTTCTTAATCTTTTTATGCATTCCTTTTCTTTATATGTGCATAGGTTATCAAGGATATAGAGAATATCATATTGGACTTCTTTCGTGGCGGTCAAATCGCAACAACTCTATCGTGCTTGCATGTACTAGATGTTTATAGGAAGGGCGTGCTTCGCCAAATTGGTAGTCCATTGCCCCACAAAGTGAGGTGTTTCCCGGGACCTCCGTTCCCATCAGCGATGGATCTTTCCCGCACTGGGGTCAAATTCAAAGTAATTAGAACCTATGGTCTCGTGGACATCCATTTCGATAATGAACGTGGTTTCCTCTCGCTCCCCTGCATTATTGTCGATGAAGACACAGAGACATTGTTCCTCAATCTCATGGCCCTAGAAAAGCTTGACATCATGGAAAGAAATGGAGTGAGTTCCTATGTTGCCTTCATGGGTTTACTCATCCGCTCGGCCAAAGATGTTAAGGTGCTACGTTCTCGTCGGATCATCGTGTCAGAAGAGAGTGATGATGTCATTGCTAGGATATTTAATGAACTTGGGAAGAATCCAGTTAATGACCCAGATAACTGCCTGTATGTTGTGAGATCTGATTTGGCTATATGGTCTAATAGCTACATTAGAAAGTGTAATGAAAGACTCTTAGACTGGGGAACCAATTTCCTCCAAACTTACTGCAAGAATCCATGGACTGCTATTGGCCTCGTTGCAGGAGCCATCCTTTTGGTGGCCACTGTCACACAGGCTGCTTATGCGGTCCTCCAGTACTATCAAGATGACCTCTCCCTTGCTCCTCCAAACGCTTTTGGCCCTTAAGAATATAGAGCAACGTTCTTGCTGTGTTATTCATTACTTAATGTTCCTTTTTACCTTTCTTCCTTAATGCGTCGAATTAAATCTACTTTTTCTTGTTGGGGCATGTTTAGAAGAAAATATTGAGTTTCAGAAGTAGCTAGTGTTGTATTTCTGTACGATTACCTGTAAGCTTAAAATCCCTCTAACCACGGGAAGATCTCCTTGGGTCTAATCCACATAACATAATGAAGTAAACATATGTAATCTGAGTATGGAGAGGAGCTTATTTGACTTCATAGTTCTTTCTCTTTGAAGCGATAGAAACTCTTTGAAATGATAGTGGCTTGGGGTTTACAACTTCTTTGTCTTTTCTGTTCTTTCTTGTTTAGTAATGGAGACCAAGAAACTATTAATCAAAGGAGTTAACCAAGATGTCATTTTATAGGAGATTCATACCCATCAAAGAACCATTAACCCCCAACTACCACCTAACTCTTTAGTATTGGCCCATTATTAGTTTGTTGGCAAGTAAGCTCAAAATCTTCTTCATTGTATGGAGACAAGTGGGTATGATTAAAGATCTTTAATGGGCTTATGGTCATATGGGTCACACCCATTTAATCCAACGTTACCTCCATTTTTTTCTAGCTCTATATTCTCAAAAACTTAAATCAAATCATTTAGCATAGCAATTAATAAAGAGTTATGTCCATTTGATCATTTTCTTCAAATTTCTCTAATATTTAAACTTCATCTTCAGTTGATTTTTTACTAAATAAAGTTTTTCTGATTTTAGAACATACTAAACTATATCTTGTACTAATCTATGCTCTATTATTCTTTTCCATATCTCAAAATTTAATCCATTTAGTCTTTCTTATCTTAAAAAGTTCATAAGCAATCAGATCGAGCCATGTTTCGGGAAAATGCATTTAAAGAATTCAAATTAGAAAATACTTGAAATAATTGAAACAAGAAAAGTTTAGGATTAGTCCCTTTTCAAGCATTAATGGATTAGGCTTGATAGTCCTCCCACAGTTTACCTCGCTTTTGTGATTGTGTCGATTAGAAGTTAGGACAAGTCGTCGATCAAGATCATGTTGAGTCCAAGATCAACAAACAAAATTTGACGGTTCATAAATAGTCAAATGGCCAGAAGTTGATTATAATTCGAGAGCTACTAATGCTACATACCAATCTTCTCCTCCACATCCCTTCTCTTTCCAAAATTTCTCTCTACACACCCCATTGTCCCAAAATATCCTTCTCTAGCTCTCTCCCTCTCGCTGCCGCCGCCTTACAAAAAGTATCCATCTAGTGATTTTGTTATGATTACTAATGGTTGGATGAGTTTTGCTTTGTTTGTAGATGTCGATCCAATTACCTTTGGAGAAGCATCTAAAGATCAAAGGTGGATTGAAACTATGAATCAAGAGATTGAGTCCAATAAAAGAAACGACACTTGGGAGTTGGTGGAACTTCCAAAAGGAAAGAAGACTATTGGAGTGAAGTGGGTGTACAAGACCAAGTTAAATGTAAAAGGTGAAGTTGAAAAATGCAAAGCTTGTTTAGCAGCCAATGGCTACAAGCAAAAGCAATGAGTTGACTATGATAAAGTTTTTTCCCCCGTTGCACGTCTAGACACCGTTCGCTTGATTTTGGCTCTTGCGGCTCAAATTCAATGGAAAGTATTTCAAATGGATGTGAATTCAGTATTTCTGAATGGTTCCTTAGTAGAAGAGGTCTATGTCGATCAACCTCCTAGCTATGTGAAGAACAATGAAGAAATGAAAGTATGTAGATTGAAAAAGGCTCTGTATGGTTTGAAGCAAGCACCAAGGGCGTGGTCCAACAAGATTGATGCCTATTTTGAAGAGAGTAGATTTCACAAGTCACATCATGAGCACACTCACTATGTCAAGAAAAGTTCTCAAGGTGAGATCCTAATTGCTTGTTTATATGTGGATGACCTGATTTTCATCAAAAATATTATTGAAATGTTTGAAGATTTCAAAAGGGCCACGATGCATAAATTTGAGATGAAAGATATGGGCTTACTTCATTTCTTTCTTGGAATTGAAGTAAATCAAAATGAAGATGAGATATTCATTTCTCAAAAGAAATATGCCATAGAGTTGTTAAAAAAAACTAGGATGGAAGATGCAAAATCAATTAGCACTCCCGTTGAAGTTGGTTTGAAGTTAAGCAAATGTGATGGAAAGAAGATGGTGGATCCAACTTTTTACCGAAGTCTTGTTGGTGGTCTAATGTATTTAACAACATCAAGATCATATCTCACTTATTCAGTAAGCATGATCAGTCGCTTCATGGAATCGCCAAGGGATGCTCATTGGGAAGCAGGAAAAAGATTTTCAAGAAATGTGAAAGGGAGACAAAATCATGGTCTTCATTATTATAAAGCCGAAAATCCAAGTTTGGTTGGCTTTTGTGATAGTGGTTGGGTTGGAAGTATTGATGGCTGCAAGAGTACTCTTGGGTATGTTTTCAATATTGGTTCTAGTGTAGTTTCGTGGTCTTCAAAGAAGCAATCAGTTGTAGCCTTCTCTACGGAGGAAGCATAATACATTGCTCTTGTTGTAACCGGTTGTCAAGCTAGGTGGTTGAAATGGATTTTGGAGGAGCTAAATCATGATCAAGACAGAGCTACAAAATCATTTTTGTGATAATAAATCAGCCATATCTTTGTCCAATAAGCCAATGTTTCATGGTAAAAGCAAGCACATAAAGATCAAGTATCACTTCATTCGAGAATTGGTGAATGATAAAGAAGTTGAATTTAAATTTTGCAAATCTCAAGACCAAGTGGCAAAGTTTTTCACCAAGCCTTTGAAGAAGGATTTGTTCATTAAAATGAAGACTTTACTTGGAGTAGTTGAAATCTAGCTAAAGGGGGGTTGTTTGAAGTAAGCTAGATTCTATGAATTCTAGCATTCCATGAATCCAAGAAACATTTATTATGATACATTGTTTCTTGTAGTGTTTTTTTGGGTTTCTCATGTATCCCTTGGGTTTTATATGTGTCTTTTGGATTATTCATGCATCTTACTTATGAAGTTGTTTCTCATAAAAGTGTTAAGGGATTAAGTGATGTTCAATCCCGGATTAGAAATAGAGTTTATAAACTCAGCCATGTTTCTCCTTGTAAGCCAAGTTGTTTGAGCGAAAACTTGAGGTTGCTTGGTGGTACTATCTATTGATCTTATTTACTTCTTGTTTAAGATCAAGAGAACAAGTTTGTTCTCTTGAATCTCCACTCCATTCTCATTTTTAGTAAGAGTGATTCCCTTTTTTGATGGGCCCAATCGGAGCATGCCTAGGTCAGTACCTTAACCTTGCTATAGTTTATATTAAAGTTAAATAGAGTGTTACCTCTTGTGCGCCTTTGTAAGTGGAAGGGGCCATAAGCCTCTGCAGAACAATCAGAGGGGTCAGAATAATCAGAGGGTTCTCGATCAGGAACATGTCTCGCCTGATATTCTGAGACAAGATCGATTTGAAGGAATGATGCCCAAAAATGGGGTCAGAATAATCATAGTCATCGAAGTGTTTCTTCTTGTTTATCAAGAACCGAGTAAGAAACACCCATCAACGACCATGAGCTCCAAGAACCTATCTTTATCTCACCATTCCTCGTCGACATGCTCATAGTGATCCATCAGCTGCAGCATCACTGTCTCCAACTTATCACAGCAGTCTTTGAGGGTGCAGTTCGATCTGTTCAGGAAGTGAAAGAGAGCTCTTCTCTTGTGGGCCTCCATAGGCTTCAAGTGCTCTTTGCCGTGATGGAATGGCCCAAAGGAGACCACTCTGGGCTTGTAGGCATCTATGTTGAGGCTTCTGATATAGGGAGGCACCTTGAAGATGGACATCCGCCGCCATCGATCAGGTTCCTTGGAAGGATTCATATCCTTCATACCCTCTTCAATGTCAATGGTCCAGTTGCCTGCATCTCGTGGCATGTCCATTTCCTTCTCCGGGCAACTCATAGAACAAAGGAATTAATATTGATAGAGAGACAATGCCGTTTGTTTGTGCGGCCCAAGTAGCAGGTGTGGAATTGTATGGTTTGGACAAAGTAGTTTGGAATAAGTCTAGTTGTAGAATTGGTTTGGTCAAATGTTGTTATTTTAGTTATTATTTTGTTGCTAATTTTTATGAGTTTGTTTCAACGTTCAAATGAGCTATGTAACTTACCTTATAAATTGCATGGCATGAAGCAATAAAAGATCACCGTGAATATATTTTGGAACTAAAGGAGGTCGGTTTCCCTCGAAGAAACCAATCATTCTCTTGATCCTCTTATTCTCTCTCCTCAAAGCAAGAGAATGATCTCTTTCTTCAAAGGAAACCGACCTCTTTTGGTTCCAGAATAAATTCAGGAATATCTTTTTTTCCTTAGTGCCATGAAATTTGTAAGTTCAGTTACATCACTCATTTGAACGTTGAAACAAACCCCTAAAACTAGGCAACAAAATAACAACTAAATAACAACATTTGACTAAACCAATGCAACAACTAGACTTAATCCACTTGTCCAAACCCTGAAGTTTCCCATGTAATGTCAGGCACGTAATAGACTTTGTCCTGCCGATGACGCGTCAACGACTCTGTAGTTGTTTTTGACCCGACAACTTCATTTCACACTAGAGTCTGGATCCCCGTTTCGTGGAAACAAGGGAGCTCTGTTCAGGCCAATCTGCACTTAACACGGTTCAATTTTGCCACCTCAGCTATAGACTTTTTTTTCGGAATGAATACAAGAAAGGAATATGGACTCTCTTGCAAATAGAAAAAAAATATTGAAAAGAAGAAACCTTACCGTAAAAAGACCTCTCCTCATCGTTTCATCTCCTCCAACAGAGCCCATTAAAGTCCGTCTCTTATAATCATTTAGAGGAGAAAACTCCGCTCTCTCTCTCTCTCTCCCATTGAAGACCATAAAAGGAAATCTCTGCTTTCTTTGCATCGGGTCAAAAAGTGCCCATCAGAAGGTGATTGTTGTTTAAAAAATAATCAATTTCTTTCCCTTTACCATAAATCACTTCCTTCCGGCAATAATTTTGGCCAAAAGTGAATTCAACCCAGTTTCCATCGCACCTTAATATCACGAAGAAAGTGTTAGAGAATTGGGCTTTGCCTCTGTTTATCCGCTTTGTTCTTCTATTCATGGTGTCTAGTCTGTTTTATGATTGTTGGGTTTTGCAAGAGAGCAGAGATAGGAAGGAGAATAAAAGGTTAAGCAAGAAGAAAAATGCTTTGTTTGTGTGTAATGAACAAAATCTCAAATCGGAGGAAAAGCTGCGAATACATGTTTTTCGCTATTTATATCGGTGGAAAATTTGTGAATACATATTTCCGATTATTCACATCGGTGGAAAAACTGCGAATACATAATTTCTACTATTCATTTAAGCAAATAAGCTGCGAATATAGGTTTACCCTGCCGAGCAGCTTATCGCTTTCTCGTTTTCTCATGGATGGGTTTATAGGTTGAGGGAAAGCTCTACATGGATAATGTATGGGCATAAGATTGTTATTGGAACCATTCTTCCATGTTATGTCTGCCATTTATTTTTTCCGTTCTTGTCTCTTTCACTTTTCCAAGATAAATAATATGAAAAGAAGATGATTTTACAAAAAAAAAAAAAAAAAAGGTGACTAGTGGGCCAAAGAGATGATTTTAAGTGACCTTGTATTAGACCAGTCATTTTGTCCTAAAACGTGTGTTTTTTTTTTTTTTTTTTTTTAACTTTCTACTTGTATCCCTATCGACCTTTGTTTTACAACACTACGCTAGGGATTCTGCAGTGTACGCTTATAAATAAACGAAATTCATCCTCATTCTCCTTAGGTGAAAAAACGATAACACTCGACTTGTTTCTCCTCTATAGGTCATTCCCACCTCTTGAAGACCATTAATCCAAATTTTACATTTTTTGTGATCTAATTTTTATGATGTATCATTATTTTCTTTATTGGTTAAGAATATATTTATTAGGGTCCTACTAGGTCATGAGGTTGCAATGAACAACGTGGCCATGTATCAAAAAAGAGAGAAAATGAGATCGAATGAAGCAAAGCAAAAGAGGCTTGATTTCCAATTGGTAAATATAAAAAAAAATGCCAGGTACTCTTATTTTGAAGTTTTCTATTTGATTTATTTCAAAAAAAAATTTGAATAATTTCTCGTTTTCATCCTCTCTTTAATGTTTTATAGACTTTCTCTAGTATTCTCATTGCCAAAATAATTTATAGGTTTTCTATTTTTTTTCAGTTCACTTTGTGTTGTTTGGTTAAATTTTATTTTATTTTATCAATTGCAATGCTTCTTATTCTTTTATTATTTCAATTTATTATTAATAACAACATCATTCTTGTTTTTCAAAAGAAAATCTTTCTTTTATAATAAAATTTTAAGCTCCTTTTCATCTCATTTTCTTCTAAAATTTCTTTAAAATAACAATAGTGAATTCTTTTTTTTATGTTTTTAACTATTATATTAATTTAATATATTTATGCCAGGGCCTTTGTTGCTAGTGTGTGTGTATGATGAGCACTAGAAAACTCCTGGTTGGGCTCACTATGGTGTATGAAAACCATTGAATGTCGCTGGATGGAATAATGCATGAGGTCTACCTATGTAAAAATTCTCAAGTCTATTAGATTATACTAAACCCTTGATTCATAGCCCTAAAGTTTAATGGTTTTAAATGTATCATTTTTTTATGATTTCAATCTAGCAGTGAGTAAAAGTTAAATGAGTGTCAAATTTTGGCTTTAGACCGATTTGGGGGGGGGGGGGGGTGGGTTGAATGGGCTCAAGGTGGGCTCCATGTCCTAAAAACATTTAAGGGAGTAAAAATGAGAGTTTTTAAAATGGTGAGTTTTGAGAATCTTATATGAGCACTGCATGGCTAAATATCTAAGAGCAAATTGGGTGAAAATATAATTTTATGAAAGGATAAGTTCTATTCTTGATTTAACATTTCTATTCATGTAAGATAGTTTAATGTTATCACATTTATACTAATTTTTCAATCAAAGGGAACTTACGAAAAACTTCAGTAGTAACGAATGTTAAACAATCATCTGACTTACCATACAAAAGTAAACACCAATTTATGGGTTCCATCACAAAGACGAAGCATATAAGTAATATATAGTATATTTTACAATTTGGAAAGTATAGACTAATCAGACTATTATCAATTTGGTTATAAGAATCATGAGAATTCTTATATGCAACAATTATGAATTCTCCTAATACTTCCTTACCAATGCAATTGGATGGGTTTCGCTCAACCATCTCATCCTAACTTTTCTAATCTCATTGTTCAAACTCAAATCCCTTCCATTTGGTAAGCCATTTGGCCAGCAAGGAATGAGTTTTTGTTCAAGGGTAAAAGGTTGAACCCTACCATTGTGATTTCATTTACAAATAAAATGTAGTTGGGTCCCAATTCTTTACCCTCTATGCCCCCAACCTACTACCTATCCTAAGAGTTTGGGATTGATCTCAAACAGATAAATGAGGTTTTTACTATATATGTTCAAATGCAGCCTTCTCCGCATCTAATGGAGAATCTATGCAAAAATTTTAGTAATTACTGCCCTTTTTTTTTGGGTGCGGTGCATTTAAAGGACCCAGAGTTGTTTCACCCAAAAAGATTATAGTCTTTGCACTAAATGCGGCTAAAAGTAAGGGGGGTCCAAAATTACTCTCTTAATGGATGCCTTAGAAGTCATCAAAGGCTTTAAAGTGAAGTGAAGTAAATCCAGACAATAATTGACAAGGGGTCATATCAAAAGTACACAATTTCAAAATTCCCTCCGAATTTTTCAAAAAAAGTCAAAAAAGCAATCCCCTTTCTCCACTAAAAGACAAGAAAATTTCACTTTTCTATACAAAAAATCAAAAAGATTCTATACCAAACAACCAAAAACAAAACATCATCATAACACCTTATATTTTATTCTCTCTTGATTTGATGTTTCACCTCACCATACTTCAATTCACCATACATCCAAACAGGCCCTAAGGGAGCCTTTGATTCAAGATATTCAAGACTTTGTTGTTTCTTTCGGTTTTATCCCTAGTGACTTAAATGCAATGACACGTAATTTTGTTGTTTTGGTTGCCTTTGGGGCAGATTAATGATTCATGAGGAGAATTGTGCCCCGTTTTTAAAGAAGCAAGACGTTTCACTCATTTCACTAATAGGAATTGTAGAAAATAAAATAAACTTGTTTAGTAATCATCCTAAGCCCCCACCCCCTCCCAGAAATAAAATAAACTTGTCTAGTAATCATCCTAAGGCCCCACCCGCACCCAAAAAAAAAAACCGGCTGCTCAGAAAGGTGAAAGAATTCATTTCCACAGAAAACACAATGCAAATTTATCCTAAATTTTACACATATTGTTCAAACATTCACGTTTCTGAACTTAGTAAATTGTGCTCCCACAAGAAAAAGTACACTCAAGACTATGAATAAAGCAACATTGTGTTGTATATATATTCTTCAAGGGTTGTGAGGATATATATATATATATATATATATATATATATATATATATATATATATATATTTCCTTCAAGGATGGAGAGGATGACTTGGAGTAGGTCAGTTTTCCCTCTGATAGAATTGGAGGACTGCATAAACAGTCTGTGTGACTGTGGCTACCAAAAGGATGGTTCCTGCAACAAGCCCAGTAGCAGACCATGGATTCTTGCAGTAAGTTTCCACAAAATTGGATCCCCACTCAGCAAACCTTACATTCAACTTCCTACGGCTGCTAGCAGACCACTCGTGCAAAGCAGATCTCTCTCCATACAGGCTGTCGTCTGAGTTATTAACAGGATTCTCTGCGAGTTCAGTAAACAATTTAGCGATAGCTTCGTCACTCTTTTCTAACTTAATGTCGATGATGATCCCGTGATTACGTAGCAGCTCAACATCTTGGGCTGAGCGGATGAGCATACCCATGAAGGAAATGTAGGAACTCACTCCATTGCTGTCCATGACTTCACAACGCTCCAGGGCCATGAGATTGAGGAACCATGTCTCAGTAATTTCGTCAACATATATAAAGGGGAGCCTGAGGCGGCCCCTTGTTTCATCGAAAAAGATGTCCATGCGACTAGTCCCGGTACTTCTGCTTTTCTCGAATTTGAGCCCGGCGAGGAAAAGAACAGTCGCTGATGGAAACTCAGGTCCAGCATCAACTCTTCGTGCGTGACTTACAGGAGTAATCATGCTCACCCGCAAAACATCTGGTATATGCACGCACGAATCATCCACAGTGATGAATGTTTGACCAAAGAAGCGCCTTAGGAGATCCTTTAGATCCTTGAAAACCTATATAACAAGTTCCGCAAGGGCGATAAGAAGATATAGAAAAGAAATGCAGAAGAGTAGGTAAAGTGCAATGAAATATTTGTTCAGATTCGAGAATGCCTCTAACTGATAGTAATAATTTGTGGCCCATGATCATTCACCTGATTTAGATTGCAAGGCTCAACTGAATGGTTGAATCATATATATAATGTAGTTAGCCACATTTGTCATGCCATAATTGCTTTGAATTTGAAATCGAAATTGACTCATAGACTCATCATATTCAACTAGCTAGTGCGGATATGACTATGCAAACAAAAATAAAAGTTAGTCATATATAATAAACTGATTTTGACAGATTACTTTCCCCATAACACGGATTCCTAGAGTTAATGGCAAAAACCAGAAAATGGTCACAAGAGGCATTTGACTCTCTGGTCTTTTATATATATATATATATTTTATAGTCTTACCCTTATCCCATGACATAATGGGTCATGATATCAAGGACTAACCCTCATTAAACCCTAAAACATTTCCCTACTTTTTCCTTTTTGTAAGGTCCCCAACCTTAATAGTGTGTTTAGCTTCTTAATCTTGGTGAATAGCTTAATTAATTGTGATACTAGCTAATTATGTGGGTTTAGTGCTTGAGCGAGTATCTTTTATCATCAGGAAGATGTTCGCGAAGTTTCATTCGATTCCGAATGCATTTAGACTTAATAGGGGGTTAGGTTGTAGTTTTAGGAAAAATTGGGTATTTTTCCAAAAAATTCAGTTTTCGCCGGATTTGGATTCGTGGGAAAGCTCTCATCAAGCTCGTCATTTTTCCCTCTTGGAGCATTGCGATTTGTTGTCTCTAAGTCCTTCGAATATCGTCATTTTTATCGTTTTGCTTAGTTGAGTCAGATTTATGAAATCCCAATTTTACCCTACTTAAATATCATTTACCATTCAATTAGACAGGGCATTTTAGTCCTTTCTCAGCCATCTCTTCAAAGAATTTCAGTTTCCAGCAATACCCTTCACCTAAGCCTTCCTCATGCCTTAATTAGTAAGGGCGAATTGGACTTTTCACCCCAAACTCTACATAAACCAATTTCCAGCAGAATCCTAGTTCTATTCATTCCAACCAAAGAGAAGACTGCTGGAGCTCTTCTTCTTCCTCAATTTTCCTCTTGTATGTGACATCTAGAGGAGGGACTTCAAGCAATCAAGCCCACCACCTTCTTCCTCTCATCTCCTTCGTCTCTTAGATCCCAAAATTGGTAAGTTTTCCCAATTCTACTCCTTCAAATTTCCTTCCTTGTTACTGTAGATACTTTGCATGTCTGTGAATTTCCTTTCTTTTCCCTCTCTTGTGCTCTAGGAGTGTAGGAGAGGCTTCGGAGAATTGGTTTTGGCTAGTGAGCTGTAAGGAGTCCTCTTCCTCAAGTTTTTTCCCAATTTCCATTCTTCTTGGTTAAGGCAAGTGGATTTGCTTTATATATTGAGCATGCATGTATGATTACTTGTTTCTTGTTAATTCAATTGTTTAGATTCCCTAAATTCCAAGCTTAGTTATGTTATTTTGGAATTCAAATGTTAATTTAGGGATTTAATGTTAATTGGACTTTAATTGGCATGGGTGGATGATTTGATGAGTGGAATGGAATGAGATTTTAGAGAGCACATGGAGGCTCTTCTTGTGCAGGTTACAGCCTTTGGAAAGGCTTAGAGAGAGAGGGAAAGGAGTTGGAGTGAATGGGATTAAAAAATTATCTGAACAAAGCAATCTCTGCTCTGGACGTCATGAATTCAGTCACGGTTCCATTCATTATTCTGAACGTAGGCTGCTCACTGCCTGAGTTCAGCTAACCGAACTCTAGGGTTCGGTTAACTGAACCGCGACCTGACACTTGACCGAAATTTGACAGAATCTGGTCTGTATTTTTGACTGCTCTCTGGATGAATTCGGGTTAACTGAGGGTTGACCGAAATTACCCAATTCTCTTTTTGAAAGGGGACTTCTAACCTAGGTTTGGACCTTAGGTGTGGGACCCTATCACCCTACCCTTGCATGACCAACTTGGGGAGATGAAAATGGAGCACGATTGGCTTGGTGTGCTTCGTCGGTTGTCCGGGATTTCCGTGTATTGTCATGACTTGACCGAATACTCGTGGACTTGAGTTAATTGTTGCCCAACAACTTCCGTACACGAAGGACTCACCAAATTAGGGCATCGTTAACTCATTCTCCATACGTACTTTGTTGGGGACACATACGGTACACGATGGACAACCCTTGACCTAGGATTGGTTTGTTCTTCACTCTTGACTCGTGAATCCTGTATCCGTAGCTTGACGTATCTTGTACACTCTACTCTTGAATATTTGTATAACTTGTAACATAACTTACAGAACTAGGGTTTGGACCGGACTTAGAGTGTATCTCTAGGTATCCTGTTATCTTGTACTTGATGGACACGTGTGGATAGACTTGTTATGAGGACTACTCGTGGGAACTTGGAGACTTGTCTTGTATCTTGGCTTGACTTGGAATAACCCTCAACATATCGAGTTGTACTTGGACTCTCGCCACACGTGCTTGTCTTGGATCTTGTGTCACGCGCTACACCATCATCATTATCATTATCTTGCATTCATGGCCAGCTGCAGCCTAAGGATTCTTGAGTGGGCTGGTTTCTCAGATACTAGGGTGGGCAGTTGGCTAGGACGGCATCCACGGCGCAGGATAATGGCAATCGGCTAGGACGACGTTGTTATGCCTAGTAGATAGGCTTTGCATACCACTAGAGCCAAACTTTATGGTATTGATAGTCGGCTGGGATGGCATTGATACCCCCGGGAGATGGCTAGGACATTTTCGGATTCTCCTCTTGCTTGTGCATTGCATGCCATTTGGATGGTTATTTTTCCTATAACTTGCTAGGATTTACATTGCTACTTGACTCTTTACTCTCGCTTATATGCCTAACTTCTTGCGTTATCTTATAATCATATACTTGTTTTTATTCTCTTTTGGAACATGTTGTGAACATTATATACTGTTTTTCTTCTTGCCAACATGTTGTTGATCCTTATCTCCTTGGTGTGCAGACAACATCATCTACAACTTTGACTCGGACACTGAAGCGATCCCACAAGATCCTCAGCCAGGGGAGGAGGACGAGTTACGTGAGTGGTGTGCCGATGATGTAGATTAGCGTCATCACTCCAGGTATCTGTGAGCGACACATGGGGACATCTGTTATCGTGCCATCTAGACTTTATCTTTTGGGTTTTTGGTCTTTTGGACTTGTTAATTATATCTTGTATATTTTTTGTTCCAGGACTTGGGTTTTTTGGATGGTCTTGATGTGTATATAAACTTTATGTCTTTTATCTTTTGAAACTTAAATATATAATGGTGATGAAATGCATACTTGCTTTGATATCTACACAGGGATTGTGGAATGAGATTACAGGTTCAATTTTGCAGGTTATTACAATTAATGAGCTTCAACCACAGAATCCTCACAACGGACTTTGATCTTCAGGCCAACAAGGTAGAAATTTTTTAATTTGCCCTAATTTTCACACCCCGGATTCCGTTTAGTCTCCAATCGGGTTTAGGGCCGTGAGACTTTTCGTTTTTCGTTTACTAGTGTTTATGACACACTTCATTGAACTTACTAATGTATCCCATAATATGATGGTTTACCCTATGATATCATAGAATTTTTTTTAATGATTTTGGGAAAAAAAATATTGGGCTCTGTTGGGTCACAGCTCCTGATTGAGATTTTCTTAGCCTATGGGACTAAGAAAATAGGTGTGCATGGATCAGTTGGGTCACAGGTCCCATAAGGAAAGCTCCATAACATAAGCGCATGGAGCTTTCTATGGGCACCTCATTGTGGGGCTCACATGCTGGCCCAGTTCGGGATGGTTCTCGGTGGATTTGAAGATCTGGGAGGGCCCTCCTATGTACAAAAGATCAACCACATCCAATCATAGTAACCCAATCATCCACGGCCCACAAGTCCAGTCCATTCTTATTGTGACCTAAGAGGCATTGTGAACTATAGCGGGAGGGGGTGTTTGTGTGGTCCATTCAGATGGGACCATCAGCATGGGACCCACTACAGGTGCGCACAATGCACACCTCGTGCGCAGGATAATCTTCCTGACCCCACACCCCCCAAGGATCAGCTGCACACTTGACTGTGCAACCAACTAGGGCCCACTGTTGATCCGTATGTAAAGAGCACAAATGGGAACCCCACCCCCACCACAATTATACCCACTTAAATGGACTAGGCCCACAGATCAATTGCACACTCATCTGAATTGAATATAAAACTATTGGAATTTGTGGTGCCGGATGAAGATGATAGGATGATAAAATGTGCTCTAAACTTGGTACGCAGATAGGGCCCACCCAAATCTTTTAATCCCCTACCCCCCACCCCACAAACAGTACCTTGTTTGTGGTGATATAGTGCACGCCGGCTGCATCTTAATATATGTGTATTGTGCGCGTATGTGCATGAATATATATATATATATGAGTACCGATCCAATGAGCGAGTCGTGCACTGGATCAATGTGTGAGCCTCAACGAGGTGCTGGGACCAGGGTGATTGAAAGATCTCTCCTAGCCCTTCATCTCTGCAAAAAATCAACACCATCCCTGATCATCACCACCTCCATCTGGGCCCCACAAGTTTAACGATATACAGTCCATTCGGATAGGTGTTCAGTCGATCCAATGGTGTACAGTACATCAGATGGGTGCAAAGGTGGGTCCTATATGAAATTCAGAGGGGGGGGGGGGGGGGGGGGGGGGGGGTTGGGGTCGTGTCTTTGTGGTCCATTCAAACCTGCGCACCTGATAATCACTATATATATATGTGGACTTTGTTCTTATGACAACTGTTCCCACGGAGTCACCGTGAGAACTTTTTGTAGGGGGCAACTGTGGGTCCCTTCTGGGATGGGACCAAGAGGGGTGGAAAGATCTACGTGGGACCACCCCATGTATCAAGTTTAACCCCAATCTGATGCCCCTAGCCCCTTCATCTGTAGCCCGGTAGTTTAATGGCTTCATATCTAAACTAAATTCAACCCTCCATCCACCGGTTCAGTCCGTTTGGATGGGTTTCAAACCTCGGAATTAGTGACTATCAAGGGGGTCCCTATTAGTGCACGGTTTGGATGAGTTGTTGGGTGGGCTCCATCAATAGTTCTCATGGAAGCATGGTGAGAACTATATTTCTGTGTGTGTATCATGTTTGGGGTCAATCTCATGCCTCTAGCACTTCATTTGTGGCCCACAAATTTAACTACTTTATATTAAAGAAAATCTGACCATCAATCCAACGATCCATTCCATTTGGATCAGTGAAAACTCGATGGCTCTAATGTGATTCAGGGGGTCTCATTTGTGTGGATGGTTCAAATGAATCGTAAAGTTGGCCACACTTTGCTAATAGTGTAACTAACTTATACCTAAAACTTAACTGTAAATATCAGTCTTACCGACTCGACGTCATCAGAGAAAAGTTCCAGCAGTATCTTAAGGACTTGTATAGGCAGTTGGTTCTCAATCAGCATCATGTCTCGCCTGATAGTGGTTATCCTAGTACCCCGGAGAAGATTATCTAGAGGGCTTGAAAAATTATTTACAGGGCAGCGGATGGCCCAGTGGAAGCATTCGAGCAAGAAACACCCATCAACGAGCATGAGCTCGAAGAAACTGACTTCGTTTTGCCGCCATTTGTTGTCCAGGAACTCGTAGTACTCCATCAGTGGCCGCGTTTCTTCCCATAACCTGTTACAGCAGCGTTTGGGGTCACATTTTGATCGCTGCAAGAAGCTTGCGACACATTTCCTCTTGTAGGCCTCCATGGGCATCAAGTGCCGTGTGCCATGATGGTAGGGCCCAATCGAGACCACATGGGGAATGTATGCATCGGGATTGGAACTTTCGATGTAAGGAGGCACCTTGATGATGGACCTCCTCCCTGTACAAAGGTTCTCGTCAATGATCCTCTGAAAACGCTCCATTGTTTCCTTATCAGGGCTCGGCCGACTGGCATGGAACAAAGGAACAAACACTGTAAATAGATGTAGACATTTGCATGTGTTCTGCACTTTTGACGTTCTATGTTCAAATAGAAACCTTTATTGTATTTCACTTAAATTAGGCATAGGATATGCCATAAAAATAATTAGAGAATGGACGATCCAGGCCATTAATCTAATAGATCTGACCTCCAAAAGCTCACAAGCTAAGACAGATTAAATTCCGAATTCATATGGGCCTGAGATTGTCAGCTTACTATTTCAATGGTTGATTTGACTGAATTGTACAATCCGATTGGTCATTACTAACACCAGTAATATAGAGAAGTTCTCATAGTCTCAGATCTAGAATATGATGGTTTTGATCCATCTTCCTGTCATGCCCTGAGACCTGAGATCCTTAGGACCCTCAGATTTCGTAGTGCAACGGTCCCACTTAAGCTTTTATGGTCAAATCACGCTGTGGGATCTCATCTTCATTCCCGTCATGATAAACAGAGCTTATTAAGTTGAGTTAATTCATCAAGTTTATTAAGGACATAAAAATAAAAAAAAAGAAATCAATAATCACAACTAAAGTTTATTAGATAATAACTACCGAGTACACATATTTAGAAGCTGAGCTTTTGCTAAGTCTCCAAACTTCTCGATTTCACTTCCAAAGATCGCAAGTACAACAAAATTACCTGCACAAGCTGGAATTGGAGAGAGGAGAGTTTTGGAGCTAAGTGAATCAAATATCAATAACACTTACAAAGTGAAAACATATAATTCGAATGACAATATTAAACGTCCTTCCAATTTATCTAGTTTGAAAAGAATTATCATAAGGTTTAGAAAATCAAATAGCAATTTTAAAATCATAATTCGTGTAAAAAAATCTCAAGAAAAACATACACAACATATGATGGAAAACATTTAGATTAAGTAACAAGGACCTAAGGAAGAATCTGAGTGAGAAACTATGTAACTAGAAGGCACAATCATATGACTATAACAGTGGACAATGCGAAACATACTATAAGATAAGGCATATCCTCCGTAAGTGCGGTTGCCAGAATTAGGCATTGACCAAGCACAAAGTACCCGCTAGGTACAAACCTTTTTTTCTCACAAATACCTGGCACAATGCCAGCATTACCGGTAACTCAAATCAAAGCAATATAAAAAAGGGACTAGCTGTAGTCTAGTAATAACACAAAAATGGGCTCCAGTTCTCCAATGTCATACCCAAAAGGTGTGCTAAAATATGCATGTAAGCATCACCACGTTGGGTTGCACATACTATAAATAATGCCTTAGAGGTCAATTGATATATGCACAATAATGCAAATTGAAAAGCATGGATCTCATAACTTAAAGTACAATTTGTTAACACAAACATGATCTCATTATTGTCATCCTATCATCCACATGATTCAGAATATGATGCCTAACTCAAGTCACAGAGGCCCTAAGTTCTGACAAGATTTCAGGTTGATTGAATGACAAATGAGCCATATAACCAGATGAAATACGAGTGTGGAATTTCAGAATTTGACATGTAGTCAATTTCAGAAATTTTGGTCTCTTTAAAGAATATCAGAATCAGCTGGTTCCGTTTGCAAATGAAAACTCACATAAAATAAACTTACAGTTATTTTTTTTCTAAGATATGATAAAGAAAGATATATATTTTTTAATCAGGTAGTTTTTCAAATACTGCATAGGTCTACCATAAACCAAATTTCACAAAAAAAAAAAAAAGATAGATGATCATAGGAAATTCATAGAATAGTTTACGGATCTCAGAAAATACGATTCCAATTGACTTGGTTCGGCAACTCAATGGTCTACAATTCTTATGATTTATGAAGACGCCAAAAACCAATTCCTTAGAGATTTTTTTCTAATTAATGGTTTAACAGTCAATACTGGCGCTGGCAAATCAAATTTAGACAAGTTTTACTAATACATTTATAATTCAGAGATTAAAATCAATTTTTAGCTACCACAAGTGTTTTATGAAGCTAATATCAAGATGCATAAAATCCAAATTCATTAAAACATATAAAATCATAGAAGAAACTAAAAGAAATTATAGTGAAATATAGATAAAACATAGCATAAAGTTGGCTAATCTACAAAAACACATCAAATCAAATTACATTGAATGACAAATCATGTGAAATTGAATTTGACCACTTACAGTTGGTGTTGATCTCAAGATATGAGAAAGAATGATACCAAAATGATGATGACGCCCTAAAACTGAGCCAAAGCTGACCCTCCAATAGACAATACGTGGAACAAGTGTAATTACTAATTGAGAGCATAGATGAGAAAACTAACCATACTACACATAGATCTTCCTGAATGGAGCCCACATGTGTAGACAGATTGAAAATCCAAGTTAAGATGGGCCTGAAAGTATCAACTCAAGATTCTGATGGTCAAGATCTGCCGATCTTCTCAACCTGGGTTCTGGCCAATGATGTCTGGTACCCTGGTCACTGTAATAATTTATTTTGACTTAACCAATGGTTTTGATCATCAAGAATTAGGCTCAGAAAATATTAATTAGAGGTTGAATCCAAACGGTTGATCTAAAAATTTTGCCTAATCTGGTCAGTTTGGGTGCTGGTCACTGATGTCAGTTAGTAATTGGCCCTCTGTTTGAGACTTTTGGGATGCATCAGAAGTCAGATCAGGTCGATAATGATTGGTTTAGTGGACCTTATGCAAATATTGGGTAAGGCACATCAATATATAAATATATATGTATGCATTAAGGAGTGTGTGTGAGCTTGGTAATGTGGGTTCCTGGAGCATGTTCTCTGACTCTGCACATTTAACAATTCCGGAGCACACCTTGTGCTTAACATGCATGATCAAGATGAGGCTCATCTCATGTGATCACACTATATAATGCATGCGGTCTCCCATCGAAGTTGACAAATCATGCTGAGATGATCTCAAAATTCATGTTCTGTTTTTTAATTTTTAGTGCATAACGAGCACAATCAAGGTGGGTCTCACATCAAATCCAACCATTTTAATCTCAAATTCCAATTATTATATATTATAGGTGTAGGATTTGATTTTGAAATAGGAGTCCGATTTTGCAATTGATTGAGAAATTGGAGCTCAATTTCAATTTCAATTTTAATTGAAGGAGAAATTTTCGATTGTGGCTCCAACTAAATAAAGAGTCCAACACATCCAACATACCTGCACATTGATCTCAAAATTTTCTATCCAACCTATACGGAAAGCATATTATAGGATTTTTAGATAAAGATGATTTCTCATACATCATCAGTTTTAAATATGAAATAATGCTGCTACCTTCCTCATCATTAAAAGAGATAAAAAAAAGGCGCAAAGGTGGGTTCTTATTGAATCTTTCTCTCGAAGAATCTTTTGTTAAGAACTACAAAAGTATCTAAAAGCATTGTCACTTTTCATATCTTGGATGGGAAACTCTAGCTTTTGGGGTGTCTGTGCGCGCGTGCGCCCCACAAAATTGAATCTTTCTCTCGAAGAATTTTTTTTTCTGTTATCTAGCCATATAAATATGTAATGACTTTTTATCCATAATTTAGATATTTTGAATGCAAGTGAGGTTTCAGGTTAGATATATTTTTATTCATTATCTTTTTCTTCAATTTATGGTATGTAGTATTATAATATTTTAGTTTCTCGTGCTTTTGTATCAAAATGTAATGATGTGATATCCATAAGACAAATCATGAATCACAAATATTAGTTTAGTTATCTTTTAAAAAAATATTATTATATTTGTGTTAGAATTTGTCCACATTTTTAAAAAATCTTATTGACTCCTTACATGAAAAACTAAAACATGTCAAATTTTATAAACCCAAACTTGATATGCCTATATAATTTTATTGCGCATTCGCCTTTTAAATAAACATTGATAATAGAATTTTAAAAATGATAAATGATATATTTTTTTTTGTTTTAGGTTTATTTTCTTCTCATTAATTATTATATAAAAACACAGCCTCAAATTAAATATATATTTATTTTTGGGCCCATATGAGAAATCTGTTTCGCATGTAACTCTAATCACAAGCTTTATAAATTTCAACAACAATGATTGCTCCTTAGAAGAACAATTCTTATCAAATTATATGTTTTGCTATGAAAAAAATTTATATCTTTCCAAAAATTTTAGACATATAAAACTTAAAAAACGACCATTCCTTAATATTAGGAACTGATTTCAATTTTATAGAAAAAAAAAATCTCTACATAGTGGACCGTTTTCTGTCTTTCTTAAACTTTTGGATTTACTAACTCTAAAAAACGTGGGTTCTTATTGTACTTATTATCCTTTCCTTAATATTAGGAAATGATATCAATTTTAAGATTGCTATATCTCTGCATCTATAAGAAAACTTTAAATAACATTGAGATTCGACTTTGTGATCTTTATCATATTTCAAATCTTCTAAAAGTTTGTAATAGAAAGGAAATTGCAAATTTTTACCGTTATACCTCGGGAAAAATAATTTTATTGAAATTTTATAAGAATGTATTATAAAGAATTTAGATTCTATCTAAAAGGCTATACTTCATTTTATAATGATGATGATGATATGATAAAAAAAATTATTTGATCATTTTTTTCTGAGCTCTACTTGAGGTTTCTGCACATTGAGAGAGGGGACTATTTTTTTAGTCAATTTTGTAATGAGAGGACTCTATTTTTTATATTTTTTAATATATGTTTATTATTTGATCGATTTGTTGGCTATTTGAATGGATGTAGGCTTTATATGTTTTCTTATTACTTTGATATCTTTGGGTAATTTTGGGGCTTGATTTACAATAAGTTTTTTTTTTTTTTTTGAATGTTTGATTTACAATAAGTTTTATAATAATTTCATCAAAGTTCTAGATACAAGAGGTCATGAAATAGTTGTTATTGTTCAATTTTTTATTTTTCATTTCAACAAATTATAATTTCTTATTCTTGATAGATGAAAATAATTTTTAGTGTTTTGAAGAACTTTTAAGCTTTTTTTCACAATATTATTGAAAAATTATTTTTCTTTCTTTGTGAAAATTGTAGATAGAAAAACCATATCCGCCTTGAACCCAACCAACTCTCTACCAAACTAGCCCCCAATAGGAAAATATTATACATTTTTAGACTTTTTGTATAATTCTTATATTTTGGATTCTATTGCCCGTGCTAAGCACAGGCATGTTTTGCTAGTTCATGATTAAGGGTACAAGTAATCATGATAAACTCAGATTTAAGTTATTTGCAATATAGTATCCCAATTGACTAATCATCAATCTAATACACAAGTAAATCCAATTTATTTAGCAACTATATTAGCACAAACCCCATGCTCATAGATTATTCAGGATCTAATCATGATCCAAGTCATCTATCATGCATGCACAAAACAAAAGGACATGTGTAATACTTATCAGATGGTTATGGAGATATGTGCAGATCAGGCATAGCACAGTCAGAGGCGGACCCAAGTGGTCATGCACGGGAGCGACTGCACCCGCGTAATTCAAGAAATTACTTTAATAGTATGTTAAAAAATTTATTTTTATTATTCGACTTCTTCACATGACCATTGCCCGCACCACCTTTATAAAAACCGTGGGTCCGCCATTGAGTACAATGATACCATACATCTAAAATACAATTGGGTCTGAGGTCTAAAGCCGATCCATATTCAATCAAGCATTAACAGAAAAACAGGCTATCAATAGATGAAGAAGTGCTAACTAATTTCTATTGACAAATCCTCGTGATGAGGATGATCATTGTTGGTGGTGATAAAGTGGACTTGGTTTGGTGATGATCAAGTTCAGCCTCTATGAAGTGGAGAAGAAGATGAATATGATTGGGTCCGTCTGGCTATGGTGGGGTTCTAATGGGAATGATGTGACAGGTTGAGGAGAGAGATGAGAACAAAGAGTGTGAATCAATGGCAGACCCACGATTCTCGTTTGGGTGGGGTGGAAAATGGAGATGGTAGGTTAGAATTTTCCTATGACATTGGATTATTGTTATCATTCTCTAGAGTTGGAGAAGGTAGGTTATAGGTTAGGAGTTGATTTTCTTTTGTAATAATTTTCGATGTCAAATTGAAAGATAAAGAAAATCTCATCAAAATTAATGTCAGCCTAAAAAAACCCATAACTTAGTTGGAACACAAAAATTAATTGGAATGCATAACTTAATTGAAACACATAACTCAATGCTAGCTAAGCTATGAGGATTTGAAATTTCATGTGGGGGCTAGCATTTGGAGGATTTCAAATTCTTCAAACTTGAATTTAAAGAAATTCAAACATGAATTCCAAATCCAACAAAATTTCTTAGAATTGAAGTCTGGATGAACGGCTGAATCACTGGGCAGGAAGACACTGAAATTACTAAAAAACTTATCATGTAAGTTCTAATGACGCAATAAAGAAGGAAATTAGCAATGATGAACTAAGAGGTATCAAAATAATGATATTGTTCAAACATGATAAAATGCTGAATGTACCTAAAAGGCTAAAGCTCATGTGGATTCTAGTTTACGAAAAAGTTCCTTCAGCCTAGGTAAACTATAAGAGCTTTCTATATGATAGCAAAGACAGAGAATTAGTCAAGGCAATAACCATAACAATGATGGAAAGTGTTCATGCAGGTACCCAACTAATTCAAACTATATTCTTTGAAGTGCTTATTAAACCAAAATTGAATGATAATCATTTTAAAGATATCCATGTATAACAACAGTAAACAGTAATTGAAAGAACAAAGTACTAGTAAAAAAAGACCAAATGGAATATCAAGATAACTTGAATAGCAATCATTTCAAAGAGGTCCAAAATTATTAGGAGCATTTTAGGAACTAAGATAAAATAAATGATTCACAATCTAGTAGGATTTTTTTTTCTTATCTAATTCAGTCGTCACACGAATAAATCTGATACGTGCAGGGACTGTGGCAATGGGCTGGGCTTCTTTTTCATGTGTCCAATAAGTTGAATGGGCCTACCTGCCTTGGGTGGGTTGTTTATAGGTTATTTACCAAGTCTAAAGGGTACTTCTCTGAGTCATGTTTCAGTTTGGGTGTTTACCAAGTCAGAGTAGTTGTTGGGTTGTTAGTGTGTACGCAGGTACATGCGATGCCTAATTTCCAGTTTTTCTAGGAGTGTTAGTTGTGTTGTGTCATGAAGTATTTAAGCATGATAAAGCTGCTAAATAAAGATTTCGAGAAATTTAGTTCCCACTTAATTCCCTAGGAGGTTTGCCTTCCCTCAAAGAAGGCCAATTTCATCAAAATTCCTCATCACAGGAAGAAGCACTCATCATTTTTGGGATCAGAGTAGGGCAGTTCTGGTATGGCTGACTGAACTAGGATATCCAAGCTTGATGAAGCCATACATCAGCTGAAGGAAGTTTCTGATCAACATAGCCAGATGTTGGCTGGTCTCTATGGGAACTCTAACCACCAAAGAGAGCTCCAGAATGAGCTCCTCCAAAAAATATCAGCCATGGATAGTAAGCACAACCAGCTAGCCAAGGAATTCAATCATCAGCAGGGAGCATCCTCTGACTCTCGCTCTATGAATCGGCAAGGTGGCAACTCAGGTGGAGCAATTCAAGCTCCGACAGTGCAGGTGGATGTTCCTCGATTTGATGGTAATGAGTCATCAGGGTGGGTTTATCACGCAGATCAATTCTTTGCTTATCATCGAACCCCAGCAAATCAGAGAATGGTGATAGAATCCTTCCATCATGAAGGCAAGGCTATGCAGTGGTACTGCTGGATGGAAAAATATGGTGCAGTGAAAGGTTGGACAGACGTTGTGGAGGCGTTGGAGGTACGATTTGGGCCTAGTGAATATGATGATCCTACTGCTACCTTAGCTATAAACTAAGGCAATCCACTAGTGTCCAAGACTACCAGACCCAATTCGAAGCCTTAGCCAACCGAACTGAGGGCCTGAATGAAGCATTCATGATCAGTTGCTTCATGGGTGGGCTCAAGGAGGATATCAGACCTGACGTCCAAATGTTCCAACCCACTTCGCTATCAGCTGCAATCGGTGAGGTTACAAGAGGAAACGTTGATAGCTAAATGCCGTCAGCTCCGCTTGGATAGCACCAAAACAACCACAATGAGTGGATCAAGTGTGGTTAAAAATTCTATTCCTCCAATCAAGAAACTAACACCCACTGAAATGAAGGAGCGGCGCAAGCGGGGACTATGCTTCAATTGCGATGAAAAGTTCTGACCGGGTCATCGCTACAAGATGCAAAAGTTTTACCTCATGGAGGGAAATAGGCCTGATGGAGGCACTGATGAACCAACAATGGAAAATGAAGTAGAAAGTGCGGATGATTCGTTGGAACATCAAGAAGACACGCTAGAGATCTTGCTTCATGCCATGGCTGGATCCTCAAACCATGTGCATGAAGGAAACCCTCGACCGTCATCCATTCATGATTCTCATCGACTCCGGCATCACTCATAACTTTTTGGATCCCAAAGTGGCAGAAAAGGCAGGGTTACCCATCAAAGGAAATGGCACAATGGAGGTAATGGTCGCCAAAGGGGAACGAATTCCAAGTAAAGACTAGGACGTGACTCTTGCTATACAAGGATCATTGGTCACCACTGCTTCGCACCTTAGGTCCAATTTTAAGGGGCTTCTCCAATTTGTGGATGAATTTCACATTACAAGGGGTGCCATAAATTTCCAAGGGGATGTGGCCAAAGACCTCACTGTGTTTGATGCTGGTTAACTAAAGCAAGCTGTCGGAAAACAAAAGCAGGGACTGCTACTTCACTTGTGTAGTATGATTGGGTTTCAACCCAACCCAACATCAAATCCCCAACTCACCAATTTGTTGGCTAAGTTTCGTGATGTGTTTGAAACACCCAAGGGCTTACCGCCATCTTGTGTAAATGATCATCGCATTCTCTTACCCGAAGGAACACAACCTATTAGTTTCCGTCCTTATGGTTACCCACGCTACCAAAACAATGAAATTGAAAAAAAAAAAAAATTTGTAACAGAAATGCAACAAGTCAGCATTGTCCGTCAAAGTCAAAGTCCATTCTCTGCGCAGGTGTTGTTAGTGCGTAAAAGCGATGGAAGCTGGAAACTATGTGTTGATTGCCGGGCTCTCAATCGTCAAAATATCAAAGACAAGTTTCCAATTCCAGTAGTTGATGAATTATTGGATGAGTTAGAAGGGGTTGTATTTTTTACAAAGCTTGATCTACGATCTGGGTATCATCATATCCGTGTTCATCCAGATGCCATTTCAAAAACAGCATTCCGAACTCACGAGGGTCGCTAATTTCTCGTGAGCCCTTTCAGACTCACCAACATGCCATCAACCTTCCAAGGGCTTATGAATGATATATTTCGACCATTTCTTCATAAATTTGTGCTCGTTTTCTTTCATGATAGATTGGTTTATAGTAAATCTTGGGAGGATCATGTAACCTATCTTCACATAACATTGGCAACATTGCGCACTCAAAAGTTGTATGCCAAGAAATCAAAATGTCGCTTTGGATGTTCCAAAGTAGACTACCTTAGGTATATAATCTCATCAAGGGGAGTAGTCGCTGATCCCAACAAAATCTCTTGCATAATGAGCTGGCCCTTACCAACCACTATCAAGGCCTTTAGGGGATTCCTTGGGTTGATGGGGTACAACCGAAAATTCATCAAAAGTTATGGACAAATTGGAGCCCCCTCACCTCCATGCTCAGAAGAAAAAGTCTTCTTGGACATACAGGGGGGACCGATTCCTGGACCGGCCCCCCTGTCCACCCTTGGATCCCAGAGTCTGGGATCCAAGGGTCTGGGATCCAAGGGTGGACAGGGGGGGCCGGTCCAGGAATCGGTCCCCCCTGTATGTCCACCTAGCACTGCTGTGCTCAGAAAACACTCCTTTTCATGGACCAATGAAGCACGAGAAGCTTTTCAAAGTCTCAAACAAGTCATGGTAGAACCATCTGTGATGGCCCTCCCTGATTTCTCAAAGTTGTTTACAATTGAATGTGATGTTTCAGGAATTTAAATAGGAGCCGTCTTAATGCAAGAAGGACAACCCTTAGGTTTCCTAAGTCAAGCTCTTAAAGGAAAGGCTCTCTTCCTATCAACTTATGAGGAGTTACTTGCATTATTGCTGGTTATTAAAAAATGGAGACAATATCTCCTTGGTAGTTGTTTTACAATCAAAACCGATCGACAAAGGTTGAAATACCTATTGGAGTGGCGAGTTGGCACACCCGCACAATGTGGCTCACTAAACTCATGGGTTATGATTTCACTGTTGAGAGTATCAGAGCGGCAGAGAAAACAAGGCAGCAGATGCACTTTCACGCCGCAATGAGCAAGCTGTGTTACTAGCAATCTCACAGCCTGTACCCTCATGGTTAGCTTTGGTCCGATCTGAGTGTGGAACGGATCCAGAGCTACAAGACAAGGATCAAAAATTCGCTGCGGGATAGCTAGATCTCACGCGCTACACTTCTCATGATGGATTGTTGTTCTATAAGGGACGCCTCTTCATTAGCTCCCAATCCCCTCTCCGATCCCAAATCCTCAAACAATTACATGAGAGCCCCATTGCTGGCCATTCAGGATACCATAAGACATTGCATAGGGTTCAGCCCTCTTTTTTGTTTTTTTTTTGCATGGATTGATTACACACATTTGTCCGCAACTTCATTCATGAATGTGAAACATACCAGCGTAACAAGGCTGAAAATGTGTCTCCCGCAGGTCTGCTAAAGCCATTGCAAATTCAAACCACAATTTGGACAGACATTACTTTGGATTTCATTGATGGGCTTCCGAGGTCGTAAGGCCATGATGTGATTATGGTGGTAGTGGACCGCTTATCAAAATATGCACATTTTATTGCTCCTTCTCATCCTTACACAACTACTACTGTTGCCCACCTATTTATTGATCATATCTTCAGGTTACATGGAATGCCTCAATCCATTGTCAGTGACAGGGATCCTAAATTTACAAGCTCATTTTGGCGTGAATTATTCTGCTTACAAGGGACACATTTAAATCTCACTTTAGCCTATCACCCACAATCTGATGGTCAATTGGAGGTTGTCTATCGTTGTCTTGAAACTTACCTACGGTGTTTTGTAGGGGCTCGACCCAAATAATGGGTAAAATGGTTTCCAACTACTAAATGGTGGCACAACACCTGTACCCATTCTGCTATAAAAATGACGCCCTATTAAGCGGTATATGGGTGCCCCCACCCAAACATTTATCATATGTGCCTGGCACCACTCGGGTACAAGCAGTGGAGGATATATTAAAGTGTCGTGACCAAATTCTGACAATTATGAAAGAAAATCTCTAGGATGCTCAAAATAGATAGAAACGTCCCACGGACCAACATCAGACTGAGAAGGGAGTTTGCAATTGGTGATTGGGTCTAATTAAGGCTTCAACCATATTGCCAAGATTCAGTTGAAGTGCGAAGGGTGCTGAAGCTGAGCCCCAGATATTATGGGCCTTTTCAGGTGTTGCAGAGATTAGGTCCCGTAGCATACAAACTGGAATTACCAGCTGGGTTATACATTCACCCAATTTTTCATGTCTCCTGCCTTAAGCGAAAGATTGGTAAACATGTTTAGTCACAAGTTTCCCTGCCTCCAGTCAATGCCGACGCAATACTACAACCCCGACCTAAATATATTCTAGCCCACCGCATGGTAAAGCAAGGAAACAGAGCAGTCACTGACATTCTTATAAAATGTCAGGGTGCAAATGAGGCAAATGCAACATGGGAACCAGTGGTGGAGCCACATTGGGTTAAGGAGGGGCAATTGCCCTTCCTCAACTTTTTTAATCTCCTTTAATATATGATAAAGAAAATGTAAAGTTCTCATGTGTATTTTGATCTTGGTTTCACTTTGCCCCTCGTCAGTTTTGGTTTTTTTTCTTTTTGCTCCTTAACAATTTTCCCCCTCAGTCAAGAATTGAACAAAATACATAACAATTTCGTCCTTTACTTATATTCAATAGAAAACTCATCAAAGCTATCCAACTAATATCTCCATTTGAATTATATGGTCTCAATCATTTCTTTTTCTTCTTTATTACCCTATTTATTTTTCATGAGAGCCAAATGCAGTAAGTGATCTCCCACACACTTAATTATCTCTAAATTCCTTGCGAAGAGAAATGTTTGCCCCTCCTAAGAGAAAATCCTGGCTCTGCCACTGATGGGAACACTATCACAATCTCCTTCAGCGATTTCCAGAGGTTAACCTTGAAGACAAGGTCGTTGTAAGGGGAGGGGATTGACACCCTTGGGTGGGTTGTTTATAGGTTGTTTACCAAGTTTAAAGGGTACTTCTCTGAGTCATGTTTCAGTTAGGATGCTTACCAAGTCTGAGTAGTTGTTGGGCTGTTAGTGTGTATGTGGGTACATGCAATGCAATGCCAAATTTCCAGTTTTCCTATGAGTCTTTTAGTTTGTGCTGTGTCATGATGTATTTAAACATGATAAAGCTGCTAAGTAAAAATTTAGAGAAGTCTGATACCCACTTAATTCCCTTGAAGAAGGCTAATTTCATCAAAAAATTCCTCGTAGCACGCATCAAAATCAAATATTGCAGAACATCAAAACACATGATTTGAACGAGTTTAGTCTTGCATTAGAAAAAATCAGCCATGAAAACACATGATTGAACAACTAAATAAATAATCTAACTTATTCTTTTTTGCAATTTGGGGGTTTTCTACCGGAAAGAGAAAGAGAGAGAGTCAAAGAGATAGCAGCTTCCATTTGCTCAGTGATATGGGCCGCTGCTGGTGAGTGAGGAAGCAAGTGACCAGAAGAGAGAGATCCCCGGCCGGTCAGTGGTCTGCAATTTGGGGGTTTTCTACCACAGACTTGTCGTTGGGCATGAGGCTTACACACTACACTGGGACGGGACTGGGTTTGAAATGCGGCGAGGCCCTTGTGCCCCCACGAATTTAATGTGGGTCCGCCTCTGGCCGTGTGATGGCAGTCGGCTGGTTTGTTGCAGAGGTGAAGACCGTAGTGAAGATGCACATCCTCTCCCAATCATATCAGTCTCACTTGCATTTTTATGCATCTGGACATCTGGTCATTTCACTTCTTCCTTAAACATATCGCTCGGAAATTGGAAGTATGAAATCATCACTTCAAATGAAAAAAGAAAACTAGAACATAAACCCTAATGTGTGCAAAGGAGGAAGAGAGCAAACTACACAACCTAGCCAGGGAGGGAGAAGGGGAGAGAAGCTACAGAGAGAGGGAGAGAGAGTTACCTGAATTGCTGATGTTGAACCGTCGAAGCGTCGAAGGGTTGGAAGAACCGAAGAGACGAAGAGGGAAGTTCGAAAGAGGCAAAGAGGAATTTGGGTTTTTTTTTTCGTTCTGCCCTTTTGACCTGGGTCTCCCATCGATCAGGTTCCTTGGAAGGATACAGTATCAGATGCACACCTTCTTCAGTGTCAATGATCCATTTGTTTCTCAGCGGTGCCATGCACCCCGGGGTCCGTCCGGGGTCTGGAACCCGGGGTGCATAGCACCGCTGCTTGCAAATTGTGCAACTCAAAATTTATCCTCTCACTGGTTTTGCCTTTTTTTTTTTTTTTTTGAGCTTTTTTGGGTGACACCATTATCACTCTTCGCAGACCATATTCAATATCCTCTCTAGCTACAAATGTTGCATCCATCATCAAGTCTTTTTGCACTATTTTAAAATATTTAATATCATGCATTCTTTTGCACTATTCATTATCACTTTTTTTTAATCAAATAACCAATTATATGGTAAGACATATTCCTGCTGGTGTAAAATTTGGTGACATCCTTAAAAAAACACATGGATAGGCTTTTCTTTGGTGTGCTCTAAAACTTCAATGGTTGAGACCATCCTGAAATTTCACTCCTTCCACTCTTTTTAAAGCATCTTTTTTGTCCTTTCGAGCAACTAAAAATAGTATTTTTGTCTTTTTTGTACTTTTACAACCAATTCCGTGCCCTGTATTTTTTTATTTGACACTCTATTTCATGTTTTTATTTATTAATTTGACACTCTATTTGATTTCATAGTACTCCACACTACAAACAACCTATAACCTGGCCAAAACATACCGAGATTCAGATTTCTGATTTTTAAGCACCCCTTCTGCTGAATATTCTTGTAAAGGGATGGTCCTAGTTGGTTTGCCCCTGCCTATGTTTTTTCACCTGTAGCATACTAGAAATTCCACTCATTTGCCTTCCTCAAATGCATATGCTCCAGCTTGCCCTGACACTACCATGTCCACTGTCCCTTCACCTAAAATTTCAGAATAGTCAGCATTGTCTTCTAAACCGGCTGAGAGTGATTTCCCACCTGCCACTACCAATACTCATACTATGATAACTCCATTGAAAGTAGGCGTTTGCAAAAAAGAAAGTTTTCCTTTCCACCAAACATCATACTACAACTCCCTCGACCCGGTGATTACTATAATACAGTTGAGCCTACTAACTACACACAAGGCTTCAAAATCATTTGAATGGAGACAAGCTATGTCCAAAGAGTTCTATGCCCTCCAACGACAAGGAACTTGGTCACCTGTTCCCTTCTCTTGTGCTCAACATTTTGTTGGATGTCTATGCGTCTATAAAATCAAACATCAACCAGACAGATCTGTTGCAAGACTTAAAAAAGATTAGTTGCTAAAGGGCTTCATCAGGAATATGGCGTCGATTACAATGAGACATTTAGTTCAATGGTCAGGCAAGCTACTCTGTTCGAGATATTCTCTCTCTTACAGTTTTTTTATTACTAGACAATTCAACAGCTTAATGTCACTAATGCATTCCTCCATGGGATACTTGTCACATCCCGGTCCCGAAATCACCCTGGCCTAGGGTAATTCCCGAGGTGTGTCACACGTACTCCCGCATGTTGTATCTGTCTCGAGCCACATACAACACACGAAGGAGAGAAAAGTGACTAATCCACATGTGAGAACAATAACATTTAATATAGCGGAAGTCGTACTTCATTCATATAAGGTATCAAATTCCATAAAGTTCAATTAAACATTTAAGTTTGATACAAAAGAAGTAAACACAAATATACATTAAATTACAAAAGAAGGATCAATGAAAGAACCCCATACAACCACTACCAAAAGTATATTCCAAAAGAATGTCGTATGACCATAGGAAAAGGATAGTCACACGAACAATAGTATCTACAAGTGTAGTCCGCACTCCGAGGAGATCAAAGCTAGGCTGGCCCTGGTTCTGGCCACTCTTCTAATCCTACTGGTACCTCTTGGGTACCCTCCTCTCTCTCCTGGGCCTCTTCAGGACAGGGAACTGCATCTGCGTCTGTGACACCAAATGTAGTATCTCAATACGACGATCTTTAGCAAGTATAAGCACCATAAGAAATTACATAATGTTGCAACTTTGAATTAAATACAAGTAAATCAGTAGATGGCAATGATTGTATCAACTATGCAATCGTGCTTGAATAAAAATGCTGATGGATCAATAAATAAGAAACCATACAAATTTGGCTACTACTTAAGCTCATCCTCTCAAAGAGAGCAAACTAGTTGGGATGTCACCAGCGACCCGGCCAAAGGCAAACTGGCTACCTGGTTCTGGAGTTCCGGTGCTCCAGCCGACTTACTGCAGTAGTCTCTCATGACTAAACCAAGTGCTGGCCCCGTCGGGCGTCACAAGGTCGAAGCCAGGTAGTGCCGACTCAATCAAATCAAACAAATCGAATAATAAGTGGACCCAAGTGAGTTGTATTCTGAATCATTTCTAAATAAAAATCACTTCAATTCATATAACATCGTATCTTATACTCACTTAATCCACATTTCACAAGTACTAAATCGATATACCATATATAGAGAATAACGGAGGAAGAAAAGTTATTAAACCTCAAAGAATTCTGGGAAATGAAATAAACTTATTTATATGTAATGATTAATGATTGATTTGTCAATGAAAATATACTCCAATATGAAATGCAATAGGTTAAGGAATCAAGGAAATTTACTAGCCAATACACTATCATACTATTGCATTAAGTCCTTCACCGTCCAATACAAGGTGAAGTCAGAAAGTCAACGTAATACTACTTGTTCGGTGTCACTAATTAAGAGAATTACGTTAAACTTCCAAACAGCTTTCGTGGCATAGTGTTAGACTCATAGTTATTCAATGGCCCAATTATTGAGGTTCATGGTTCCATTTTATGATCCTAGGAGTCAAAAGAGTTACTAATTTCCTATGGGATAGGGTAGGCACCTTAGATATTCATTTGGAATATTTAAAGTGGTTTAGAATAGGTTAAGGATAATAGTCCACCCAAAGATTGGGGTCAAAAGGGGCCCAGCTACAGCATTAGGTTCGCTCGAGCGGACAATGTTCGCTCGAGCGGACCCTTTTCAGAGAGTTGAAGGTTCGAGCGCACTTAATTATCCGCTCGAACGGTTTGTTCGCTCGAGCGATGTGTCCAGTCCGCTCGAGCGAACTGTCCAGAGTCCCAGACTTCCGGATTCACTTCCATTCCTTTCTTCCCCTTCCATTCTAACTTCACTTCTAACATAATCCTTGCATCAAACTGGAGCCTTCATGCTCCCTTTTACACATTCAACCTCTCCAATCATTCTCATCAATTTTAAACCGTAAAACCATTCCATTTATCAAGAACTAAGAGCATTGAATAAGAGTAACTGGAATCAATGACATTAACAAAATGTAAATCCATATTATGCATATACTTGCCTCAAATTTAAGCTTGTCACAACCCTTCTACTCTCTTGTGTTCAAAACTCTAAAATCCCCAAATTTTCAAACCCTAGACATAATACACATGGAAAAACACATGAATATGGATGCATGTCTAGTATAAGGGTCTTTTGACTCTAATACAACTCAAAAATCCAAACAAAAGAGTTTGAAACCTACCTCTTGTAATAATTTCGAATTGAAGTTGGAGAGGAAATGGTTTCTTGGAAATAAGAGTTGAAGAAGATGGAGAAGGTGATGATGAAGAAGCCTCCACCTTGGTCTTCACTTGCACAAAGCTAAAGTGCCAAAAAGCTTCAAGAAATAGAGAGAAATGGAAAGAAAGAAGAGAGGAGAAGTTTTCTCCACAGTCGCCATGCAACCAACGAATGGAATGGGTGAAATGGGGTTAGTGTAGGTGATAAAGATGGAAAAAGTGCAGAAAAGCCCACTAGTTTTGTATATTTCCAGTTTGAGTCAAACGATGGTCCATTTCCTCAACGAGTGATCAAATGAGTTAAAGTCAAATACGAAAATCGACGTGCTCAACGAGATACACACAGTGACGCCAAGATGACGTGAAAATGATGCAAAACGAGAAAATCTATAATTACGGAAAAGTCATTAACTTGAAGATTTATAACTAAACAAAATTAATTAAACTAAATTCCCATTAATTAATACTGATGGAGATTAAATTGGGGTTGGGGTGTAACAATACTCCAAGAGGATATTTACTTGACACAGCCGCCAGGATTTGTGGATTCGTGCTTTCCTAATCTTGTATGCAAGCTTGGCAAATCTTTCTATGGGTTGAAACAGGTCCCTTGGGCTTGGTTTGAGAGGTTCTCTCTTTTTTTTTTTTCCTTAGCTTGGGCTTTCTAAACACTTACGCTGATTTCTCATTATTCATCAAAATCAGAAGACATCAATTACACTGGTCCTAGTCTATATTGATCTCATCATCATTAGGAATGATACTGCTTATCTTCAATCCTTAGCTCGCCAACTAAACATGATCTTTGAGATGAAACACAGGCTATTTACATCACTTTCTTGGCGTTAAGGTTCACAGAAGTTCTCATGGTCTCTTCTTGTCACAGACAAAATATACACATCATCTGTTTACTGAAAATTCAATGTTGGGCTGTAAAACTTACGATTCTCCATGTAATTAGAAGGCCATTACTGGTTCTGCTACTTCCGATAACATACTACATACCATTACCAGATCCTACTACATATAGGGGCATCACAGGGGCGTTACAATACCTCACTCTCACAAGGCCGAACCTTTCTTTCGCTGTAAATCAAGCATGTCAACACATGCACCATCCTACATCATTTGGTTTTACTGTACTAAAACTCATTTGAGTTATCTCAAAGGAACTCTATCCTTTGGCATTCAATTTACAAAAGGGCCTCTAAGGCTGATTGTGTTCTCTAACATTGACAGGGTACGAGACCCTGTTGATCGCCTATCTACAACAAGATTTTGTGCCTTTATTGGTCATGTCCAGTGTCATGGAGTGCTGAGAAACAAAGCACAGTAGCAAGGTCATCCACAGAGGCAGAGTATCATTCATTGGCTAATACTACAGCCGAACTTTCCCTGCTCTATATGCTTCTGAGAGACCTCAGACTTTTCCTTCCCACTCATCCTGTGCTATGGTGCGACACCATTTCTACAGTCTCACTTGCAGCTAACCCAGTTTTCCACGCTCGCACCAAACACATCAAAGTAGACTATCATTTCATTCGTGAGAAAATTGTACAGAAGCAAGTAGCCGATATCTTTACTGAGGGAATTCATCCTAAGAGATTCCACTTGCTACGTTCCAAGCTTCATGTGTCTTAAGAGTCCAATTCGCTTGAACTTTGAAGAGAGCTATTAGCAGAGCCACACAAGACACTCAGACTACATGTGATAGTCAGTTGCAGGAGTCTTTAGTTAAGTTGAAAAGTTACTGTTCCAGTTTTGCTGAAACTACGACAGTTAAATTATTTAATAATCCCAATTAGCGAAGCTATTGTAACAAAATAGAATTGAGGCTTACATTTTCTTGATTCTTTTATATCCGTTGTAAGCTGCTGCTGCTTCTTTTTCGTTTCATAAAATCTATCAAGCAGAGTGTTGGAATTTCTACTCCAGCTGTTTCACTGTAGCAGATGAAGAAAAGGAGCCAACCTCCCTATTCTTGTTATCCTGGTGTGGTCTCCTTTGCTTGCAGGTCGTGTGCAGTGTCTGCTTCAGCTTGTGGCGGTGTTTCTGTATTGTATAGTGGATATGCTCTAGCTGTAGGATTTGTAAGTGGCATCTGTTGGAGGTGTCTTTCTGCAAGCTGGAAGTTTTTTCTCTACAATTTTGTTGCAAAAAGTTCCTGCTGAGCTTGCAGTTCGGGTTTTTATGCGAGTTGCTACATCTTAGCCTTCTTCAGTTGGTTTGGGTTGCACATGTTGTCTTTCTGCCTTGTGTTGGACGTGGAGGTCGTGCTTAGTTGATGGCCTTTGAACTGCTCTTTTGAGTCTCCTACCATTCGCGCTCAGCTTTGTTATGGGTTCTCTCTGATTTATTTGCAATCCGTGAATTTTCCTTTGCTTTTTTATTCATAAGCAAGCCTAGATTTTGAGCTTCTCCTCCCCCTTTTCCTTTTTTGGCTTTACTCTTTGCTGCTTTTGGCAACTGGAGGTTGTTATGTGCCTTGACATAGTCATCTCACCAGGCATGCAGTAGTATGTTCAAGTGATTCTTTTTTAGGGGTTTCCAACCTTTCCCCTCCATATATGTTTATACATTCTTATCTCCACACACACACACACACAAAAAAAAAAAAAAAAAACCATAGGACGCTGGGTTAACTTCCATGGAAAACACATAAAAATTTATCCTAAATTTCACATTTGGTGTTTAGCATTCATGTTGCTGAACTTCTAAACAATTTTTTCAACCAGTAACAAGTAAATTTTATTAAATTAAAAAGGATAAGAGGGAACAACACAAACAAAACAACCGCACAAAGTCATAGGTACAAAAGCATTATACCAAAACACACAATACACAAAATGTTGCTTGACTGTTACACTAAAAGGAGAAATGCTCTCCACCATCGCTCAGCCAAAACATCAAAATCCATTTGCTGACCTTCCCACATTCCTAAAAAACACTTGTAAGGACGAAGAAATCACTGCAATCTCTTAAAAATATAAAAGAAGAATTTCCACGGGCAACCATCTGCGGACTTCAACCAAGAAAGAGTATTGGAAGAATCAATCTACCTAAAGAAATCAGAAGAAGATGCAAGCATAGCTTCTAAGAGATCACAAGGACCTCCTTCTCTTTTAGGTCAATAACAGCCACAAGAAAACATAAGCAACACTATGTCTTTTTAATTGCTACTTAAGGATACATCCAATACCAGCCAGTCTTGGCTTCCCTCTAGCCAATGCCACACTAGAGAACAAAGAAAAATAAGTTATAGTTAATGAATAAAGCAACAACAACATTGCTCTATGCTATCAACGGCTAAAAGGGTTGTTTTGATAGAATTGGAGGATTGCATAAACAGTCTGTATCACGGTGGCAACCGAAAGGATGGTTCCTACAAGAAGACCAAAAGCAGTCCATATATTCTTGCAGTAAGTTTCCATGAAATTGAATCCCCAGTTTGCAAGCCTTCCATTGCACCTTGCAATGAAGCTATGAGACCATATATCCAACTCAAACCTCACCATTGCCAGGCTGTCATCTGGTTCATTAACTGGATTCTTTGCAAGTTCATCAAACCACTCAGCCACGGCTTCATCGCTTTTTAATTTCGCGATGATGATCTTACGAGAACGTAGCAACTTAACATCTTGGGCCGAGCGGATGAGTAAACCCATGAAGGCAACATACGAGCTCACTTCATGCCTTTTCATGACATCGAACCGCTCCCGGGCCATAAGATTGAGGAACAATGTCTCATTACCTTCATCAACGACAATGCTGGGGAGCCACAGCAAGTGCCTATTTTCATCAAAATGGATGTCCATGAGACCATCGGTTTTACTTTTCTTGAATTTGACCCTGGTGTTGGAAAGAGCAACTGCTGATGGAATCCTAGGTCCAGGAGAATGTTTGCTCCAGGTCCATGGAAATGTTGGATTAATTTGGTGAATCCTGCTCTCCGCATAAACATCCAGTACATGCAAGCACGACTCAGGTACAGTGACATCACCACAATCAAAGAAATCCAATATGAGCTTGTTTAGTTCCTGGTGAACCTATTACAATTTTTGCAGTGGTGATGAGTACATAAAGAAAAGAAACACAAAAGAGTAAGAATAGTGCAATGTAATTGTGTGCAAGATTCAAGAATGCCTCGATTGTTAGCATTTGTGGAACATCATCATGGGGCCTGATTTAGATTACTTAAGCCACTCAATTCTGTCATATGACATAATTGTTTTGGATTTGAAATTGAAATTGACTCAACCATATTCGTTTTCTTTTGCTCAATACATATTTACTGTGAAAAAAATATGAGAGAGAAAGAGAGCACTCAAGATTTGAGCATGGGTTTGCTGTATGCATATGCATAAAAAATAAAAATTAGTCATAATAATATTACTACGGGCAATGATACCCAGATAGGGATATGAATACATAGATGGACGGGGAGAGGGGATACGACTTTACACTTGGAAAATCTAGGACATCAGGACATGGATACAAAAAATACAAAAATGGGTGTCTTCGTTTTCTCTTGTTTATATATATCTGTTACACCCCGACCCGATTTAACCCTGATTAGTGCTAATTAAGTGTTCTTAGCTAAATTAATTATGTTTAATTGCTAATTATGGTAATTAGTGTTTATTAGTCCTTATAGACTGAGTTAGATGAGTTTTGAACCTTATATAGGTGAGTGGGAACCGAGTTGACTCGATTGAGTTGAGTCAAGGGCTTTTTCGTAAATATGAGTTTTTGCATTTTGCATAGTTCGTATGTCATATTGGCGTCATCGTGTGTATTTCGACGAGTACGTCGACTTTCGTATTTGGCTCTACTCTATTCAAGCAATCGTTGAATAATTGGACCCTCATTTGATTCAAATGGAAATAAACAGTTTTGGTGGGCCTTCTTGCAAAATGGCACCTTACCCTTTATATATATAGCCTTATCCCTTCTTTTCACTTCTTTTTCATTCTCCTTTCCCATTCTTCTCTTCATCTTCTTCCTCAATCACTACAAGAGTGAGGGCAATTGTCTTGGAAGCTTGGGGTGTACCCACCTCCATCATCTTTATCATCTTCTTTTTCCTCTCCTTTCTAGTGGCAAAGAACCATCTCCTCCATCTCCTAGAATTTATAGTTAAGGTAAGAGTCACAAACCTTTTCCTTTTGTGTTTTGAGTCGCATTAGAGTCAAGAGACTCACAATGATTCATGCATGCATGTTCATTGGTCTCTCCTTGTATATTGTGTCTAGGGTTGGAGCATTTAGGGTTTTCTTGGGTTTGAGTTGGAAAACTTTGGAAAAACAACTTGAGGCAAGTATAAGCTGTAATTTGGATTTATATAGTGATTGAAACCCATTGACTCCAAAGAAACTCTTTCTATAATTCTAGTTCTTAATAAATGAATGGATTGGATAGTATTATGGTTTTTAATTGATAGAAAATTGAATGGAGGAATTATATTGTGTGTAAGGGGAGCAAGAAGGCTCCATTTGTGCAGGTATGAAGTGGAAAGAAGTCAGAAATGAATGAAAGAAGAAATAGAAGAGAAATCCTAAAATAGGATTTCCGGAGGACACTTCGCTTAAGCGAACCTCCTTCTGAAGCTTGGGTCGAGCGATCAAAATGAACTGCTCAAACCTCTACCTTTCTGGACGGGTCCGCTCGAGCGAACATGGGTCCGCTCGAGCGACCTCATCCCTTGAAGACGCCGCTTAAGCGAACAAATGGGACGCGCGAGCGAGTAAACCTCTAGAAGGGGTCCGCTCGAACGAACCTGATGCTGTAAACTGGGCCCTTTTGACCCAATTTTAGGGTGAATTATCACCCTTAGCCTATCATAACCCAATAGAGACCTTATGACTAAAAAATGGAACCATTAACCTTATTAATTGGACCAATGGATATTTATTAGTCTAACACTATGCCATGAAGGCTAGTTTGGAAATTTGACGTGATTCTTATAAATAGTGACACCTAATAAGGTAGTAGTATGTTGACTTTCCCAACCAACATTGTATTGGATGGCAAAGGACTACATACAGTAGCTTAGTTAGTAAAATGCCTTGATTCCTCTAAATTCTTGCATTTCATATTGAAATATGATCTCGCTATTAATATTAAATCCGAATTAGTGTATTGAATGCATTTAGTATTCTTTAAGGTTTAATTGTTTACATTCAATTCGTGATTTCAACATTGTATATCCGATTCAGTATTCATTGTTAATGTGGGATTGAGTAAGTATTCGCGATATACGAAATTACTAATTGGTGTGATTATGGACAAATGAAATACAAACTTACTCAAATCCTATCTATATTCGATTATTACTTGATTCAATTGAGTCGACACTACTTAGCTTCGACCTTGTGATATCCGACGAGGTTAAACTTGGTTTAGTTATTTGAGACTACTGCAGTAAGTCATTTGGAGTACCAGAACTCCGGACCCGGGTAGCCAGCTAGCCTTTGGTCGGGCCGCTGGTGACATCCCAACTAGATTTGCTCTCTATTGAGAGGATGAGCTTAAGGTAGTAGCCAATTTGTATGTTTTCATTATATTTGATTCACAACGCATAAATTATTCATTTTCTTCACAACTTGCATAGTTGATACTTAATATTGACATCTGTTAATTTTATTCGTCTTAAATTCAACTTGATACATTATGTATTTCCTTATTATTGCATATATTTGCTTAATCGTCGTATTATTGATACTACTCTTGGTGTCACAGTCGCAGGTTCAGCTCTCGACCCTGAGAAGGCCGAGGAGGGAGAGAAGGTTACCCAAAAGGTACCTTTAGGAATAGAAGAATGACCGAAGTTGGGGCCGGGCCAGCCTAGGTATCCCTTTCTCGGAGAACGAACACCATGTTTTGGAATTGATGCAGCAGTGTGGCTAGCCTCTTTTTGTGTGGGCCACACTTAGATCGTAGATATTCTTTTGTTACACATTTGGTATTGTCTGTATAGGGTTCTTGATACACCCTCTTTTGTAAAACAATGTATATAATTGTATAATTCTTTTGTATCAAACTTGAAATATTAAATGGACCAAATGGAAAATTGATACCTCACATGAATGAATTACGGCTTCCGCCATATTTAATTGCTATTGACATGTTCTAATGAGTTCTAACTCATGTGCAAGGAAAGTTATTTTCTCTCTTTCGTGTGTTATATTTGACTCGAGACAGGTATAGCACACGTGAGTACGTGTAGCACGCCACGGAGATTACCCTAGGCCAGGGTAATTTTGATGAAAATTGTTGTGATTTTCAAATGATACGAGATTATGATGTTATGGTATGTGTCTAGAGCGAGGGCATATTTTGATGAAAATGTGTATAAGTTCATTTTTTACCTAATGACAGAAGATACCCCTCTAAAAAGAGGTAAATAGAGGGCATACCAAATGGTCTATTTAAAGTAAACCCGTTCATTACCAAACATGTTTTTTGTTTCTACCCTCTTTTTCTTAGAGCTCTTTTCTTAATAGCTCTATTTTGAATGGTCTGTCAGAAAAAGAGCCGATATGACTACCAAGGCCCTTCAGTGAATATCATAACCAACCAACCCTTTGCTGAAACTTAAAAAAGAAAGCCAATACCAGTTTTACTCTTACCGGCTGGCGGTCTTCCTCAAGGGGATTTTCGAGCAGTATGTGAAGAACTTGTATAGGCAGTTGGTTCTCAATCAGGAGCATGTCTCTCCTGATATTGGACCCCATGGTACCCCTGAAGATGTTTTTCAAAGGGTCGTTAAGGGCTGGCTTATCAGAACGGAAGCACTCAAGCAAGAAACACCCATCAACCACCATGAGCTTCAAGAACCTTTCTTCGTCTCCCAGCCATTCCTCGTTCAGGAATGTGTAGTAAGCCATCAGCTGAGGCCTCACTTCCCGCAGCCTGTGAAGGTATTGTTTGGGGTCAGAATTCCTTCTCTTGGCGAAGCGGTTGAGGGATTCCATCTTGTAGGCCTCCATGCGCTTCAAATGATCTTGGCCGTGATGGTAGGGACCAAATGAGACCACTCTGGGCTTGTAGGCATCAGCATTGGGGCGTGTGATGTAAGGAGGCACCTTGAGGATGGACCTCTTTGTCCATCGATTAAAGTCCTCGTAGCTCAGCATATTAAAAAACGAGGGGAGCGATCCTTCCTCAATATTGTCATTTCCGCTTTCATCGGACTTCTCTTGCGACATTGTTTGCTTGTAGCCTTGTAGGGGATGGTATACAACAGAGGATTGAATACAGAGAGAGGATTGATGGAGCCTGCCTTATTAGGATGGTGTTGTGGACTTTTATCCGTGGAAATTTTTAGAATAGGGAAAGTTTTGGCCCTGGTTTCATGAAAGGACAGAGAAAGCAAAAGTCTAATCTCTATTCCATCCCATATATAAAAGCCCCCATACAGGTGCAAAATGACCATAAATCAGCAACACGTCACAGACAAATGGCAAATGGAGATCGTTATCTCCTTTCCCCATTTCTTGTTTTGCATGTTTGGTATCAAATCAAACCCATAGATAAAAAATAAATAAAAAAATGGCAGTTTCTCCTCCCTGTCTTCTCCTTTTCATTAATTTTATCTTCCTTTTTCTTTCTTTATATTTTTCTTTTTCCTTTCTCCTTTTCATTAATTTTATCTTCCTTTTTCTTTTTCTTTTTCCTAATTTCTTTTCTCCTTTTCATTAATTTTATCTTCCTCTTTCTTTCTTTATATTTTTCTTTTTCTTTTTCTTTTCGCTGTACGCAAGCTTCCTTTTCTCCTTCTCTTTCACTAATCAGGGTGCTATGTGAACGGATTGGGGACCGGTGTGGTCCTCATGGGGACCGGGCAGAGTTCGGTCCTAGTAAGTCCAAGTAGACTTTCTCTTTCTTATCTTCTTTGTTTTTTTCTTTATATTTATATTTTTCTTTTCGCTGAACGCAAGCAGAGCCGCAACGAGAAACCCTCGTTGTTCCCCAACCATGAAACCCCTCTCTCGTCGAACCACCTCGAGCCATCGATCGCCGGAGCCATCTCTTCTCTCAGCCGCAGGTGCTTCTTCTTCTCCCCTCTTTTTTCTCTTCTTCTCCTTCCTCCACCTCTTTTGTCCTCTCGTTTTCTTTTCTCTATTTTCTTTCCTGTGTCCTTCTTTCCCCTCATGTAGTGTATATGTGACTGCTGCTTATAAATTGAATATCCTGAATCATCTTTAGGTTGTATAGTGTTGGGGTTTTGCATTTTTTTATTTTAAAACAAAACAAAGCACTGGAAAATTATAGGACTCGGTCAGAAGCCCTGCAATCAGCCGCTGTATGTACACATTTATCATGCTATTAATCTCATTACCTTTTTCCTGTTTTAAGCATCTTGTGAACATATTTACTAGCTTGATAGCACTATTCAAACAACCTTTTTTTTCATTCTAAAAGTTCAGTTCCATAGACTTCTGCCCTGCCTAGATGTTGTCAAGCCAAAGCGTCCAAAGCACTTTTCTCTAGAGGTCTGCATATTGCTTCCTACATTGTAAATTTGAAATTCTTAGTATTTCGGCCATATAACTCCTCTTTTAATGCCTCTTCTTTTCTTTTCTCTTATTTTCCCTAGCTCTGCGTGCTTGTGTCACTTCAACATTACACGAAGGCAGTTTCATCTATGCAGAGGTCATCATTGGTGGAAAAATCCAGGCAGATGCCTCAGGAACGAATAAGGGCTATTGAGTGACAACTTGAGTGACAACTTCTGTGGATGGTCAGGTTCTTAGCGCATCAACGGTAATTTTCTATTTCTTCTGGTTGTTTTTCTTATTTTTTTAATTTGATGTATTTTGTAACTTCACTCTCTCTTTGTTACAGTTGAAAGTTGCCAAAAGTGAAAATTGCGTCCCACGTAATGGAAGGTGGAACTACAACGACAAGGTTCTTTTTTTTTTTTTTTTTTTTTTTTTTCATTTTTTATACCTTTCATTGTGTTATATATGATATAATTGATTCTCATGTTGACTTCGTCTCTTTGGTAGAGATTATTTTCACCCATACAGATTGTAAATTGGGTTATAGTTAATTGTTTTGCTCGATGGGATACAAGCCATCTTTCTTTAGAGCTTATTAATTGTGGAAGAAACAAGGGCATTGTAAGTTATGTTATCATGTATAACAGCCTATTTGGTTCACAGGGCACTGTGTTTCATCCTTAGAAACAACATTTATTGATTTGGAGAAGCGACGGATCCTATCTTTAAAAGATCATTCGATATCAACTGCAATTGTTGGTTCCTTGACATATATAGGGGCCACAGGTCCACCTGTACAGGTCAGACTTCATAAATGTAGGGGTAAATCAACCTTCATATTATGATTTTTTTTGGATTTTTTTTTAAACATGCCTCTTATTTTGATGTTTGAAGATTTGTAACCATTGCCCATCGGTTATGAGGATCATAACCAGCGCACCCATCCACTTGTGCACACATGAAAATCTGTTTAAAACTATGATTTGGGCGTTACATAGATATAAAATGACAGTTTAAATGTTTTCTTTCAATTCTAACATTCAAGATTTAGAATGACTGGTATTTTTTTTTCCCGTTTTGGCTTTTGCTTATGCCTGGTGTTTTTTGGATTTCTCAAAGTCAAATTAAAATAATGGAACTAAACAGCCTCACCGCTGATGAGGTGGATTCTGGGGATGGTGGGCTGGTAAGATCTCTAACTTTTTAATTGCTTGAAGGTTACCATCTGGATTTATTATTAATACTTTCTTTAAATTATGTTGGGTATCTGATGGGTTTTCTCCATTTGGTTCTCTCCATGAAAAATTCGAGTGTGGCGGTTTTTAACTCAATTCTTTGCAGGATGCTAATTTGGATTCATTTGGAGACACATAGTAGTAGTTTATGAGGGAACTTAATGCTTCATATTTGAGTTTTGAAGTATAATGGTTCTTTTCTTAGCACACACTAATGGTTGTTATGGAAGGGAGATATTTTTAATGGTGTAAGGTTTTTTTTTTTCTTAGTATGCACTGATGATAGTCATGGGAGGGAGATATTTTAAATGTTCCACATTCCATCTGTGAAGTTTTTTCACCAGTAATAAGCTTATGGCCGCAGAAGTTTTTTTTTTTTTCCTTTACCAGGGTAGATTGTGTTATCTTAATGTGCTAATTGGCTTAGGCTGCTTATTTTCAGTTTTTTCCTTCTTTCATGTTTCATTTAAAAAAAATGGTCTGCCAAGATTCATCCGTGTTTCTGGAGACAACTTTGCAATTGCAAATTATTAAGGGTAAATATGCAATGGCAATTTTTTTCCTCGATTAATAATTAATAACGTGTCTGAAAATTACCATGGGTTACATGATGAAACTGAGATTCAACTAAATATTCCTAACATATGTCTGCGTTGTACAATTTTATTTTATTCTGTGAAAACTTGCTTTATCTTAATATTAATACTATATGTAATTGTTTTTAATTAGTTACTGTAGTTAGTATATGTATAATGTATATTTTATATAATTTGGTTATTATAAGAAGTTTTATTGGTCTTGATAGAATAAGTATCTGAATATTGTGGCATGTCTAATGAAACTATGATAAGTTCTCATTGCAGGAAATGCGTACATTGTCTAATGTATGAAGATCAAGTCATTTTCGCCTTTTAAAAAACTGAAATACTCATATTAGATACTTAGAAATAAAATTGGAGACGACACCCTTCTCTTCTGTCATATGAAAATAAATCAGTTGATTTATCCCCAAACCTACACCATCACTGAAAGCATAAAAAACTTGGAGAATATGAGCTCCATAGACAGCAACAACCACAACATGAGTGCCATATCTTTCGTGTCCCAATCTGCATGCCCTTCATTCAACAATTTGCAAAGAGGGATAGTCCCATTAATGTAATTCAAAAGTTTTAGCTGATTGTGACGTCCATTCTAAATAATAAGTTCAATCAAATGACACCCAGGTTATTCTCCCTGACAAATTCTCAACTGTAACCCTGCCTCAGGGTGTCACTTGAACTCAACACTTGTAGAAACAGAGTTGCAGGTCATTATCATTTAAGCAAAAAAATCCCAATCAACCACAACAGTGTAAAAAACTAAGAAACAGCTCAGATCTCAACCTAACCAAACAACCCAAAAAAAAAAAAAAACAAATATTATTGCAGTAATCATAAAGACTGTATGAAGTTGCTGCAATAGGCACACAACCTTGTGTTGATCACACAATTTATTATAATAAAAAAAACCATAAAAGATTACCTGGAATAAGCAACTACTCAATCAAACTCATCAGTTTGGACAGTTATCACCAGAAAACAAGCAATAATCAGCACACCCCTCTCTTGTGTCACTACACCAAAAATCGGAAATTGGAACGGAAAAGCGTTCCTAATCCTTCCGTTCCTAATCCGTTAAAGTGTTCCAATTTCCGTTCCAATTTGGATTAGGAACGGTTGGTACCAAATTGGAACGGAAATTGGAACACTTTAACGGATTAGGAACGGAAGGATTAGGAACGCTTTTCCGTTCCAATTTCCGATTTTTGGTGTAGTGTGTCATATGAAAGGTGTTTAAATATCATTTGTTCTCATTAACACATCAAATTTTTTGGCATGTTTCCTCATTCATTTTTAGGTAAAACACAAATTATCTTCTTGGGCTAAAAATACTCATACAGTCATACTTTCCCTCAAGGGGAGATGTACTAAATATTAGATCAATTAGAGACCTGAAATTATTATAAAGAAAATTAGACATATGAAATCAGTTAGCTCCTTTGGAAAGTTGTGGAGAATTGAGTAAGCTGCTGATTCAATTTGAATACAAGGAAATGGGTAATTACTTGATGAAAATAGGTTTAGCATATTAAGCTTACTTACAATGGTTTTTGCTGCATGAGGGGAATCTTTGAGTTGCAAGATGTATAGTGAAGGAAATTGTATAGTATTTAGAAATATTATTTCTTGTAATTTTTAGAAATCCAAAAAGGAAATAGTTAACCTGCTATTTTCATTATATTTAGTTTATTTTTAATTTTAATTTAAGAACTTGATGCAACATTCTTGAGAATAAAAAAGAATAACAAGGACCGTTATATTTAGTTTTGATTGGATGGAGAAGTATTCATCTTAGATCATTTCTGAATTTTCAGTTTATCGATCATACTTGGAAATTATGAAAGATTTTAAAGATAAATTGCAAACACTACAATGATTTACTCTTTTTTTTATTTTATCACCAAGCAGATGTTTTACCGAAATGAACTTCAAGTATAATGTCATTTAAGGCCATTTCATCTCGCAGGCAGCAATAGGGAGTGAATGGTTGATAGGTGAAACCTGGATAAACTATTGTATGCTTAATGGAGAAAAATATAATAAAAAATATAAATTTTTTTAGTTCACGTTGTGTTAATGCATCTCAATTTCTACTAAAAAACTTGGGTTAATTATTCCTTTTGTGTATTTTTATTTTTTTTATGGTATTCTTCAACTGTGTTTGTTCTTTTTTAACTAATGGTTTGATTGTAGTTTTTTAATCCCTACCATGCATTATGAATTTGTCTACATTTTTTCCATATATATATATAGTTATTCAATGGATAGTTTGTATTTTACTTTGGTGAATTTGTGAATTTTAAGCTCAAAATCTCAAATAGTCAAATGATTGACATTCATTTGTTTTTATAATCTTCTATTGATAAACTCAAACTTCTCTCAGTGTTTGTACATCTGAATATAATTTACATATCTTCATATTCAATTTTTCCTCGTTTTCTTTTAAAAGCGATCTTATAAATTTTATGTATGCTGCTGATGGACCCCCACAGTTTAATGTATGGATAATGTAAACTGAAATTTCCTTATTAGTAATATTCAGAAATCTATGTGAACTAAAATTCCCTTATTAGTAACATACAGAAATCTCAAACTCTACTTTCTTCTTTGCATGCTCTTTGCTTTCCTGGTAATCTACCTGACTTTTATTCCAAAACCTTTTTGTAGGAAAGAAATAGATGGAGATTGAGTGTGAGAGGAATGGTGTTTTCATGTTCAGTGATGAGCATTTGGGTGAGATGAGTGGGTTGAAGAGAGAAGAGATACCATTCAGGTGTTGTGTGGGTGCACTAGCCAGAGCTTTGGAGATGTTGCAGAGAGGGTTAAGGTTTTTGCTTCTGGTGACTAAGATCAGCCGTGAATGTACTCCTGGCTATCAGGAACGTTAGAAATTTTTTTTTTTTTTCACTTTGGCTTTCTTTTTTTGGCTTTTGCTTATTATTTTCTGATCTAATTGGATACTTGATTTTCTAAGTGGCCTAATAATATATGTGACATGAAAATTCTTTTCTGTTTCTGCTTCCTTACTTTGGTTTTTAAGATAATGATATTGTGTGACATAGATAGTGACTACTACTGATATTAGTGACTACTACTTTATGAATACTTGTATGCATGCACTATTGTGGTCATATTACTTATTTTCTTATCTTTTGGATTACATGGTGTTGTGTGCTTCTCTACTTTCCTGCAGACCTCAAGATGTGCCAACACTGATTCCCGTTGAAGAGATTGCATCTCTAGAACTAGGTCAGACAACAAAGCAAATTCTTCAATTTTATTTTCATCAATAGCTGGTTCTATTTTGTAATAAGAAATGCTATCTGTTAACTTGCGGTCAGACATTGGTTATTTTATAAAACCAATTTCCTTTGTTATGGACGCCTTTATGGACAATGGCAGCTACAAGGAATGCCAGTCGTCTTCTTTTTTTTCTTTCTCCAGAACAGTCCAACTTTATCAACTACTTTTTTAACTTGGAATGTGAGACTGCTCACATTCAATTTTGGACACATTTAATATCAATAGTTTTGATTTTAGGTGAACACCTATTCTATCTTGAAATGTATATTTTGTGGCATAGAAATGTATAATTCTCCATAAGGATTAAATTTTTTGATTGTGAACTGAGTTGGTTGTGTAAGAGGTGGGAATGTAAAATGTTATAATTTGGATAAAACCATATCATGATTTTCATATTTGTCAAATATGAAATGCAGGCCACTAATACTATCACTTTAGTAACCACGTACCCATTACTAGTTTTCATAAGTTTTCCACTCACTTTACAACAAGGACATCCGACAAAAATCATTGTTTCTGGGCCATATTTTGTCAAACAAACCCCCATATTCAACCCACCTAGATAGGCCAAGCTCCCAAATTCAACCCGCCCAGACGGGCAAAGCCTCTGTATCTTCCAACACTCATGACTGTGAAAATTCAAAGGTGTTTTCAAATCCAACAGCAACATTCTTACTAATAGTCGGACAACAAATACAACTGAACGCATTATTTAAGATGCCAAGGTATTTAATAGTGTCATATATGTTCTATTTTCATGTTACAATGCTATTAAATTAGCTTATTTCATTAAATCCTAAATAATATTTTTATACGAGAATAAAGTAACTTGTCTTGTGCATTCTTTTAGAAACGACATAAAAAGATTTAACTTTTGAAATGCACATATCCTTAAATCACATAAATGAGAGCGAGCAACAAAGTATAAAAAGTTTATTATAGAATAATATAAAAAACTGTTTCTTTTCGCCCTGACCCTTAAGAGTTATGTAAGGGCTTTAATATTGTAGGTCAGCTAAGGGTTTCGAGGGCTTTGGCTCGACTTAGGACCGACATGAGGATAGGATAAAGGGCTTACCTTGGCTGCCTTGTCTTTTGTTTTTTCCAAAAACCCCGATAATGCCCATTAACGATAAAGGAGCGCAGGAACGACTCCTTACCACACGAGTGACAACGAGCGACAATTCTTACAAGGCTGCTCGGGGTTCAAACCCAGGGTACATCATTTCTTTCCATTCGTGTAGGACTCTTTTCCCACTTGTGTGGGCTATCTTTCCGCCCGTGCGGGCCTCCTTTCCACTTCAGTGAGTGCAAGAACTTGATTTTTTAGTTACTGCGATTCACGCTAATTAATTACGTTTAGTGGCTAATGACGCTTGATACAAGGACTAGGGTCCGGTACTCTGGTGCTTCTGACCCTCAGCAGAACTTTGGGCTCTTAAACAAAAAGGACTTTGGGCCTTTGTGGGGACTGAGCCACCTCACACCATCAGATTGTGGGTGGACCTAGTTATGGGCTTTTGTTTATGGCGGTGTAAATTGGGTCGGGCTGAATTGGTTGACCCTTAAAAAAGTGAAAAGTTTGGGTTTAGCTTGTTTTGTCTTTAGCTCATAACAAAGAGTTAAAATATCATGTTATGTAATTTCTAATATTCTTTTAAATGAAGAATCTATAAATGTTTAAATGAATTTAGGAGATCGAGTTAAAAGTGAATTTACTATAATATTAAGGAGACGTAAATTCATTTTGTATGCAATGATTAACAATTTAAATATATCTCATTACACAATAAGCAGAACATTTCAATTATACAAAACATTGAAAAAAAGATATAAAAGTTGAAAAATGTACCATAATCACTTTGATGACATATTGGAATTGAAACAACCAAAATACAATGTAAAGAAAATATAAAACTTTCCTAGGCATAATGGCATATAAAAAGAAAGAACATTATGAAAAAGAAAAACTGAATCATCCTCAATAAATTGTGCAGAAAAATTGAAAAAACAAGCTTTGAATTTGATAGCCTAAAGCAACCAAAAAAGAAAATAGAGAAAAGATTACCTTCATAACGGAAGCATAATTTAAAAATAAATAAGAACACTTCAATAATATGAAATGTATAAATAGGTATCAAATTTTAAAAAAATAATGTAAATTTAAATAGTTGTAAATTTACCATGACAAAATACATGTTTAAACAGATAATGCAAATTTAAATAGTTGTAAGTTTACCATAACAAAAATACATGTTTAAATAGATAATTACCCAAAGACGTGAGTTCAAGTCTCTTAATCCAATAAAGAAAATAAACCACTTTCCCTTTTGTACATAAACCAACCAAAGAAAAAAAAAATAGAAAACATATAAGCTGAAAAATATAGATGTAAAAAGCTTGATTTGTAGAATTAGCATATCCATGCTCAAAATAAAATACTATATATAATAGAATAATTATGCAAAAACTAATAAAAAAATCCAAAAATATTGAAATAAAATGACAATGAAACTAAAACAAAAGAAGAGAAAACATGATTAATAAAAATCTGAAAAACAAGTCCCAATAGTCAATATGAGGCATCCATACAAATTAAAGTAGGCATATTATAACCAAAAGAAATAATAAGAGGTATCACAGGCTCACAGCCCGGCACAGCAGTCAGCGTGTCGTGACACAGCCCGACTCGGTCAATAGCACGGCCCAGGGCACGGGACATGCTGGGCCACTATACCGAGCACGATTCGGCACGGCCCAGCACGGCACGACACACATGCCATGACAAGGGGTAAAATGACCGTTTTACCCTCCCAACGGTCATAAAATGGCTCCCAACAGCTATAAAACGGTTATATTATGGGCATTTTTTGTTTTTTTTTGAATTTTCAAAACTCTGAAACCTACTAATGTTTCTCGGCTTCAACACACATTGCCATGGAAGAAGATGCTAGGCAGTTGTTAGACCACCCCTTCAGCAGTGGATCTCAAAGGTGATAGTGCTGGCAAACCACACAACCCTGAATGGTTTTGTGGCGACTCCTGCAATGTTCACTTCATGGGCCATGTCATGCTGGCTAGAGCTTGACCAAAACTAGCCCATGTAACCATCGAGTGTAATATTTAGGTCCAAAACTTGCCTATAGATTTGAATGTTGGGCCCAGTCTCTATTCATTTTCAAAAGAAGTACATGCCCTTAATCTATGTGCTACATTGGGTAAATGGTCCAAAGGTGAAAATTAAACTTAATGACATGGGAGAAATGTGTGTGAAACTAATATGCCAATACCAGTAAACCATGAGTGTGTTGTGAGTTGGCCCAAATGCACTTATTACAAATGTTGTCCCTTCTATGCCTGGGCTGGGCGAGGGCTTATCACAATCTTGAATATAAGCTACCCGATATTGATATAAGCTAAATATTCACTAATTATTCCTATGCTGCCATCGGACATTAGGTGTGAACCGGACTTTAAACCCTCCTCCTTTTTCTGGACAAGGGACCGGCAATGCAATATCACAAGCAACGTTCAAATTGATCTGTTTATTCAAGGAGATTCAAAAATGAAATTTAAGTTGTTGATTTGCTTAGTAGACGTTATGGCCGGATTTATCACATTCAAATTCTTTGTTTAATAGAGAAGTAACAGGGGGATTATTAAAAGCTACAAAACAAATGGCCCACTTATATTACTTGGTGGACCCCATATTGGAAGATTAAAAACATCAAAAGCTACAAAAACATTGACTGGGCCAAGCTTGCTTGAATCATCCATTTAGATTGCTCTTTATAAAAAGTTTAGACCAGCCAAAAAAGTGAGAGGAGAAACTTAGTTCACCAAAACCCAAATGATACTGGTTTTTAACCGGATGATCTAATCACAAGTGGACACCACCCTATTTATTCACCCCTCACTCACTAACTAATTCATATTTGGTAAACTTACTTTACCAGTGAAGTAAAGTGAATTTAATTCAAGAGACAATATAAAGAGAGGTCAAATAAAAAACACTAAATTTCAAAAATCACGTAACATTTTAACAAATAGAAAATGTTAAAAAGATACTTTTGCAAGCTGCTAAAAAAAAAAAACTAGAGGTGTTCATGGACCAGGTTGGGCTGTGCTTAGGAATGTCCAAAACGGCCCAACTACTAAACTAGTAGCCTAAGCCTGGCCCAAGCAATAGTCAAGCCTGAAGTTGATGGCCTGATCCTAGCCCGCATGGAAATGATGAAGCCCGAGTCAGGCCCATGATAGACTTATAGGGAAAAAATGAGTTTCATATCCTATCATGGGCTGGCTCAATTATTGGTCTAGTCACATCACCTTTTGTCAGAGGGTAAGGGTTTAAGTCCTCACATTATTACTCCCTCCCTTATATACTTATTTGTATATTTGGGCCGGTTTGGGGATTCCAGCTCTCAACCGCCGAGTATAAATTGAAAGAAGAAAAATCTCAGCACGGAAAATCTATTATAACCTAAACCTCACGCCAGACCAAAAGTAGGCCGGCCGAGCCAGATCCATAAGCACCCTTACAAAAAAATTACTTTTCTTTTTAAAAGAAAATTTCAAAAAGTAACTCTCTCAACTTTTGGTTTCAGCAAACCTTTACTTTTGTTCTCTCTTATATTAAACATTCACTCCACTTCACCGGTAAAGTAAATTAACCAAACAAGTGATTTATTGTGTACTTGTTTTGATTTGATATTATTTCATCTAAAAATAAATTTCCTTTTAAAAGAAATTTTTAAAAAGTTACTCTCTCACCTTTTGGTTTTGCGAAATCTTTACTTTTGTTCTCTTTAAATTAAACATTCACTTCACTTAATCGGTAAAGTAAATTAACCAAACAAGCAATTTATTGTGTACTCGTTGTGATTTGATATTATTGCATTTAAACATTAATCATACATGAACTTTCCATCGTTGTGTGGGCCTAAACTGCAACCCGTGACCCAACCTGAATGTACCTAAGAGAAAAAACAAGCAAAAAATAGCATAGCTGCAGCCTGCAGGGTTACCGCCGTATGAATTAGAGGTAAATTAGCAAATTCCACTTTTCCTCCGCTCACAGTGGAGGAAAAGTTCAGGTGCCTGTTTACCACCTATCCACGTGGTAATAAGGCTGTAAATGCAATATTTCCTCCTCTCTAAGAGGAGGAAAGGTTGCAAATGCAACTTTACTCCCTGTACAAGCGGCGGTAAAGCTACATGAGTGCCACAATTCATTCCGGACAGTTTACATCAATTTCATTTAACATAAAAATGAAAGAATTCATAGTTTCATTTCTTCTTGTAGTCCATATCTAATGAACTCTCATCCCATGATTAGAGAGCAAAACACAAAAAAAATCACCGTAGCAAACTCTGGCAGTTGACACAAGACTTAATATTCCCCATAACATGAAATCAAAAGAGGTATTTCTTTGAGCGGACTATACCTAGGTGAGCTGTAAATTTAGAAAGCAACCCATTTACCAGGTTATGAAAATCGCTACGGCATAGAGATAAAAAACGAATACCATGTCGCAACGATAGAGTAACAAAATATAATTGGTGATCCTTCTTATGGGCTTGTTTCTTTATTATTAGATCAAAGTACGTGATATTATATATAAAAAATGAAAACATAACAACCGACTCATTTTGGGTCGAAACTTTAGGATTTATCCGCGGATGGGATGGGATTCATCTTGAACGGCTTGGATTACAGATTCGTGGGCCCAATGTGGATTTCGGGGAAACCGTTGCAATGTTACCATGTAATGGTTGCACCAGAGGATCCGATTTGTCTCTTATCCAGAAGGTGTTTATTTTGAACATGGAGCTCCCGCTCCTTTTAAATTTTACTTCGAGTGATGTAAAATCAGTCACAACTAGGTTGAAAAATTTTCATGGTGCGAATTTGGAACCATAATAAATAGGACTTGAAGATGTTATCAATATATGTGGTCAAACTCAGCTGTGTTTAGGCCCACCATGATTTAAAGACTGCCAGCATTGATTAGAAAGGCTGCATCACAAAGTGAGATCGCTAGTGAGAGCCACCTAAGAGGAAGGGAAGAAAAGAAATATTTTGGATGAATTAAGATTTGGCAAGAGAGTAATTTTGTGACGATAGATCAGTGAAAGGGAGAGATGAGATAACAGGTGGCCTGGTTGGACCCTTTTTTTTCCCATCTATATAGCAAATAAGGCATACGATTGCGCACAAAGAACATGTATGGGGACCACTCAGAATACTTTTGATGTTATAACATATTAGAGAGTGGACCTTATATCACTGCCGTAGGATACTATATATAATGAAATAGAAATCCTCTCTATTAACGAAAATTTACTTATTTTATTTTTTCTCTTTTGGAAGGTAAATAAGTAAATTCAAATTTCTCCTGATTCTCAATGTAGCGGTCTTGCATTGCAGGGCCTTACCAAGCCAACCCATGTTATAAATATCATCGTTTTCCGAACCATTTTCTTTGTAATCAAGATTTTGTTGGTTTCAGGTTTATTCTCACTTCAAGATATCAAGATCTCCGATTTCTAATGGTATGTTCTTCCCCTTGTATAAACGTGTCCAAGAATCAAATATTTTTTATAGAACCAAAGATGTGTTTAGTTTGGCAAAGATTGCTTGAATATCTCGGTGCACACAAGTTTAGGATCTGCACAACCATGAGACACTTAAGCACATACCACAACACCAAAAACAGGAAATTGGAACGGAAAAGCGTTCCCAATCCTTGCGTTCCTAATCCGTTAAACCGTTCCAAAAAAAGGAAATTGGAACGCTTTAACGGATTAGGAACGGTTGGTACCAAATTGGAACGGAAATTGGAACGCTTTTGGAACGGTTTAACGGATTAGGAACGGAAGGATTAGGAACGCTTTTCCGTTCCAATTTCCTGTTTTTGGTGTTGTGCTTCTGCCATGAGTCATGCTCAATTTTCATGGATGTCATTTTCACTTTTAGACCAATAAAAACTCTGGGCAATGCATGGGCTAAAACAACAAATACAATATTAAAGAAAAGGTTAAACAATCAAAATTAAATGAGCAATCAAATATATGTTAACTACAAAGATAATAGATAAATAGCGGTCCATTTCTTTCTTATAACAACAATCCAAAGTTGTTTAAAATTCTTCCTTTTCTTTCTAGAGGATCTTAATGGAAAAATCCCGTTAAAGATTGGGAAGACCTAAAAGGCCTTCAAACTCCAATATAGATGATAAAGGCCCCTCTCAACACATAGGCCCATGAGCCTGAATTAGACCCCAATGTAGTCCAATGCAGTGTCAGACACAGGTTTGGCTCGGGCTAGATCAGACCCTGAGGAACCTTTTCGTTGACTGAGATATGCCTCTACTAGTGTCAACCCCACTCCAGCAATGAAACCTACTAATGTATCTCGCCTTAAACGCACATTGCCATGGAAGAAGATCCTAGCTAGTTGTTCGACCACCTCTTCAGCAATGGATCTCAAAGGAGATAATGCTGGCAAACCACATAGCCTTGAATGGTTTTGTGGCGAATACTGCGATGTTCACTTCATGGGCCATGTCATGTTGCCTAGAGCTTGAACAAACCTAGCCCATGTAACCATCGAGTGTAATATTTAGGTCCAGATCTCGCCATTGGATTTGAATGTTTGGGCCTAGTCCCTATTCATTTCCAAAAGAAGTACATGCCCTTTATCTATGTGCTACATTGGGTAAATGGTCCAAAGGTGATACTTAAACTTAACGACATGGGAGAAATGTGTGTGAAACCAATATGCCAACGCCAGTAAACCATGAGTGTGTTGTGAGTTGGCCCAAATGCACTTATTACAAATGTTGTCCCCTGCATGCCTGGGTTGGGCGAGGGCTTAGCACGATCTTGAATATAAGCTACCTGATATTGAATATAAGCTCAATATTTTCTAATTATTCCTATGCTGCCACCGGACACCAGGTGTGAACCGGACTTTAAACCCTCCTCCTTTTTCATGACATGGGAAAATGAGTTATGAATAAAGCAGCTGAACATTGTAAAACAGTGCTCCCACCATACCAAAAAAAAGTACACTTAAGCCACACTAATAACGTTGCAAAGGAGATTATGAATAAAGCAACAATAACGTTCGTTGCTCTCTATATATATATTTCCTTCAAGGATGGAGAGGATGACTTGGAGTAGGTCAGTTTTCCCTCTGATAGAATTGGAGGACTGTATAAACAGTCTGTGCGACTGTGGCTACCAAAAGGATGGTTCCTGCAACAAGCCCAATAGCAGACCATGGATTCTTGCAGTAAGTCTCCACAAAATTGGAACCCCACTTTGCAAACCTTACATTCAACTTACCCCTGCTTCTAGCAGACCACTTTTCCAAAGCAGATCTCTCTTTATACAGGCTGTCATCAGGGTGATTAACCCGATTGTTTGAGAGTTCAATGAACAATTTTGCAATAGCATCATCACTCTTTTCTAACTTACCATCGATGATAATCCCATGATTACGTAGCAACTTAACATCTTGGGCCGAGCGGACGAGCGTACCCATGAAGGAAATGTAGGAACTCACTCCATTGCTTTCCATGACTTCACAACGCTCCAGGGCCATGAGATTGAGGAACCATGTCTCAGTAAGTTCGTCAACATATATAGAGGGGAGCCTGAGGCGGCCCCTTGTTTCATCGAAAAAGATGTCCATGCGACTATTGATTTGAGTCATGCTTTTCTTGAATTTGACCCCGGCGAGAGAAAGAAGAGTAGCTGATGGGAACTTAGGTCCAGCATCAAATATTCGGTAGAAGAATATTGGCTCATTAACTCGGGTAATCATTGCCATTGGCCCCTGATCTCGGGTAATCATGCTCACCCGTAAAACATCTAGTAAATGCACACACGAATAGTCTACAGTGATGTACTTTTGACCAAAGAATTCCGAAATGAGCAGATTTAGATCCTTGAAAACCTGTAAAGAGTTCATATATAAATGCATATAAAAATGGAAGGCAAAAGAGGAAGTACACAAAGATAAGAAAACGTAAGCAGCTAAGGGCATGTTTCTTTATTCGAGAATTTGAATTTCTTAGAGATGGTAGAATTCCTTAATGCTCATTTGTATTTAAGCATCCAGAAATTCAATCAAAAAGCAAATGGGTTAGAATTTTTGAATTCGGCTGAAATTTAGAATGCTTGTAAAAGAAATATCACATATGTAAATGTCAAGGAACAAGATGTCACATCATGTCCTAAAATCACCAATATGACAAATTCCTATCACAATTTCTAGTACAGAAATATGCCTTAAGTAAAGTGCATTGTACGTAATATTAGTGCAAGATTTGACAAAGCATCAATTGTTAGCAATAATTTATGGCCTTAATTGGCATCGGTTTAGATTGCAAGGCTCAATTGTATGCATGAATCATTTAATCTAGTTAGCCACATCCATATATAATTGATTTGAATTTGAAACTGAAATTAACTCTTGTCATATTTAACTAGCTAGCATGGACATGAACATGCATAAAAGAAGTAAAATTAGTCATAATATAATTTAGAGATGTTTACGGATTACTTCCCCTTAAAACATTCATGGATTCCATGAGTTAATGACAGAAGATAAGAAAATATCAGCAGAGTCACTTCTCTCTGGTCTTTTATTTTTTATTTTTTTATAATTTTATTTTTATCCCAGGACAATTTTACGGTCTTACCCTTATCCCATGATATCATGGAATAATCCTCATTAAACCCTACAACATTTTCACTCTTATAAATTTTCCTTCATTAGTGTTGACACACTGTAATATCGAACTTACTTATACATGATGTACTATAATGGGTTTATCCTATGATATCTTGGCTTTTTTCATGATCTTTGCAAAAATGTTTTGGGATTTCCAGGTCCCAGTTCTTGATTGAGAAATGTAGAATATTTTTCAAAAAGGATTTTGTGATGAGAGAAAAAAAATCAAATTCTGCTCACTGCTTATATATTGTATTATTGATGTATCCCATAATATCATGTGTGTATTTCATGATATCATGGAGTTTCCCATGAATTTAGAAAAAAGAAAAAAACTAGAATATGCTGGGTCTCGGCTCTTGATGAATAAATTTAGAATCTTTTCCTAAAAATAAATTTGTAATGAGGGAAAGAAGTGGTAAGAAGAAGATAATGGAAACAAAAGTGGAAAGTTGAAGGTTTTTAAAGAGTTATAGGTTTGGCTGCCAATGGAAAACCAAAGAAGGGGAGAAAAAGAATATAGACAAAAAGAAAAGCCGTGCAGGGCTGTGTTTCATGACATGCATAAGTAGGAAGCGATAATTTCACGACCCATGATATCATGGGATAAGAGTTGGGCTGTAAAAAAAATTTAAAAAATAAGACTAGAGTCAAGCAACTATGGTGGCATTTTATGATCTTTTGTTATTAACTTGTTGAATCCATGTTTAAGGGAAAGTAATCTCGAAAAAATTATTATAATTTATTGGGGTCAAGTTTTAAAAAATATAATTAGTTTTATGATTTGATTGTAATTTAAATGTTAGTGGCTTCAATCAAATACTAAAAATAAAATAAAATGTGATAAAGTAGTATAAAATTACTATAAATTTAAGGTGAGATTTGCCAGACATAAAAGAAAGAAATATTATCTATTTAAGGTGAGATTTGCCAGAGATAAAAGAAAGAAATATTATCTATACACTTGGTACAAGAAATCAACTGTATAGAAATATTATCTATACACTTGCTAGGTTTGCAACTTTCAATAACAATAGATTTTCAAAATAGAAAAATAAAAAAGATCACATATAATAAAATGAAAGAGCTTTCTATATTATTAAATTTGTAATTAGGCCTTGTGGTTTGATTATTTAGTAATACATTCCTACGTTTTCATTTTTAATATCTTCCATGTCCCTAAAATCAGTAGTTCTAACGGGAATGGGCAACCACCATGAGGTTTGTGTTGAGTTTTTATAAAATTGACAAATTTATCTCTTTACATCCATTAAACAAAAACTTATGGATGGGTCTCGGCTGGTTCGGATTAAGCCCTTACCCAAACCTAACATATATGGGCTAAGTGAAGCAAAAGCCCTCAGTGTCCTGGGTTGACCTACGCCTTTGCCCTACCCTATTGGGCAAGGGACAGGCCGGAGCCAAAGTAAGCCTACCGAAAAAAAAAATTCTCTTATGCAAGCCGGGCCTTAGTATAGCTAATGCCCTTAGTCTACTGGGCGGGTCTACAATTCTTAGGCCCTTACCCTACCCTAACATATGCAGGCCGGGTCTAAGTTTAACGAAAGCCCCCACCGCGGGTCTATAACTCTTAGGCTGTTACCTTAACCTCAAGGGCAAGGGCCGAGGTCAAAAGAAAAGAGAAATCCCTTTTTGTGTAATATAAATATTCAAGTGAGAACTAGTTTCACCTATTATATGAGGGTTTTTTTGCGGGGCCCAACTTTCAACTCATCCAAACCTAGCAACCAATAAGGAACCCCCCGATAGTCACTAATCCCAAGGATTGGCACACATCCGAATGGATTGAGCAATTGGATCGAGGGTTAAATATTTTTTTGAATATGAAGTCATTAAACTTGTGAGCCACGGATGAAGTGGTTAGAGGACATGGGTTTGGGGTCAAACTTGATACTTAGGGTGGTCTCACACAGATCTTTCCATCCCCCCTAGTCTAATCCCCAAATGGGGCCCACAATTGGGCCCCACAAAAAAGTTCTTACATATTATTCTCACCTGAATATTACCATGTGTGTATATATATAGGGAGATTCTCCTATATATATAGGGAGGTGCTCATGTGAGAGATACTCTCACCTTACTATGAGAGATAAGATGGGGGCCCTCACATCCATATCCAATGTCAACAATTTAAATGTGAGGACCCCCACATTTATCTATCATAGTAAGGTGAGAGTGTCTCTCACAAGAGCACCTCCCATATACACACACACACACACACACACATATATATATATATATATATATATATATATTTCTTTCCTTTGACTCCACCATTCACTTGATGCAACCAAATGATCCAATAAACAACTTTATGATCCAGCAAACAATCATAAGGCCCAACAAAGATTAAGACACAGCACCTCTAGTCCCAAAGCCAAAGCCAACCTATGATCTCTTCCTAAGGTTCTCACATTTGCATATAATGCTCTTGCTTTATTGACTTTCAAATTTCAAATTTATAGTATTTCCCTAAGGTTCTATTTAGGGTTGTATAGAAAATTCAGTATCACCACTAAACCGAACCGAACCGGGCAGTTTGGATCGATTTTATAGTAGATCGGTTCGGTCTACGGTTTAAGAATCCTAAAAATCGCTTAGATCGGTCGGTTATCGATTTGAACCCTCGGTTCACCGCTTAAACCGAACCTATCGGTAAGAACCTACCGATATATTATTTAATTTGAGTATTTAGATTTTAGGGTTTCATTTAGTTGGCATTTGACAACTAATGATTTAAGAGAAATTCTCAAAAACTCCCCATCTCAAAAGGGGAGTTTCTACCCCTCTCTATTAGCGAATGATTTAAGATAATCTATAAAAGATCCACAATTTTAGGAGAAAATTTAGTAGAGAATAGATAAGTAGACAATTGATGACACGTGTTACACTTTCATTGGCTAAAAGAGGGGTGTCCGGGGAGTTTTGTACCCTAACTCTCTCTCTCTCTCTCTCTCTATATATATATATATAAAGTGGCTATTACTCTATTTTTTTATATAAAACTTTCATATTTTAACTTTACACAAACTAACCAAATGCACACAAAGTAACTTATCTATTCATTTATTTCAAATTCGGTATCATCGCTAAACTGGATCGAACCGGATAGTTCAAATCGGTTTTATAATAGATCGGTTCGATCTACGGTTTGAGAATCCTAGAAACTGCTTAGATCGGTCGGTTATCAGTTTGAACCCTCGGTTCACCGCTTAAACCGAACCTACCGGTATTTTATTCAATTTGAGTATTTGACTATTTAGATTTTAGGGTTTCATTGGTTGGTTGGCATTCAACAACTAATAATTTAAGAGAAATTCTCGAAAACTCCCCTATCTCAAAAGGGGAGTTTCTGCCCCTATCTATTAGCCAATAATTTAAGAGAATCTATAGAAGATCCACAATTTTAGGAGAATATTTAGGAGAGATAATGGATAAGTAGACCATTAATCACACGTGTCACACTTTCATTGGCTAAAAGAGAGGCGTCAGGGGAGTTTTGTAACCTAACTATATATATATATATTATAGAGCTCTTTGTATATACCCCTCTAAGGTTTGTAGGATTTGTAAATAGGACCTTGAGGTTCTAGTATTTGTAAATAGGCCTATGCCTTTTCATTTTAATACCTTTCATGTCCCAAAATCAATATTCCTAACAAGAATGGGCAGCCACCATGAGATTTGTCTTGAGTTTTTACATAAATGACAGCTTTGCCCTTACATCCATTAAACAAAATGAGTATATTATTATTTATAAAAATACAATTATTTTATCTCAAGTGCCAATGATTTCTCTCAATACCTCTCTCTTGCACATGACCAGTGGTGGACCCAGGTACAAGGGCCTGGGGACTAAAGGCCCCACACATATGTGAGAAAAGTGTAAAATCCCCCTTCCCCCCTCAAATTCTAAAAAATTAATATATATTTTTAACATTTGCCTCTTCTCCAATATTTCTTTTACATAGAGCCAAACATCACCCCACTTGTAAATTCTAAAAATTATTATTATTATTTTTTACATTTGCCTATTCCCTCAATATTTCTTTTACACCCCTACGAAGCATAATCCTTTATTTTAAAACTTTCATCAATTCAATATTGGGTCATGTATGAATTGGATAAATCATAATCGATTATAAGTACAGGTGTTGATTGCCATCATAATCAATTTGGACTTAAAGAAATGAGCCCTGTAAAAAAATGAGTTTATGTAGGGTTGTATTCTCCAACTAAGTGCAATTGTTAATGTTTTATGCTTTAAAAAATTTTTTGAGGCCAAGCTTTTGAAATTATACATATAAGGATAAAAGGGATGGACAAAAGTGTCACTTCACACTAAAAACCTACAGTGTTAGGAAGACTATTGATTTTGGGGATACGGAAGGTATTAAAATAAAAATACAGGGGTCTATTTGCAAATACTAAAACCTCATGGGCCTATTTGCAAATCCTACAAACCTTAGAGGAGTGTATACAAAAAGCTCATATATATATATATATAGTGGCTATTACTCCATTTTTTTAATATAAAACTTTCATATCTTAACTTTACACAAACTATCCAAATGCATGCAAAGTAACTTATCGATTCATTTATTTTAACCCACTCCTCATAAACTTCATTTATAATATAACCCTTGCTTCTCTTTTATTACATTTCTAGTTTGAGTAATTTACTTGTAACGTGAATTGAAGCAAGAGGCATGGTCATATTAAAAAATACCAAATTGCATTCTCACCGGCTGTACTTCCACCGAGTAAAGTTCTAGTAGTATATGAAGAACTTGTAAAGGCAGTTGGTTCTCGATTAGGAACATGTCTCGCCTGTTATTGGACATCATAGTACCCCGAAAAATATCATTTACAGGGTCGTCGTAGGGTAAGATTCTCCAATAGAAGCACTCGAGCAAGAAACACCCATCAACGACCATGAGCTCCAAGAACCTGTCTTCCTCTCGCCGCCATTTCTCCTCCAGGAACTCATAGTACTCCATCAGCTGCGGTGTCACTTCGCGAAACCTGTCATAGCAGCGTTTGAGATTACATCTCGATCTCTTCATGAAGCTAGCGAAACAGTTCCTCTTGCAGGCCTCCATGGGCATCAAGTGCTCTTTGCCATAATGATAGGGCCCAATCGAGACCACTTCAGGAATGTATACATCGGGATTGGAACGTGTGATGTAAGGAGGCAACTTGATGATGGACCTCCTCCTCCCTGTACCAAGGTCGTTGTGAATCAGCCTGTTAAAAAACTCAGGGAGCGATCCCTCCTCAATATCGAAATTTCCTTTCTCATGAAACTCTTCTTGCTCCATAGTATCCTCCTGCATAGAACAAATTAAGGAGAACAAATTAAGGAATAAATATTATTGTAGATAGATGAAGCTGTTCGTTTGTGTTGCGCGCTGAAATGGCTTCTATGGCCGACCTGAATGAATGCGCAGGAGCAGGAACAAATGAGATTCTCTTCTGCATTAATACGCAACGAATAACGTGCAATGGGGAATCCTAATCCTATAAAGTTGCTGGACAGCTTTGATTTAACCCACACAAAAATGATTCCAAACAACGTTACTAATAGTAAGAATCACATGGTTTAAAATCGCGGTATCGGTCACGGTATCGGCTGGGACAAAAACCGATATGATATCAGTATTGGTTGCGGTAATCAGTCCGTCGCGGCCCAATCAAGACCACTTCAGGAATGTATACATCGGGATTGGAACGTGTGATGTAAGGAGGCAACTTGATGATGGACCTCCTCCTCCCTGTACCAAGGTCGTTGTGAATAAGCTTGTTAAAAAACTCAGGGAGCGATCCCTCCTCAATATCGAAATTTCCATTCTCATGAAACTCTTCTTGCTCCATAGTATCCTCCTGCATAGAACAAATTAAGGAGAACAAATTAAGGAATAAATATTATTGTAGATAGATGAAGCTGTTCGTTTGTGTTGCGCGCTGAAATGGCTTCTATGGCCGACCTGAATGAATGCGCAGGAGCAGGAACAAATGAGATTCTCTTCTGCAGTAATACGCAACGAATAACGTGCAATGGGGAATCCTAATCCTATAAAGTTGCTGGACAGCTTTGATTTAACCCACACAAAAATGATTACAAACAACGTTCCCAATAGTAAGAATCACATGATTTAAAATTGCGGTATCGGTCACGGTATCGGCTGGGACAAAAACCGATATGATATCAGTATTGGTCGCTGTCCGTCCGGTGTGAAATTTTTTTTAATTCAAAAAAATTCGCAAAAATACCCAAAAAATCCAGAATAATAGAAAATGCTGGAAAACATTTTTTTTTCCATTAGTAACAACAATAAGTAAAAATATCAGTCACCTTAAATTATGAGTCTTGTCTGTGCTGGAGTTCGCTGTCTTTTCCAATATTTCATATAATGCAACTATTATTTTGGCTCATGGTCAATTTATTAGTGTAAAATATAAGAAAATAAAGATAATATAACTATTATCTATACACTATTAATACGCTATTAGTATGTACTATTTAGTATCATAAATGCTCCAACAAAAAAAAATTTAAAAGTAGAAGATTTTTTTAAAAAAGCCATTTTTCTACACCCAAAACCATGTTTATAAGTAGATCTACATGAAAGTGTGTAGATCTAAGTGAAGAACACAACACAAACCCGAAAATGACATGCCAATGATCTTTTCATTCATTTCTATGCTTTATCTAAAAATAAAAAAAATAAAAAATACATAATAGTAAAAATAAAGGAGTTAAGTTGATTTTTTCTTACTAAATAAAACGATTTCTTCAAGAAATAGTGTTGGAATTTGGAAATATGTAAGAGAATGAGCTATGAAGACATGATTACTAAGGAGATGAGAGGACTGGAAAAGAAAATGGGAAAATAGGGAAAAAGTTATAAAAATTAAGGTTTTTGACCATTACTCCATCTCGGTCGATATATCGGTTAAACCGATATTTTGACCATATCGGCTTAGATTGACCAATATTTTAGGGATATTTTGCTTGACTCGGTATCGTAGCAAAATTAAATATTGTCACGGTATGGGCCGATAGCGGTTCATATCGATATGAACTGGTATCGGCCAAGATTTTAAACCATGAAGAATCCTATTAGAGAACCAACATATATGGCTCAATCAACCCAGCCTAACAAACATAGAGATACCCAGCCTAACAAACACAGAGATTTTCAAAAGGGTAGTCATGGAGTTTAGCCAAACAAACAAGCGAGAATTGGCAGTAATGCAACCCAACAAAGCCAGGGTGGAACCAGGGGCCCCCTCTTTTGATTTTGTATTTCTTTTAAATGGGTCCTCTGGCCGCCCCTCCATCTTGTGGACATTCTTTAATGGATTGCCCACCATTATTAGCAAATTAATAACTAAAATTGTATAATTTTGGATTCCCAAAAAAAAGAAAAAAAAATAGTAGCTGATTTTGGGGAAGCCAAATTGGACTGAAATAAAAAAGGAAAAGAAGGAAGGAAGAAAGGAAGAAAAAGAAGAAACAAAAGAGGAAGGGATGCAATAGAAATCATTTACCAGATTTAGACTCTTCGTCACTGCCTACATACCTTGATTTGAGATCGTGGTGCTCAATGGAGAGAGAGAGAGAGAGAGAGAGAGCGCTTGTGTTGTTGGAGTCCTAGAGACATTGTAAAAGCCTTTTGGAGTTCTAGTTGTTTCATGTTCAGGTGCGGAAAAAAAAGTCGAAGAAAGCTCTAAATATTACTTTTATTTTATCTTTTTATGATTGTAAATGTACTAATCGTCAATACATCATTATTTCTTTTCCAATCATGAAGCTTACCAAGTTTGAGACCATTTTAATCATCATACCATCTTTAAGTCACTCATGATCCCAATCCAAGGCCATCAATTGGATTGGTTTGAATTTTTAATAAATGGGCTCCAAGGAGCATGCCTGTTTTCTCAGAGAAATTAGGATGTGTACTTGGCTGTATCCAGTTGTGGTCAGGGTTATGTCCGTATTGCTTTAAATTCATTCAAGAGAATGCCTATTCAGAACAACAGAGCTATGTATGTGGTTTTGTTTAGTTGAATTTTATAAGGGGGTAGAAATGCCTCTTTTCTAACATACTAAAAAATACCCATGTGAGAAACGGACCCACAGTTCCTTTACGACCAACCCTTATCTTTAAATCACTCACGATCCCAACCCAAAGTGGGCTCCATAGCACAATGTGCACAAACCTCCAGTGCGCGGGCCATGCATTAGTGAGTTATCAAGCGCACACCTTGTTTTTGGTGCATGCCTGAGCACACTCATAGTGGGGCCCAACTGTGGTCCAAGTGAACCCCACAAACCCTGATAGTCATTGGACCCCTAGATTTGCACCTAGGCAAATGGACTGGACTATTGGATGATGGATCGAATATGCACATATTTTAGATGGCCGAAACTTGTGGGCATTTCATCAAGAGATTAGGTTGATCACATGAGCCCCCATCACCATACACCAATAAGTTATAAGTCCCACACAAACCTCAAATTCCCCTGACCCCCCAAAATCAAGGCATTTGGCTTTTTTTAGGAGAAAAACGCGCTCCTAATATGACCACTGTGATGCATGATGATCATGCAAGCCTAGTAGATGGAAAGATCTATATGAGACCTACTTATATGCAAAATTTAGACTTCATAAGATAATCTTAACCCTTTTATCCATGGCCCAAATTTAATGATTTTAGAGACATTATTCTTACAATTTCAATCAAATGGTGAGGAAAAGTTGGATGAGTGTCAGCCTCGTGGCTATTCACGGGGATATAGTGTGTATGTGAAAAGACTAGATTGAGTGGGCCCTATGCCTTAAAAGAGAGGTGAAAAAGGGCGTTTCATTAAACTGGCGTGTTTTTGGAGAGTTTTACCTACTTATATTTTCTTACATGGGATTCATATATAGGATTATTAAGACACACCACCCCACTGGCACACCTGTTACATTGACTTTCACTATGCAGTACATGCTTGCATTTCCTTAGTGGATCCAGATCCCCTGTTTCCTCCAAAGAGGGGAGCCCTGTTTGGACCAATCAGGGACTGACATGCGTGGGGGCGGATGGGGGGCGGAAGAAAGAGAAATTGCTTTTCTCTTTCCTCTGCCCCCGCATGTGGCGACTCCTGATTCGTCCAGACAGGGCTCTCCTGTTTGGACGAAACAGGGGATCTGTTTGACCTCAACAAATTTTACTCCAATCGAATCCGACGTCATCCATAGAATTACTAAGACCAGAGGCGGACCCAGGATTTTCGTTTAGGTGGGGCTAAACTTTAGCTAGAATTTTTTTCACATCAACAATAACAAATGAAAAAATGTATTCCATGTAAACAGCACGGGCCAAGAATAAAGTTTCCAAAATGAAAAAAAGAGAAAAAGAAATAAGTAGTTAAAGCTTAAACATAGATCAAGATAATTAGATAAGACTTGCTCACAACAATTCTTGATCTATTCAAAACAAGGACATAGAAAATATGGACAATTCTAGATCATTCAAAATCTTTAAAATAAAATTTAATTTACATATTCCATAGTTTTAATGATCATATGTTTTAATTGTAAACAGGGTCCTGCCATAGGGGAGAAGTTCATAAATGGTCCTCCTAGTTCCTTTCATTGCATCCTTATCAGTGACCGTGGGTTCAAATAGCTTAGAAGATATATAGAAAGCAAGCAAGGGAATGCCTTTAAGTTTCCTTCTCTGTTGTTTCACATAACAAATGGTGGGCAGAGCCATATCTCTGCTTGGGGTTGATATGACTCCAAAAGAATAATCCTGATATTTTAAATCCTCCCGATTGGTGGGTACAAAATGCCATGTCTCAATCCTTTAACCCAATTCACAACTTCCAACACAAAAATACATCTTGATATTACATATCTTACTAGTGGAATATCCATAATACATTTACAAGAAATTGCTTAACATCTCTAATAGACACACATTGACTAGGGGAAGTGTTCTTGGGTTTCTCTTTTCAATAGAGTAAAACACATCAATTAATGCATGTTATGTATCCGTAAAATCCAAGGAAGCTTGTTCTTACTTCCCTTGTATCAAGCATCTGCTGAAAGAATTAAAAAGAAGAAACAAGGAGCAAACAAGATAAACCAAACAGGGATTTAGAGGGTGGAGTCAACAATCAAATTGCCAAGTCCAAGTCCAACCATTAACCAAAGACGAAAGGGCAACTGAGAGTCTGAGGCTGAATTTTCACCTAATTCTACACATGAGACCTTTCCAATTTCCACACACCCCTATTAAATCAACGGTTAAGATAAGCTAATGACGCTGAATTTCACCTAATCCCCCCAACATCAAGAATGCATCGAGGGCAATTGGATCAAAACTCAACAACATGAAATAGCCATATCTGGACTGTGAATTAAGATTCTTTACTTCTGGTGCAAGTTAAACCCAAGGCCCACAATATTACAATAATACTCTGGTACTAAAACCATAGACCCCACCCAGGTTCAGGTGTAAAAATCACAGGGTTCAAAGATGTGAATCCAAGATAGCTACCTCACTGAAATCAACTGCCACCTGTCTTTCTACCAAAAAATTGCTACCTGTCCAAACCACAATCCATAAACACGGTTTATTTTTCTTGGGGTTACACCCACCTAAACAGGCACTATAAGTAACACAAAGCTTTACTTTATTGGGGAATTCTTCCTTTTGCTGTGATGTTCCATAGTTTGTTGAAAGGATCCCAGTTCCTATTTTCCCAAGACAAGATGCATATATTTCTTAGATTCTTAGATGAGACGTTACCTAGACACATCTTTTGGTTGAATCAAATTACTAATTTTAGCATAGGAAGTACCTGTCAAGAAGTTGGAGAAGTTGTTCACCCACACAGCCCATATGACTATTACCTTCTTCACCCTCTATAAATTCCCTCTCCCTCCCTCAACTCCCAACCCTTCCAATCAGAGAATCAGAGACAGAGAGAGAACATATTCTTCTCAATCACCCTTTTTTCATTTTTAATAGAAAAGAGGGCATTGAGAATCTGAGATCATCACTTCAAATAAAAAAAGAAAACTAAAACATAAACCCTAATGTGCAAAGGAGGAAGAGAGGAAGGAAAAGAAGAGAAGAAACTGCACAAGCCCTAGCCAGAGAAGGAGAGGGGGAGAGAAGCTACAAAGCATGGGAGAGAGAGTTACCTGAACCGTCGAAGCCTCGAAGGAAGAAGGAAGGTCACTAGGTCAGAAGAGTTCTAGACCGGGAGAAGAGCTGAAGGGTAGGGATGGCAAGCGGGTGAATTGGCCCGGATTTTAAGCATACCATACCCGATCCCCGAAATTCTTTATTTTCCCGAACCCGCCCCGAAACCCGTTGGAGGTTATTTTGATTGTACCAAAACCAAACCCTATGGGTTTCGGTTTTTCCCCGATCCAAACCGCACCCGCACAATAATTCGAGTTTTATCCGAACCCGCACTGACCCGCCCAACCTCAATTTAGTTTTTGCAAATTTTTTTTTGTGTGTGTGTGTGAATAAGATAGTAAAAATCCTTCCAAAATTTGAAAGCATATCAAGCAAGGATACAATTCAGGATTGTGAGACTAAAAAATATGTCAAAAGGCAATGCCATTCATAAATCTTCAACTCCTGTGAAAAAAAAAAGGGTAGCACCATGCCACCATTACAAACAGAAATAAAGCAGCATCAATAGCCTGGATCAACCAAAAGCAAATCCAAAAGCAAGCAAACTGCAGCAACCTGTCTCAACAACAAAGTGCAGCCTAAAAGGGAAAAATATTGCAGCAACCTGACTTGTTCCAACTTACACTTACAAAAAACATAAACCAAAACCACTAACCATTCGGCATAATTAGGCAAAAGAAAAAATAAGTTCAACTGACTTGTTCCAACTGACACCACCAAAACTAACCGAAAAAAAAAAAAAAAAAAACCTTGAAAGAAAAGCATAGACCAAAGTACAGATATTCCCAAATCAGCATTCAGTAGCAACAAAAACATATTGTACCCATGCATTCAACACCACCACCTTCATTTCACACATCAATAATGCAAGATTCTTCGGAGTCCACATCCTCATAAATAGTTGCGTAACCAATCGATGATTTACCTAAAAAACAAATATTCAAAATAATACCAGAATTAGTAATCAAAAGTAAAAAAAAAAAAGATTTTAGATTGAATACCTTTCATCTCTTCAGCCCATAACCAACTTTGAGCACACATTAATGCTTCCATTGTCTTAGGATGAAGTCTACTTCGATGTGGGCTCACCAACCTACCACTTGTGCTAAATGCTAACTTAGAAGCAACTGTGGACACCGGAATAGCCAACATATCCCTAGCCATGGCTTGTAACGTTGGATACTTGGGTGCATTCGATCTCCACCAAGCCAACACATCAAATCCCGGGGTTCTTGGCAATTCGTCATCCTCCAAATAATGATCTAGCTCAGATTTCACATAATTGCCCTTCTTACTTCTCTTTCTACTCACAAACAAATCATACTCTAACAATGGCTCAGAACCCTTTGAACTTGATTGGGAAAAAGATTCACTACGAACCTCGATCCTTGAATCAAGGCTATCTTGGTACTCACCAAGCAGATCATAGCAAAGTTTACGGACTTTTGCAATTTCTTCCGAAGCCTTATCTCCAAAAAAGTTTACCAAAAAAGAATTCAAGTACTGTCATCTTGTACCTAGGATCTAAAACTGCAGCAACTCCTACAACACCATGTATCACTGTCCAATATTTATCAAATTTTTCCACCATTTTTGATGCCATAGAAATAATCACTTCACTTTCACTAAAGAGCTATTGTCTCAACTCCATTCTAATCTCATTTATATTCGGAAAGCAAAGATTAGTTGTGGGATATTTAGTTCCAGAAAACACTTCAGTCACCTTATAGAAAACTTTTAGCTTCTCACAAACTTCTTTAGCAAACTCTCATTCTTTATCATCGGGTGAAGCTTTATATTGGGACTCTCTTTGTTTTAAGCGGGAAAAAACATCTTTGTACACCAAGGCAGTTTCAAGCATCAAATATGTTGAATTCCATCTAGTTGCACAATCAAGTCCTAGCTTCTTTGTACTTGGAATACGCAATTGGCGGGCTGTTTCCTCAAATTTTTCTACTCTTTTTGGTGTTGCTGTCCAATAAGCTACACTTTCCCGAATTTTCTCAATACTCACTTTTATCACATCCAGTCCATCCTTGACAATCAAATTGAGAATATGTGCACAACAACGCATGTGAAATAAAGTTCCACCCAAAAGAAGTGAATCATTATCTAACTTTTCTAACAAGATGTCAACCATGGCATCATTGGTGGAGGCATTATCAACAGTAACACAAGAAATTTTTCTGTCGATGTTCCAATCCATCAAACAATCCAACGAAGACTGAGATAAAGCTTCTTTTGTGTGTGGACATGGCACATAAATAAACCTAACATATAGCATACATACTCAATGAATAATGCAAACACATAAATTTATAAAATATAGACATTGGAAACTAAAAAAATTAAATGTACCTCAAAATGCGAATTTGCAAAGTCCAAGAATCATCAATAAAATGCGCCGTGACAGCCATAAAGCCTTTCTTTTGATTACTTGAAGTCCACATATCAGTTGTGATTGCCAATCAACTTCGATTACTCTCCACCAAACTCAATGTCTTCGCCTTTTCATAATCATAAATCTTGAATATCTCACCCTTTATTGTGTTTCTACATGGCACCTTAAATAAGGGTTGAAGTGACGCTGAATACCTCTTAAAACCGATATGGTCCACAATCGAAAGAGGATATTCATGCATAATTATGGCACTTGCAAGCTCTTTCCTAGCTATATCATGATCAAAAGTACAAGAGGTTAGTTGAGGGTTCTCTTTGTTGAAATTGTTTGTCAAAACTTTCTGCTTCATGCTCCCCTTCTTATGTTTGCTATTATAGTGCTGCGTCAGATGCGAGGTTCCATTGTTCGACGAACCCCCAAGTTGTTTTTTATAATATTTGCAAGCAGCCTTCCAAACGCCATTGATTTGTTCCTTTGTAAAGTGCTGCCACACCGGACTCCTTAATTTAGCTGCCCAATCAGGCATTGATTTAGCATCATCTTGCTCACCAGCATTTTCAATTAAAATTGGATTTGAAGAGTTGTTAACCGGTGCTGATGGTAAGGGGCCTTGACTATCCGGTGTTGCAGGCTGTGAACCACCAACCGTGGTAGTACTTTCCATTGTGATGTTGACATTTGTATCCCTAAAAAAATGCAACAAATCATTAGATAGCCATAGATTGGTGAATCAAAATTAGGAAGAAACAAAAAAAGATGGAAAAAGCAACAATATCAGGGCATCATAAAATTTTATTTACAAAAATTGACACAAAAATAGAACAATAAAACAATACTTACAAGAGAGAGAGAGAGAGAATAAAAGGTACAAATGGAAACATGTAGTTAACTAATCTGGCAGGTATAGAACTGGATGAGAACTAACATTTCAAAAAAGAAAAAAAAGATGAGAACTGAGAACTATTCTAAACCCAGTGTTGACACATCCACAATTAGTTGCTCAACACCATTATCACAATACAGAAACACATATTATCAGTCTAATATGAGGTCAAGTTCCAAACAAGAATAAAAAAGATGAGAACGAGAAACACAATACCAACAAGCTTCTAGTGATTGAACATTTTCAATATAGTAGATTCTGCTCTAGCCTATCCACCACCACACGGACACAGAAAAGATCAAAGGGTGTGTGGTCTCAAAACTCACAGAGAGTTACAATTTAGAAACTTTTACAATTCAGGACCTATTAGGAGTTGGGATTAACACAGATAAATAAGCAATCTACCACCTTTCCAAATTAACATACAAAGACTACCATCAGTAAGCACTGCTACTATCCCCACTCAAATCTGAATTGGGCAAAACAACATAGTGTATAAACAAACCATTAACAAACCACCCATGCAAGGGACATGTTTTCACCTAAAAACATAAACCCATTTCAATATAGACATTGGTAGAAAATTCAGCAATGAAGAGAATGCTCATCTAAGGGAGAAAATTCAGGCCCAGCCATACATAAAGCTAAATTCTGTTCTACAATACATTGAACTAATAACGGAAAATAGGGGTCAGTTTTACATCTTCTGCGCAAACAAAAGAAAATAGTTTCGAATGTCATTCTATATAAATTACAAGCAAAGAGAAGAAACTCGGCTGCACAAGTGAGAGAAACAAAGTAAGAGCATTTACAATGAGGTATCCAAAAATACAAACATCCTGAGAAGGAAACTCTTACAACAATCCTATCACGATTGAAACCTCGTCAAGAAACCCATTAGAATCCCACCCAAAGCCCCATTGAAACCCATCAAAACCCCAATCAAAATCCCATCAAAGACAATCAGTAAAACCCATTTCGAAAACCCAATCAAAACCCCATTATAACCATCAATCATCAGGTTTGAGGTACACAGAGAGAAAGAGAGAGAGAGAGAGAGAGAGAGAGAGAGAGAGAGAGAGAGAGCACCTTGGGCCAAGACGCAAGAGAGAGTAGGACGTGGGAGAGTTTGGAGCGAGAGTGGAGGAAATGACGAAGTACAAGCTGCAGTGATAACAATAAATACAAATTTCCAATATTCCATATTTATAGATTCTAGGGATTAGGATGAGCTGTTAGTATTCTTGAGGATTTGAGAGGAACAATGAAAAGAGATTGGGGAGGAGAGGACGTAGGAGACGAAGAGACGTGGAGAGGAAGAGGCGAAGAGGATTAGAGGATGCGTTATTGCCGCGTGCTGCGTCTGTCAACGTGTATATATGTATAAATATAAATAGTTATATATATATTTCGGGTTCGGGTTCGGGTTCGGGTTCGGGTATGGGTTCGGGTATAGGTTCGGGGCGGGGAGTAATATATACCAAATCCGAACCGAATCCGGCCGGGGATTTTAAAATTAATATCAAACCCACCCCACGGGTGAAAAAAAGGGATAAAAACCGTCCCCAAAAGGTCGGGTCGGGTCGGGTATCCATCGGTTTCGGGGAAAATTGCCATCCCTACTAAAAAGGGAAAGTTGAAAGAGCCAGAGACGATTCTGGGGCTTTTTTTTTTCGTTTTGCCCTTTTGACTTGGGGCGAGTGTATTCATGGATGTGGGGCGTGGGCCAAGGCCCAATACTATTGCAAAAGGAATTTGGAATTTGACCTGGGGCAGCGTCGGTCCGCCTCTGACTAAGACACACCACCGCAGTACATTTTTTTTCTTCATATGATCATATATGGCTTTTTCTATTTTGCACATGAATATTTTCAATTATATAAGTGTTTCTCACCCTAATAATGAGGGATGAATGCACATAAATATTCTCCGTAATAAAATATACACACACCAAACATTTTCATAAATGGTTATCCAGCGTGCACCTGGCATGAGCCCATCCAGGTGGACCACACCCAAGGACCCGCTTGAACTCATGGGGTCAACACCCATCCAAAAAGATTGGGCCCACAAATTGACTGTACACCCATCTAAAAGACTTAAACGTTGAATTGTGAGGTCTAGATGAAGATGGTACGATGATCAAAAGGGTCTCAAAATTGGTAAATAGATATGACCCACCCAAATCTTTAAATCCCTCGTGATCCCATCCCAAGGTGGGCCCCACAGACCAGTGTGCACAAACCACCAATGCTCGCCGTGCACTACATAAGCTACATCTACAGGTGAGCTATCCAGTGGACACCTTTCTATCTATCTGAATGGACCACACACACCCTGATCGTTGCTTGACTCTGGGATTTGAACCCAGGCGAATGGACTGGACTATTGAATGATTGATCAACTGTGCATCTAATTTAGATAATGGAAACTTGTGGGCATTTCTTCAAGGGATTAAGATGATCACCTGAGCTTCCATCACCATATACCAATAAGCCCCGCCCAGATCTTCAAATCCTTCCGGCCCCACTCCATGTACCTCGCACTTGATAATCCCTCCATAACTTAGAGGTTTAGTTTTTGTAATGACCCATCTCACCTTAGATCCGCCTCTTTTTTTTTTGCAATCGGATGTTTCTAATCCTTTGGGCTGCAGTAATTCTTCCGGGCTCAGAAGAAAGGTAGATAAACTCCCCCCTATAGCTCATGTGTGATAGTGCAGTTTCGAACCTACAACCTTATAGTGGAAACTTTAGATCCACCTTCAATCAAAATCAAATTCAGAAACAATCAAAATCAAACATGGCCCGTAAAACCTTTGATAGGTAGGCCAGGAGAAGTCTTTCCGATCCCACACAATCCGCACTCCACACTCACGACAGAACCTTCCGGAAACAAAAAAAATCCGTTTCATCGACGCAAAAACAGTTCAAGAACCCGCAGGAACTTTCCAGACACCCCGCCAATATACCCTCTGTAGAAACGACCCCAGACACTCTCCAAGAGCCCATTCCTCCTCTTTCATCTCCTCCATTTTCCACAAAATCGAAGAAACCCCACCATCTCCAAACAACCCATCATCAACACAAGATGCCTAGCCGATTCTCAGGCGCCCTGACCCAGGACTGGGAGCCGGTCGTCCTCCGCAAACCCAAATCCAGCACCCGCGACGCCAAGGCCGTCAACCAGGCCCTCCGGAGCGGCGGCCCTGTCCAGACCATCAAGAAGTTCGACGCCGGATCGAACAAGAAGGCTGCCCCGGTCGTGAACCCGAGGAAGCTGGACGAAGGAACGGAGCCGGCTGCGCTGGAGCGGGTTGCGGCGGAGGTCAGGCAGGCGATACAGAAGGCGAGAGTGGCGAAGAAGATGAGCCAGGCGGAGCTGGCGAAGCAGATCAATGAAAGGTTGCAGGTGGTGCAGGAGTATGAGAATGGGAAGGCTGTTCCTAATCAGATGGTTCTGGCTAAGATGGAGAAGGTTCTGGAAGTCAAGCTCAGGGGAAAAGTCAAATGAGGTTTCTGTGTTTTCTTCTCTTTCGTTCTTTTTCTGGATTGTATATAGACTTGGATTAGATGTTGGGTTTATGAGAATGTGAATGGATTTCTTGTGTAGAAAGTTGATTTGTAAATGAATGAAGAAGAATGGTGTTTTGTTTCTGTTTGGATGGGAATTGAAATCACTTGTGATGTTTTTTTGAGATATAGAATTCTCAACGGTTGATAGAATGGGACATGTGTCTTTTTTGAACTCAATTCTGATCTAGATTGGATTATATGATTCAACTGGTAAAGTTTTTTAAATTCATTGGTGAATTGAATCTTGGACTTGATGAATTGAATTGTGGATTGTGCAGACTGTTTAATATTAGGAGTTGTAGATACTGCTTTGACAAGCAATTAGAGGATTTCTATTTCGTTTTTCTTCTCACTGGCCTATCGAACACTGCATTCTCATTCTCACTTTTTCTTTTATATATTTTTTATTTATTTATTTATTTATTTTGCTATCTCAGCTGGACTAATCCTTTCAGGTATAAAGTTGGTAAAGTTTCGTAGTGCAGTCTTGAATCAATAACCTTGATATAAATTGTGGTTTATTTATTGTACTGTATCATGAGCTATTCCACAGTAAAAAAAAATTATAATATTGTCCTTTGCAAAGACAAAATCCTGTTTTTAGCTGATGATGCAAAGAGAAGGAAGTTTATTGAATTAAGAAATGACATTCATACTGCCCTGTGTCATAGAACTTAAAAGGGAAATTATTCCATCTCCAGTGATTTTTTTTGCTCTTTGGATAAAATTGTTACTTTTGTGCTGTATTTAGTATAAATTTATTCTATAAGATATATTTTTTTTTTAACTGTCAACCTGTAAAGCAGAAACCAGGCATTAGGGCATGGTGTAGTTGTTTGCAATCAAATACATTATGCATTGAATTCAATACATGGCGATGTTCTTCAATCAGTAATTCATGGGGCCCACTTAAATACCTACTCAGCAAGGGTAGGGTATATGAAACTAAAAGTTAAAAAAAAAAAAAAAAAAAAAGTCTCCTCATGGATGAGGGTCGACTTAAAAAACATCAAGCGCATAGACCGTATTTTTTTAGTCCACTTTTTAGCCCCATTTTATAGTTATAAAATTTAGTTTTTTTTTTATTAAAGATTTTTAAGAGATTCAATATAATGGTAGATTACCAATATAATGGTGGATAAATAATTGATAAGAGTGAAATTCGGTCCGATGCCATATTCGGTGAAGTATAGGTGCATGGGTTACTTTCAGGCTGGCCCAATCGTGCCTTATTATAGCTTACGCTGTGCCGCCCACAGGCAGGCCCACACACTCATTCTAATTTTTTATTTTAATTTCTTTTATGTAAATTAAAAGAGACTTTATAAAATTTTAGTCGTTTTAACTTAAAGTGAGGTAGATATTACTAAAATAAATACATAACATTGGTGTTAATTTACAAATGAAAAATAGAAATTTAATATCTGAAGTTTATATTAATTTATATTAAAATAATATTTAAATTATATAAATATCGGGCCGAGCGGGCTGGGCATGCTTTGGACTGGGCCACGGCCCAGGCACTGACCTAGACAGCCCATGCAGGCTTTTGGATGCAGTCAACGGGCCATGCCGTGCCGGAGCCCGAAAAAACCCGTGCCAAGGCCCGGTCCAGTTTACACCTTGGGCCCGTTTGGTAATTTACTTTTAAAATAAAGTGGAGTCAAGTGAAATGAAAAGAATGAATAAAATATAAGTGAGTTATGATGGTATTTTGTTTTTAGTTGTTTGGAATGGAATATTTTTGACTTTTTGTATGGGGAAATGAAGATTTTTTGTCTTTTAGTGAGTAAATGTAGTTGCTTTTTGACTTTTTTTTTAAAAGATGGAGGGAATTTTTGTAAAAAGTGTTTTTGATGGGATGTTTAACTTGACTTGACTTTACTTGACTTTATTAGTAAAATTATCAAACGGGCCCTTAAGAAGATGTGTGTGTGTGACAGGACTTATTCTCCATCTCCTACTGGTCCAAAAGTGATACCTACGTGAATTACAAGGCCCATTTCGTATTCTAATACGTACGTAACTGATCGGAATGGAAATCCTACGGCGCTCCACCTCTCTCTCTCTCTCTCGCTCTCGGTCCTCTCTCTTAATCTCTACCTCCTCTCTCTCTCGGGGATTCAGATACCAACCTAGTCATCGAGATTGAGGTATTAATTTTAGATTTGGGTTTTTATTTCTGTAATGGGTGGGAGAAGATTGATGTAATTTCAGATTTGGGTTTTCATTTTAGTAATGATTTGGAGATTAAGGTTTTAGTTTAAGGTACTGATTTCAGATTTCGGTTTCATTTGGTTGATGCTCATACAAATCTCTGGGTCTTTGCAAATTCCCATATCTATTCTGGTATGAATTTCATTTTTGTATTGTTTGATTGATTGCAATTTGTTGGCGTATGTATGCTGTATGAAATATGGGATTTAAATATGCATATCAAGTGTATGTTATAATGCTGCTAAGAAACATTGACTCAAGCTGAAATTAAGTTAAAGATATCTATTTGATACTTCTGTTTTCCTGAATTAAATTGTTGGCTATGCATCAACCATACAACAATTGGCCCAATATTAATCTATCTCTGAATATAATTAGTAATGAACCTAGACCAAAGTCAAGGTGGAGCCATTTTGCCCAAATAAGTGATGGACTCTCCTGATCACTCACTTTAGGACCAAAATCCATCACCCCTTTTTCTCCTCAGTGCAAGATCTGAAAGACCCAGAGAGGAAATGGGGGTCTTTCTCGACGACAAACATGCTTATTACCTTCTCTCACAATGACACATATGCTAGTAAAACACAGGTATCAGAGACAGGAAAAAAGAATTAAAGAGAATATTAGTGGAAGCCAAACCTGCATTTAAAGAAGGATGTGAGGGGATTAAGTAGCAAATAACAGTTAAAAGCAAAACAAACATCAACACAAAGATAATTATAGAGAGAGAGATGCTTGAGAGGGAAATGATGGTGAAGGAGAATAGAAAAGAGAATGTACGGGGTACTGATATTGTTATAGATGAAAATGGTTTCAGAGTGGCTAAAAGGACCTTGAACTTGAATCTAAAGCAGGAGGAGAGCACCCTGACCTTTTACAAGGTGCACTTATGTACACATATCTAAGTGATAGTTCACTTATGTACAGCTGATGTAGTGGAGGTTCCTAATATAATCCATTTTGTCTTGAAAATGTACTTAACCAGTTTGTTACAAGTACAACTCGGGGTTAAGGAGGGATTGACTGAAAATTAGGAACGCAATGCAAATCTGGAATTGATATGTATTTTGCACTAGATATTGGATTGGTCTTTTGGACCATTGAAGAAAAAAATGCTGGATTTGTTTTAGGGGAAATTAGGAATATTTTTTTTTTTTCCGAAATATAGGGTGGATTCAGATGATTATGATGATGATGATTCATGTGGTAAGAATGTGGTGGTATATTTCAAACATGATCAATCTAAGTGTAAATTACTCCAGGTAGCTGAATAATAAAATACCTCTTCTAAGTTACCTAAATACACCAAATACGATACTCTTTCCAATGTATTCTCCCCATCCCACTCTCCCTCCATTTTTCTTTCCTAATCTTTTTAGTCACAGTGCCTCCATATTATGGCAGAGTTTTGATCTCACCACATTTCCATCCTCTTGTTTTCTTTGAAAATTTTCTTGAGGATTGTCTTTTAATGGAGTCCTGGTTGAATTTGAAGTATATGGAAAATGTTTGAGCTAGCCTTTGCCAATGAAAATGTAGGCTTGGGTGTTTCGATTTTTGATATCTCTTGCAATAATTATAATTATGTTTAGATTTGTAGATTGAGTGAAAAATATCTTTTCACTTAGGCAATTGGTGGAAAAATATCAAGAGATTTAATTTGGTGGATTTTAAATAAAATGAATCTTGCAAGAGTTTATATTGAAATTATTTTAGAGATGTATGAAGGAGCGGTAATGAGTGTGAAAACTATCTGCGGAGAGATTGGTGGGTTCACAGTTACCAATGGTTTGCATCAGGGGTCGGTCCTAAGCTTTTATCTCTTTGCATTGATTATGGATGAGTTAATTACTCATATTCAAAAGGAGGTATCTTGGTGTATGTTGTTTGTAGATGATCTAGTGTTTGTGGATGAATCAGGAGATGGTGTGAATGCAAAATTTGAGAGATGACGGGAGGCTTTAGAATCCAAAAGGCTTTAAATTAAGTCATACAAAGACACAATATATGGATTGCAACTTCAGTGGGCATATACAAAGAGCTGAAACTACTGTGCAAATTGAAGCCCATGAGATACTATAAAGAGATTCTACTATCTTGGGTTAATAAGGAGATTGATGAAGATGTCAAACATAGGATAAATGCGGAATGGTTGAAGTGGAGACTTGGTTTTGGAGTGCTTTGTGACCGATGAATACTAACAAGATTAAAGGAAAGATTTTATAGAATAATGATTAAACTAGCTATGACCTATGGAGCAAAGTGTTGGTCAATCAAGAAACATCATATTGAGATAGATGTGTGGTAAAGCTAGGAAGGATAAAATTAGAAATGAGCGCTTTCGAGAGCATTTAGGGGTAGCATTAATAGGGGAAAAATTAGAGAAATTCATTTGAAATGGTTTGGGCATGTTCAATGTAGGCCGGCAATGACATGTGGAAGGAAAAAGTTTGGCTATGTAGATTGATGGCTCACCAAGGGGAAGGGGTAGTAGGCCGAAGAAGACGTGGATGGAGATAGTAAAAAAGAAAAAAAAAACCCCGAAGAAGTGCAACTTATTTGAGGATTTGTCTAAGAATAGATCAGAATGGAGAAACAGTATTCGTGTAGCCGACCCCAACATAGTTGCGACAAGGCTTTGTAGATTGATGTATGATGATGGTGATTTGTAGATTCATGGCTCTTGAAACTAATTTCTCTATTATAATTCTGAGCTGACATTCTACTTTTGGACTGTTGAGACCTTCAAACCCTATTTGAGTAGAAGTGCCAATTAGACTAACTGAGAGTATCTTCAAATTTCTCCAGACTGTTTCTTGGATCAACATTGTGACTATGATTGCCGTAATGCATACACCATGCCAGAACTCTTCCATGTAGGAAATATTAAATCCTATAATCAAGCCCTCAATTGGATGGATATGGAAACACAGGTTTTTTTTAGCTAAGAGGGCATTTTCAACCATTTTCAACTTACTGAAGACTTTTGGGGCACAGTTTATCAACCATTGGCATGGTTTCTTTGAGGTGGTGTTTTTTAATTGATTTTACAATTTCGATACACATGCACATGGCACAGACTGTCTGCTGGTTTAAGTCAAATTGAAATGAAGCATTTAGCCTTTTCTTCTTAGAGAGAACTGTGGAATTTTATACATCATCAAGATAATATGTATAAATGTCCATCCCATTGAGTGGATGGATGGCCTTAATAGATAAAGAGGGAGAAAAATATTGGCTGATCATGGATCAAAATATTGGCTGATGTGCATGTTATCATCCAGTCTTAAACGATTAAGCTAGCAGTGATCATGGATCAAAATATTGGCTGATGTGCATGTAATCAACTGATAAATTGGCCAATTCCACTCCAATATTTTGGAGTTACAGCCATTCATAATTGTATCCGTGTGTGTCAGCCAATAGCCCATATGCCTGACACGACCAATATATTGGCCAGCACACATTTAACAACCAACAAGCTCATAAGTTTTTTTTTTTTCTTATTTTGCAAAAAAGCATGGGGAGACATTTGTGGCTCAACAAACTCATAGAAAACACCAAATCATACATTTAAATTTAGAATGGAAGCCAATGCGTAAGTCGTCTAGCCTAGGGGATATACACAAACTCCATGAGAGAGTTTGCCGAGTCCTGGATGGATTTAAACGAGGACCAACTCCACAGATGGGAATTGATTGTATTCCTCTTCACATACAAGTGCTCTTCCATTGAAGAGAAAGACTCACAACCAAAAGAAAACCCATAATAGTTCTTGTATTGAATATATATATATATATAAAAAAAAAAAAAAAAAAAAAAAAACTATATTTTCCAATGAAGGGATTACATATTTATAGGAAAGGTTGGACATCCCCTTTCCTAGTAGGACTTTACTTTCCTAAACAACAAGTCATCTCCTAAATAAATCAACTTCTAATATAAAGACTCCCAAATAAGTCAAGACTCTCAAATAAGACTTCTAATTAATTAAAACTTCTAGTTATATGGATGTCTTGTTTGGCCTGTGGATTGGGTGGGCCCAATGGGCTGCCGACCCATGGATTGGCCTGCATCAGACAAGAAATCTGAAAATGGGTGAAATATATAGGTGTTTTTGTTTTGTTTAGGTAGGAATGAGCTATAAATCTTAAGTAGTGTATGTCTGGAGATAAGATTTTCTCTTGCATTATTTGGTACATTTGAGAGTTTTTACTTTTTTTTATAATAAATATCTGATTTGTAAGTACTAAGTACTACATAGTGCATACGACCTATTAGATAGGGTTGAAGTATTGTTGCAACTGTTTGCTAGTTAACATTTTAATGTCTCTGAACTTCAAAGACCTGAGTAATATGAATAATTGAATATAGGTGAACAAATACATTTTTTTTCTGTAAAAATTTACAGCATCAATGGAGTACTTGTATGTCATTAAAGGGTCTGGTGCATATATTTATTTATTGCTAATGAAAATAAATATCAAAATCTAACATTTATTAATATTCTGGATTTTTGGATTTGTATTTTACAATTTTTTGACGTCATATAATGAAATTCACACCAATACTCAATATGTGTATCGTTCTAGGGGTTGGGCAATACACTTGCTTTTGCAACCCTTTTTCTCATACTTGGTAATGAAGATGTTCTCCTGTTTCACTCCTGCATTGACCAAGCTATCAGTTTCCACATTTTCTTCTGTTCTATCATATCTGAAAGTTGCATTTACATTTTTTTCTAGTTTTCTTTTAATTTTTTTTTAGGACATAAAGAAGGCCCCATGGTTCGCTGGCCACTTGTCATTCCTTGAATCACATTCAGCTAGCAATGAACCATGATGATATGAAACAACTAGTCTGAGCTATTCTTGGATAGTTTAGATTTCTGCTGCTTTGGAGTCACCTACACCTATTAGGGCCTGAGAACGATCAAATATTATCACCTTGTTAATTCTTTCTTAGCCCACCCAAACTCTTGTCCTGGTTTCCTCTTTACCTACCTTAACCATTGAACTTTAAAATCCTTGGTGACAGATGAAAGCACGAGGTTTCTCCATTTCTCCATGATTCGTCCATCAAACAAGGTCAATACATATGAATTTGATGTGAATGGAGCCTTAAGTTCAATTTGATTTGAATGGATAACTATATTAAAATTAATTTAGACGTGCCTGTGTCAAAGTGGAAGGTGCTTACTGTTGCAACCTAGAAGTTGTGGGTTCAAGTCATGTTACCAATTTAAAAAAAAAGGTTTTAAACTGATTTACAGTTGTTGAACAGATTATCGTTGTCGTAATCATCATTGTCATCTACGAAGCAAAACAGCGCAAATCCATAAAGAAAGCGTCTGTCATCTATAAAACTAACCAGAGTGCAACTAGAAAGAAATGGCCATGGAGTTGGAGAAATGGAGGAAATCCGCCATCCCTTTTAGCAGAAGCGGTGCCATTCTGCAAAGATATTTTCTACACAATGGCCCGGACACGGTAGAAGAACTGCTGGAGCGGCATATTGTGAAGAAAGACAAAAAGGTTGAAGATGAAGATGAGCTCTCAAGACGTCAGCGCCTTACCAGCTCCCGCCGTGAGGCACTGGACCTCTATCGTGACATCCTTAGAGCCACCCGCTTCTTTGCCTGGCCTGATGCACGTGGCATCCTATGGCGTGATGTCCTCCGGGAGAATGCTCGGAAAGAATTTGAAGATGCCCGGTTCGAGCGAGACCCAGAGATCATCACAAAACTTCTGATTGGTGGCCGGGATGCTGTGCAATCTGCGCTTGACAAGCTTGTGGAAAAGCACAAACAGATGGCAGAGAACACCACAAGTAACCCTAGAAGAAACTAGAACTTTCTGTTCTTTTACAATTTTTGTCATAAAACATGAGCAGTGATGTGTTGCATTGACAAAAGCTCATGGCACAGTAGAAGGTGCTTCATAACCTTGAGGCTGTGGGTTCAAGTCATGTTAAAAACTGAGGCAAAAATCGTGTTGTATTTTTATAAGGTTGGATTTTTATCATTAGCTTTGTTGAATTGATGAATACATATCGATACACCTATGGTATATTAATGAAAATTTCATTCTCTAATTACTGTGATTCTGGACAATTTTTGGGGTATTCTATGCTGTTTGGAACATTTATTGTGGTCTTGCCATTTAGGCAGTTGATTTTGAGTGCTAGAATTTTATGATTCTTAGTTGGTATAAATACATTTTTTGGAGACTGATCTAGAGTTTGTTTGTCTTTTTATTATCCTGTGTCTATTTGATCATTACAAGTTTCTTTTAACTGGGTCTGACTGCAGATACACCCATCTTTCATTTTTCTTGGATGAGAGACTAATTAGAATCAGTTCCATAGACTTTGTTGAACAGATTTTAGAGATGTTAATGACCAAACACAATTGTAGAAAGAACCTTCTCATCTGTTATTTAAGATTGGAAAGAGTGAAGCTGATTCAGAGGTAGAAATGGAAAAATGTTGGGAGAACATTGGTGATGATATGGTGGATGGACAGGCAGCACTGAATGGGTGACAATTCTGCCCATAGGCTTTCATGAATGGCTGGCTGGTTACTTGATCTTTTTGATAGAGAAGTCAAATGAAGAATGTAGACCACATTGCAACGTCAAATTCCAATGTGTGTAGTGAGATGATCTAGCATGTTTTTATCAAAAAAAATGGGGCTTTGAACCATTAATACAAAAGGATTTTTTTATGCATTTTCTTTGCGAAAACTGCTTGGAAGAGCTGCCTACACGAGACCAAATTCATGACGCTCGTTTGTGCTATCTTTAAACATATTAATGACTCCATATTTGGATTTATGGTTCAAAGCAAGGCTGGTAATGCCAGACTCAAATCAATCATCCAATAGCTAGGCGCCAGTAGTGTAAAAGATAAACAAATGGAAAAGACAGCCCATCCAAAAGAATGTCTTTCAGCAAGAATAAATCGAATGGAAAGGTCTCATGGATTAGAAGCTGCAAAAAGACAGCCACATCAAATTATGCTAATCAATGATTTAGCAGTGGCATCAACGGTCTTGTGTCACAGCCGTGGATCTCCAAAAGGTTCAATTTTGAACCATCAGTAAAAAAAAAAAAATTTTGGGGGTAAAAGATCCATCAGTAGATTTAAATCAGAAGAGTGACTCAATTCCAACAAGAACCAAAAAAAGAGTCCTACCACAAGCAGAAATCCTAAAAATCATTTCTTGGGGTTATGACTTCTTTTGTTTGCCTGTACCTTAGGGTCCTTCTTCGACCTAACAAGACTCAAACCTCAATCTGAGGATGAGTGATTTTGGAGAACAATGGGACATATATCATTAGAAAGCTACTTTGGTTTAGAAAAATCAGATGCGCTGAATTTATTCCCTGACCAATTAATCATGACAATCCATTGGTAGCTTAGTGGTGAGGCACCTTTCTCTCCTCATAATTAAACAACTATGGATCCCTTGATGGTCAAAGGGATTTGGATAATGTCATTTAGGGTTGCGTGAGTATTTACCAGAGAGGGTAAAAGAGTAAATCAATGTTTCACTTCCAACACAACAAAACTCTTTGGAAATCAGGACTGCAAAAGAAGCACATTCCTCATATAACCCTAATTCTAGAACTTGTCACAAGCTGTAGATCAGCTTAATGAAGGGAGTGTGTGTTCCGGAGTTCAGGTATGAAAAAAGAAAAAAAGCATACTGAATCACTTAATGAAGGGTGAGTTGACTCAACTTGGTAGATCACCGAGTTAGACGAGTTGGAGGAGTCAAACAGCTTATAACCAAGTACTTGGTCAGACTCGTTTGAGTTACACAACTTGGTGGACTCCCAAGTACAGTATAAGCTTCCTGAACAAGGGAATGTGCAAAGCATGTGTGTCCCCGAGATTGTATTGAAGTAGAAATTTTGGCCATTTTAAGAGCTTTTCGCATTTTTGCATCTTTCCAACTTAGCCTCCTAGTGGAAAGCGAATCTATTAATATGATCAATCTAATCTCGTCACTTTCATCCCCGGCCGATTTAATATATATTCAACTGATGTTGTAAGGATCCGATCCTAAAAACCCATATGATATTGATTACCGACGGTAACACTTATCACAAGTGGGCCCCACCCATGCGATCATTTTTCACTCACTAATTATATATATATTAGTTATTAATTGTGTATTGTAGTTATGTTATTGCATTTTATTTGTTAATCATGTATGCTCATTCATTATTGTGGACTTGACCCCCAACCCATAGACCCACCCCACGACTGGAGCAACAGCCTAGGAAAAAGGAATAAAGAAAAAAAGAGAGGAAGAAAGACATGCTGATGAGAAAAACCACAGATACATGTTTGCCGCAGTTGGTATTGGTGGAAAAGTAGAACAATCCGCTTTTCCGCAGTTATGTTCTGCTTTTCCGCAGTCCATTATAAGAAACGAAAAAAAAGAGTTGAAATTTGTAAACCTATACAAGATAAGTGCGTTTCTCTTGAGCATTAAGTCACTTTGAACCCTCTCTCTCTCTCTCTCTCTCTCTCTCTCTCTCTACTAATAAGCTTTTATTTTATTATTAAGAACTTATTTTCTTATTGAGGTATCTGGTAAACTCTCTAACATGTATTTTCTATTTTTAAAGTTTATTTACAAATTAGAGCTTTCACCTCTAAAAGAAGATAGGGGCTAGGGGGTTGCTCTTTCTATTCTTAGAGATTTCTTAGTTAATTTGGATGAAGTTGGACAATATAAAAAGGTCTTGAATGAAAATAACCTCATAAAGTCTTCAAAATGACATAAACGATGAGTTCTACATTATATATTTCTAAAAGGTGGGCCCTCATTACTATAATTCCTAAAGGTGACCTCTGATTGTCCCATAAAATAAGAGAATTTTAAATAATTTTATCAAATAGACTAAATGTGAATTAGAACTTCAAATTAAATAAAATATTTTATATTAAATCCTAACTTTTAATTAGCTTTTTTTTTAGTAGACTAGAGTTTCCAAACGACCACTTGGATACAAGGCTAGTATACTCTAGATATTATGTTACAAAAGACTAGACTATTTATTCTCTTTCACTATTAGGTGGGCTGTAGGCTATCACTTGGACTAGTATTTAGATCGATCATGGATCTTTCACAGCTTCCTACTGAAATGAATATGCAGTGAATGAAGTTAAGAAATGTGGCATACAAACTTGTTATGAAAAACCTCATTCAATGTCGCTCTTGTCTAATTCCATTATGGATAACCGCTAGTCTTCAATTTTGACCATCCATTTTTTAATGTTAATTATAAAGAGTGAGAATGCTCACATGCGACAAGACTGCATATAAAGCTATATGCAATCTAGCTCGTGGGGAAAACTTATATGCAGGTTTTGCCAATGGGAGAAGGCATTGAAAGGTCTCATCGTGCCCAAGGGGGATCCACAAAATTAGCCCAACCAGATTATCACAGCCCTTAATTCAACCATCTTTAAAGGTTAATGGCATAAGAAATGAAGTTTTGATTTATTTTCTCTTGGATGTATTTCCAATGTGACCCTTTGATCCTTGGACTCCAATGGAAATATTCATTGGAAGATATGTTGTTCCTAAGTTATATTGTTTTTAGAAGATACGTTGTTCCTAGTGGATTCAAAGAATATGATTAAAAGCCACATTAATGTGATATTTTGGTGCAAACACAAATACATCGTTCTAGTGGATCCCAATAACTTGATACATTGGAAGATACGTTGCTCCTAGTGGCCATTAATTTTGGATTTAATCAAAACAAAGTATTTGTGTTTGCATCGAAATTGAATTTCCAATAATTCAAAGGAACTAACTTTACCAAGATTTCCTTATCATGCATGTAGTTGGATTCCGAGGCATTCAAATAACCAACTTCATCATGAAATCCTTATCTTCACAATATAGAGCATGTTTATCTACACAAAACCTTCTCTTTTTTTTTTTAATTAAAGGAATTCATTTTTCATGAGTTCCATACCTTGGAAATATTAGAGGTCTCAGTTGTTTGAATGAAATTGAATCCGTACGGATTATTTCAATCAATTTGTTATTCATATCAAAAACATTCAAATAAAACTCTATTAAGATCCGAAAGAGAATGTGAATGAACTAGAAAATAAATTTCAAGAGATGAGAATATGAAGATAGAGATGGAGTGGTTGAAATAGCCACTACAACAAAAATCATTTTTCGCGACGTAAATATTTGTCGTAGAAAATCATAAAATCGTCGCAAAATATATTCTGCGACAAAACAATTTTTGTCGCCTGTTCGTCGCCCATCATGCGTCGGTGATTGTTTTTGCCGACGCTCACAATTAATCGTCGCTAAATATACATTTTTTGCAACAACACCTTATCGTCGCTAAATATCAATTTTCCACAACAACACATTATCGTCGCTAAATACCAATTTTCTGCGACAACACATTATCGTCGCTAAATATCAATTTTCTACGACAACACATTATCGTCGCTAAAATGATTTTCTGCGAAAACACATTATCGTCACCAAATATCAATTTTCTACAACAACACATTATATCGGCAAAAATGATATTTTTTGTCGCCAAATGTCCATAATTCATTACGAGAAAATGGATAAGTAATGGTGAAAAAGGAATTTGGCGACAAAATTTAGTCGTCGCTGAATTATAGATTTTTACCGACAAAATTTTATTGTCGCCAAATAGTGCATGAATTGCCATAAATTATAATAGGTTACGAATTAGTTTTGTCGCGCATAGTTTGTGGACATTTCGCCCTACGTCGGGAATATATTTATTCCTTTTAGGAGACAAATAAAATTCGTCGCTAAAAATAATATATATTTTTTTAAATTACCACATGCTACCTCAAAAACCTCCTTTACGCTGAATGTAATAAAACCTACTAATTCAACTAAAATAAAATGTATAATAAAACATTCCCATTCAACAAAAATAAAATGTACAATAAAACATGGCCATTCAACTCAAACAAAATGTACATTAAAGTATGCTCATTTAACTAATGAAAAATGTACAAAACATGCTCCTTCAACATTTTAGTTAACATATAACTATTAAATACGACCCACAAGTTTAGCCACGTTGTCGTTGCTAATTCAAGTAAAAATGTAGCATCCAAAATAGTGTAAGTACAATATTCTTATGAAAAACAAAAAGATGTTCAAGCATTTGGCCTCTATTACATTGATCTTTAGTCCCAACCTGTGGTAAAAAAAAAAAAAAAAATTGTTAGGAATTAAACATGGGAATCAAAAGCAAAGTAAGTGAGACAAAATAAAATCCTGAGAAAATTAAAAAATAAACTATGATGCAGTTTACAACTCAACAATACTGTTGCATGATAAGAGAAAAGTCACAACAGGATTTCTAAAGTGGTGGGCAGCCAACATACAGAAGCAGAAAGCATATATCTAGAACAAAATGGTTTGTCAGCTAAAAACAGTGATGGGACACGATAAACTGAACAACTACTTCAATACAAAGTAAATGGCATAAACATTTCACATGAACAATAAGATTTGAAATTAAGAAACCAGACACAAGACAACATAGTTGTAACTCACATTAAATATCAAACGGAAACAAGTAATTTCATAATGATAGGAAAGCTTTGACTCTTGAAAGATAGAGATGTTTTACTTTCAAATTACAATTGAACAGTTAAATTTTCATAACACTGACATAACATGATAAATGGATATAATAAATACACTTGGGGCATTTTCAAATGTGAGCAGATTTCAAATTGGTAAGTTGCAACCCCTTAGGGGTCCATATGGATGCATGCCAAAAATGGGGAAGGGGTCAATTGGAATGTCATGACGTGGATTATGAGTGCACAAAAATTAGTCCTCTCAAATCATCCTAATCCTTGGTTTAAGGGCCTGAGAACTTAATGTCTTTCCAACCATATAACCAATGGATTTAGGAGAAATAGATTACTAAAGAGAATAAGTAAATAAATAAAGAGCAGAAAAATGAATGAAGGAGATGATATGACTAAGTGAATGAGATAATTCAAATTGGAATCCACCCCCAAATTTATAGTAACAATATTCCTGAGTTACAATCTCAAAGATTATAATCGATATCATAAATATATCTCATATGGTGATGAAGAACTAGAAAAGGGCCTTCACTTTCATGGCAAGAAAAGATAAACAGATTAAAGTAAGTTGTATATGAATATGTCCTTATATGAAAAGGGGAGCATAATTAGTAAAAAAAAAAAATGCAGAGGACATACTATAGATGTGAAGTGAATTTTTTTTTTTCTAGAGCTTCAAATTAAACTTACACAACTTCTCGACTTAACAGTCCTTTGTATTTCTTTTCAAGTGCTTCAGGAAGATCATAGTGATATAAGTTTGCGTAAGGTGTAATGCCTGCAATTCCAATTTCCAAGATATCTCTAATCAGTGACTTGAACGATAATAATGATAACATGAAGATTGACAATTTTATGTTCTCTGGGAAGTTACCTCTTTCTATCAAGTAATCAATCAGCCCCTATTGTAATAAGCAACTCCCTTCCAATTTACCTTCCCCACCCCATCTACATAAGATGGGCCACAAACATTTCTGACATGGATTTGTTCATAAGAAGCAATACATTTTTCCATTAGTTAATGAAAGATGAAATCCCATTTATCCAAATCAAATAAAAATTCAACATGTCATTCGTATTACATGGGAAAATCCTAGGCCATGAGATTGAGAAGCGATACGCATCAAAGTTCAACTTCCCCATGAGATCAACATCTTCCTGCATGAAAAAAAAAATCTTCAGTTTTCTACTTTCCACTGAAAAAGTGAATGCTTGCCCTAATTTTTCTCAGGATATGCATCGTATAACACCTCAAAAGACAAGTATCAAACGTCAGAAGATGAATTGAAGAAGACAATGGAAAAAGCTAACAATTTAATTGTTGACATTTTGAAGAAAAAACCACAATTGGCCTCTCATTGTAAATCAGAGAACCTATGAACTTATCAATACATGTATATTTTAATGAATGATGGATGTAAAAAAGGAAGAAAGAAAGAAGAGAAGGACCTGATAAGCAGAAGATGCAGTCCCAAATATGAAACCTTGGGGAAAGCCTTTTCTGTAAAGCTCCTCCTTCTTAGACCATCTTCCAAGTGCCCATGTGCCCCGCCCAACTTACGTGCCCTGCCCAGACCATTTTATGATGTTTTCTATGGCAAGATTGTTTCTTATAACTAGGGATTTATATTCAACTTATAACTATATGAAGCCCCATTACATCACTTTGTTTTTCTCAACTTGTTACCATTACACCAAAATGCTATATATCCACTCACTTACAATCACAAATGATTATGAACCCACTGTAGATGTGCTAGTATGAAAACTTAAAACATGACAATTGGTTCAAAACAGATGTCTAAATGATCCCTTCTCAAGAAAAGCTCTGTATGACAAAAGGGGCACAACCAAAGCATTCATCTCTTATGCATCATCAATTGAACAAGATATTTAACAGGCTCTCATCAATCAAAGGAATATTAACACCAGTTGTCATCATAATAAAATTAGAAACAGTGACAGAAGCGGCCATTATCTTATTACCACTAAGGAGTGTTCTAGATTTCTCTTTTCTGACATATGTTAATGTCTCACTTGATTGGCCAACACCATGGTTTCTATGTGTACCATTAAGCATCTTATGTTAATGTCTCACTTGATTGCTGTATGTGATAGTTACATAATTTAAATTTAGGACAACCATAAACATAAGGGATAAAAGATCAGGATAACCATTCATCTGTAAAAGCATAAGAGTACTTACCCACTGCACATCGACGAACTGTACGGTAAATGTGTTCTGTTCGCATGAAGAGCCTGTTGAACCGCTGGAAGGTTGAAATAGAAATGTCTTTCATAGGTCATGCATACATCAACCCCGATACTAATCTTAGTGGCCTGTCAATATATGATATTAGAGAAGGTTTAACGATATTTAGTAATTCATAGGTTAATTAGGATATCCAAACATAAGCAGTCAGGGGGGGAAAGACAATGTAATGTTGAATTAACATTAACCCATAATATTAGAACAAAATTATCTATGTTGAATTGAATTACGTACAGATTTTCGCAGTCGCAGCTCTTGCTCCACAATGGATGGATAGCACATGTCAAGGATGACATCATAATCATTTATATAATCACCAACAATATTATTTGCTTCCTCTAATGCTTTATTGCACTCATCAGAGTAGTCATCAAAATCACATTCATTTGTGATGGCGAGAAAAATTTCATCAGATATCATCCCATGTGACCAAAAGTACTCATAAGTTGCAGCAGTATCATTGTCGAGCTTGAGAAGTGGATTTCCAATCTATTCAAACAAATGAAAACAAAGATAAAGAACAAAAAGCTGAAAATCCAAAAAAGGGGCATTTTAACACTCATCTATTCAATACATTAATTAATCTGAGCATTTATGAATGAAAGAGCAAAACATTTATGAAATATTCTATTGAACTAAATTATTTCAGTTGCATCATGTGGTACTTCTTTCTTTATTAAGCTATCAACAGTATCATTCCTCTTGGACTGAATAGAGCAAAACATGTTCAGAGAACATAACTCTCGGGGAGAAACAAAGAAAACTACAAATTAGAACCCTTGGATCACGTTTATGACCTCCTAGAATTGTGAAAGTCAAATCTGAGGAAAATTCAATTTTGTTTGTTAGGTGCAGCACATGGCCCATGACAAAAAAAAAAAAAAAAAAAGAAAAAAAAAGGTACTTATATCATTTTTCAAAGCTTTGGAGGGAACATGGATCTCCATGGAAAACATTAGAGAAGTTTACTTCGGAAATTTCTTAATAAAATTATGTGGCTAAAATCTCCTTTAAGAGACAATCTTGTGCCATTGCAACCCACAGTTATGTTATCCTGCAAGATTACTTATTAGAAATGCAACTTCATAGTTAGGAAGATAGAATACACTACAAGGTTAAATCACTTGAACATGGACCCAACTTCAAAAAAAAAAAATCCTCCTAATCCCTGATGTGTGAGAAGCTAAAAGGAAGATTAATTTTACTAAATAAAATTTCTACAGAGCTCCCATTTAAAGTTCTATCTCATGGCAACCATGACAAGGACAAAACTTCAATGGAAATTTAGACTGACTTTGATAATTTATGTTATTCCAATTCCGGCTTCCAGTGCATTAATAAAGAAGTGGACTCCAGTCCCAAATTTCAATCAAAGCATATATTCCCAATACTGATAAATTATACAATCATCCAATTCACACTTCAACAGATTCAGACGACATTAGTGAAGAAGAAGCTATATTGTTGTAGAGGCTTACAAGCAACAACTTCTTCAAGAAATGAAAAACAGAGCACAGATAACAAACTCTAAACAGATTATTGTAAGTCGAATATAACCCATAAACAGTCATCTCTAAAAATCATGCAGAAAGATCAGAAAAGTCTCAATTTCACAAAACAAAATGAAGACAAGAAAAAAAGTTTTTCAAAAAAAAGAATCACATTTGATTAGTAGCATAAGAACTAACCTCCATTCAACCACAAAGTAAGGGGCTTCCTATCAGAGTCTTTTTCTGCTTCAGCAAAGTAGTAGAAGAATTGTTGCAGAAGATATGGAAAAAATGCAAACCCCATGCAAGGCAGAAAAAAAAAAAAACAGTACAAAGCAGGTAAAATAAATTATTGGAGTACAACTTACCTCTAGTTATGTATCTGAACATTATTTTGGCACCACCCAGCTGCATTTTCCATTCCCAGAAAATCTGAATGATCAACAAAAATAAAGTATATCAGACAGATGTACTAGTAATAGTATGGAAAAGAAGTGCAGGGAATTTGAATTATCTTTCTAGCTATATAACAAACCTGAGAATACCTCTTGAACTCCCAAATGCAATTGTGCAAGCCTAAAAATTATAATGTATACATGGTGGGGAAGGTGTCAAAACAGGGTGTCTAAATATCATTTCTTTGATCTTTACCAGCAAATGACTTTTAACATGAGCTAGTGTGAGATCTTTGACATCCATGAGCTCAAGAACTGACTTTGGAGTAGCCCCTGAATAACCAACAGCCAACCATATCTCAACAAATTAAAAACCATCACACCCAGAAACCCATTAGACAAAATGGAAGATATTGTGCCAATAACCCTCAAAATAAAGACTAAAAAAGAAAAAAACAAGGGTACCAGAGCCTTATACAGTTATACCCAAAACTAAAGGTCTACTGCTTGTCAAAAAATCAGCTGCATAAATCACCATATAATCATACCCAAAATTTTATGATCCTATGAGCTTGAAATAAGAAAACGTCATTGGGATGGCAATCTAATATGTAACAAAGAAACATGAGAAATAGTAAAAGAACCATGGGTTTCCATCAAATTATTAGAAATCATAACATAACAACTTTCAGACAATTAAAGCACTAACCCTTTTCCAAAGCACATAAGACCCAATCATGATTGGGAAGGTGGAGCCATATCTAACCATCTGAAAATAGACAAGGTCCTTTGTATTTTCTCAAGTATTTAGCCATTTCAGAAACATATTTAAGAGTCATCAGCTATCTTTTGCTTTATTGTAGTATAACAGAGCAATATAGATTAAATAGGTGGACACATCTGAAAAGTGATGATGATCTTCTTTCCATCAGGCAACAGAGAGAAAGTAGTGTCTACAAACAACAGAACTGTGAATTTAAGGCAGTAGAAAAAAACCGGTTTCAGGGGCTTGCTTCTCACTGTGTTAGACCATTGGATCTAAACTTACTCATTTCGGCATGCATAAATTCAATTTCAGTGATATTCACTGTTCGATTGAAGTTATATGTTCAAATGCATAAATCACATTTTATCTTAAGAGAGTCATGGAGATGACTTGAAAGAATCCTATGAGGAGATCATCTTGATCTTTATGATACTCAGTCCAATTTTAAATCCTAGTCTTGAGTTTTGATTCAAAGGTGTGATATGTAAGAGGGGTGCTATGTAATTACCTGACGTAGATGCTTGAGTGTCCATATGCAATGGCCGGACCCCTGCTTGTGGAGAAGATGACATATCTAGCATGTGCACCAATGAACTTATATTCAATAATAGTCACTTAGTAAATTCAATGAACTCATATTCAATAATAGTCACTTAGCATATTCAATTATAAAGGGGGTTAATCCAATAAGAAGAAACACATAACAGGGCATGACACATATAATTCCACTTTGGCCCTTAGACTTGCATACTTTATAGGCATTGATATTTTGGGTTGGTAGCAAGGTGAGAGGAGTTTGATGGGTAACAGGTGAGCCAGGTGTGCTTTTTGAGTGCTAACTTTAACTCATATCATGGTTTAGGAATTTTTTTAATGACAGACAGTCGATCCGACACAAACCTGCACAGACAATATTGTTGTCTGAGAAACCACCAGCTTGAGCTGCAGCCGCTGCCTGAGAAAAACTGCACAGACAATATTGTTGGACTTTAGAGATTGTGGACCAAACAATGGGAATCAAACAACTAAATCCAATGTGCAGAATAATCACTGATTCATATGATTTGCAGCTGGTGGTCCATGTGAAGTGAGATGAGATGAATGGTCCAAGCCATGCAACATCAGGCCACATGTTCAAGTTCAATGGAGGGGAATAAAAGATCCCACATGCTCAGCTTAGATTTTTCCGCAACATTAAATTACCTTGAACTGGTGCTACTGTAATTGTTGATGATTGGCGTGTAACAGTTTGCGTTTGCTCTGCTCCACACCTTGCATTCTGCAGAGAGAGCAACTATTTGTAATCAAATGCTTCTATCAGGCAAAACTACCACAGAAGAAAAAGGAAAAAGAAAAGAAAGAACAAGGATATAGGGAGCTGCAAATGTGACATTAAAATGTGAAACTACAAAACCAAGGTAGTATGTCTCAGCTGATCTCAGATCCCTGTAGTAGGCTTTTAAATCATGCACACAGGTCCTAAATCTTAAATTCATTCTGGAACTCATGGATGATCAACAGTCAGTGATGGGTGCCTGAAAGATTGTGAAAGAAACAGCATGCCACTCACCAATGCAGCATTACATATTACTGCAGCAGAAGTCCGTCGATGAGGATCTGAAATGGATCTGCCATATTGAAATGGTTGAGAATGTAAGCCAGGTATTGCCAAACTGGAGTTTACAAGCCTTATACTTCTACCACCCTGAGACACTGCTTTGCCTGCACACCAGTACTTCAAACGGTAAGATACCAGACTCGCATGGCCCGCCAATTCTCAAAACAGCACATCATGTAATCTTTAAATATATATTTGATAGAGACACAATGATATGCTTGGTAAATAGAGAAAGAGATCAGTGGCTACTTCTTAAAAGAATGAAGGAGATAATGAAAACTGTGTAAACCACCAAATTATCAAACTTGTGAGCGGTATGATGAAAAATTTGTTGAAAGAATAATCAAACAACATCTAAGAATGAGTTTATACCAGGAAGGCCCTGTACAGATAGATGGCAAAAGCTATTTTTTCTTAAGATGTCTCCTGAAAAAAAAAAAAAAAAGTTTTAGAGCAATGGAGGTAAAAAACTCGAGTCTACTTCCATATAGAGTTAGTACTCTACCAATCCCACATTGATGGAATTGGAAACTGGAATTGATGAATTGACGATGATCTTTATCAATCTAGAGAAGGGTTACAATATGGTACTGGGGAAAACAAAAAAAACATTGCAAAGGTCTATATCGAAATTATACAATTCACTTATGAGGAGGAGATAGTAACAAGCATGGAACTGTGTACAGGGGTGATCAAATATTTTACATGTAATATAGTTTTTAGTATTTGTCTCATTCATTCAGACACTCAACAAACTGCAACTATGATTGTCACTTCGGTAATATATATTTTTTTCGGCTGAATTGTCACTTCTGTAATATAGTAAAGTCGAAGCTAGACAAAGGGCATAATATATAGCATTTCATACTAAGAACGGTATATATTTACTTTCTGACACACAATTAAATGCAATCATTATGCAGCCAATAAAATTGTGGTCAACGTATGAATACAATACGTCACAGCCAGCAGTGCCAACAAAAGTTCTTCCATAACCTGTCAGCTTGGCATTAGCTGAAAGATCTGGAGCAGGTAGTTTGTTATCCACAATATTCAAAACAGATAGGCTCAGTGCAAGCAGTTCTCATAAACTTATAATCATTCATTTCAATCTTTGCCTTCTACCATGCATGAAAGAGGGGACATCTCAATCGATCATTCAGAAAATTGGACATTATTCATAAGCCGCCTTTTGTTATTATTTTAAGTGCAGAATCAGAGAACTTATATTGGAAAATAGGCATCAACTTCAAAATCTTGGAATGAATATGATATTGTAAGTCAGATCCAGCAGAATCTCTAACATTGAAGCTACCTAATCATCTTACTCTCATGTAAGGAAAGAAAGTCTTTTGTCATAAAGATGTGGTTTTGCATCATCTAAAGATTAAGGGAAAACAGATTGCGAATGAAGAACTATATTCATTGTGATAAAAGGAAGCTTTTTTAATTTTTATGGGGATTTTGCTATGCTTTCTTACATAGATCATACATAGCATAGTTTATTGTACATTGCTAGATAAATGTAAGGAAGCCTTCTGTGCTCGATAGACAAAGAAAAAAAAAATAAACGGAAAGAAAAAGAACAATACAATGCGATGAGTTCTTTGATTCTATAGACAGATTCTGCACCCTTATCATGTGATCCATGTCATGAATGTGTTGAAATAGATATACAACAATATGAATTTCACATGAATATGGTTTTTTAAAAGATTCAATATCTCAAACTTCAATCTTGGAATGTGCTTAAATTTGTAGAAGACAAAAACCTCTCTCTACTACTCAATGTGACCTCTATTATACTACTGCTGGAACTCCATGATTCTCTCCCCCAGTTTCACTTTGTATTCCAACAAATAATGCTGGTTTAGCTGGCAGCAATCAGCATACAGTATACAAACAAACAGAACATAAAAGAAAACCATTGCAAAAGCCAAACTCATGAATCAAACCATCAATACAGTTAAAAAAAAAAAAACTCAGAAAATAAGAGCATACAAATTGCAAGTGCCTCAAATCCTGACATTGCATACAGAGTCAACTTGTTGACATTCTTTTCTTCAAATAATTTTATTCATTTATTCAATTAATTGCATGGTCACTTTCATATGAAACTTATGATGCAAGACTCATGTCCTGACATTGCATACAGAGCCAACTTGTTCACATTCTTTTCTTCGAATGATTCTCCAAACATGGCGAATGAATCAGCAACAGAGTAGTAACCAGTATCGTCCAATGGAAGCAGATTTTCCAAACATGGCGAATCCAATTGTGCTCACAAAGCAGACAAATGAATAGATGAATGGTTCATATCACATCTAACACACGTGGATGCGCGTACACTGTCCATAATCATTCATGAATGCAGCCAATCCATTAGAAACTTGGTGAGGCACCCCCTTCCCCAGAAACAACAAGGGACCAATTCAGCATGTAATGCTGATGATAAGAGACTTTGTATGTCGCAAGTGTGCGAGTACTTGCGTTACCAAGAAAAGGGAAAATCAATTAAGTTTTTGCATTGGATGTTCCTATATTCACTTGCAGAAGAGAAAAAGAAAAAGCTCTCGATGAGTTTAGATGCCACATTATGCTCACCAATATGAGTAACCTGGGCAAATCTGGGATGGTTTCAAACATATGGCGTGGGGAGCAAACCCAAGCCTCGGCAAATTGAAGGCATCCTATTTGATCTGCCATTAAATGTTCTCACATCTGATTACCCTCAACATTCAGTTTCATGCTGTGGATAATGCCTATTAGGCTGGAATGAGACCACCTACCCCATCTACCCATCAAAGACTTCAAAAGGAACCGTCACCGGATGTATAAAAAACTCTTACCTTAAAAAGAGTTCTCCAAGGGATGAAGAAGCAAGGGCATCAATCCAAGGACCTGCAACTAAAACAGCTAAAGATCCCCTTCAAAAAAATCAGAATAACACAAGTTTTTCAAATTCACTTTTGCTGAAAAAACAGAGTACCCAGAGAAAAGATTTATGATATACAACAATCCAGGTTTTCTAGTAAAACCCTCCCTCTTCAGTTGATAATTTTTCACTTCCTTAAAAGTAGCCAAGTGCAAAAGTAAACTGACAAAGTTGGCCACAGATAGAGGATCTCTCTGCATTTATAAATCCAGCATGGGTTAAGATTTTATGGCCTATGAAACAATGATTTCTGAGAAAGACCCAAGTATTGGACCTTCCAAGCCCACAATAATCCATTCATCTCATTACACCCTAGTGCCTTTTCTAAGAGAAGACAAAAATCAAGTCCTGATATCTTTCAAAAAAGAAAAAAGCTAAGCAAGATCAGAAACCACAATATTGCATCTCCATAATTTCATAACCAATTACACTAATCAAACTTTGATGAGGAAACAGATTCCAATATCAAACCCAATAGAACTAAACAAAGTACCAACACAAAAAGAACAATACAAGATGCATTCCCCTCAAAGGCAAAAGAATGAAAAAACATATTGCTTCATGGTCTTACCTACTGGATCTCCGGATACCTTCCCTTCAGCCATAAATGCTTTCGCAGAATCATGCAAATTCCTCTTCAACAAGTAATCATAGATATAGACATCAAGCCTAAAAAAAAATCAAATTCATCAAAACCATAACTTCAACAAAATAAAAATAAAATAAAAAAACACAGCAGTCCCTCCACTCAACAGCCACATGAAAAGTAAGAAGAAGAACAAAAAGAACTCTTTTTTACCACAGAACGTACATTTTATCTGCTTCCCAATTACTCTGCGCCATACTTCACCCCAATCAGCAAGTAAAAATTGCAAACAACTCGAACTACAAGAATTTCAAGTTAAAATAAAATTGCTATTCACCTCAATACAACTCCAATCAGTAAAATAAGAACAACTGAACAAAACCCAAACAACCCCAGACTCGATTATGTAAAACTGACCTCTGATCTTACTTTTTTAGAAGGATCAAAGTCTGCATTACGATTCTAACTTCCAATCAAACTCAATCTCCATCTCTAAAACCCTTGATCAAACTGAGAACTAATAAATCGGCTCAAATTACCAGCAAAGGAAGAAACTTTTCAAAACGGAACTGCAAAGAGTAATCTTTTCAACAATCGCACGCGAAAGTTTGAATTCACGGCTCTTTCGAGAGAGAGAGAGAGAGAGAGAGAGAGACTATTGGAATGAGTGGTTTTTGAGATCAAAGACACTAAAAAGAAGGAACATTTTTGAGGATTTAGGGTTTTGATTTGAACAACTGCTCGATCTTGCAAGCCCTTCTCTCTTTGCTTCTCCCGCTCCTTGTAAATACTTCTTCGCCTTCTGTGAGAGAGAGAGAGAGTGCGGCGGGACAGGGCAGGGAACGGGAGGAAGGAAAACCAGCGTGGGAGGAAGAAAAAATACGAGGAAGAAAAGGGGGTTTAGGAAGGAAAACCAGCGCGGGCGGGAGGAAGAAGAAAAAGGGGTTTAGGAAGAAAAAAGTGGGTCGGTGGCGCCTAACGCAGAAACCTTTAGCGACCGCTGTTGCGCTGCGCTGCTGGTGGTGCTCTACGCTGATGATGGTGGTGCGGTCTGCGCGTGGAGGAAGAAGGGCGATAGTCCGCGGGCGTGAGAGAGATGAAGAGCAGAGAGACTGAAGAGGGGGGCTGCCTCTGAGATGGGTCTGCGCAGGGGGTTGGGAGATGGAGAGAGAGAGGGGAGGGGGGCAAGATCGAGAGGGAGAGGAGGTGAAGGTGCCGCGCCTTCGTTCCGGTGTGAAAGAAATGGACGAGGTGAAGGTGCTGCGCCTTCGTTCCGGTGCTGGCTGCGCCTTCGTTCCGGTGCTGCGGCTTCTGCTGTGAGAGAAATGGAAGAGTTCTTGTTTCTTTCCAATACTTCTCTTAAGTCTTCCGAGTTGATTTCATTTCGTCGCCAATAGTTTTCAAAAATAAATCGCCAAGACAGACCGGGCGTCCCAAACTTTATGCATTCCGCGACGAAATAAATTAGTTGCGGATTATTATAAAGGAATTTTACGGCAATATATTTTATCGCAAAATTTCTTTAATAAAATATGATGTAAATAATTTAGCGATGAAATATACTCGTCGCAAAATAAATAATTTCGTCGCCAAAATTATACCTCTTCATGGCGCCAGTCCCATTTTTTGGCGCCAAACTTTTCGCGACAATATTTAGCGTCAATTAAAAATTATTGTCGTTAAATCATTTGTATTTTCGTTTTAGGCGACGAAATGAATTTTTCGTCGCGAAAACCAATATTTAGTGACAAAATTTCAAAACGTCGCGAAATATTTGTTGCGAAAAATGATTTTTGTTGTAGTGAGCATTGAACTTCAACTGAATTTTTTTCGTCGAACTCCTACTGAATGATACATTATTTTTGCTACTCTTTTATTTATCATCATTTAAAATTATTAATTTTATTTTTATTCCTTTTATTTTTTATTTTTGACTTTTATTTAGAAATATTTCCAACACATCATTTTAGTACTGTTTAAAAAGAATTTCTTAGGTTCTACAATTTACTTACTTTCCCAAATCTGAATCCTTTTACAACTTACTTGCCCAAGAGAAAGTTTGGAAAAGTTGCATTTACTTTCTTTTCTAGTTTTCTTTTAATTTTGTCAAGGACATAGAAAAGGCCCCTTGGTTCGCTGCCTACTTGTCATTCCTTGAATCACATTCATCTAGCAATGGACCATATAAGAAACAACTATTGTGGTCTCTTCTTGGACAGTTTATGTGTTTTTCCGCTTTGGATTCACCTAGTACACCTATAGGGCCTGAGAACTCCTGTCCTGGTTACTATGATTCTGGACAATTTTTGGGTATTCTAAGCTGTTTGGAACATTTTTTGTGGTCTTGCCATTTAGGCAGTTGATTTTGAGTGTTAGAATTTTATTATTTTTTATTGGGATAAATCAAAGGCGGAACTAGGATTTTCATTTGGGTGGTGCGGTATATGGTCAAGTGAAAAGTTAAATAATAAAACCAATCTTTTAAGCGCTTATCTAAGGGGTTTTTCGCACCCACGTGCTCTCACTTAGGGCGCCCGCCCCCGGGGTAAATACATTTCTTGGGAAGTGATATAGAGTTTGTTTGTCTTTTCATTATCATATGTCTTGTTTGATCATTACAAGTTTTTTTTTTTAACTGGGTGTGACTGAAGAGACATCCGTCTTTCGTTTTTCTTGGAAGAGGGAACAATAAGAATCCGTGATCCATACGCTTTGAGAAGTTTCATATTTTGGCTGGATTTTAGAGAAGTTAATGATGAAACACAATGGTAGCAAGAAGAACAATCTCATCTGTTATTTAAGATTAGAAAGAGTAAAGTTGATTCGGAGGTAGAATTAAAAAAATGTTAAAGAAACATTGGTGATGATACGGTGGAAGGACAACAAGCAGTATGGAATGGGTGACAATTCTACCTGAAGGCTATCATGAATGGTTGGTTATTTGTTCTTTTTGATAGAGAAGTCAAGTAAAGAATGTAGACAACATCGCAACATCAAATTCCAATGAGTAACGTAAGATGATTTAGCTTTTTTAGCATTAAAATGGGGTTTTGAACCATTAATAAAGAAGGACTTTTGATGTATTTTCTATGTGAAAACTGCCTGGTAGAGCTACCTACATGAGACCAAATTCACTCCCTTCCTTTATGCTATCCTTAAACAGACTGATGACTCCATATTTGGAATTATGGCTCAAGACGAGGCTGGTAATGCCCGACTCAATCAATCATCCAATAGGCAATAGCTAGGCTGTAGTGTTAAAGATAAAACAAATGGAAAAGACAAAGGATAACATTAAGTAAGAATAAAACAAATGAAAAGGTCTCGTCATGGATTAGAAACTGCGTAAAGGCAGCCCCACCAAATTATGTCAATCAATGACTTAGCAGTAGCATCAACATTCTTGTATCACAAACGTACAACTCCAAAAGGTTCAATTTTGAACCATTAGTAGAATAAAATCACAAAAGTGACTCAATTCCAGCAAGAATGTAACTTGGTATCATCTTTGGGTTTACTCACAGAAAAACCTGGCGATAACATAGAAAGCAACTAAATATGGTTCCAACTAACCCAAAAAATGGAATCCTACAAGATGTAAAAATCCTAAGAGCAATTTCTTGGAGTTATGCATGACTTCGTTTATTTGCCTGTACATTAGGGCCCTAGTTCGACCTAACAAGACTCAAACCTCAGTATGAGGATGAGTGATTTTGGAGAACAATGGGAAAAGGAGGATTAAAACCCTACTTCGGTTTAAAAAAAAAAATATCAAATGCCCTGAATTCATTCCCTACCAATCATTCATCACAATTCACTGGTAGCTCCGTGGAGAGGCACCTTTCTCTCCTCATAAACAACTATGGATCCCTGATTGTAATGTTGATGGTTAAAGGTATCCGCGTAATGTGTGTGTGGGTTGTGTGAGTATTTACTAGAGAGGGTAAAAGAATAAATACAATTGTTGCACTTCTAACACTAAACGACTATGTGAAAATGGGGACCGCAAAAGAAGCACATTCTTCATATAATCCTAATTTTAAAACTTGTCCCAAGCTGTAGATCAACTCGTTTGGACATAGGTGTGGGGGTGGGAGGGTGAGTTCCAGACTTCGGGTCTAAAAAGAAAAAGCATATTGACTCACTTAAGGGTGAGTTCACTCGACTTGGTAGATCACCGAGTTAGATTAGTTGGAGGAGTCAAACAGCTTATAACCAAGTACTTGGTCACACTCATTTGAGTTACAAGACTTGGTGGACTTCCAAGTATAGTATAAACTCCCTGAACGTTTATCCGATCAGGCAAATATGGAGTTGATCGCTTATGTAATTGAAGTGCTTTTATCGCATTGCTTCTTTAGGAAGGTGTTTCGCATACACCTTGTTGTATCGAGGCTCTTGTGTTAGTGGCAACGAGTAAGCTTTGTCATATTAACTTTTCATATACTTATTATATCAATATTACCTTTTATTTAGAAGAAAGAGGAGGCACAAAGCTTATAATCTTCCTTTCCGTTAGTCTAATTCGTTGTGTGGTACAAGTATCAATGGACTCAATCATCAAATTGGAGCCATCTTTTTAATCAATGGATTAAACTATATATCACCAAAATTAAATTATATGCTTTCACCCTCCACATCTAAATGCATATAGATTGATCATTTAGTAGCTGTTGAGTTTTGTACAATAGCCACAATCTAGAAATTATTTTATGCCAATTGAAAGTCAACAAATGTAAGATCCGGCGGCCCTGAGCCAAGGTTGCAAATCCGATTGGAGCCCACAACCAGCAAGGGGCTGCATTGGCTCCATATAAAAAACATCCAACTTTAGAGCATGGGACTATATGTAACCATGGTTTACCACCTCCACAAGGCATCTTTTAGAGGGTAAGGGCCCATGGTGTGAGAAAAAGGTTTTAGAGCCCAGGACAACATTGTTTCCGATTGAAGAGAGTATAAGATCCTAAGGGCCTTGGACTAGGTGGTAGATTCCGTTGAAATCCGGTGTGCCCATCACCCACCAAAGAGCACCCAAGACATTAGGGATTGCACTAGTCTAACATCGGAAACACCAAAGTCCATTGCCTAGGCTTGTATGTGCCCGTGCGTTACCCCCTCCACAAGGTGTCTTATAGAGCGAGAGGACCTGTGGTGTGACAACAACAAAAAAAAAAAAAGACACATTCCATACAGAGAACATTAAAGAATACTAGGTAGATTTTAATCCTTACAAAAAACATGTTCTTTCATCTTCCATAGAAGATACATACAACATGGCATACACAATTTAGTTTGTCGAAATAGTCAAACAAAATTCAAAACAAGAAGAACATAAACTCTCAAAGATAGTAATTGTCTTCAACGCCTATTTGGTCAAGCTGATAGAAAGCATACCTCTCTTTATCGGATTTTCTAATCTACACATCATCAGAAATAGTATAGATACCTTCACTTGGGGAGATTCTTCCTCACCCACTAAGATATAAGAGGTTTCTTCATCTTGCTCTCTCATATTCTCTCCTCTTAGTCTCTCATGTTGTGGCATTAAAGAAGCTCTTTCATCTTCTTTATTCTAAAAATGAACTGGCATAGAAGGCCCAGCTCCATGTTTCTTTAGTTTAGGGGTGAGATCATCCCTATTCCATGCCTCCTCCAAAGTTCTCTTCTTATCCGTGGGTCTAAACCCAGGAGGAACAAGCCCAATAGCAACATTCTCATCTCTAACATCACCTTCTTTTGAACTGGTCAATTGCTTTATAATCTCCTCAATATTAGCCCTTTTATCCGAAACAGATCTCTTCCACCATTGCAAGTATTTCATGCTGACTTCAGGTTGAAAGACTCGATAAGGCACGTTGATGTTAATCTCTTCATTTCTCCTTTCGAAGTCATTACCAGAAACATAACCTGGAAGGTCTTGATCAAATCCGAACTGCATCGCTACTCGATAAGGACAATACAGTTCTGTGCAATTAAGACCTTCCAGCTTAGAAGCCCTTATATATATTGCTAACAAATGCATTTCCTCATCTTCCACACTCATTTTTTTATAAGGCATCCAGTGGAAACCTTTCTTTGATTTCAAGGTCCTCCTTACAAATGAAAGTGTGATAGGCTCAAATTTTTGACGCAGAGGTGGGAATCTCACCCAATACCATTTATGAAGCAGTTCAAATGGTGCCCAAACAATTGAATTAGGGGCGTCATTGTCCATGTTTCTCTTCATCAAACCCAAGTCTCTATACAAACTTGCAAGAACAGCAGGGCCTAAAGCAATTCGAGTTCCTTTTGCTAACCGAACAGCAATGGAGAAGACATTTCTACCAATTGTATCAGCTGGGTGAGTAGGAAAAACATACCTAGACAACCAAAGAGAAAGGAATGCCACATGCTCGAGCTCTCCACCCATGCCCATGAAGTGATTCAACCAAGCCCCATGACTGGCCTTCTTAGACTTCATCTTATTAAACCCCCTGTGTTCTTTGACTATTGTTTTCTCAATCTCTCCCATTTCTTCATTTAGAGGGGCGTTAACAAACTCCCCAAGAACAGAGAAGCCTCCTAAAATCAACACGTCTTCGAGAGTGATTGTAGACTCTCCCCATTCAAATACAAAGGTGTTGGTGTCTGCACACCAAGACTCCACTAACCCAAGAATCGTTGCTGGGTCTCTTTGGATTTCTCGGGTCGAGGCTTTGATGGAGTCAAGGATGCCAGATCTCTGCCATGTGAAGTCATGTCTTGGGAGCATGTGAGAAACCCATAACCCCCATTTACGTTGCGGGGGTCTCCAACCTTTGTATTCGATCATGGAAGGCGATTTGGATGGTTTTTGGTTCATGGGTTCTTTGATGAGGTGATGAGAAGGGATTGCAACAGCTTCTTCGAATGTCTTTGCGGTGGGTTTCAAGAACCTGGCGATTTTTATATATGATTCACCAGTTATGGAAGACATCATAAAAGTTGGTCTTTCTTCAACAAGGGAGAGATCCACCATTGCTAAAATGAAAGGAGAGCGATAGAGAGAGAGAGAGAGAGAGAGAGAGATGATCATCTTCTTATTTGTAGAGAATCACATTTTAAGTGCACGCACATGTGCTTGCTTTCAAGCAATTTTCTATAAAAGGATTGCGCCCTTTTCAATGAAAGATTTTCTAGAATATGATGAAGGCCTACTTTGAGATTGATCACTACACACTCATACTTTTATAATATTTTATCTAAATATTTTAAAAGCTGTCATTTTGATTGTGGAATGTTTAAGTGAAATCCGACGTAAATTGGAAGGGATGGGGATAAGACTTTGGATAACTAGATCTATTGGCATCATTAGTATATCATCATTACGACGCAGCCCCCCACTTACCACCCCAATCCCCGCGAAATAAATGCCTCTCAATTTAGACGGAACGTGTCTCGTGAAAATTTCTCATGTAAGTGTACGTCTTGATATGGTGTTGAGTTATAGTTCACAAAGATGGAACTCCCTTGAATTAAACGTGAGAGCCGATTGCTCCGCACTAGTTGCCGTGTGGAACTCCAGTTCTTATCTGGCCGTTTTTTTACCTCAATTAGTGTTGAAATTATCTTAAGGTTGACTGCATATAACATATGTGAGTGAAATGTTTAGAAAACTTTCTTGTTCTTTATAGAATGGAAGAGTGAGAATATCCCCAAGAAGTAGCTCCGCTTGTACGAGACACAGGCGCATGAGTGAGAGTGGATTGAGTTATAGTCACTGAAAGAAAGAAGAAGAAATTTATCCATTTTGATATTACAAAGTATCCATTATAAGAAATGGGAAAACAAAGTTGAGATTTGAAAACCTATATGAGATAAGTGCGTTTATTTTGAGCATTAAGCCACTTTGGAGCCTCTCTCTCTCTCTCTCACACACACACAGAGACGACTGGAGCTTTTGGAAATTCTAAAATAAGCTCTTATTTTATTATTAAGTGCCTATTTTCATATTAAAATATTTGGTAAACTCTCTAATGTGTATTTTTTATTTGTAAAGTTTACTTACAAATTAGAGCTTTTACCTCTAAAATAAGATAGGGGGCTAGAGTCTACTCTTTTTATTCTTAGAGATTTTTTTGTTAATTTGGATGAAGTTGGACAATCAAAAAGGTCTTGAATGAAAATAACCTCATAAAGTCTTCAAAATGACGTAAATGGTGAGTTCTACATTATATATTTCTAAAAGCTGGGCCCTTATTACTACAATTCCTAAAGGCGACCTCTGATTGTATCATAAAATAAGAGAATTTTTAATAATTTTTCCAAATATACTAAATGTGAATTAGAACTTCAAAATGAAAGATTTTATACTAAATTCTAACTTTTAATTAGCTTTTATTTATTAGACTAGAGTTTCCAAACGACCACTTGGATACAAGGCTAGAATAGTCTAGATATTGGGTTACAAAAGACTAGACTCTAGATTCTCTTTCACTATTAATTGGGTGGGTTGTAGGCTATCACTAGGACTAGTATTTAGATCGATCATCGGTCTTTCATAGCTTCCTACGGAAATGAATATGCAGTGCACGAAGTTAAGAAATGTGGCATACGAACCTGTTACAAAAAAATTAAAAAAAAACCCATTAAATGTCGCTCTTGTCTAATTCCAAATTATGGATAACCCCTAGGCTTCAATTTTGACCATCCAATTCTTTAATCTTAATAAAGAGGGTGAATGCTCAATCACTTGCGACAAGACTACATATAAAGCTATATGCAGTCCAGCTCGTGGAGAAAACTTATATGCAAGTTTTTCCATTGGGAGAAGGCATTGAAAGGTCTCCTCGTGGCGAAGGGAGGATCCACAAAATCAGCCAATCAAATTATCATAGCCCTTAATTTGGCCAGCTTTAAAGTTTAATGGCACAAGAAATGAAATTTTGATGTATTTTCGGTTGGAGGGTTCAAACCAATAATAACTTCTTCATCATTAATAAATTCAATGTACATGAAGCACCAATTGATTTTTCCAATGTGACCCTTTGACCCTTGGACTCCAATGTATAGATTCATTGGAAGATACATTGTTCCTTAGTTATATTCTTTTTAGAAGATACGTTGTTCCTAGTGGATTCAATGAATAGGATTAAAAGCCACATTAATGTGATATTTTGATGCGAACACATATACATTGTTCCTAGTGGATTCCCAAGAACTTGATTCATTGGAAGATACGTCATTCCTAGTGGCCAAAAATTTTGGATTTACTCAAAATAAAGCATTTGTGTTTGCATCGAAATTGAATTTCCAATAATTCAAAGGAACCAACTTTATTTACCAAGATTTCCTTATCATGCATGTAATTGGATTCCTTGGACTCCAATGTATAGATTCATTGGAAGATACGTTGTTCCTTAGTTATATTCTTTTTAGAAGATACGTTGTTCCTAGTGGATTCAATGAATAGGATCCAAAGCCACATTAATGTGATATTTTGATGCGAACACATATACATTGTTCCTAGTGGATTCCCAAGAACTTGATTCATTGGAAGATACGTCATTCCTAGTGGCCAAAAATTTTGGATTTACTCAAAATAAAGCATTTGTGTTTGCATCGAAATTGAATTTCCAATAATTCAAAGGAACCTACTTTATTTACCAAGATTTCCTTATCATGCATGTAATTGGATTCCTTGGACTCCAATGTATAGATTCATTGGAAGATACGTTGTTCCTTAGTTATATTCTTTTTAGAAGATACGTTGTTCCTAGTGGATTCAATGAATAGGATCCAAAGCCACATTAATGTGATATTTTGATGCGAACACATATACATTGTTCCTAGTGGATTCCCAAGAACTTGATTCATTGGAAGATACGTCATTCCTAGTGGCCAAAAATTTTGGATTTACTCAAAATAAAGCATTTGTGTTTGCATCGAAATTGAATTTCCAATAATTCAAAGGAACCTACTTTATTTACCAAGATTTCCTTATCATGCATGTAATTGGATTCCTTGGACTCCAATGTATAGATTCATTGGAAGATACGTTGTTCCTTAGTTATATTCTTTTTAGAAGATACGTTGTTCCTAGTGGATTCAATGAATAGGATCCAAAGCCACATTAATGTGATATTTTGATGCGAACACATATACATTGTTCCTAGTGGATTCCCAAGAACTTGATTCATTGGAAGATACGTCATTCCTAGTGGCCAAAAATTTTGGATTTACTCAAAATAAAGCATTTGTGTTTGCATCGAAATTGAATTTCCAATAATTCAAAGGAACCTACTTTATTTACCAAGATTTCCTTATCATGCATGTAATTGGATTCCGAGGCATTCAAATAGCCAACTTCATCATGAAATCCTTATCTTCACAATATAGCGCATGTTTATATGCACAAAACCTTCTTTTAAAAAAAATAATAAAGGAATCCATCTTTCCATGAATTCCATACCTTGGAAATATTAGAGGTCTCATTTGTTTAAATGAAATTGAATCCCTACGGATTATTTCAATCAATTTGTTATTCATTTCAAAAACATTTAAATAAAACTCTATTGAGACCCGAAAGAGAATGTGAATGAACCAGAAAATAAATTTCAAGAGATGAGAATATGAAGAAAGAGATGGAGTGTGGATGAAATAGATTGAACTTCAACTGAATTTTTTTTGGTCAAACTCCTATTGAATGATACATTATTATTTCTACTCTTTTATTTATCATCATTTAAAATTATTAATTTTATTTTTTATTGTTGCCTTTTATTTAGAAATATTTATGACACATCATTTTAGTACTGTTTAAAAAGAATTTCTTAGGTTCTACAATTTACTTACTTTCCCAATCCTTTTACAACTTACTTGCCCAAGAGAAGGTTTGGAAAAGTTGCATTTACTTTCTTTTCTAATTTTCTATCACATTCCGGTCCTGAATCACCCTGGCATAGGGAAATCCCCGAGGTGTGACATGTATACTCCCGTGATATTATACATGTCTCGAGTCAAGTACGACACCACGAAGGAGAAAATTTTCTCTTTGTGAGACTAGCTCGCTTACACCTGTCAATAACACTTGATAGCGGAAGCATTTCAATAATACATAATTAGGTACCATTTCATAAACAATCCTATTTAGTTTCATGTTTATACAAAAGTTATTTACATATTGGAACCAAAGTGGGGATTATAAAAATCACCCCACAAACCTATACAAAATATAATCCAAAAATGTCTATTTAGTGTGACCCACAAAAAAAAAAGAAATGAAATGAATCACACATCCAATCTAGCTCTCAATGTCTCCATATCGCTCTCCGGAGGTCCAGACTACATAGGCCCATTACCAAGCCACTCTTTTAGTCCTGTAGGAACCTCTTTGGTCTCCTCCTCTCTCTCCTAAGTCTCCTTAGGATCGGGAGCTGCACTTTCGTCTGTGACACCAAAGATAGTATTTTCAATACGACTATTTAGAAAGTATAGGCATTAATATTACAACACATGTTATATCAAATTGAAATTTAAAGACAATTGATCAAAGACTCCAAGGTTAAGTAAAACTAGGCAATTTGTGCAAATCGAATAATTTATGCTATAAGAATCAAATGGGGAATCAATATACTAATCTGGCTACTACATTGAGTGAAAGTCCGGGGATCTGAACCCTAGAGGGGGGGGTGAATAGGGTGAGCTTCAATTATGACCAATTTCGACAAATTTTAACTTCTTTAACTTAAACTAGTCACAAGTGATGATTACAAATAAAATGCGGAAGCTTAATAAAAACAATCACCACAAAGCAAGCACCATCACACAAGGATTTATAGTGGTTCGGCCTCAATGCCTACATTCACTACCGGCTTGTGATCCAACACCCCACCGGATTTTCACTATTTATGCTTTTCAATAGGCTAAGCAATAACCTTTACAATATGCTTTTCAAGGCTAAGCAATAACCTCTACAATGATGTTTTTCAAGGCTTAACATCAACCTCTATTACATTATGCTTTTCTTAGGCTAAGCAATAACCTCTTCAACCATAAGGTTGGTTATCTCTCTAAGTAGTGTTTATGATACACTTGATGGAGATACAATTTAGCTCATTACAAATGCCTCTTAATTAGGCGAATATGAAAGTGTAAAACTAATTCATACACACACACTATGAATGCAAAGATGAATGCTCAATGTGTATGTATGATGTCCTCAATCATTTTTAAAATGAAAGCTCATAAATGTATGCCTAAGGCTTTTGAAAGTTTTAGCTCTTAAAAACATTTATGATTGAGGAAAGAATGCAAATCACATGTTAAAAATAACTTGTAAAAGATATACATTTGTATCCTTAACAAGTTGTGAAAATCTAAGAACAAAACATGTGATGCATAGGGATGTCAATCAAATCAACAATGTAGCTCATAAAACATAAAAATAGATTTGATTGAAATAAGGGGACAAATCATATGTGATTATAAAAACAACTTGAAAATGATATACCTATCAAAGCAAAGCAAGTTGTGAAACTTTAAAACAAAGTTACATATGAATTGTAAAGATGTTGAATCCAAAACATAAGATATATTTGAAAAAGATTTTCTTATAATGGAAAACAACAACCATAGATTCAACTAAGTATAGGAATCATGTTACATATAATTTCAAAGATTCTTTCATTAACATGATCTACTTAGATTTACCAATTAAAGTACTACTTAGATTGAATCAATGGTGATGCATCCAAAACAATAAATCAATTCAAAACATAAACATGTGAAGGACACAACAAAACATAGTTTATCATACTACAAAACATTTACGAAAAATAAAGCAAAGCATGACAACATATGATTAAGGAAAGTAAAGCTTACTTGGAGAGATTTAACTTCATTAATCCAAGCTTTAGCTTTCCTAATGATCCCCTTCATCCCTTAGTTCATTCCCCTTTGAATTGCCTCAAAACCTCTCAAGGAAGGTCTAAAAATCCTCAACTTTTGGCAAATGAATGAACTAGTATTTATACCCAAAAAGTGGGTTTCTGCGCCTCCTCGGTCGACCTGCCATACCCCCGGTCGACCTGGCCTTCAACGGTCATAAAACTGACCGTTTGAAAAGAGCTCAACGGCTCTTTACCCAGTCGACCCGCAGTGGGCTCGGCCCGGTCGACCGAGCCCATTGCAGGTCGACCGGGCCTGGGGCCGAAAATTCCCAAGAAAACATATTTTCAAAGAGTTTTAAAGAGGGGATTTTAGGTCCATTAAACCAAGCATGGGATCATGTTTTAAAACACACTAAGAGGGTTTAAAAAACATGAAACACAAAAAGCCTAAAAGATTTGAAAGATTTAAAACATAGGCTTGCTTGATTTTTAAAACTTCTTTTTCAAAAACAAATGCATCCAAGATTAAAAACAAATCATGCATAAATCAAAATCTTAAAAACAATGCATGTGTAAATCAAGATTTCAAGTTTTTATAAATCAATGCATATGTGTGTAAATCAAATGATGCTTGAATGATTAACGCATCTATCAAATTGCAATCTACAAAATTCCTAACATTGAGCTCATCCTCTCTATAGAGAGCAAATCTAGTTGAGATGTCACCAGCGTCCCGGCCAAAAGCTGACTGGCTACTCGGGTTTGGAGTTTCGATACTCCAGAATGACTTACTACAGTAGTCCTAAATAATAAACTAAGTGTAACCCCGTCGAGTATCACATGGCCGAAGCTAAGTAGTGCTGATTCGATCGAATCAAATAATAATTGAATTTGAATAAATTCCATATCATATAATTTCATAGTCTTAAATCAAATCAAATCAAATAGCAAATTGTTCACATTCATATTATTCCAGAAATCAACTCCGAATATAGTAAATCGAATTAGAATTACACCAATATATAATGCATTGATAAACCAACTTGAAGTCAATGATGATATTCAACTCAATATGAAGTGCAAGGAATTTAAGGAATCAAGGTAATTACTAACCAACTCTAATCTGTTTATTCGTAGTCTCTCACCATCCATTACAAGGTAATTTAGATCAGTCAACCTACTATTATCTTGTGTTTGGTGTCACTTAATATAATAAAGATACGTTGAATTTCTAGACCACCCCCTTGGCATAGTGTTAAACTCATGAATAAGGTCTATGACTGTTCTCAGCCTCAAATGAACACTCATAGAATATAATTTTCCATTAGACAAATGAAGGGGTTAAAGGTTCCATTCTAAAGTCATAAGAGTCCTTTAGAAAATCATAATCAACTATATATTGGTTTAAGGTGTGCACCACAATTCTCTTTAGGAAGGATTATGGAAGGTTATTATTATAGATTAGGGGTAATTCACTCCTTTAATTGCGTCAAAAAGACCCTAGGCATCTGCTTCAGGTCTGCTCGAGCGAATGTCATCCAGAGAGGTGGTCGCTCGAGCGGCCCCTTTTGTTCACCCGAGTGATTGCCATACAGAGAGGGGTTCGCTCGAGTGGACCCTTTCTTTGCTCTAGTGGCCACTCCAAAATTCCAATTCCGGAAATTTCACCTACTCTTCTCTCATTACAACCTTTAGTCATTCGACCTGAATAAGGCTAAAGCTTACAATGTCTCTAATCCTTCTAGCAACTTTCATTCATCTCATTGCCTTTTATTGCCATCTCTTAATATCATCATTATAATCATTAACCTTCTAAAACATCAAAGATTACCAATAAATGGGCTGAAATCACACAATCAGAATTTGAATAACAGAATCAATTTAAGAGGACAACATGCATCTCATATTAAAGCTTATACTTGTCTCAACTCAAAGCTTTTCCAACACCTTGCTCTATTAATAGCTCCATTGAACTAAAACCCCCAAATATCAAACCCTAAAACAATCAAAATCACCAAGAGATGATGAAATGCATGCATGGAGTAAAGATGAGTCTCATAGCTCCATTTGTGAACCATTCAAAGAAATTAGTCTTGAGATCTCACCTTGATGATGAATGAAGGTTTCTAAGCGGTTGTTCTTGTCAAGCCAAGGTTATGGAAATGGAGAGGGAGTGATGAAGAACCATAATCTAACTTCTAATCCAACATGCAAGCATCAATTCTTTGGAAATCAGATGAGAAAAGAGAAAGGAAGCAAAGGAATGGAAGAACTCTCCACAATGCTGTTGTAACCATTGTCTATGAATGAGAATGAGACTCATTTAAATGACTATTTTCCTATTTTATAAGAAAGTCCAACTTCAAGTCCATAATTCCAATTAAAGACCAATGGTGGCCCACTAATTTAACAGATGATCAAATGAAGTAAATATCTATATGAAAATCGACGTGCTCGATAAGATACATGCAATGATGGCAAGATGACGTGCATATGATGTAAAATGAAAAAATCTTAATATACATAAAAGTCCTTGACTCTGCCCAATCTAGCCAAATTGGGGTCAAACTACCTATCCAAGACCAAGGTCTAACCCAAAAGCTAAATAGCTTAATTAGTTATTAAGTACATTTAATTAAATAAAACATAATTAATTAGTATTAAACACTATTAAATTGGGGTCGGGGTGTAACATTTTCTTTTAATTTTGTTAAGGACATAGAAAAAATACCCCTTGGTTCGCTGACCACTCGTCATTCTTTGAATCACATTCAACTGGCAATGTACCATATACAATAAGAAACAACTATTGTGAGCTCTTCTTGGATAGTTTAGATTTCTGCCACTCTAGATTCACCTACACCTATAGGGCCTGAGAACAATCAAACATTATCCCCTTGGTAATTCTTTCTTAGCCCACCCAAACTCTTGTCCTGATTTCCTCTTTAGCGACCTTCACCCTTGAACTTTAAACTCCTTGGTTATAGATGAAAGAACAAGGTTTATCCATTTCTCCATGATTCGTCCATCAAACAAGGCTAATGCTTATGAATTTGATGTGAATAGGGCCTTAAGTTCAATTTGATTTGAATGGTTAATTCAAACGGGCATGTGCCATAGTGGAAGGTGATCATTACTCTTGCAACCTTGAAGCTGTGGGTTCAAGTCATATTACCAATTAAAAAAAAAGTTTTTAACTAATTTATAGTTTTGAATAGATTATTGTCGTCGTAATCATCATTGTCATCTACGAAGCAAAACAGAGCAAACCCATAATGAAAGCGCCTTTGTCATCTGTAAAACTAACTAGAGTGCAACTAGAAATAAATGGGCGTGGAGTTGGAGAATTGGAGAAAATCTGCCATCTCATCAAGTAGAAGCAATGTCATTCTACAAAGATATTTTCTACACAGCAACCCGGTAGGGTAGAAGAAGTGCTGGAGCGGCATATTGTTGATAGCATTGAAAAAAGAAGAAAGATTGCAGGGAAAAGCCAGATCTCTCTGTTTCATTTCACTCAAATGATTAGATTATAATCAAGGCTCATTACATATATATATGTACAGTCTCAAGGACAAAACAAATTCAGATGAGCTGGAACCTAAACAGTTACAACTGTTATGTGATAGTTGTTGAGCTGGACTCCCTAACACTTAGAGACATGTCACTAAGTGACTTCAACTCAGTGTTCTGAGTATCTATTGTGGCATTAGCCCCCCTCAAGCTCAGGGGTCGATCATCCACCAAAAGCTTGGAACAAAGAAACTGAAAACGCCAAGGATGGAGGCCTTTAGTGAAGATGTCGGCCACCTGATATTGAGTAGAAACAAAGCGAATATCAAGATCTTTTTGGTGAACTCTTTCACGAACAAAGTGGTAGTCGACCTCAATGTGCTTTGTCCGAGCATGAAAGACAGGGTTCAAAGAAAGAGATATAGCTGAAATGTTATCACACCATATAAGCGGGCGAGTGGAGAGAAAGAACCCAATGTCTTTGAACAATATGTGTAACCAAGACAATTCAACTGCGGTGTGAGCTAAAGACCTGTACTCGGATTCAATAGAAGATTGTGCGACTGTTTTTTGCTTCTTGGCACACTAGGAAACCGAAGTAGGTCCCAAAAAAACACATCTCTGGCAGTTTTGAGACCCAACAACATGGGCTAAAACAATAGTAGACAGCGTAGCATTGATCCAACAAAGTACATTCTAATCTTGCTGGATCCTGGCAAGATTTTGTAGATTAACATCCATAGTGGGATTTCTTGTTGAGTCGAGCAAAAATTCCGGAGGACAAGAATAGGATCCATCAACAAATCCAACCATGCCATGTGCACACAACACAGGCAAGAACTGAGACTTCCAGAGCAAGTAATTCTGGTTATCCAACTTAATGGAGATAAGATTTCCAATGTTAGATAACAGAAAAGCAGGTGTAGATCGAGAATCAAAAGGAGAGAAGGACGTCATTGCAGAGCTAGTGAGAAAATCACAATGCCAGACAATAGATCGTGCAACAATCAGCAATGTGAGTGATGAAATCACAAGTCTAGAAATGAAAAAAAAAACAGACAAGATGATGGATCTTGAAGCAAGTAACATTCAAGAATAGCCAAGAAGAAAGTAGATCTTGTGGAGAATCTCTTGCAACTGAAAGAGGCTAGATCTAAAATTCTACCTCAAGAAGAAAGCCAATTTTGAAGAAAAAATAGAGAGATCAGACTTATCTAAGAATCAGTTTTAAAGAAGGATAAATGTTGTTGTCAAGAACACAGATTTGAAGAAGATGATCTGAAGCAGAGACTTCTTGATCAAGAAGCTTGTAGAGGAAGCTTCGCAAAGATTTCTTGCTAAAGAAGCTTGTAGAGATTTCCTGGTGAAGAAGCTTGTAGAAGAAGCTTTGCAGAGAAATCTTGTAAAGGAAGCTAGACATAGGAGATTAGGATCCTCTGACACTAGTCAACAGCTCTGATACCATGATAGCATTGAAGAAAGAAGAACGATTGCAGAGAAAAGCCAGAGCTCTCTGTTTCATTTCACTCAGATGATTCGATTACAAACAAGGCCCATTATATATATATGTACAGTCTCAAGGACAAAACAGATTCAGATGAGCTGGAACCTAAACAATTACAACTGTTATGTGACAACTATTGAGCTAAACTCCCTAACACTTAGAGACGGGTCACTGAGTGACTTCAATCAGTGTTCTAAGTAGCTGCTGTGTCATTAATTATGACATGACCCTAGAAGAAACTAGAACTTTCTTTTCCATTTCAATTTGTCATAAAACATGAGCAATGATGTGTTGCATTGACAAGATCTCATGGTATAGTAGAAGGTGCTTCCTAACTTTGAGTTTGTGTGTTCAAGTCATCTTAAAAAATAAGGGAAAAATTCATTCTCTAATTACTGTGATTTTGGATAGTTTTTTGGGTCTTCTAAGCTGTTTGGGAAATTTTTTTGTGGTCTTGCCATTTTGGTAGTTGGTTTTGAGTGTTAGAATTCTTACTTGGGATAAATCAATGGCGGAAGTAGGATTTTCATTTGGGTGGTGTCACGTCCCCCAAAATACGAATTGGGGTAAAACGTGAAAAATAAATTAAATTCAAATTTCCTGTGTTTAATACAACACAAGCTTCCAAAAAGTGGACCCACAAAAAAAAATTCAACCTGTGCTGAGTCAAATATATTTCATTAAATGCAGCGGAAGCTTATTCAATTGGTATTCAATGATCATAAATAAGATCCAACATGAAAATCAAATAAACATTAATTGTTAAAGTTGCAGAATGAATAAAACAATTACTAAAGAAAGGTTTTATCATTAAAGAAAGTTCATCTAAAGAATTGCTAAGATGACGTTCACTCTCATGCAAGCTCAGACGGCTCCGAAACCGTCTCCGGCATCCCACTCGGGTTCATCAGTTGGCTCAAACGTTTGAAACGCTTGATCCTCCTCCTTCTCCTGGGTAAAGTAGGGCTCGGTACCTATGCACCAAATATTACAAAGTAAATAGCAAGTACATAATCATAATTCGAGATTTAATACAACAACGAGAAGAATATAGACGAGAGTGATCATATAGAAGTAATGACAGTAATAATGATAAGAAAGGACGTATAGCCTAACCCAAATAAAACAAAAGGAGCAATATGATTCACACGAAGACAAGTGTCCCCGTTTTAGGTGGTCAGCCCTAAATAAATCGGGAGAGCCCGTCCATAACGTCGGTGGTCATAAACCGATCAAATTAAAAATAAATCAGGATAACATGTTCACATTCAAAGCGGATTATAAGTGATCCGGTCACATCGGTGATCAACCGTCCATATATCGATCTGCAGTCGTCCATAAATGACCCACATAAACATAAACATATAAGCATAATAGACCTGAATAATAAAGCTCCGACACAAGAATCCTAAGTCAAAATAAAGTGACGGCCATTCCACATCCCATATCATAATCAAATCGTCATACAAAATTTGCCGAGTCACTTTATAGTCCATAATACACAATAGGGTATGCATCTAAAGGAATACATATCCTAAACCAACATATATATGCATGCGAAGGTTAAGACATAGATATGAATCGATCCTAAGGTCAAACATAGGGTCTCGTACCCAACAACCATAGAAATCTCTAATAAATATAAGATCAATGCATCCCTTTTCCATCAATGGTGCATAGACCCATTTAAGGGTTTTCCAATAGAGATGGGTTGAACTCGAATCCATTAGGATTTCCCCGAGGTCATTCGAGGCATTAAACCCCATGTTGGTAATATACCATTGCCCGGACGGTATTTACTCGGTCCAAAGATTCAATTAATAAAAATATAATTTTAACACATTAAAAACTAAGATGTCATTTAATATTAATTTGCAAATAAAAATAATCTTGGTCTATAATTTTAGAAACTCAAGGACCCCTCCCAAATTAATTCTTTATAAAATAAGTTAAGGGGGTTTAATTTGAATTCATTAAAACTAATGGTCCTTTTTTAAATTCAAGATTTAATGGCCATAACTTTTAAAAGTCAAATGCCCATGTCCCAAGTCACAACAATTGTACAGGACTTATCTCTCTCCTTTTTTCTTTTTATCCCATGGCCAGGTGTTATAAGTCATCTACCCTCACACGTCTCCATCACTCTCTCTCTCCTTATCCCCCTCACATTAGGGGTGTAAGAAAAAACCGCCTAACCGTCAAACCGCACCGAACCGTGGTTATTAACCGTATTTTCACGGTTCGGTTCGGTTACGGGTAATAAAACCAAAAAACCGCACGGTTAGGTTCGGTTCGGTTACGGTTTTCCACAATATTCACGGTTATTAACCGAACCGAACCGTAAAATACGGTTCGGTTAACCGTATGCGGTTAACCGCATCGATAACGAATAAAATAATATACAGGGGGGTAAACGAAAGTTTCCTTACCTAAAACCAAACCCTAGCTTCCCACATCTCCTCTCTGCTCTCTCCCATTTCAGACGCTTCCCTCTCATCTCCTCTCCTCTCGGCCTCTCATCGTCATCGCCTCCCTCTCTTAGCAGCTCCCCTCTCTCGTCCACGCGCAGCTGCCCCGGCCCTCTCTCAGGTACACGCCTCTGCCCCCATCTCTCCTTTCTCCCTCTCTGCTCTCTATCCCTCACTCTCCTTTCCGCTCTCTCTCCATCTCTCTACTCTCTGCTCTCTCCCTCTCTGATCTCCCGCTCTCCCCTCTCTCATCGTCTCCCTCTCTGCTCTCTCTCTGCTCTCCCTCCCTCTCTGATCTCCCTCTCTCATCGTCTCCCTCTCCGCTCACCCTCTGTCTCTCCCTCTCTGATCTCCCTCTCTCCCGTCCACTCTCTCTGCTCTCTTCCTCACCCTCTCTCTGCTCCGCCCACTCTCTCCCTCTTGTTCGCTCCTTCTCCCCCTCGCTCTCTCCCCTTCGTTTCCGCCCTGCGCCCACACGCCTCCCTCTCTGTCTCCCTCTCTACCCTCTCTGCTCTCTCCCTCTCTACTCTCCCTCTCTACCCTCTCTGCTCTATCCCTCTCTCTCTCCATCTCGATCTCTCTGCTCTCTCCCTCTCTCCCCTCTCTCATCGTCTCCCTCCTCTGCTCTCTCTCTCTCTGCTCTCCCTCCCTCTCTGATCTCCCTCTCTCATCGTCTCCCTCTCTGCTCTCCCTCCCTCTCTGCTCTCCATCTCCATCTCTTTGCTCTCTCCCTCTGATCTCCCTCTCTCCCCTCTCTCATCGTCTCCCTCCTCTGCTCTCTCTCTCTGCTCTCCCTCCCTCTCTGATCTCCCTCTCTCCCCTCTCTCATCGTCTCCCTCTCCGCTCACCCTCTGTCTCTCCCTCTCTGATCTCCCTCTCTCCCGTCCACTCTCTCTGCTCTCTTCCTCACCCTCTCTCTGCTCCGCCCACTCTCTCCCTCTCGTTCGCTCCTTCTCCCCCTCGCTCTCTCCCCTTCGTTTCCGCCCTGCGCCCACACGCCTCCCTCTTTGCTCTCCCTCTCTACCCTCTCTGCTCTCTCCCTCTCTGCTCTCCCTCTCTACCCTCTCTGCTCTCCCTCCCTCTCTGCTCTCTCCCTCTCTCTCCATCTCGATCTCTCTGCTCTCTCCCTCTCTGATCTCCCTCTCTCCCCTCTCTCATCGTCTCCCTCCTCTGCTCTCCCTCCCTCTCTGATCTCCCTCTCTCCCCTCTCTCATCGTCTCCCTCCTCTGCTCTCCCTCCCTCTCTGATCTCCCTCTCTCCCCTCTCTCATCGTCTCCCTCTCTGCTCTCCCTCCCTCTCTGCTCTCTCCCTCTCTCTCTCTCCATCTCCATCTCTCTGCTCTCTCCCTCTCTGATCTCCCTCTCTCCCCTCTCTCATCGTCTTCCTCTCTGCTCTCTCTCTCTCTCTGCTCATGTGGAATGGTTAATTCATTGGAGAATTTTCAAACTTGATTGGTTTTGAAATGCTTACAATAGTGTCTGTTTAGTCTTAATACATATCTGTTTTCCACCATTGCATGGCACATATACAAACTTTAAAAAAAAATTTACTCTCTGTTAAAGAAATTTGGAGAAGAAACCAGGCTGTATAAATTACACAATGGTATTCAGAGAATAGTTAGCACTAGCAGGTCAAGGAAAGAGCACACAAAAATGATGCAAGAAACAAATATAAGAAACATCTCCTTTGTTATAGTAGTGCTGCCACTGATCAATTAAAGAGAACTTATTAGTTTTGTTCAATTTCATTGTCAGATTTTCATGTCAAGTATGGCTGAGACTCCACTTCCTCAGTCTGATGCTGCTCCGCCTGATGCTGCTCTGCCTGATGCTCCTCAACCTCGAACTAACTCTGTTAGTCACTGTCAGAGTCAGGTATCCTCTCTCAAAAGAAAAAATAACAAAGAATCAGATATTTGGCAGCATTTTTCTAGACCTGATAATTATGACCCTAAGATTCAGTATACTCTCCATTGTGGCCATTGTGATGTGCCAGTTAAGTGGTTGAGTGCTAATGGAACTAGTGCAATGAGGAATCATTTGAGAATCTGTCCTAAGTTTCCAGAAAATATAAATGCAAATAGCCAGAGACAAAAGAAAATTACTTCAGTAATGAAATCTAGTAGTGGAGCTGAAAATGTGAATCCTATTGCACTTTGGAAATTTAGTTAGGATGTTTGTAGAGATGAACTTGCAAAAATGATCATCTTAGATGAATTGCCTTTCAAATTTGTAGAAAATGAGGGTTTTAGGCGCTTTTGTAGCATGATGCAGCCCCTATTCAAACCTATTTCACGTGTTACAATTGCTAAAGATTGTATGGCTTTGTATGCGGCGGAGAGGAAAAAATTAAAGAGTATGTTTTTGAACAGTAGACAAAGGATATGTCTCACTACTGATGCATGGACATCAAATCAGAATCTTTCTTATATGTGCCTTACGTCTCATTGGATCGATAAAGACTGGAACTTGCACAAAAAAATCTTGAATTTTTGTGTGATTTCTAGCCACAAAGGTGAGGCAATAGGTAGAAGGATTGATGAGTGTTTAGTTGATTGGGGAATTCAGAAACTTTGCACATTAACTGTTGACAATGCTTCATCAAATGACACTGCCATTACATATTTGAAGAGAAAGTTCTTTAAGAGAAATGACAGTTTTATTTTAGGCGGTCGATATTTTCAAATGAGATGTTGTGCACATGTATTGAATTTGATTGTGAAAGATGGATTGGATGAGTTGGATGGTGCCATCAATCGAATTAGGGTTGCTGTGAAATATGCTAGGAGCTCTCCACAAAGGACGCAGATGTTTAAGTCTTGTGTGGAGAAGGAGGGAATAGATTGTAAAAGGATGTTGTGTTTGGATGTTACAACTAGGTGGAATTCTACATTTCTGATGTTGGAAACTGCAGCTAAATTTGAAAAGGCATTTGATCGAATGATTGATGATGATGATAAATTTAAGAAGGAACTTGAGGACGTAGGTGGACCTCCTACCTTCGAGGATTGGGAAGATTGTAGGCTCTTAACAACCTTTTTACAAAAATTCTATGATGCTACAACTAAGTTGTCTGGCACTTCATATGTGACTTCTCATTTGTATTTTTCTATAGTTGTTTCCATTGAAAACAAATTGAATACCTTGATGTCTGGTTTTGATCCTTGTTTAAAAGCTATGGCATTCAAAATGAAATTAAAATTTCAGAAGTATTGGGAACCAATTGAGAAAATGAATATGATGTTGCTGATTGCTATTGTGTTATTGTGTTGGATCCACGTTACAAGTTGACATATGTGCCATGGTGTTATGAAAAGCATTTCAAACTTGAGTCTTCCAAGGTGGTTGAGCTTACTGAAAAGATAATGGATACACTTAATACTTTGTATGTGGAGTACCAACAACTTGAGTCCTGTAATGCTTCATCTTCGGGTCAAAATGATGAATTGGAGGTGGACCAACCCATTTTTAATGAAAATGATGATCTCACGGAGGAATATGAAAAGCATATGGCAGAAGTAGAAAATATTGTGGACAAAAATGAAGTTATACAATACTTGGATTTTCCTCGTGAAAAAATTCAAGCCAATTCTAGTTTCGATATTTTGGCTTGGTGGAAATTAAATTCTTCAAGGTATCCAGTTCTTTCTCAAGTTGCAGGAGATATTCTAGCTATTCCCGTTTCTACTGTTGCTTCGGAATCTGCCTTTAGTACGGGGGGACGTGTGTTGGATCCATATCGTAGTTCTCTATCTCCCAAAACAGTAGAAGGCCTGATTTGTGCACAAGATTGGTTTCAAGGTTCAAATGTAGCAGCTGATTTGGAAGATGTCATAGAGGAATTTCAAGCCTTCGAGGAGTTAGGTAAAACATTCCTTAATTCTCTTGAGATTTCATGTTATTTCAAATTTGTTGTGAATCTACATTAGATCAAATGATTAATAATGATTTTCTTTTTTGTCAGAATTTGATTTTGATGAGGTTTGAATTGAAGCTATGTTGAATCGAAGGCAATTGTAGCAAAACTCAACTGCTCACTTTATCAGCCTCCTTCTTGTTTGAAGATGATTTTTAAGTGGTTTGCACTTCTTGAAGACTTGAATTGTGGAGATGGTTTTATGAAATGTGATTTGTTGAGAATGTTTAAGTGGTTTTATCTATGTTTGTGATTGTATGTGTAGTTTTAATAAATTGTATGAGTCTGTTGGAATGTTGTCTAATTAGGTGTTGGAATGCTGCCTATATTATGTGGTTGTTTGTAATTGAGTGTTTATGATGTTGCACTAAGAATGGAAGTGGAGATTTAATTTTGGATGTTGTCATTCATGTTTATTCCTGTTGTATGAATGTGATGATAATGTGTGGAAGAAAATGCACGTTAAGGAATGGTTGATTTCGGTTTCTGCATTACCCCAGGTGGTCTCAGCATTAAATGTTGATGAAAATTTGTAATAAGGTTATTGCTCTTGTGCAGATCGTTCCATTTCTCAGCATAGAAGTAGTGTTGGAGTGATTGCAGGTGAGAGAAAACATCATATTTATCTTCTATGCTGCTACATCTAACCAATTTGCTATCCATTGTGAAATGTGAATGGTCCCTGTTTCCCCATTACCAAATGTTTTCTTGATTCTGTAGTGAAAAAAGAAATAGAAAGGGAAAAAATGATTTATTGTTGTGTGCAAGATGTAATGTAGTCAATCTGTGGATTTATATCTTAATGTTGGGCTCCATGCGGTTTAGATAAAATCTTATTATCTTACTCAGGTTTTCTACCATGTTTGTTTTAACTAGATGAATGAAATTAAATTATACTGTATTACTGTGTATATTTTTTCCACGGTTATTAACCGTAACCGAACCGTATAATACGGTTAACCGCGGTTCGGTTTTTCACGGTTTTTGTATATACGGTTACGGTTACGGTTTTTAAAGACGGAAAACCGCGGTTACGGTTCGGTTAACGGTTTTCCCAAAAAGACCGGTTAACCGAACCGTTACACCCCTACCTCACATCATCATTCTCTTTCTCCTTCATTCTTCTTCTTCCTGTAACAGAGCCGAAACAAGTTCTGTAATGAACTCGGCACCAAACAGGAACTGGGCCACTCGAATAGGGGTCCCATTGATCAAGAGTACACGATCAGTCCCCATCATTATGGTCGCCCAAGCCCACTCTTCAAGATGTAGGCACCCGATCTAAAATTAATGGTCCACATGGGTCCCACAATCCCAAAAACGAAACTAACCAAACCCTCTTCAATACCTTCAGCCCTCCTCTACAGTTACTGGATGGTGGACCAAACCAGGCCCACCTCACACGGGTCCGTCATCCCTATGGTCGCCCGTGGGTCCCCTATCATATCTACGGTCTTGATCATTCATCAGTGGGGTCCACTTGGGCCCCACAACCAATACACGGTGACAAACCCCTACAATTTGCTTCCGGAGACCAGTGACAGATCCTGGGTTATTTAGTGGATTAACAGTAATGCTTAAAAACTAAAAATAAGAAAATCAATGGATGATCTCCGTTCTTCGATCTCATCACAAAAATAATTAACATCGTAAAAAGGGCATCAAAGGTTTCTATATGCATCAGAATGGAATCAAGAAAAACACATGTATTAAATTCGCAGATTATGATTAGATACTTGCCTTTTACAGGGGTTGGAAAAAATGCACAAATCCTGACCAAAACCCAAATCGAGATTCCCGCGGTGCTCAATCACAATCCTAACACCAATCTGCTATAAGAGATGAGAAAGAAACACCCAGGTGATCAGATCTATGATATTCCTACCCAAGACCTAGCATTGGAAAGAAAAAGGGGATAACCAAAGAATACAGATCTACTCCTAATGATTTGAGGAGATGGTTACCTGAGATAAGAAAATTGAGCTAAGAATGCTGGTATACTAAAGCTGGAATGGCTTGGGAAGTTGAAAGAGGAAGAAGACGAACGGGAAGAGTTGCAGAGAGATAAGTGGGGAGAGATAAATCGTGTGATTAGTTAAAATAGGGATTAGGTTAAAAGGGAATATTCTTTGAGCTTAAGTTATTGGGTCAAAACTACGAGTCAAGTCACCTATCCATTAACCCAACTTACCGATCCAAGAATCCTATCTAACGTGTGACCCACTTAATCCTACCCACTTAAATAACTAAAATACATTAAATTAATATTATACTAATATTTTAATAATAAATATAATTAATGGTGGGGCCGGATCTTACAGTTGGGGCGGTATATGGTCAAGTGAAGAAGTTAAATAATAAAATCGAATCTTTTAAGAGCTTATCTATGGGGTTTTTCGAATCATGCGGGGGAGTCGCACCCGTATATCAACACTTGGGTCCCCTCGGAATAAATACATTTCTTGGAAACTAATCGAGAGTTTGTTTGTCTTTTCATTATCATGTGTCTTGTTTGATCATTACAAGTTTCTTATAACTGGGTGTGACTGCAGATACACATGTATTTCATTTTTCTTGGAAGCGGGAACAATTAGAATATGTTCCATAGACTTTGAGAGGTTTCATATTTTAGCTGGATTTCAGAGAATTTAATGAGGAAACACAATGGTAGCAAGAACCATATTGGGAAACCCCAAGGGGTAGCTTAGTTGGCCTAGGACCACGGTTTGCTCCTGAAGGTTGTGGGTTCAAAACTCCGCTACCACACTAGGGCTACAGGGGATTTACCCGACTTCCCTCTGGGCCCGGAGGGATTAGTCCAGCCCAAAAGGTTGGGAACCCTCCGATAGCAAAAAAAAAAAGAAAAAAAGAACCATATTGGGAAATTGTTAATGCTGGAATCTTCATGTACTGCCTTTTTAGGAAGAAGAGAGAGTATGTGGTCATATTTGGCATCCATAGCTACTGAAGTAACCTTGATGTCTTGCAACGATCCCACCCATTGTTTGACTTCTTTATCAAGCGTCAACCTTCGTTGGTTGCACTTCAATTCTGGTACCCGAAATGATGTAATCTATTTTCGTTTTTTTTTTTTTTTTTCAAACTCTATTTGATGGTAATAATGTAGTAAGCTTTGACTTCCCCCCCCCGTGTCCAAAAGCAAAAAGGTTATGGCAGTGGTGTAAATCTCCTAAACCTTTTGCCCTATTAGCTAAAAGGCTAGATGGCAAAACCGTGAATTGAGGAAACGTTTGGACCCTTTCTGTGTGTTGCTTTTCTTGTACAGAACGAGACACAGATGAAGCTTATGGGAGTAATGGCAAATAGTTGTAAATATTTGCAGCTTTTTGCCCTTTTGTCTCACCATGACCTATTGCTTTGTAGCAAAAACGTGGGAATGTACCTCCGGTGCTTTTTCCTTTCTTCTCCTCTTTCATTGCTACTGTAGAACCTTCCGTGTTCCTTCTTTTTTTTTCTCTGTGCAACTGAGAAATATAAGATGCTTCACAATACGACACGGGGATGGCAGACTACCAGTTCGCGGAGCAAGCAGCGCACGATTTGAAGTGAAGCCAGTCCACCCTCTCTTCCTATTTGGTTTCTTGTTGTAGTTGAATGGAAAGAAAAATCTGTTCTTTTTTTTTTTTTTTTAGGCGAGTTTGGGGTTTAGATGCGAAGGTAAAATGTAGATGTGTAAGTTGATGACAAGTAGGATTTGGCTTGGGTAGAAGTTGGATTTTGATTTTGATTTATTTTATTTTATTTTATTTTTGGATTGGGTAAGTAGAAGAAAGGTGGGGGAATGGAAGGGGATTTGAGGGAACTGTTGGCTAGAACCGGCACTCTAATACCAGTTGATAAGAACCAAAATAATGGTCCAATTCAAGGTTGGACAACCTCCTAAATCATCCAATTCGCAGTTGGAGAGCCTCCTTGTGCAAGCACAAATTTTAGGGATAAATTATGATACATTTCTCTTTATTTTTCTCTTACTAAATAGTCATAGTTGGCTTTACATTGATAGAAAGATAATTAAAAAGATCTCCCTTACATCAAGGAAAGATCACCACATAATTAGTAAAGGAAATCCTACTTACTTAACTGGGAAAGAAATCAAATCTTATCAACACACTAACTCAATGAATGATTAGACTGACAAGTCAAATCTCATCACTTTATTCACTTTTCTAACTTGCAATCTGCTTCACATGCATGACCCACAAGGTTTAACTCGTGTGGGCCAATGACTCAACCATTATTGCACAATTGGGTTGGGCTCCTATCACTCTTGTTCTCTCATGTTGTGGCATTGAAGAAGCTCTTTCATCTTCCTTGTTCTTAATGGGAAATGGCTTAGAAGGCCCAGCTCCATGTTTCTTAAGTTTAAGGGTGAGATCATCCCTATCCCATGCCTCCTCCAAATTCCTCTTCTTATCTGTGGGTCTAAACCCATGAGGAACAAGCCCAATAGCAACACTCTCATCTCTAACATCACCTTCTTTTGAACTCATCGATTGCTTCATAATCTCCTCAATAGTAGCCCTTTTATCTGAAACGGTTCTCTTCCACCATTGCAGGTACCTCATGCTAACTTCAGGTTGAAAGACTCGATAAGGCACGTTGATGTTGATCTCTTCATTTGTCCTTTCGCAATCATTGTCAAAAACATAATTTGGAAGATCTTGATCAAATCCGAACTGCATCGCTACTCGATAAGGACAATACAGTTCTGAGCAATTAAGACCCACCGGCTTAGAAGCCCTTACACATATTACTAACAAATGCAATTCCTCATCTTCCACGCTCATTCTTTTATGAGGCATCCAGTGGAAACCTTTCTTTGATTTTAAGGTCCTCCTTACAAATGAAAGCGTATTGGGCTTAGATTCTTGATGCAGAGGTGGAAATCTCTTCCAAGCCTGTTTCTGAAGTAGTTGAAAGGGTGCCCAAACAACAGAATTAGGAGCATCATTGTCCATGTTTCTCTTCATCAAACCGAAGTCTCTATACAAACTTGCAAGAACAGCAGAGCCTAAAGCAATTCGAGTTCCTTTTGCTAACTGAACAGCAATGGAGAAGACATTTCTACCAATTATATCAACTAGGTGAGTAGGAAAAATGTACCGAGACAACCAAAGAGAAAGGAATGCCACATGCTCGAGCTCTCCACCAATGCCGATGAAGTGATTCAACCAAGCCCCATGACTGTCCTTCTTAGACTTCATCTTATTAAACCCCTTGTGCGCTTTGACTATTGTTTTCTCAATCTCTCCCATTTCTTCACTTAGAGGGGCGTTTACAAACTCCCCAAGAACAGAGAAGCCTCCTAAAATCAACATGCCTTCAAGAGTGATCGTAGACTCTCCCCATTCAAATACAAAGGCGTTGGTGTTTGCACACCAGGACTCCACTAACCCAAGAATCGTTGTTGGGTCTCTTTGGATTTCACAGGTCGAGTCTTTGATGCAGTCAAGGATGCCAGATCTCTGCCATGTGGAGTCACGTCTTGGGAGCATGGGAGAGATCCATAGCTCCCATTTACATTGCAGGCGTCTCCAACCTTTGTATTCGGCCATGGAAGGCGGTTTGGATGGTTTTTGGTTCATGGGTTCTTTTATGAGGTGATGAGAAGGGACTGCAATAGCTTCTTTGGGGGTCTTTGCAGTGGGTTTCAGGAACCTGGCGATTTTTATATATGATTCACCCATTATGGAAGACATCATAAAAGTTGATCTTTCCTCAACAAGGGAGAGATCCGCCATTGCTAAAATGAAAGGGGGGAGAGAGATATAGAGAGAGAGAGATGATCATCTTCTTATTTATAGAGAATCATATTCTAAGTGCATGCACATGCTTTCAAACCAGTTTCTATAAAAGGATTGCCCCCTTTTCAATGAAAGATTTTTCTAGAATATGATGAAGGCCTAGAGTTTCCAAAACGACCACTTGGCTACAAGGCTAGTATAGTCTAGATATTAGGTTGCAAAATACTAGACTACTGATTCTATAAAAGGATACCAGTTTCTATAAAAGGATTGCCCCCTTTTCAATGAAAGATTTTTCTAGAATATGATGAAGGCCGAGAGTTTCCAAAACAACCACTTGGCTACAAGGCTAGTATAGTCTAGATATTAGGTTGCAAAATACTAGACTACTGATTCTCTTTCACTATTAGTGGGTTGTAGGCTATCACTAGGATAAGTATTTAGATCGATCTTTGGTCTTTCACATCTTCTTACTGAAATGAATATACAATGCATGAAATTAAGAAATGTGGCATACGAACCTATTATAATAATAAAATAAAATAAAACTCATTAAATGTCGCTCTTGTCTAATTCCTAATTATGGATAACCGCTAGGCTTCAATTTTGACCATCAATTTTTTAATCTTAATAAATAGGGGGAATGCTCATATGCGAGAAGACCACATATAAAGCTATATGCATTCCAGCTCATGGGGCAAACTTATATGCAAGTTTTTCCAATGAGAGAAGGCATTGAAAGGTCTCCTCGTGGCGAAGGGGGGTCCACAAAATTAGCCCAACCATATTACCATAGCCCTTAATTTAACCAGCTTTAACGTTCAATGGCATAAGAAATGATAATTTGATGTATTTTCAGTTCGAGAGTGCAAGCCAATATTGACTTCTTCATAATTAATAAATTCAATGTAGATGAAGCACCATTTGATTTTTCAATGTGACCCTTTGACCCTTGGACTCCAATGGATAGATTCATTGGAAGATACATTGTTCCTAAGTTGTATTCTTTTTAGAAGATACGTTGTTCCTAGTGGATTCAAATAGTAGGATTAAAAGCCACATTAATGTGATATTTTGATGCAAACATGGATACATTGTTCCTAGTGGATTCCCAAGAATTTAATTCATTTGAAGATACGTTGCTCCTAGTGGCCATGAATTTTCGATTTACTCAAAATAAAGCATTTGTGTTTGCATCAAAATTGAGTTTCCAATAATGCAAAGGAATCAACTTTACCAAGATTTTATTATCATGCATGTAATTGGATGCAAATAACCAGCTTCATTATGAAATCTTTATCTTGAAAATATAGAGCATGTTTATCTGAAAACCAATCATTAACATGAGATCCTATTTAGTGCAATGTTGTTTGCCTTGTTCTGTATGTGTTCAAGCTCATTGTAGATTTTCCCTCAAAATTTGCAAAACATGATCTTTATTGTGTAGGTCAGAATCATCTTGATGCATATTTGATGACCCATGAGAAAATGATCTGAACATGCAATGAGCGGGCGTGGACTTCTTCATCATTGGATTGGGTTTGGGTAAGAGTGGAAGAAGGAAGAAGGAAGAAGATGGGGAGTTTATGCCTGCTTAGGGTCGACGGTGACCCTCACTTGTTATAGCAAGGGTCGTCGTCGACCTTCAACACAGAAAATGAAGGTCAATAGCGACCACAAAAAATGGTAAAAAAAAAAGTTGGATTTTTTTTGTACAGGTTCCCTATATGGTGTTTGGCTAAAGTTCCTTGTTTGGTGCACTGGCGACAGATAGTTGTTATTTTAGTGAAATCCTCTTGGCTCATTCTTGATTAATCAACTATTCACTTTCATCATCCCAATTCGCCATGTGGCCCGCACCATCATAATTTTTTATTTTATATTTAAAGATCTCTCCAACATTATCAAGGGGCATGTTGAATAATACAAAAATAGAAGAACATATGTAGAAAAAAAAAACTCATGTAAAGTAAAATATTCATCAATGTAGGAAGAAAAACTAAATATAGTAATCATCAATGGTTCGATATCGAAAAAAAAGAAGGATATGTAACAAAAAAAAGACATGTATCAAAAGGAACCTCGAAAAAACATTTACAACTATAAAAAGTAGAATAATCATTTATGATTTAAATAGGAAAAAAAATTGATAAAGGATAACCATCATTTCAGCATTCCATCGATAATGTAATTGTTAAAATAAAATAAAAATATAAAAAAGTTTCCATCACATTCACTGCATCACTCATCTATGATGTAGACATGTACTCTATAAAGGAAAGGCTAATATAGAAAGAAAGAAGCTTACCTAAGTTGGAATGGACTTGTACTTGATTTGATCCTTCAAATGAAAATGTGCTATTGACTATTGAGTTGAGACAATGGGGAGGGTTACTCTCAGGCAATGGATGAAGGAAATGGGGAAAGGGAATATGAAAGGAAAATAAAAAAGGAATGTGAAAAGACATCTTGTATGAAATGACAACCTTGCCATCTCTTTTTCTTCTTTGCAACACTTAAACATAGAGAAAGGCATTTAGTAAAATGACAAAGTTACCCACTAAAAAATTTAAATTCCAAGGCATATCTAGAAAAGACAAAAATTCAAGAAAGGGCAATGTAAGTAAAAACCCACAATAATTTCAAAATCCCTTACATATCTAAAAAGAAAAAAAAATAAAGCTGCTAAATATGGTTCTAGCTGGCCCCAAAAAAGGAACCCCACTCAATGCAGAAATCCTAAAAAACATTTCCTAGAGTTCTGTTCTTTTATTTGCCTATGCCATATATAGGGTCATTGTTAGACCCAACAAGTCCCAAACCTCAATATGAGGACAACTGATTTGGGAGCTCAATGGGAAAAGGAGCCTTAAAAAGCTACTTTGGTTCAAAAGAATTAGATGCCCTGAATTTGTTCACTGACCGATCAATCATGCCAATCCATTAGTAGCTCACTGGTGAGGCACCTTTCTCTCCTCAGAAACAACTATGAATCCTTGGTTGTAGTGTTGATGGTTAAAGCCTTAAATAGGATACAAATAGTGTTAGGATTTTGAGTGTTGGCTAATTCATGGGTTGAACAAGACTCTGGATCTATTGAGTTGTATTTCTTATTTTTAGAAAATGACTCTGAAGATAGAAGACTGCAAAAATTAGAAGTTAGAAGACTGGAAGGATTAATAGAAGAAAGTCTTGTAGAATTAGAAGTGAAAAATCAGATAGAATTACAAGTATGTTGAAGGGTAAAAAAAGAAGTTTGATAGATTTAGAAGAAGAAAGTTAGAAGAAATAAAGTATTAAATTTTCGAATCATCCAGAATGGGGTCTGCTCAAGCAAACAACATCATCTGCTCGAGCGGACATGAGTCAGATTAGCCAAATGCCTGACAGAGTATTGTTTGCGCTAAAACAGAACCTCATCTACTCAAGCGGATGGAAGGTGGGCTCAAGCGTACAAGATGGCAGAGCCCCACGAAAATTAAAAACTTGATTCTAATTGAGCCCAAACTACTTGTTTTAGTCCTAATTAAGTTAGGCAACCTTAAGCAAGTCCTAAAGGCTATTTAAAGGACTCAATGGCTAATCTAAAGTGAAACCTCACCTCTCAAAGTTCTGAGTTAGAGATCATTATTGATAGAATACTTCTCTAGAGTTATTTAAAGAGTTATTCTAGAGAGTCAGTTTCTTCTGCATCCTTGTAGAATATCATCTTCTTGCGTAGAAGATTTATAGAGTCAAGCGCAAGACTGAGTCTGTTGCAATCAACGGTGTGAAGTCGTTGAAGCGTGAAGCGACACAAGATAACTTCAGTCTTTAGGTAGGGGATATTTGGGGAGGAAATCTGAGTTTCTTGTAATTATGAGATTCATAGTACTTGATTGTTGATCTAGTTCGGATCTGTGGTTTTTCACCCGATTAGGGTTTTTCACGTTATATCTCATGTCCTTATGATGTGTGCTTGTGATTTTATTTCCGCTGCATAGTTTATTTTATTAGCACACTTTTGGGTTGTTTTATTGAGTAAACCAATCTAGATCTCATACCCAAAACTTTCAGGTTGTGTGTGTGTGTGTGCGGGGGGGGGGGGGGGGGGGGGGGGGGGGGGGGTTATATGAGTATTTACCAGAGAGGGTAAAAGAATAAATACCAATATTGCACTTCTAACACAACAAAACTCTCTCGAAATATAGACCGCAAAAGAAACTCATTCCTCAATTTTAGAACTTGTCCCAAGTCGTAGATCAACTTTTTAGGACAAGGGTGTGTAGGTGAGAGTGTATTCCGAACTTCGGGTCTTAAAAAATCACATGCTTAACTCTGGAGTTCTCATGGGATTCGGAGCCGCACAACTTAAAAACGTGTGATGTTGAGTTAATTAGATGGGGTTTTGAGTTAAGCCCAAGCTCTGGAGTTGTCTGCTTCCGATGTGGAACTAATGTAATTCTATACATTGCGAACCCACATGTACTGGTAGACACCTCAACAGATTGGAGCGGGCGGGGGCGGGGGTGGGGGCGTGTAAGTAAATATAATATATGGGTTTTGGTAACCACCTGGGGTTATCCATAGCTAACAGTGACGTGAGGAAAAGCCTTTCTCCATATTTCCTTGTTATGTTTTTTGCTTGTGTTTATCTTAATTCCGTCAAAGCTTAGAAAAGCCAACATTCTTTGAGGAAGCTGCATGGAAGTAATGCCTGCATAGACAATTGTATTCCTCTCCTTCTTGTCATCCTTTAACAGATTAATGACTGCATATTTGGATCTATGGTACAGGGCAAGGTTGTTAATGCCTCATATTGAACTCCAACATCTAATAGCTGGAAATTAATGTGGAAAATATCAGACCAAAAAATGTGGTGTACATGTTCAGAACTACTCGAATAATGGATTGGTTTGACACTTTAGTTTCCTAACCTTTTCAACATTCCTTTGGAACTGGGAGAAATTTCTAATTTGGTTTGTCTCAGGATATCTTGATGAACAACCCAATATCATATAAAAAGGGGAACTTTTTGCAAGAACGACTTCAAAACATCTCATTCCATCCGTTTTAACTGATAGTTATAAAGTGATTAAAAAGATGCATCCGACTTCCGAGCAAAAGAGAAGTAACATTTGAGGACACAGACTACCCATGAATTCAGGTTGATATGAGTTTGGTATTTCTCTTTTGTGGTCTCACCTGGAAGCAATCCATTCAGCAAGAATAAATCAAATGGAAAGATCCCATGTGATAGAGTTTGACCTATTAAGACTCAAAACTTAAATATTCATTCGTAACTGTTCAGTTCGTTCTGCTTAACAGTCATAAGATGGGCCCATGGACCCATGTCGTACTTGGGTCCATTGACAGCCCTAGGTTCTTTTATTGGTATATTAATTGACACCACCTGAGGATGAATTATTTTAGAGGACAATGTGAAGAGGAGCCTTAAAAAGCTCCTATGGGATCAACAACTTAGATGTCCTAAATATATTCTATAACCAATCATCCATGCCAATCCACTAGAAGCATAATGGCGAGGCATCCTCCTCTTCATGGAAACAATTTGGGATGGTTCTTATTGGTAGTGCTGATCGTTATGAAGGATCTTGGTTAGGGGGTGGGGGTGGGGTTTTTTTGGGGAATTAAATTAGAGCATAAACACACACAATCAATCACACCACAAGCAATCCACGACACGAGATTTACGTAGTTTGGTAATTACCTACGTCCACTGAGCTATGAGGATTTCACTATACGGAAAATTGAGCAATACTTAATTAGATACTCTCTTCCCATATGTCTCAAATCTAGCTCTCACATCTACCCCTTCCATGATTGGAAACCACGGAAGAGAACTCTCACCTCTCTCACTTCAAGTATAGGATTACTGATTATATCAATATATAATCTCTCATTTCTTAGCCCATAAAAAAACCCTGATACAATGACTAAAATACCCCAAACACTGAACCTGGTCATTCGCTTACTCAATGAACCAATTCGGTCAAACCGGAATACAAGACATAAACCTAACAAGTAGTTGCACTTCTAACCCATCAAAATTCTGTAAAAATGATAGACATCCAACCGTAGCTTTAAAACTCGTCCCGGAAGCGCATGTGTTCGGGCCTCCAATGTAGAGAAAAAAAATTTAAAAAGAAAAAGAGAAGGCTGTATTTTCAAAACTCATTTTAACACATCCACTACGTGTTTCTACAAAAAAATCACTTCTACAAACAAAAAAAAATCACACACGCACACACTAAGAGGAGGGGTTGAGTAGGATCGCCTACGTAGATCGCTGAAATAGACGTGTTGAAGGAGTCCAACAGCTGATAACCGAGGACTGGACAGACTCATCTGAGTTAGATGACTAAAGTAAACTTCAGAGTAGAGTTAGAATTTCTGAAACCACAGACAAGCTTTTTTGTCTTTCTTTCAGTTACATCAATTTCTGGTCTGTGTAATTATCAATAGACTCATCAAACTTGACCCATCCTTTTTAAACAATGGTTTAAAATCTAAACCACCAAATTTAAACAATCCCTTTCACCTTTCATATCTAAATGCATGTAGATTGATCAATCAGTAGATGTTGATTCTAATACTATATTCCACAAGCTAGAAAATGATTTATGCCAAAGAAAGTTAACAAGCAAGAGACACCTTACATACAGAGAACATGGAAGGTAAATATATAATCATACAAAATCTGAACTCTTTGAATACATCAATGGAATTCATTGCTAAACAAAAACATGTTCTTTCATCTTCTTCAGAAGATAAATACTAGATCGTGTACACACCTATTTTTGTCTAAATAGTCTTAACAAAATTTACAATAAAAGAACAAAAGCTTTCAAGGGTGACAGATTGCTTCAACAGTCTTCAACATATATCAGATCATCAAAATAGAAATCAATCCTCCCTGTATCAGTTTCTTCAATCTCCTCAATATCAGAAACAATACAGATACTTTCTACATGGACAGATTCCTCCTCATCAACTGAGATATGAGAGATTTCTTCATTTTCCACTCTCTTGTTCTCAACTCTTTCTCTCTTATGTTGTGTCATTAAAGAAACCTTTTCACCTTCCTTGTTCTTAACAGACACTGGCCCAGAAGGCCTAATTCCATGTTTCTTGAGTTTAAGCCTCTCTGAAAGGGTGAGATCATCATCATCCCATGCCTCCTGCCTATTCCTCTTCTTATCCATAGGACTAAACCCAGGTGGAACAGATCCAACAACATCACTCTCATCCCTCTCGTCACCTTCCTCCGTGCTCAATAGCTGCTTCATAATCCACTCAATAGCAGCTCTTTTATCCAAAACAGTTCTCTTCCACCATTCCAAGTACCTAGAGCTCACTTCAGACTCAAAGACTCCATCAGCCACATTGATTCTGATATCTTCATCCATTCTTTCACAGTTTTTAAGAGAAACAAGACCCGGAAGGTCTTGATCGAATCCGAACTGCATCGCCACTCGATGAGGACTATACAATTCTGAGCAATGAAGACCCACTAGCTCAGAAGCCCTCACAAATCGAGCTAATGAATGAAATTCCCCATCTTCCACACCATCACCATATAGGCTCATTTCCTTGTAAGGCCTCCATTGAAAATTGTTCTTAGATTTCAAGACCTTTCTCACAAATGAAAGCTTATCAGGCTGAGATTTGGGACGCAAAGAAGGGAATCTCTCCCAAGCCCATGTCTGAAGCAATTGAAAGGGCGCCCAGACAACAGAAGCTGGAGCTCCATTGTCCATGTTTCTCTTCATCAGACCCAAGTCTCTATACAAGCTTGCAAGAACAGCAGGGCCTAATGCAATTCTAGTTCCTTCTGCTAACCGAGCAGCAATGTAGAAGACATATTGGCCAATTGTATCAAATGGTTGTGCAGGAAAAACATACCTAGACACCCAGAGAGAGAGGAATGCCACATGCTCGACCTCTCCATCGACACCCATGTAGTAATTCATCCAAGCCGCATGACTGGCCTTCTTAGACTTTTGCCTGGAAAACCCCCTTTTTTCTTTCACCAGTCTCTTCTCAATCTCTCTCATTTCTTCTTTCAGAGGGGCGTTCACAGATTCTCCAAGCACAGAGAAACCTCCTAAAATCAACACGTCTTGAAGAGTGATTGTAGCTTCCCCCCATTGGAATACAAAAGTGTTGGTTTCTTCACACCAGGACTCGAGTAATCCAAGAATCGTTGCTGGGTCTCTTCGGATTTCGCAGGTGGAGGCATTGATGGAGTCAAAGATGCCGGATTTCTTCCAAATGGAGGCATATCTTGGGAGCATGAGATTGACCCATTGCTTCCATTTGCTCTGTGGGCGTCTCCAGCCTTTGAATGCGATTTTGTGAGTCGATTTGGAGAGTTTTGGGGAGATGGGTTCTGTTAGGAGGTGTCGAAATGGGACTGCAACAGCTTCTTCGTGGGTTTCTGCAGTGGGTTTGAGGAATGTAGCGATTCTTTCGTATGGTTTGCCGCTTGTGGAAGATACCATCGAAGCTTTTCTTTCTTCAATGAGAGAGATGTCTGCCATTGCTGTAGCAGAGGAAGGAAGTTGCAGAGCAACACTTTTTAAGTGCATGCAAATGCATCCAAAGCCTACTGTTATGCGCGGTAATCGAAGTGCTGTAATGAAGCCTAGTGAGTTGCCTCACCAGATTTTCATGAGACTCCACATGCGGGAAGCGTGCAACTGGCCTGTGGTGGCCATTGATGATCCTGGCCGTTCAAAATTACCGTCTATTCCCTTTGATGGTGTTTTGTTAATTTTTAACACTACAGGAGTTGGGGCTACTGAGATTGAGTAGATTACTGATAGCATTAGTTGCATAATCTCATGCATTAATTATGATAACAATATATACTTAATCTTTACCTACATCTTTATCAAGGGCGTACCTTCATTTTGAGCATCTTTGATTTTCATTAGAGCATATCCCAATGGTTGCTTTCTCTTTCAAGTAGTTGATTTTATGGCCCGTCTCTTTACTATAATTTCTAACAAAAATTTATGATGTGATGCCTTCTTCTTCTTTTTTATTAAGAAGTAACAATGATATATATTTAAAGGAAAAATTAAAAGATGTAATGCCTTATTCCCAAACATTTGCAAATGTTATATTTCTTCACAAGAATCTCAAAATTCTATCCACCCAAAAAGTTTTACATGACCGATGGAATTCATGTAATTCCAACCCCTTTGCTTTTTTGTAAAAATTCTAAATTTCACTATGCTGGAAAATCCATAAATGATCCGGACAAAATCCCTTCAATTCCAGTAAATAAAAAGGCCCTTGAGGCACTTCAATGGGCACACCTAAAAAATAAAAATAGCCATGGAATGTTGATCCATTGAGGCTAATCTTCTAAGTTAAATCCCTTAAAAAGAATTTAAACCTTACAAAAGAAATTAATGCCCAAGTCTATTTGACACTTTTAACCCAACATGATATGCTCGAGAATGACAAAGAAAAGTCATAATATATTGAGTTTAAGGTCAAGATTCAATCAAGGTTGATTTCAATTTGAAATCATCTGGCCTCATATTATATATATATATATATATATATTAGGTTTTTTTTTCATAATTTGACCAAATAGACTTATTGTGAATTAGAATCTCAGAATTAGAGCTTCTGGTTTAGACCCTGATTTTTAATTAGCTCTTATTAATTGGACTATACTTTCGGGACCATATGCCTAACTGAAAGAACAAAAAGGACAAAACCCCTCCTGTAGCCTGATAGGCCAATTGTCCTTATTAACTCAAAGTCAAATCACCTCATATGTCCTGAAACGCAAAAGAGGATCCTGATTTAAGCAGGGGCTCACAGATGAAGGTCATCTCACATTCAGACTTATGAAAGAAGAGGAATCTCTCTCCATTTGGAGTGTTTGTGGAGTGTGATCTGACGCCAAATTGGTCTTCAGGGATTTGGGTCCGTGCAGAGGTACACATCAATTGCATAGAAAATGACATATTCCCTTTTACGACAGCGACTTCAGGTCTCATCCAAAACGACAGCCAAAGTAACACTGTAGTACACAGGAGTCTGGCCCACCAGTCCCACCATCAAAAATAGAATTCGATGGCAGATATATGCATATGCCCCAGGAGACTGGAGAGTTTCTGGCCGTTCGATCGAAATAAGATGATATAAAATCAATCTGTATTTTAGTCTCACTCTCCATGTTTATTTCATTAAACCTAAGATGGCTAACCCATGATGAGGGAAATGGACAAAAACCCAAGCACAATCACTTTTACATCAGCCTAATACATTTATAAGACTTGGTAGTACGACCCACTTGGCCCTACCCTCTAATAGCTCCCTTGTGGGGCCCACATAAATGGCAATTAGGACAATTCATGATGAATCTCATCTGCTCCAATCCTCCAATGACATAATCTCGAGTTTCACTTCAATAGAAATGGGTCCATGACTAATAATGAGACCGAGACATCATTATTAGTATAATATTCACCTGAAGATGTAGGATTATCCAAGTAAATATTCTCATACGAGTAGACCGCATTGCATGCATAAGCGGTCCATCTCATGAGGTCCACTTGGATGAATTCCTAACATTAAAGGTAGGATGGAGGATGGGATATGTTTACATAGAGGGATTATAAACAAATATATCTCCCACAAATTATCCTAGCCCTTTAGTAGCTGCCTTAAAGCTTAATGGTCTATTAACCATAAATTGTTTTTAGATTTAAACCACCGGTGAGTAAAGCCTTGATGAGCATAAAAATGAGTATGACAGGCCCAAGTGCCCGTAGGAGAAATCTCCAGCAACCTGCACCACAAGCCAATACAAAAATGCTCATTGGTCTATTAAGAAAAAAAAAATGCACACACTAATGACACTGTGGGATCCTATTAAAGCTTAATGGTCTATTAAGCAAAAAGAAAAAAATACAAAAATGCTGTGGTGTGTGTCCCACATCTCATGGCTATAGTAAATGAATCAAACCTGTCCTTACAATATTGAAGGGCACGTACTAATGACAATGTGGGATCCTCTATTAGTGTGCTGTTTTCTCATTTTTAATAAAAGATGCTTAAATAAGTCATTGACCCTTAATTAATGTGACAGTAATGAAAGCCCTTTTACAGGTGGCAACCATATTTATCAATTTTTAGGCTGCTTTGATTATAGATGGTAAGATTTTGGTTTTTTTTACTTCATTCCTACTGGCAAGAAGTGCTTTCCCTCACTTCTAGCGTGTGGATGGATAATCAAAGTGTGCCTTGAGAGTTTCTCATTTCTCAAGCTTCAAACTTGTCAACAATTTGTAGACAGATTCCCCTATCTAAGCTATATTACTAATTATATTTAAATTATTTTGCATAATGTGTCAATAGTATTGTTTAATATGATCACATGTGGCCCTATAAACAGATGCAAACAGATTTTTGTGAATCCGCAATAAAAAAAAACCTTTTCAATGAGTGGTATAAGAAAGGTGGAGTATTCCATGAAAAATAGAATTTCCATGAGGCACTTGACATCACAGTGGCATCACTTGGCTTTCAATTGAAAGTATCACTCCTTATCAATACTCCAGCTTCAGAAAAAGAAAAAAAATCCTAAGCCACTATTCAAACGTGCCCACAATATAATGACTCACCAATCCCTTTCTTGTGAGAGGGAGGTGCCTATGCAAAAGAAGGTGGCAAATAAAGAAAGGAAAAGGGATCTTTGGAGTTTTCCTCTTTGGAACGTGCAACAGGAATGTGGGACCTAGAACTCCTAGGCCTCCTTCATTGACCTACTTTCCACTTATTAGTTGGGGCCTCAAACCTTGGATCAGCCTTTTGAAATGGAGCACTTACAAATCCAACCATCACTCATGGGTAATATAATATAAAACTATATTATCATCGTGGTTATCATCATCAAAGTCTTGTCCCGATTTTCAACTATATTGGGTTTGGCTACACGAATTTTGTTTCTCCTTTTCAATCTATCTTGAGCCAAATTCTCAGAATAAGTCACACTTCCTCATATTCATTTTTACCGCCTCTATCTCCATACTCTTTGGCCTACTCATTCCCCTTGGTTGGTCATCCACCTTTATGGCCAAACTTTTATTTACCGACGCGGTTATCGGCCTACATTGAACATGCTCAAACCATCACATACGGATTTCTCTAATTTAATCTCATATTGTTGCTATCTCTAAATGCTCTCGAAAGCACTCATTTTTTATTTTATCCTACCTAGTTTTACCACATATCCGCCTCAACATCTCATCTCTGTTACATTCATTTTGTACATATGTTGCTTCTTGATTGGCCAATATTCTGCTCCATAAGTCATAGCTGGTCTAATTGCTGTCTTATAAAATTTTTCCTTTAATCTTTTTGGCATTCATTGGTCACAAAGAACTCCATAAGCAAGTCTCAACTTTAATCATTCCGCTTTTATCATATGTTTGATATGTGACGAATGCAGATTGAATAAAATAGTATCTCTCTGTTTCTACGAAATAGAGGATCCGTAGAAATAGGGGATCCGAACTTGCATAACAAGCAGCCCCATCTTTTGGTTGGTTTATAGCTTCAAGTAGAGACTCTGAATGTATAGGCTTGAATCTACCCTAGTTCATCACATGGTATGGTTAACCTTATCATCAAGCATAATACATATGGTTTACCAAAGAAAAAAGAATCCATAATACATATGAAATTTGTTTGGATATGTGAGGCTCTCATTCTCCTACTGGTGCTCTATAACATGACTCACTTAGTAAAAAAATCTAAACAGCTAAAATGCCCACTGCCTTCTCAAACAGGTGTCTTTTTTTCTTCTTTGCTGTAACTTTATTGGATTTGTCTATAATGTACCAATATTTACTTTGAATTGTTTTTTTAAAAAGTACAATCCAACCAAATTTAACTTAAACATGAGTTTTTTTTTTTTTTCTTCTTCTGTTAAAGGGTTTTCATCCCTCCGGCACAAAGGAAAACCGAGTAAACTCCTCTTTAGCCCCAGTATGATGGTGCAATTTCGAATCTACAATATCTAAATACATACCGTGGTCCTAGACCAGCAGAGCTACCCCTTTGCAGTCACTTACATGAGTTAGTGGTATGGAAAATGGCCCACTAGATGAGGCCAATGGCCTGATTGAGGTCCTGGACTTGGAGTCTGCTTCATAAACACATGTGGCTCTTTATAGGTAGTCAGAGATCACAATCTAGACACACGTGGAAACTCTAGCACGTCTCCACGAAGGCAGCATGGTGTCGCCACCTGGGCAATTGGCAGCACGTGGGTTACCAAATTAAAATAAAAGAAGCGAGTCAACTTAGATTAGTCAAAATCATACACGACAAGTAAACTCAGGGTTTTGGAAGACTTTGGAAGCGTAATCGTTGGAAATTTCTCATTCATCATCCGGGTTTCGAATATCTCCACTGTTGGCCTATCTTTTTTTATTACAATTGAATGCATGGAAATGCATAGTGAAGTAGGCTCCCCCAACAATTATTAAAAAGGCGAGGAGGAGTGACCAAGGATATAAAGTAGCCAATTCATTATAAAGGAAAGAATATCTAGGGCACGTTGGATAATAAAATATATGGGAAAAATATTTTTTTCTTTCCACTATTATATGTTATATCCAAGTTTAGTAGCCGCAAATTATTACTGTTTTTTTGTGCCTAAAATTTGAGATTGATATTATTTTGGGATCCGATCTTTCCTATCGGATATGTAAATCCTGCTTGCAAAAGGGGTGGGTATAAAAGCGAAAATTTCACCTCCACTTCCCACTGTCTCGACCTCTCTTGTAAACTCACATATTGTTATGATAGACTGGATGTTTGAAGAGATAAATGAATCAACGTAAAAAAAATGAAAAGATAAAATGAAAATTTTCAAGATTTATTAAAATTCAATATCAGATTCCGGTTTAAAATGATTTTAAGCTATGTAAGTGATAAACAACACATTTTATAGCACTTAAAAATTCACAAGTTGCAAAAAATCTAGAATGAAAAAGACTAATGTGTATAGACATCCTGAAAAAACATAATGCCGTTATTATTAAAACATAGATTGATGAAATCCTCGTTGTCTCCACACTTACAACTAAATGTGAAATGCAAGGAATCATTAGCTATGCAAATGTTTGGCAAGAATTTTACTTCTCTCTTGAAAGAAAGGAATCCTAAATCATGCAGATTCCTCTCCCGTTACCAAACGTGTCTAAGGGTGTGTTTTGATACCCACCTTTGATATTTCATTTTTAATCCGCTTATGTAAACGCAACAGCTTAAAACTCCTAAAAACTCAATTACATAAGGAATTAAATTTCAATTTTATGATAATCAGACATCAACGACAACATTTGAATAATTTAGAAATTTCCCAATCTAAATCGTCAATGTCCAGCAAACAAACAAATCGGAATTCATGTGATGTCTTACCACCAAGAAACATCCCAAGGGTCCCAATGTTGATTAGTCATGGCTCAGGACCTCAAAAAAGCATATATAACCATTAAAAACACAAAGACCCACCATCCTTTGTCAGTTGCCACTACCACCAAAGATCCAACTGATAAATGACAGTATTAGGCCCACAATTTAGTAGTCAAGGAAGAATAATTAAGAGGTGGTCCCCACAGGCCCTCGCTCTCACAAACCCCCTATTTATTTACAAAGGGCCAGGACAGGAGGCGTGCGTGACTCGGGAGAGGGAAAGGATGCTTTAACGCGAGGAAAACCGAAAACCGATCCGACTCACCAAAGAACGGCATCTGCCTGTCCTCGCGCCTTTTTTATTGTTTGGAACCGAACCAGCAGATGCCACAAGTACACAATACCTTTCCTTTTACTTCGCTTCTCGTCTTCTCTTCTTCTTCCGCTTTCAAAATCTCCACCGCACGCCAACCAACCGCAGCACAAAAAGCAAAAAAAATCTCTCTCTCTCTCTCTCTCTCTCTCTCCTCTGCTTCCATTACAAGCTAGCTACACATGGCTTCGTCCTCGGTGCAAGTTAGCAGCAGCAGCTACGATTTGTCTTTTAAGATCCTCTTGATCGGAGATTCAGGTGTCGGCAAGAGCAGCCTCCTCTTCAGCTTCATCTCCAATGCCGTCGACGATCCCTCCCCCACCATAGGTATTTTGTTGCTGGATCTGTTTCTTTTTTTCGATCTGAGCTGAGGTTTTTGAGCTAGATATGGTTTGATTACATGAAATCTGAGTTATTTTGATGTTGATCTGAACTGTGACGTTTTGTTTTTTGTTGTTTCTGGCAAGTTTGGATGGAGAGAATCGAGATCTGTTTGGAGGATGGTGTTGATTAGTTGGTAGGATTGTAGATCGGTGTTTCTAGAGTTTGATTTGAGGGGCTTTGGGTGTGTTTTTGATGAAGGTGTGAGATTTTGGTAGATGAGGATGAATAGTAGTGCGTGGTGGGAAAATAAGTGCCTCAATGAGTAGATGATGGTGCATGATGGAAAGGGATTGTGATGGGAATTGATGCTGGAAACTGTAGAGGGAAGGAAATGGTGCGAGGCGAGTAAGGTTGTTTTGGTGTGTGAATTGTACATTTTTGTAGAGAGAGAGAGAGATAGAGATTTATTATGTTGGTAGATCTGAAATGCATGGCTTAGGATAGGCTTGGATCTTTGTAAGATTAATGTAGGCGAAATTTGATTTGAGTGGAAATGAGGATCATGTAAGTCACAGATGTTTTGTTCTTATACATAACCAATTTATAGGTATAATCCGAATGGTAGATAGTTAGATTTACAGGTAAATTAAGTGCAGAGCAGCTGAGTTCCCTGGATCCAAATGTAGGCTTACTGTTTTATTGCTTATGTAGAAATTAGCATTGATAGAATAGGATTCATAACCCAGGATAAGACCTTTCTCAATAGAGAAAATCTTCATGGGTTGTTGAATTACATGTTAAACATTAGAAATGAAGAGTCTATTTGAGGTAACAGATGAAGGCATGAAGTGGCATACTCTTTTTAAAGAAATGAAGAGCCTGAAAGTTAAATAAATAGATAGCTATTATCGTATATAAAAATAAATAAGCGTTCAGAGTAAAAAAAATGGAAACATCCAATTGAAGCTATACAAGAGTAACTGTTGCAGATGAGGGCTTGCCAAAATATCTGCTGCAAAAGCCTGCACTGATCAACTGCCATTCTCTGGACAGTACTGGATGGAAATGTTTTAGTAGGGGTGTTGAAACTATTAGTGTGACCATCGATAACAGCTAGTTGTATGAAATAAGAGTCTTGGTTGTCACTCATCCTTATTTTGACAAGTTTGTTTTATGTGATCAAAGTATCAAACTCAAATGAAGTAACTTGGGTTGTTGCTGAATCCTAGTGATGCCAAGGTGCGCCACTTGGAGAATTAGTGATTTACTTATTAGATGTTCTCCAGGGGGGGATATTCGGGAAGCTCTAAACAGAGCAGGGTTAAATCAAGTAGCCTTACCCTGGTCTTCTCGACAAGAAACCTGTCAAACAAAGTATCAAAAATGAAAATAGAGTCCGGTGTGGCATATCCTACTCTATTGATCTCAGGAATGAACAAAAAATATTGAAACAACTGTGTCTGGATCTAGTACATCTAAACTAACCATCCGCATTTCATCAATCAAATCATTACTGAACCAGGCTAATCTTATAAGCTCTTATGGCTCAGTTGAGTATGGTGTGAGTCAAGTCAATTTTAGTAAGATCTTGTTCAGATTGGATGCATGATGGTATCTAGGCACTCATATCAGATGTCACCTCATAGGTCATGACTGAACAGTCTGAACCCACCTAATTTCATGAACTCTTTTGACTTAATTGGCTATGGCTGTGGAGTGAGTCAAGTTGATATCAGTATCACTTTTCCAAATCAACCTGACGATGAAGGCTACACCGCAATACACAACTGCAAATGAACATAGAACTTGGGATTCTTTTCCCAACCTTACAACTTAAGGTTGAGAGATTTCAAAGCAGAGTTATCCCTCCCTCTCTAGAACTTATTCTCTATTTCTATGGTAGAGATGATGAGAGTCATTAACAGCTGGAACATATCCTATCTTTGTGTTGAAAAATTGGTTGTGGTGACTTTGAAGTGTCATGGACAATGATTTGGGCAGTTTGGCCTCTTTTTAATAAATAACTGTTAGAGTTTTACATATATGAGAAAATCTAAGACAATATATAACCTTATTGCATTTTGTGGATTGAGTTTAAAATTTATTACTATGTCGTCTGTGCATATTAAATTTGATGTGGTTGAATTTCCCTTCTCTGGTCATGTATTGAGTTTTTGTTGTTGTCAACTATGTCTAGGGGTGGATTTTAAGATCAAGCTGCTCACAGTTGCTGGAAAGAGATTGAAGCTTACAATTTGGGACACGGGTAAATTTTTCTGATTTTACTTGAAGAAACAGAAGTGTGATTTTTTAGAAAAGATTTCTACTATTTCATTCATTAATATTTTGTTGTTGCCTGAGTCTGTCCCGAGTCAGCTTCATTATCACTTCTGTGATAGCAGCTATCACATCTTTTTGGCTCATCGTTGATCCAATCCAATAACTTTTTGTGCCTGCCTCATTCTTTTTCTTTGTTTTTCTTTTTTTTTTAAACCTGAAAATGTGTCCTGTAATATCTCCTGGTGATTCAGGCTAGATCCATGATCGGCCGACCCATTGGGCCCGAGCCTACTAAGCCCATAAAGAGAATCTTTAGATCGTGCAAGACTTTTCCTATTTTTAATATTGGCTGAATTTAGGGATAATTATGGGATTAATTAGAAAGTTTATCTTAATTGATTTAGAGTTTATTTTAATTAGAATAGTTTTCAAGAATAGGTTAGAGTATGAGTCTATATAAAGGATTGCAATCCCTCTTTAGGGACAAGTTATGCATTGATTAATAAAATTTCTCGGTAGAGTTTTCTCTGATTGTTTGTATGTGGTGTGAGACAAAGACAATTCGATCCTATGGATCCCTATCCGTAAGCCATTGGCTGTTCTTCATTTTTCGCGTTGCTTCAATTGGTATCAGAGCGAATATCCATTGGTCGGATCGCCGATCTGAGGTAACTTGGTATCCTATCTTTCAAGCAAAACTCGAACCATCATAAGAAGCAAAGTTGTAATAGGAATAGATTGTGTCCAACTTCCAAGAAGATAAAGAACTTCAAAAAGTTGTACGCTTGATTTTCGAGGGGGAGAATTGATGCAGGCCAGATCTATGATCGGCCAACCTATTGGGCCCAAGCCTACTAAGCCCATAAAGAGAATCTTCATATCGTGCAAGACTTTTCCTATTTTTAGTATTAGCTGAATTTTATGGATAATTATGAGATTAATTAGAAAGTTTATCTTATTTGATTTAGAGTTTATTTTAATTAGAATTGTTTTCAAGAATAGGTTAGAGTATGAGTCTTTATAAAGGATTGTAATCCCTCTTTAGGGACAAGTTATGCATTGACTACTAAAATTTCTTAGTAGAGTTTTCTCTGATTGTGTGTCTGTGGTGTGAGACCAAGACAATTCGATCATATGGATCCCTATCCCTAAGCCATTGGCTATTCTCCCTTTCCTTCACTTGGAAAGAATATTTCACATGTCATGTGGAAGGGGATTTTCTTCTAAGACCCAGGATAGCCACAAAATAAAAAAAAAATTCTCCTCTCTTAATCAGAAAGAAACACTTGACACTTTCTACTTTTATCAACATTCTTCTAGACAAATATTGAATGTCTTGCATATACTTTGTAAGCATAGAAAATATTCAAAATGTAGATCGAGCATCTCTTGGCGTCTGAAGGAGCCATGTTGAGAACACAATATAGGGTCCTTTCATAGGTGGAGCTAGGACATAAATTCCCTTTATTTCTTCAGGACCTTGTGGCTATTATCTTCCTTTAATAACCACATGTTTCAAAAGTCTAAACTTTGAAACATGTACGCACTGTGAAGGGACGAAATGGGAGCTAACATTGGTCATCATCTCAATTTGAACTTGTTCCACCGGGGTGGCGTCAAGCCTTCGCAAACCTTTAATCATGTCCGTCTTATCCAGATACATTTTTATCTGCCTCCAGCGCCTAGGGACTCTATTATGTAGTGGCAGAAGAGAGGTCTTTTAGGGACACTTAATTCAAGCAATCACAACTCACAAGGAGAAAAGTAGTAGAAAGCTTACCCCAAAGGAAATCCACCACTTGAAACAATCTTCAATCCTTGGGAGGAATCAGTCTCAAACCAACAGTAGAGATAATTTGCAAACATGGAAATCTTATTGAGAAAATATGATGGAAATCAGCCTAGGATTGGACGACCAAGATATTATGCTTATGTGATGCTTCTTCACATAAAACTCAGCCTAATCTAGCTTAAATCTTAGCCATCCATCATATCTAGACAGTATAAAAAGAATACCAAAGTAATATCTTTAAATTAACTTTCTAACAACGAATAAAAATGATGGAGGTTTCCCTTCTTGGACTTGGATGTCCACTTTAGGTGGATGGAATCCTTTGAAATAGCATCTCTTGTATTTTGAGCAAGTTTCCTAGAAAGTGCTTGATTGAAGATCCCTTCATGATCAAGTAACATGTCTTTGGAAAGTTGACAGATTTCATCTTTGCTTTCTAAAGAAGGCATCGTATGTTCCTTGGAAAGGGGATTGTGGTCCCCACCTTTTGGGCTGGTAGGACTAGCTGCATTGGCATGAGAGCGGACCAGGCATGGGCAGTGGCGGACCTAAGTGTCCACACGCGGGTGTGGTCGCACCCGTGAGATTCGAGAAACTTTTTAGATAATACCTTAAAAGTTCTTATATTATTGTTTAACGTTTTCACTTGAGCATTGTCCGCGCACTGCCCATATGAAAATCCTGGGTCTGCCATTGGGCATGGGCATCCCATTTGGTTGGATCTTGGGTTCATTCATCCATGCCATGGACTCCTAGTTAAACAACATACAGCTCAACATTGTTGGACTCTTCATCGTGTTTGGGTTTTGATTAGACAGTCCAAAATGATCATCAAAGTGCTATTTTGATCCATTAATTATTTTAGAATACCTTTCAGAAAAAATTATTTTAGAATATTTCACAATTGATTTGGATCCATCTCAGCCTTCCAATCAAAGATTTGACCCCTTTATTTTTCCATTTCTTTGATTGGCTTGATCTTCCGCCCCTTTATCCGATCAACAAAATCTATGGCCTGATCAATTACATAACCACATGGATCTTGAAATAAGCTCTTGCATCACAATTTCAATGATCTTTTCTTGTTTCTTCTTCTCTTTGGATCCGTATCATTCACTTGCCCTTTTTCTCTTGTTTATCGTGCCTTGTATCCTAGTTGTAACGGGGTGCAGACTACATGTTGCTTACTGCTTGTACTCAAACAAAAATAAATAGATTGATCTAATTGCTTTGAATCTTTTATATTGTTTTTTTAAATTTTTGTGAAATGTGAACACACTTATAAAGTACAAAACAGAGTGAAGATATTAATTTATTTCTCACTGTTGATAATTACATAAAAAATAGGATGGCAGATAAACAAGGAAATAATTCACTTTTGCTTTCTAACTTGGTCCCCATCAAAACCTCAATCATTCAACTGAGCTGTTCAAATCAAATGCCATCTACACTGCATAACTCACTTTGGAGTAGGCAACTTGGTGTCAAGTCACATAGAGTGGTATATGACTTGGTAAGTTCCAAAAGTCCAAAACTGATTCTTTTGCAGCATATGACCCAATTTCAGCTAAAACTTGGTTCCTTATTGTAATTGGAATAATCTCTAATAGCACGTACAGTCAGTAGCACTTAAGTAGGTGCCATAGAATATAGATTTAGATATAGATTCTATTTGATCAGTTCTCTCTCTATTTCATTAATAATATGGCCCATTTAATTTTTTGAGTATCTTACAATTTAGGACTTGAAGTTTGTATGAGAGTTATTTCTTATGGCTGAACATATCCGCCAATAATACTAATTGAATTACAGATTTAGTCTTAACACTTCATAATATGAATCTGTAACTTCACAATACTATGTTTTCAATGAAGAGGGTCACAGTGCAGAATCATGATCTACAAAAACTGTATTCCATCTCTCTCTCTCTCTCTCATGTGTGTGTGTGTGTGTTTTTGATGCATTCTTCTAAAAGTTTTTCAGATCCTTCTAGCCCCTTGAAATATCACCATCACTGGTTATGTAAGAGAGGCTTAAGATATTTTTCTCCTAATTCTAAGATCACCTTTACTGTTCAACAAATTCAAGCCCCATTTTTCCTACTAATCATTTTGATGTATATTGCCATAGTTATCCTCATTTTTTTATGAAAATCAACTACATTGATTCAAAAAAGAGAGGGAAAAAATTTACAAGAGATCATGTGGGGAGAAGTTTCCAAGATTTGGAGAGGACAACAATGACAAGACATTAATGATGAGATTATTTACTTACATTGTATCTTTTCTTTCTCCATGTCATGGTGATGTTGTATGTAACAGCTCACTAGAACTACAATGTTATAAGCCAACCATGCTGCTTAAACTTTTGGTTGACATAAAGTTAGTGTTAATCTTGCAGCTGGACAGGAGAGATTCAGAACATTGACAACCTCATACTATAGAGGCGCACAAGGGATAATTCTTGGTATGTTATTTCTTGGATGACTTAGTGTTGTTCCTCCATGTCCATGTATAGAAAAGTCATTTTTCTTTTTAAGTTTTAACTTCGTGAAGCATTAGTACACCAGAAGCTTTAGTGTTATATTAGGCATTCCTTGTCCCATCTCGAATATTCCTTGCAGATGTCTCTTCATCAGGCAATGGAACTATATATCTTTGAATGCTTTCTATGGTTAGTGTCCTTGTACAGACTTCCAAATCTTGCTCGAATAATTGACAAGTACCAAAAAATGGGTAAGATATGTACTTGCATGCCTTGGATGATGCATTGTTATGCACACCAATCTTAAAGTTCTAGCAAACACATGGATTATTTAAAAGTCATTGAAAATGCGAACTCTGCTGGCAAATAACTCACATAAGTAAATGCAAGTCTTATATTTTTGCTATCATTCACAACTGTTAAATCATCATATAATGAGTACATAAATACTTATTATTTAACTTGACTGATCATATGATAGTTGATAAAAACCACAGGTCCACAACAGGGATTACAGATGTACAAGGATCTCTTAGATGAATACATTTCATGGACCTAAACGTTAATAAATGTATTTCTTGAAGAAAGAAACTTTTTCTGTCCCCCTCTTTCTACGGCTTTGTTGCCTTCTTACTTCTAGTATGTGAAATTGTGATATTTATGTTTATGTTCAGCCTTCCATAATTCAGTTCTATTTCTTATCTTTCACTCATTCAAATGAACATTTGTTTTGATAGAGTAAATGAGACAAATTTTGTCCGTGTCATGGATTTTCCTGATCTTGGGACTTAGGACACTGGGAACCTTCCAACTCTGCTATGGTCTCTTGTCTATATTCTCCCATTCTGTTCTGGAATGGATTTTGATCTCATTTACACTATAGTTGCCTCCAGAATAGGCACAGAGATACTGTCACTATATAAAGCTTTGTGTTGAGGAACTTCATACCCCTAATAAGAAGGGTTGGCCTATAAAACTAAAAGGTTTCTGTATTTACACTTCAGGAATAGAATCATAAAACTAGAAAATACAATTTAAAAGGACCAATACTAAACAGGGATAGAATTGAGGGAAGTCAAGTCGGCCCCCAATTCCAACCTCTAAAACCTTGTTCGGGAAGGTTTCCTTCCCAAAAGAGGTTATTCCCACTCACAGCGGGCACTATCCTGTCCTGTGCACTGTGTGCAGGTCCCTGGTGCATCTTGTGCAGTGCACCTCACTGCACTATGAGTGCCCTTCGCACGGCCAAGGTACCCTTTACACAGTGTACACTTTTGGAGGCCATATCTCTGAACCCGTCTATTGGATATTCATGTATTATATACTGGTGGAAAGCTCTTGACAAGTAGATCTTAATAATGAAGTGATTTTTCCATTTGAAGTCATTTATATGGGACAGAGGTGTGAAATTTGACTATAATCCCATTTTCCTATTTTCCTTTCTTGACCCCTTATGTTTCCAGAGGCTGTATCTTTTGATCCATACATTGGATTTTATAAAATAATATGTTGTTGGAAAGTGCTTGACGAGAGGATGATAATGGTAAATTGGCTTTGCCATAAAAAGTCGTTTTGGCGAGCTGAATCTCAGTATACTCAGGCAGACTTTTGAGAGCAAGTCTTTAGATTTTTTAATTTTTCTGGCAGTCTACCTAGAGCCTTTGCGTACAGTGACCCTATATGTGCACAACATGGCACTGTCTCTGATATTAAAAAATTTGTAGCCTAATTTTTCATACTATTCTTTACCTAAAGGAGGTGGTGTATTTACTATGTAGACAATGTCTAGGCAATAATCATGGATCACTTGCAGCTGCAACAATTTCTCCTTGAGCATGATCTGTCCAGATGTGACTATTTGCATTTTTTTATAGATCGGAAATCTAGATATTTCATGCAAATTTACTCTAAATACAACCTATACTAGTTAAGGTATTTAATAAGCATGTTCTCCCTGCTTAGACTTGAGAGCAATCCTTTACAAATTTGCATAAAAATATTTCCTTGTTTTTTCCACTTAGTTTGGTGTATAGTTTGCTTTCTTGAATGATATACTGTTTCTTTAACGGTATCATCTCTCTGCTTATGTTATTTATCTCTTTAAACATTTGATTTCATAGTCTCATGTTCCTTATAGCCATTGTAGTTCTAACCTATGATGCACAGATACTTCAAAATAGGCAACGTATCGTATCGTATCGTATCCGATACTTCACTTTTTATGTGTAAAATCCGTGTCCCTGCCGTGTCTATGGCGTGTCCTTGCCGTATCCATGCCGTATCTGCGCATCATAGGTTCTAACATATTTTCCATGTTGCTTGCATTTCTGTATTGAAGGAATTCAAGCTAGCTATACTTTTACATGTAGATTGAATTGAAGATCTTCCTAATTTCTGATTTTTTGCTTATTTTAGTTTATGATGTAACAAGGCGAGAAACCTTTACCGATTTGTCAGATATATGGGCAAAGGAAATAGAGCTTTACTCCAGTAATCAAGATTGCATCAAGGTGCTTGTTGGGAATAAAGTTGACAAGGTAACTTCATAACTCTTTTCTTATCTGAAGGGAACGCTTAAAGGGAGTTCTATGCCCTTGGAGTTCCATTAGCAGCATCTGCTATGTATGAGCTACGAATTTACAGTATGCCATTTCAGATAGTAAATTACCACATATTTGTGGGAAAATGTGTAATAGGTTGTAAATGCAAAATCTGTGTATTTCTGACCACACATGGAGTGTATTGCACAAATACTAAAAAAATAAAGAAAAAAAATGAAGTGTTATTGATTATGATAAAAATTAGGAATGGTTTATCTTCTAATTGAAGGCAGTACCAGGGATGGTTTAGATTTTTCATATTTCTTTAGTTTAAATTTGATGCTATGCTTGATTATGTTTATTGAGTATGAAAAAAAATTAAGAACGGTGGATCTTCTGAAAAAGAGAGCCCTGGGAACAGTTTAGATCCTGTATATTTCTTTAATTTAGATTCTATGCTATGGTTTAAGTTCTTATTTGAATCGTAACTTCTTTCCACTTTAAATGTAGACAACAAGAAATTGAAATTAAGTGAAAAGAGAATTGTGGATGTTATACCTAGTTTTGAAGTAAAATATATCATTTAGTGTTTTATTTATTGATTTTTTTTGTTATGCTATGCAACATGTGGAGAAACTTGATAATGGCAGCACTGTTATGCAGTTATGCATTTGTGGGACATTTGGAAAGGTACATGCCATACCACCAACTCTCACCAGCCACAGCACTGTTGAGAGTAAATGGCAAAGAATCGAAGGTTTTGGGCATCAGTGGCTTTAATAAAAATTCCTTGACCCGATTTGATAAAAGGACCAAGTCTAAGTTGACTTGCCCAAGTCAGAGGACTCGGCCAAGTTTTACTGCCTTGAATTTAATTCAGCGCCTCTTCACCATGAGAAAACATCACAAATTACAAATGATCCTTGTCTTAATTTAATGTGGCTTTATCTCTCAGGAAAGTGATAGGGCTGTGACAAGAGAAGAGGGCATTGCTCTTGCACAAGAATATGGATGTTCATTTTTCGAGTGTAGTGCCAAAACTCGAGAAAACGTGGAGAAATGCTTTGAGGAACTTGCATTGAAGGTACTTACTTTGAAATGCCATGACTGTTGATTCTATAGCGTGAAAGTACAAATGATGGCAATGCTATATTCCTACAGATTCTGGCTGTTCCTAGTCTATTGGAAGAAGGGTCTACAATTGTGAAGAGGAACATTTTGAAGCAGAAACAAGAGCAAAGTGCACCCCAAAGTGGTGGTTGTTGCTCATAAATAGCTGTGACGGGTCAGAGAACAACAACAAATCAATGTCCTTTCCAAGCGGCAACAAGACAGAAAGATCCTCAGATGCAAACACATTTGTGAAATACTTGTTCATGCTAAAAAGACCCACCTTGCAAATTGCCGTGTGTAAATTTCTCTTCTAGGCCCCATCTTTCTCATTGAAGCTTCAGATTGTGATTTGGGTTATATGCCAGCAAAATTGTGTATGCAATTTTTTTCTTCTTCTGTTCTTTTCACACCAAATTTAGGATGGCTGGATGGCGTCCATTTCATTTGCTGTCCAGAAACTGATGTGTGCTATATTGTTTTTTTGCTTGTAATGGACACAAATCAAAATGGAGTGATTGCACTATCCTTGTTGATTGGATTGCTAATTTCCATGCTTTAATCACATACTTAACCCAGTCATTTGGAGAATGGATACAGTTGAGATGATAGTATCAATGGAAACTCTAAAAATACTCTTCTTTTCATCAATGCATGCTAGAAGAATTATTGTGACCAGTGTCCAAATTTTTGCAGATTGTATACCTGCTTCTGATTGACATATACGGCAATTGAATCATAATTTGGTATTTTATGGAAATTCATTCATGTTGAGGTGCTTTTCTTCTTGTATTTCAACAGGAAGGTGCAAAATCTTATGATCAATTTATAATTAACTAGGATTAAGAACTCTAATGTGCTTATAGATTGATGACCTAACCCATGTCAGTTGATTTCAGTTGATGTATCGTGTGCCAACATGCCCATGGTTGAGTGGTGTTGGCATCTCATTATCACACACCAAAGTCGGTCTTTAGGGTCTTCCGGTAGACCAACCTAGAAAAAAAAAACAGAGTGGACTAGTCCACTGTTCAGGTGGGCAACATGTGCAGGAAGGGATAATCATTTTCTTTCAAAGCACGTTATGTATGCATCATCTGGTCATCCTACCGAGTGGACTGGCCTGATCCTTCATCGCTACTTACATGGTGGTTCTAAACTGATTTGGAACATGTGGCAATTGATCAAGGAAGAGAACGATCATGTATTGTGAGAAGCGTTCTTTTTTTTTTTTACCTCTCTCAGTGCTGGCAAAACTCTATTGTGCCCAATGAAAAAATAGGTGCCTTACCATTGATCTAAGGGTTAGTGGTTTGACAAAAGGCTGTTGAGTTAAATCCCTTTGGTGTGTCTATCACTCTCCCTCATTGAAGTAGAATTTGAAAGAGTCCTTTATCGTGATGGGATGGAGTGTGATGTGAATTATTTGGACCCCATAATTCTCAATGGAAGTCAAAGGATGATCTCTCTTTTTCAGCCGTTTGAAAAGATCTTGTAATATTTGAACCATTCGTGCTGTAAAATTCTTTTTTACTAGGCCGTTATCATTAGACACAATAACACATAAGAAGGGTTTTAATGTACAGGATCTATATATCTGAATCATCTCTGTTTTCAACATCTGATCAGAGTTGCCAAGCAAACCCATAAATGAGTTTTTCTTTAGATCAACACACATCTAAAACTTCCATTCTGTCCCAGTAATTTTAGAGATTTTTACAGAAAGGATCATGTATTGTCAGACCACATCAAAAAAGTCTTCAACGATCAGATTTTACCAGTAGCTCTCCTTACTAATGATCTGAGTGTTCATTTCTTCTCGAATTTAAAATAATAATTATTTCAAACTATTTTATCCTTGAAAGTAACTCAAATATATGATCCTATTCTCTTATCAGTATTAGAGCTGTCATTCTTTTCTAGATAATTTTAGAACTTCAAATCAGGCACCTGATGCTAGAGATTAGAATTATGGTGATGTCTGAAGTTGTCAAAAGATCTGGATTCAGAGTTAAAAGAACTCTAATAAAAACAAGCCATTACTTAATAATCTTTCATTTATGGTGGGTATATAGGGTTGTAAACAGGTCGGTTCTGGTCCGGAACCGTACAGGAGAAGGTGGAACCGGATCCGGACCTGGAACCTTTTCAGAACCGGTTTCTTGGCTCCGGAATCGAAACCAAAACCACATATAGTTTTGTTTCTCTTGCAATCTAGTGAGTCGGCATTGATAGGCTTTCTCGTAGCTTGTTATTGTTTTCTTCTGGTTTGTCAATTGGCTGCCGGTCTTTGCCTGCCTTATTTTTTCTTTACTATTTCATTAATTAAACAACGTAAACTCATTCATTAATGATATTTAAACAAGTCTCCTAACATTTTCATGATTTACATTTCATATTACCTCACATTATCTCTTCAATCATGACCCCAAAGAGGTACTATTAAAAACTCAATCCTTCCAACACCTAGTGGTAATTGATTATATATTAATTCTCCCCAAAGAAAACGCGATATCCCCAAGAAATCTCCAGGACCAAGTTGTACAGCCATGGGATTCAGACCATGTACTGGGCCTAATTCATGGATGGCCAGTCAGATAAAATAAGTAGAAATAATGGTTGATGAACCACATCCAAATTCAGAAATTAGATCGATTGGCTTTCGATGTTCATCATGGTTCATTTGCAAGTAAATCGGACCATTACATGGATGATCTGCTGATTCATCAATAGCACAACTGTACAACCATTTGTACTTTCTGGTTAAGGTATAAAATAGCTAGGCCGGGGACAATTTAGAGGTCCTCTTGAACTACCAAGTAGACTTAGGAAGCTGTGAACATTACGAGGAATGTTGCCGAAGAAAACAAGGCAGTGAAACGAAGGCATGATTTTCTTCTGTTGTTATATGATGCCGGCTCTATCTAAACTATAGTTTGAACTCCCATCTCCTCGGCAGATGGAAACAGCTAGAGATGGTTCCTGCTCTTTTGGATGTTTTCTTTCTTGGGTCTTGGGAATTCTCACCATCTCCTTCCCAACGACATACATATACCCCATTTAAATCTCTTTTCTCTAGTGTCTTGGGTCACAAACAAGAGGCTAGCCACAACCAACCATACATCCTTCTCCCATGGCCTCCCCCATGGACCATGCTCCACTGCAAATTGTATGGGTCCTGATCCTCGCGGCGCTGACCACAGGAGCCAGAGGCATTGATATCTTTCTCGAGTGGAATGTCGCCTTGGATTGGAGCATCAGACCCATTAATGTTGAGCAACCTGTATGAATCATAACCTCCACTGTCGTCTTCATTATCATGGTCTTATCCTATCAATCTAGAGTTTGCTCAGACGTTCTACTATTAATGTCTAAGACAATTCATTGCCGCAATATCTAGATATAACATCACATCACTTAGGGTATTTCTGTAAGCACCAGTTTTCTGCAGCATTTTATTTCCACAATAATTTCATCTTCTATGAAAATGAAAATTGATGGGTTCATTTTCTTTTCTACCGTTCCAGTTTCTATTGTTTGGTGCAGGAAAACTTTTTTGTGAAGTCAAGTGTATTTTTACATCTTATCTAAGGCTACCAAAGATTTCCTCTTGGGTCCGAATCTGCTTTTTCGCAAAAATTATAGAAAATGATTTCACCTTAAATACACAGAAAATATTAGCACATAACAACGAAAAAAATAAAGCACTCCCATGGATATCGCTTTCATTTTCACAAAAGGCAAAAAAAAAAAAAAAAAAAATTCTTCACACAAAACAGAATCTTAGAATATGTGTGTGCCCACATATTTGTGCTTGAGCAGAGTAGGACACAAAACTAATTGGTGATTAAGAAGAAAGGAGAGCAAGTTGAAAACCATATAAAAATAGTGATATTAGCATCATATATATATTATCTAGTTGAATATCCCATGTTTCTGATAAACTCTTATCATGGTTTCATGAAATGGGCAGGTGATCACCATCAATGGAATGTTCCCTGGACCCCTTTTAAACGCCACAACCAATGATAACGTCTATGTGAACGTTTTCAACAATATGGACGAGCCCTTCCTTTTGACATGGTATGAAGTTATAGTTTGAAAAACCCATGTTTGGATGCTATATATTTTGTCATTGTTTTTTATTCTTTTTCCAGTGAAGTAGAGTAAAATACATGTACGTGAATGCAGGAATGGAATCCAGCAGAGGCTAAATTCATGGCAAGATGGAGTGTCTGGGACCAACTGCCCCATCCAACCAGGAAGCAATTGGACCTATGCTTTCCAGACCAAGGACCAAATAGGCAGCTTTTTCTACTTCCCCACAACTGGGTTCCAAAAGGCAGCTGGTGGGTTCGGCCCAATTCGAGTTAACAACAGAAATGTTATCCTCGTGCCCTTTCCAAAGCCCGAAGCTGAGTTTGATGTTCTTATTGGTGACTGGTCTAGTTTTCCTTATAAGGTACAGTAGTACATATCACTCTTCTTTCCATTGTCTTCATGATGGTCTTCTTCTTGGATTGTGTGTGGTAGGGGTGTCGCATGGGTCAAACCTGATCTTGCATGGCCCAACCCCACAAAAAATGAGTTTCGGGTTGGACCAAAGCCATCCCCTCTGGAACATTTGAGGGATTTTTTTTTTTTTTTTCGATCAAACAGGCCATCATAGGCAACGTGATAAGGGCACTTTAGTCGACAAAATTCTTCGAATTTTCCTTTTGGTGAGACAAATTAAAATGCTAGTGATGTGAAATACTTTTGTAGCCACTCAAAAACTTTTAGATTCTAGAACAAGAAGGCCTACTATTCAGGGAATCACTGGGGAATTTGAGTGAGACATTTTGATAACATTTGAGTGAGACATAACTGAGAGAATTCTGGAACTATGCCGATCGGATTTCTCAAAATTCTTCCTATCAAGCCCTCTGGACGCGCTTGTGCAAATGCTAAAATTTTCATTTCTGTTGTTCTATGAAAAAGCGGTTCCAACCCACCCCGCATAAGAAAATGGCTTCCATGTAAATAAAAAAGAAATAGTTCATTTTTACCTCTTTGGAAAAGCGTCCCACTAAACCGAATAGAAGGGGCAGGCATGGAAAAGCAAATCCTTTTTTTCTGCTAAACTTGTGTAACAAAGATGTGCCCTAAAGTGTTAAGCCTAATCCAAACATTTGTTTGTATTTTGGAACTTCTTTTTTTATTGACCTTGGTTATTTATAACAATGCTAAAAATGTGAGTAAATGGAGCAGACGAGCAGAGCAATTGCGTTAAAAAAACCATATGGTCTTGAATTCCCTCATTCCATCCTCATCAATGGAAAAGCACCTTACAACAATTCATGGGGAGGAAGTTTTGAGTCCTTCACTGTCACAAAAGGTAACAATCCTCCTTCTGTTCCCTTATCTTTTCTGACTTTATTACATTGATTACCATAACTTCCTGTTACAGTTACCACAAAAAAGAATAATCAAAATCCATGCAATATTGCCAGTTCAAACAAGAGAAACCAGATCACACTTCACACTATATATACAGATGTTGTTTTCCTAAGCTAAATATACCCTTGTTTCCTTGTTCTTTTCCCCCTCTTTTGCAGGTAAAACATACAGGTTGAGGATATCAAATGTGGGTAGCTCGTTGAGCTTAAATTTCAGGATCCAGAACCATCAGATGGTCCTGGTAGAGTCTGAGGGATCTTATACGGCCCAGATCACACTAGACTCCTTGGATGTGCATGTGGGTCAGTCCTATTCAGTTCTTGTCACAGCTAACCAAAACGATGCTGATTACTACATTGTAGCAACTCCCACACAAGTGGACTCATCAGGCTATCCAGACACAGTGGGGGTGGCTGTGCTTCACTACTCCAACTCCAACACGCCCCCAAGTGGGCCTAAACCACAAGGGCCCGATCAAATGGACCGAGAATTCTCAATAAATCAAGCCAGATCCATCAGGTAAATATATATTTATAAGCTAGAGAATTAGGATGTAAGTGAGCCCCCTGAAGAGGACATGACCACAAAGTTTAGGACTGATTTGACACGATTGGGTCTTCAGTTCAGGTCCACACCTGTACCCGTTTACCAGACTGCATAATGTATGTGTTTGTGTTTAATAGTTAATTTTGATAAATGACCTGAATCCAGGTCCAACCAGATTGATATACTAAATCCAATTAATAATTGGATCCAGGTACACATGGGTCCAAACTGAACCAAAACTTGGTTTACACCATAGCGGCCCTTTTTTAATGGGTGCCACACTGGCAATTCCTGACTTGACCCACTAACCCAACCCGAACTCGACCTAGTTACTCATGGTTTGGATTGCCTTCAAACCCGATGAGCAAATGGCCAGGTTTTGGTCAATAACCTTAAAACCCCATCTGATCGCCTTATTGCGCTTCAACCTACAGATCTGATAGCTTGTAGTTGGATCAGTTTAACTGTTCCAATCCAATTAACAAAGGGTCAGGCTGGGGTTGGGCACATACCCATCGGCCGCTGCCTATGGAGGTTAACCTGAACAACCCATTGCCAGCCATAGCTTCTCCTTAGCCTATCCATCATGCTATGTTTAGTATATTATTGCAGAAATGTTTTGTCTTTGAGAGGTTGATAGATAAATGAGGCCTTGACTAAATCACTATTGTGATTAGATTATCTCTAATTTCTTACAATGAGGGAGATGGACCATGCAGGTGGAACATGACAGCAGGAGCTGCTAGACCCAACCCACAAGGCACATTCAATGTAACCAAAGTGGCCATCAATCAAACCTTCATCCTCCATGGTTACACGGCCCAAATCATGGGCCGCCCTCGCTACACTGTTAACAATGTGTCTTATCTCACACCTACAACCACCTTGAAACTAGCTGATTACTTAGTCAATGGCTCTGGTGTTTATCAACTTGATGCCTTCCCTGTCGACTCCATCAATCAAGAAGCTGCCTATGGCACTTCAGTTGTCACCGGAATCCACAAGGGCTGGATTGAGATTGTCTTTAAGAATGATCATGATGCTATGGACACGTGGCACCTCGACGGGTTTGGCTTCTATGTGGTTGGGTAAATATCTTCTCTCTTCTTCTTCTTCTTCTTCATTATTGTTGCTGTTATCATGAATCAACTGATAATCATAGTCTAGAAGTGCATTGAGACATCGGTGAAGAGTAAGGAACATATACAATAGTTTTCATTGGAGCCTTATCCCATCTATATCTTGAGTAGACAGAGAAAAACATGTGTAGTACTTCAATACGTAACATTTTATATGATGTAAGTATGTAACTCTTCTTTGAATCCAAAGGTTGTTCTTCCTCCTCCAATTTTATAGGTTTGGTAATGGTGACTGGACTCCAGACTCCCGCGAGTTTTACAACCTTAATGACCCAGTGGTCCGCTCCACAGTTCAGGTCTCTCTCTCTCTCTCTCTCTCTCTCTCTCTCTCTCTCTCTCTCTCACACACACACAGAAAGGACTAAGCCCAAACTAAACTGTGCCTCTGGGAAAAATCAATGGTCATAATATAATGGATAAAAATGGTGCATGTGAACAGGTATATCCAGGTGAATGGAGTGCCATTTTTGCATACCTTGACAACCCTGGGATGTGGAACTTGCGGTCCCAACGCCTGGAGAACTGGTATTTGGGCCAAGAGATGTATCTGAGAGTCCATGACAACGATCAGGACCCCGCCAAAGAAAGGCCCCCTCCTCAGAACCTTCTGTTATGCGGTTTGTGGCCCACACCACTCTCAATTGTCATTGATTTAACCTTGGATCATGCTAATTTGTATGATTATATGTTGTTCTCAGGGATCTTTGGATCTGGATCTGATTATGCTCCTGCACCGACAGTTGGATCTCCTCCTGCACCATCCCCACAAGTTTTGAATTCACCGGTTGAATCTCCTCTTCCTACTCCTGCACCATCCCCACAAGTTTCGAATTCACCGGTTGAATCTCCTCCTCCACCTGCACCATCCCCACAAGTTTTGAATTTGACAGTTGGATCTCCTCCTGCACCATCCCCACAAGTTCCATGGCGGACCAACATATCTCCGGCTCCTGCACCATCTCCACAAGCTTCATGGTGACAATCATAAAGGATGGGGACTGGTTGAAAGAAATAACTCATTTGTGACCTTATATTAGGATATCTTGTTAATTGGACCTTGTTTAATTAAAATATTAATCGCTCTCCAAGTGCAGTTTTCCTGTATCTGTTTATTTATAGCCAATTTATAATAGAAAATTGTTATCCAATGGAAAGATTTTATATTCATTAATTATTACTTATTTACTATTAAAAACTAACTTTTAATTAATTAACATGAGTTGTAAACTATATTACATGTCTAAAATACTTAAACAAGTTTTATTCTACACATAGTATCGTACGAACCTGATATTGGTACAAAATATCAAACACCCCCCCCCCCCCCCAAAAAAAAAAATCAACGACCCTCAAGTCTTTTTGGATTTCAATCCAACAGTAATACTTGGATGAGCATCAAATTTGAGCTTATGGTAATGGAGGAAAGCGGGGAGTGTGTGAGTGGGGTAATTTGATCATAGGTGGGCCAGGAGACCAAGAAAATAAGATTACTGTTTATAAGAACTTGACCTTTCAAACTTTGACATTGCTGATTAAACAACTTAGATTAAAGTTTGAAATTATATTTCAGGACGATCGATTTGATTTTTCTCTACTTTAAGTATTTATCATTTATGATTTTGTTATGGTCAAGTCCTGTGTTTTACCTTCTTAAAAATTAACTTAATTCTCCACAATATTATTCTCATATCATCCGAAGAAAAACAAAGATTTGAAAATATCTTCATTTAATTCCAAGACAACAAATTCCTAAAAAATGAGATTAGTGACACTGGTTTGTAAAATCCTAATCCGCACCAACCAAACACTGGTTTGTAAAATCCTAATCCGCGCCAACCTAACAGAACTGTCAACCTTTCATTCTCACCAAAAAGATTTTCCAAGAGAAAATGCCACAAATACCAGTGGCCGGACCAAGCAGGAAGATGTGTCCTCAACATAATTACTTGCCTGCATGATGAACAATTATCAAAAGTTCTGAATCCCTTCTTGGAAAGTAAGTCCTGAAATTTAAAAAAGTGCAACAGAAATGTATCACCCCAGCATATGACTGATCTCTACATGTTCTCCACCCAGCAGGTTGCTGGTCTTCACTCACGGCCCAAATTTGGATATGCACATTTCAGCATATTTCTAGAGTGCCCCTATCAGGATCTGTTTTACAGGACTAATTTCTGATGGGATTTCACACGCTTTGGGGAATTTCAAAATCCTATCAGAAAATGTTACGCTGAATTCTCCAAATTCCCAGATTGATGATGAGAATTCTAACACCAATAGAAGTTGCTAGAGTAGAATTGGTTGAAATAGTGTTGAGAGTTTTTAGAATGCTGGACTTTGGAATGATTTTTTAACATCAGCGTTTGAAGAACCCCCAGCGACATAGGAGACTTTGGGCTCACAATATGAAATCTCCCCAAATACTTGCAATCAAATGCGTTGCCATTCCAAGGACAGCTGAATCCTCAGTACACAAAACAACACCCAAAGAGTCAAAAGATCCGACTGGACCCGAGAATGCCTTGAGGACTTCGTAGCAATTGAGCTGGTTTTTCAAGTGGCAAATTGGCTTTTCTCTCCTTGGGAAATAGGCCTATTGCAATCAACTGAGCAATTGCCACATAGGCTCTGATTGTTTCAATAGAATACATAGGAATTCATACCACTGGTTAAAAATGAAGATCCAAGATGTATACAAAAATGACCATCAAATAATCTTCCCTTGCAATGGAAGGAAATAAATACCAAGCTATCACCCTAGTAATTCAAATCCTAAGAACGTCAATGCCACATTTACATTACTACCTTATATCATTCACCCCTCGCCTCATATCATTCATACCTCACCTCTTTCATAATCCTTGAGTGGAGCACATTCGACCTTTGATTTACTACGCATTCGAGTCCTAGGTATTCTAATGCAAACAAACACGCCCATAGTAAAATTTTGATATCATAACAAAAATATCGGAAGAATAAAGTTTGAAAAACAAATGTCCAGAAAATAAAGATTTGTCCATCTGTTCAAAAAGAATAATGGTTTGCAAAGGTTAAGGCTTAAGGGTGCAATGTATTCAGAACACAAATATTTAAGCTAAATTTCAGCTGTCCCATGAAGCAGAAGATAATGAAGAATGCACACACCATGCAATTATAATTTATACACTTTTCTATAATAACAGAAGCAGTACATAGGACCAAGAAGTGGTCAGAACAAGTTAGGTCCATGCTTGGTCGTATATATTCTGGAGATACGCATCTAAAAACAGAAAGGGGAAAAAATGCAGGAAAAGAGGTCGCCAAGTAACAGTGAAGAGATCCTACAAATGACATTGAGATTACTATCGCCCACAGCCCAGAACATTCAATGAACTCCCTTCCAAATCAAATTAGGAAGGAAATACAATGCCTAAGTTAAAACACGCAGCGGAAACGTGCTACCCTGAATGCCTCAGAATGGCAAATGCACAAGAAAAACAAACCGAGAGCAATCTCACTTGTCTGTGACACCTTTAAGAGTTGCAGCAAGCTGATTTCTGCACAGAAGCACCAGGACCCTTGGATAGGTCGGGTAACTTGACGGTCGGCGGCTGTATAAAATAGCAAAGCATGTTAAACAGATTAACTATGAAAATCACTGGGCACTACCCCATAAAGAATTACAGATGTAATATGTACCTCAGTTTTTGAGTCACTGTCTGCAAGTCTTTGCTTTATATCTCTTGCAATGGAAAAGAATACCTGCTCTACATTGAAGTTGGTTTTTGCACTCTGCACGAATGCGTTCCAATGTGAGTTAAGATCTCATCAACCCCTTTGACATGAGAGAACGAACATATGGAACACATCACTCCAACTTACCGTTTCAAAAAACTTGATGCCGTATTCGTCCGCTAGTGCTTGCCCCCGTGAAGTTGGGACAGCCTAATGAAAAAGTGAAAGTTACTTCATTAATACTAAATAGAAGGGAAAGGAATTTGATTGTTTGAGCTGAGCTTACCCTTTTACTCTCATCCATATCTGCCTTGTTGCCCACCAATATTTTGTTAACATTGTCAGATGCATGCTGCTCGATATTCCGGATCCAGTTTCGAATGTCTATGAATATTTGAATGAGGACTCAATTAAGAAATAACGTAATTGTGATTGACTGTTGAAATCCAGCTTGTAAATTCTAATAGTGACAAAATAAGGGCAAACAAGAAGTGCATACTGTTGAAAGAGGACTCATCTGTGACATCATACACCAGCAATATACCCATGGCTCCTCTGTAATAAGCTACATAAAAGAAGTAACACACTGAGAATGGAAGAAAGGAACATTAACCAAGACCTTGACAAAATAAAGCTAACTTGCAACATAAATAAAAAAATCATTTGGCAGCATGGGGTGTGTAGAGAGTCAAACTACCTGTTGTAATTGTTCGGAAGCGTTCTTGACCAGCTGTATCCCATATCTGCAGTTTGATGCGCTTGCCATCAAGCTCAATGGTCCTAATCTTGAAGTCGATCCTAATAGAAAGGGATTATTCTACCGTTAGGGTCGCCCTTATTTCCCAACATTTTAAATCAAAGGTTCTGGATACTCACCCTATCGTAGTAATAAAACTAGTGGTAAAGGAATCATCAGAAAAGCGCAACAGCAAGCAACTCTTTCCAACCCCTATAATCAAGGATCAAAATAATCCAAATAAGTTGAGGATAGTAAGAGAAACAATAATGAAAAAAACAAATCCATGCTATCAATAATAAAATCATTCCCTTTTTGTCAAAGATTAACACCAAAATAGAAAAGAGAAAATTAAGTAGTAGTTTAACCGAGATAGAAATATGACAACTGTGAAATTGAAAAGGTGGTATGATCAATTGCTCACTAAAGAGTAACAATAAAAATAAAAAAAAAAATGCTCGGTTAAGAGGCAAATAGCATCCAATTGGTATTGCATTTATCAAGATCAATGTTTTAAAAATGTTGAGGCATTCCAATTGCCTGAAATGTGGGCCGTAAGCTTGAAAGCAGGGGGCAAGTTTCATGAGCATGCGTTTTAATAAATAATCAATTACAATAAAAAAAATGTTAATAAAAAAAAAAGCAGTTTGGTTGTTTTCAAGCCTTTTAATGAGTTCACAAAGTTTTGAAAAGTTAAATTACAATAGTCTTAATTCTTAAATAAAATTTAAAGAAGTATTTTTAAGTTCCTAAAATTAATAACTCAAAGGCTTGAAAAGTGAAATCTATTACAATAATCTTAACTCTTAAATAAAATTAATAGAAACATTTTTACATTCTTAAAATTAAAAACTCAAAAGGTTTGAAAAGTTCAATCTATTACAATAGTCTTAACTCGTAAATAAAATATTAAAAAAATTATTTTTTTATGTTCTTAAAATTAAAAACTTTTCCCCTCTTTATCAAAAACAAGATTTCATAATGAGCCATATACATAGTTAAGGATTTCAGCTTGGTTCAGCTGAAATCGCCAAAATATTTCAGTTCGGTCCTTCTTCCAAACCAATTACCCATTGGAAAAGTTTCATCCGCCTTTTCGAGTTTGAAAAGTTAAATCAATTACAATAGTCTTAACTCTTAAATAAAATATTAAAAAAATCTTTTTTATGTTCTTAAAATTAAAAACTCTCCCCCTCTTTATCAAAAAAAAGATGTCATAAGGGGCCATATGCATAGTTGAGGATTTCGGCTTGGTTCGGCAAAAATCGCCAAAATATTTCAGATTGGTCCTTCTTCCAAACAGAAATATCCATTGGAAAACTTTCATCCACCATTCTGAAAAACAAAAAAAACAACTCATGGTTAGTGTCAAAACAGTGGCTTAATATTTTTGTTCTCCTTGTCGTTTGGCTTCGTTCAAGTGAAAGGTCCAGCATTACTTTCTACACATGAAACAGAAATTTAAAAATTTTTATAAAAACTTCAAATTCAACTTACTGGTAAAAGAACTTCAGTCTCAAGTTTTATATTTGAAGTGTACATGGAGGAACAAATCTTCATTAATTCATTAAAGCTTTTGTATTGGTGGTGGCAAAGACAGAACTATTAAAGTGACTATCAGAAAACATACGCCTTGATGGATTTTGATCATATGTTGACTGTTGTGATTCCATATTGGATCATGGTTATCATGAATTTCCAATTCATGAAATTTGAACTTAGTTTACCAATAACTTTTTCCTTTTTATAAGACCTTACCCATTTCTTCCTTTGAGAATCAAGATGTCGCGTGTAACTTTTTCCTTGTCATTTATCATAAGGAATTAATTCTCAGTTTCAGTGTCGGATTACCACCTAAATTGTGATGACTCAACTGAGGCTAGGTTAAGTTGCATAAACTTTACAACAAATAAAAGAGGGAAAAGAATTGTGCAATGCTCAACTTGGTTAAGTCATGTACAAATCAGTGGAGAGTTGAACCAAATAGTTTCAGGCAAGCTGACTATGCTTTGGCTGAGATTCATTTACTCAATTAACAATTTTCAAATGACAATGTCCATAGGATTTGTTCCTTTGATGGATATAAAAATGGGTGTTGATCATTACCTTCTTTATGCAGTTTTTATTCTATTACTTCTTTTATGTAATTTGTAAGTATTCTACAAGAATACAGGACTCAAGATTAACCCTTTCTCAAATTGATTGGATAAAGCTATAAAGATGATGATGATGATGATGATGATGATGATGAAGCATCCTACAAAAATCTTGGGAAAAAAGATCATGCAATCTACATTTAATTCAATTCAAAACCCCAGTCCAATTCATCATCTAAGTGAAAATTTTAGTACACTGACCATTGGATTGAAACAGTTGACAAAAATAGATAGTTAAAGTAAGGGAGAATTACTTACAGAAAATACGCGAAACACAACTCAAATTTCAGAAGAGGATAACCTAGGACTAAATTCTGAATAACCAACAACAAAATAATTTCGAGAGAAAACTTTGAAAACAAAGCAACACTACCAAATTTTATTCATCCTATGCAAAGTGATGAGCTTATTATTACTTTTTTCTTTCCTCCTTTGGCTCGAACTAGAAGAAAATTTTCTCAACTTTCATATATTCAATATGTCTATACCGTAGTTGTCAACTCCATTCTGTTCCGGCTGGAATTGGCCGGAACGTTTCAGAATTAGCCTTGGGCGGAACGGAATATACCCCTGAAAGTTTCCGGTCCATTCCGGACCAATTCTGCCCCATTTCGGCCAAGGTTTCATACTTCAATTCATATATAGTGAAAACTAGAAAATGGTCAATTGTAGAGTGCAGTTTAATTTAAGTGATTTAAGTATGCATTTTTAGTATTATTCTAGTGTTCAACTTTTTTTATTTTTAAATGGCATTCAACTATTTTTTTCAATTTTAGGTATTCCTTTATATTTGTTTTTCCATTTTCCACTAGTGTCTTTTCCGGAACAAAATACCGGAATTGACCGGAATGCCGAAACATTCCACTATCAGGTCAAACCAGAACGGAATTGACAACTATGGTGTGTACCTCTTAAAACCCCAATTTTCCTAACTCAAATATGGCCAATTGGTAGATGGCTATTACTTCTCAACTCATGAATGCAGTGCACAATCTTAAGCCCACTATTTTCAACTTTCATGTAATCCATTGCTTGAGACCTGAAAAATGTCCTTCGATGTAAAATTAGCCCCTAAATCTTTAAATGATATGAACTCTATCAAGATCTCTTTCATTACTTATCAATTCTACTTCTTCCACTCGCTTCATGGATTCTACTATCTTCCACTCCCGTCATCTTATCACCTTCTTTCCTGTGGGCCCATTTGGTGGAGGAATTAGATGTAAAAAATGACGGGGAAAAGTGGATATTAGGAGGTTTCCCAATGAGGTGTTTTTTCTTGTCTGCTAATCTCTTTGGTTTCAGAATTTTGAGAAGTGGATTTCCAAAATCCTGAGAAATTCCTGAAATACTGTCTTGAGAACATCTGAGATGAAGACTTCTTCTTTTCTTTTCCCTTCCAATTGCCATATTACCTTTCCGTTTCTCCCAGCCTTTATTGTTTCCCCCTTTTCTTCTACTGAATGGAAGAAGTGGATGCTCGACATCAAATTCCCCAATTGATAGAAAAGAAAACTCCACTAAGAAAATCTGCTCGTGTCACCAGGACTAGACAAATCATGGATTTCTGCTTAGTACCTTTAAGCCCACATTTTATGCAACCAATCTGATACAGATGGATCCCTTCACACATTTAAAAAATAAGAATTATATATATGCATAATGCGATGCAATTGAAAAAAAAAATGTTATCTCCATATGCCAAGGCTTTTTTTTTTTTATGGTAACATGGGTCAACCTGCAAGCTCGTGTTTGCAACAACGAGCAATCCTATTGAAGTTACAATATCCGACGTTACAAGGCACTCAAAACACGGAGTCATGCCCACCTCCATAATTTCCTAATATTACTCTCATCTTCAAGAAGGTTGCCAACAGAAAAAATTCAAGAGGTTTGGTAAATCTTTTCATTTGCGTATGAGAGAGAGAGAGAGAGGTCACATTCCATCAAATGATGAATTCTCAAATTAAACATTGCAATAGTACAACAAAGCCAGAATGTACCGGAGTAACTGAGCTCTAGAAAGTTCTCATCCCTTAAGGTTCATATAATGAGCTCATCGTTGCCGTTTATTGTTCCCTTACAATAAAGTCTAAAGATCAATTGGTAACAGACATATAAGTCCTTCAGAGGGAGGCAGGGTAGCTACTAGGTTCAAGCCCAAATTGGAACAGTGGCGTTCTTAAGAGGGGAATGTAAATGAGCAAAGTTACAGAGGAACGAATAATAGGCAAGGCACACCAAAGAAGGGTTAAAAGCGGGAGCAGCATCTTACACCAAAGACTCCGATGGCAAATGTGCAACAATAAAATGATTCTTTTAGGCATTCTCCAATGAGATTAGCATATCATATACTGATATTTATATTTTATGTGCAACTTAAGTATTAAACCTGGAAGACTGGAAGTGTATCAGGTCCAATGGAGGCGAAGGTGAAGACCAAGTTTGTCTTTCCAGCTTTCCTAGAGCCTCTGGCCCTAACAAATCTGCATTTTTTTTTCTCTAGAGGTTTTACTGAATTATAATATCCTGAAAAACTACATCTCATTTGCATCACAAAAATCCAAAATTCTAACGTCGCTGGATTTCCTCCCCAGTGAAGCTGCACCAAATTCAAGCACTTAAACAACCAATTTAACATTTTTCTCCCTTCAATCTCTTCCTATTTTCCGATCAGAAAATGAATAATCAAGTATAGAACCCACAGCATTTTGAGCCAGTAAACATGAAGGAAGATAAAAAGCAAAAGTTCCTGTAATAGTCTGATTTGAACCATTTTAAGTCTCAGGACATTTGGGTTTGTACTTTTCAATAACTTTCAAATTGGGCCCTCTTATCAATCCTAGCTCTGCAAACTAAGATCTTTCAATCTGGGCTTTATAAGAACACAATCAACCTGTCATGGCGCCAATCAGATCATAAGTCTGGGACTCTGGATCACCAATTCATGACACCCCAACCTATCAATTCGGTCATAAATCAAACAAGTCCAATCTCTGAGATTCCATACATGAAAATTCGGGAAAAAAAATGTCTTTTAGCTAATAACCATCAAAATCAAAACACCCACTTCAGATCTGCAAGTACTAAGAAAGAGACCAAAGAAGACAAACGTCAAAAAGACATTTTTACATCCATACAGCCTTTTAACAATGCATCCATCTAAGCCTTTGTGCATCCAAAAGGAAACATGGGTTGTGACTTTGGTACAAAATAAAACATGGGTTTGATTCAGAACACCATAAAAATGCAAAAAGATTGGAACTTTCAGATTTCCATCGACAAAAAGAAGAAGAAAAAAGAATGATAGAAGAACTTGCCGCTGTCTCCGATGAGTAGAAGCTTTATCAGATAATCGTAGTCTGCGCGAGCACGTGCTGGTGGTGCTGCCATATCTAGGGCTCTGTTATTCGGATCAAAAGCAGCAACACCAACAGAAGCAGAGAGAGAGAGAGGGGAAAGCAGCTCTCCCTTCAGGTCTCAAAACCCAAATGATGCTGTTGGCGATCTTTAACCTTAAAATCCAATTCCAGTTCTGCTTACTCCAACTGAGAATCTGCAATATACATATCGAGAGCACCCAAATAGGTGCCCTCTTTAGGATTTCTTTGGGCCTGATGAATTTAAGCAATGCAAATCTTAGGGCTCTTTTGTCCCATTTGTTTTGTGGAATTGAATTCATAGGAACTAAAAGGCAATTATTTGGTTTAAAAACAAGAAATAAAGTTATAATTCAAAATTTTCATCAAATAAATTCTCCATCAATGCAAAAATAAATGGGATGGAGTGAAAAATGAAGGCCGACCATAACTCTAGTAACTAGTAATTCAAAATTTAAAAGGAAACCGTTGTAGTTTGGAAGCCCTAAAAATGATCTCTTATTTTATAATTTATAAGTCATTTATATATTTGAGTGTTTCGCAAACCTAGAATTGTATTTTCTAGTTTTTAGAGTTTATTTATAAATAAAAGCTTTTACCTCTAAAATGATAAGCTAAAGAGGGCTTTGCGTTAAAGCGGATAAAGGTGGACGATGAGGAGTTTATAACTGTTTTGGATGTAATGACCTCATAAAATATTCAAAATGATGAAATGATGGGATTCTACGTTCTAATTTCTAAAAAGGGAGCCATAATTATCTCATGAAATAAGAGCTTTTTTATAATTTTACTAAACAAATTAGTAGTAAATTAGGAATTAGAAATTAAATCTTTTAATTTGATCTTTATTTAATTAGCTCCTACGTATTATACTAGAGTTTCCAAACGTTATATCCTTCACCTTTTAACTTTTTAATATAATCTTTTAGATAAATCCATTTGAACCTAAATTTTTTTATTTTGAAAATAGTAAGTACTCAAGCACTCTTCCACACATACATTCCCCATAAGTCCTTCACCAAAAGTGTTATAGTCAAGATTTAGAGGTGTGCTTTATAATGTAGAGAGAGAGACTCTTTAATGATTGTGGTTTTTTATTTTCCATGGAAGAACTGTTAACTCCATATTCCACCATGGAAGTTGACAAATTCGTTGTACAGCATGAATCTCGTCTCCTCTAATTTTGTAGTTTTGTGATGACTTTGTGGTTCACAAGAACGTGCATGACCTTGCAGATTCATTGAACTAATTGAAAGTGATCTTTTTTCTATTGTAGCAAATTCTTTTACAAAAACTATGCATTATGGTTTGGTTGGACACATGGAATCACTAAAAGGGAAAATAAGTAACAAACTTATTTTGTCATTAAGCATCAAGTTCCTTATCTTTTTTTTTTTTTGGGGGGGGGGGGGATAAGAATCATTAAACACCAAGTTATTATCAAGTTTGATTAATCTAACACAGTTAGAGACAGACTATCACTTGTTGGTTACATGCAAAATCACATGTTTGAGGCTGAAAACAAAAACTAGGAAAACCTTGGAAACTTCATCCAACACATTGTGCAAAAGAAAGGTGTGCTGTTGGCTACCTAGATTTCTATATGAAATTACTTCACTTTAAGTAACAAAATGAAAGAAATACATTTCATCCCATTTCACTCTTTTGGAAAATAGAAAGTTAAATACATGACAATAGGCATGAAATGATCACAAGACTAGAGGGAAGCAAATGTATTATATAAAAATAGAAGCGGCCAAGCACTTGTGATTTTTCCTACTCCTAAAAATGCACCATCTTCATCCTAAGAGCCCCTTTGCTTTATTTATATTGAATTACTAAGAATTTGTTGTAAAGTGGGTTCTAATAAGGAATATTAAAGTGGTTAAAGGTGAAGGAAATAAAATAAAATAAAAAGGTTGATATACAGTTTAGACTGAAGTTTTTCAAGATTTGATTTATTGGGTCATTTTCTCCTGCACGACGTGAAATTTGGGGGGAGTGTCTTGATTGGTTGACGGTGCAGTCTGTCTTTAATGTCCGGATCTAAATGAAAACATGCAAAAAAAAAAAAAAAATTTATAACAGAAAATTTCGCATTTCCAAAAAATGGAAGATTGTTTGATTCCCATTTGCATATTTTTTGTTACTACATTTCAATTTTTCCCACTTCATGGAAAAGGCATTAGGAAGTGCTGCTGCCAAAACAAAATTAGAGAAGTAAAAAAGATTCACTTTTTCCAAATGCATTCCCCATTTTATTTTATTTTGAAGAATTTTTTTTTTTTAGTTACCAAATGCATTCCCTTGGTAACTAAAAAGGGGCCCGTCTGCTCTAAAATGAGAAAGAGAAATCGTATGCTCATGCTGAATCCATGCACAAAGTTTGAGGCAGATGGTTTGGTGATTGTAACCATTGGTCTGATGGGCCTTGCAACAGTTAAGGGCCTTTTTGTTTACATTAAATTATATAGAAATTCATAATTGAATAAGCTCTATCGAAGAATTCTTAAATAGGCGACTGTGAAAAATATGAAGTGAGGGATGAAAGAAATAAGACAGATAGGACCTTTAACTTTTCTGGGTTTGAATTACTTAGATGATAGATAAAAATTCATATTTCCATCTTGCCTTGATTCACTTTCCAGCAAATGTGAAATTATTATCATCACTTTTTCTAGCGAAATCTACGGAAAAAACCTCCATAGGAGCCTATAGGACCGATGAGGACATACGTATATTAAATATGGGAGGGGTCTTTGACATTTTTTTGTAAGTTGGTCAATATCGACTATTATGTAGCATTCATGTCGATCTTTTTATTTCGGTCATTATCGAAGGTAAGTGAGACGAGGGTGCTACGAGGACGCCATCAATCTAGATAATGACAACATATCTCCATGCCCTGGCAAAAATAGGGTCGATGCTGATGGGCAAGAGGCTGAATACGAAGAAGGCTCCGCGGCGGATGTCCCCGAGAGAGGAGGCATCATAGAGGGAGAACACCTTGCGGAAGTCACCAAAATTGATAATGGTGACTTTTCCCTCCTGGAGAAACAAATCACAACTTGGACCCCTAAGTACAAGAACTAATGCCATCAAAATTCACATAAATGCGTAAACACAAACAAATAGTGCTGAAATAGTCCTGAAAGATTCTTACAACACAAACAAATAGTCCTGAAAGATTCTCAAAAATCATATATTTGGCTCTAGTCATTCAGATGGGCCATCAAATCTTGTGTCATGGAACCCAGGGCCCACTGTAACACTGTTCGAGAATGGCAATTGAGAGCGGTGGGCCCACCTCTGGTTGATTTGGAGCTGTAATGCAGGGCCAGCAAATCTGATGCCTGCCAGGCTGCCAATGCCAGGTAAGAGATGAGGAGTACGAATTTAAGTGACAGCGACGACTAGCTGTCTTTGCCAGTCCCCAGCATTTTAATATGCATTGTTCCTTCACCATCTCTCTCGTCTATGAGAACATGGACAATGTCATAGTGGCCTTTTGCAACCCAAGTACATGTGTCGCACAAATCAAAACAGACGCCAGAATCATGTGTGGCCGACCCTAGATCACACCCTAACCGTTAGATTTGAAATCACATTTTTCCATCAATCAATTGGACGTTCAGGATTGGTGGGAGTTCCAAAGGACTCCATGACTTGGGTATTTAAAGTTGAATCCTTGATTAATTTTACATCCAGTTTTTATACTTAATTTTTTCTAGTCATCCAAACTAAAGATCTGATCAATTAAAAAAAATTAAAATTCGATCTCAATGCATACGAAAAATTTAAATAAAATATAGTATTCTAAAACCCTTTTATTGATTTTGTCCGAGTCATAGTGAGTCAGCTGAGCCCTTATCGAGTTAACTCGATTTTGGCCAAAACTAATTAAGGACTAAGCATGGTCACCTCAGGTGGGTTTATCAAGTTCTGCCAAGTTTAGAACTATGATTAGAACATTCATGATGTGGGATTTGGAATCTAAGCCAATTACTAAGCGAAAAAGCTTATAAACTGAAAATCAATGGAATGTCAGTTAATTATTGCTTAATGATAGGATTAACTTTTAATAGTACTAGATTAGCTTTTAATCTATTAGTTTAGTGCATGCCAAGTCCAAGATGCAGAGAATAATCTCAAGTTTAATAAATGGGGAACCAAAAGAAGTTTAGAAGGGCAACCAGCCAACCACCTCGGACAAATTGCAAATTGGAAGAGGGTAGGTGTGGCAAGTGGAATATTTTGTCACCCACTAACCATCTGTTCAAAGAAGAAATTTAGAATCTATTGTTGGTTGTCTAATCTAAGATTTATCAAGTTTATAGTCAACCTGTTTCGGATAATGATCATCCATTTCTTGACTCCAAATATGGTTAGTATTGGATTTGATTTTTTGGCATATGGCTAATCATAAATCTCATTAGCATCTAATGAAGCAAGCTGATGTTATTTTAAATCTACGATAAAGATAATGAGAGAGGATCCGCGGTCTTAACGGTCGCTTTGGGATTGAAATTAATAGCTAATTGAAGAAAATGAGTTTAATTTAGTTGGCTTTTTAGGATGATTGTCTCTTCTCTGTTTTCTTCTTGTCAGGTTCAGGGAGTCATAGGTTGGGTTGGGGCGAAGCTTGTCCGAGTTGAGCCCATTTTCAAAATATGCAGCATTTCACTTTGCTTAATATGTTGGGCCAGATCTCTGAACATGCAGGAATCAGTCTCAAACCCATTTAACTCTCAGGGCAGAAAACTATGCATGTGTTCAGGCCACAGCCAAATCCAGCCCAAAGTATTTATTGGGTCAGCCTGGCCCATGAGAACTTCTAGTTAGTAGTTAGGTATCTTGACCACTTGGCTCTTTTTTATTGAAACTTAGGTACCAAGCCACATCCAAAAAGTGGGGCCCAACCATGTGCACTTGATTAGTTGGCAACTTGGCTTGGACCTTTGCCAACCATGAGTACAGTTCATGCTTCAAAGGCTTTGTTCTGTCATCTGTGTATATCCGACAAGAGAATCTAAACCCCTGACCAAAATGTTGTCATCTTACCATGTATCCACACTTCAAAAAGCTCATTTCAAATATTCACATGGGAGATGGGAGTGGCCATGGCCCTCGTGATGGATGACATAAAATTCCCAAGGTTGGCTTTTTCAAAATTATACTTAAGTTTTTGTTGGGACCACCTATATACAACCAATTATTTGGGTAAAGTTGAGAGATAGGTAAAGTTGAGAGATATGTAACAAAGACTTTAATAAAAGACCAAGATATCTGAAAATCAATTTGGTTTTATATTAGGGAGGTCAACTATGGAAGCAATCTTCTCACTTAAGCAATTAATGAAAAAATATTGAGCGAAGAGGAAAAATTCGCATATAGTCTATTGTCAATTTTGAAAAAGCTTATGATGAGATACTTAGAGATTTAATTTGATATTGTTTAAATAAAAAGAATGTTGCAAGATGTTATATTGAAATTATTAAAGACATGTATGAAGGAGTAACGAGTGTGAGAACTACCTATAGAGAGTCATGCCCGTTCCCAATGACCATATGTTGCATCTAGGGCCAACTTTAATCCCTTATCTTTTTTGCATTAATTATGGATGAATTAACTGCTTATATTCAAGAGGAGGTACATTGAGGAATGTTGTTTACCGATGATATAGTGTTAGTTGATGAATCAAGAGACATGCGAATGCAAGACTCAAGAAATGGCGAGTGTATTTAGAATCCAAACGCTTTAAAACAAGTCATACAAAGATAAAATAGGATTATAGTAAGCATATAGAAAGAGATAAAAGGTACTGTGAGAATTGAAGCTCAAGAGATATTACAAAGAGATTTATTCTGTTACCTTGACGCGATAATCAATAAGGATGGAGATATTGACAATGGCGAACCCAAGATTTTTATTTGGGTGGTGCGGGCAATGATCCAGTGAAAATGTTAAAAGATAATATAAAAACTTTTAAGGTATTATCTAAAAAATTTCTCAAATCTCGCGGGTGTGGTCGTACACTCGTGCGGACACTTAGGTTCGCCACTGGATATTGATGAAGATGCTGAACGTAGGATAAAAGCGGGATGGGATAAGTGGAGACTTAATTATGGAGTGTTTTGTGATTGAAGAATGTCTACAAGATAGAAGAAAAAGATTTACATGATAGTGATTAGGCTAGCTATGACCTATGGAGCATCATGTAGTTTCAATTAAGAAGTAACGTATGCATAAAATGAATATAGAAGAGATGAGAACATTGATGTGAATCTTATGCACAAAATGAATACAGTAGAGATGAGAATGTTGAGGTGGATGTGTCATAAAAATAGGAAGGATAAAATCAGAAATGAGCATATCAATAAGGGATAAAGTTAGAAATGAGCGATTTCAAGAGCATTTATGGGTAGTGTCAATAGAGGATAAAATTTTGAGATGATTTGGTTATGTCCAATGCAATCCACCGACGTGCCGGTAAGGAAAAGTCTAGCTATGCAGGTTGATGGCTCATCAAGGGGAAGATGTTGGCTAAAGAGAAAGTGGATGAAGGTAGTAAAAATAGATCTGAAAAAAGTGTAACTTAATTGATGATTTAGTTCATGATAAATTAGAATTATCGAGAAAAGGCTTTGTTGATGATGATGATTATTTTTATTGCTGGGCCAACTTTTTAATTCTCCATTTGCTGGTATCTCAACCTTATTTGATGTTACTTGAGGAAGATAATAGCCCAAAAAACACGTAACTAAAAAGATCCAGAGCCTAGTTGACTCGGATGAATTAAGTGAATCATCCCAATTTATTACTACATTGATTGAATTTTGTTACTATTCTGACACAACAGGTGGACTTTGACCTGGATATTAGGCCCCTGACACATATCCAAGGTCCATCCCGACCAGACCCAATCCGTGTACTTTCACAAATCAAGACCTGGATCTAGCCCATTGGCAGCATTATTAGGGAAGTTTCAGTTTCAATTTGACAAATTTATTTACAAACAATCTCCTCTATTTATTATTATTATTTTTTTTTACGGACAACAAGCGGTCATCACCCAGTACGGTCTTGGGTGGGTTCAGACCGGAGACAGACCCAACCTGCGTTAACACACATGGCATTCGAGACTTTTATCATTGCACCAAAGCATGACCCTGTAAAAATTAAGTTAGATTTTATTGAAATTGGCTGAATCTCAACCGAGTCTACATAATCTGGCTAAAACTCGTTAAGGACCGAGTTTCTCGCCGAGTCCTTACTTTTTAAGCTGACCCAACTAGGCCAAGTTTTACCCAGGCCCATTGAGTTTCAGAACTATGGTTCGCATTGATAAGTTAACTGGGCCAAATAATGTAGGGCCACATCCAACCCATCCACCTGCATTTTGATTCCAGGCACAGCCCTTTACAACAAAATAGGGCCAGTGAGTTACATATGTAGGTTAGGTTGATCCTACATCCTGGTCCACCGATTCATAGAAAAGTTTGGGTCCAATCTCAGTCTAAACACCAAACCCAAAACTAAGCTGGATCTTAACAGGAAACTTGTGAGCCCACTTGCAGCCCAATATACAGCAGTAGCTTAGCCCTGCAACTTCAACAGAATTCTTCTCTCCAATAAACTTTACTGGAGCATCACTAAAAATAAAAGAAGTGAAAAAAAAAAGAAGCTCCAATTGCATAGATTATAAGCAAAATTACACTTGAACATTCTTCCAAACCTAGAAACAGGCAATGAATCTAGTGTGGGCCAAAGTTCATGCATCCAATGCATAATTTAGAAAATTTTAGGAAATTATTTTCCTCATATTGTTTCCAGTGATAAGCTTATAGTCAGAGTGAGGCATTTCACTCAGCTTCCCAAACCTTTTCTCATAACAGTCCCACAGCTCAAACCTGAAACCAACAGATGGACGTACAAAAATTAGCTAACCAATCTAATTTAACATAAAATCCCATAGAAACAGAAACTAAATCTAATTCAACATAGAATCAACAAGGGATTTTAGCTGGGTTTCAAATCATACCAATATGCCAAAAACTGAAACGGTGCATACTTCTCATATATCATTTCAACATCTTGCTGAACTGTCCTAATGGTGCATTCTCCTTTTGCATGGAACTACACAAAAAGAACCAAGGGGGATGAGAGCTTTTAATATGGTGAGTCATACAAAAAGGCTAAAAATATAATATAGTCAAGGGACAGAAAACCTGTTTCAAATGCCTGACAGTTTCTGAATCAGCTGGAATCCTCTCGTAAAATCCCATACACATGAGTACATTTGCACAGGTAAAAGAGCCAAATCCTGCTACACCTGACAATTGTTGGGTCAGTTCATCATAAGTGGAGGATCTTACTCCATCACAAACTTCTTCAAGTTCTCTCAGCTGAAATCTGTTTTCCACAATACTTTGGGCAAGTTTTAATATGCGTTTTGCTCTATACCCGAGTCTACAACGCTTGGTCAAATAATTCAAATCAAGGGTTGCCAGTTCTTCGGGCCGAGGAAAATCTCCGATTCTATAGGAAGACTCTTGCATATGAGGATTGTTGATTGGACATGTGTCAGTAATACTGTCAGTTGATAATTGGAAAAAATCGCTCTTATCAGATGAATCTTCTTTAAGAGAGGAGAGGACACTTGGGATCACTTTCTCATCTTGTGGATATGTAGGAATGCCATTAGAGTTGATACTTGAGTTGACGCCATTAGTCGAATCATTTTCGTTCTTTACAAACTCACTTTCTAAATTAGTAACTACCCTTTTGTGTCCTCCACGCTTTCTCTTTCTCTCTTTACGTACAGGTGTCTTTGGAAGGAAATCTTCAGCTTTCAAGCACACTTCATTTGGATAGGCAGCTTCTACAGTTGAGCATCCAAGAGGATCACCCTTTAATTCCAATTGAAGCTCACACAGTGCTCTAGCCATTGACAAAGTCCTTGACCATCTACAAAGGTGGTGTCAGTAGTTGTTGATATTGATACCACACAACCTTTTTCTTTTTTGTAACATTGTTAATGCGGTTTTATAAAAGAAAGTGGTAGAGACGTGAGATTCACAAAACATAGATCTATTTCACTTGAAAGCAAAGCAACAAATCATACGATGCTGAAAGAGATACATCTTCTCCATTTGCTTCAAAATCTCCTAGCATGCCTTCTACAAATATCATAAACCCAATAATTCCAGTGATCATTATTGGAAGCCCATCAAGTGGCATTGAGGGAATCCCCTTCAACAAATAAAGGTACCAACCCATCAGGTAACAAAGAAAGAATTTTACCTTGTTAATGCTACAAGCTTTGTTAATAAACCATAATGCCACACTCAATCACTTACCCATTAGTAAATGGAGTACCCACGAATTGTCATATTATATGGATCTTTGAATGGAACCATTGAACCAACGAAAGACTGATACTGGGCAAAATGCATTGGGAGTCACAAGAGACCCTTTTCCAATTGGATACCTATCAACAAAGAATGGACTTCTGCCTCATTAAACCTGCACCTATCCAGATGGCATATGACCATCCAATTTCTGGAAATTAGATTCTATAACATCAAGGACTATAATAATGACTGAGATTTCTACTAATAGGGAAGGACATCCATTCAGGGATCTGCACAAGCAACAACAATCTTCACAAATCGTTGGGGTCCCTAGTACTTCATGCGGCTCTCTGTATGTGGGTGCATGTGTAACTGGCTAAGTGCACAAAAATGTGATGTACAAAAGGAAGTACTGAAATCCTATAACATGCATCCCAAATTAAAAGGCACTTCTCATGTTCCTCGGCTGTAGCTCAGGGGTTAGGGACCATGGGTGTGTGAGTTGAGTGTGTGAGATCGAATCCCTGAAGTAGCAAAAAAACAAAAAAAGGTAACTCTCGCTAAGATCCCCTGAGACCAGTGCCTACCCTAACTAATTAGAAATAAAAAGCATATTAAAATTTACAAGACTACGAGTCTGCAACACATTTGATGATGTCTTCTTTGACTGATCATTACTGAATCAAGTGCTACTTCCCATTACCAAAGCCTAATCTCAACTATCTAGGGCCACATTTGTGAGTTCTACTTTTGCACTTGGTTCAATTCAAAGACAAGCTCTTTGAAACTCTGCATTCTACATTGTTTTCATGTACTACTTTAGTGCAAGATGGAACGATGGGACCAATGGAGGTTAAGAAAACTAGGATAAAGATGTCCTTGGCTCCCAATAATTTTAAGCTAACCCTAGATTGATGGGATGAGGCTAAAATGATGATGGTGGTGACGATGATGATAGAAGGTACTGCTGCTATTAATGAAGTATTGTTTAGGCATAATAGTTTTCACAACACACCACCCAAAAGAAAATTGACAATTATGTCTTTCCATTCAGATCAAATCCATCCAAACTTATTCGACATTATAAATAAATTTAAACAAAACTAGTTGCAATTGCTGAGAGTTTAAAAATAATGGAAATATTCAATGAAGTCATGTGCTAGTGAACTATACCAACCACAAAATCTTCCTTTTTGTTTGAATGGTAACCACAAAATCTTCTTCAAAGCACACTTTTTTGCAACACCGACAATAGAAAGTTGAATCACTTCTTTTCTGCATCACCGATATGTTTGTTTCCCAGAATCAAACAACATGAGAAGTCCACAAAATCAGTGCGAGTTGGACTTTCCATTAACCCAAATAACTATAATATGTATTACTTTTTACTACATTGTACGGGGGGACCAGGGAAAAAAACAAGTAAATGATAATGTTTTATTTTTTAACTTTTAATGCAAAGAAATTAGGGAACATACTGGCAGTTACAGAGAAGGATGCACTTGACCATATCTTCAAACAAGGTCGGGGACCGAAAAACTCGGCCAAAACCTTTCTCCTTGGCCACAGAATGAATCTTATGGAATTCATCAATCCGCTTATTGCTGTCGTCAGAAATACGTAGCATACGAGTAACCTGAGACTGAAATTCGCCACATTTGATTATGAATGGTATTGAGAGAGAAGACTAATCTGTAAATGAGATAGGATGACTATATCCTTACTTTGATCGCATGTTCATCTTCAAGGGACAGAGAATGTAGGCCAAATACCCAGATATGGAGAGAAGAAAGAGGAGGTTGTTGGGAGATGCGGACAATGGCAGTGGTGGTGGAATCGGCAAGGCGCAATGGGCGTTGAAGAGTCTTCGCAGATGGTATCCAAAGGTTGGGAGCCATCATGAACAATCCATGGCTGCAAACTGCCTTCTCTAGTTCAAAAGAGTTGCCGACTGGAAGATGAATCAATAATTGCTTCTCCTCTTCCACCATCATGCTTGAGTCATTTGTAGACAAGAATAAGTTGTGACACAATAACAAAAAAGCAGATTAAAAGGTTACAATTTTGCATTTCTAGCCTGTCAAGGGACAATCCCTCTTATGCTTAGTTACAACTTCCTAGTAAAAGGCATCTTTGCTGCTTGGCAGGCATTAACTTGAAATTCATCGAATGATGGTAAAGAAAAGAAGGAAAAAAAAAAAAATGGAAAAATTAACTTGTTCCTACATTGAGAGGGAGAAGGTGTCTGGGGGAGGGGGGCATACAGGACTATAACTCGGCAACCTATCTACATAAAAGGACTTCAGTCGGGCGCAAGAATTAATTTCTTCTGATTTTCACCAAACTGTCTTTCTTTGACAAGTGATGAAGCATCAAAGCCTGAAAACCTACCATATTCTCGAACATAGAAACATCCTTGGAATAACGAGGCCAACTAACATCGACCTGGTTAATATAAGTCCGGTGTTTCCCTCGTGCCATCTGTGTGTGCCGCTGCAAAGATGATCTCCAGCTATGATGAGCACAAAAATAAGAGAATTTTTATGAAGACATCTACAAGTTAGAATGCAACAGAGAAATATTTATGGAGATTTGTCTCAATGAGAACTACAAATTTGTTGACACATGCCGTCCAGACTCTGACCATGGGCCCCAAAGTAAGCCCCCAATGGTTAATTGTGAGTCGCTGTATCAAAAAATCATGGGGGAATTGGACGAATGTTCCACACCATCTGACCGTGAGTTCAACCAGCAAATCTTTGTGATAAAGATTACACAAGACTAGTACCATTTCTCATCCACTGTTGATATGGAATTAAAATTCAAGGATGAATTCTTTTCAAAAAGAAAATCACAAGGCAACCATGAAAACCAAGTTTAGGAAACAAGGATCTCACATAAGCCGTCCCCACAAGTCTAGAACCAACAATCTAGATTATTCTGTTTTATTATATTTTACTTGCTGCAGCTGTCATCTACCCCAATTGACATCAAAATTAATGGTTGCCATTTCTACCATTTCGACAATGAAGCCTTAACTGCAGCAAAGCAAGACCTTAGCCTTATTGCTCTACATTACAATGGCATGTTTTGTGGGGCATATATTGAAACTCAGCCCCATCAAAAGTTCATAGCCATCCAACGTACGGCCATGAAATGAAAATTAACTGTTCATTTTCATTTCATGACCTTACACTGGATGGTTAGAAACTTCCAATGGGGTAGAATTTCCGTTTATACAAAATCTAGGAACACCTTTTTACCTTTTTTATGGTAGGATCCCCCACGACGATGCCAAGGAGGCCATTTGTTGACACAATAGGAAAATGAAATCACAATGGAAACAAACTGTTCCATAAATAATCATTTGGAAACAAGCTGAAAGAGAAAAATCATTTCCCCAACTTATTAAAAAAGGTAATTAGGTCGTTTCATGTACTCAAATTCCTAGGAATTGTACTCGAAATCCTAGGAATTCTAAGAAAGTATTTCTATAAGCGGTTAAAAAATGAAGAATCAAAGGTGAGTAATAAAAAGCTGAACTGAAAATGACCTCTTCTTTAATGGAAATTGAACAAAGGGAAGATGGGAAGTAAATACTAAGACAACACCCTAGTAATTCAAACTTAGGATAGTCAAGGTCCCATCAAGGCCTCCGCCTCACCCCTCTCACCTCGTTAATAATTGAGTTCATTTGATAATATGAATTTGATAATGATCCTACCCGAAAATCATCTCTACATGTCTATCCATGCAAGCAAGTTTCCACAAGAAACCCCAAACCTACCCCTGCATGAACTCCACTTAACCAACTTCTCATCCTCTCTCGAACACATGATGGGTTGCACACATATCTCTCCTACCTCATCTTTAATGTAACTAACTTTCTCAATTTGTATTACAAAAACTTGTGGTATCCTACGATGCCTAGATATAACATGGATACAGCAAGGACACGCCATAGACACGGTAGGGACACAGATTTTACACATAAAGAGTGTAGTAATCAGATATGATACGAGACAATGTATTGCCCATTTTGAAGTATCTGTGCATCATAGGTAGTATCCGGCATGAGAAACAATTCGTTAGGTATTTCTCTCACCTATCAATTTAGTTATGTTTGACTTGACCGAGGTTACCTTATATTTCACTCCTCCTTTCATCAAAACAAGGCATGATTCCGCATAGTTAAGAATCAACTAGCCAAGTTTTCCAAACTTGGGCAAAGACATTGGTCATCCATTTCAACTACCCAAATATCATAGAAGAGGCTGCGGTAAAGGGTAGTGAATCAAATAATTCTTATACCACTCTTCCTCACACCCTCATTCCTTGTCCAATATGCAACATACTGGACTGGTTTAATGACTTGATAGGTTTAAAGTTACTTGTGCAACATAAAATGTATGGCTTTCTCCACCTCCATTTTCTCCGCCTTTTCTCTACTGTCTATCTCATTAAACTCCTACCATCTATTTGTAGCCTCCCCCCATATTAGATTGCAAATTTTCAACCACCCCATTTCAACCATTATTGTCAACTTCCCCACTATCTATCTATCTATCTATCATTTGGGGGTAAAATAATTGACGAACCACTGGCAACACAAATTGTATATTTATCATGCCCGTCTGATTGGTACGGGACTTTTCTAGTTCAGATTGCCCAACAACAATCTCCTGTGAAGGCAGGCCATCTGATGCCGAGTTTAACAAGTGGGTGTGTTTCTCGTGCTTCAACCCACCCAGTGAAAAGTCAGGACTATGGACCATCAAAGCCAAGTGGTCGGTATGATTGTGGTGGACCACCAATCTCAGGTTATTAGAATTATAAAGGTGGGAGAGAAACATGTGAGGAGAGATTTATACCTGCCAGGTTTTGAAACGCCCTTCTTCCTCTTCTTGTTGCTTGCTTTGCTTGATGTTGTTGAAGATGGTCTTTGGAGTAAGGATGACTTGCTTTTTTACTATCTTTGGTTCAACGGTCAGATTTCTTGGCTCTCGAGCCAGTAAGCATGAATCCTGCTCAACAAAATTTGAGACCGGTTGCAATCGGTGGTGTTGTCTCAGTCAAACCTAAGTAGCTCAAAATCTTGGTAATTGGGAGACATGATTTTTTTTTTTTTCCCCCTGAAGGAGGGGATTACATCTTAATTAGCCAAATCTTACCTTTTTTTCTTTTTCTTAATCCGGGCTAAGGAGCTGGGAGGCAACTCTACTACTAACAGAGTAAAGGGATGTAAAATTGATTTTAAAGAAATAATAAAATATAAGTGGATTACGATGGTATTCTATTTTTAACGGTTTGTTATGGAATCTTTTTTACTTTTTATATGTGAAAATTGAGGGTTTTTTTATTATTATATTTTAGTGGATAAAGATAGTTGGCTTTTGATTTTTTTTTTTTGAAAGAAATAAAGGGAGTTTTGAATTAAATTGATTTTGATGTGACATCTTGTCTGAAAAATAGAGATTTTACTTGACACTTTACTTTTACTATATTAGTAAAGTGTCAAACTTGACTTAAAAGCCAAATCCTACTTCAATAGGAGTTGAGTCAACTTTCATATCATCTTGATTACAAATGAACTCTCTAAGTTTGAGGCCGTGATGCCTACTAGATTGATAGGCAGGTGTTGATTATGGGGTTCAAATTCAAAAGTCAATCTCCATTGAACAATCTTATCCATCCAGTCTAAAGGTGATGAAACCGATCACCAAAATAAACATTTTCCACTGCCCATGAGATTGGCTTAAATGATATGGTTTGATAGGTTAATTTCTACCATAGAGTAGCTATACATTATTTTTATCCCTACTCATTTGAGATGAGAGCGCACCTGAACGCACCAAGAGAGAGCCCACACATGTGGAAAGAGGGATGAGCAGCATTACCCAAGAACCAATCCCTGGATAATTTGAATGAGAAGTAGTCTTGCCAACCAACTGAGTGACCCATATTTTTGAATAGGAATACCTGCGTCCTCTTTTGAATCAGGTTGTTGGAGGGCTTTAATACGGAAAAATCCTAAGTCACAAGGTGCACAAGGAGGCCCATCTTTTGAAACTCGAAACATTCAAATAAACTCCCTCAAGATATATGGGAAGCCTCAAATTTTATTGTCAACTCGGGTTTGTCCCACCTTTAAATTTCAATTGATTATTTGATGGACGGATAGGAATTTTCAGTGTTTTATAGGCGTTAGTAAGTGCAAAACCGTAAAAGACCTTTTTGTTAGAACGATCCATTGATTTTTCTTTGATTACCACAACTAAAATACTATCATCAAATTTTCTTGTAAGTATATACCTTTCAATGCATTGGAGCTCGAATTATCGATAAATCTTTATTCTTGTGACACTTGGAAGGAGATCAAAACCCATGTTACTAGGGGTTTATTTGTTTGGAAGAATTTCTCCTTGAAATCTATGTTGAGAATTTATAACAGCATTTAAAACATCACTTGGTTTTTAAAATTCTCCGATTCCAACTTGTTAAACGCTGAGCAGGCGCACTTAACGTTTAAAAATTCAAATTGGAGAACAACATTTGAAAATTTTGTATATTTTTCTCCCCCAACAAACTTTCAGACTATTTTGTATGATAACCAAGGTGCAGTGGTGCACCCCTAAATCGTTTCCTTTTTGTGCTCTTAGTTGACCTGTAAGTGCTGGGGTATGTTTTGTATGGCTCAATACAGTGCTCAGTGTATTGAGCCATACATCTTTTGAATTTTGATTAGGTGTTATTTAGTTATGTTTTGTTGTGCATGTGTAGATGCTTCCTTTCTGGTAATGAAATTATATTGCTTTCAAATTCCAGACCTTTTGAGCAAAAATTTAGGTTAAGGAGTCTGAAACCTGACTCTAAATTTGGATTTGTGTACTGGAACCGAAACAAGCTGTTAATTTGGGTGGACTTGAACTTGGACTCTAGATTCAGTACACGCTCGAACCTGGACTCAGTCTCCTGGAATACCAGTTGGACTTGGACTCAAAGACTTTTAAGCGAGTCCAACGAGAACCTGGTCCATTCACTACCTTAGATTTTGCTGATGGTTACTGCCAAATCCATTGAGATGGCTGAAGAGCGTTGATGGGCTAGTCTGAGCTGAGCTAAAGCTTGTCCAAGCCTAACCCACTTAGTTGTTGGTCCTAATATCCAAGATCTAAACCCCACTTAGAAAGTAATATCTCCTTAGTGACTGCTAGGGGTGCTCATAGGTTGTGCCAGCTCAAGCGGACCTGGCCCAGTCCTCTTTGGGGTGGGTTTGTACCTTAGGTTTTAGTATTCGGGTCGGTCCTGGTTCTAAAATTTGGTCCATTTAATATTTGGTTCAGCTTGAATTAAGTGATAGAAACCCCGAACATGGCCTGCCCAGGCCAGGTCCGAACAAGTGCTCACAAAGTTTAGCGTGTAATTTACATAAGTAATAGAAAGCCTGACTCTGACCAAGCCCAATTGACTAAATGGGCGGGCTCAGCCCTGCCATGTTTCAGGCGGGTCAGACTTGGTCCTGGATATGCCTCAGGTCAGCCTGATCCTGCCCATGATCACCTCTGCTTATTGTTACAACTTACATGTGATGGACCATGCCGGACCTAAGTATGCAGACGCCAAGCGCAGCCATTTCATCTATTGGGTGAAAAATCAAGCTAGAGGTGACAAACAGGTTGGGTTGGGCTAAACGGGTTGGACTCATTTCTAAATAGGTTAGATGTTGCTAACCCGCATCCAGCCCATTTGTTAAACGGTTGAGGAATTCCTATGGTCAACCTGTACCGACCCGCTTTAACCCACATAACCATTGCGGGATAGGTTGACCCGTGTAGTGGATCAAATCGACCCAACTATGGTTCCTTACGTGACCCAACACTCCTCAGAAATTGATCAATCCATCCAAATGCGAGCCTAGCTAGGGCTGCCCTGGCCTATGGTGAACCCAAACCTTAAACCCTGGATCAAAGAAGGGCCAGGAACTCAGGCACATATAGGGATGTAAATGGGTACCTGATTCTCCGATTACTCGGAGGTTCCGACCCGTTAAAAACCGGGTTTGCATCCTTATTTAGGTCCCGATAAATAAATGGGTGCAGGTTCGGTTCCACCTTGGTTCGGATCCATGGACCCGAGAGCCGACATATTACCTCAATTTTAAAAAACCTCCCCTAGAAATCATGTTTTTTTTAATATAATTCTCTATCTAAACTCGGACCCGGATCCAGACTCGTCCCATATATGGTTCCGGTTTAGAAGCCAAGAAACCAATTCTGAAACGGTTTTGGGCCTGAATCCAATTCCACCTTCTCCTTAACGGTTCCGGATCCACCATGGACCCTGACTGGAACCGACCTGCTTACAACCCTAGGCACATGTATGGGCATATATGTCTGCCTCCATCCAAGCAACTATCCATTGGGATCTAATCTCAATTGCTCGATTATTGGTAGCATTTCTCGACAAACTCATATAGACTTAGAAGCCCAAAAAAACTTCGTCCTATTAAGTGTCCCTTTCCTATTTCTTTTATCCTACCAATGAAGAGAACCCCACTGAGGAGATAAGTGACAAAAGCCCTCCATTTTGCACCATTAAAAGTGAACCTCTCCATCCCACTCCATCAATCAAGAGATCCCAAAAGGAGATGGTGGGCCACACCCCACTTTGGATTTTGCCTTTCTAGTCATCCATGTGCCACAACTTTCCACCACATTATATCACTCACCCTCAAAAGATGAAGCCTTTGTTGTCTTGAAGAACCCACCCATAGGAAGACTTTTGAAATGCCCCAACAGATATAGACAATGAATATGGATGTATTATACTCTTGATTTTGAAAGACAAACAGAAATAAACAATCTACACAGTATGTGGTTTGAATTTGTAGCAGTGCACTCTCTCATTTGTTTATGAAAAATATCAGGCATTTGAGTCTTTAGCCACCATTTGGCAGATGGGCACAAGTCCAACTCCACTTGGGACATGAACTATGTGAGACATTGTTTGGAGAGACAAGAGAGATGGGTCATATTAAGATTCTCGACGAATTTTATTAGATGGTCCCCTCCCCTGTGAAGGATACAGATTTCACAAAAATAGATTTGTTTGACATAAAAAATAATTTTGCTCCAAGATTTTAGTTGCCAAATGTGACTTTATGGCCTGCTTAGTTTTGCAAGAATTCTAAAAATTCCTGTATGTGAGAATCTGGGTTTCTCCAAACAGAAAGTCCACTTTGACCGAATGGGGGGACCGAATTCTGGTCCGGTCCCCCCCGAGAACCACTGGATCCCAGATCCCCCCCCCGAGAACCGCTGGATTCCAGAGTCTTGGATCCAGCGGTTCTCGGGGGGGACCGGGCCAGAATTCGGTCCCCCCATTCGGTCCACATAGCACCGCTGTTCTCCAAATATTGTCCTGTCAACTGAAGTTCCAAATGTTTAATTGTTGTTTAGCATTCAAAAAGCCAAAATCATGATAATTCCGCAGGCCAAAAGCGACATTTCACAATGCCAACTTTATTAGTTTTTACCATGCAAAATCGAAAATCCAGAATTTAGAGAGGATGACAACTACGTTTCTGAAAAATTACCAACAAGGAGAATTTTCGTAAAAAAATAGTCCTAAACAAACGGGCCCTTAGTGTTACACAAGCATGGCAGTAAGTAGATCTGAGGATACATATAAGAAATGTTACAAATTCATTGCTTGAAAGAAACCCTGAGATTGGATGCTTGTAAACTGCATAAAATTTCAACTGGGATCCATCGTTGTAGGTCCAACTGTTGAGCAGTTTGGAAATGATCTAGCTTTATGATGCGATTGGACCTGGACTCTCTCTCTCTCTCTCTCTCTCTCTCTCTCTCTCTCTCTCTCTATATATATATATATATATATATATCTGTCTCTCTCTAAATGTCACAAGTGTTATTATTGGATTCATGAGTTTAATAGTTCAATCATTTGTTGGGTTATCAACTTTATTCTTGTAGAAAGGGATTTGTTCATAAATAATTGGGCCTTGATTCTGGTATATATATAGTAGATTATATCAGCACCCAACTATTGGGTCTTGATCTGGACCCAATCTAGGGACTTTATCTGAGTGCAGATTTGGGTTTGGACATTTTCTTCAAAATCTTTGATATACATGTGTGTCCTCTAACCTGGATCCTAGTATGGTTCGGATATACTGAACCCGACCCGACTCGACCCGACCCTTTTTCATCTCTAGTTTCAACAGGCATTTTTCATTGATCAATTCATTGGAATATGATTCCCCTTGACTAATTTTTTTTTCAAGCATTTGTGGGTCCCACCGCCATGGCCCACTTATACATACCATTTTCCCCCACGCAACATGGACAATTGGAAAGGATCGTCTCTTTCATTGGATGTACCTGTAATTATTTATAAACAAGTGTCATGTGGAATGAACCTAAATTCATGTGTTTGACCATAATAAATTTAATTAAATTCAACGGCTCCCATAATCTCACTTGCATGTGCCACGTGCAAAACGAATATTTAAAGCAAAGAGTGGGAGTTAAACTTGGGACCAAGGGTGCTCAGGCGAGTCTGGCAACTCTACTAATAGAGTCAAGTGAAGTAAAGTTAATTTTGAAGAAAGAATAAAATACAAGTAGGATATGATGATATTTTATTTTTAGCTGTTTATTATGAAATATCTTTGACTTTTTATATGGGAAAGTGAAGTTTTTTTATTTATTTTGATAAAGGTGGTTTTTTTTTATTTTTTTTTTGAAAAAAGATGGAGAGAGTTTTGAATTGATATGCTTTTAATGTGACATGTTGTCTGAAAAATGGAGGCTTTACTTGACTTTTACCATGTTAGTAAAGTGTCAAACTAGCCCAAATTAAATATCTTATATCCTTTCTTTTGGTTTTATTTTAGTGTGATCAAGCATGGCTGTAACTCAGCTAATACAAAGTGGGACCAAGATCTTGACATGTTGGATATTGCCGGGGTTTCCACTGCTGATTTATAGAGATCCATTATCGTCATTATGACCCATCTCTATCATACTTTATTTAGTTAATTATGAACATGGGAGGTTTAAATCTTGGAGAAAGGGAGGTTTGCTTGTACCCCACCAAATAGTCTTTGCTCATCGGAAACGGGTTACTCCCAGGTCAGATGCCAAATGTGAAGGTTAGGCCGGCGAGAAATACCCTAAGTCCACAAAAGAATAAAAGAATGACATCAATTTGCTGAACCCAATTTCAATTGGAGTGAAATCTTGCAAGGAATAGTAAAAAGTGTCGTTTTTTTTTTTGGGGGGGGGGGTGGGGGTGGGGGTGGGTTGGGTTTTGATCATGAGTGGAGCCCACTAATGGACCTATAATTCTTTGAATCGTGCATTTGAAGATCCAATTGCTGACCATGCAAGCCAAGTCTCTACAAATGACCTTAGCCCACTTTATACCTTCTTTCATGCAAAACTTTTTCTACAACAATCATAATCTCTCTCGGATTCTCTCTCTCTCTAAAGTCAAAAGGCATTCACACAAAAGGCATATGTCAGAACTCTCATTAAAAAGTAGCAAGAGAAGGAGAGGTCATTATGATAAAATTAATGTCCTTTAAGTAAGACTCAATTCTTATTATAGTCTTTTGAGTCTTAAACAAGCAGTGGCTCCTGCCCTCAATTATATTGATTGGACATTCCCATCCTCCCAATTGGAGCATTTTCAGGCTTTAGCCAAAGAAATTCTCCAAAAAAGACAAAGAAAGAGCCAATCAGTTTAGCTTTTCTCTTCAACATGACCTTAGTACCTTTCCTGTTAAAACTTTTGGGATTATTTAAAAAAGTCCATAAGTATCGGCTATGGCCCATCAAAAGTGGGGTAGAAACTATGTGCCATGTGAATGTTCATAGAAATCTTTGAACCCCACCTTATTATCCAAAGGAGGATCCACCAATCTACCCAGCCTATAATTTAAAACCACTGTTCTCCTATACTAACATGAACCCAAAAGTCCTATTTGACCGGAATTAGATCCACCGAGACTTGCTCTATTGGTTGGATATTCCATTTCTCATCTAACTATTCGGTTCGGGTTTGATTTTTAGTTTCTCTTTCCACTGAATCGGTCTTCATTTTCATGGATCTGGCTTTTATTTTTACATGACATCGCTCTAAGATTTTTTAATCTTAATCATAATCTAATCATTGGCCCATCTCCTATAAAGTCAAACTAGCAAAACACGCTTGCATTTATCACGGGCAAAATAATTTATAATATTAAAAAATAATTAATAATATTAATTTAAAATTAATTATTTAACCATAGATCTATAACCATAGATTTATAATTTATGACCATAGATCTATGCAACATTTATTCTTATAAATTAGAAAGAATATCTTGAGATCACATGAGAAACCATCTTTTATCTAAAAGTATAATGTGTAGATAGATATGTTAAATGTGTTGGACACTATATTTAGATGACTAAAATCGAATTTTTTTTTCAAATCCCTAAAATCTCTCTTTATATTAAAATTGAAATCGAAATTGAGCTCCAATTTTACAATTAATTAAGAAACTAGAGCTCAATTTCAAAATTGATGCCTATGCCTATAATATATAATAATTTGACTTAATATAGATTTGATTTTGGGTCAAGTGGGACCTACCCATGACTATACCAGGAAGAGAAGGGTGTGAATGAAAAGTCATAAGCCCCACCACACAGGACTCTTCCAAATTTATTGAGACTGATTCCAAATTTCCAGTAAAAGCAGCATAAAGACATGTGAGTAGGAAAAATAAAGGAAGGATTCCATTTACCATTTCCTTGATCAACTTTCCAATCAACGGTCAACATTCAGTCCAGACCTTGATCCACTTTCCGATCATCTTCGCAGTACTACCCTCTTCTCTCTGCCACTGCCAGCTTTGCCACCCACCTTCCTCCAACCCCTACCCTCTTTCATTAGTAATCAAATCCATTCAATTCATACTAACCACCCAAAACAAACCCAAATCAAAACACCCCACAATCTCTATCTCTTCTTCTTCCATATCAAAACACCCCACAAACTCTATCTCTTCTTCTTCTTCTTCTTCTCTGCTATTCTCTGTATCCATTGAACCATTTGATCCATACTTGATATTGTTTTCAGCATCAGAGAAAAACCCCAGATGGGAATGAGATATCTCTCATGCAGAGCAGACTCTGCAATCCTGACCTGCGATTCCCACATCCAAACAGCCATTGCAAATCACAGCACATCAAGAAATGACAAGAAGAAGAAGAAAAGCAACAAGAACAGAGCTCTAGAAGAAGAAACCAACATACCCAGAATCCAACAATTCAATTACAGCGACCTCGAGGCCGCCACCGATGGCTTCTCCCCCGAAAAGCTTCTGGGGCGCGGCAGCCATGGCTGCGTCTACAAGGGCGTGCTCCGCGGCGGCCGCCTTGTCGCCGTCAAGAAGCCCTCTCGCCCTTGCCGCGGCGGCGGAGGTGGCGCCAGCAACCCACATGCCTTTTCTAGTGGAAGCAACAATGGCAGCATCGTCAACACCAGCGAAGTAGACAATGAGATAGAGATCTTGTCCAAAATCCGCAGCCCCAGACTGGTAAATCTTGTTGGGTTTAGTACTACCCCCACTAGAGACTCTTCTGCTTATGATAATTCTCGCCTGCTTGTAGTTGAATTCATGAGTAATGGGACTCTGTTTGATGTTTTGCATTCGAGCGCGAGGCCGCCCAGCTGGGGGCGGCGGCTTCGCCTCGCACTTCAGACCGCAATGGCAGTCGACACCCTCCATTCATCCAATCCCCCTGTAATTCATAGAGATATTAAATCGGCAAACATTCTAATTGACCGGAATTTCAATGCCCGGCTCGGCGATTTTGGCCTGGCGCTTCGCTGCCATGCCGATGACTACAGGCTGAGGTCGACGCCGCCGGCTGGTACATTGGGGTATTTGGACCCCTGCTATGTCACCCCAGATAACCTCAGCACCAAGACTGATGTGTTCAGCTTTGGCATCCTCCTTTTGGAGATCATCAGTGGCCGGAAAGCCATTGATGTCAGCCACTCTCCTCCATCTATAGTCGATTGGGCCATTCCGCTTGTGAGGAGAGGGAAGCTTATCACTCTGTATGATCCAAGAATTGCGCCCCCAAAAGACCCTATGGCAAGGAAGCAGTTGGTGTTGCTCGCTGCCCGGTGTGTGAGGTCTTCTAGGGAGCGGCGGCCATCAATGAAGGAGATTGCTGAAGGGCTCAGAGTTCTGAGCAAGACGGTTCCAGGGCACTTGTGGGATAATCTAACTGTCAATCCCTGTTTGATGGTTGATGAAGTGGGGCAGGCAATTGGGACTAGAATTCCGAATTCCAATTCAGGACTGAGGCAGCAGCGGGCTGCAGAGGTGGAGGAGCCACCTTCGAGTGCGAAGAAACTGCCTGATTCTGCTAAAGCTATCAGGGTGACGAGAAACCCGAGTCGGGTCTTCTCAGATTCTGGTTCTAGTAGCAGGAATTTGAAGGATCTTATGGCGGGGATGGAGACGGGGTCTGATTTCCATGCTGTTGGGCTCAAGAAGGTGTCATCAGACATTACAGGTGTTAGAATGGGAAGTGGAAGATCCAGTGGTAGGACGAGATCTCAACCTATTGGTCATGATTATGACAGTGATGGAATTTTACGGTTGCGGGTTAAGCAATCCTAACAGTTGCCGGTTAAGCAATCCTAACGGTGGGCTTCTCATGGTTATCATGTCAATACAGCAGTTGAAGGAAGAACTTTGTTTGTATCATCCAAAGCGGAACTTTTTGAATATTGCCTTGCAGAGCATCCCACTGTGCAATCAAGAGTATTTCGTGTTTTATTTGTAGGTAGATTCTCTTTTTTCAATTGTCATTTGCTGTATGGTAACAGATTAGCAAATCGTCATCCATGACAAGTTGATGGGTGTGAACAAATTGTTCACCTTGTTTCTTTGTTTCCTTGTATTCTTTACTTCTTTTCCAGGTTTTTTTAATCCTTTTATGTTGTTGTCGTTCTTACTCGTCAAGATGTATGTTGAAAAACTAAATCAATGGAAATGTAGAATGATTTATTTTGCTGTCAGTTTGGTACAGTCTTGAGATGTAATTCTGTCCATTTATTTAAGTAGTACAAAGTTTACAAGCTCTGTGTTATTCTTGCCTGGTTAATTAAAAGTACATTAGGCTCTAGGAGAACTTGCTTCTGCAAAAAAGTGCCGACATTTCTCATTCCCCATTTTCTCAAATCCCTTTCACATATCTAAGTGAAAATTTTACTTAAATTGCTTGATAGAGAATTATCAAAGCTGATTATGTAATCAAAGCCTAACAGATTTCAATTAACACTCAATATTCTTGATATCTTCTTATAAGGGGATTTGAGAGCAAGACTTAAGAAACCCCCTCATATTGTGCCTACATTTCTCATTTCCCATTTCTCAAATTCCTTTCACGCGTAAAGTTTTACTTAAATTGCTTGATGGAGATTTATCAAAGCTGCAGGTAATGTAATTAATGCTTCATGATATCAACTAGAAAGAACAAAATATTCTTGTATGTATAGGGGATTCAAGAGTAAGATTTCAGAAATCCCCTTGTAAAGTGTTACCTGGATGTCTTTCACATTAAAACTCGCATGATTTCCCTCAATATCACCATTTTGTATCTTATCTGCTCTGCTCATTCATGCACACACAAACACGCTAAGGGAGGAGAGAGAGCCACTTCTACCATGCTAGATTAACTCCCAAGATCCATATGACAGGAGTGTTAGAAAGTTGGGGCCACTTCTCCACTCTGAGCGTATGGAATGTGAATTTTTCTCTCATTTGTTTCTCCGTTTCTGTTTCTGTATAGTGAGTAAATGTTAGACCCCCTCCCAAGATGCATATGACATGAGTGTTAGAAAGTTCAAGCCACTTCTACCACCCAGAGCATTTCATTTTGATATTGTGTTTAGGTTCACATATTTTGAAAGGAAATGGCAGTTTCACTGGTGCTCAAAGATTTTTGAGTACAATGCAGAAGAAGCTTCTACAGGATCATGGAAAGAGGGCTCATATAATTATCAAATATTTCCAACATGGTACTCTCTCTCTCTCTCTCTCTCTCTCTCCCGCCTGATCTTGTTTATGACAATGCATTTAATAATGCACGTGTATCTTACGATACAATTAGTTTTTTCTCAAAGTAGAAAATATTTTAAATTTAGATGTGGATGCTGGGAACTATTTCACTGATAGCAATTTTACTCACTATCCAAGTACTTGTGCAGTTGTGCTACCGAATATTTGGGACTTGTGACAAACACAAAATTGATCAACTGATTATTAGTATACTTCATTTCATCATGCATCAATATTTTCTGCATGGTGACTTTGTCATGTTGAGAACTTAAGTCTTAAATCCAAGATAAATTGCATGGGCCAAATTAATATTAGTTGAAAGCCAATTAATATAATTTGGACCAATAAACACCTAAAATGAAGTATGTATAAACCACTGGCTCTGATATAGTAGAGCAGCAGTAAAGACTTCAAAGGAAGTTGATCCTCCAAATTTCTTGTCTTCCCCTTTTCATGATGTATGTATGATTTTTTTTTTACTTTTTTTATTTCTATGTTGGGCTACTGGACGATGTATGTTTGATTATGTTATAATACGTCTTTGAGTTTTTTTCATTTTTGCTTGTACTAGGTTTTCTGCCTTTTTTTTTTTTTTTTCTCTTTTCTTTTTTGTGTTTGAATTAAATGGATAATAAAGCAATAGCAGTGCAGAGAAATAAACTCTCCATAGGAAGGTGATCCTCCAATTTCTCATCTCTGGCTATAGTATTTGCTTGGAATGACTAGATGTTCCTTAACTTCAGTATAATGATGTCATGGTTTTCGTGTGGTATTTCTTCTTCTTCGTCTTCCTTTTGTTTGTATGTTATTATTATTTTTTTTGGGAACAAACTAAATGAATAATGAAGCAATAAATAAGTTTTCATTCATATATGGCATGTTTCATTTTGCAATTTATGCAAGTGTGGGCCCTATTTCTTGGTTTTGTACAAAGTCCTTCACTATGTTTAATTTCTACATGTTGAAATCATGAAATGGATTACACTGTACTCTGATTGGTTTACTAGGACATGATGTAGGGCAATAGATCATCCAGATGGGCATCCTATTTTCTCTAATACCTAATTGATGCAAACACCAGCCGCCTAAACCCTTGCATGGCGAATGAGTTTGCAATGCAAGTTATTCTCTTCACAAGCTCAACCATGATTTACCACACATGACCTTCAATTGGGAAACAACGAGCAAGAGTATTCATGAAAATATGCACTATCCAGGAAGTTTTTACTGATGAAAAACCAGATACGATCAGAAAGATAAAAACCTAAATTCAGTCAAATTCTGTGGATATTAATGCACCAAGCAGACATTAGTGGATTGCTTGCTGCAGTTAATGTACCATCATCGTCATATCTTTATCCCTTCCATCTGTTTTGACTACTTTCTGGATTTTACACTTTTACTCTTCCACTCATCTCTATTTAGGGTATGTTCTATCACTCCACAGTTTAACATGTCACTCCCATGTTTTGATTGCTTCATTCGATGTCTTTATAAGCGTCATATTTTCCTAGATCCTTTGTACTTGCAAGACTTCAATTCTTTATACTGGGGTTGTTGAATTATTTTCTATGAACATGGCAAACCTTTCTAAAGTACATTCTTTGATTTTCTCTATTGGAGCTACCCATAGATTTCCTCTTATGTAATTGTTCCTGATTCTCTCTTTTCTTGTTATTCCATAATTGATCCTAGCATACATATCTCAGCAACATTTACTTTGTCCCTCTGTTTCTTCATTGTTTAACTTTTACCTCCATATAACAAAGCAGGTATTACTGCCTCTTAAAAACGTTCCTATAACTGAAGTTGCAGGTTATGGTCACATAGCATGAGCTTGTCTCCACTTTATCGATCCTAGACTAGTCCTATTTGAGACAGCATCTTCAAGTCCTCTATTTTGTTCTGTTAGTTGCTTCAAACTGGCATAAATCACACCGTCACTAAGTTATTTTCAACTTTGACCAATTCATCCTCTAGTCATTGAACCACCGAACATGCCCTCTATCTTTTATTTTATTTTTCTGCTAATTCTCAAATTAATTTACTTGAATGATGTCTGAGAAAATATCATCTACGAACAACATTCATAAAGAAACTAGATTTTGAATATTTTGTCCCATGTTGTCCATAACAAGGTAGGATGAGCCCATAACACAGTTGGAAGGTTTGTAAAGGTTGCGAGCTCGAGTCATGTTACCATTCAGAAAAAAAGAAGAAGAAGTCAAATATAGGAGCTAGAAGGAGATATGCATTGCAAACCACTACAATTTGGATTTCATTCATCTCTCATAGTTTATGACACTTGCTACTACCCCTTTATCATATGTAATCTTAACATATTCTGACTAAATGCATCTGCTCTTCAGAATTGCTGTGATATCCCTCAGAGGCCGCCTCTGAATCACTAAAAAACACCATGCAGATTTTCCATTGCTAAAACCTTTTCCATGAGTTTTTTGAATAGAAAAGTTGCTTTTATCTGTATTTATCTGAAATAAAGCTGAATTAGTTCTTGTGGATCTTAAGTGCTTATTATTTTTCTTCCTTTTTTTTCGTGGGTTAATATTAAGTTCCTATCCTGGGAATGACATGAACTTAGGTCCTATCAATGACTGGATACTTAAACCTATCAAAACCAAACAAACACATAAATAAATAAAACTGCGGTACTTAACAAAGAATCAAGTCCACTCTGGCTCAAAACCTCTAGTTGCATCATTCAAAAGAAAAAAAAAATCTCTAGTTTCAATGAGGTTCTCCCTTTAATTTCTTCTGGTTTGTCTTTTTCTTTCTTTTTTTTTTTTTTCAAGATTGATTGGTGACAAAAGATTCTTTACCCCTTAATTTGACCATAAAGAACTTTTCTCTGTAGTCACAGTAAATACTATTTGGGGTTGGGAGACACATTTCATGGGTGCCTGTTTCGAAAATGGAAATGATGCGAATTTTATTTTTCTATTTTATAATTTATTTGATTCTGAAATGCACAGGAAATAATGTTTTCCCCTTTTTTGGAGAAGCGTATGGGAAACAGGTGGAAAATGTAAAATCTACTTGTGAAATGAATTGGCCATCTGGTGCGTGCGAGGATGAAACTACAAAAAGAGGGAGAAAATCCACGCATGCAATGGGATCCACCTATGATCAATCCAAAGTCCAAACCCGCATATGCAATTATCCAAATGTTTCCAATGAGATCATAATTCGCTTCTCAAATGCCTCTTATGGGATTCATAGTTTTTCTTCTCCAATTTTCAGGAGTTTCTCCAACATTTTATTCCCCACTTCTTAAGTTTTTCTCCATATTTTTGTTTCCCACTTGTCAACGGTTCAATTTTTGTTCATTCTATTAGCAAACATATAGCTTTGGTTGCTGATCTTGGGATGTGAAAGAAAGGCCTATTGGTGGTAACAAAGAGGGTTTTGTTTTGACACCTGTGTCATTCACTTCTAGATAGACAATTATGAGTATGGAGGCAGTTGAATAATATCCTAAGTTACCGTTGTGTTAGAAATTCAGAGTGCACTTTTTTCAGCCACAAGTATGACCTTATGTCGGTGGGGCAATGTACTGGATTACGGTCATTGCCTCTACATTAGTAAATCTTCCTATCTAGGACCTCTTGCTCTTTAAGACCCAAGTTGGGGTGGTAAAGGCAATTGGTCAAATTCAAAGAGATTTCCATTTTGATGGAAAGAGAGTTAAGAAGAAAACCATATTAAAAAAAAAAAAAGACTTGAGAAGAAAACCGAGCTTGTTAATTGGAAACAGTGGCATTAGAAGTTGAAAATGATGATTCAGGTTCAGCAACACCAAAGAAAGAATTTGGGCCACCTTTTTAAATGGTAGTGGTTTGGAAGGAGGCAGTGTTACAGAGGAAAGTTATTGAAAAAGGTATGGGAGCAAAATGGAGGTTGGGATCCTAAGGAGTAAAATAGAGGAGCTGGTCAAGAGTGTGGAAAGGCATATGGTAAAGGCATTGTCCACCTTGCATATAGTAGGAAAAACACTAAGAAAGGAGTATGAATTCGTGGTGAAAGATGAACTGATAACCTGGTGGTGCTTTATAGGGTGATAAATGATGTAGTCTTATTAGGAAAGGAAGTTGACCAGAGAATTTGGATGGAGTCACCTTGTAGTTCCTTTTCATGCGGACTAATATTTTCCAACTGGTCCTCTCTGTCTTTCCCCTCTTGGCTGGTTTAGAGCCAGGGTTAAGAGTGACGGGATGGGCCTCTTCCAAACAGAGGTCAAATCCTATGGAAAATGGTTCCTATGTTTTTTATTGTTGGTGGGGTTTTGCATTTGCATTTTTTGTCACAGTAAATGTATCCTTAATTGATGAACTTCAAGCCTGGGAGTTCTCATGTTCAAGGCTTCAAATTTCCACATAAATTAGAGATTAGCTATAGTGGGGCCCAAAAAACCATCAAAGAGGCAAGGAAGTCTTCAGATAGACAGGCTGTTTTGTTTTGAATCTTGAGGCAGCTCATTTTGAAATTGGAGGCAGTTCTAAAGGGAATCTGGGCCCCATGGGAGTCAGGGTCACTATAATTGATGAAGAGGTTAATGTTATTTGGTTTTTTTATGGGCCTGGTTTGATTTGGTGACTCCAGCAAAGCTGAGCTGTTAACCATGAAAGAAGGTTTGAAGCTGGTGCGGCACTGATGCAAGGGTCTGGTGATGGTAGGAGGAGGCTTTAGCAATGCCATTGCCTATTACCTTGTATATTGTTTGATTTCAGTCTGCTGGAGGTACCATTATCTTTACATGGAGATCAGAACATTGGCCAATGATACAGGACCTAGATGGGTGGAGCAATCAGCCTAATCCTACTTTAGGCCCACCCGATCAGTAGACCAAGCATATTTAATGTACAGGTGTCGCCCACCAGATGCAGACCAACCCACTATTTTTTCCCAATGGTATTTATATATATATATATATATTTTATTAGTAACGATAATTATATTAAAAGAGAAAGCCAGATACAAGAGACCACACCAACAAACAAAAAGAGCACAAAGGTATAAAAGAATTATACCACGAAAAGGAAAAGCAAAAGACTAAGAAACATCACTCGATGAAAGCCACCAAATTAGAAGACCTATCCACCCCTTGCTTAGCTAACGAATCAGCAAAACCATTAGCCAACCTCCCAACGTGTTGAAACTTTACTTGAAATGAGGATGCTAAAGCTCTAATCTCATTAAGGTAAAATTGGAATCTCCAAGAAATGACAGCCGAAGAGGATACCCATGAAATAGCATTGAGAGAATCGCTGTCCACCTCTAACCTTGAATTAAATGAGGAAGAGGCAAAAATTCGAAGAGCTTCTAGGATAGCTAACACCTCCGCCTCATTAGACTCCAATGGTATTTATATCAGACGTGACCTCATTAATGGCTCCGATTTTGTATGTGTCAACATTTGCACTTGCTGCAATGCCGTTTGCTTCGTGCTTGCACGGATAATCCCTATTCCCTACCTCATCTCTTACTAGAAATTGAAGAAACCATATTTTATGGTTGTTTTTTGAAAGCATCCTCATGTAATCTGATAAGAGTTTAAGGAAATACCAAAATTTAAGTGTGGGAGGAAATGAGAAACTCTTTTCCTGCACAAAATTGAGTTTCTTAAGCCAATTCGCACTGTGAACTTAACATTGCCACTTTGTATATGTACACATAACGAACATTGAATTTTCATTATCTATAAAAAATTGTTGTTGTGCACTGACCTTGAGTGTAATTTGACATGAGAATACACTTTTTCAAGTAGTCTGTGGAATCTCTCAATATTCACCCTTACATTCTGCCTCTCAAGATAAATCCTCTTTGTTTCTGACCAACCCTTTTTATTTACAGCAACAGGATCCACAAGAACTGGGTCGTCGCAATCATATTCCTCAGAAAGTGAGCTCTCTTCAGTACTAACCCTATATTCCATGTACTTCAGTCCCAGTTTCTTTGCTGGTTCTCCATAATATTCTTCTGCGGCCCAGTTCAGACCCAGTGGCACTATCTGTATAAAGACTGAACCCGGGCGCATGAAAAGGAAATGAGTCATGGCTGCACCATGGACACCAATCATTGCGTCAGCACTGTTGAGAAGGCCATAGATATGAGCTAATTGTGTGTTTCTGTTTGGCTTGAGTAGATGCACTTCGAATCCTATGCATTTGCATGTCTGTATTACCTCTCTCAGGTTTAATAATACCCTTGATTTATTTCGGACAAGGATTACTAGTTTGGGTTGTCTTTGTGTATTGGCCTGTAGTTGTTTCTGTTCTGCTTGTCTTGCCCCTAGCAGTCCTTCTGAAAGGAGAGTTTGAAAATCATGTATCCCTTTGCTTGTACCTGCTTCATCAAAAAGTCAGTTCCTTTAGTTTAAGGTGTCGCCGAAATCTGTGAATAAAACATCATTCATACAAATGAGACATGATTTGCAAGAAAGAAGGTAAGAAGAATGCAGTGGTGGATGTGTACACAAGCTTTTTTTACTGTCATTCTTGAACACATGAAATTACACTTTCAATTTAAGTTTGAGGTGATGAATGCATTGTTCTTGTCAAGGTTTTACAGGTTTATGTAATGTTACAGCTAGGCAATGATTTGGATGATTGGAGAGTGCTGATGGCCGTCTACACCGGCTTGACCGTGGTACAATGTATAGGGCGTGAAATTTGATCATATTTGGATTTGATCTACATTGGGATGTCTCTACAACCATGACGTCAAAACAACACTAGAATGAAAAGCAATTAAGAACAAGGTCAAATGGATGGTTTAGTTTGGATGGGACCTGAGAGCACCTGTTTCACAGTTATGGCTGCCCCAATATTTAGAATTTTTGTTTGCTTCACAGTTAAGTTTGTTTGGCTTCATGACTTTGATCACATTGTATCAGATAAAGCACAATCAATAGAAGTTCGACTAGCAACATACTCTTGTTGATCAGGCACAGAAAAGACTTACAGAAGAAATGTCAAGATGACATCAATTACTGGACCTGTGTTTGGAGCATCCATACCCAATTGTTAAAATCATCCAATCATTGTGACTCCTAGTTCACATTGGCACCAAAAAAATTTGTATGAGCTCAAATGGGTGAAAAGATTTTGTTGTGATGATCTATCTGGGGGACTTTTCAGAATATAGCAGTCTCTGCTCAGGATGTGGCTATTAAAGCTCAAGGGATAATTACTTCATGGGCTACAAAAATTAAAGAGTTTGTAGGTCTTTCTGCTTCTGATATTTGGAGGGATGTATGGTATGGTGATACTAAGCTTTTCTAGTTCTGACTTGTTAGCCTGATAGGCTTTGTGATTTTCTTGATTCTTGATTTATAAAAAGGCTGGATGGGCTCTAGTTGATTGACAATTTAGATCTGTGATTGATTGACTATTGAAGAATTTTTATATAATTGTTTATGACCATTTCTTTTGTTGTCCATTGACTTGAATGGTCAGAATTGTTCAGTTGAAGTGATTCTTGGTCCATCAAAAGTAGGTCCCATGGATGGAAGTCCAAATTGACAATCATATCGTTTTACAATCATGATCATTGTAGACCATCCATTATTTTAGCCATCGATAGGCTGTCTGCTATGTTCGACCAATCAAATTGATGGTTCAGGTGCCAAATCTATGGTTGAACACCTAGAATGATGGTCAATGGATAACTACACAATTTTTTTTCCTGTGACAACAATACTGGTACTGTTCAATTAATTGTCAATTGATTGGATCATTAGACCTTTCTAGATGGTCAAGATGGTCAAGTGGACGTTTTTTATGCAGTAATTGACTTGGAATTAATTGTTAAGATATATGGATTGGATGGTCAAGAACTCAAGATCAATGGCTGGACAATAGGAGCTAGAGCATTTTCATTTTTTGGCCATCGATCAAATGGTCAGAGTTGTCGTATGAAAGTTAATTCTAGGAGGCATGAGCGATCAAAGGGGCACAAGAGGTAACATTGAGATAAATTGTGGTTGTTGTTTGTACAGTCAGTTTTTAATTATTTTTTAAAGCATTTCTACTTGCAAGCAAACAATAAGAAGGATCGCTCACTAGAGATGGTCAATTGCAGTTGTTGCTATTATCTCTCTCTTTTTTTACCATGTTAGATCACAAACATGCAAAAAATTACCAACTCAAAAAAAAAAAAAGAAAAAAAAAAACCCACCAAAATTAGGTTGTTACCAAAAAACACAATTGGTGTTAATTCATAATAGGGATTTTTACGAAAAAAACTAAGCTTAAGATCTGATTTTACAAATATATGAAGAAAAACAGAAAGATATCGCCACAGCTTATTGACATCATGTATATTTTATGAAAATGCCCTCAATGGCAACATCTCCGGTCTCTAGTTGTATTTACTTTTTTTTTTTTTTTTTAATTGCATGATGGGTGCTTTAGTTTTGTATGTACCATTACTGTTGAGGTCAACGTCCATCCTTGCTCTTGACTCCTGAACGGTCATAATTGTGGTCGAGTCCTAACTCACTGCATGATCAAATTCTTGTTTTCCTTTATTGTTTGTGAGTTGTTCATGTTATGCAAGAAACAGTTAAATTTTTTGTTTTGTATACATCAAACTGCTGCTTTAAAAGGTTGAAATGGCATTCATTCATTAGCAAGATGAGCGTGTTTCTTGCCCTACAACCCATTTTGAAGCTGTCTCAATAAAATAAAATAAAAACAAAGAAAGAAAGAAAGAAAGAAAATAGATTCTATCTAATCCTTTCACAAGATTAATATATAAGAAACCAATGAAACATTGGTTTTCAATTAAGGAATTATAGGATGTTGGTGCAAATGAATTGACATTTTCCAAAGCTATAATTCCATGCATGTGGGTCCTACATAGGCCCGTGTTTCAGTGATCACAAGGTTGAAAATAATGGATCCAGTTGCAGATAGGGCCCATAAGTTGTTGATGGCTGGGGTTCTCATGGGATGGGCCATCTCTCGAATGAGATGATCTGGGCCCCCATGTTGCTAGGTTTGGGCTATGGGCTTGCCCCGCGCCTTATTTTTGTCCAGTATTAGATGGGCCAGGCCTGGGCTTCCGTATTCTTACAGGACAGGCCCAGTGCTTGTACGCTTTTCAAATTGATTGGGCCGGCCTATCTTTCACATCCATCAGCTGGATCTTGATCTGAATGTTAGGCCTGATTACTAACTGGGCTCGCCTTGAATATGGTGAGGCCCCACCCAAACTGGGCAATGAACACCCTTAGTTGAAGATTCAAAGATCAGACATGGAATTCCTTTCTAACCATCTAATCAAAATTGAAAAGGTTATGGTGTACCATTTTAAAAGGGGTCATGATTAACCACATCCATATTTAGCTCAGCATATTCAATGGTATGGATCAACAAATGATGATGGCCCACATGCATTGGAACTGGATATTATAGGAACTCTAAAGCTACATATACTATTCTCAATTTCTTCAGATGATGGAAAAGTGAACTGTTAGTTTAAGCCAACTAGGCCAGTAGGCCACATTTGCTTAGTTTCCTACTACCTTTTATATTAATCTTTGAAGTTTGAAGGACATTGCCACAGCCCACAAGTAAGGAATATATTGAGTCCATTTCCCTCAAACAAAGGCTTAAATATTATAAAGGCAATTGAAGCAAGCAACCGAAAAATGGCCACATCTTTTTCTTTCTTGCCTTGCACTTTGTTTGTTTGTTTTTTTATGGTAAAAGTTGCCTTGCACTTTGTTAAAGTTTAGCAAGCTAGCTCACACTGTGGGTTTCCTGTGGCTCAGAATCTTCTACACATTATGGCCCATTTATTGGTGATCCACACTGTTGATTATGATCCAGACCAATATGAATGGTCTGGTTTCAGAGTTGTAACGTTTTGATTGGCTACCTTAAAATTAGATGGCCGAAAGAGAAAAGAACAACCATCCAAAATACAGGCAAAAGAAGAAAAGAAGAAAAAGAGTGATTTTCCTATGTCTGAAAAGTTTTGGGTATTCTTCATCTGGTGGGGTGCACCATTTTTACCTTATAGATCATGAAAATGTTGAATCACTTGTGCTTCACATGTATCCACATCCAAAGTTGGACACATGATATCAACATTTCCGATATCTCAAAGAAAATGGTGGCCTAACTGATTTAACCTGTGTGTGGGCCCACCTTATATGATCAAACGCACCATCTAAACAGGAATTGGCTCAATTCACTCAAGATTAAAGTGCCGTCTACCATTTGGACAATAATGCCCAAATATGGCGTGGATACACAGGGATATGCTAGAAATATTGCAGTAAATTAAGTTACGTATTGAATATGATGACACCATGCGTGGCGTATCTGTATCCGTACGTGCATCATGGCCATTGGATTGATCTAATGTAGATAAGCAACTATATACTTTGCCTAGCTAGCTATGATCAATGCCCGCGATTGAATTGAAATATGATATGAGTGGGTTGGGTCAAACAAAAAAGGGCCCCATGCATGTTGATCATGTTTCATAAAAATCAGTGATTAAAGAAAGATGTATTACCGATGGATTGATTTATCGTCAACTCGCCATGAATCTTCAACCCTACGATCATCTCCTTGAAGCAATGCACCCTTTTATCCCTCCTGAAATCCACCACGTCGTATCTGCTAATCTTCTTCACTATACCTTCATACCTACTCATCCACCACTTATGGTACTCCAGCACCACCAGCACCACCTCCCCTCCAAACCTCCCCACTGTTATATAGAGAGGCATCAGACCATCATTGAATTCATGGTACACATTCCCTGTGTACCCTCCCGTCGAAAACACCACGCCGGGCACGTCGTGGTAGACATCGCACCGCCGCCCGCCGAGAGCCCCGTTGTCGGGTTTTAATCGGATCTCATCGACGGTGTTCATGATCGACGTCTCCCACTTTCTTGTGTAAGGTCTTATTAGCTCTTCTTGGGTTGATGATGATTTTTCAGGGTTGTATAAGATGATGGAGGATGATTGAGAGTCTGTTCTTATGTCACCTTTCATGTAGCAGGTATCTGTTCTAGGATGAGATCGGTCACAACAAAGTATTCCATGTTTTTTTTGGGGGTGAAAACAAAGTGTTCCTTGTTGGTTGCTGTCTTTCCTCACTTGGGCTTCACCTGTAAAGTTTTACGTTCCCAATGAAATTTTAAAAAATAATTCAAAAATTAACAAGGGGTTATTTTGTAAAATTTTATAATTCACTATACATGTATATGTTGGTGCTTGTGTTGTTTTCTTGAGAAACCATGGTTTTTGCTGTATGAACATGTGTTACGTATGTAAATATAGGTGCATATGAATATATACAAGTGATTTTTCTTATACATACCATTGATGAGAGAAGAACATGGACTAGTGGTCATTATTGAAGAAGTCTTGTTTTCTTCATGGACTTCAAGAGGCCTTTTTGTGGATGAGATATGGGTCTTCAAAGAACCAAAAACTTCACGTGTTTCTGATTTAAAGACTGCAAGTTGAGGAGAAAATTTATCAAATTTCTCATATATATATATTCATCCATATGTGTTGATGATATTGAAACAGTACTGGACTTGTATTGGTTACTTACCTGAGTAATCAGGGCGTGTTGAAGCGAGTTTTAGGATCGAAATGGACGCGTAAACCAGTAGCAGAAGCAGTAGGAAAGATCTCAGTTGAGGAAGATGAAGGATGGGCGTGTGGGATATTGGTTTGATGGGTGGTAGTGGACCCTTGAATTTTTGCAGATGAGACATCTTTCAAAACTTTCTCAACACATCAAGAATCAAAGCTTTACCTTTTTCTCTATTTATTCTCTCCCAAACACAGATAAGAATTGAAACTTACCCAAGAAAAAGGTTTCAAGTTCCAATTGCTGTACACATTTCATTTGCATGGTTCTTATGGGCATAAGAACTAGAAGAGATTCTCATGAAAACCAAACCTCAACAACAGTTTTAGAAGGGTCAACCAAGTTACACAACAACCATCTTGCAATCCTTAGCTGTCTTTATTTAACAAAAGCATTCTTCATGTAATCTGTGGGACTTTCATACCATGGATTTTTTATTATTATTCAAAGTACACCCAAGCTTTCTATTTTTCAATTAAGAAGGCTAATTTTAATTGACTCATGGCATGTTATGGCCCACTGATCATGAAAACCAAGGAATGGTTAGGAATTAGCCGTTTAACATGGCCAATGTTGAGAGCTTTCATGGGCCATATATCTGATTCCAATTAAAGACTTGGGCCAGCATTTTGAAAACCGGACCTAATCGGCGGGTGCAGTGGTTGTGTTGAGTCATTTTAAAGCCAACCATCGGTTAGACCTGATGATAAGTTTTGATCTTCATTTTTTGGGTTCATTCATGATGAATTTGGTCAAATCCAACTGGTTTCGACCATGATGAATTTGGGCTTGACCTGTTCAAGTTGGGTGGATCTACTAATTAGGTGTTGGTCCTGTCTAGACCCTGCTAATTTAATTGCCCATTGCTCAAATTACTTGTTATAGGTATCTGTATCCATGGTTTTCTTTTTTACCAGCCAAGGTGGTTGGACCCTTGAGTGACCAGACTAATGCAGGAGTAAGTTCCAACAAATGCAAAAGAATGATCGAGGACAACTTACACATGCCGGGAAGAGAGCCCATGGATCCAACTCTGAATACTTGGGCTAGCTATACTGAAGAGTTTAACAACTTTGGTTTAAGTGAGTTGGAAGGCCATGTTTGACCCCACAATTAATATAGTTGAGAATCTAATTACCTGTCTGCTTGTTTACCTGCAATTGGTGATGGAAAAATCCAAAGCAACTGTCCATTTTTGTACGCTTTCATTTTATTGGAGCATTTGAGGCTCCCATGCAGATTTCCTTCTGGGTGTGGGCCTAGCATCTCTGACTCTCCATTTCATGTTCCCCGGATTTCAGATTCTCTCTACAGAGCTAAAATTAAATGATGTTTAAACATTCACCCCTTTTGGGCCAAAATATGTACACCAAATCTTGAAAATTTAGGCCAGTGAGAAATCAAAACTATTTTCTTCTTCATCATGAATCCTCACATTACTTTAACACGGTTTAAAGGTAGCAGAAAATTGACAGCTAACTGACTGCAAAAAAGGGTTGTGGAAACATATATAATGTGCAGCCCACATGGATAAATGGGGGCTGTTCTGAGTCAAGTTTTTCCCATTTAATGTATCTCACTTTATTTTAAATGCATGAATCTTGATTTTCACATAAACCAACACTCGGTTTACAGAAATCCAAAGATGAGATTTGTGGTTTACAGAATTCCAAATGAGTCCCAAACGTGTGGTCTAGCTTATATGTAGTCCAGCTCATAAGGGCCTCTAAGATGTAAGCTTATATGGGAGAGGGCAGATTGAAAGGTTTAATTGGAAAAATCAGCCCTACCAAATTATCACAGTCCTTAGTTTAACAGCCTTAAAGGTTTAGTTAAACTTAAAGGTTTAATGGAATTTTAACCATATATTATCATGAGATTCAATCTGGCGGTCAGTGAAGATTTAGTTAGAAAGATTATTGATGGGGCTACATTAATGGAAGGTGGGCCCAATGTTGGACTGTATTTTTTTTTAGTACCCAGCTAATTAGGACACAAGCCCTTTAGTGAGATAAGAAGACCTCGGGTGTGGCAACATGGCCTATGAAGACCAGCTCATGACGCCCCCTTACATGCAAGTCTATCAACGATAAGAGGGCAAATGGAAAGGTCTCGTGGAGCCAAAAAAAAAAACCCACAACCTCACCATATTATTCTAGATGTTGATTTAACAGCCATAAACTTTAATGGTATCTTAACCATAAGTTTTTTTTATTACTAAATGATCATATGATTAGATTAGTCACAGCAAAGCTAAGAAATAAGAATAGATCCGTCGTGGTTTGCATGGGGCAGGTGGGCCCCGCCCACAAGCAACTAAGATCTGCTGTTGGTTTTGATTGTGACTGCTCATCTGTAGCTTCTCTATCTATTTAATGACACACTCATTCCTAGTCAACCAAAGTATAGAAATGGAATTGTATAAGGTCTCTGTGACCAACCTATCTTGGTACTATGTCCGACACACTGCAGTGAATTGAAATGGTGTATCAAGTGGACCCCACCATAACTGGCCAATGGTTGAAAATGTACTCCTCAGAATTGCATGCAGTTATCGAGTCTATTGCTAGCCATCATTATCATCATCATCTTAGATCAAAGAATTTTTCTATTAGCAATGGTATGACCTAACTTTTCTAGGAACATTAGCAATAAAACATATCACCAACATCATCATAATCATCATCATCATCGATTTAACATGAAACTAAGTTAATTTTCATCATCATCAACTTAACCCATACCACAAAATAAAGAGATATCTTAGAGGTTAGAGTTTGATTCTTGGATCGTCTCATCTGTATGTGCAGGCGGTCCTCTCTCTTACATATGCCTTACTAGCTCCCATGTCAGTTGGATCTATTAAAGGTCTAATCAAGTTTATCATCTTTTGAATCCGTTTACTGAAAAAAGGATAATATGTTGAATGAAGTCTAAAAGTGGATCAAGGACCATCCACAGAAACACCCACCCAATGGGCAGTCCAGATTTAACAAATTAAGCTACGCGAATGTCAACAAGTTGGATGAACCAAGAGGTTCATGTGGCATTTGAATAACTAAATTTTTGAAAGAAAGCTTCCTCAGACACAAACTTCATGAAGCTGATTAAATATAAAGGCTTGCAAGTGTATTACAAAACCAACTCATAGTTTATTCAGTGAGACAGCTACCATGGATGTTACACTTGATAATAACCATCCAAAGAGTTTTTCATGTGAAAGAAATAAACAATAATATTAAGTCTCATTATAGGCAGGTTAGTTGGATGGCGATGATTTTGGAGATTTTGAGAAAGATATTTAAAAGACTTTCTTCATGTGAATATATAATATTAGGGAAAAGAAAGTTGGTAGAAGGCTGAGGCTATCTGGCCATGGAGAGAGAGAGAGAGAGAGAGAGAGAGAGAGAGAGAGCATGAACTGATTTTATGATGATTTGATCTGCTTGAGTTTTTCACACACACAGACCTATTTCTCATTGAGATCTTTTCATTCCCCCTTATAACTATCATAATCATATATGTAAGTGCAAGAATAATATACTCACAAGATCAGGAGGCCTTCTAGGACTTACTCAATGCATGGAGGAGATAGCTACGACGGTCTGAACCTGGGAGAGAAGAAAGACAAAGGTCAGAAGACCCTGGCTCTGGGCAGCGCAGGGCTCTCCGATGCTTAAGTCAGCAATCGATCGGAGAAGAAGAAGAAGGAGTAGTTGTCTGGAAGAGAATGCTTACCCCCCTCTTCATATGGCTCGTGCCTTATATATGGAACAGTTTTGGGTGAGTGCCAGTGGGCTTTGTGATGTGACCTGGGTCACATCAGCCCACAAAGTCATTAATGAAGGTCCATCACAAGCCTCCTTGCATTTAATGTGGGTCCGATCAGCCCACACTGCATTTAATGCCAGTCACATTGGGCCTGATCTTGCCCTGATCTGGTGGTGGCTGAAGTCCCATCAGACCCCTTCCTTGGGCCTTGCCACGACAGGGCCGTGGCTGTTAGCTGCAAGCGCAATACTGCATTGCCGAGACTGAACGGGATGTGCGGCCGAACTGAATGCTGTTTGACCAAGACCAGCATGTAGTGCCGAGACCGATATGGATCGGGTTGTAGCCGAGATTAAGGGACATGGACCCACGCAGTAGCATACCCGAGCACACCCTTGCCGAGATCAAGAAACTCCAGTTCACGCAATGGGCCCCACACAATAGCCCCTCAGCTCTTGACCTCTAGGGTTTCATCGGGCTCTAGGGTTAAGAGCTGGACCGGTCTTCCGAAACCGATAATGCTCATCTTCCCTTCGCCTTCTAATTAAGGATTCTGACTCGTTCGGCGTTGGACGCCGCCATTGTTTCGTCGGCCAGATATAATAAAGGGGGGTAATAAATGCGGAGGCTATGATTATCATAGGAAGGCGAACCATCGCCGTCTTAGCGCCACGCGTTATCGCTTGATAGGCCTCCTTTTCTTTTCGAGGAGGCGTGCGACGCAAGCCGAGGCGACACCTCACGCGTGTCTCGCTTCGAATTCCGGAATGGCGCCCATACCTGCCCTTTATATTCACTTTCGTCTTCTTCCTTTGCCACTTTCACTCCCTGAACTCGTCGAAGCTCTGCTAGAACCCCTGCAAGAGCCTCCTACTCGCCTGAATCTTCTCCGCTAGGATTCCTATCGCCAGGACTTCTTCTGCTAGGACCGGTGAGGGAGCAACGGTTGGCCCTGAGACTTCACCTGAGCTTGTGAGTGTCTCTGCTCTGGCCCTCTTTTCTTTATTTTTCGTTTCTGTTGACAGTTCCTTCTAGGGTTTCTTCCATCCCCCAACCCCTCTGCTGCCTTCACCCTTAGAGCTGTAGGGTTTCTTAGATTAGAAATGGGGGTTTTCAGCCATTGGATCGACTCCCTTGTAGGCCTGGCCCAACTTAGGGCTAAGTTTGCGATCCCGGAGGATGTCCGGATAAAGGCCTCCGATAGAACATCTGGCTACACTTTCAGTGACGGCTGGATGCCATTTCCTCTTGTGGCCATCATCGAGGGGGGAGTTAGGTTCCCCCTCAGTCCCTTGCTTCGGTCATGCCTCCGAACCTGGAACCTTTGTCCGTGCCAGCTAATGCCCAACGGTTTTAAAATAATCATGGGCGTCGCCGAACTGAACAAGATCCTAGGAATTGACCTCGGCGTCCATGACATTGAGGACGTTTACGACCTCTGCAAGACCCGGGATGGCGGCACATATTACCTCCGGGTTAAAGCCAAATGCTCGCCACTTGTCACGGCCTTGGAGGATTCGAACAAGTACGCCGGAGACGACCGATTATTCGTCTCAGGCAGCTGGGAGTTCGGGCCTGCCGAGTCCGAGACCACGAGGAGGATCCAGGTTCCGAGATCCATCGGCACACCCCCGAGTAATGCCCCATTCCCTCTCTTGGGATTTGAATGCTTTTGGGACTGCCTTTGTCAGCTCTTAATTCTGCTCTTCTATTCTTCTGCAGGTTACCACCAACGGCAGCGAGACGCCCGGTTTGACCGTTGGCGACGGAACAAGGAGTGGCTAGACGCCATCTACAATTACCGAGGCCATTACAACAGGGCCGCCTTCTCCCTCCTCGCGTACGAGCCGACATATGCGTCCTACACACGGAGGTCGGGCCGCCCGGGAGATCTCGTTCTAGCCGAAGCCAGCGGCGCTGCTTCAGTTGCGGAGGCTTCCGCTTCGGTGGCCGTGTTTGCCGGCATCCCGATAAGGGAAATTGAAGACTATTCCTTCGGAGCCGAGGCAGACATCCCGATAAGGGAAATTGAAAACTATTCCTCCGGAGCCGAGGCCGAAGCCGACGATATGGAGAGGCGCAGACCCTCGTACCAACCGCGGAACTTGGCGGAAGCCGTGCTCGGCAGAAAGGCAGCCGCACCTCGTATAACGCCGCCTCCCTCTGGTGCTCTTGTCCCTGCCAGAACTGAGGCCCGACCTCCCACAGATCCGGAGAGTGAGAGACCGAGAAAAAGGGCAAAAGGCCAGGAGCCCGTCCAGGAGCAGCAGGAGCGATCGCGCTCCTCTTCGCGCTCCTCCTCGGCGACAAGGGAGAGGGCGACGTTGGAGGCGCCGGCCCCGGTGGCTCCCCTGGTGGAGCGGCGCTCCGAGCCCCAGGCGGCGACGTCCTCGGACGCTGAGCCGGCCGCGTTCAGGCCGGACATGGAGCTGCGAAGGGGGAGGCCCCTAAATGTTGAGGACAGGCTGGTGGGGAGCCCGGCTGTCATCGCGGCGCTCAGCCGAGCCTGTGCACTCCCCAAAGACATGGAGAGGCACAGATCGGAAGACTCCCCACAGCTGCTCATGAGGACCATGCAGCACTCTCTCGCGGTGAGTACCGAACTTCTTTAGTCATTGGTGTTTCTTACTTCTGATTTCGTACTAAGTCGTTTATTCCCCTGCAGGCTGTCCAAAGGCTCCAGGTCGTCGCGGAGAGAATGATGGAAGAGGACGGTCGGCGGACTCGCCTGGCAGAGGAAAAGAAGAAAGCCGAAACCGAACTGCGGGCGACAAAGGAGGAGCTGAAGGCGGAGGCAGCCAAGAACGCAGAGCTCAACGCGCAGTCCGATCTGATGTCAAGCGAGCTCTGCAAGGTGAAGTCCGAGAGCTTCGAGTGGCAGGGGAAGTTCCAGGCAGAGGGGAAAAGGTCGGCGGGGCTCTTGGCCGAGCTTGAACAGGAAAGGAAGGAGAAAGAGGAACTCAGAGCGTCCCGGCAGTCCGAGATCGACGCCGCCTTCCTAGACGGAACTGAGGACGCTGGGCAAAATTATCTTGATCAAATCGACGCGCTCAGTCCGAAGCTGTTCCGACTCGGCTGTGAGGCTGTGCTCAAGAAGATGGGCGTCCCTGAGGATGACCCGATTTATCAAGACCTCCCCGAGTTCGGAACTACCTCCCTAGCTGAAGCCCCAGCCGAGATCCCTGCCACTCCGACCGAAGCCCCTGCTGAGCCGACGCCCGCCCCCTCTGGAGCTGCTCCTCCAGCCGAGGCCGCTGTGGTCGTTATCGAAGACACAGAAGCGGGGCCGTCGGCCTGACTTCCATTTTTCTTGTCTTGTTATACAAAATGTAATCTTTGTTTCGAATTGTTTTGATCGGAAATCGTGATGAATGGAAAATGTAAGCTTCAATGTACATACCATATTATCAATGAATTTCGGACATTTTTTCCCGTACTTGTTTCCTCTGCGTTCCGCTGTGCTATGTTTGGCTTTTATTTGCTCTGTTTGCGCTTTTCGCAAGTTTTGTGAACATGGATGTGAGCTCGGACTAGAGTAGACCGACCAGACTAGGGTTCCCTGCGAGCGCTCTGACCCCTTCGGCGAAAACAAAGAATCGCATCATACCTAAGGCAGTGATAAGACTGGGTGCCATTATCGTCTGGTGCCGTTTCGGCTGGTCTATGTGGCTGAGTGCCAACCATAACCTTAACTAGTTCGGCTGCTCGTCTAGGTGGCTGAGTGCCAGCCTTAGACATGGGCCGTTTCGGCAGCTCGTCTAGGTGGCTGAGTGCCAGCCTTAGACATGGGCCGTTTCGGCAGCTCGTCTAGGTGGCTGAGTGCCATCCTTAGACATGGGCCGTTTCGGCAGCTCATCTAGGTGGCTGAGTGCCAGCCTTAGACATGGGCCGTTTCGGCAGCTCATCTAGGTGGCTGAGTGCCAGCCTTAGACATGGGCCGTTTCGGCAGCTCATCTAGGTGGCTGAGTGCCCACCTTAGATATTGGCCGTTTCGGCAGCTCGTCTAGGTGGCTGAATGCCATCCTTAGACATGGTCCGTTTCGGCTGCTCATCTAGGTAGCTGAGTGCCAACCTTAGACGGTCTTCCATATTCGCATCATTGTCGCTGTCACATTGCCATTGATCATCAACTTGCCCCAAAACGAACGTAGTTCTATTAAATCCAGAAGCACTGTACAAACATACAAACTAAAAATAGAATTTCTTGAGGTGTGACGCGTTCCATGGTCTCGGAAGAGGCCGCCCTTCCATGTCTTCGAGCCGATAAGCTGACCGTCCAGCGATGGAAGTGACTTTAAACGGACCATGCCAATTCGGCGCCAGCTTTCCTTGATTCGGATCTTTGTCCCCTGGAAGAGCCTTCTTGAGAACCAGTTCTCCTACAGAGAACTTCCTCTCTCTGACGTTCTGGTTATAGCCCCTGGCTAGCTGCTGCTGGTAAACGGCTAGCCTGACCGCAGCTGCTTCCCTTCGCTCGTCCGCTAAATCCAGCTCCCTGGCCACGTTGGTTTCGTTCTGTCCCTGGTCAAAGAGTTCGGACCTCAGCGTGGGGAGGCCGATCTCCAAAGGGATAACTGCTTCCATGCCATAGGCGAGCGAGAAGGGGGTAGCCGAAGTGGAGCGCCTTGGGGTAGTTCTGTAAGCCCAAAGGACGCTTGGAAGTTCCTCCACCCATCTCCCCTTTGCTTGGTCCAGCCGTTTCTTGAGCCCATCGAGGATCACCTTGTTGGAGATCTCAGCCTGGCCGTTACTCTGTGGGTAAGCTGGAGTGGAGTAATGGTTTCGGATGCCGAGCTCCTGGCAGAAGGTCTTGAAAAGTTTAGAGTCGAACTGAGTTCCGTTGTCCGAAACCAGCGCTCTGAGAATGCCAAACCTTGTAACGACATTCTTCCACACAAAATTCTTGGAGTCTCGCTCTGTGATGGATGAAAGTGGCTCTGCTTCAATCCATTTGGTGAAATAATCTGTCGCCACAATAAGCCATCTCTTGTTCCCTGGGGTTCGGTGGAGCGGGCCCACTATGTCGAGCCCCCACTGGGCGAAAGGCCACGGGCTAGAGAGCGGGCTGAGATCCTGCGCGGGCTGATGGAGATAGTGTGAGAACTTCTGGCACTTCTCGCACTTCTTCGCATATACCTGTGCATCTTTCTGCATGTACGGCCACCAGTAACCCTGGCTGATGGCTCGATAGGCTAGAGATCTTCCTCCAATATGGCTCCCGCAGATTCCTTCGTGTATCTCGAAAAGGAGGTCTTCGACCTTACTTGGATGGACGCACTGGAGGTAAGGTCCCGAGAACGATTTCCTGTAGAGCTTGACCTCGGGAGATAGCCAAAACCGAGCTGCCTTGAGTCTGACCCGGTGGGCCTCGCCACTGTCCTCGGGAAGCCTGTCGTCTTTAAGGTAGGTGATAATGGGGTCCATCCAGCTCGGACCGAGACCGAGGCTCAACACATCCCGAGGTGGATGGAGCTCAATGCTGGGCGCAGCTAATGATCCGACTTCGATGCTCCTTTTTCTTCCTGCCTCAACAGCGCTGGCCAAGTTCGCAAGAGCATCTGCGTGAGAGTTAATTTCCCTGCCAATCTGTTTGACTTCGGCCGTGAGGAACTGAGAGAGCTGCTTCTTGGCCAGGGCCAAATACGCGGCCATCCGGTCGTCGCGAGCCTGATAGTCCCCAGTCAGCTGGTTTGTCACCAACTGTGAATCACTGAAGACCACCAGCTGTTGAGCTCCGAGGATATTGGCACTATTCAGTCCGGCTAAAAGGGCTTCATACTCAGCTTCATTGTTTGACGCCTTGAAGTCTAGTGTCAGAGCCTGCTCAATGACCAGTCCTTCTGGCGATTGGAGAACAACTCCTGCCCCAGCTCTTCTCGAGGTGGAAGATCCGTCGACGAAGACTTTCCAAACGGGGGTATCGGCATGGCCTTGTGATTGTTCCGAACCCGTGGGCGCCTCATGCTCCTTGCCCCCCAGTTCGGTGCCGAGCTGGGTTGGTGCCGAACTTGAATCAAACTCGGCAAGGAAGTCTGCCAGAACCTGGGCTTTTATCGCTGTCCGTGGCTGATACTGGATCTCATACTGCCCTAGTTCGACAGCCCATCGGGAGATTCTTCCTGAAAAGTCAGCCTTCTTGAAAACAGATTTGAGTGGGTGCTCCGTAACAACCACAATAGAATGGGTTTGGAAGTAATGGGAGAGCTTTCGCGAGGCGCTAACGAGCGCCAAGGCGAGCTTCTCCAGAGGCAGATACCTGGTCTCGGCATCAATAAGGGTCTTGCTCGTATAATATACTGGTTTTTGAACCTTGTCCTCTTCTCGGATGAGGACTGAGCTGACCGCATGATCCGAGACCGCCAAATATAAATACAGGGTTTCCCCGTGGGTCGGGGTTGATAACAATGGTGGTGAAGAAAGGTAAGCCTTAAGCTGCTGCAAGGCATGTTCGCATTCCAGAGTCCATTGAAATTTAGAATTTTTTCTAAGAAGCTGAAAGAAAGGTCGGCACTTATCTGAGGATTTGCTGATGAAGCGATTCAGTGCCGCGGCCATTCCGGTAAGCTTCTGAACCTCCTTAGCCGAAGTGGGACTCTGCACTCTGAGGATAGCCGAGATCTGATCTGGATTTGCCTCTATTTCTCTGCGCGTGACCAAGCTTCCCAGGAATTTGCCAGAACCTACGCCAAAAGCGCACTTGGAGGCGTTGAGTTTGAGATTGTACTTCTTCAGGATGGCGAAGACTTTGGCTAGATCTGCCAAGTGATCCTGCGCCAGCTTGGATTTGACCACCATATCATCGATGTAAACTTCAACGGTCCTGCCGAGCTGACCGTGGAACATCTTGGTGACGAGTCTCTAGTAGGTGGCGCCCGCATTCTTCAGCCCAAACGGCATCACCTTATAGCAGTAGGTTCCCCTGGGCGTGATAAAAGCTGTCTTTTCTTCATCCGGTCCATACAGCGGAATCTGGTGATAACCGCGGTAGGCATCAAGGAAGCTCATTCTGTCGTGCCCGGCCGTGGCGTCGATTAACTGGTCAATCTTTGGTAGGGGAAAGCTGTCCTTGGGACAGGCCTCGTTGAGGTCGGTAAAGTCGACGCACACCCTCCACTTGCCAGTCTTCTTTCTGACCACCACCGGATTGGCCAGCCAGGTCGGGTATTGAACCTCTCTGATAGCGCCGGCCTCAAGCAGCTTATCCACCTCCTCGACGACGGCTTCGGTCTGCGGGACCCCAGTCCTCCGTGCTTTCTGCATCACAGGTTTGTGGTTAGGGTTAACATTTAGTCTGTGACACATTACCTCGGGGTCGATGCCAGGCATCTCTTGAGGTGTCCAGGCGAAGGCCTCTCTGTTCTGCACCAGGAACTGGGCCAGTTCGGACCTCTCTGGCTCCCCGAGCTGGCTGTCGATTAGGAAGAACCGATCCGGGTCCTTCTGGTCGATCCGGATTTCGGTCAATTCCTCCACACTCTTCCTGCCTGGATCTCGGCCAAGCTCATCCAGCCCATGCTCCAGGTTCTTCTCCATCTCGGCCACGTTGACCTCCTTGGGCTCTAGTTCCCCGGGTACCACTGCTGTCAAGCACTGCTTAGCCGCCTGCTGATCTCCTCTGACCGTGATGATTTCAACTCGGCCGCTCTTCCCCTCCCACGGAAATTTCAGCTTCTGGTGGAGGGTGGAAGGGACTGCTTCCAGACTGTGGAGCCAGGACCTGCCTACTATAGCGTTGTAGGGCGAGGGTGCGTCGATCACCATGAAGGTTGCCATGACAGACGCGCCACCGGCCTCGACCCTGAATGTCACCTTCCCCTTGGGGTAAACTGGTTTGGCGCTGAAGCCGATAAGGGGAACTCGGGCCTCCTGCAGATCTTTTTCTGTCAGTCCCATCCTTCGGAAGCTATCAAAATAGAGGACCTCGGAAGAACTGTCGGGGTCGACGAGGACCTTCTTCACAGTGCAATTCTTCACGCCCTGCTTAGAGCAATCAAACTTCAGAGTAACTATCAGGGGATCGTTGTGGGGGAGCTGCACCCCTTCCAGATCTGCATCAGTGAACCTGATCTCGGGACGCTCCCTCCGAGCCCTTTTCTGTGCTGGGCCGAGCTCGGCAGCCATTACTTGCTTGCCGTGAGCGGCTTTCCTGGCTTCGGCACTGGCTTGGTTACTCCCCTTGGGCGGGGGTGCCAAATGGATGACATTGATGATCTTCTCAGACCCATCGCTGTCATTACCCCTCTCATCTCGGCGCGGGGCTCGGCTATTGGCCCTGTCTTCTCTCCTGACAAACTCTTGCAGGTGTCCATCCTGGACAAGCTTCTCCAAATGCGACCGCAGTATTCTGCATTCTTCAGTCTTGTGGCCGCCCTCCTTGTAATAGGCACAGAATTTCGTCTGATCTCGGATGGAAGGGTCGCCTTGCATGGGCTCTGGCCAGCTGAAGTACGGCCTTGTCTTTATCCTATACATGATCTTGTGGATTGGCATCTTGAAGACCGTGTTGACAGCCCGATATGCGTCCTCGGACAGCCTGGGCCTTTTGCTCCTTGCTGAGGCGAACATCTGAGTCCTTGCCGAGCTGGTAGGTGCCCAACGCCTGTCCGACTCATCTCTTCGTCGCTCGTTTCGCCGAGGCTCATCTCTTCGAGACGGTCCCCCATCCTTCTTGGAGGGCCTTTCACCTCGGTCCTTCTGCGCGGTTCCATGGCTTTCCCGTGCACGGACCTGGTCATCCTATTGGGCGATGTACCGGTTGGCGATAGACATGAGCGCTGCTATGGAAGAGACCGGGTTCCTGGCCAAGTCCTTGCGAAGATCGCTGTCTGGCAGCAAGGCATTCTGAAATGCGAAGACAGCAACTGATGTGAATATTAAAATAACCGCAAGCGTACGGATCGTTCGCAATACGGGTCGAACTCAGGGAGGCCAATGCTTTAGATTACTTTCTTTTAATTAAGGCAAAAGTGAACAAAAATTGATGAAAGGTGATCTAAACCTAATCAAACACAACCAAACAGCAACTAAAATTAATTAAAACTACTAAACGCAACTACGGACCTAAAGTGACTATTTACGCAAAATTACGAAAATACCCCTAACAATTAAATTGCTGAAAAATAAATTTAATGAGATCTAATGACGAAGAGAACTCTCAAGAATGGATTCACCAATGAAGTTAAGGGCTGACTTTAGGAAAACCAAATTTTAGATACGTAGATCTAGATGGACCTTTGGTCAATGGATTATTCAAACCATATACGAGACAAAACCCATGAATAGTTTCTCATCTTTCTCCTTGTATTTTAACACCAAAAATTCATGGGTAGCAAGGTATCATTATGGATAAAAAATCATAAAGCATATAATCCTCCTAAAGTAGTTTGAGGCATGTCATGCAATATGTAGATTTCATTCATGATAATCCCTCCACATACACAATGCAATTAAATTCAACTATGGTTTCCTTTAATCATCCCTTAATTCAATGGCTTCACCATCCTCAAGAGAGGAGAATTTAGCTAGCCATCACAAGAGAAGACATAAAATAAATAAATAAAAACATGGAAAAGAAAATAAAATAAAAGGAGAAAAGTTAGATATACCTGATGTTGAAGAAGGTGATTTTGTTTTCTACCATTAGTCTGTGAGCGCGCCTATGCTAGCTTGATGCTTGGTCTTCAATGGAGTATTTAGAAATTACAAGGCTTTGAAACTAACTAAATTAATTAATTACAAACCTTGAATTGAAGTTACAAACCCATAAAAAAGCATAAAAGAAAGCAATAAATTAAAACTATGGAATAACATTGAAGCTTGCTTGAAGAAGAACTTTATTGCTTGAATGGAGAAGACACCATTAATGGAGAAGTGGAGAACATCCAAAGGAGAAGAAAAAAACTTGTAAAAGGACAAATATTTGAGAGAGAATGAGTGTGCTCGAGAGAGAGAGACGTCCCCCTCTTTATGAGTTTCTAAGAGAGAAAAAAGGAAAAAACCGTGAGATTTCTTGCTTGGCAACCACACCCACACCTTTCCAACTTTTTCTTCCTTTCTTTTGACTTTCCAAAGAAAAAAAAAATATCTTCAACTTCTTCTTTCCCTTTTACTTGCACGTTGGAGAGAGACCAAGAAAGATAAAAAAAAAATCCTTCTATGTATTTCTTTCCTTGGCTTTGTTGACCACTTGTGATGAGGTGTGCTAGAGACAAATTAGCTCCTTCCCTTATCTCTTCTCTTTCCAATAGGTGTGTTAGATTAGAACAAATCCCAAAGAAAAAGGAAGATGACGTGTGGCCTCCTTGTGGTTGGAAAACATGTGGGCCCTCCATCCTTGGTGAGAGGAGAAAATCAAGGAAAATAATTTCTTCTTTTGCTTCAATAAAAATGTGGGCCTTGTGCTTATGTGGTCCCCTTCTTGAACAAAATGACACCTCTTCTTGTTGCAAGTGTAGGATTGCATTTCAGTCATTGATCACAAATGTATTCTTTGGTGCTTAAATAAACCCTTGGAAAGATTGTGGACTGGCCCGTTTTGTGCTGGATCTCAATTCTGGCCCATTATTCTTTCATGGCCCAAAACGATAATTGCTTGTATGACTGCTTCTAGGAATGTGTACTTGAAATTTGTCATGTCAATTAAGCCTGAATTTCATCTCTGAACACAGCCACGAAAAAAAATATTGGGCAGCTTCACGTGTAAATTTGAAGATACAGCTCTTGATAACCCAAAATATCATAAAATATCCAAAAGAACCTAAAACCTGAAAAAGACAGAAGAATACCCAAGTAGCTCTGTACAATGTGAGTAAAATGCATGCTTATGGCCCTAAGATTTCACACATAAATGTGCTCATCAGATTCCCCCACACTTGAACTTTGCTCGACCTCGAGTAAAATAAAAGAAAAGAAAAACTAACCTATAATGCAAAAATCCTAACTCACTTTCGTAGGAATCACGATTGCACGTAGCACATGCAACAAGCCCTTTAAACCCCTAGGTTACCCCTAGTGGACGAGTGAGGTCTCGTTAGTGTTTGCAGTGAATATACACACAAAATTCATGAACATGATTTTAAATAAAAAATAATAATAATAATAATAGATTTTAATCTCAGCAAAAAATAAAATGCACACATCCCCTCCATGGCTGAGGCAATCCACTCAAAATCCTAGCTCCTAAGGATTCCCCCACACTTGAACTTTATTATCCTGTTTCGATTCAAGCAACAAATATGCATCTTAATCAAGGAATGTCCTTATATTTTCGGAACATCACCCTAGCCTAAGGTAGTACCACGCATAGCATCAAGGGTACTCATAACTCAAGATCAAAGCATTTTTTTTTTATTCATTCATTTCAGGGCAATTATGGCACTTCAGGATTTATCATGCTCTCACTGATTTTTTTTTCTTCTCTTTTTTTTTTTTTTTTTCTTCTCTTTTTTTTTTTTTTTTCAAATCTGTGCAATGTTCTAACCTATTAAGCTTTTCTCAATGGTCCATGTAACGAGCTTTAGACCAATGACTCCCAAGCCAAACGGCTTTAAGGCACTAGGTGTAAAACACCCCTCAGGCTTAATCACTCGAACCAAAGAGGCTACAGGTTACAACTAGATTGAATTTTTTTTCTTTTTTCTTCTTTTTTTTTTTTTTTTTTTTCATTCATGCCATAAATGCCATAAAATTAATTTAGGTCTCAGCTCCTCACCAAAGGCACAAGAAACCAAGAAACCATGATGGTCCTTCCATTCAACTAAGATAATACTCCTATTTTCTAAGTCAACTCCTTTCTCATGTTACAGATTTGTTACCGTTATCTTCAACAGAACTTTTATTGCTTCTTATATGGGGTATCTCCCTAAGATTTTTTTTTTTTTTTTTTTTTTTTTTTTTTTTTTTTTTTTTTTTTACCCAAAGCAATGGAGAGTGAATACATACAAATTACCAATACCAAGAATAAAATCTAACAATGACGCTCAAAACTTCCCCCCACACTTAAATCATGCAATGTCCACAATGCATGCAGAAAATAAGAACAAAGATAAGGGAGGAGAAATACCTGGAGGTCTATGCATCGGGATAGACGGGCTCATGGAGAACCATGAGCTCTTCTATTTCTGCAACGGGCATCTCATAAAATGGCTTCAAACGCTGACCATTTACTTTGAATGTTTCACCTGTACCTGGATTCAAAACTTCAACTGCACCATGAGGAAAAACATGTTGAACAATATATGGGCCATCCCATCGGGATCTCAATTTACCTGGAAACATATGAAGCCTGGAATTATATAAAAGGACCTTGTTGCCTACCTCAAAAGACTTTCTCAAAATTCTTTGATCATGAAAGGTCTTTGTTTTCGCCTTATAAATCCTAGCATTCTCATAAGCATCATTTCTAATCTCCTCCAACTCAGATAGCTGGAGTTTCCTATGGTTACCGGCATCTGAGATATCAAAGTTGAGCTTCTTAATTGCCCAAAAGGCCTTATGCTCTAACTCAACTGGGAGATGACACGCTTTCCCATACACCAGACGGTATGGTGATTGACCAAGGTTGGTCTTATAAGCGGTCCTATAAGCCCATAACGCATCTATTAATCGGGTAGACCAATCTTTCCTATTAGGGTTCACAGTCTTCTCCAAGATCTGTTTAATTTGCCGGTTGGACACTTCCACTTGGCCACTCGTTTGGGGGTGATAAGGGGTAGCCCACTTGTGAGTGATGCCATATTTTCGCATAAGGGCCTCGAAAGACCTGTTACAAAAATGGGTACCTCTATCACTTATGATAGCTCGAGGAGTGCCGAAGCGGGACAAGATATGCTCTTTCAGAAATTTGACTACCACTTTATGGTCATTGGATTTACAAGCGATGGCCTCTATCCATTTAGAAACATAATCCACAGCCAACAAGATATAAAGATTCCCAAAAGAATTTGGGAATGGACCCATAAAATCAATGCCCCAAACATCAAAAACTTCTACAACTAAAATTGGAGATAAGGGCATCATGTTACGCTTGGTCACGCGTCCTAAGGTCTGACAAGCTCTACAAGCCTTGCAGTAATCAAATGCATCCTTAAAAAGAGTGGGCCAATAGAAACCGCACTGAAGAACTTTGGCGGCTGTCTTCTGAGACCCAAAATGACCTCCACACGCCTGATCATGGCAAAAAGAAAGAATGGAATGTTGCTCATGATCAGGTACACAACGTCGGACAATCTGGTCCGAACAAGTCTTAAAAAGATAAGGATCATCCCAAAAGAAATATTTCACTTGAGAGTGGAAACGATACTTATCCTGGGTGGACCAATCAGAAGGTGTCGCACCCGTAGCAAGATAATTTACAATGTCTGCATACCAAGGTACACTCGACACTGCCAGCAGTTGTTCATCTGGAAAACTTTCGTTGACTGGAGATGTCTCAGCCAAGGAGTTTGGCAGCCGGGATAAGTGGTCTGCTACTAAATTTTCACTTCCTTTCTTGTCCCTAATTTCCAAATCAAATTCTTGCAAAAGTAAAACCCACCTAATGAGTCGAGGTTTTGCATCTTTTTTTTGCACAAGATACCGGATGGCTGCATGATCCGTGTAAACGATGACATGAGACCCTATCAAGTAGGAACGAAACTTTTCTAGAGCAAACACAACAGCCAAGAACTCTTTTTCTGTGGTGGTATAATTCAGCTGTGTGTCATTTAGAGTCCTACTTGCATAATAAATAACATGGGGTAGTTTATTGATTCGTTGCCCCAAGACAGCTCCGATTGCAAAATCAGAGGCATCACACATCAGCTCAAAGGGCTCAGTCCAAACTGGTGCCTGAATGATAGGGGCTGAGGTCAGCTCCTTCTTTAACCGCTCAAAACTCTCTAGGCACTCAGGGGTAAATTCAAATGGGCGGTCCTTCTCTAACAAGGTAGTGAGAGGTCTAGCTATGTGGCTAAAGTCCTTGATGAATCTCCTATAAAATCCTGCATGTCCTAAGAATGATCGGATATCCTTCACATTCTTGGGTGGGGACAATCGTTCAATGAGATTCACCTTGGCTTTGTCGACCATTAACCCATCCTTTGAAATGACATGACCAAGGACAATGCCCTGCTTCACCATGAAGTGGCATTTTTCCCAGTTCAAGACCAAATTCTTTGCTCTGCACCTCTTTAGAACAAGAGATAAATGATGCAAACATTCAGAAAAAGTAGAGCCGTGTATAGAGAAATCATCCATGAACACTTCTAAGAAGTGCTCTATCATATCAGAAAATATACTCATCATGCACCTCTGGAACGTAGCTGGGGCATTGCACAACCCGAAGGGCATGCGTCTATAAGCAAAGGTTCCAAAAGGGCATGTGAATGTGGTCTTTTCTTGGTCCTCTAAAGCTATAGGGATCTGGTTGTAGCCAGAGTATCCATCAAGAAAATAGTAATACTCATGACCGGCCAACCTCTCAAGCATTTGGTCAATAAAAGGCAACGGAAAGTGATCCTTCCACGTCGCTGCATTAAGTTTCCTATAATCTATGCAAACTCTCCACCCTGTTTGCACACGGGTAGGAATCAGTTCATTATTTGCATTAGGGACTACAGTGACCCCAGACTTCTTAGGTACCACCTGTACCGGACTCACCCACTGACTATCTGAAATGGGATATATGATCCCATGGTCCAAGCATTTCAGGACCTCTTTCTTGATGGTTTCTTGCATCACAGGATTAGCCCTCCTCTGTGGTTCTCTAGAAGGTTTAGAACCCTCCATGAGATGAATGTGATGCTGAACCACAGTGGGGCTAATGCCTTTGATGTCAGCCATGCACCAACCTAAGGCTTCCTTATTATATTTCAGAAGTGAGATCAACTCCTCTTCCTGTTCAGAAGTTAAATCAGATGCAATAATAACAGGAAGAGTTTGATCTTGTCCTAGGAAAGCATACTTAAGGTTGGTTGGCAACTCCTTTAAATCTTGTTTAGGGGGTTCAATGATAGAGGGTTTGGGTGTGGAAGTGGATAATGGTCCAAAGGGCTCCACAAATGATTGAACATTTCGGATTTCAGAAAATAAAGTGTCATTATCACCTCCCAATTCCTCCATACAATACTGGAATCCCGAATCAAAATCAATGTCAAAAGTGGTAGGAATGTTATCGGGAAAATCCTGAAGCATATGTACCTCTCCATCAGTATCGGGCTGTTTGCCCAACCTAAACACATTAAAATCCACAGATGTGTTGCCAAATGAAAGCTTCATGAGACCGTTCCTACAATTGATAAGAGCATTGCTGGTAGCTAAGAACGGTCTGCCTAAGATGATAGGGATTTGATCCCTAGAAGAAGACACAGGTTGGGTGTCCAACACAATAAAATCCACAGGAAAGATGAACTCCCCTACTTTGATAAGGACATCCTCAACCATCCCCTTTGGAGTCTTAACTGAACGATCGGCGAGCTGAAGAGAAATGGTAGTTGGTTTCAGCTCTCCCAATCCTAGTTGCTGGTAGACATGATATGGAAGTAGGTTCACACTTGCACCTAAGTCTAAAAGAGCATGATCAATTTTGGTGTTACCTATGATGCAAGGTATGGTGGGACTCCCAGGATCCTTATACTTGGCTGCCACAGGCTGATTGATGAGAGAACTAATATGGGCAGCCAAGAATGCCTTTTTGGGTACATTGGTACTCCTCTTTTGAGTGCATAGGTCCTTAAGGACCTTGGCATAAGCAGGAACCTGGGTGACTGCATCCAACAGAGGGATGTTCACTTGAACTTGTTTAAGAACTTCCAAAATTTTTTCTACATTCGCAGACTTTTTGTTGTTTGCTAATCTACTAGGATATGGGACCTTAGGGATATAGACTCTATCCTGGGTATCTTCTCTATTCCCCATTGACTTATCAGACAAGCTAGAAAGAGGAGGCTTAGAACTTGCCTCAACATGGGGAGCAACAACAGGAGTGTCAAGAGATGAAGACTGAGGAACACTCGCCTGTTGGTACTCCCGGCCACTCCGTAAAGCAGAAACCATGTTACAATCACCGGAGGGCCCTGGTTGCTGGTGGCTCTGAATTTGATTCAGCTGAGGCGGTTGACCTTGCTGAATGTGAGCCTGATGACGTGGGTTGGTCTCGGGTTGGCTAGGCAGGGTGCCTTTCTCTTTCTCATGTAAGAGGGTCACAAGTTGGGAAAGTTGCCTCTCCACGGTATTATGGCTTGTCATGAGAAGGGCCATGTTCTTCTCCAACTCACTTATGCGGACCACCTCACCCGTATTGATAAACCCAGGGGGTTGTGGATACGATGCCTGGGCAGGTGGCCTAGCATAGTTTGGCTGCGGGGCATAGGTAGGAACTTGAGGCCCCTGAGGCCCAAAATTGGCCTGGGTGACTAAATTGGGATGGGGTGCAAAATTTGGCCTTTGAGGAGTAGGCGGGCCTTGAGATTGAAAATTGGATGGGCCCGCTCTATTCCCTTGGTTCCAAGAGAAATTTGGATGATTTCTCCAACCGGGGTTGTAAGTGCTACTATAAGGATTGTTCAAGGATAACGCACTCACATTTTCATGGACATTACCCACAGAAGTGTTGGGGCATTCCTCCATAACGTGTCCAGGTGACTGACACCAATTGCACATGGGTACCTGGCTAACTTGATTGATAGGTTTGTTTTCTTTAAAAACAATGGTTTCAAGCCTTTTTATGATGCTATCCAAATGAGCTTCTTTTGCTACTATCCCCTCTACATGGAAACTTTTTCCTAACTGGGATCTGTCATTTTCTTGTGTTGACTCCCATTCTCTAGTCTTTTCAGCGAGGTCCACCAAAAAGTTCCAAGCATCGTTTTCATCCTCATACGCGGTGAATGAATCAAGGGAGCACATGGATTCCAACATCTGCTTTGTATGGTAGTCAATCCCCTCGTAAATAATTTGGCATAAATGCCACTTTTCTACACCGTGGTGGGGGCACTCTTGGAGAAGGCCTTGGAACCTCTCCATGAGTTTAGAGAATGATTCTCCCGGTTTTTGCTTAAATTGCATAATGTCGCTTCTTAATTTGTTTGTCTTATGCAATGGAAAGAACTTTTTTAAGAAAGCAACTGTGAACTGTTCCCATGTAGTAATGGAATTTGTAGGCAGTTGGTAAAGCCATCTTTTTGCTCCATCCTTGAGGGAGAAGGTTATACAACGAAGTTTAACAGCATCATCAGTGAGCTGTTGAATTTTTATGAGGACACACACCTCCTCAAATTCTCTCAGGAACAAATAGGCATCCTCAGATGGGAGCCCAAGAAAATGGGGGAGCATGGTAATGAATTGTGACTTGAGCTCATAGTTGTTCCCTTGGGCCGCAGGCAATTGAATGCAAGATGGTTGTGCAGCCCGGGCAGGGTAAAACCTATGCTTCAAAGTTACCTTAGGCTGACGTTGGTCGCCCATGGTAAATGATTGCACTCTCACGAGACGTTTGCTATGGTCACGAGTCCAAATTCTAGCCACCTAGCCTGAATTGAGGTCCTTTTTTTTTTTTTTTTTTTTTTAAATCACTTCGACTTAGTTAATAAAAAAGAAATCCAAAAACTATTGCCTCCCCGGCAACGGCGCCAAAAACTTGATGTGAATATTAAAATAACCGCAAGCGTACGGATCGTTCGCAATACGAGTCGAACTCAGGGAGGCCAATGCTTTAGATTACTTTCTTTTAATTAAGGCAAAAGTGAACAAAAATTGATGAAAGGTGATCTAAACCTAATCAAACACAACCAAACAGCAACTAAAATTAATTAAAACTACTAAACGCAACTACGGACCTAAAGTGACTATTTACGCAAAATTACGAAAATACCCCTAACAATTAAATTGCTGAAAAATAAATTTAATGAGATCTAATGACGAAGAGAACTCTCAAGAATGGATTCACCAATGAAGTTAAGGGCTGACTTTAGGAAAACCAAATTTTAGATACGTAGATCTAGATGGACCTTTGGTCAATGGATTATTCAAACCATATACGAGACAAAACCCATGAATAGTTTCTCATCTTTCTCCTTGTATTTTAACACCAAAAATTCATGGGTAGCAAGGTATCATTATGGATAAAAAATCATAAAGCATATAATCCTCCTAAAGTAGTTTGAGGCATGTCATGCAATATGTAGATTTCATTCATGATAATCCCTCCACATACACAATGCAATTAAATTCAACTATGGTTTCCTTTAATCATCCCTTAATTCAATGGCTTCACCATCCTCAAGAGAGGAGAATTTAGCTAGCCATCACAAGAGAAGACATAAAATAAATAAATAAAAACATGGAAAAGAAAATAAAATAAAAGGAGAAAAGTTAGATATACCTGATGTTGAAGAAGGTGATTTTGTTTTCTACCATTAGTCTGTGAGCGCGCCTATGCTAGCTTGATGCTTGGTCTTCAATGGAGTATTTAGAAATTACAAGGCTTTGAAACTAACTAAATTAATTAATTACAAACCTTGAATTGAAGTTACAAACCCATAAAAAAGCATAAAAGAAAGCAATAAATTAAAACTATGGAATAACATTGAAGCTTGCTTGAAGAAGAACTTTATTGCTTGAATGGAGAAGACACCATTAATGGAGAAGTGGAGAACATCCAAAGGAGAAGAAAAAAACTTGTAAAAGGACAAATATTTGAGAGAGAATGAGTGTGCTCGAGAGAGAGAGACGTCCCCCTCTTTATGAGTTTCTAAGAGAGAAAAAAGGAAAAAACCGTGAGATTTCTTGCTTGGCAACCACACCCACACCTTTCCAACTTTTTCTTCCTTTCTTTTGACTTTCCAAAGAAAAAAAAAATATCTTCAACTTCTTCTTTCCCTTTTACTTGCACGTTGGAGAGAGACCAAGAAAGATAAAAAAAAAATCCTTCTATGTATTTCTTTCCTTGGCTTTGTTGACCACTTGTGATGAGGTGTGCTAGAGACAAATTAGCTCCTTCCCTTATCTCTTCTCTTTCCAATAGGTGTGTTAGATTAGAACAAATCCCAAAGAAAAAGGAAGATGACGTGTGGCCTCCTTGTGGTTGGAAAACATGTGGGCCCTCCATCCTTGGTGAGAGGAGAAAATCAAGGAAAATAATTTCTTCTTTTGCTTCAATAAAAATGTGGGCCTTGTGCTTATGTGGTCCCCTTCTTGAACAAAATGACACCTCTTCTTGTTGCAAGTGTAGGATTGCATTTCAGTCATTGATCACAAATGTATTCTTTGGTGCTTAAATAAACCCTTGGAAAGATTGTGGACTGGCCCGTTTTGTGCTGGATCTCAATTCTGGCCCATTATTCTTTCATGGCCCAAAACGATAATTGCTTGTATGACTGCTTCTAGGAATGTGTACTTGAAATTTGTCATGTCAATTAAGCCTGAATTTCATCTCTGAACACAGCCACGAAAAAAAATATTGGGCAGCTTCACGTGTAAATTTGAAGATACAGCTCTTGATAACCCAAAATATCATAAAATATCCAAAAGAACCTAAAACTTGAAAAAGACAGAAGAATACCCAAGTAGCTCTGTACAATGTGAGTAAAATGCATGCTTATGGCCCTAAGATTTCACACATAAATATGCTCATCAGCAACCTCGTCCTTGGAATTCTCAATCTGACTGTAGACCGCCCAGAACCGCTTGGCGAACTGGGTGACGTTCTCTCCCTGCTTCATCTTCATGGCCATGATGTCTGCATCTGTCTTCGGAAGGACTCTGTAGGCCTGGAACTTCTTCATAAAAGACTGCTGGAGTTGCTGCCAACTCGAGACGGACCCCTCCGGGAGCGCACAGAACCACTTCAGGGGGATGTCACCCAAGCTAGAGGAAAAGACTCGGCAGTTCAGATGGCCCTCGTCTCCCCAGACAGACATCCTCTGGGAGAAGTGCCTAAGGTGCGTAGCCGGGTCCGAAGTCCCGTCGTAAGTGACGAACCTCGGGACGGTAAACTTCTTTGGCAGGGGATACTTCCTGATGTCTCGAGAAAAAGGAGACGCGCCGAGATCAACGGGGTCGCAGAAATTATCCTTTTGGTCTCGGCCGAGACCAGCTATTTCCAAATTACGCTGGACCGTTTCCCTTATGCGCGCGTCTAACCACTCCTGATCATGATGCCTGCTTTCCGGGATGGTTTTTGACGCCTTCCTCGAGTAGCTGTGGCTAGCGCTCGAACCTTCATCTCGAGTTCGGTCGCTCCTTTTCTTGTTCAGATGGTCCCTCAAGTCCTTCTCGGGGGAGTCGGGGCGCCTGTCACGGGACGTCCTCCGCTCGTGCTGTTGTTGTCGCGACCGCTGTTGCTGCCGTGACTGACGCTGCTGAGACTGCTGCCGAGACTATTGCCGAAGCCTCGCTGATCCCGTAGCTCTTTCCAGCTGCTGCTGGAGCCGGAGGATCAGAGCGTCTCTCTCCTTGATGGCCTCATTCTGTGCTTTAATCGCCAGAAGGGTGGAGTCCAAGTCGTCATCAGGGTTGTAGTCTTCATCCTCAGTATCCTCAATGTCCTCCACCCGGCCCTCAACGTCCTCCGCCTGGCCGAGGGGACGTGATCCATCGACCACTGGAGACTTACGCCGCTGATCTTGATCTGTCAGGAGGGCTGCCGGTTGCTGGGTGTCTCCCCTCCTGGGAGCGGACTCCGAGCGGAGGTCACGCTCCTGAACGTTGATCCGGATGAGAGCACGTTCAGCGTCGTCCTCAGTGACTGGTTGCTTGCCAGCCCTCTGCCTGGTAGGGGGCGGTCCTGCATGCTTTGTCTTGGAAGTTTCTCCGTCTTTCGCAGCTCTCCTCGTCATGGTGTTTAGGAATAGGAAAGACTATAGAAATCTTCCCCACAGACGGCGCCAATTGTAAGTGCAAGAATAATATACTCACAAGATCAGGAGGCCTTCTAGGACTTACTCAATGCATGGAGGAGATAGGTACGACGGTCTGAACCTGGGAGAGAAGAAAGACAAAGGTCAGAGGACCCTGGCTCTGGGCAGCGCAGGGCTCTCCGATGCTTAAGTCAGCAATCGATCGGAGAAGAAGAACAAGGAGTAGTTGTCTGGAAGAGAATGCTTACCCCCCTCTTCATATGGCTCGTGCCTTATATATGGAACAGTTTTGGGTGAGTGCCAGTGGGCTTTGTGATGTGACCTGGGTCACATCAGCCCACAAAGTCATTAATGAAGGTCCATCACAAGCCTCCTTGCATTTAATGTGGGTCCGATCAGCCCACACTGCATTTAATGCCAGTCACATTGGGCCTGATCTTGCCCTGATCTGGTGGTGGCTGAAGTCCCATCAGACCCCTTCCTTGGGCCTTGCCACGACAGGGTCGTGGCTGTTAGCTGCAAGCGCAATACTGCATTGCCGAGCTTGCATTGCCGAGACTGAACGGGATGTGCGGCCGAACTGAATGCTGTTTGACCGAGACCAGCATGTAGTGCCGAGACCGATATGGATCGGGTTGTAGCCGAGATTAAGGGACATGGTCCCCACGCAGTAGCATACCCGAGCACACCCTTGCCGAGATCAAGAAACTCCAGTTCACGCAATGGGCCCCACACAATATATAGCCCCAGTTAAGTACCCCAGTTTAAATGGCATCATCATCATCTTTGTATACGTACGGCCAATCTCACCTAAATAAAAACTCTCTATACATACATACATACAAATATATTGTATACATACATAGCACATATACTATAAATACACGTGTATCAATAAAAAAATTTGCATGCATGCATCAGGAAAGAACTGCTTGTGGTGGCAAACAGGCTGGGTAACCTTGTTTATCTACAGGTTGAACTCGTATCCTATTTGTTTTTAAAACGGGTCATGTAACTTAAAACTTACACCTGACGTAGGGTCAACCTAACCTCACCCGCATAACCCACATCCAATGTGGATCAAACCCTCAATCCAACCCAATCCAACTTGTAAAAATTAGGCACAATCCTAATTCATTTCAAGCATTTAGGTTACTTTAGAGTTGACGGAGGAAAATGAGAGCCCAAATCATACAAATTTAAACAACAAAACTGTTTAAATCAATCTACTCTAACTTGACTTATTTAATTGGGTTATGTGGGTTATAACGGTTAACCCTAACTAACTCGACCCATTTTACTGTGGATTGGGTTTATTTAACCCATGACTAACCCTTATAAAATGCAGTTTGTGTTATACTGGTTGGACTTAGTTTCTTATTAGGAGTAGCAGAACCTGTCCATTAACTCAACCAGCATAACACAATCTGCATCTTATATAAAAAAAAACCTAGACATGGACTTGTAACTGAAGTTTCTTGGGCTGTTTCTCCTAAGCGAGCCAGAAATTACGGAAATCCTTTTGCGACATCAATAAAAAGGAGGATGTTTAGCTTTCCAAAAAGAATCTTTCAAAAAAGAAAAATGGAAAGATGTAAATGAGTTATTTTTCCATCACATTCATGTGTATGTCATAACATTCCTTCCCCTGTTTGTTTGCAAGAGGAATAGAGTAAGAATGGATCAGTAAGTGTCACATTATGCATAAAGTTAAAGTTAGACTGTGGGTTGAAATAAAATAAATTGTGAAATAATAAAATAAGTGTCACATTTGGATGGTTGATGTAAAATAATAAAATAAAAGATTTTAAATAAAGATGATGGAGGAAAAGGCAATTTATTATATATTGTAGGAGAAACTTTAAATTAAAAAAGTGAAGATGAATAAAAGAAAATCTACATCAGCTGACATGTTTACTCCTCTTGTCTCAAGGTGTTCGGGCCAATTCCACTCCTCTTTCACTTCACTGATCAAGTGCAAACAAACAGGCCAAGATTGCCATGGAGAAGTAAATCAATCAAATTCAAGGTTTGAACCGGGATTTTAATCTGTTTTTTTTATAAGATTTATCCATCTGTAGATCTGACTTGGGCCCTGTCTGTTGGATTCAACTACAAAAACCAAACATCCAATTTCATGTGTGGCTCTAAAACAAATAATAGAGCTCATATATGTAAATGCTTAGAGCAGCTTGCCTCCAAATAAATTCACCACCTATATAGTGGGGCTCTCCAAAACCCCATCTACTGTATACTCTCATTATAGGGGTTTTTGTCTCCTGGGGCAGTCCAGGCTTGCCTATAATTTAGAGAGTCCCTTTTTGTGACGATGGAGATTGAAGAACCTGCACTAATCTTTTATTGGACTCGCGAGATAATAAACTTCCTCATTCGATAATGTATTTAAAGCCCTCAACTCTTAAGACAATTTTTACCAAAAAAAGAATAAAATCTTAAGACAATAATCTTTTAATACACTTTAATTAGGGATGCAAATGGGTACCCGATTATCCGATTATCCAGAGGTTCTGATCCATTAAAAACTGAGTCTAGGTCCTTATTTAGGCCCCGATAAGTAAATGGGTCCAGGTCCAATTCCACCTTGGTTTGGACCCCTAAACCTGAGACCCAATATATTACCTCAATTTTAAAAAATCTCTCCTAAAAATCATGTTTTTTTTAATATCATTCTCTACCTAAATCCGGACTCGAATCTAAACTCGTTCTATATATGGTTTGGTTCCAGTTCTGGAGCCAATAAATCAGTTCCAAACCGATTCTGAGTCCGGAACCAGAAAAAAAAAATGCTAATTAGAAGTTGGGATTTAGAAAACTCTATAAGCCAAAAGTGACAAACATTGCAGGTATCTGAAGTCTCACTGATGAAACCGAAAGTTCCAGATGCTTGGAGAAGAGCAATGAAATCCCCACACATAAAATTTCCCTGAGAAATTGCTCCAACTCCCTTTAGGATATTATAAGCACTTGTATACCGTACCCATTGAAAGTCCCTGAATTAACATAGGGACTGTCGTGAATGGGTGCTCCTATTGTGGAGTGGTTTTTCTTTGGGTTGCAATCTATTAGGGTTAGTTTGAATCTCATTTTGCGTCCCTTTCGGGCTTTCCCTATACTTGACGCCTAAAACCTTGGGGTTAAAAGATAATAATTCGGATCATTGACGTATCTTCGGACTTCACTTCAATAGGAGTTTATCCCACGGTTAGAGTGTCTCAAAATTTGAGAACATAATAATTCCGGGATGAGATTCAAGATGAATGATCTGAATTACCATCATGGAATTTCAGGCATTTATCATAGGCAAAACACGCTACGGACGAGACAGGGGATCCGGACTCAATCAAGGTAGCCCATCAAGGAATGTCAGCTGGCATTTGTGGACATTAGTGGGACCCGCCTCAGTGGAGCAAATGCACTTTTTAGGTGGGTCCCACACAATCTAAGCAAGAGAAGTTTACATCCCACGTGTTTTTATACTTCTTTTCAACCTTGACTACGAAATACAAACAAACAAAATATGTTTGCTTACTTTGTAACTTTGTACTTGTTCAATTGTAATCCACAAATAGAATTTAGAATAGAGTGGTCTCTTGGAAGGTCTTAATCAAACTTAGGAACTGATCAAAAGCCACTTGATTTTGAAATGAAGATGATGAGTCCTATGACCAGGACTAATTGGTGCAATTAATGTGGCAACTAATCACCTTGCACTCGGGGTACATGTATGCAAGATTCAATTTAATAAATTGTGTGGCCAATCATATGGATAGAAAATGGTCCAAACCTTATGCTGATTAGACAAAACCTAGTCATTAGAAGTTTACCTGATTCCATTGTTATCTCCGTCAAGTACTTGTGATTTTCATGTTATTATAGTTGGGCCCATGATATTGAAGGTAAGAAATGAGAGATACATGTATTCGCTTTTTTTTCTTTTCTTCGGTAGATAGAGGAAATGTAGGACCTTACACCCTATTGAGCTACCACTTATCCCAAAACCAATTGGTGATAGGAAACGGCACAACAATAGTTTTATGGTGAGGGCGAGGGCTCAACCACAATTATGACCGCTCAGGAGCGAAGGTGGACGTTGACTTCAACAGGGAAGAACCAGGATATAGGCCTTGGGGGGCCATTGTGAAAAAAATAATTTTTTGCATGGTCATTGCTAAAACTGGCTTTAAATTTCTATTCAATTAAAATGGTTTTTGAGATTTAGGGGGCTAGCTGACTCTGTAGATACTCTCACACCCACCACATACACTCACACAAGTCTCCCACCATTTGCATTGTAAATACGATTAATCTCTTCAAAACCTATTGGCTCTTACATCTGCTCCATATTAAATTTTAGTATCCATAATAATAGAATAAGTCACAATTAAAAAAAGAAAAAAGAAAACCAAAGAAATGAAGAGTTAGATATAATTTGGAGATATTGAAGACATCAAAATATTCTCCCACTAGCAACTCCAAGTGCAATACTGTGGGCCCCACCTTCCATCAATACAGCCTCCTTGATGCTCTTTTAATCTCACGAACTCTCATTAATTAGGCCCCAATTTCACACTCACCATTGGTTTGAGTCTCAAGAAAATTTACAATTCAGATGCCATTAAATTTTAAGGCTAATAAATCAAGGGTTAGGATAATCTCGTGGGCCTAATTTTTGGATCTCCCTTTCCATGAGGAGACTTATCCATCTAATCTCCTCCCATTAATAAACTTGCAACTAAGTGGACAAGTTGGACTCCATATAAGCTATATGTAGTCCGCTCATAAGAGAAAAAGTAATTTTCTTGTATGGACACTCCCGCATTTGAATGTGTGACATTTTCATGGTCAACACCTTTAAATTCAAGAGGTCCCGCCCTTTTGAAGGGCCCCATGCATCTTTGACCATTGGATGAGAAGGTAAGTATTCGGTAGAAAGTGATTACTAGTAATCGTAGCCGGCCGAAAGGAAAGACCATTTGATAGCTATTTGTAAATCTTCATCTTCTTAAAAATTAGCCCTTTTATAAGAATTCATTTCTTAGAATCCATAAGAATTCAAAATCCAGCAAACAAAGAGACCAATAATTCAAATTTTGGGTTTGTAAGATATTAACGAATAAAGCTCTAAAAAACAGAGTCAAATCTTCATTAAGTATAAAAACAAAAAGTTATTGTAAGTTACTTCTAAAAGGGATTTTTAACTTTAACTACTTTTACCAACTTATTCTAATAATATTGCAAATATCTCACTTCCTTCTAGAATAATTCCAGTTTTTATTGATACTAGAATCAAGAAATAATATATCCTGCTAATGTGACAGTAAAATGTGAACATACTGAAAAGTCACTGATATTGCAAAGTTGTGACATTGCCTACACCTACAGTTGCAAAATGACAGACACAGTTTATCTAAGTCAAGCCAATGCTACAACTAAGGCCCATTGCATACACCTACACTATTTTCATACACTATAAGAAAAATTACATTTAGTGGCGGATAAAAACCGCCGCTATATGTACACCGCTAATACCTTTTGCGGCGGAAAAATATCCGCCGCCACTTTTGACGTAGAAAATTCCATCACTCACTGTATTTGCAGCGGAATAAGGGCGGCTGCTGCAAAAAAAATTATCAATACAACTGCCACTAATTATTACTGTAACTTATAGTAGCGGACATCACAAACTACTGCTATAACTTGTAGCAGCACACTTCACAAACTACTGCTAAAAACACCAAATATCTAAAGAAAGACGCATTTATCTCCCATTTTATGGATTATAATTCTTGTACTGATTTTTTTTTTATAAAACTCAGCTTTGCTTTAATTTTTCTCAGTTTTAGAAGAAGAAGTCCTAGAATTCTTCCATGTATTTTAATTACTTGAAACCCTTCGACAGGCATCTGGTATTGACTTTTTTGGGGGCAATCTGTGGGGTTCACATGATCAATCCCCACATCACCCCAAAAGACCAATTTGACAATAATTGGAAGCACAGTCAAGGGTGGGTTATAAAAGAAAAAAAAAATTAAGGAAATGCATAAGAACTGGCTCAGATAGGTTCTCCATGTGCCTTGCAAATATGGTATATCTAAGGAAGACAGGACAGGATTTATGAGTTTATGAAAAGAAACTCAAATGTTTAAAAAGAAAGAGGGGATAGATGAGAACGTGGAAAAATGGAGTAAAAAGAAAATAGAAACAGTGATGATTCAAACTTTTCTTTTGACCCTGCATTATTTGGTGATAGTGGACTGTCAAAATCTCCATGCAGCTCTGCCTCTGCCTCCTTCGGAACTGATGGGCAAGAGAAACATTTTTTCATATCCGCAGACTTGGATGATGGAAGCCTTTCAAAATCATTCTGCTTGTCTGTATTCCTTTTTGCTGGTGAATGATGAAACCCATCTTTGTGATTTAGAGACAGGGAACTGTGCGAACCTGCCTTTGTATTCCTGTGCCTTTCACACCATTGTTGTTCTTACACTGCAACTTTGGTTGTTTTCTAGCCTGAGCTTTTCTTTGAGTTAGCGAACGAGTAACCGGTCTTTGAACATTTTGATTTGGACTTTCTGAATCAGTTTCAACGGAATCTGAGTTCTGCTTATGTTTATTAGTTTCGTCCTTTTGAACCTCCTTCCTGCACCCCAACTTCAAATTTCCTGTATTGGTCTCATGAGGGTGCAAGTTCGAAGTTTGATCCTTCTGTGACGGAGAAGTGCCCAGTATCTCCCATAGCTTCATTACCTGTTGATATGTTCCCTGTTTTTTCTCCACCACCTCCCTTGTCTGAAACATGGGTACCCTGTCTAGCTGCAAATGTGAACTCTTCCATCCTTTCCGAGTTTCCACCCTTCTCACTCTTCCTCCCATAGGCAATGTTATTGAACTCTTTATGCACAAAGTCATCAGACTGTAGAACTGAAGTCCGGTTAGCATAAAACTCAACAGTCTTTGCCGTCTCCATTTCAGAACGTAAAGTTTGAGCCGAGTACAATGCATGCAGCTGTCTCATGATTCACTTGTTTTACTTTAGAGGCTGCCTTTGTCCCTACTGCATTTGCCTCTACAGATTTTCCTTGAGAATATGCAACTTTCTTCTCCGTAACAGGCAACATGACTTCATCTTTCTTTCTAGGTTCATCACGCCTTGGTTTTGCAGATGCATCTACTGTAATTCCTATAGAGATCTTTCGAGACTGGCTACTGGGATACAAATTGTTGCTAAAAAGCCTTACAATCACGCCTTTGGTCCTATAACTCAACTGCTGAAGAGGGAAATAGCCCATGGAATCCGAAGGCCTGTTGCTGGTTGAGCTTTAAAAAAAAAAAAAGAAAAGGGAGAAGGTCCACCTATTGACAAGGAATACCAATGTTTAGTTTAAGCACTGAGAACTCTGTCAATATATATGGTATACTGGGAGTCTGGGACACTAATTTTTTTCTTTGGTTTTTTGAAGTAACAATGATATATATTAAAAGGAGAAATTAGTACAACGAATGTCTTTCCCAAGGGAACAAGATGAAAGGATAGTCTTTCTAAAAGGAGGTACATAACATTCTGGAAACACTGATTTGAATGACCACATACGAACCTTATTACCAATGGCACATCCAAACCGACTTGGTACTGCTGCAGCATCAACATCCCCAAGGTATGGCTTAAGATTCTTCCTGGCCCTGTAAAAGAATGGTTAAACTCATAATATCAGCGTGTCACCGGAATCACAGCAAGAAAGAAATGAAAAAGGAAGTTAATCATATGAATTTGTATGTTCTTCAAGAATATGGATATAGGGATATCTTTTTTATGCTCTCTGCACTTGAATACCTACCATAAAGATATCAGCAATCCTGCCAACTGCCTAGATCCTACACGTTCCAAAGTTGTTCCCTCATCTAATGTCTTGCCAATAGCATCCAACCACCATTGTCCATTGGCACTTCCTTCTAGTCCCACCTAATCATTATACCAACTGTAAGTGCAAGAATAAAATACTCACAAGATCAGGAAGCCTTCTAGGACTTACTCAATGCATGGAAGAGGTAGCTGCGACGGCCTGAACCTGGAAGGGAAGAAAGACAAGGGTCAAAGGACCCTGGCTGTGGGCAGCGCAGGGCTCTCCGATGCTTAAGTCAGTAAGAGCGATTGGAGAAGAAGAAGAGGAGAAAGACAGGAAAGAACTCTGGTTCTTAGTCAGAAAATGCTTACCCTCCTCTCAGTCTGGTTCGTGCCTTTTATAAGGAACAGTCTTGGTGAATGTGCCAGTAGGCTTTGTGATGTGACCTGGGTCTTGTCAGCCCACAAAGTCATTAATGAAGGTCCATCACAGCTCTCTTTGCATTTAATGCGAGTCCGATCAGCCCATGCTGCATTTAATGCCAGTCACATTGGGCCTGACCTTGCCCTGATCTGTAGACGGCTAAGGTCTCATCGAATCCCTTTCTTGGGCCCTGTTCTGATGGATATAAGTGTATCTCCGCATGGCCGAGACTGGATGGGGTGGCGTGGCCGAACTGAACGACGTTTCCCCGGTATCGGCATACGGAACCGAAACCGAAGTCACACAGGGTCCGCGTCCGAGACAGAGGCGGGCGTGTTCCGCCGATATCAGAGGGAGCCGGTTCACAAAGTGGTCCCCACACAATAGCCCCCCAGCTCTCGGCCTCTAGGGCTTCCCCAGGCTCTGAGGTCGAGAGCTGGACGTGTCTTTCGAAGCCATTTAGCAATCGTCCAGCATTTATTTCCCAGGCGTTCTCCAGCTGAAGGCCCTGGCAACTCGGCTTAGGGCGCCGCCGTCGCTTTGGCTGCCCGAGGCAATCAATGGGAGCGCCAAACGAGGCCATCATGCCTAGCGTTGGAAGGCGTACCGACCGCGCCACGCGTCAACGTCCGTAAGGTCCCCTTGTCACTTCTAGGCGGCGTGGGGAGTCAATCGAGGCGACACCCCGCGTGCCTTTCATTTGACTTTTCGGGATGGCGCCCATCCCCTCACCTTAAATACGTCTGAGCTCGTCTTCTCTCCATTTTCGATCTCAATCTCTCTTGCCCTCTGCTAGCTGCTAGAAAGCCCTTGCTCCCTGCTAGATCCAGCGCCACCAGGCCAGAACAAGCGTCACCACCTCAGAACAGGACTCCTAGTTGTCTTCCTGTGGTCATCGTCTACAATCCGTCCGTCAGTCTGACTGCCAAGTGAGTCTCCTTCAATTCTCTTGTCTGTTTACGTTTCTGGCTTGGCTTTTAAGGTCCTGCCCTCCATCTCTCCGTCCCGTTTCCGCCTCTCTAGGGCTTCGTTAGGGCTTCTTAGATTTAGAGATGGGGGTTTTCACCCACTGGATAGATTCTCAGGCGGGCCTGGCAGAACTTAGGAGAACCTACATGATCCCGAACGATGTTCGGATCATGGCAGCCGATCCCTCCGTCTATGCATTTCACAATGGCTGGATGTCGTTCCCTCTGATAGCTATCATCGAGGGTGGGGTCAGATTCCCCTTGCTTCCCCTCCTTAGGTCCTGCTTGCAGACCTGGAATCTTAGCCCTTGTCAATTAATGCCCAATGGCTATAAGATCATCATGGGCGTCGCCGAACTGAACAAGATTCTAGATATCAGTCTCGGCGTCCATGACATAGAAGATATATATGACATCTGCAAATCGCGGGAGGGGGGCACTTATTACCTTCGCGTCAAGGCGAAGTGCCAACCCCTCGTCACGGCGTTGGAGGACTCCAACAAATACGCCGGGGATGACCGCCTGCTCGTCTCGGGGAACTGGGAGTTCGGCGAGACCGAGACCGAGGTGACCAGGAGGGTGCCGGTTCCGCGGATCTTCGGGACCCCGCCGAGTAAAAATTTAACCCTTACTGGACTTCGGACTTTTCTTTCTTGATTTCTGCTGCCGGTCTCTAATTTTTGGACATTTTCTGCAGGTCTTCCTCAGCGCAAACGCGAGGCCCAGCTAAACGGTTGGAGGAGACACGCGCCTTGGCTGAACAAGGTGTATCGCTACCGTGGCCACCATACCAGGGCTGCCTATTCCCTCCTAAGGTACGAGCCGAGATACGTGTCGTACACACGGAAGTCCGGTTGCCCAGGAGACATAGTCCTTGCCCTTGCCGAGGCCGCGAGCAAGGGCGTTTCGGTCGCCGAAGCATCCACTCCGGCAGCTGTAGCCGAATACGACCCCATCGCGGAGGTTGAGGACTATTCTTCCAGCACCGAGGAGATGGAGAGACGCAGGCCCTCCTACCAGCCGTTGAATCTGGCGGACGCTGTGTTCGGTGGAAGGACGGCAGCCCTCAGGGCCGAGCCAATCCCTTTCGGCACAATCGTCCCTACAGGCGCCGAGGCCCGCCCCCCTGCCGACACGGAGCGGGAGAGGCCCAGGAAGAGGGCGAAGGGGAAGGAACCGGCTCAGGAGGAGCGACCGCGGCAACGCCCCCCCCAGGCTGCTAGGGAGAGGGCGACGAGTGTAGCACCAATCCCGGCGTTACCCCTGGCGGAGCGGCGTCCCGAGCCCCAGGCCGAGTCCCAAGCAGCAGCGTCCTCGGCCGAGCCGGCAACCTTCATGCCGGACCTTGAGCTGCGAAGGGGGAGGCCCCTGAATGTTGAAGATAGGTTGGTGGGGAGCCCGGCTGTCATCGCGGCGCTCGGCCGAGCTTGTGCGCTCCCCAAAGACATGGAGAGGCACAAATCAGAGGATAGCCCCCAGCTGCTCATGAGAACGATGCAGCACTCTCTCGCGGTGAGTGCCGAACCCCTTTGGTAATGGGTCTCTGAATTCTCACTTCGTACTAAGTTGCCCTCTTTTGCTTCTTTGCAGGCCGTCCAAAGGCTTCAAATAGTCATGGACAGAATAATGGAAGATGAAGGCCGGCTGAGTCGGATGACGGAGGAGAAAGAGAAGGTTAAAGCAGAGTGGAAGGCAAAATGTCTAGAGTTGGCGGAGGTGGAGGCGAAGAAGGCCGAGCTTGACGCTCAGGCCGAGCTGATGGTAAGCGAGCTTTGCAAGATCAAGTCGGATCATTATGAGCTGCAAGGCAAACTCATCGCCGAGGAGAAACGAGCGGCGGGGCTGGCAGCCGACCTTGCCGGGCTGGCAGCCGAGCTGGAGGGGGAGAAAAAGGCAAAAGAAGATCTTCTGGCGTCTTCCCAGGCCAAAGCCAGCGCTGCCTTTCTGGAAGGGGCAGCGGACGCAGGCCGAAACTACACCGAGCAAATCCTGGGGCTAAGCCCAAAAATATTCCAGCTCGGTTGCCGTACCATACTCAAGGAATTGGGGTATCAAGAGGACCATCCTTTGTTTTTGAATCCTCCTGAGTTTGGACAAACTGCCCTCGCAGCCACGCCTTCAGCCGAGACTGCCACGCCTTCAGCCGAGACTCCTACTCCACCGCCTCCCGAGACTCCGGCCGAGCCTATACCGAATCCTCCCTCTGAAGCGGCTCCTCTGGATGACACTGCCGCTCCTCCAGAAGACGTTACCGTGGTTGTTATCGTTGATTCGGAGGCCGGACCGTCGACCTGAGTGTCATTTGTTATGAAGAATGTAACCTTTGTTTTGCTTTCTGTCTTGTATGAGAACAACACCCGAGATAAAAAATGTAATGAAAATTTTGATGTACGTATTGATGATTTATCAATATCAAATGGACTTTTGATTCCCTTCCCGTGCTTGTCTCCTTTGTGTTCTTGCTAGCCCATGATGTTATGTTGGCTTTTGGGCTTGGCTTGTTTTTTTTTTTTCTTTTTCACACAATTCCGTTTTCTATTTTGCACAATTCCACACAATCCCACAAGCGTAAGGGCTCGGATTGAAATGAACCGATTAGGTCAGGACAAATCATTGGCGCTAATCATCTCGGCAGCATAGCCGTCATGCCCTAACGGGAGTTGTGTCATTTCAGCTTTGCGTCTAGGTGGCTGAGTGCCAACCTTGGACATTGGCCATTTCGGCTACTCGTCTAAGAGGCTGAGTGCCAACCTTGGACGTCGGCCGTTTCGGCTACTCATCTAGGAGGCTGAGTGCCAACCTTAGACATCGGCCGTTTCGGCTACTCATCTAGGAGGCTGAGTGCCAACCTTAGACATTGGCCATTTCGGCTACTCATCTAGGTGGCTGAGTGCCAACCTTAGACATTGGCCATTTCGGCTACTCATCTAGGAGGCTGAGTGCCAACCTTAGACATTGGCCATTTCGGCTACTCATCTAGGAGGCTGAGTGCCAACCTTAGACATTGGCCATTTCGGCTACTCATCTAGGTGGCTGAGTGCCAACCTTAGACATTGGCCATTTCGGCTACTCATCTAGGTGGCTGAGTGCCAACCTTAGACATTGGTCGTTTCGGCTACTCATCTAGGTGGCTGAGTGCCAACCTTAGACATTGGCCGTTTCGGCTACTCATCTAGGTGGCTGAGTGCCAACCTTAGACATTGGCCGTTTCTGCTACTCATCTAGGTGGCTGAGTGCCAACCTTAGACATTGGCCGTTTCGGCTACTCATCTAGGTGGCTGAGTGCCAACCTTAGACATTGGCCGTTTCTGCTACTCATCTAGGTGGCTGAGTGCCAACCTTAGACGGTCCTCCATATTCACACCATTGTCACTGTCACATTGTCATTGATCACCAACTTGCCCCAAAATCGAAAACGAACGTAGTTCTATTAAATCCAGAAGCATTGTATAGGTACAGAGACTAGTTCTCCTACAGAGAACTTCCTCTCTCTGACGTTCTGGTTATAGCCCCTGGCTAGCTGCTGCTGGTAGACGGTTAGCCTGATTGCAGCTGCTTCCCTTCGCTCGTCCGCTAAATCCAGCTCCCTGGCCACGTTGGTTTCGTTCTGTCCCTGGTCAAAGAGCTCGGACCTCAAAGTGGGGAGCCCGATCTCCAGAGGGATGACCGCTTCCATGCCATAGGCGAGTGAGAAGGGGGTAGCCGAAGTGGAACGCCTTGGAGTAGTTCTGTAAGCCCATAGGACGCTTAGAAGTTCCTCCACCCATCTCCCATTTGCTTGGTCCAGCCGTTTCTTGAGCCCATCGAGGATCACCTTGTTGGAGATCTCGGCCTGGCCGTTACTCTGTGGGTAAGCTGGAGTGGAGTAATGGTTTCGGATGCCGAGCTCTTGACAGAAGGTCTTGAAGAGCTTGGAGTTGAACTGAGTTCCGTTGTCCGAGATCAACGCTCTAGGAATGCCGAACCTTGTGATGACATTTTTCCATACGAAACTCTTGGAGTCCCGCTCCGTGATGGACGACAGTGGTTCTGTTTCGATCCATTTAGTGAAGTAGTCAGTAGCCACGATGAGCCATCTCTTGTTCCCCGGAGTTCGGTGGAGTGGTCCCACAATGTCGAGCCCCCATTGAGCGAATGGCCACGGGCTAGAAAGTGGGCTGAGGTCCTGTGCTGGCTGATGGAGAGAGTGAGAGAACTTCTGGCACTTCCTCGCGTATACCTGCGCATCATTCTGCATGTACGGCCACCAGTAGCCTTGGCTGATGGCGCGATAGGCCAGGGACCTTCCCTCGATGTGGCTCCCGCAGATTCCTTCATGTATCTCAGAAAGGAGGTCCTTGACCTTGCTTGGATGGACGCACTGAAGGTACGGTCCCGAGAACGATTTTCTGTAGAGCTTGTCCTCGGGAGATAGCCAGAACCGAGCTGCCTTGAGTCTGACTCGATAGGCCTCGCCACGGTCCTCGGGAAGCCTGTCGTCCTTAAGGTAGGTGATAATGGGGTCCATCCAGCTCGGTCCGAGACCGAGGCATAACACATCCCGAGGTGGACGGAGCTCAATGCTGGGCGCAGCTAACGATCCGACTTCGATGCTCCTCTTTCTTCCTGCCTCAACAGCGCTGGCCAAGTTTGCTAGGGCGTCGGCGTGAGAGTTTGCTTCTCTGCCTATCTGCCTGATTTCGGCTGACTGGAACTGTGAGAGCAGCTTCTTTGCCAGGGCTAAATACGCGGCCATCCGATCGTCGCGAGCTTGGTAGCCCCCAGTCAGCTGGTTTGCCACCAACTGTGAGTCGCTGAAGACCACCAGCTGTTGAGCTCCGAGGATTTTGGCGCTATTCAGTCCGGCTAAAAGTGCTTCATACTCAGCTTCATTGTTTGACGCCTTGAAATCTAGGGTCAGAGCTTGCTCGATGACCAGTCCTTCTGGCGATTGGAGGACAACTCCTGCCCCGGCTCTTCTCGAGGTGGAAGATCCATCGACGAAGACTTTCCAAACTGGGGTATCGGCTTGGCATTGTGATTGTTCAGAGTCCGTGGGCGCCTCATGCTCTTTGCCCCCCAGTTCGGTGCCGAGCTGGGTTGGTGCCGAACTTGAATCAAACTCGGCAAGGAAATCTGCCAGAACCTGGGCTTTTATTGCTGTCCGGGGCTGATACTGAATCTCATACTGCCCCAGTTCGACGGCCCATCTCGAGATTCTTCCTGAAAAATCAGCTTTTCTAAAAACAGATTTAAGCGGATGTTCCGTAACAACCACTATTGTATGTGTTTGAAAGTAATGAGAGAGCTTTCGCGAGGCACTAACGAGTGCCAACGCGAGCTTCTCGAGTGGCAAGTATCTGGTCTCGGCATCAATCAGGGTCTTGCTCGTATAGTAGACGGGTTTCTGGACCTTGTCCTCTTCCCGGATGAGGACCGAGCTGACCGCGTGATCCGAGACCGACAAGTACAGATACAGGGTTTCTCCGTGGACCGGAGTTGATAGCAGTGGTGGTGAAGAGAGGTAAGCCTTAAGCTGCTGTAAGGCATGGTCACATTCCGGAGTCCATTGGAATTTAAAATTCTTCCTAAGAAGCTGAAAGAAAGGGCGGCACTTATCTGAGGATCTGCTGATGAACCGATTTAGCGCCGCTGCCATTCCGGTTAGCTTCTGAACCTCCTTTGCCGAGGTGGGACTCTGCACCCTGAGGATAGCCGAGATCTGATCTGGGTCTGCCTCAATGCCCCTGCGTGTAACCAAGCTGCCCAAAAATTTGCCGGAGCCAACGCCGAAGGCGCACTTCGAGGCGTTAAGTTTCAGCCTGAACTTCTTCAGAGTAGCGAAGACCTCGGCCAAGTCTGACAGATGATCCCGCGCCTACTTGGACTTGACCACCATGTCATCAATGTAAACCTCTACGGTTTTGCCGAGCTGGTAGGTGCCCAACGCCTGTCCGACTCATCTCTTCGTCGCTCGTTTCGCCGAGGCTCATCTCTTCGAGACGGTCCCCCGTCCTTCTTGGAGGGCCTCTCACCTCGGTCCTTCTGCGCGGTTCCATGGTTTTCCCGAGCACGGACCTGGTCATCCTCTTGGGCGATGTACCGGTTGGCGATGGACATGAGCGCTGCTACGGAAGACACCGGGTTCCTGGCCAGGTCTTTGCGGAGATCGCTATCTGGCAGCAAGGCATTCTGAAACGCGAAGACGGCAACTTCGTCCTTGGAATTCTCAATCTGACTGTAGACCGCCCAGAACCGTTTGGCAAACTGGGTGACGTTCTGTCCCTGCTTCATCTTCATGGCCATGATGTCTGCATCTGTCTTCGGAAGGACTCTGTAGGCCTGGAACTTCTTCATAAAAGACTGCTGGAGTTGCTGCCAACTCGAGACGGACCCCTCCGGGAGCGCACAGAACCACTTCAGGGGGATGTCACCCAAGCTAGAGGAAAAGACTCGGCAGTTCAGATGGCCCTCGTCTCCCCAGACAGACATCCTCTGGGAGAAGTGCCTAAGGTGCGTAGCCGGGTCCGAAGTCCCGTCGTAAGTGACGAACCTCGGGACGGTAAACTTCTTTGGCAGGGGATACTTCCTGATGTCTCGAGAAAAAGGAGATGCGCCGAGATCAACGGGGTTGCAGCAAACATCCTTTTGGTCTCGGCCGAGGCCGGCTACCTCCAGGTTGCGCTGGACCGTTTCCCTTATGTGCGCGTCCAGCCATTCCTGATTACGATACATGCTCTCCGGAATGGTCTTGGATACATGCTCTCCGGAATGGTCTTGGACGCCTTCCTCGAGTAGCTCCGGCTGGTGCTTGAGCCTTCGTCTCGGGTTCGGTCGTCCCTTTTCTTGTTCAGATTGTCCCTCAGATCTCCTTTTGGAGAGGGAGTGCGCCCAACACGAGTAACCCTCCCCTCGTGTTGTTGTTGCGATCGCTGCTGCTGCCGCGACCGTTGCTGCTGGGACGGCTCCTGATGAGACCGCTGCCGCTGCCGCTGCCTTGCCGAACTCGCAGCTCTTTCCAGCTGCTGCTGGAGCTGGCGAATCAGAGCATCCTTCTCCTTGAGGGCCTCATTCTGTGCTTTAATCGCCAGATCGCCAGAAGGGTGGAGTCCAAGTCGTCATCAGGGTTGTAGTCTTCATCCTCAGCATCCTCGACATCCTCCGCCTGACCAGAGGGGCGTGGTCCGTCGACCACTGGGGACTTATCCCGCTGGTCTCGCCCCGTCAGGAGACCTGTAGGCTGCTGGGTGTCTCCCCTCCTGGGAGCGGACTCCGAGCGGAGGTCACGCTCCTGAACGTTGATCCGGATGAGATCACGTTCAGCATCGTCCTCCGCGACTGGTTGCTTCCCAGCCCTCTGCTTGGCAGGGGGCGGTCTTGCATGCTTTGTCTTGGAAGTTTCTCCGTCTTTCGCAGCTCTCCTCGTCATGGTGTTTAGGAAAGATTATAGAAAACGTTTCCCACAGACGGCGCCAATTGTAAGTGCAAGAATAAAATACTCACAAGATCAGGAAGCCTTCTAGGACTTACTCAATGCATGGAAGAGGTAGCTGCGACGGCCTGAACCTGGAAGGGAAGAAAGACAAGGGTCAAAGGACCCTGGCTGTGGGCAGCGCAGGGCTCTCCGATGCTTAAGTCAGCAAGAGCGATCGGAGAAGAAGAAGAGGAGAAAGACAGGAAAGAACTCTGGTTCTTAGTCAGAAAATGCTTACCCTCCTCTCAGTTTGGTTCGTGCCTTTTATAAGGAACAGTCTTGGTGAATGTGCCAGTGGGCTTTGTGATGTGACCTGGGTCTTGTCAGCCCACAAAGTCATTAATGAAGGTCCATCACAGCTCTCTTTGCATTTAATGCGAGTCCGATCAGCCCATGCTGCATTTAATGCCAGTCACATTGGGCCTGACCTTGCCCTGATCTGTAGACGGCTAAGGTCTCATCGAATCCCTTTCTTGGGCCCTATTCTGATGGATATAAGTGTATCTCCGCATGGCCGAGACTGGATGGGGGTGGCGTGGCCGAACTGAACGACGTTTCCCCGGTATCGGCATACGGAACCGAAACCGAAGTCACACAGGGTCCGCGTCTGAGACAGAGGCGGGCGTGTTCCGCCGATATCAGAGGGAGCCGGTTCACAAAGTGGTCCCCACACACCAACCATCCAACAAATGTTAAGTAGACAAATAAATAGCGAATGTGACAAATTTCATCAAAAAGAATCTTGTCTTTACAGGAATGATCTTACATCAATATAAGACATGCCTCAGTAAATGTGGCAGATGTAGATGTCAAGAATTAATGCAAACCTAAGCATAAAAAATAATGGCATATCACGCCAAGCAGCAGCATACGGAGTTGGATGGATGAAAGAGAAGCAAAAAAAGAAAAAGAAAAAGAAAAACAAAGGAACTGCAAGAAGAATATATTCTTACCTTGAAGACGTGGATATCAAATCGGCCCGGTGAGATTTGAAGAGCATGGTGAGTTCCATCATTGAAAGCCCATGTCTGACAGACAGTGAGGCCCATCTTGGCACCAGCCTGAAGCATAGTACTCACCCTGGGCCTGCTAAACTCCTCCACAGCCTGATACATCAACCAGTAAGAATTCCACCCATTCACATAGAATGCCTTCCCATTCACAATGAATTAAGTCCCATTCCTCTCCACAAAACCCATACTGGGCTGTTGAAATTGAGAGACCTCAAGTCCCCCAAACTCATGTAAATGAAGGCAACACATGAAGCAAAAACCAAGAAGAGGATACAGCAAAAGCCCATTGCCTGCTACCATTGTATCGGGAGGATCAGAATGTCCCAAGAAAAACAGCTCAACAGCCACCAAAACTGTACTCTGAAAACCTGTATATAATGTCTCAAGAAAGTGAAAAATAAATAAATGAGCCACCCAAATGAGATCTTGCACAACCTTTAGCTGTCACAATGAAAGTTGTTTTCAATCTTTAAAACCATGAACATCAACACTATTTCGATATGTCCTTGATGGAAGTTCTTTTTCAATTAAATGTAGAGGAACCCAAATGAGAACTGGTGTATTTAGCATTTAATCTAAAGGACCTAGATGAGTTAAGGAACAAAATGATATCGACTGAATAAGTGAACTGCCAAAAACAATTGAAAAGGACCCAGAAAGTCTTTATAGTGTCTCTGAAAAAGTGTGCAATGCTTCAAAAATCTCAAAGCACTGTGGAGTTCCACTGCTAACTAGAGACATGGACAATCCATTTTCATCATATCTAACAAAGGAATCAGCAGAAATAAATGCCATGGCATATAAGCTCAAATATTGGATGCAATATCGCATTAAAAAAAAATTTAAAAACAAAGACTCGACAATCGAATAACAGAAACATTAGCAAGGCAAGTTCAAACTGCACCTGAATGCAATAAACTAGTTTTGCTTAAGTTCTCAATTTCCTTCTTCCCTTCTCCCACAGCATATGGAGAGAGAGAGAGAGAGAGAGAGAGAGAGTCATCCAAATCTCATGACATGATAACCAACCATTACATAAGATAACAGCAAACCACACCATGTTGTTGGTTTTGGTGGAATCTCCATTTACATCTTTCATTCAAAATAAGTCTCATTGAGTTGATGTCTTTGAAAAGATTAGAGATGGCACTAATATCACCCTTAATAATGTTGAGGGAGACCATGGCTAGGCCACCATACTTTCCTGTTGAAATCAGAAACCTGTTACATCGTTTCCATGAATGCCACTCTAGTGCATGATGACCAAATTCCATTCGATAATAAAAATAAAAAAATTCCCTCTGTATCTGGTGGATGAGAATCTTGTTATTGGGAATTGTTTCTTGTCCAATCCAATCACAGGGTTGGGATAACATATGTTGCCAAGAAAAAGATATTTTCCAAAATCCATATTATAAAAAATCCTCAAGATATATAGTACTAAGCAGCAGATATATCCATTCACATGCCAGATTCTACAGGTATTTTAATTGGCCACAAAACAAATGGATGAGAGAGGAAGAGTGCAGGCAGTTGGATTTGCAAGCAACAAATGGTCATGCGTGCTGATTATCTTCATTAAAAACAAGCTCAATCAGACACTGAATAAACATACATATGCTACTTCCGTAGTAGAAAAGCAACCTGAACACCCCCTCGTCCCTCTCTCTCTCTTCCAGAACTCTAGGATGAGAAATCCCATCTTGAATATTTATGGGCATGTTTGTAGAAGAGAGGCACATCTTAATAGATATGTATCTGCTAAAATCCTAACAGAGTAATAGGAAAAAATACCTTTTTTTATCAAAATTTCTTCACCCAGAACTGAATTTAAAGCTACGGGTTTTACTACTTGGCCCACCATATTTGCATCACATAGACCCTAATTCCATAATTGTGCAATTCAATGATATGTAAATGGAATCACTACTGGGATGAAGCAGCTTCATATAAATGAAGAGGGATGTGTAAGAACACCTTCCAACAGTAGGACATAAACCTTTTATAACAACATCAGTAGAAAAACAAAATAAGAAAAGAAGAAGATGATCTATATAAGAGTAATAAAGTGAAAAACAAACCCAAAGCTGATGGGCATAAAAGTTAAGTCACTGACTCTATTGTTTCAAATCATATTCATAAAATTTGTAACTATTATCTTCAAAACAGAACACATGTTTAAAACAAATGATGCACAGGGTCTACTAAATGATACTGAATGATGCGACTTGCAATTATATCCATCCATATTATATGTAGGAATGTAATGATTGCAGATAAAAACCCTCAATGACAGGGTTTCACAGTGAAAATTAAACCTGTATAGATCCGATCTAGGACACGTGGAACAGTACAGTTTTAGCTCACCAAGATCTTCAGTCAAGAGTTTGACATCCTGAAGGAGGTACCATAACCAATGATTGATGTAGACTATTGTTTGATAACATGACATCCAACATTCAAATAGCTTACCCCACGCCAAAATCCAATTGAGGCGCCATGCAAAATAAACAACTCTTCAATAACCCGGTCAAAGATATGTGCTAGAGGAAGATAGGATAAATTAACATCATCTTCTATCAACTGTAGCAGTTTTGAAGAAAAAATTGTCAGTTGAAATTCATAACTTCCAAAATTTTCTAACACCTGCTCCACATGTCAAGCAAAAGTTGCTTCCATCTAATTTTTTCTCTCAAGTATGATTGCTTTAAAAGTTAGTTTCTTTCTGAACTACTTAAAAAGGATGAGTAACAAACAATGAATGATATCACCTGTTCATTCACGTTCTGTAGGAATCGTTTCACACCATCAATAATTGTAATAATACTATTATTGGAAATCATTACTCCCTTGGGATCGCCAGTTGTTCCAATTGTGTACATTATAGTACAGATATCATTTTTCTTCTTAACAGGAAGATCAAATAGTTTGTCTTCCCCCTGCCCCCCCCGTCAGGTCAAACATGCACAGTAGTCAAGATTTTAAATAGCAATTGTCCATGAATTAAAAAAGCACAAAGCATAAATGACAAAAGTGTAAGTAGAAAAGAAAGTGAATGCCCATATACTTTTATATGCCCACAAGATGGTGTCTTCAAATCTTCTACAGACGCAAGCTGAGTATCGTGTTATGTTTTCTTCTTGCACTAAGATACTATGGCTTTGTGGATTGCTTTCTGAACTCGGACTCCAACACCTCTCCATCCGATAACACCAATGCAATTCAAATTGCAACAAATCCCATTCTTAATGAGCGCACAAAGCACATTAAAGTTGATTCTCGTGATTAGCAAATACTATTCGTTATTGCATTTAAATCAATCCTCTGGAAATGTCACTAGATTGACTCTAAGATTATTATTTCCAAATACAATAAAATGCTAGAGAAGAAATCCAAAAACAGAAAATATTGTCTGGACAGTTGTTTATTTGGGCTGAAAATAGACCCATGGACATGATTAGAAGTGGATTTGTTTGGATCTAGGTCAATTCAGGCCCAAAATCAGTGTGTCTGTTGTATGTTTCTGCAAGCAGAATTTCTGCAATTATAGAAACAACCATTTAGTGTTGGAATTTTCAAAGCACCCCCGCCCCTGCCAAAAAAAAAAAAAAAAGTCTCCCTCCTTAAGCAGTATTTTCATGGAGCTATTACACCTTTCCAGCTGATCAGAACCTCTTACACATGGGTTCAGACTCCCATGTGTGCAATCAAATGCCTTCAGAAATGACAATGATTAACCTAATATGTGATCTTCATAGAACCCGCATCAATTAACCACTAACCTTATTGTTCCACTCTCTAGAACCTCATTCATGCATGATGCATGTATATTCTGGGCATACTCTAATTTTAGATAAGCATAAGGTGAAAACACTTGAGAAAAATAGACATCAATTCAAGAACCAATGCACCTAGAATCCTTAATGATTTCTTTTTCATGATAACTTCCTCAAAGAAAGTACAAACAAGTTAAGCCTCCTAGAGAAACCAAACAAGATCGATGAACTATTACGTGTTAAAACAAAGCGAGCTGGCTGTCTTACCGATACAATAAACTCATCCCATGAATATATTGTCACACCAGACTTTCTGGCCTCTTCTTTTTGTTCATTTGTAACCTTCCCAAAGCTAACAATTGCTGTATTATAAAATATTAACTTCAGTATACATAATACATCATCTAACACAGCACCAGGACCAAGAAAGAAAGAATAAAAAACCACTCACTTCTCAAAAAATTCGTTGTATTAGGAAATGTTTTCAACACCTGAAAGAAAGGAGACCTGCAAAAACTGAATAAAAAACCAATTAGTATATTCTAAGGTGATTCATATCTGGCCTCTGTCCACAAATTAACATAGTAACTTGACATCAGTGTCATATTTATGGATCCATACATAGATCTTTTTTGAATTAGCAATAAGCATCTGTAGTATTACACAAAAAAAAAAAAAAAAAAAGTTCCAGGTTTGTAATCAGCAATCTAAAATGAAGCTTTTAGTATGGGTTACATTTGAAATTTACTTTAGCCTTTTCTTTTTCTCCAAGGAGAGACAATATATAAAATATATATATATATATATATATTCTTTATAACCTGTATAAAGGTTATGCAGGAATCTAAACATTATATTTTCTTAAAATCTATAATGGCTTAGGGCGAAAATAGTTACAGCTTTAATCTCCCCAGTATTGCATTAATTTTATATTCCCCTATCACTATGTTCAGACAGAGCAAAATAACAATTTCTTGAACTGATCAAGAATGAGGGGAGATCATAATATACCTCAGGAATCTTCATCTCTTCTACAAAAGCTATTGAAAGCTCTGCATGGCATATAATAAATTCCACTGCACCAGCACCTATAATCACAAAAGATAAGCAAGTCAGATAGACACGTTAGTCTCCAATTGGTTTATAAACAGACAGTTACCGCAGACAAGGCATGAAATCAAAAGGAATCTATTATTATATTCATGAAAAAAAATTTCAAATACACATTCCTGCATCACTTGCAGAATAATTTTTAGTTATGATTACCAAATATCACACCATGCATATGTGTTAAGGACACATCACACGTCTTATGTCTCATGAGTGGGTGTTCAGTTCCACTCCCTCGTAAGGAAAAAAAATAATAAAGAATATCACACCATGCATATGCAAATTCACAAAGAAAAGCTCTGAAACACATACCAAGGGTATCATATAGAGGAACACAATAAATATCATAGTCATTGCATGCCTGCAGAAATTTCATAACAAGAAGTAAAATAGTACAAGCTCAATGGGAGAATCTAACATATAAGCTGAGAGATTTTACAAGTACCTCCATACTTATAAGCCATTCTGGACAATTGGCTCCATATATACCACACCATCCTCCCTGGAAATCAAGAGTCAAATTTCAAATTGCACGGAACACTATTGTGTAAGAAGACATAACCAATTGGTAAAAAAAAAAAAAGAGAGAGCAAAGAAGTAAATATAACATCTGACTGCACAAAAATAAACATTTCATTCTACCTGTGTAATTGTCCCTGATTTCTGCCTCAAACCAACATCATAGTCTGATAAAATCCATCATTATATTATGGACCAGTCCAAACAAGAGCAAAGCCTAGCCAAAACAGAGCCCTAGATATACCCTAATATTTTCCCACAAAAGGACCAAAGCCATCCCTATATCAAGTGTAATGGTAGAAATAACATAGTACGTCCAAGTGTTTTGTATTTTTTTCAGAATTTATTATTCAATTGCAAAGAGAATTTTGTAAGTCTTCCAAAGCTGTGGTCACAGAGACAACAGACACTATGGATGCCTACTTATTTTGCTTGCCAATTGTGACAGCACATATTTTTCAGATAAGTACTAAGTGGTAGACAGGTCTTCTATCTTCGAAAAAATTAAAGCGGTAATATGACAAATCCACAAGCAACTAATTGCTAAGCTACAGAAGACAGGCATCTGTCCTAGATGATTACTTTCAGAACAACCAAACACACCCACCCTTATATAAAACTAGAGGAAAAGCAACAAGAAGGAAAAAACAACACTTAAATATGTAAAAATGCATATATATTATACATCTCCATTAGGTCTTTGGTAATTAATAAGCCATAATTTCGTAAATATCAAGATTATGCAAGCAAGAGCAAGTTAAAACACATTTTTTCCCTTATACAAAAGAGAAATAATATATGTCTAACTGATTGAAGAATCAATTAGCCTTTGTCACAATAGACACTGCAGTCGATCGAAACCACGTATAATGCTTTCTACCCAACGTTAAAAATCTAATTACAAAAACATCTTATAATTCTTTCTACCAAAAAAAAATCTTTCTTTGATTAAAAAAAAAAATTGAATGGGAAGAATATAAAACCAGTCATCCCCCCTGATTCAATTCATATCAAGTAGAAAAAAAAATCATTTAGACAACCAATATATTGTATGTGAACTTTTTGCATTGGATATTGTTTTACAAAATCAAATGCAAAAATCAAAACATAAGGGCATATGTGTAGTTCAGAATCAAGTTTCCTAGTTTAATCAAATCAAGTTTCCTAGTTTAATCAACTCCCACAAGTAGAAGAGTAATTTACTGCAGTCAACTAAACAGTAACTGTGATGATGATGATGATGGTTGAACCAAAGAACAAATGGTTAATGAGTTCGGACCTCAATCCAATTCAAACTGGAAGTGCCACTAGTAAATCTTTCAAAGAAGTAACAAGGGCAAATAAACATGTTTTATCATGCTCATTTGCATTAGTTCCAAAAAGAAATGCGAAATCCAACTGTGATGTCACAAAAACATTGAATCAAACAGAAGTAATCTCTTATAAGAAGCTCCTGTTATACTAAATTCCAAGAGAAAACAACACTTGAAAGATCAACAAGACGAATACTATGGCACCCACAGTATTATCCAACTGACCAAAAACATCAGAACTGAAACATATAAAGCTGCAAATAACAAAATTCACAAAATGAAGAAAGCAAGAAAAAAAACAATCTGCCCTCTATTGCATCTTTAGCTTACTTTTCAGATGAGTTGGGCCCCCTCTTCTTTCCAAATCCAAAAACTGAAACCATAAAAACCAAAGCCAATGAGTTCAGAATCTGTTATGAAAAAAATAAAAATGAACCAACAACAATCTATTTGTCTCCATGTTTGCGTTTCCCATCAAAACATAAGGACATATGTGTAGTTCAGAATCATATCTGAATAGGCTCTCTCTCCAGTTGTCTTTAAGAGATTTAAAAAAAAAAAAAACCAAGAAAGCCCTTGGGTCCAAGGAAATGACTCATGCAAGGCATGAAATAGTAACCAACCAGAAACAGGGAAGCATAGAGTTGATTAAAACAAGCAGAAGGCATAAGGTGTTAAGGGAAGATGTTAAATTAATAGCCAGAAATCACCCTAATAATTCAAATTCCAGAAAAGTCAAGGTCCCATTTACAACACTACCTTATACCCTTCACCTCATGATATTATGCACAGCTCACCTCTTTAATAACCCTCAGTTTGACATCCTTTGTCCATGAATTCATATGTATTCAATTTTATATAATCTAAACAAACAAACAGGCTCATAGAATCAATCAGGTGTGCCATTGACAACTGATTGGATTAAATTGAGATTTTAAGAGAGAAGTAGGTAGCTGTCGATCCATAGATTAGATTAGTCAAAAGCTAGAAATTTTTGTCTCTCATGAGCAAGAAATTATTTCACGGTTTAGTATGTCTGCAAGTGGTAAGGAACTAGTCTGTCTGCATCTGGGACTTTCGGTCCCGTGCCCGATTTCCCAAAGAAGTTTTCTTTGGGATGACACTGAATTGAGACTTCAACTGTCTATTGCAGCTTGGATCGCTTTAACTACCTTGCAACTGGATCCAATGCATAAATACATTTCAGTTCTTTCTCAACCATATATGATGCAATTACATAAATGCATAATTGATAATTATAAAGATATTACATTTTTTTATCCAATAAAAAATGATGGCCCAACCTTTCAATGATCCTGACCACTCAGTTTATTTGCATAATTATGGACATATCATTCTGAGGGACATAGTACATACTTCATGTTTACTGACTGATCGCTGATCTGGAAATGGACTGTTTAGCTGAAAATCCATATCAATCAAGGAAAACAACTCACATCATTTGATGAACTGTGAAGAAGACTTTAGATATAAGTTCTTCATGATACGCCCCACTATCTGAGATCACCAAAAAGGTGGGGCTCATTGTAAAGTTTTCAGGCTGGACTTTCTATCGGTCCATATAACATTTTGTCTCCTGGAACATTATATTTGGGTATATTTAACTGGAAGGGAAATGATCACACAAAGCTAACCACACCATGTGGTCACCTAATGCCAAATTAAATCCAAATATGTGTGCTCCACTTTGTGAAGATCAAAGACGTTCCAAGATTTGCCCACCTATATTAACTTATATGGGTCCATGATCCATTGCAACTGTTACCGTTTTGTTTGAGAAATTTTCAAAAAATACAGTTAAATCATATGATAATCACATTTTCATATTAAAATCAAATCATCCATACAATGGGTCCACACAACATGCATCCAACCCATCAATTCAATCGTCCCTCCATGCATCAATATAGCCCCAGTTCTCATGTCAATCCAAGTACAGTTTACTGTTTGACTGTACAAATGTGAAAAATGTGGTTGAACTATGTTTGTCCAATTCAACCGTGAATGTAATTTTGATTGGATTGAAATTCCACGAGGTTATAGGGAAGAAAATAACGCATGAGACAGTCCAGATCGCCAAGATGTGGACCTCATTCTGCACAAAAAATAAATTTACTAGTGCTTCTTAATCACATTTTTCTTCAGTCTAGCAGTTGATATCATTCTCTTTAGAGAAGATGTTAAACCTGCTCTATGTAATAATGCAAAACAAGGTGGGGACACAACTTGAAAACTGCAATATGAGGAGCTTTGCATAAATATAAGCTAAAACAGGGTGAATACTGCATTGACTAAGAGGCTAATCAATAAAACAACAGAGTCTAAACACAGTTGACATTGATGGGTATCTCAAGTCATTAAACAGTCACACACCTTTACTATCCCAGGCAGCACATATATAACAATCTTACAACATCGATGTTGGCAAGAGAAGGGTCAATTTCAAGAAAATAGCCATAAAGTTTTGAACTTTAAGAGTTTGAAATTATGAGAAACCAATCTCAAATTCAGCCCAAATCAAGCTCAATTGTTACAACCCAGACTTCTGACTCATGGGTCCAAAAGTTCAGTAAAACCAGCCCAAAGCAGATGGGAATGTGATGTCATTTTTTACTAACGTGACTTATCCTGGAATGCTATGGAGTTGAGTAACTGGGTTGAGCTTGACCTAGTCTTAGTTGTACACTTGTACCTGGCCAGAGTCAAACAACTCGCCTGACTCAGTTACATACCAAGTCAGGCCCACTCAAGTGAGTTAAGATCCTGAACAAGCTTTAGAACTATGGTGTTTGATGAAAGTAGACCAAAGCGCCCATGCCATAAGCAAATTGTAACAATCAATACTTATTAGTTTATGTGAGTATCAACACTTACTGTAGCCATTGATTGGATTGTTAGGACTTTGGAACTGTTGGTAAGAAAGCCCTGGATTAATTCATGATCGGATTTTTTTTTTTTTTAGGGTTTTTAACCCTTTGGGCTGGATTAATCCCTCCGGTCCCATAGGGAAGCCGGCTAAACACCTCTGTGGCCCTAGATGGTAGCACTAGTGAACTAAACCTTCGATTTCTGAAGAATGGGGAACTGGGGGTCGATACCAAAACCTTTAACTCTATAAAAGGGAAGAACCGTGGTCCTGACCACTCGGCCAAACCCTTGGGGTTCATGATCGGATGTTAACTTATCCAAGGTGGGGCTTACATGCAAACTGCTTGGGTGAGAAGTGATTTTATATATGCAGATCCCCCATGCATTAGCATTGTTTGGGCCTTGGATCCTCATCTTTCATAAGATCCGCCCAAGTTCACTAATTTTAGGAGCTAGGCCCACCAGAAAATTCAGTTCGGATCCAATTCAAAAATATAGCCGTTTGAGGACATGTCATAACGGCTCTCTCCCTCTTTTTTAAAAAAAGCAACGGCTCTTTCCCTTCCTATCCCTTCCCCATATCAATATCTATCCTCATTCATTCGTCTCTCTCATACCAGCTTTCGGCAAGAGAAAAAAGGAAGGGTGTCCTCGCTCGCTACCTGTTTGTGGTTTTTCCTCAGAGAAAGACAGAAATTATCCTTCAAAACAGAAAGAGAAAGTGAGAAAGATGAACGACCTGATGACCAAATCCTTCACCAGCTACGTTGATCTCAAGAAATCCGCACTCAAAGATCTCGAAGCAGGCCCTGATGAGATCGAAATGGCCGCCCAATTGGGCAATGAGAGCCTCAACCAGTTCCTGGAGGAAGCCGCCAAGGTCAAGGAGGAGATGAACTCCATCCGCGACCTCCTCCTCCGGCTCCAGGAATCCAACGAGGAAATCAAGTCTGCCCACAAGCTTGACGACATCAAATCGCTCCGTCACAGCATCAACACCGACATCGTCGCTGTACTGAAGAAGGCACGCAAGATCCGCGCCCAATTGGAGGACATGGACCGTGCCAATGCTGCCAATCGTCGTCTTTCCGGGTTCCAACAGGGTACCCCGGTCGACCGCACCCGCACTGCCGTCACCAATGGTCTCCGCAAGAAGCTCAAGGAGCTGATGCTTGACTTCCAGTCCCTACGCCAGAAGGCCATGGCTGAGTACAAGGAGACGGTGGAGCGGCGCTACTTCACGGTCACCGGGGATTACCCAGATGACGATGTGATCGACAAGATCATATCGAATGGGGAGAGCGAGCAAATCTTTCAGAAGGCGATCGAGGAGCACGGAAGGGGGAAGATCGTGGCGACAGTGGCGGAGATCCAGGACCGGCATGATGCGGCCAAGGAGATCGAGAAGAGCTTGCTGGAGCTCCACCAGGTGTTTTTGGATATGGCGGTGATGGTGGAGGCGCAGGGGGAGCAGATGGATGACATTGAACATCATGTAGTCAGCGCGGCACACTATGTGAAGGATGGAACCAAGAGCCTCCACAGTGCCAAGGGGTACCAGAGGAGCAGCAGGAAGTGGTTGTGCATTGGAATGATCCTGCTGCTGCTTATCATCTTGGTCATCATCATCCCAATCGCTACATCCTTCTCTCATTCGTAGTCATTCATGGATGACTAACTGGTGTTGTGTTTCATTCCCCTTGAATTCATCGCCACTCTACTCACATAATTGTTTCATTTTTCAGTGCCCTTATGTTTGTTTGTGTTCTCTATTGATTTCCCCCTCTTGGTTGCCTTCTTTGATTGCAATTTGTACTGAATGATTGGATAATGAAGCAATGAATGCCTTTCATTTGCACTAAAGCTTGGAATGTTCTGTTTACTATGGGCAAATTTTTTTTCTCCTAGTGGTTGTGGCATGCTTGGAATGTTCTGCTTGCTATGGGCATTTTTTTTTTTTTCAAGTGTTTGTGGTGTTTGTTTGGAGTCCTGAGAGAAGTAGCACATCCAACAATATGCTATCTCAACATATGATTCCTCTCCTTAGCTTTCTCAAAAGGTTAATCCCCAGTCTCAAGATTTAGAATGGAAAAATCCCTGAGAAGTAGATTCTAGCTGTTTGACCAAAGGAGGCTGAAAACTGTTCTTCATGGAATCGGGTGTGCATTCTTTATATAGATTTATGCTTGTGTTATTCAAATCTGTCCTGATAATGAATAGATCAAATTCTGATGTTGATACTTTTTTTTTTTTTGTTTGGGTAAAGTAGTATTATGTTGATACTTAGACTAACAAGTAGATTCTAGCTGTTTGACCAAAGGAGGCTGAAAACTGTTCTTCATGGAATCGGGTGTGCATTCTTTATATAGATTTATGCTTGTGTTATTCAAATCTGTCCTGATAATGAATAGATCAAATTCATGACGTTGGTACTTTTTTTTTTTTGTTTGGGTGAAGTAGTATTATGTTGATACTTAGACTAACAAGCATCCAAACCACTACTACATCTGAAACCCCATTTCGAGCCAATGACACTAGATCAATAATGTGTTATTTTTTTCACTGTTAAAAAGGATTTATCCATTTTGTTTTCCGCTTTAAAAATGAGAGGAAAGTGAATGGAATTAATGATCTGATTCGTCTCATTGGCAGGGCCTCAAAATGCTAGTATCAGTTAAATAAATTTTTTTTTTTTTGCAATGTAAATATTACAAGAGGACTTTACCAAAAAAATCACATTAAATGACCAGTGGGCTTAAAAGAACACTTTAACCAACCTCGCACCATATCAGTCATTTTGCCTGAAAAGGTTTTTTTTTTTTACGACTTTCAACTAGCATCCCTAGGGACCTTATTTTTATGAAGCTAAGGGTCCCTAGGGACCCTGCGGTGGATACGAATTAGAACAAAAGAGGCATTTTCTCCTGTTTCTCTGTTAGGGCTTTCATTTTGTTGTCTGCGCTCATTTCTCCCTCGAACAACTGTGGTCCCCTCAACATCCGCTTCGGCTGCTGCTCCTGCTCCTTGCCCTCCTACCAACTGTGGCCCCCTCCCACACATCTTTGTCGAAGGTTTGTCAAAGAAGAAATGATCCCCTTTGGCCTTTTCTGATTGTATTCTCGTCTAAGATAAACCCTTATTACATCTCCATGCCTTTTTGTTTGGTTAATATTTCGTTATGGCAAACATCTACTCTCCACTCTAAAATGGCTTTCTAAAAGGGTCTTCGTCTTCCTTGAGTAACAATACACCTCATAGCAAGAAAAATGCCCTTAAAATGACGTTTGTCTTTTCTGAAATGCATCTTCTACTTTCTATTGTTTCCGGTTCTTAATGGCTTGCCAAAGGCAAATACATGATCTGGTGACGATGAACATTTTTATGGCTGAAAACAGGTGACAACGAACATTTTCACACCTGTGATGTTCAGTTTTTCGAGGAAGAAATGGGCGCAGAGAAACCTGTATGTAAAGCCCTAACAGCGAAACACGAGCAAAACGCCTCTTTTATTCTAATATATGTCCGTCTCAGGGTCCCTAGGGACCCTTAGATTAATAAAAATAAGGTCCCTAGGGACGCTAGTTGAAACTTCTTAAAAAAAACACCATTTCAGGCAAACTAATTGTTCTAGTGCACGGTCGGTTAAAGTGTTTCTTTTGGCCCACTCGTTATCTAAAGTATTTTTTTTTTTTTTTTGTAAAATCCCCATATTACAATGGTTGCAATAATATGGGAGTTTAAATCATTTGAGCCGTTTGATTTTTATTTTTTTTAATGACAAGGAACCCTCCGACCCCGTTGTGGTAAAACCCCGGATACACAACACCACACTGTGCATCGGATAAGGCCCCAAACAACAAAAAAAAGAAAGAAAAAGAAACCCTCCGACCCGTTGTGGTAAAACCCCGGATACACAACACCACACTGTGCATCAGATAAGGCCCCAAACAACAACAAAAAAAAAAAAAAAAAAAAAAAAGGAAAGAAAGAAACAAGGGGACTTTAAATCATTTGAGCTGTTTGAAATTTAAGAAGGTAGATACTGCTGCAGTGTTACTTCCAGGGATTAGGTACTAGGGAGCTTTCAAGGAAACAGATGAAGATCACTGTTCAATGCTCTCTCTTCTATGTGGGGGGTTTGGTTGGGTTTCGCTCTTCTATAAAGCAATTTGTACTGATTGATTGAATAATGAAGCAATGAATGCAATTCATTTGCACTAAAGCTTGGAATGTTCTGTTTACCATGGGCAATTTTTTTTCAAGTGATTGTGGCATGCTTGGAATGTTATGTTTACTATGGGCAATTTTTTTTCAAGTGTTTGTGGTGTTTGGTTGGAATCCTGAGAGAAGTAGCACATCCAACAATATGCTATCTCAACATCTGATTCCTCTCCTTTTTCAAGTAAGCTTTCTCAAAAGATAATCCCCACTCACAAGATTTGGGGAAGACTGTAGGTGCACCCGAATCAGATCATTAGAATCATCTAGGGGGATAAGGTAGTTAGTTGTTCCCTGTATTGTTGGAAACTTTTGCATATGCTATGTGATATGATTTTGGGAAGTATCATCTTATTTTGAAGAGAGGCGTTGTTGTTAACTGCATTACTTGCTAAGGAGTGTCACACACTCAAACACATACACGCACCCATGTCTCTAACAAGTTGAGCTGCAGCTGGGACATTGTTTGTTTTTAGAAAGTATTATGATGTTTAAAGGCTTCTGTTTTTTTCACAAGCAAATTGGTTCCGGTTATTACACCATGGGTTCTGTAGGGTGATTGACTGAGGTTGGCAAGTTTCTACAGTGTATCTAGCTAGACATGTATGCTAGGTACACAACCATTAGATGTTTTCTTCCAGTCTCACAATGAACCATCCACTTCCATGGAAATTCTTCACTTTGTCAATAGCAATCATATTAAACTTGAGCACTTAAGATGAAATTATCATTTATGTGTTTTTAGTGATGAATATTGATCTTGAAGGAAACCACCTACCCAACCAAAGTGTCAAATGAGCTGTACATACCTAATTAATCTGAGAGGACAGAGTCAACTATGCAAGATTATAGGATCAATTACAGGATCAGATTGATCCTCTGTATATAGTGTTTCCTAGAATAGCTTTCCATTCTCTATATAAACCAATGTATTGCTACATGATTTAAACAATAAAGATATTTTTAACCCATTCTTAAGATGGTATCAGAGCAGCCGATCATGGCTGACTCTTGACACTCCCATCACCCTTTCTCGCTTCCGCAGCTACAACCATCATACAAGCCCAGAGGACGAGATCGATCTCTGTTGCTTCGACACTGATCGGATTTCACAGAACAACAAAAGGGGATCGGGTCCAGATCTATTCACCGGAGAAGACAGGTTTGCAGAGGCTGTTTGGGTTCATCGCTGTGTACAGCGAGACCAGAGCAGCCTGGGTTCCTGCACGCTGCCGTCCTGCACGCTGCACGCTGCCCGCCACTTGCCGCCGTCCCGCGGCTGCCGTCGCCGGACCCTTCCGCTGTCGTTCCGCTGCTGCAGCAACATCGCCGGAGAGAAAGGGCGCTGTTCGTCAAGTTCTGGTTACAGAAATCAGAACTCAGAAGAAGAAGGGTTGGGTCTCCAGGTTGGGTCTGGGTCAGTTCGGCCTAACCCGTGAAGCCCAGCCCACTGTCCAGAGAAAGGACAAGCAGGCCAGGTCCAGTTCGCCCAGGCCAGTTTGTCAGGTCCAACAAGCCAGGTCCAGTTCGCCCAGGCCAGGTCCAGTCCAAAATCATACATCATCCATTGAGCCATCATCATGGCAAGTGAAGATTCCAGCAAATCTGATTCAACCACCCAGGTTGTTACCATCCAAGGAGATAATTCCAACTTCTCAACTGGAATAAAATTGGATGAACATAATTATTCTCTATGGCATCAAGTCATGGAGATGAAGATTGCCGGACGAGAGAAACATGGTTACTTGACCGGTGATATGACCCAACCTGCGGCCACAGACCAGACATACAACAAATGGCGTGCATCGGATTGTCAAGTCAAGAGTTGGTTATTCGATGCCATGAAACCCGATCAGATGAAGCGGTTTATCCGTTATGACACAACCAAACAAGTCTGGGATGCAATCAAGAAAACATACTCTGATGGTTCAGATAAGGCAAAGATCTATGATCTACACAGAAGGTCATTCACAATGAAACAGAATGGAGCACCGGTTGCCAATTACTATAGTGAGCTCACTGAGATCTTTCAAGAGCTTGATCAATTAAGTCCAAGTAACATGAAGGATCCAGCAGATATTGAAACTAGACGCAAGGAGGTTGACCGTCTCCGCGTTTATATCTTTCTTGCAGGTTTGGACAATATTTTTGACCAAATCCGAGGAGAGATTTTGAGGATGGAGCCTAAACCTGAACTTGAGGCAGCATATGCACATATTAAAAGAGAGAGTAACCGACAGGGAACCATGTCTGAGGCTGGTGTCTCATCCGATGCCACAGTTTTGGTCGCTGCGAGGTTCAAGCAATCTCGGTTACCCACTCAGAACACAGACTCTACTCGTAACCGGCCTCCAATGAAGTGTACCAAGTGTGGTTTAGATAACCATACAATTAAGGGCTGTTATGAGATCATTGGTTATCCGGAAGGATGGGTTCACAAAGGCCGAAAGAGGGATTCACGCAGAGCCTCAATCGCATCATCTGAGTCATCCCAAGAGACTATATCGGAATCTCCATCAGGTACATTTGGCTCCAAGGCCTTGGCCACCTCAGGTACTTCCTCCTGCACATCTCCACTTACTTATAATAGATCATGGATTATTGACACTGGTGCTACTGATCACATGACCTCTAGTTTCATTGGATTGCATTCTACTATACCATCAAGCCAAACACATATTACCAGTGCCAATGGAACCACTTCCCCAGTTCTGGGAGAAGGATCCCTATCTCTTACATCATCATTAAGTCTAGATCATGTCTTGGTTGTCCCTTTACTCGACTATGATCTGTTATCTGTTCCTCAAATCATTGATTCCCTCAATTGTACTGTGTGTTTTTGGCCATTATATTGTCTTTTTCAGGATCTTCTCACCAGGGCCGTGATTGGATGTGGTACTAGGAGGGGAAAGCTGTATTACCTGGACTTGACAGATGACTGCTGTAAGAGATTGAGTAAAGCACATCATGTGAGAGGAGACGAGTCCATCAGGATGAAAAAGATTTGGTTGTGGCATAGACGATTAGGACATGTTTCTTTTGGATATTTGAAACTTTTATTTCCCGATTTGTTTTTCCAGTTTGCTACATCAGACTTTCATTGTGAAACCTGTGTTTTGGCGAAAAGCCATTGTATTTCTTATCCATTAAGATTGAATAAAAGTTCTATGCCTTTCATGATTATCCATTCAGATGTCTGGGGTCCATCAAGAGTTCTTACTATTCGTGGTTTTAAATGGTTTGTGACATTTATAGATGATTGCACTAGGATGACTTGGGTTTTTCCCATGAAGCAGAAAAGCGAAGTCACCGCCAAGTTCAAGCAATTTCACCAATATGTTGCTACTCAATTTGACAAGAAAATCACAACATTGAGGTCGGACAATGGAGGAGAGTACGTCAACAACGACCTCCATACTTTTTTAAGCCAACATGGTATTGTTCATCAAACCACATGTGCCTATACACCACAACAGAATGGTGTAGCAGAACGTAAGAATCGTCAGCTCCTGGAAGTTGTCCGTGCCTCTCTATTTGAGGCCCATATGTCTCATCATTTTTGGGGGGAGGCCCTTTGTTCAGCTGCCTACCTCATCAATAGAACACCATCAAGTACTCTCCAGTATCAAACTCCAATTCAGACATTGACCACTCTCCTCACCATGCCATCCACACCAAATCTCGAACCACGTGTATTTGGATGTGTTGCTTATATCCAGGTATATCCACACCAGCGTGGCAAACTTGATCCATGTGCTCTACGCTGTGTCTTTGTGGGGTATTCCGACACTCAAAAAGGCTATAAGTGTTTCCATTCCCCTACTCAGACCTTGCATGTTACAGCTGATGTTACTTTCCACGAGAGTGAGTTCTATTACTCAGGGGGAGATTCCGAGCATCCCCTGCAGGGGGAGAGCTCTATCTTTGCAGAAGATACTCAGAATCAGATCATCCAAGTTCCACAGAATGTTCTAGATCAGCCTATGTTAGAGCAGCCGCGGACAACACCTGAGGATGTAGTGACTACTGAGTCACCAACTATAGAGGTACAATAAGAGCAAGAGCTACAAGAACTAGAGACTCCAGATAGTGTTTCAGATACAGTCCTTCCTACAGTACCACCACCACTCATCCAATCAGGTCCTGATATTCCTCCACAGGTAACCGAACACTCAAACTCACACTCTAGCCCTTTACCTGAGTCAAGTCATACAGGAAACACAGGTTATCAGTTACCTCCTCGTACGAATAGAGGAATTGCTAAACAACAATATGACCCTGACCCTAAAGCAAAGGTTAAATACCCTATTGCTAATCATGTGTCTCTACATAGGCTATCTCCGTCATGTGCATCATTTGTATGTCAATTATCCACTGTATCTATTCCAAGTAATGTGCAGGAAGCTCTGAAAGATCCCATGTGGACTCAAGCAATGAATGAAGAAATGGAGGCTCTCCAGAAGAATTCCACTTGGGAGATGACTACCCTTCCTAAAGGGAAGAGAACAGTAGGTTGCAGATGGATATATACGGTAAAGTTCAAAGCAAATGGCAACATTGAACGATACAAAGCAAGACTAGTGGCAAAAGGTTACACTCAGACTTATGGGATTGACTATGGGGAGACCTTTGCTCCTGTAGCCAAGATCAACACAATTCGGGTGCTTCTTTCTCTGGCAGCAAACCTGGACTGGCCATTACATCAGTTTGATGTAAAAAATGCCTTCCTGCATGGAGACCTAGAAGAAGAAGTCTATATGGATCCTCCTCCAGGATGCAAGATGGGGTCCAGTCAAAACAACATGGTGTGTAAACTAAGAAAGTCTCTTTATGGATTGAAGCAATCACCCAGAGCATGGTTTGGAAGGTTCAGCAAATCAATGAAGCATTTCGGCTACAAACAAAGTAACTCAGATCATACTCTTTTCTTGAAACATAGGAAAGGTAAGGTCACTGCCCTTATTGTGTATGTTGATGACATGGTGGTTACTGGAAATGACCCGGAGGAAAAAGCAGCATTGCAACGTTATTTAGCCAGTGAATTTGAGATGAAAGATCTTGGTGCTCTGAAGTATTTTTTGGGTATTGAAGTGGCTCGTTCAGAACAAGGAATATTTCTATCACAACGGAAATACATCCTTGACATTTTGACCGAAACTGGAATGTTAGCTTGCCAGCCAGCTGATACCCCGATGGAGGTGAATCATAAACTTGGTGAATATCTTGACCAGGTACCCACCAACAAAGGAAGATATCAACGTCTTGTTGGTAAGTTGATATATCTATCACATACTAGACCTGATATCGCATATGCAGTAAGTGTGGTGAGTCAGTTCATGCATGCACCAAGTGAAGGACACATGGACGCTGTGAATCGGATTCTAAAATATTTGAAGTCAGCTCCTGGAAAAGGATTGATGTTCTCAAAGCATGGTCATCTAGATGTTCAAGGGTACACTGATGCAGATTGGGCTGGGTCTGTTACTGATAGGCGGTCAACATCTGGATACTTTACTTTTGTGGGAGGCAATTTAGTCTCTTGGCGCAGTAAGAAACAGAAAGTGGTGTCACGATCGAGTGCTGAAGCTGAATATCGGGGTATGGCACATGGAATATGTGAGCTACTCTGGATACGGAATTTGTTGAGGGATTTAGGATTCAAACCCAAACGTACCATGCAACTGCATTGTGATAACAAGGCCTCAATAGACATCGCACATAATCCAGTGCAACATGATAGGACTAAGCATGTTGAAGTTGACAGACATTTCATCAAGGAGAAACTCGAGGCCAAGATCATTGAGGTACCATTTGTTAAATCCGAAGATCAACTTGCAGATGTCCTCACCAAAGCAGTTACCGGCAGAGTTTTTCACAGCTCACTTAGCAAGTTGGGCATTGATGACATATATGCCCCAACTTGAGGGGGAGTGTCAAATGAGCTGTACATACCTAATTAATCTGAGAGGACAGAGTCAACTATGCAAGATTATAGGATCAATTACAGGATCAGATTGATCCTCTGTATATAGTGTTTCCTAGAATAGCTTTCCATTCTCTATATAAACCAATGTATTGCTACATGATTTAAACAATAAAGATATTTTTAACCCATTCTTAAGACAAAGTAATTGATTTCCAGTTGATGATTTTAGTCATCAAAAACTGGAATTGCATTAGAAACCAGACCAAATATGAAGTTCTCTTCTAAAAGGGGAAAGAATGATAACAGGAGAGATATTGAGTGAAAGAGAAAATCTTCATAATTAATCTAATCAGTAAAATAACTATTCTCTTTATGATTTCAGTCATATAAAACACAAACTGTATTAGAGACTATGCTGAGCATCTAATATAGATGTGCTCTAATAGGCAATTCAGTTGAGAGTATAAATTAGAGATTTCAGAATTACTCTAAGCATTCTCAATTAGTGGTTGTTAGTACCACATGTTGAATTAAATTTTATACTGAAGTATTTTTAGGAGCCAATTGTTTGTCTTTATATCCTGCATTAATTTCCAAGCAACTCTGAGTGGGTATAACACAGAGGTACATGGAGATTAAAAATCATGGAGTTGTTAGTAGGAGCTAGATTGGGATTAATAATTTATGATGCTGAACCTCTGACCAGTTGTGTTTGTGACCTAAATCTTTTTAATCAACACTCTATTCATGGACTTTTCGTGTTTTTGGCATTGGTTGGTGTTTCTCTGGGGAGTTGGTGGTTTGGGAGTTAATTTTTCTTTTCTAAATTTTTTTAGTACTTTATTAAGAAAAAAAATTGTTTTCAGTACTTTACTAACACCTTTGTCATTCTTGAATATAATGGGCATTTTCCTTTATGCTTTTTCGGCTGAGAAAAAGATGATTTATGCTTTCAGCTCTATGAATCTACAGCTTCATAACTGAGAAGTTATGTGTTCCTTCCTTCCTTTTTTTTTGGTGTGTGTGTGTGTGTGTGTTTCTTTGTTCCTGACTTCCTGCACATGTTTGAGTTAAACATGAGGTATATATAGTAAAAGATGAGGGGTTGATATTGGGGACCTAGAAACCTAGCATGTTCTGTTTGCCTGGGTAAGATACCTCTTGTTATATGGATCGTGATTGCACATCTCTGCAACTGTCCCTTCTCACTAAGAATATCATGTTTTTGCACAACTTTCCTCTAACGCTTCAATTTTTTACAAGTTGTGCAGATTCTGACTTGGTTAATGGACCAAGGTGATGAATAAAACACCATGCATTCATAAAATATTATGAATAGTTTTATTATTTGGACTACCCAAACGAGACCCATCCACATGGCTCTTATGTGGGCTGTGTGGCCCATTTCTCCCAGCGTGAATTGCGACAAGCCAAAATTTGATACTCATCGTCGTCGTCGTCATCATCATCATTATCAAAGCCTCGTCTTGGCTATATTGGGGTCAGTTAGATGAGTTCTCTTGTCAAAACTCTTGGAGTTGTGACAAGAATTTTACTTTTGATATATGTCAACTATTACTCACTCAGGAATTGATCAAGGATTAGGATGAACATTTTTATCTTACTGTGGTCTTTCTATATCCAACCACGACAACGCCACCCAATGTAGGCTGTTTTATTCAAGAAAAAGTATAACTGGCCCGAACCTGGGGACCGGGTTTTGGCCCGATCCCCAGGGACCAAGTAGCATCTCTCTTTATTCAATTCTCTGATATTTGTCTTCTGTGATGTTTACGTTTATGATACATCAACCTCCAAGTCAAACCCATCTATTGATTGCACCTGCTTTCAGATCCATCCAAAGATCCATCTATTTTTGTTCTTTTATTTATTTATATTTTCTTTAAAATCACGTGCACTATTAATACCACAAGATGTCCCTAATCAACTAAACAACAAGCGAGTACATCTAAAAAATTAAACTTATTCCTTTTCAAATATTAATCCAACCAGAATACAGATAGTCATGCCCGCCCTAAGTAAGCATATTATTTTTAAAATGAAAGTTCTTGTTATTGATAAAAAAAAAAATTAATAATAATAATAAGCTCATTATTTTTTGAATTTGAAAATCTTGAATATTTTTTTGTAAGTTTGTTGCCACAAATATGGTGGGGATAGGTATATGCAGTCCTAAATACAGTGTCATGGACTGATTAAATCTCCTTGATTCAAGGTAATGGAGCCATCTAAAACTCTCCAATATCATAAATCTACAAGGCTCTTTACGACTTCTTTGTGCAAGTTCCTTTACAGCTGAGCTCATATGGTTGACATGTGTTGGCTGTTTTAATGTGATTTCATCTTATTTGCATTAGATTTGATGGCGGGGTGGCTTGACCACTTGGCAAGAAAAATCCTTACTTTAGGCCCATATCACACCCTATTAAGTCATTTTTAATATTCTAAAAAAGCATTAAAGCACCTGCTATAGTTTTTTTTTTCACCCCCAAAAAACAAGGTCACGGTGTCTTTTTAAATCCCAATAAATCTTAACATCCTTACCACTTTACCAGTGAGGTTTTTTAAATGATCGTTTTTCTTATAAAATAATGTTTCTCTTGCTATATTAAACGTCTCTACCAAAAACTCAATCCCCACTAGGGCTCTTCCAAATTAGTTCTCTTAACTCTCTCACCCTCTCTGTCTCTCTCATAGATTGCCTTTCTCTGTCGCTTTTTTTTTTAAAGCAATCTTCTTTAAGGACTACTAATTTGGTTGCATTTTTTAATAATATATGCGGATATATTCTATTAATATATAGGTGTTTTTTTATAATTTATGCTATTCATAACTCACTAACTAAAATATAATCTTTTTTTCACATATTAAAAAAGTTGCATCAAAGTTGAAACTCGTCTATATATACAATGATAAGTCTCTAAATCAGGTTCTATTGTTCTATGCTTTTAGGGTTTTTCCAATTCCAAGCTTGTATTGTATGTTTATTATAATTAGTGTTCATTTTATTTATAAATATTATTAGTTATAATTATAAATGATAAATATATGTATTTTAAAATACAAATTTGGGTACTCAAAACCTTTTAGAGAGCGAGAAGAATAGATAATTTGAGGCATTATTTAGGATTGTCATTTTAGGCCTCAAAATGTCTCGAACCACTGTTTATTAGGAATTGACAACAAAGAGATTTTTTGTTAAATTAGTTCCACCGAAACATTATTAAAGAAGTGAAGTGTAAAAGATACAAGATAAGGACTGAAGAACATAAAATAATAATGTAAATTGGACCTTGACTTTTCCAAAATCTGAACTACCATATTACTGGCTGGATAGTCATTGTCCCTTAATTTCCATTGAAGGATATTATTTGATGGTCATTTTTATATATTCATCTTGAATCTTCATTTTCAACTATTTATTACATATGTTTCTTTACATTCATTAAAAAATTGTAATATTTTATAATTTTCTTCACAGAAGCGTTTGAAGGAATGGAAAAACTTTCCATACAAAAAAATGTCCAATTTTTCTATGTTGTTTCTATGAAAAAGTGGTTCCATAAAGTCCTTGTATCCGTCAAGTCTACCATTAAAAAAACCACAACAATTATAACAATAGTTGTGCATTACAAAACTATAAGAATCAATACCTATTGACTAAGGCCCTGTTTGGCAAATCTTATCTGTATGAAACAGACATGTGGATAATAGATCTGTATAGAATAGATCTGTATAAAATAGACATTTTACATTTAGACCGTTTGGTAAGACCATTTCACAATTTAAATAGACGTTTGAGGATCCTACGGTTCAATGTTTTTCATGAATTTCTAAAGATGCAGAAGGAATTAAGGACTCAAATTTGGCGCCATAAACGCTCTTGGGCTTAGGAAGAGGATCAACGGTTCAGATCTTGATATACAAGGCCACAAAATGAAAAAATTCAGATCATACGGTCCACAATCTTTCACAAATATCCCGAGATTGACAAAGAATCAACGGTTCAGTTTTCATGCCATAGTCTTTCAAAACATGATAGAGAGAAACAACAATTTTGATTGAAGTTGAGAACCCCACAATTAAAAAGAAAATAAAAAAATAAGAGTGATGAAACCTAGATAGTTTGAAAGCGCTGATATCAAAGGTTCCGCCATTTTGTATGATTTTCTAGAGATTCTCAAGGGATCAAAGGTTGAAATTTGATCCTATAATTGTTTTTGGGCTTATGAAGAGGATCAACGGTTTTGATCTTGATAGAGGGTCCCACAAAAGGTTAGAAATGTAGATCCAATGGTTTAAATCTCTTTGAGATTATCTCGTGATTTGTGCAACATCAACGGTTAAAACTTAATGTCATAGCCGTTATTGAGGTCATTAAGGCATACAATGGTTTGGATTTTCACCCAGGGGCCCATAATTTCAAAAAATTACAAAAACACGGACTGACTTCAATGGGCACTGTAGCATCACATCTCCCCGCTTTAGATGAAAACATCTGTCCGGAAAAGGATAGGTTTTGGTTCTTCCTCATACAGACATAAAATGTCTTTTTGTCTATATAAAAAAGATACATACATGTACCATCCAAACAGTCTTAAAGTCTAAATATCTATTTCAAACCACATTAAGAGAAATAGAGGTGGGGTTATAGACTTGCCAAACAGCCCCTAAGTGTCGACAGTTGGAATGATAGTGGCTTCCGAAGGTGACTTTGACATCATATACCTAATGGGTTTTCTCCTAGTATGATGCCACATTTGCAATACCTAATACTTTGGTAAGGAAAATAATGGAAGATGACAACATGGACTATGTTTTTCTTAAAAGAAAATTCAAACTTTACTTTTTAAGGAACCTCCAATTTTTATGAGGCTCATTGAGTCATTGTCCACATAAACACAAGTTAAGCATTTCTCAATTTGTGTGTTATCTTTGCGCAAGGGTAATCTTAAGGTGTAGCTCAGTTGGCCTATCGACTAAGTGTCGACAGTTGGAATGATAGTTGCTTCCGAGGGTGTCTTTGACATCATATACCTAATGTGTTTTCTCCAAGTATGATGCCACATTTGCAATACCTAATACTTTGGTAAGGAAAATAATGAAAGATGACAACATGGACTATGTTTTTCTTAAAAGAAAAATCAAACTTTACATTTTAAGGAACCCCAATTTTTTATGAGGCTCATTGAGTCATTGTCCATGTAAATACAAGTTAAGCATTTCTCAATTTGTATCAGATTCTTTGCACAAGGGTAACTCCAAGGGGTAGTCCAGTTAGCCTAGGACCACGATTTGCACCCAAAAGTTATAAGTTTGAAAATGCACGACCATATTGGTGCTACAGGGGAGTTTAACGGCTTTTCTCTGGGCCTAGAGATTAGTCTAGCCCAAAGGGTTGGAAACCCTAAAAAAAAAAAAAAAAAACCTTTGGACAAGGGTCATGCTAATTTTCGTTGTATGGCATCAATTTTCTCAGAAGTCACCGAGGAAAAAAAAAAAATGTAGACCGAAGGAGAACAAAGGGGAATGAAAAGATATGGTGTGGAACATGAGTTGGAAAAACATCACTCTAATTAAAATGTTAATTGTGATCCAATCCGGATATAGATGGTGGTGGAAAGAATGTTGATCTACATAAATATGTGAGAAGTATTTTTCATTGGTTGTAGGTGGATCCCACTGTTCTCCCTTTCGGTCGAAGAAAAGAAACTAACACAAGTCTACGTAAGTTTTACGTAAGTTTTAGTTTTTGGAAAGGCCTAGGAGGCTCACTTGAGATCGTGACTTCTGCGTCGTGACTCATCCCACTCTGAACTATTCAGATTCCAGATCTTCTGTGTTTCCCTAGACTTTTGCATGTAGGCCCACCTGTTTATAATCCAAATCATTAAAAATAAAAATTCACTCCCTCCAACGATAAATTCGTAATTTTACATACTTGAGTTATGGTATAGTTGTATAAAGCTCGGGTTTGCTCCCCATGTCTTCGGTTTTAAATCTATCCCAAATTTACCTTGTGTGTGTTTTTATTGATTTAGCAGGCACCACAAGAATTAGTCATATTAGATCAAAGACCTCATGGATAGCCTTATCAATATTAAATATAAAGTAAAATTTGAAGAATGGGTCAAAGAAAGGGCCTCCCTTCGCTGAGAATTGGCGCTCACCTTATTGTGAACACACTTTCTTGTAGGGTACAACTGGGATGGGATGAGATGTGGTTTAGAGGCCCAAATCATCATCTTTTCAACTTAATCAATGGCTTGGTAAGTTTTCATTATCCATAATAAATGCAAGTCGATCCAACGGTTCATTCAATTCAGATGGGTGTCAAATAGGATATTGGTGACCATTAGAAGTCCTTGTTTTATGATCCACTAAGATGGATTATAGCTGACCCCACTAAGTGTTTGGTGCTCACTTTTTTATAGGCACAGATCCCCTTGATGAAATATTACTAGTGAAATTGACATTCATTTCGAATGATTTGAATTATCAAATGGTGATCTCCAAAGTGGAGTTGCGCACCCACATCCAATAAGGGCAAGCGCAGGGGGATCACAAGCAACTCCCACTCCTATAATTTCTGTATCAAGATCGATCATTGGAAGGGTGGTTTTCACTTTCCTCTCATAGCTAGTGGGTCAATTAATTAAAAACATAAATAAAAAGGGCAATCATGTGAGAGACACGAGGGGATCTGACACAAGACTCGACCATCCCATGTTATAATGACTTTGCACTGGCCTCTCTGAGAAGATGGTGGGGTCTGTTTGGACGTGACACACAAAGTTGCCATTTATGGATACTAGTGGGCACACAACAAAAGATTATGAAATATCTCTTCCTCTGTAGGAGACCCACAAAGTCTATGGAAAATTATAAGGTCTTGGATTCTCAAGAAAACTGGGCCTATGTTCCATGACTAATGGAATCCATCATGATATTTCAGGGCAGATTTCTTTCTTTTAATGGAGAAAAAGGGCGAGAGAGTGCACATTTTACCAGAAGTTTTCTAGATCCTATTGAATTAGAATTTGAGCATACTTTACTGGAGGTTGAAATTTTCAATAGGTGGACCTTATGTAGAGTTTTCCACATCCCACTCACAAAACATAATGCACATTGGTGAAAAGTTTTGAAAGTTCAAATAAATCTAAAGTCATTGGAATATTTAGGTACATACGTGAAAATGGTGACATGTTTTACACATGTAATTCCTGGCGAAAAACTTCAAGTGACCCCTTGATAATCACCACACCAGTCCCAATTTATTTGTTTTGGATGGTGAAAGTGAAACTAGTGGGTGGGGGGTTGTGGGGCTGGGGGTGGTGGGTACTAGGTATGGTGAAGTTTGTTTGGATGTGACACTTGATGCTGCCATTTATGGCTACTGGTGGAAGATTCAGAAAGGTATTTGGAAGATTGCAACTTGCCCATATTTTCAGCAGAGAAACAATGGCAAATGGGGCCATGTTCTCAGGCTCAGATCGATTATGATCTTTTATAATTGGTTCGGAAGTAGAATTTCTAATGTCCGTAGTAAATTGAAGTAACGTAGAGTGAGAAATAGACGTAGATAGAGAAGTTCTTTACAACTGTGGGGTCAAAGAGGCGTCGCCTTAGGGCATGTTTGGGCACCTTACTTGTAGAGTCAAGTAAGGTGAAGCCCCTATTCTCAAGAAAAAAATTCCCACCAAAAATACTTTACATTAAATTTACCACCATATATTTTTCAAAAAAGTCAAAAAAGTAACTTTATTTACTCATTAAAAGACAAAAAAAACTTCACTTTCCAATAAAAAAGTCAACTAAAAACAACTAAAAACAAAATATCATCATTATCCACTTATATTTTATTATTTCTTCAAAATAACCTCCACTCCACTCAACTCTACAAGTAAAGCCCCCAAACAGGCCCTTATTAGTAATCGCATCGCCCAAGTTCAATCCTGTACCGATAAATCTCAAGGTGGTCTTTCCCCATAAGAAGAAGATGAAAAAAACCATAGAGCATATGTTTAACATATAAGAAATTACTACTATAAAATCCTCAAATGTAATTTTCACTCGATGCTATTGTGATTTAGAGCCTACGAGAAGATATCAAACACACACAAGAGAGAACACATAGATTTAGGTGAAAAAAATGAAAGAATTCACTATGCAATCAGAAGAAGTGTACATCATTAGATCTACAATAATATACTTACTTCTAATCACAGTAAACCATGGACAATTTAGGGGTCTATTGAGCCATACAACCTAATAGATGTGTTAGTAGAGTATATTAGTTTGTGAACAGTTACCATTAGTTGTGTTTTCATACTCATTGTACCTCAAAAAAGGTAAAGAAATTTTGCAATTGCGCAAAAATATTTAATTTATTTGAAATCATAAAAGTTTACTTTATGTGATTTCGCAAGAAGTTTTAATTTATGCGATAATGCAAAGAATAAATCTTTTTTTGTCCCCTCCAGCACCTTCTTTGTCTCATTTTCACCATCTATAACGTCTCTCCCACATCGATTTCACTCCGTCCCTTCTTGCCGTCCTCCGGCGCCTTCTAGACTTCTTTCGATCACTATAATACATGGGATTGTTTTAAGAAATATGTTAATTTCATACAAATCTGCCCCTCCTCATTTACTTTTTCTCATTTATGAAAGGATAGAATTTGAAAAGCCTCCATGTCAAATTTATCTTTTGCTACTTTCTAGAAAACAAGTGAATCCTTCTCCAAGATCCCCTCTCCCTTTCTCTCCAAATTAATGTAAATATGTATAAGAGACATTTATTCTCTTGGGTTTTTTTAGAAGTCTACAAGTAGTCGGATTTGAGCACCTAGCTATCCATTGGACTCGCATGAAGCCCCTATGCATCACACATGTTATGTCCTAAATAATATATTAAAACTAATATCATATTCTTATAAATCTATTTATAACAAACTAATTAAAAAACTCAAATCAACCAAAAAATCAAACCTTTCATTGTTTAATCCACGTCAGCATATACAAAATAAAGGATTCATATGTATTTATGCTCATTTTGAATACTAAATAAAAACGTTAAAAATAACCTTAATTTATAGACTTGGAAGGGATCCTTTTGAATTGGATTATATCCACACAAATGGGCGAAAGAGACATTTTATTGAAAAGGCACATATTTAGCCCAAGAGAAATATTTTATTGAAATGGCATATATTATGTTTTTTGAAAGGACACATCCACAAATGGGCCTGAATAAACTGATGTGGCTTCTCCTAAGGCAATAATTGTGAGTTTTTTTAAGATTTTTTTTTTCAATCAACAATCACCTTTAAAGAGAAAATATGTAAATAGGAGTTGGTCCCACCATATTTGAGCAAATATTTAAAATAATGTGTAATCAATCTTATGGTGGGACCAACTGCTACTGGAGTAAAATTTTTAAAAAAAGTACACTTAAAAAGAGCTTGTTTATTCTAAGCATCATGAGTTATACAATGAATCTTCACATTTTTATGGCATTAGTTATCAATGGTGTGCTCTCAATCGTTCATGCCTCCCAAGGCATTTGGCCCATCAAACAATCATAAGTAACCAATCAATTAGGTTTTTTTAGCATCCATGTCTACCATATGTGTTGTGGCCTATTAAATGATTACAAGTAGTCAATCAATATATTTTTATTTTTTAATTATGGGTGGATTGGTTTACATGCGATCAATCTGATATAGGATCTACTTTTATCAAATTGATATACAATTTCCGGTCCTAAAGCAAAGAGTTAATGATTATTCTAAGTGATTTGGATTCATTACAGTGAGTCATGTTATTTTTTTATTTTAATTGTCATCAAAATCTCGAGAAATTAAGTATTTAAAACTATTAAATTATTTTCAAATTGAGGGATTTTTCTCTAAATATTAGTGAATATATTCATTTAAAATTATAAGTGAAAAAATCACGAAATAATATAATTGTTATCGATCCTTTCCTAGAAAAAAAGTCTTGGCTCCGCCGTTCCCAGTCAATCATTACTTGCTCCCTCTCGAAAAAAATCTTAGCTCCGTCACTACTAATAGCTTATATCCTTCGCTCTTGCATGCAAGGCTTAATTTATTTAATACGAGACACCAACTTTAATGATGCAAACCATACCCACTTGGGAATTGGTGGAGTGGCTTAAGGTATAAATTTTCTCTCGGCCTCTTGAGTTCAAAAGTATCTCATATTTATCTGTGTGTTTTTGTGTAGGTTTAGTAGGCATACCACCGGCAAGATTAGTGTTGTTGGGTCAAAAGACCTCACGAAAACGCAAGTCATAAAATAATAATAGAAAAAGGTAGATGCAAAGCATTGATTTGGAAAGTAAATGTTGGCCTCGCATCAGGGCCAGTAATGACTTGCATTTGGTCATGTTCCCATCCACAAAATTCAAGATGGGTTGACTTTGGAAAATAGCAAATATGGACTCAACTTGGAATCATTCTTTACCTCTTCCCTCACTACAACGAAAGTACTCTTCTTGTGGTGGGTGGTGGGTGGAAATTCTTGAATCTCAGATAATAACTCATAAACAGGTCAGATGATCAAGAAAGACTATTTGGACATTTGTAAGTAAACCGAGTTTAGGAATAAATCTTTGTAAACTGAAGGTACATGTGGATCAAGTTCCATCCACTGTTATATATTAGTGATGGTTGATTTATTCTTTATTATAACAATTACTTGTAAATATATTTATTGAAGAACAAATATTGTGATGAATTGATCAATAAGAGACAGGTGAGTTTCTAGGATCTAAATAAGCCCTAAATCGCTGGTGCCTAACCTATTCGAACACCTTATTTTTAACAAGAAAACTAAGTTCATTCAACTTGGATAATATTATTTATGCAATTATAATGTAACATGCATGGGGTGCATCATAGATTAATTGAAATTGTTAATCAGATCAATATAAAACTTTCCACCTCATAAATTAATTTCTTTTTTTGTGAGAAATACAAGAAGTTATCCTAGGGCACATTTTTTTGTGGAAAAGGAAAATAGTTATTTAAGTGGACTAAGTTTCATTTGTTTGATGTTAACATTCTCAATGGTTATGATTTTAGAAAGTTTGATTTTTTATTTTTATTTTTTTGCTGATGTTGTCGAATTGGTTTCAAATGCTAGAGAAATACATTTTACGAAAATGTTTCCGTTGCAGCAAATAGTGGAAACTAAATTGCAAATTATTATTTCTTCTTTTCTCGAAAAATAAAATCATTATGAAGATTAATTAACAACTGCCATGGAAAATTGTTGCTTGCTAGCTTGGCCTAAAAGGAATGTGAAGAAGAACTTTCTACTTTTGTGTCCTATGAGTACTGGCTGATTAAGGTCTTGAAATAAATCAATTCTTTTGTAAAATTAATGTTCTTACCTCTTTTATTGGTTAGAAGGTTAGTAAAGAGATGGACCACTCTAATTAAAATACCAAAAGGACCTGAAATAAAGCAAGTCTTTTTTTTTTTTTTATTTAGTCTTCTGACTCCTTTTAGTGGTTAAAGGGTTAGTAAAGAGATGGACCACTCTAATTAAAATACCAAAAGGACATGAAATAAAGCAAGTCTTTTTTTTTTTTTAATTAGTCTTCTTACTCCTTTTAGTGGTTAAAGGGTTAGTGAAAAGATGGACCACTACAATTAGCAGTATATATCTAAATTAATTGTCTGGACCATCAGAAGTCACGGACCACATGCAGATCTACATAATAGGTGAGCAATCTTTTTTCTTTTTTTAATCTGTCTCTATGGTATAGAGTTAAATGTTAAGAGAGTTTTTTTTTTTATTTTTTTTATTTTTAAGATAACGTTGGGTTTCCTATCTAATCCCTATTGATCCAGGGGGAGCCAAGTAAATATTATGTGGCCTCAATATGGTAGTGCATCAATCTCCGAGTGCAAATCGTACGTAGTTCTAGGCCAACTGAGCTACCCCTCGAAGATAATTAAATGTTAGAGATAGAAAAAGAAGTGAGAAGTAGATAAAGTACATATGACTAAGAAGTGCATGATAAGATAGAAATATGATCAAGTAACAAGAAAGGAAATAATTGAAAATGAGTTCAAAAGAGGAAACATTCAACAGCTTCAATAGAAGAAAAGGCCCAAGAAGTGTTATTTGAGAAGGTTTGGGCATTATACTACAGATAGTAAGAAAAAAAAAATCTTGCATAAAGAAAGACCATAGGTAGCTATGAAGAAGGATGATAAGCTGAGTAAGAGAGAACATGATTTGAGACGTAGAGGTAAACTTACAAAGGCAATCCTTAATGATGGGATGAGGGCATCTTTGTTTTGATTCAATTTTTTTAGTAAAATCAAGGTCTCATTTACTTCACTATCATGTAAACTTTTTGAAGATAATAATAATGAGATAAAAGGGCCTTAACTTTATTATGTAAAAATGCCTCATTTTATGGAAAGGTAATACAAAGTAATCCCCAAATCCAAAGTAATTTAAACTAATCCTTATCTCCTTGGATAAGGAGTCCTAACTATATTTGGGATAAGGAGTCCTAACTATAATTGGATTTCTAATCTCTATACCCCCCTATTCTTCACCCCTCATTACTTTAATAATTGTTTGGTGGAGCTCATTTCACCATGAATTCTTATGCCCTTCACCCCTTGCCACTTTAATAGTCCTTTGGTGGAGATCATTTCATGGAATGAAGAATTAGCTCCACCAAATGATTATTAATGAGATATGAGTGAAGGATATAATCTAACAATATAGATGAGACCTTAACATTTCTAGGAATTCAATTACATACAACAAATATGCTTTTAATGCATTTTAATTCGAGTGGTACTCTCCTATGTTATATTGTGCTTTGTAGAAAATGCAAACAAGGAGAGTGCCATGGATAGAAAGAGCACAAATATGGACCAATGCTTTTAATTTAATTTTCTAATCAGTTAATAAAACCAATGATTAGTTGAAACTAGTCCATTAGGTCGAACCTTGAGATTGAAATGACATCAAAATTATATAATAAATAAATCCAGAATAAAATAAATTCAAAAGGTATATTTAAAAAATGAAGGGCTAAGGATTGTAATTCAATACTAAAAATAAATGCCAAAGAAGTTACATTTTTAAGGGGCGTAAAATACATAAAATCGAATGCATAGAAATTCATGGTGAAGTGAGCTTCATTGCATGTGGAGGATATAAAGTGGCGATATAGATTTTGGATATTCACGTTTGATTCTTCGTTTTTAACAATTATAGAAATACGAGTCTCAAGATTCAATTACATGAAACAAACAAGTCCTAAGTGTTAAAATAAATTAATAACAATGAGAACTTTATTTGTGATTCTTTTTATTAGCAGGTTAAAGAAAAAAAAAACAGCAGATTCAAATGGCTTGAATAATTCAATTAAAACTGTATGTTTCAGCCAATTCAACCAAGGGAAATAGGTTTTTGGTTGGACAAAAACAGAACACATGTATGTAGAGCTATGATGAATTATGCATTGCTTCTCAAAGACAAATCATATTTGAGGCCCATCTCACGCTAATTTATACAATTATTCTATCTGGATCCTTCAAATGTACCATCTACAATTCTACATGCATGCTATTACTCCCACATTAGATGTCTCCCATCCAACGGACATATTTGTTTGCACTGAAGTAAAGCAAAAGAATGTTGAAAACGTAGATTATATGACCAAGTTCCTTCACGATGTTGGGCCACCGAAGTCACATTTTTACTGTGGTGTGTTTGTGCCACTAGTGGATAGGGATGACAACCGGCGGGTTTTGTGTGGGTTGGGGTAAATTCAAATCCATTCCATCTCAAATTTATCTCATTTAGATTTCATCTATCCCATGACGCATCATTAAGGAGAGAAAGGAATTGACGTGAGCTTGTTATTGTATGAATTTGTATGTGCGTGATTGCCAGTTGCGATAATGAGTGTAGTAGAGATTATATAGGCTACATTTTTAAGGCCCAAAGCCAGATGCACCACATGAATTTTGTCTACCACTTTTAATAATAAGTACACATATATTATATATTCAGAGTGGGGCGGGGCAGGGTAGGGCTACAAAATCCAAATCCATCCCACACCAAGAAAACCTCTAGCAAGGCCACCCCTCATATGAGCTATTCGGAGGGACCTATTTACTTTGGACCATTGCCATCCCTACAAGAGGATTATGCAAGAGAGAAAGATAGAAATTGCTGAGATTTTCCATGCGATCCACTATTGCATTGTTTGGTATGACAAATTTTTCTTACCTAAATAAAATAAAACACTTATCTTCTACCATAAAGAGGATTTTAAGTTTCCATAAAAAGAGTAGAAATATCAGATTCACATCTCTCATAAAAATAGAAATCCAACCGAGCAAAATCCTCTCATTCTACGAACACGTACTAACTTAAAGGAAAAAAAAAAAAAAAAAAACTCATCAAACCAAGGAGTGCCCCCAGATCTCAGGTGGGTCCCACCAAATAACCATCTTGATAAAAGAAAAGGAGAGAAAAAACAAAGTGGGCCCCCACATGTGCAACAATAATTGGCTTTTGTTAGGAAGGAAGAATCGTGAGGACCACCACTTTCCTCTTGACCAATTCCACGCGGGCGGGGCTCTTCTGCCATTGACCAAGTGGAGTGCATTTAAACCCCACAGGATCCGTGCTCCTCGCTCCAAACTCTCATTCTCTCAATCTCTAAAACCTCCTTCATTTCTTCAAACACAAGGCACTCACTCTCTTTCCTAAATCCTCCTCCTCCTCCACATTCATCCTCGTCGTTTGCTCTCATGAACCAAACCACCGTTTCAATCACAATCATATAGCGCAGAGAGAGAGAGAGAGATGGAGAGAAGTTTGATTGCTTGCTTGAGACGATGATCATTGGGAGGCAGCGAAGAAGAGCATGACTGATTTGGTGGCCCGAACGGGTCGACTTCAGCAGCGTTACGAGGCTGGTTGTCGCCTTGTCGCGGGGTATACTTTCTCTCTATCTATCTATCTCTATCTCTCTCTGTATATATTTATATATATAAAGCCATTGCTGTCCTTTTCGCCGTTCCGCTTTTGTTATTATTCTCTCTCTTTATAAGATGGTTCTTCTCTCTCTAATAATATAGAGATTTGACAGTTTGGCATCGTATGAGCAAAACCCATTTCGGATTTGACTTGAAACTACTTAAAAACCCAAACTTTGTTTTGTTATTGGGGGTGTCTCAAAGATTGTCTTCTGGGGTTTTTTACAAGCCAAGGAATACATGTGTTTTGTATTTAGGCTTCTTGATTGAGTATGGACAAAACCCATTTTCGATTTGACGTTGACATTGAGCAAAAATCTGCCTTTCTGGTTATTGAGGTCACAAAACCCTGAGAAGTTTTTCATGTCTTTGGGCTGGTTACATTGGAGTTAAAAAGTGGGTATCTAATCGAAGCTGTGTGTAAAGATGGATATTCCTTTCTCATTATCTTACAAATTACTTTTCCTGGAAAACCTTTTTCCCCTTGCTTTGACATATTCCCTTTCAGGGGTGTCTTAGTTTGACATTGCAACATTCAGAGTGAAGCAACCTTGAAAATATTTTAATATAAGCATGACCCTTTTGAAAATATTTTAATATTAGGCATTTTGGTGTTGTTTCTCATGCAGTTTCAAGCATTTCTTCAACCAAACTTGGCTTCTTTTTTTTTTTGTTATTGATGAATGAAGAGAGGGATGAAAGCAGAATTTTGAGGGTTATAGGTTTATAAAAGTGCATGCGCTTTTATTTGTTTATGGGATGGTCAATAGCTGAATTAGGCGATTGTTGTTTATTTTGAGGGAGATGTGGGCGCTGGTGGAGGAAATTTCATGTGAGCTTCAGCACATAGGTTGAAAAGGGAATGAGATAGCTGATGTTCTAATAAAGGAGGATGTTCATACAAGCAACATACGCGTTGTGTTGAAAAAGGAAGTTTTATTTTGTCTTTTGCAGGGATGTTTTGCTTGTGACAGTATATTTCTTCTATTCTATCTTCTTCTTTTTTTTTAAACTGTTTTTTGTTTCTCATGCGTACACTTATTGCTTTTCTCAATGAAAAATTGCCTTTTGCTGCCCACACACACGCAGAGAGAGAGAGAGAGAGAGAGAGAGCGAGCTGAATTGGATTTGTTTCTAATTTCTTTAATAATGTAAAGAGCAAGCCCTTGAAGACCCATATTCTGAGCCTATTTAAGTTTATTTAAGTGGGCTCCACTCAAGAGCTTCATTAGATACTCTAAACATGGTTGGATGTGGGATGAGACATTGGGATGGATGAGAATGGCATTGTGGAGATAAAACCATAAGATTCTGTCTTTTAGGAAAGGAAAAGGTCAATAATGCCCTTATTAAGAAATGTTTTTAAAGTTTTCAAAGAATAGAGAGAGTTGAGAGGGGCAAAAGGGCATAAAATAAAGATTTCTAAATTCACTCTAATATTTTCTCTTGTTTATCAAAGATGAAAAAGAAAATCGAGTGGGGGCAATTGCCCAAACTCGACCCCACCCCTCCTCTCTCTGTCCCTGATCGAGATGAAAGGCTCTATGATGCTCGACTAGATTGTTTCCTTCTTGAACATAGAATTTGAAAATGATTAAGCATATGAAGATTTATTTTGACAATGGATTTGGATGTGCTCGGATGAATATTATGACCATTGTTGGACAATACCACTAGTATCAAGTATTCATCTAATTTTGGAGCTGTAAGTGATGAATGCTTAAGTTTTCTTTTTTTCTTCTTGGTCCACACCTTAGAAGTCCTTTTGATGATCCTTCCCATGTGGTGGCTGATGAATTTTGTTATGAGAATGATGGTAGAGGTGGCAACCTTCTAGGGGGCTGATTTTTGGGTAAATCTAAGGGTGAGATTTTTTTTTTTTTAAAGAATGGTACAGCATTTGATTAATACAAGTTATCATTTAAAAAATATTTTTTTATACAAAAACTAAAAGAAAAGGAAGTGATGATGATTTTTCAATGCTTTTTTATCAGTGTTGATTGCATAATCATATATTGACCCCTTGTAGTCTTTTCCTACTAATGGATCTTTTGCTTTGTTGTCTTATTAATAATGGATCCCTTGCTTTCTGTATTTCTTGTTGATGTAGCGCTCATGGTGAACTTTAGAATAGTGTTTTTGTTATTGTGGGTTTTTTTTACTGCTTCCTTCGTTTTGTTGTTCTTACAGAGTCTCTAGGATTGATAATTAACACAGAATCTCTAGGACAATAATTCCTTATAAGAGACATACTTCCCCTTGTGAATTGCGATTCTTGTATTATCTGATTGATCTACTGCACTACTGCCATCTTGTCCCACATGAGAAAAGATAACCACCTACGCTCACAGAATTCCCTGATTTCATCATATGTACTAACCATCTGTGATGGTTCCTTTGTCTTCTGTCCAACCCAAACAATCAAGTTTGAGGAGTTCGCCTCTGGAAAAAAAAACTCTGCCCAAGCTGCCTCTATATCATCCTTGGGTGCAGTGGTTCTACTTTGAGTCCTTTTCTCCAACTGGCTGAAAAAGAAAAATAAGAAAGAAATTTGTTTCTTGATACCATCTGTAAGTACTACTAGCCTAGATGCACTTAAAGTTTTTCTTCCCGGAAATTCATTTCACCAATGAAGCATGAATGACACAGGAAGTGTTAATAATCTCTTCAAAAGGGAAAAGGATAAAAAAAAAAAAAAGAATGAATGAATGGATGAGGACTTGCCATTCATTTTTAAGCCATTTACCTGATACTTTTGTCATGATTCTTGAACTTACTTTTTATCTGTTAAATCGCTTCTTAAAGTGTCTGCAATTATTGTTTTCTCTTACTTCATTTACCGTTTAGAACATGTCCTGACATATATGAATCTTGACAGGTGTATTCCATTTAAGTACAGAGATTCTGATGAGACTTGTGATTCCAAACATGAGAAGATGATTGAGGTTCTTATGATCAATTCACAAAGTGGTCCAGGACTTCTGTTCCCAAAGGTTTGACATTGTGTAATCATCCTTAATATTTTTTTTCTCATCTACTCATTTCATTTGGTTTAAGCAAGCACTATACAAGGTGAGATTGTATGTATGCATATTTGTATCGATAAAAAAAATGTATGCATATGTGCACGCTGCATACCAGGTGTGTTGTCGTTATTGGGACTGCAAATTTCTAGCAAGGCACTATTTGCATCCCATATGCTGGACAATTTTGCTAAAAAGTTTTCATACTTTGTGAGACTAGTTGCAGATTTTGCATACATTGGATTAATCTTGTATGATTGTGACACGACCCGGGCCCGAATCACGATAACCCCGAGCCATGAACCCATACTTACTCCCATAAACTCCGAATTAACCGAAGTTAAAACGGAATCCACAAGGGATAACATCTTCATTAAACCTGTCAAATACACAACTTTTGCAGAAACAATTATATTTGACAACATCAATTTACGATTTACATGTATACAAAATAAAGTCCTTATACATGTATCATTTTCATCCTTGTTTGTCAATCGGTGCATATCCAAAACACCATCCAATAACAATTAATTACATTCCAAAAATGAATGTACAAAATAACTTTCCAAAACGTTTCTCAAAATGTTATAGTTCTATCTCGCGCTCGGATATTCATATCAATTGGTATCCCGGCGATTCCATTCATTTAAACCTCCTCGAGGAACCGGATCGGTCTCCTCCGCTGCCGCCTGGGGTGCCGCTGCACCGGCAAGGGCAATCGGGCCTGTAATACCATCAATAACACTAGTGAACACGACGGTTCAATAATGCATAAACAGATCTTGTGATAGCACATGTTAATACATATACTGAATTCATTAAATCCAACTAGTAACAACTACCATTCTAGTCAAGTCTAGATAATTCCTACAATGACAATAGGTAAACTCAAGAATTAATCAATAGACATGTACAAGATGGTCACTGCCATAGCTTTCATTCATTCATTTAATTTACCATCTTCCCTCAAGGAAGGATTCATTTAATTTACTGTCTTCCCTCAAAGGAAGGATTCATCTTCCAAATGGAAGGCATCAATCAATACCCATAGATATGATCGGGAAATGTGAGACTTACTAGTATCCGGGCCAGGGACAACTAGCATCATCACGGAGCTCCAGAACGCCCCAAATCCATCTGCTGCAGCAGGATTAGTCATTTGTTTCATTTATTAATTCATTGAACTCATTTAAAGTTCTAATATCATAGCTAGGTAGTGCCAAACTCAAGGGTTAATGCTCTCCAATAAGCAATTAATTACTGGATTCAATTCAATTCAATAATTCTCTTCGTGACAAGAGAAGGGAATAGTAGTGATACCAATCTCACTTGATTGGAACCCAACAATGTGGTGTACAATACAATGAGAAAACTTACTAATCATTTATAGTTCTACTTAACTCTGTCTCAAATCTAAACAACTATTTGGGTGTAACCATTGGTTTACAAATGCACGTGTTATTTTCGATGGACATCACAATTATATATTTAAGGTGTGCATTGTATAGTCCCCGTAATTATCACCCATGAAGTTTAGCCTTAAAACTAATTTTTAAAGAGTACTTATACTTACAAGAAATACTCTAAGCTTATGTAAAAATCCAAATTCACTGATTTTCACTCACTATGAATAATTTGGTCAAGTTCGGTTACCTTGGCGGCTACCAGGCGGTTAGCCGAAACCTCGTTGGCGGCTAGCCGAACCAAGTTCGGTTAGCTTACAGTCAGCTTTCCAGAAGCTGATTTTCTTACAGGGATTTCTGACTCAATTTCGGTCAACCCAGCGGTCACTTTTCGACTAACCGAAATTCGGCGGTTAGCTTGCCAGAGACTGATCAAGTTGGGGTTTTCTGACAGTTAGCCTTGCGGTTAGCCCTTCGGCTAGCCGAAATTCACCCAGAACGACATTCCTGAGCTTCAGATTTCTGAAGCTAATTTATGTACATTGAATCCCTTGAACTCCAAACACCTCAATAACACACAAAATCACAAGTAGATGTTTATACTTGCCTCTCTAGAAGCTTAGTGGCAAAAATCCTCTTTTCCTTAGCTTGGGTTAAGATTAAAATCCCCAAATTTCAAGCCCTAACTCCATGAAAACATAAAAACACATCTCATAAGCTATTTATGCTAATAACCATGCCTAATCACTCATTACAACTTGAAAACTCATTAAAAGTTCCAAGTACTTGTAGCTCAATGAGAGAAATCTTGAGATCTTTCTCAAGCTCTACACTTCAATAATGGGGAGGATGGCTTGGGGAAGATGATGAAGATGAAAATACACTCCTCACAAACTACTTGGATCACTCCTAGCTCCTCTCTTGAGGAAGGAGATTGGAAGAGAAAAGGAGAGAATGAGTCTAGGGTTTTGCTTGAAGTGAAAATGAATGAATGATTCATTTCATTCTAATATAGGGTTCCTTCACACAAAAACTCCCTCTTAATAAGCTTTATTACATATTGAGTCAAGTCCATTTGAGGTCAAATGGAATCGTGTCTATTATGAAAGTTAATGTACTATTCGAGATACACACGTTGGTATCAAGAATTTCCATATTTGACGAAATATGTGAAAACCTGTATTTACAAAAAAGTCCTTAGCCTACCTCTTTTGAGTCTAAACTCATTTTAACCGATTCAATTTCACTCAAATCCCTTCCATTATGCTAAATGCATCATTGAGACTATCTTGTCTCTTCTTGGTCATTAACTTTGATTAACCCATTTATTCATGCTTAATTAGCATTAATCTCAATTAATTAGCCTTAATCATGATTAGTTTGGGTCGGGGGTGTAACAGATTGTTACATTGGGTATGGAAGTGATTACTTTCCTTGCTGTCTTGAATTTGTTTCACTTGCACAGACGAGGTAATTGCTTTTTAATTTGAGTTTGTTTTTCTAGCTCTAATCCGACTCACTGGGAGCTATGACATTTGATGACAGTCATGACACTATAGTGTGTTCTGAAGAATCGTAAAAAAAGGTTGCCTAGGTGGAGGTTTTTCTGAAATTTATGTTCTTTAATTCTTTTTATCTAAGATCTTAAAACTATGTGAAAGTATTTGTGAAAAACCTAATGTTTAGACTGGGAACTCTAAATATTCCAAAATCAAACATCTAAACATTGCTTCTGTCAACTTGTATGGCGTCATTATCTTTGTAACTGTTGGCTGAAATAAACTGGAAAGCTCTAGTCATTTCCTAATCTAATTCAGTATACTTTTTAGATTTTCAGTTTTTGCTCAAGTTATGTTCTTTAAATTTTATTTTCTACCCTGATTCCATTGCCAGTTTGGTAACTCTACTAATATAGTCAAGTCAAGTAAAGTTGATTTTGAAGAAAGAATAAAATATAAGCGGGCTATGATCGTATTTTGTTTTTAATTGTTTGTTATGGAATCTTTTTGATTTTTTGTATAGGAAAGTGGAGTGTTTTTTTGTATTTTAGTGGATAAAGGTAGTTGTTTTTTGACTTTTTGTATGAAAAAGATTGGGGGGGGGGGGGGGGGGAGTTTTTGAATAGTGTGCATTTGGATGTGACATCTTGTCTGGAAAATAGAGACTTTACTTGACTTTGATTGTATTAGTAAAGTGCCAAACGGGCCCTAAAAAAGTAAGACCTCAAAGTTATCAGAAAATATATGTGAAAAATCTATGTTTAGATTGGCAACTCTAAAACTTCTAAAATCAAACATCTCTACTCGTACCCATCGACTAGTATGATGTGATTAACTTTGTAACTACTGGTTGAAATTGGCTGGAAAGCTCTAATCATTCCCTAATAATAAGTTGAACCACATCAACTAATAGTGTGCATTTGATGTGACATCTTGTCTGGAAAATAGAGACTTTACTTGACTTTGATTGTATTAGTAAAGTGCCAAACGTGGCCCTAAAAAAGTAAGACCTCAAAGTTATCAGAAAATATATGTGAAAAATCTATGTTTAGATTGGCAACTCTAAAACTTCTAAAATCAAACATCTCTACTCGTACCCATCGACTAGTATGATGTGATTAACTTTGTAACTACTGGTTGAAATTGGCTGGAAAGCTCTAATCATTCCCTAATAATAAGTTGAACCACATCTCCCCCCCCCCCCCCCCCCCCCCCCCCACACACACACACAAAAAAGAAAAAGAAAAAAGAAAGAGTTTCTGGTAACTTTGAGTATCAGTAGCTCCTTTTCCTTTTTCCTATTTTTCGCATAATTTCCTTTTTATTTGTGTGCCTGTTTAAATGTTTGTTGATTATTAAAATGTAATTTGAGACCTTCATGTTGCACTTGGTTTAATGACTTTTCTATTGTGCTCAGGGAGGATGGGAAAATGATGAAACCGTTGAGGAGGCAGCTGTGAGGGAAGCATTGGAAGAAGCTGGTGTTCGAGGGGATATAATGGTAAAAAATTGTTGTTGTTTTCAGATGTTTAATTGTGGTATTAATTCTATATTTAGCACAATTTTAGTTATATTGGCTCTTAGGATGGTTGCAGCTTATTTGACAGAACTGTATAGTTATCATGTTTATAAGTTATAACATGGTCCAAGAATAATCAATGTGATAATAATTTAACACTCCAATAGAAACTGAATGTCCTCACTGATGCTATTCTTGTATGCCTTTGATCAATGCTGCATTGCCACTATTTATGGTAGTTTGGGTTCTTTAGGATGGCCACCGCTCATTCTCTTATAAATATATTGTTTGCTGCATTGTCACTATTTAACATGATTAATGTTATAAATCTTGGATGTGATGAGTGGAAGTGACTAAATCTCTTATGTAAGTTTGATGTCTTTTATCCATGCCAGCTGATCTGGTCTTATTCTAGTCATATGACCATTGATGCGTATTCAGTTGTAGCTACACAGTTACTCATTTCAATCAGGTTTGACTGTTTTTGGTAATACAATGTAAACATTGATGATTGTTGAAATAGTTTGCAGCATGTATAGCACTTATAGTTGTGACTTTTGATGAAACTGGTTTCCCTCATAAGTACCTACTTTTTTAGCTCCTTGGTTCGCATATTTGTTACACATACCTTGTAACTTACATTACATAAGATATTCTCAAAATGAGTCATTTAGCATATCATCATGTGGATTTTCATGATCTAGCAACTAAGCTGTACAATTTCTTAATGGTATCCTCAACGAATCAATTTAAGTTGTATTGAGGAAACAAAAGAATAAATTATCATGACAAATATAGTGCTTCATTAAGTACAGGGAACATTTTTTTAGTGAAAATCCAGTCTGAAACAGTTTACGAAATTCATGAACATCCAGGTTGTGGTATTCACTTCATTTTACTCTATTGTGTATTTTGAGCGTGCGTTGTCTTTACTTTTTCGTTCCACTTTGCCGGCCTTTTAAGTTATGCTTAATATTTCAAATTGGTTTTCTTTGAGCCATTTAACAAGTACGTCTTTCACAAAAAGGTTCTTTGACACAGGCTACATATCCTTGATTTCTTTCTCACAACATACTGTCAGATTCTTTTTGTCCAGGGGGTTCTCAGAAATTTTAGGGGGTCCCTATTCTCCTACCATTGTTCTAAATCATTGCTTAAAATATCCCTTTTGCCAACAATGTTTGGATCTCTATCTTTTATTATCGACTAAGGATCCATTTGGTTGAAGAATTGGAATGAAAAATTAGGTGCGACCTTGGTTGTTGATTTGATAATCATGTCAGGAATTGGATGGGTGACGTGGATATCCTTGTCAGTAATTCTTTGTTTGCTGGAAGATTCTTTAAAACAGATTGTAGGAAATTTTTGAAATTTCCTTACATAATTCTGGAAATGACGGTATCATCTCATCAATTTAGTTATTCCGTCTTTGCCACATCAGCACTTTCATTTTGCCATTTTCTTCAGACTCTACCAAATGGGCCATAATGAGTAATAACACCTCCATTGAGAGGGACTTGACTCAAAATCGAATTATATATACTAGTGTATTACTGACTGTTTGCAAGGAAAAATGGAATCTCAGATTTGTCATAAATAGAAGTTTCTTTTGGCTTGAATCTTCTGACATACTAGTGTATTACTGACTGTTTGCAAGGAAAAATGGAATCTCAGATTTGTCATAAATAGAAGTTTCTTTTGGCTTGAATCTTTTGACTTGGGGAAAAATTCTTGCGACTTGATGAAATGAGTTGGTTGCACACTCGTTTTTTGAGAAAAATGAACTCCTACTGAAAGACATGAGACACCTTTTTGAGTCCATCCTAATTGTGTGTAATCGAGTTAGTCTATTTTATTCTACCAAAAATGGCTACTGAAGTAATAAATCCAATATTTCCTTTTGCAAGTAGCCTTAATTGTTTAATGTACCTTAAAGTTTTCTCAGGTCGGTTGTTAATTTTCTGATAGCTACTAAAATGTAAGGAATTACTGGATTAATAGCAAACACAAGGGGTTCCTCTGGGACGCACCCGGTTTCTGCATATCAAGAGATCCCCAAAGGGAATTCTCTTTATGGTGATCTGTTACAATAACTAAACTTCCTATCACCATTTCTTTTATTTGCTCAAGTAGGAACCCAAATTTAGTTAGTCTCTCTTTTATGCCAAGGGCTAAGATCAAGTTAGATTGGATTGGTGTCTAGGAATTACTCTAGCATTTACTTTGAGATTTGTGTAAATTAAACAACATGAGCCAATTAACTACTTAGTTCTTGGAATATTAGTAATTTACAAGTTTCGTCTCCTGTTTGTGAAAATTTCTTCTCTTCTCTTCGTGCGATTGTGTGCACGCATGAGAGGGGGAGAGGGAGGGAGGGTAACCCTTAAGTTTTTGGACATCAGTGTGCTCTTCTTAGATCATCAAATTTGGAAACTTTCAAAATTTGAGACCACATCCTCATTCCTCCATACATGGATGTGATCGTTTCCTTCGGAGTGCTTCGATTTCTTTTTCCAATCTCCTCATCTAACTCGCAGGAGCCCTTTCTCCCCCATTCTGAGTTTCCTATTCCAAGAACTCTCTTTGCTTTAAGAACCATTTACTGAGATTGAGTTTTCTTGTTTCCCTTCTGTCCTGAAGTCGTAATGTTTTTCAATAGTTAGGCCACTGTAACTGGGATGTTGAACCCACTTTACAGACAGATAATTTTAAGTAGCATGGTGGACTTGACAATGGTAACCTACTACCAAGAGTGCGACGGGATTTTTCCTGTGATGTCAACTTCATGTCCTCCTTTTTCAATAAATGGGTCCCATGTGGATTTGAATATAACTAAACACTTAAGGGATCCACTTGCGAGGAGAAAAAAGAACATAAAGGTGGGGAAAATTGTCTACAGAATAAAATCTGAACTTTTGACAGGTCTGTCCACCTATCATCATCATCTGAAACAGACCAAAAGGAAGTTGCAAGTTTGAGGAATAATCTTATCTGACGATCTGTTGAGTTATGATTGTTGACTGTGGGGTTATGTTAATTGGTGTTGAAATTTCTCCGTAGCCATCCATTTTTGTAATGCTGTGTTGCTTGGCCATCTTTATTCTCTATTTATATTTAAGCTTTTCCCCTTCTCTTTTCATGTCAGGGGTTTCTGGGGGACTATGATTTCAAGAGCAAAACGCACCAAGATGAATTCAACCCGGATGGATCGTGTAGAGCTGCAATGTTTGCTTTACTCGTCAAGGAGGAACTGCCTTCATGGCCAGAACAGAGCACTCGCAGAAGGAGATGGCTAAGCATTCCTGAAGCAGTGGAGAATTGCCGCTATCCCTGGATGCAAAAGGCCCTCGAGGAAGGCTTTAGCAAATGGCGTGCAGAAACAATGAAGACTGGCAATCCAGAAGATCAAAATCCGTCCCTGGGTCAGGAGTAATCTTTCTGGTTGGTTAGGCAAATATTTTTTTCCCTTTTTATGGCCGCGTTCAGTACCAAAAAGATTACACTGATGGATGGATATTCTTTTGATGTTTTTCAGTTTTCCTGCTGCGTCGACAAACCTTTTTTTTTTTTTCAAAACAAAATCAGCTTCTCTATGCATTTAATTGTATTGATATTATGACTTAAATAGATCAATGTTACAAAATTGAACTGGCCATCGAACTGATGAAGACCAAGGTTTGGTCAAACCATGAATGAGCAAAGATGCCATCCTGTCAAAAACAAATATAAGAACTCAATAGTAGAGAAACCATTCAGAATGTTAGATGGAAATATTGAGGGAAAAAAGGATTTAAATGTAATGATATCGAATTGATATTTCAGATTTTAACATATCTAGTACGTGAAAAGTTAAGATGTAAACAATTCAGATAAACTAATTTAAATTCCTGAAAAAAATGACAAGACAAGTTTCATTGTCATAGATTTATGTTATATTTCTTTCAAAAAAAAAAGTCACTTTTCAACTAAATCTCTAGAAACTCATTTTTGAAAATTTGTAGATGTAACTAAATTATTATAGAGATTGTGGGTTCAAGTTAAGTTGCCAATGTAACTAAATTATGAAGTTTTTTTAAATTTAACTTCTATTCCTTCTCTTTTTTTCTTTTTTCTTTTTTCTTTTTTTTCAATTTTACTAATCAGCTCTTTTAGAAGATAACTGGATGGTTTTAACGGCTTGCTCTATTCAGAAGTTGAACTGTAATGTGCGAAACTGCAGAAGTAATAGTCGCAGTCGAGCCAAGTCAGATAGGCCATTCTGGTCCGCGTCTTTGATTTGTGTGTTCAGGCTTTACTAGAAATCAAACTCAGCTATAGTTCACACGGAGAACTGTGGCTAATCCTATTGGTAAGATGCGTCAGTTCTCACTTATGTGTTATGCAATGCATATATATGCCAAGTAAATTCAAGCTAAGCTTGAGTTGAGCCGAGCCAAGCAACTAAGCAAGGCTTAACTAACTAGACCTTGGCCCATTGAACAATTGACCGAGTTCAAACTCAAGCCCTTCCATGTGGAACCAAGCAGCATGTAAGCAAACTCAAGTCCAATATCGCACAGCCAAGTAGCAAGTGTGGCCAGGGAGCTCTACTTTTGCAACATAGGGAGAGGAACATAAAAAGTATTCTGTTAGTTGCATTGCATCGCCCAAGAAAAAATAGTACAGGGTAGGCTTGAGATAAAAAGTTGAAACTAGAAAGAGCACAAGATAATATATGCATATGGGCCAGATAATGCAATGCTCTTTATCAAAGGGAAACACCCAAACTAAACAGGGTTGTGATGATTGCCTATAAATATATATATATATATATATATATATATATATATATATATCTAATATTTGCGTATGAGCAACATGGAGGAGCACAGGGATGCTAGATCGATTGAAAGATTTCTGTATGATGCTATCAACAAAAAGACTAGATGATGAGTGAAAACATGGAATCCATTTAGTGTGTGGATATTGATTGGGTGCGTAGCGTACCCATGTAACTCTTGTCACCAATATTTCAAATCTATGGTGTGATGACATTGTGATATTTTAAATCCATTGTGTTTGCATGTGTGAACATATAGGCCAATGAAAATCATTCTATATTTCTTTTCGGGAGATCCACAAGGAGAAGAAACGGGAGGAGATCCCACATAACATATCCTTTACATGAAAAGTAGAAGAGCCACAGAAAGAGAACTCATTCTGCACTCCAACCGAAGCTGTGCGGAATGGTCCTTCCCTCTCCATTTGACACAATAAGGGCTTATCCTTGCTGCCAGTGCTAATTCCAATTAGAACCATTAATGAACTATGTTACAAATACAATGGCATCGTTCATTTTACTATTTTAGTAGTAGTAGTAGTAGTAGTAGTAGTAGTAATAAAAAGTATTTTAAATATCCCCATTTTGTACTGCGGTTGGGGTGATTGACTGGATCGAAAGCATGGTGATAAATGTTTTAAGGTGCTTGATTGAGCTTCCAAGGAACACTAACAAAAACAGATGCCATCACAAATTTGAAATTTCATTCAGGTTTCACACAATCTGTCTGATTATTGGTAGTACAAAGAAAACAAACATCTCATACTATAATATCAGAGCTCACACATACATGATCAACCTGCCTGAAAATTGTGTTTTTGTTCACTGTTACCATCTCATTTGGGTGAGAAATCCAATCTGCTACTCCAGTCATCTCTCTCTAGATGAAAAGAAATGGGATACAAAGACCATTGCTCAACAAATGTTCAACAGTGGACATTAACTCATAACATAAGTCTAAATTTGTACATAATACATGGTTTTGAGAAATATTACATAATCAGATATAACCCCAACCTACATACATATAAAATATGAATACAAATGATCTACCACCCAACCACCCTATTCTCTGGCTCTATATTTGACATCAACAATAAATACGGTTCCATCTATCATCCTAGGCTCCCACTATTGCCGATTATGAAGCAACAACAAACTTGTATTCACCAAGCAGCCCTCTTTATTGGATGCAATTAAAGAGATAGATAATCAGGAACTGCAGCCGCTCTGCCAGCAAGCTGAACGAATGAAACAGCCAAAAAAAGGGAGCTGTAGAACATATTTCCAAAACCAAACGGAACAGAGAATATGTTATGCTTCCACATGGGAGTGATCAAGTCTTATCATCATCAAGAACAATATCGGCAGGGTCTCCGATCCATAGCCTTCCCCCTCTCCATTTGAACCTGATCCTAAGCTTCCCATTCGCATCCACACCTACCACCTCACCCCTGCTTGCGGGTGTCTCCATACCCCATCCCCACCTAGGTGTCACCAATCCCCCTCTGATCCTCACCTTGTCTCCCATCTTGAATGCTCTCACCTTCTCCATTTCCCATGCCTTGCATACCCACAGCCTCTCCACAAAGCAGAAAGCAACACATAGCTCTCCATCTTCTATCCGGTGCACCACTCCAACACTCGCATGGCTAACTTCCCCCCAGTGATGTGATGGTGTAGGCACTGATACCCGCACCCTTACCCAGTCCCCTATTCGTATTTCCTCTTCTTCCACCCTCTCTACTTCAGCAGGATCCAGCATCCATGCCTTAGAACCAACTGGGGTATATATCCTCAGTTTTCCATCTGCATCTATTGAGGATATAGTCCCAACACTGGCATAGCTGTGGCCCGACCACCCAAATCGCGGCTGCTTCACGCATTCTCTCACCTTCACTCTCTGCCCAACTAAAAACCCTTGCACTCTTTCAAGCTGGGAAGCAAGCCCCACCCACCTTTCCTGCTCCCCACAAAACCCTACAAGTACACTCCCATCCCACACATCTCCTTCTGAATACCCTATGCCTTGTACAATACCAATGCTCCCCGGCTTCATTGACTTCCACCCATCTGCATCATCTCTCATTCTCACCCACTCTCCCACCTCAAACATCTCCTCCTTCTCAAGATCTGCAGGATCTCCTTTCCACAGTATAGACATTCCTGAAAATGCCACCCTCACTTCCCCATCTGCATGCACACCAGTTATAATGCCCCTAGAATCAGGGTGAGCTCCTCTCCAACCCCACCGTGGCTCAACTAGTCCAGCACGGAAGCAGACATGCTGCCCAACCTTCAAACTATCTACCTTTTCAACATCTGTGTAGTGGGTCATCCACCTTCCTTTCCGGAAACACCCTGCCAGCTCCAAATAACCACTGTCCTGAACACTGTACACCACAGCTAGACTTTCTTTCCCAATGCCATTCCAATCGTAACTCGGTCTAGCCCCAAAACTTGGCTTCAGACGAACCCAGTCACCAACTTCAAACCCTGAAAGCCGTTCTGCATCTCCTGGAGAAACTTTCCACAAGCTCTCTCTTCCAGCCACCTTCACCTAAATGATCAAATGCTACTAAATTTAAATAATTCAAAATATGACTAGAAAAGGCGGTCTCAATGGTTTCCATTAAGAAAAAGACTGTCAGTGATAATTATAAGGCTTTGATGACTGTCACTGAATAAGTATATCTTACTAGGCCCATCCCAGATAGATGGGGATAAGGCTTCAATGATGACGATGACTGTGAATGGGTCAATATAAAAAAACTGGAACACACCATTAAGAAAAATATTTTACTCACATTCAGTGTACCATCCATATCGATCCTTGAGATCTTCCCAATAGTAGCTGCAGTCTCATTTGACCATCCAAGTCGTGGCTGAGCAATAGACTGGATCACATGAATTTCTTGTCCAACTTCAAAAGGTTGCACCTTCTCCATGTCTGTCACTGAACAACAGAAAGGCTTACTCCTGAAGCAAAAGGCGACACCCATGTCACCATCTTCCTCTAGGCTATGAATTATCCCAATACTATTTCGAGTAACATCCTCCCAACCAAATTTTGGGGCAGGCACAGAAGCTTTCACTCTCACCCAATCCCCCACCTGCTCACACAAAATGCACAATGGATCAAAAGATGCACTCCTAACAATAACAGAAAAGAGACAAAGGCATCATTCATAAAAGAGAATCAATATGACAAAGCCATCCTTTTCTATTTTTTTTTTTTTTTTCTCACAGCCATGTCAGGCACATCAACACCACCATTACGAGAGGCATACTGTGCAATGCTCAGCCCATTAAAAAGTGCAGCATGCTCAGGTTATCTGGTTTCTACAAATGCAGTTCACATTCATCAGACATAAGCCCTTTGGGTGGATGGTCATTGCATATGGCTGGAAAGATTTTTTTTTGTGATCAACCAACCATAATGAGGCCTATCGTATCAATAGTTTATATCACTCAACTGCAGGCCACTTGTACAAGATCTAAAGAAATTGTGCATTTTTATGGGAAAGTATTGTACAACACATTACTATCTTTCAATTATCAGTACATGTGCCGTCCATGTGCAGAAAGAGGATGGTAATCCTTTGGCAAAGCCAGGTATTGCAAGGCAATTTAATTTTGGAAACACTTTGAAGTTAGTTTAATGCTAGTTTTGTGCCCATCACTTTATTGGCCCTTCTGTATCAACAACCTTCTGCCTTCACATGTATAGCTATGTGCCTATGTCATTTAGAGAATTCTTTCATCGTATTTTATTAATTCACGAAAGTAACTTTAGAAACTAAAAGCTGTATAACAAAATATACTTATATCTTCCTATAAATTACTGATTTTTATGGACATGTCAGCTTGTTGTGTTTTCCACGGCTCCTCACACCTGGCACCTTGTATCCATGTTCCAGGCAAATATGACATAATCGAAGTTACTTAAGAAGTAAAACTACATGATATGATATTACCTTGAAACTCTCCACCTTTTCCATGTCAGCAGGATCAGCTTGCCATGGAATAGGTCTATTTGGAATTTCAATTATAAGTAGACCATCATTTTCTATCTCACTTATGGTGCCTACACTGTGGTGTGTCTCACCGCCCCAAGCATATCTTGGTTCTGCAACAGATCTCTTCACACATACTTGATCACCAATCTAGAATATCAAGGAGAACATTAAAAATACAAGTAAATATAACACGATAAGAGCAACTAAAAGTATATATGTAAAGTATGATCTATCTCTTTACCCTGAATGGGGTAACAGACTCAACCTCCTCTGGTTCACAGTGCCATGGACCTGGTAGATAGCTGAGCTCTAAAAGTAGGCTATTGTCTGGTCTGACACAGTACACTATCCCAATGCTTCCAGGGGTTACAGCTCCCAAGCCATGTTTTGCAGTTGTTAGAGAGGGACGGATCCTGACCCAGTCACCAACCTTAAATTCTTCAACTCTTTCCATTTCTGCAGGATCAGCCTTCCATCCCCTGGATGCCCCAGGAAAGCCGACACGTAATATGCCATCATCATCAACACAGAGAACAGTTCCAATGCTATCACGTGATTGACCACGCCATCCGTACCTGATCACAAATGCATCACACTTTCAAATGGATAGCCTTGAACCAAAACTTGGCAGATACACATAAGAATCACCGAGTCTGATACGGCTCGAAGAAGGGGGAAACAAAACTATTAAAATTACATGTAGCTGAATCCGGCACCTGTATACCAATAAGCAGAGGCAGACAGAGATAGAACAACACAGGACAAGAAGAATAAAGCCCAGCACAGGAGAAAAGGAGGAAAAACTATCAAAGATCAAGCACAAGTTGAACCATAAAAAGGGAAAAAGATAGCTGAAGGGAATATTCTCACTACACAAACCGAAATTCAACATCTGTATGGAGTGCTAAAATAACTTATATTTACAAAATACAAAAAATGTTCACAAACAATACAAATAAAGTTAAAACTTCATGTTGATGTTTTATTTAGTCTCTCTGAGAATTAAAAAAAAGTTAAAATATAAATACTCCTATTTCAAAAGATATCTTCACATGGATAAAATATGTAATGATCACAAAGCACTTCAACCATCCTGTTCTTATCCTATGTTATACATCTTCCTCAATCTCAATTCCTTCTAAAACCATTGAACTTGAGGCCATGGATCAAGCAATTACGATGAACTTTTTTTTTATAACAGTAAAATTTATTAATAAGAGGGAAAACCCAAAAGAATAAAGTACAGGAGGAAACTCAAAACAAACTATACATCAAAGGATAAAGAAGGACGAAGCACTCCTTCCTTAGCGAGGATACCAGCCGAACCACTGGCCTTACATAACACATGATAAAGGACAGCATCCAAGTGACTGAAGATATCTTGAACTTCCTCCACCACATCAGCTAACCGCCAATTACAATGAACTATTGGGGTTGATGTTTTGCACACCACTAGGTCTCACTGAGATCCTTTCCCTCCCCCACCTCCCCAAGATTGGCATGGCCCCAGGTGGGCCTCAACAAGTTGCTTCTCATGGTTGTCTCTTAGGAGGGCACAAGTAGTACAAAATAGAAATGTGCATAATGGCTAAACCAAAATTGAAACAAAATAAATGGTGAATCCTCCACAGCATTCCCTCCAACATCTCTAGAGGTCAAATGCAGAAATACAAAAATAATAATAATAAGTAAATAAATAAATAAATAAATGGATCTTTAAGATAAAATGTTGCTTTTGCTCAAGCCTTAATAGCCACACCACTCAAAAGTATATAAACCGTCTTTAGATATATGATTGTTCCTTTCTAGCCTCTATCCAAATAGACAAACAACATGGCTTTCCGTCCATCTCTATAGATTTTATGTTGACAAAGGAAGTATTATTTTTGAACTTTCACCCAAGATATTACTTCTCTTCAAGCCTTACTAGTTACTCCACTGACAGTATCTGAACTTTCTGCAAAAATATGATGGATCCTCCCTAGGCAAGTAGACCAACAAATTGCTGCCGCGGAGCAAAATTCCAAACAATGACTCCTGTTGGTTAATATAATCAAACCACCAAATTTCTATTAACTCCTTTGTTTATCTAGGCCTTACCCACAAAACTCCAAAACGTGATTGTTCCTTTCTAGGCATATAGACCAACAAATTGCTGCCACAGACCAAAATTTCAAACAATGACTCCCATTTGTTAATACAATCAAATCACCAAATTTCTAGTAACTCCTTTGTTTTCCTTGGCTATACCCACAAAACTCCAAAATGTGAACTTCCTTCCCAACTCTTAAAAATTTTGTTCAAGACAGCCACCCACGAGCTCTCATGTGTGTGTGCATGTTCTTCTCAGACAAATCTGCATGAAAGCCATACACAGGCTTGCTCCAACCCATAATCTGGCCTCCATATCATCAATCCAAAGGATTGTTTGGAAACTCTATCTGATTGAAATAGAGCTGATTCAGTTATATTTGTTTGAAATAAAGCTGTTTCAGTTAGACCCTTTTAAAAATAAACTGTTTGAGGGAGATTTGGAAATCAATCTCTCTCAATTTTTTAGCTCTCTGGAGAGGTGGGTGCCATCTCCTGTGGGAGACCAGGGGTCGATTTGGTTCAATGTTTCGATGCTCCTCTCGATGGCTGGGATGTGGATGTGTTCGAGGTGATTGGGAGGAGGTTTGGAACCTGGATGGGGGGTGGCGAAGGAGACAGTGGACAGATTAAATCTAACACTCATTGAACCTCTCTCTTTGAATTGCAGAATCCCAGATCTGGCACTCATTCAACCATTACTAGTTTATTGAAATCCCAAAAAAAAATAAAAAAATGCCTTCTATAGCACTGGACCTGAGGGAGACATATAAAAGTGTTACAATGAGTCGATGACCTTATGAGGTTGATATTTTGCACACCCCTATGTCTCATTGATATCCTATCCCCGCACAAACGCCCCCCAACCACCACCACCACAACAGACACACCAGAGAGAGAGAGAGAGAGAGAGAGAGAGAGCAGTCTGCACGGTCCTATGTGAAAAATCACAAGACTATAACTTCATGTGTGTGTAGGTAAGAGCTTTTCTGAGAAATGGTCGCAATCTTGAAAGTTACGAACTCCGTGTCAGGTCCACCTATCATCAATCCAAACCCTTCACAACCACCTACCACAAATGGATTGACACTCATTTGACTTTAATGACCGTCCATTTTTAGCACAAAAAATCCACCTTGAAGGTTGAAGATTTTAAACTTTTAGACTCATAAATTAAAGGTGGACTAACAATTTTCAAAATGCAAGTGACAGAAATGCTAATTCAGAGTCTATAGTTCTGGATTGCACTTATCTTAATTGGGTTCTTAGATTTGGAAAGAGAAGAATAAGACATCTTGAATTTGAGGGTTTTTTTCTCCCTCCTTATCTGGGCTCCATGAAGATGGATAAAAGTAGAACTATTTTTAGAATATTTGTCATTATCTCTTAAAAATGAGGGATAAGAGCAGAACAGTCCTTAATGGCAGAGCAGGGGTATCTTCTTTATCTCACATTCACATCGAATGGTTCTTCACTCCGTTATAATATCTGTCACAGTTGAATAGTTGATAATGGCACATCAGCTTAAAGGGTTTAACAAACACTTAAGCCTAGAACATTTTCTTCCAAAAAAATAGCCAGAATATATATGATCTCCATGCAAAGTAAATATATAAGGCCTTCAACAATAGCATAGAAATTTATCTGATAAAGCAATGCATAGTTGCAAATCAAAACTTCAGGGCAGTGTGATATAATAATACCTTGGCTCTTTGACATCTGGTTTAAGCTGCACATGCTGTCCCCTGTCCAAAGGGATCACCTTCGTAACTTCAGTTGCCAAAACATGAGCCTCTCCAGTGCAAAATGATACCATGAGATTATCCTTGTCAAGGACAGTTTGAACAAAACCTACACTTTTATGCCTTGCACCTTGCCATCCATATGCAGGAGTCTTCACACTTCTTTTGAATTTCACCCAATCTCCTACTTCATATCTACATACCACCCAAATTTAGAATTGATCAACATCTAATAGACACAATTCTAAGCAACAATTACAGTGCTTTAATGAAAGACTTTTTTTAATGAGTAAAACTATTGGAAATCAATGCTTTAATGAAAGATCATGAATGGTATAACCAAAAACAAATTAAGTCTCAAAAGAATAGGCACCAACAGCGACAAAAGCAATCACTTCATACATGGTTGGAGAAAGATGAATTCCTTTGTTCACAAGAGCCTCCATTAGATCTTCTGAGATCCATTCTCGGGGAAGAGCTTCCAAAAAGTCACGTAACGTCTTACCACTGTCTCCCATTTAAAGAAAAGCATGATCAGCTCCTAATATAGTTGAAACTCAAAACCGTCATGAAATAAACCAGTCTATAAGAACCCTCTAAATACAAAATAGATCCATCAGTAACGATGAAAACTCAGCCTACAACTTGGAAGGGAAAACTAGGACATGTATTTCAGTGTATGCAAAGTAATATGGATTCAAACTTCTCATAGCTGGGTATCACTTGCCTGTGGTTTCTGACATCAATTGCAGCATTTGGATACCGCAGCATTACAGCAATCCATTCAAGATTTTCGCGGATCATCTTTGCAGAATCAGCTGCTATATGGAAAGAATTGTCGCCTTCATCATCCTGATCATGCCAGTGAAAGGAATTTCATAAGCAGCTAGAAGAAGAAACAGTTGTAAAAGAAGTTGAAAGAGAATTTATCCCCCCAAACAGTAGTGAAAAAAATAACATGAAACTTTTAAGTAGAAAGAAAATATATTCCCATTGAACATAAAGCCATAGAGACATGCTTTCAGTAAAAAAACCAAATCATGAGATCCAAGCGAAAAAATAATACAGCCATGAGAATCTGCGTTGTTCTTGTAGAACTAAAAAGAGCAGTTCATTCTGAGAAGTGGGAATAAGTATTAAATATGAAGTTAGTAGGTGTAGAATGCTGTATTAGAGAACATGTACGATCGTGTTTGCATACGTAGGGGTAATTTTGCATCTTCATTCTTCAGCCCTATGAACAATTATCAAGAACTATATGAAACTTAATGCCAAGCCCAAGCTCTAACACCATGTTAGTTTTACTCAAGACAAGAGTATTGGTTGTACACAAACAAAGAATATGAAGATACACTTACAAATACAACCAATCTTATACATGAAACACTAAAATATATGTACTCCAATTGTACAATGTAACTTGTAGTTCTATGTTCTTCTGGAAAAACTGGTAACTCTCTTTGCTAATCACTCAAATAATGCAAGTTACAATATTAGGAAGAAAAAGAGTACAGATACTAAATCATGGTAGAGGAAGGACAGTTTATACACAAAGGAAACCACAACTAAACAATTAAATGTTGAATTTAACACTAACATAACCTGCCTCTAAGATATTTTTAAAGAAACAACTGTGCTCAATAAGTATTAAGCAACCTACAGTCTGTTCACCATGAAAGCCAGGTACCAACTTGGATCTTATAATGAAGCAAACAAGGTAGCAAATTCTTAAGTCTCCCTCCACCATAAAAAGCGAGGAGAACAATGATTTGAAAATTCTAAGATCATTTATTGCTTGGATCTCCGCCTCACAAGAATCTCAGAACCCCTCTCTATCAGTCTGTGTCAAACACACCTTGATTTCTCATTTTCATCGACAATAACAGAACCAATTCCATTTGCACCTGAGTTTTGGATATAGTTACTGACGACATTTGCATCTAATGTTTCAAAAGGTGTTCAATTGGTTTTGCTCTTTGTTAGCTTGAGAACCCATTTTCTTAAATTGCAACCTTCAAGAAATTTCTTTATCTGATATTATCAAGTTCTTGTACTCACTTCTAATTTGAAAACAAATAATAAGCACTAAAACATGGTGATCCTTCCCCTATCATTTTCATTCCAATGATATTTAGTCATTGAATACCTTCATAGCAAGAGCCTACTACGAAGCCTCAGTCTCATGCCCATCTTCCTAACATTTACACTTACTGGTGTTTAATAAATCCCAATGAATATTTAGTCATTCTCCTTTTTCTTTCGAGGCCTCGGCGGCTCCTTGTATAGTTTCCCCTCCTTAGGATGGTGGCTGGTTTTTGAGGTGGGGATTTTTCCCAGCCGCTTCTTAGTGTAGCTTTTTAAAGCTGTAAAGCTTTTGATCAATACAAGTTACCATTTCAAAATAATAATAATAATAATAAATGCCACTTGACTATTCTGACACTTGAAAAATATCTCACACTTACTCCCACATTCATGCAAATATATCAAACAATTGGGTCTTCCAATCCTTCCAAATTGGCGCAGCCCCGGAACCTCGATCGTAACTGTAGACCAATCTTGAGGATGAGATTGACCGAATCCAAAGGATTCCAGCCCTAGGGCACAAGACAAGCCATAACACTCAAGAGAAATAACTCACGATAGATTTATTAATTGAACAAGGATACCTATTGCAATGGAGGGCTTCTCTATTTATAATGTAATAAGGACTCTAAAATAGGAAGCTACTAATCCCAATAAAACATTAAAACAAGAAACATTTCCTAATCAATCCTAAGATAAATATAGAATTCCACAGTAGCTTTCTCAGCTAATTGGGCATGTGGGCTGAACCCAATGGACTGGGTTGGATGGCTGGGACCATCATGTGAGCTCATGGTTCTTTTAACCATCCGTACTGCATCACAAAGGATGTAGGAACCTTAAACCAAAATGCCTTCAATATGAGGTCCTCCTCGCCACCACCCCACCGAAAAACATTTTCATCTTAATTCTGGATGAAAAGATTAGGCAGATGATACCCTTAATACGCTAGCACACAAAGGGAGATCAATTTTGGCGTACGGACACTGTCGTATACCAACTGCATTAAGACATAGTTCTTCTAACCATGCTTTTAACCGTCTTGAATGTGATGCTTATATTGGTGGATCCATTCCAAAAGAAGAGATTAAAAGTGTCATTTTTGCCTATTAAACATTATTCCAAATATTTTTCTTCCCATAATTACACCATTGTTTCCAAAGAAAGCTCAATATTAGGGTCTCACCAATTTATATGAAGCTATAAATATAATAAATTTTCTCCAACAAGCAGCCCACCCCCACCCAACCACCCACCCTGCGCCTCCCTCTTCTTTGTCCCCCTTGAAACCCAACTCTATCACAAATTCTATTATACATCAATTCCCCTCATTGATGACCTTCCCTTCACATTGAAAGCACTGCTTTATAATATTTCCACATCATCAATATTCTTTAGAATTTTACAATAACCCATTGCACATTTTAACATTCTCTTTGTTTTTTGTTTTTTCTGATCAGTTACATTTCAACATTCTTCCAAACTATTTTTCCATTCACACCTCAGTGGCCTCCCTACCAAAACCAATTGGAAGGCTCCAGAGGCCAAGCATGCTCACCGATTTTGTCAAGAGAACATTGTGCAATCCATTGACATGGACATCTGTGTGGCATTATCAGTTTATATGTGTATGTGTTTACCTGTGTCCTGAATCAACTATTACAATCACTCAAACTGAAAATGAACTATGATGAATAGCAATATGTAACTAAAGCTCCATTTGATTTCACAAAAGAAATCAAATTACCAGCAAGTTGCAGTTTGCTCCAGCAGATAAAAGTAACCCAACACATAACTTTGCACCTCTAGCCAATGCTACATGTAGAGGTATGGTATTATGAGCATTCCTCATGTTCACATCCACTCCGGCATCCAGAATAATCTATCCAAAGAACACAAAAACTTTCATATTTGTCTGAACATAATGGAAGAAAATGAATGGAAATATCTGATCAATCACCACTAAACTTAGATAAAAGTGTAACATTGACACATGATATGTTACGCAGATTAGGGAAGCCACCATGCCCACCTTTACTAACTCAATATCATTGGCCATAGCTGCAGTATGCAATGCTGTTCGCCTGTGTTGTGTTTCTTGGGCTGTTGCATCTGCCCCAGCTGCAAGCAATATCCTTACCAATTCTCTACCTTCTGCAAAACGTCCATCAAAATAGCATTTAAATGAGATCATAACAGTAATGCAATTTGGAATGCCATCACTATACTGAGGAAGATAAATTAATTTCAGCATGTGCATCTAGAATACTTTGCCCCAAAGGAAAGTAATTCACCTTGCTAATGCTATAACAATCCAGGTTGGAAAAATACATGTACATGGGAACAATTCAGTGGAAACCATTCCTGATGCCCTGTACGAACCTTTTGCAAGGCCTACCACTACTCATGAGGGTATATTATAAGGTCAGTCTTATTGTGGATTAGAAATGATGCATGCATTTTGTGAAAGAGAAAATCTAGAGATATAGAAGGGGGGATAGGAGGAACGTATTTGTAGATGTGCAGAAAGGGAGAGAAAATGCTTTCTTCATTCATTCTCAGAATGAAGATTGCCAGAATGATGCCAAAACAGGCCCAAATCTTCCAAACAAAAGAGTCTTTTGACAACCCTAAAATTACTAAGTATGGATGAACAGACCTAATTATTCCAACAAAAATCTAGGCTGTCAATACCAATAAGAGGACTGTTTTTTTCTCTAATCTCACAATTGAAAAAAACACCAGAAATAATTACAAAAGCTGATCTGATTTACTCCCAACTTAAATTGCAAATCACAGCAGAATCGATCAGTCATTAAACAACCTTAAATCTGAGTACAACTGTAGCAACTCCTCGTACTAAATTGCATAAACAACAGGCTTCCATAAACATTTTAACACTTTAGTATTGATGCACATCAAAATACCAACGAAGCATGAAAAAATAGATAAATTTCCACCAAAAATAAGTCCCCTGACTGAATGTTGTCCACAGGAGTCTATATGTTCAAACAACACTTTCTGCAATAAAAACTGACCCAACAAAACCATTTCTTAAAGGAATACTGCTGTATTATACATGCTTTACATAAAAAAAAAGAAACCCTACAATTCAATATTGTAAGCAGACTCACCAAACAGCACCTTGGCTCCACCTTAGATAAACCAGCAACAAGCTGTTTACCAAAAAAGCCAGCAAACATGTGTGCACGCACGCTCAATGCCTTGAGCACTCAAAGAAACCTTCACAGATTTGACAATCATGGGGCGTGGGCAGATCTTCATTTATTCCACGCACTGATTCAAAAATCGGACTCGGCCCACGACTCAGCAGGGGCCAGGTTGAGTTGCATCAGTGAAACTCAGACAAGACGGCTGACTCCCATTTTCCTTACAGTTTTGTTCTTCTATTTTTTTCCCCCTTAAATTTTTGTTGGTTAGGCCCCGGAGATCGGCTTCTTTGAGCTTGGCCAAGGGGAAATCGAGCACGATTCTGACAGTTTTGCTGGATTCCGCAGGACATTCGAACCCAAAAGCATGTTGAGCAGAAAATCCTCTAACGAATGGAATTACATAGAGAGAATTTTCGGGTATAAAATTAGGTTTGGTTTTTAGAAGCAACTTAGGGTTCATGAGGAGCAGATTTAATGAGAAAACATAGGGTATTCATGGAGTTGTGAGTCTGAACTGTTTTAACCTTTGTTTTGAGGGTTTTTGGTAGGTTTTTATGTTTAGGGACCAATATGGATGAGTTTTTGAAGGGTAACGAAATTGAAGGGAAAAAATTGGAAAATAGAAGAAGAAAAATAACAATAAAAAGAAAAAGAAATAAAAGAGGATTGCTAGATCATTTAATCTGATACTACGTTGAAACGTCTAATCCACAATGAAATTAGGTTAAAAAAGCTAAAAAGATTAAAGAACAAAAAGAAGTTAGAAAAGAAGATTAGGATTTTAAAGGAGGAAAAAATTGAAGACGACCACGAAGACTAGTCATCCAACCCTAATTATGACCAATCTCACTGTTTATATAATTCACCACTTTCACAAATTATAAAAGACACCTTCTCACCAAAGTTTTCATAATTACAAATCAGTCTATAATAATTTCTATAGAATAACAAGTCCCTACTGTTTCTCAACAGTTATGTGGCGATAAATGTTGGGCAATGAGGAGAGGGCAAGGCAAAGGACATGTGGCTAACATGCACATGCTGCGACTTGCACCTTCCAATAAAATAAACAAGATGGAGTTGAATAACAAGGAAGGATAGAATGAATTAGGAATTAGTACATAGAGGAGTTTTAAAGGTGGCCCTAATGGTTCTCAAATCTTTCATCATATGAAGTTGACTGTTGGGCAACAAAGAAATGAAAAGACCAAGTACGTGTGATCAAAATGTGCGTGCTAAGATGGATGCTTGTGTGCATAAGGAACCTTACAAAACTCAAAATGGGTGTGGAAGTAACAAGAGAGGGCAGACAAACCAGGACTTACTGACTGCAAAAGAAGAAATCCACAGGTGGCCCCAATTGAAGTGAAAATTAAGGGATCTCATTTGAGATGGTTTCGGAATCTAATAGAAGATGAGGATTGGAGTATTGCAAGTACAAGAAGTTTGGAGTAAAGGGAAACCAATAAAGTTGGAATAAGCACTCCCCACTACAAAATGTTAGATCGTCAAAACTCATAAAGTCAAATGTAGATAGATGGACAAGGCCTAGATAATGGTGTTTATGAATATGAGAAATCATTCTACAACTCCCATATGGTCAAGTTAAATCCATGCAGGCCCCACTTTTCACTACATGACACCCTTTGCCCTACCCATGTGATAATAGTTATGTGTATAATTATAATATATATAGTTGTAATCAATTGTGTACCTCCTTGAAGGGTCATCTAGATGCATGCCACCTACACACGGATTCAATACTTCTACACAGGTTAGGGCTGGGCAAACCTCAGACTAGTTGGATCATGATAACCATGGTTCCACAAGTTCAACAATTTTAAAGGCGCAGGAATTTTTCTGGTTCAATCTAATGGTGTCTCTCTAGTTGAGGTCAAAGAGGGTCATATACCAATTTTCTGGACCAGTGTATGTGAATGGGTTGAACTGAACAAAGATGGGTTGGAAATTGTGCATCTAAAGTGTGACAGTTTGCAACCAACCATGGGTGATGCACACATTCTCAAAAATACCCCTTTTCTATTGTTAAGTAGTTAGTTTGACGCACCTTTAACGCCTACGTATTTTGGGTGTATTGGTTAGCAACTTGAGATGATGGTATCAGAACCAACACATCCTAGGTTTGAATCATCGAAGGGCAAAAAAGGCCCCATGCTGCATCTTGTGCGGGTGTGCTTCAAGACCGGGCAGGACAGCGGTGTTAAGTAGTTAGTTTGCCACACCTTTAACGCCTAGGCATTTTGGGTGTATTGCTTAGCAACTTGAGATGGTATCAAAGCCAACACGTCTTGGGTTCAAATCCGCGTAGGGCAAAAAGGATTAAGGATCCCATGCCGAGGCTTGTCTATGGGCGCGTGGGCGGGGCCCAAAAAGGCCCCATGCCACATCTTGTGCAAGCATGTGCTTCGAGACCAGGCGGGAGGCCCTTTGACCCGGTACAATAGAGCACACTTATGATAAATCCAAGCAAATCATGCAAGCACCTATGAATTAGCACCCACCAAAATTTGATACTGATGCAACCATTTATCACCCTTGGATTAAATCATAAACAATTAAATTACCATTGAAATTTGAGGCTTGTTAAATTAAGGGTTAGAATTATCTGATTTGAGTGTTATTTGGCCAACCCCCTACCCTTAGTGTCTCTTGCATGTCCCACCCATCCCCATGAAATTGGTTGAAGGTGAGCTCCACAAGAGGGGTACACTTCTTAAAAATTGCACCCATTCAGTCATTTTCATATACTTTAAGAGTGCAACAGGATTGGTGACATCCTCATTTATATGCATGTGTAGATTGGATTTAATCACGAAATAATTTGAAGTTTGAGGCTTTTCTTTTTATAATAATGGTTAAGAGTCATTTGATTTGGACTGTTAATTGGCCAACCCCTCATCCCCAACATCCCCAAAACATCCCACCCATGAATTGGATGTATCCCAGATGGGCAACAAAAAATGGGTATACTTTCTAAAAGTTGCACCCAGGGCCCCAAGATTGCCAAGTTATACTCATTTATAGGTGTTTGTTTCTAGACAAAAGAATTATATTGAGAGCAAAACGGAACAGTTGACCGAGGAAAGATGGGGAGACTCTAAGAACTAGTATAGAACCCCACTTTGGATTAGATCTGCTTTCACAGATGCTTCACCAAAATCTCAAATGATCACACCATAGATGAGTTGGCCAGAGACTGACTCACAAGTAATCACGTGATTAAACCCTTCCATCCCCCAACACCAAATACATCATGCATTTGGGAGTGTGTGTGTTAAGCAGAACACTTGATATAACATAAGAAAGAGGACAATGCATTCAAAGATTTTATGTTAGCATGCAGAATCACTTACCACACGGTTGTAGACCAAAAGCACATAAAACACAGCTTTATGTGTAACAACCTTAAGAGTATCATTTACAAATTCATCGGATTTTGGAGGAATACATCACCAGTGTGAACTACATTCTTCACTGTATATCCACTTACTGTATAGTTCTGTGTTGAAGACAAGTGTGAGTTACCTAAACACTCCAAAATGGGATGGACCTGTGTCTCACACTACAATTCTCTTACAAACATGACCACGGAGACCCTATATATCATGACAAACCACTTTTTTCTCTTAGAAGGCATAGTAGTATTCTAAACAGGAAATAGTACGTAACAGGTAAAAAAAATCTAGAACCTGGATGAAAAGCTCTTTTAGGAGGACAAGCCATCTATTTAATGAAAACTGGCATGATTAACAAAAATGCATCTAAAGCAATCTTATGTACCAGTTTCATGGTCTTTCTTAGGAGCAGCTGCCATACACAATGCAGTTCCAATTGGGCTAGGTATATCGATTGCTTCATCAATCTCTTCCAGGGAAGCTACTTCAACCCACCTTCTCACAACAGACACATTCCATGCTGACACACACATGTGCAATGGTCTGCAACATAACAAAAGCATTAGGGAAGCTAATAAAGTTAAAAGAAAATAGTCACCTGATATCAGCATGGGATGCAATCATTATCAATAGCAAAACAGAAGAAATAAAGTTAGATTCAGGGCATGTTATTGTAACATCTGTGGAAGCTTTTTGTAATTTTTTATTCACAGAAGTGGTGAAGCACCAAACCGTGGGAAGAGCAACTACGGCAAAACAACAATTTCTCTTCCGCGGCTTTTCTGCATACACATGCACTTAATATTGGATTATGCCAACTATAAAAATGACAAGCAAGGCAAAATTATTCCATAAACAAAGAGAACAGAGGCATGTAACCGCCTAATTCAGTGGACCAGATTCATAAGACTTCGGGTTCTACAGACAAAAATGACTGGCTTAAAACAGTTTATTTGCAGCACAAAGTCCTTTGTTCTTTGATAAGCAATCCAACATTTTTCTTTTTCTTTTTCTTTTTTTTTTTATTTGGATAACACAACCCAAAATTTTTCTTACGTTAAATTTTTTGAGTTAAGAAGACCCATTGATCTGCAGCCTCCATTTTCCAATATGACAATAGCACAATCTGTGTATTTGTTGGCGACGGCTCGGTGCAGGACAGATTCACCTTCATCATCCACTGCATTGGGATCTGCCCCTGCCAACAGTAACTCCTGTGAACATCAACACAAGTTTGAGAGAAAACTCAGATGAAAACTGCTAAATAAAGAAATAAAGAAAGACAACCGCCAAAAACTACTAATAATGAAAACATACACGCATGCAATCCGGTTGGCCATGGAAAGCACAAACATGAGCAACAGATGGACCAAAGCCTTCTCTCAGACTAGCATTAACATTAACAGATCTTTTTATGAGAGCACGAACGCATTCTGGGGATCCAGCAGCTAAAGCAAACACAATTGGAGGGTCTCCATCTTTGTCTAAGACATCCACATCAGCCTCTTTGTACTCCAATATAGCTTCCACAAGATCTGCACAACCCCGCCGGCACGCCAAATGCAAAGCAGTTTGGCCATCAGCATTCTGTGCTTCTAAAAGTGAACCAATTGAGCAATTTTTTTCATCAGACGCAGCCTTTGCAAGCAGATCCCTGGATATACAAGAGTAAATCAGAGAAGTCAGTCGGATGTACTCTTTAATGTTTGGGTTTCAAAATGCATTCTTTTGATAAGTAGGATGATTAGAATACTGATTCACCTAACACCATCGAGATCCCCTTCAGAAACTAGTCGATGTAGGATAGTTGGGTTACTCTGGAAAACCTCCAGAACGGATGTTGGGGATGGCTCCGTGGCATTTGTTCCAGCATTCTTGGAAAAATCACTAGAACACAAGAAGTATACTTCAGTAAAATATCCAATACAGAAAAACTTGTGAAGATAAAAGCAGCACAGAAAGGTGCTCCCATCCTATGGTTCCATCCATCTATGGTTGGCTTCATGAGTTCTACATCTCCATTGTCCTTATTTAGGACTGTTACATACATCTCACATAAACATATATAACTAAAGGCAAAAAATATCCCCAAAGCATTTTGCAAAGGCTATGAATATGAATTCGATAATTAGAAGGTCGGTCCAAACATAGCAATCAATAAGCCTCTCTCACACAAAAACTGCCTGAATCTCCTTTTTAGTGAGAGGGAAGAACCCACAGCCAATATAGCTTATTGTAATGAAGGCAATCTGAAATTTAACATAGTTAAAAAAATACAGAGCAAAAACTTTTGTACTTGATGTTTCTGCTCCCATCAATCATCAGTGTGGGACATGCACTGACGGAATACTCATGGCATGTCCAAGCCTAGTTCTTTCCAGAGGAGTTCTATCTTGCACAAACCCAAACATGAGAAGAAGATAGATGATAACTGTCAGCTCTGATACCCAGATACTTGTATATGCTTAGCGTAACTATGCCGAACTGATAAGATACTCATCCTGGTACTGAATCCTGCCTCAATTCTCAAAGGGTACAAATTTAGCAAATCCTCCTCTATTGAGTCAATTATTTCATGTAGTTTTATTGAATGCTCTAACTTTTGAACATAAAAAATGTTAGAAAGAAAAGTAAACAATATTAATTTCTTTAATTTATAAATGTTATATAGAAGAAAACTAATACTTTTGGGTAAAAATCATAGTATCCTAGATTTCCAAAACTGCAGAATTGTATCCCTAACCATACATGGGCATCATGGACCGTGACAAGGAGAAAAAAATCAATATAAGAAGACGAGATTCATGGCAAGGACATGGTAAAATGAGATTTCTTACTTATCAGGGCTTGCAGGAGCACTCCGAGGTATCTCTTGCAAATGGCGAAGAAAAATTGCCAGCATTGCATGAAAAGTTGGTCTCTTTGAAGCTTTAAACTGTAGGCACTCACCAATCATTTTCCATAATTCCCTAGGTATTCCAACACCTACCACGCTTGCATATTGAGGAGGCAACCTTCGAGACTTGACAACAGCTCGATAGATTTCCTCGGAACTTAATCCAGCCCATCTGCATGAAGAGCATTCTTAATCACCAGGCAATTTATAATGTTATTCTACAAGCACACACAAGGCTAAGATAACATCACATACGGGATGAAACCAGTGCACATTTCCACTAGAGTACAGCCAAAACTCCAGGCATCTGATTCTGCAGATATACCAATTCCATCATCCCAAAATAAATTGAGTGACTTCTTTAATGGTTCCCACGCCTCAGGAGCAGTGTAGTGTGGGCTGAGCATTGTACAATCCATACATGAATGCAATCGTGAAGTGTCATCTTCTGGAACTGATCGAGATTTTCGACATGAAGGCTTCTTCAAGATCTCTGGAAGCCCATAATCAGAAACTACTGCTCTGCCACTTGCATCCAAAAGAAGATTAGATGGTTTTATATTCATACAAACAACACCTGCTGCATGAAGTTCTGCCACCCCACGAGCAATGTCTGCCCCATATCTGTAAATGTAACACCAGATGTATCAGGCAATTTACAAAGATGCATAAGCTAAGCAACCATCTAAGTCCCAGGAATACTCTTTTTTTTCTTTTTTAATAGTAAGTCCCAGGAATACTGTTAACACAATGGAAGTTCTAAGTTCTAAAAAAACAACTCCAACAATCAGCATCAAATAGATGATTGTGTAAAATTTAATGTAGTTGGAATACAATCAAATAGCATAGTCACGTGTCGTCGTCGTCATCTTTGCCTTGTCCCATCAAATAAGGGAGTCAGCAGGAATACAGTCAGAAAACTCTTTCCAAAAAAACCTTACACAGGAAAGTAACTAATAATTGCTTTCTTATATGAAAAGAAACCTCTTCAAAGAGATAACAGTGAATAATCAATTATGTAAAGAAAGATGAATAATATATTGCAAACCAGCAAGTTATGTGTGTCTTGATTGCTAAACCAAGGATTGTTCTTTCTAACAACTGAGAAATCACTAAAAATAGATAATTAGAAGACAGAACCACCAATGATAGGAGGCATCAGACACTCTTTTTCCTCATAATGTCCAAGAAGTTTTTATGAAACCGAAAAGTGGCAATAGAGTATGCTGCACATGTATGGTACAAGCATGAAATACCAAAGTAGATACAGTACGGGGTGTTAGGCTCTGCAATTCCCAAAAATAACATGTAGAGAATTAACTATATCAGCAATATGAATTTCACTGCAAAATAATGATGACGACGACGAAAACGTTGACGATGATGCTAAGGAATTACAAATTATTATTATTTTTAAATGAACATAACATTCAACTGTTTAATACCACTTCAAAATAAAAGGCTTGGTGCAACTATTAGTCTCTCGAACAGAAAGTGAGAATGACACGGGAAGTGCAATTGTCACTAACCACTCTCAGCCCACTTTAGTCATTGTGCAAGGCTGCAACCCCTTTAAGGGTACCTCTTCTTAATAGATACTCAAGAGATTGCACTGTTTGAGTCCCTTCCAAGTCTTCAATAAAAGATTTGCCCTCTATCAAGGGCAAATCTTAAAAGCCGTCAAGGAGCACTTTGAACTCCACTTCATGAGCCTCAGAACTTATCTTCAACAAGGGCAGCAGTTTCCTCAATCCCAAAATATCCGGTCATATGCAACTAGGGAATACACAATCGTGGTCCCCTGAATAAATATCCACCCTCTAGTTTGTACTCGGCTGCAAGATCTTTCCATCAACAAAGCTTTCAAAAAACTAGATTAATGAAATATTACTCACACATGAACTCAAACGTGGGAACCTCTATGTCCTACGCAAGAAGTTTCTAAGATGTGGGTTTGTTTACTAAGCACATCTGCAGCCTTGTTCTATCTTTGGCCTTATGAGTTATGATGCAAACGGAAGGTGTATTCTTGCAAAAATGATGACCAAGATTCTAAATCTTGTATAAGGTAGTCAATCCAATGCCCCAGGGCTTACACCGCCATGTAGTACTCCTAGCCATATCACGTCATTCAAAAATCCAGCATTCCAAATTCTCCAACATCCACCGGACATAATAAATTCCAAAAATTCTTGTAAAGAAACCGGCCCAAAAGAAGGCAACTGGGAGTCGCTCCTTACTTAGGAGGGCACCAATTTCAACTTGGATGCATCTGTTTCAACCATAAAGACCTTGTCAAAATCATAAGGGCAAGAATATGCATTGATGTCATCTCCTCCTTAAGTAGTGAGAAATGAGAATGCCTTGTCTGCAAAAGGCATCCATGTAAACTTATCTCCTCACTTACTCCTTTGTAATGGACGGAATGATAGAGCCGAAAAATTCTAGATGAGTTTGTTGCAGAATATTGCTTACCTAAGGATCAGACTTAAATCAAGAAGTAAGAAGTAGGCCACTGAAAGTAGCCTTCGCTTTATCTTGGTCGACATGAATGCCCTCAACTGAAACAACGTAACCCAGGAAGACAAGTGGGTATGGATGACTACTTCAAATTTATATTTATATACAAGCTAGTTGTTCCCATCATAAAAAAATCTTCCTTAAGTGGTACAGATGAACACTTGGGTTATGGCTAAACACCAAATATCATTAAAACATGACATTGTGCCTCTGTCATAAGGCGCATGAAAGTGCTGGTGGCATTCACTAAAACAAATAGCATGAGAAGCTGCTCAAACACCATCCTAATCTTGAGCATCGTCTCGCATTCATCTGAAGGTTGAATCTAGATCTATTGGTAGCTGCTTTGGAAGTCAGTCATGGAGAAAATCTGTGTCTTGTGTACTTGTCTTGTGTACATAAAGCAAGTCGTCGCCATGGGATGGGAAACCGATATTTGATTATAATCCAGTTTATGCTGACTATCGATGCAAATCCACCATGATCCAGACTTCCAGGCATAAGAAAAGTTGGCACCATGCAAGGAGACATGTTTTCCCTTATCATCCCTTTCTTCAAAATATCCATCACTTCCCTATCCAACTCCACATGTTCAGACGGCTCATTTGATAATGTAGCAAGTTCGGTAATGTAACTCCCATACCAATGATTGAACTGATGGGTGTGCATGGACCTGTGTAGCATCTTCTGGCTTCACATCCAACACATGCGCCACGTCTGCCTCCTTATTCTCCGCTTCAAATTTCCACACATTCAAGGTTTGAGGCTTATCACTTGATGAAGAAGCATATCCTTTGGCAACCTTTTTGGAAGCAACATCTGTCATGGACACAACATGACGTTTATATTATGCTTATGGAATGTATATGTATTCACCCTTATCCCAAGTTCCCAACAGAACGCCGTCATCATAAAACCAAGGACGTACCAATAGTATATAGGCAACATCATGCCAAGCATCATTCTGATGATGTTTACAAATCAGAAAAGGGTACAAACACCGGGTCTTGACAGGCGCCTCTTCTCCCTTATTAAACCACTGGATCTTGTATGGTTTAAAATGCTTCTCCACCTTCAGCCCCAGCTCATCCACCATCTACCTTGAGACAGCATCCTCATCGCTACCGCTGTCAATCAGGATAGTCAAAGCTCTTCACTGGTGGTACATTTAGTTGGAAAAATACTCTTCCAGAGCCAACAGTCATCTACGTTGATCACCGGAATCATCAGATGATGAAGCACTTCTCCCCCTTGCTCCTGATCTCCTGAATCCAGAATAACTATGTCCTCATCCCCACTCTCCCCAACCATGACTACCTTATTCTTCACTTGCTTCATTAGGTTGTTCGAGCATGGAAAGGACAAATGCCCACATCTTCCCATAGGTACTTTAGGTACTTCCCCCATATTAAAGTTTTTCCTATTAAGGAAAAGCTGATGTTACTGCTGTGGACCCCCTCTTCACATCAATGGTACTGGAAGTGTTCATCATGGAGAATTAACATGTCCCTTTTGATTAATAGATGAAGGTCATCAATACTGAGTGGTTTTAATTATCTCCTCCGCTTTGAGGGCGGATAAGTGGCCATCATTGAGTGTCTTATCTCCTCGGAAATTCAACTCAATTTGTATCTGCACCCACTGGTCCATTACTATAGCAGGAGAGCATTTTGCCATGCATCTTCATGAAATCCAGACCATCACATTGAAAAATGGAACTCCTTGTATACTCAGTCACAGTTTCCTCCCTTGCTGCAAATTCTAACACTTCATATAAAGGTCTTGTGTGTTATGCAGCAATAGAAACTACTGCATCTTCCCTTTATTTTTCCAATTTTAAGTTTTCCTCTTTTTTTGCTAAAAAAAATCAATTTTTACATCTTCTCACCATTCTCAGGCCAATCCAAATAGCTTTGCTGCCATAATTTTAACTTTCTTGTGGTCAAGAAATTTCTTTTACCTAAAGACACGCTCAAGTTTACTAATCAGAACTTCCCTTCAATTCTGGTATGTAGGCCTTGACGTCTGTGTTCTTCTGTTAGTTTCTTTCAAGAAGACAAAGTAGCCTGTCAGTAAAATCATCCTAAACAGCCTGTTCAAATACCATAACATGAAACGCTAATATCCAAATCGGTATCTTGATCAGTATCGAAATGATAAGATCAACGAAATCGAAAGAGAAATATGATCTCCTCCAAAAGGTACATAAATGTTTAATGATAACCTTGCCTTTTTTTTTTTTGTTTTTGGATGGTAATGATAACCTCACCTTTGCCAACTCAAATTCACATGTTAAGAGAAAACCCTCAGACGTAAGGGTACAAGAGAAAGGCTTTCATTCTAATGTCAAATTTATGCTTATGTCTAAGTACCAACATTCCATAAATGTCGTTAATGTTTTCTCTCTAGGCCATAATGATTTTACCTATATAATGATTCAAACAACCAATCATTAATTGCTTTTTTGAGTATGGAATGTAGTACCAATAAAAAAATGTGGAATGCATCAAAAGGAATGTGGTAAAACATAGACAGTAAATCATAAAAGGAATTCTCTTGTATTGAGTCATTCAGTATGCATTGAGGGAGTTGAATGCTATGTTTCAACATGATCAGAATGTTCCGCTTAAATGTTTGCCAATGTTCATGCCACTATAAAACCTAATCTCGGTTAACAGAACCAACACTACTTTACTCATCAGTAAACCTGAATAGTGAAATGTTTGCGAGGGTTACCTATTGGGTTGTTAAGTTCAACATCAATAAGTTTATCAGAGAAATCCAGGAATTGAGAATTTTGGCAGGTTTATGTAATGATGCACTTACAGCCGCATTGTTTAAAAGGTCCAACAGCCCAACCATGTAGAACAGGCAAGAAGCAGTGATTGGGAGTGAAAAGGACATTATACTTCACCATGTTGGCTCAGTTCAAAGAATTCATAGTTCCAGCTATCATGAAATTAAATAAATAATCACCTCTCAACATGGCATTCCATAAAAACAAGACTGAACTATAATGAGAGAGCTCAAGGAAGTCAACGAGAGACATTGTTTCATAAAAGTAAAATACACTGACACTGATGCCTAATTTCTATTTCGGAAATAACTTGGACAAACAAACAAACACAAAACAACATTATAGTGATGCAGAATTAAGGAGAATATGGATCCATATATGTGAAAATTGCAAACATATTGCCTTCAGAAAGAAAAGATGCCGCATTTAGGGTTAAAAAGTGAAGCTTGAATTCAAGTTGAAAGAACCATTAGTTTCATAATGAAACATGACCCCAAGGAATGAGAATACTTGCAGAACAAATGAAACAAACCATCAAGGTAATGAGAAAGAAAGGGATTGGGGAGAGAAGGAAACCTAAGAATCTGCTCTAAAGTGAGGCGCCCTTCATTCTGCTGCATCTCAGACTGTATTGAGCCGCTACACCTATCCATAACAAGGCAGAGCCGACCATCCATCCGAATCGCCCCATGGAAAGTGCAAACATTCCTGCACCACATCGATGCACGCCGCATGCTCTCAAGCCGGCTCTGCACCCAGACCAAATCCGTCTCCTCCGCGAGCGTCACCCTCTTCACGGCCACCCGGTGGCGACACCCAGATGATGATGAAGAAGAAGAAGACGACCCGGACGACAGCACGGCAGACCACATCTCATACCCAGCTCTCTTCGCCTCCCCACCGAGCGGCCGCACCAGCCGCAGGTCATGGTGGGAGCCCAGGTCGATCCCGCACCCCCCACCTCCTCCCCCGCCGCACCCAGAGCTCGACGCTTGCGACTGGCTATTTCGCCGCCGCCTGCTCCGGCAGCCAAATTCGTCCTCCTCCTCATCTGGGTCACCGTCGTTCTCATCGTCCGTGAAGTCGCAGTCAAACGAAGAGTCCCCAGAAGGATGGATGAGTGCGAGAACCGCAAAATTCTTCCTTAGCGCCTGCACGCTGTTGCCGACATTCGAGACATGGCGGCAGCGCGGGCAGGAAAGGTTGGTGTCGGGTGAAGCCGAGAACATGCGGGAGAGGCACTCCTTGCAGAATCCGTGGCCGCATTGGAGGAGGAGAGGGACCCTCTCTTCCTCATCGTATCGCATCTGGCAGACGGAACAGCAAGGAACCCTCATCTCCGCTCCTGCTGCTTTTCTCCCCACCAATCAATCAATCAAACACCTGCTGGGTGTTCTTCTCCCCTTCTGCAATCAATCAAACACCTGGTGGGTGCTTTTTCTTCCCCTCAATAGAAATGAAAGAAAGAGATGGAGAGATTAGGGTGGATCCATGAGAGAGGAATGAATTGCTACAACAGAAAAAGGAATCTGGTGTGGAATACAAGGAATGAATCAATCAATCAATAGATAGAGATAGATGGAAAGAGAGAGAGAGAGAAGTAGAAGAGGGAGAAGGAATAGAGTAGAGAAGGAGCAGAGCTAGAGCTGGAGGTGGAGCTGCTGCTGGTGGTGGTGGTGGTGGTGTTGTTGTGTTTTCGCCCTTGCTCCTTCGTCGGACGCCATTTTCTCGCCCTCCGCTATCTATATATATTTGTTTTGTTGTCAATCTTTCATTTCTGCTTTTTTGGTCGTGTGGGAGAGTTTTTCAACATGCTCCCCTCACCTTTGGCTTATTTACTAAAAAGGGTTTATGAGATCGACAATGCTCAAATCAAAATTTTAACCCAAATTCAAATAGGTCATTGCCATTATTAACTTACTTCGATCATGATTCCGAGAATAATTTGTAAATAAACCTATGTGGTTAGACTATTTAGTGATGTTTTTATGTTTTTTTCCATTTTAATATCTTTCTAAAGTGATCGGGCAACTATTCAAAGAGCTAAAGTTTGTGTTTAATATTTATAAAAATAATAGTTTTGCCTTTATTATGTTTATTAAATAAAAATGAGTATTTTATAATTTATAAGAATATTAGCGTTTGATCTTAAGTCCTAACTCCTAACACTCTCTTTCTCAATGAAAAGCCTAAGTAGTGTACGTGGGAACTTTTATCGTTTCAATAATGGGTCGTGCATGAATTAGCCAAGTATGACCAATTATAATAAGTATAGGTTGTGCAGGCGTTGATTGTTAGTATGAATTATTTGAATCTATTGAATTGGGCCCTGTATGATAAAAAATGGATTTACATGAGGTTACTTTTTTCCACTAAATGTGCTATAGTAACCATAAATGTTATAAGTTTGAGGAAAAATGAGTCCAAGATTTTGAAATTTCGCAGTATGTATAAAGAGAAGGCAAAAGTGTTAGTTCACTGAGAAAAACTTAAGGTGGTTGCAACGTTACTGATTTTGGGACACGAAAAGTATTAAAATGAAAAAACAATGATGCAACACTAAATACTGAAATAGGGTTGTGGAATTTGTACATGTCACATGATTTAATTCCACATTGTATGAAAATGAGAATTGTGTTGCTTTCACCTAGGAGACAAATTCGATGATAATTTGTAAAATGAGTGTCGGGTTGGACTCTTGCGGTGTTTTTCCCAAATTTATTTTCCTATCACACTACATGGCAAAATTGTTCATGTGCAAGATTATACGCAAAGGAAGTTTTTAAAAATATCCGTAGTCATTGAATAAAACAAAAATGCACTTAATTCGACCAAACATTCTCCATCAAATGGGCTCCGTCCTTATTAATCAAACTGGTTTGGTCTATTTGTTACCTTAGATCAACCTTATTCACCTTGTTTGTAATGAAAATTAAAAACCTTTTCAAACCATTTTTTTTTCTATTTTCACACGTTTGATCCTTCTTATACACTAAATTCCTCCTCTCTATGAAACTTTTATCATTCCAATAGTGGGTGGTGCATGGATTGAGTCAGCCATTACCAATTATAAGTACACCATGTACTGCTGTTGAATGCTATTATGAATAATATGGATTTAATGAAATGGGCCATGCATGAAAAAATGGATTATGTGAGGGTTTTTTTTTTCGCCATAGTAACCATTAATTTTACCCGAACAACTCCTTACCCAAGTGATAAGGAGCGTTTAATTCTCACTTGGCTGTTTAGGATCTTTCCCGCATGTGCTGAAATGCATTTGTGAAAACAGTACAAAGTCTCATAAGTCAATTCCACATTGTATGAAAATACAGATTTAGCCCTCAAATAGGAGACAAACTCCACGATTGTTATGGTTTGTTTTCCTTTTTCTTTATCGCACCACATGGCAAAATTGTTTATGTGCAATTTTTTTTTTCATTTTTTTACTTCATATACAAAAAAAAAAAAAAAAAGTCTTATATATATAAAAATATATATATAGGAACGCTACGCAGCTCCCAAGAGATTTTTTAGGAGAAAACTCCCTGCCTAATTGGGTCCACTAGGATGCATGATGATCATGCAAGTCCATTGGATGGAAAGATATACATGAGGCTTACCTATATGCAAAATCTTGAGTCCATAAGGTCATCCTAACATTTTGATCTATGGCCTTAAAATTTAATGGTTTAGAGGCAATATTTTTTTAAGATTTCAATTCAACTGTGAGGAAAAATTGGATGAGTGTCAAACTTGGACTTATAACTATTAATAGGGGGTAGTGTGTATGAAAAAGATTAGATTGACTTAACATAGGCCCCATGACAAAAAATAAGAGGGGCATAAAAGAGGGCATTTTTAAAGTTAGATGTTTTTTAGAATCTCCCATATATATATATATATATATATATATATATATATATGCACACACTGAATTAAACAACAACACATCTAATAACCATACATTCTCCATCAAATATGCTCTATCATTATTTAATCAATCTATTTTGGTCTATTCATTAGCTTAGATCTGTTAGATTTTATGGTCTCAATACCAGTATATGATGAATAGATTGATTAATTTCTTTATTTATCAATATAATCTTGCTTTTTCTTTCATGAGATGAATGGTGTTTTATATACTTGCACATAACTAATACAAATGACATAATGGTTCATGAGATGAACCGAAGTTCAAAAGTATACTAGATGTAATACATGTGTATGGATGAGATCCACATACAGGAGATATGTATTACATATCTTATACTTAAATTATCTTCACAACCAGTGATGAGATTGGACATCTCATCTGACAAGGTTGCAGCATTTTGATCACTATGAAATAGTGTGATTTATCTCGATCATCAGAATGTAAGATTCTGGATCATGATGCTGGTACATTGGATGTATTGAAGGACCATAAGAAGCACCTTATATACACTGTCTTTAATATTAAGGTATGCTCTCATAATTCCCTAGCAATAGGCTCATAATCCTGAGACATTAATGAACTCAAGTTTCTATCTATTCATTTGCTTTGAGTCACCAATGAGTGAGGCCAATTGTAGGTCAACACCTCGGTGATTTGGGTACGTGGTAGTGGAGCTATGAGAACATTCAATGGTCAAGATGGAATCTATCTCAAATATCCCCTTGTGCCAATTAATGGATTTATCATTGGTAAGTGCGCACTCATTCCGATTAAGAGTTAATTTGATCGGTACCATATGATCATTATAATTAATTGGGGCTCAAGGATAATAAGATATGGATCTAGTTTGGAGGACAGGTCCATTTGATCCATGGATATAGATGGATGGGCCTACTTGTGGTACTGTGGAAGTTTAGGGTCTTCATTGATATTTATTCCTAAGACTGGAGTGCAATTGCATTTATATAGTGGAGTTATTTACAATTAACTGTGGGCCCGGATTGCACATGAGATGTGGGGTCGTGGGTCCCAGTTGGAGCCAGCTTTCTAAGGAATCCCTAGTGGTCCCCACGCTAGCCCAATATATTAGAAAGATACTAATTCTACTTAAACTCTAAAAGGAAGGTTACTATTTCTATTTGAAGTGAAACTTCTAATAGTGGTAATGGTAAGCTACTAATTAATAATGGAAGTGGGACTTCTATTTTAATTAGAAATGAGAAAGTTACTAATAGTTGTGGAAGTAAGACTTCTATGGCAATTAGTAGGGGAGATGTTTACTAATTTGTAATGGGAGTTAAACTTCTATTTCAAATAGGAAAAGAGGATTTATGGAAGGCTATAAATAGAGGAATATTCCTCTCAAATTCGTGCATAATTAATAGAGCACTTTTCAGCCCCTTGTGCAAGAGTTGTACAAGTCTTCTTCCTCTCAAAGTTCCCCTCTCTTTCACCTTTGGTTCCTTAGAGTTACTAGTAGGGTTTTCTCTTGAGGATTCCACCATCTTCTTGAGAAAAGAGATCTGATACGGGACATAGCGTTGGAAGATCAAAAGGAGTTGAAGATTCTGATTTGGATTGTGAAGTTGTTCATCACCAAAGTAAAGAAATCAAATCCTCCATTAGAGCACAACAAAGCTCCAAAGGTATATCTACATCCTTGTATGTTGTGTATTTCGTGGGAGCATGTTTATGTTCTGTTTTCTATCTTCTAGATAGTGTTTGTTGCTGTACATGGCTATGAGATTGAGGGAATTGCATCCTGGATTGGGTTTGTTGCATTCTAGACAATTGATCCCTGCATTAAGTGGGTCAAAAGTTTTGAAACCTGTCTGGAAGGCCCACCTATATTCCAACAAGATCAACCATATTCACATTGTTTTTAATGAAAATTGAATGCCTTTTCAAACTAGGTTTTTTTTTCTTTTTTTTCATTGTCACTCATTTGATCCTCATGCGCACCCACCATTTCATAATTAAAAGACCACATATATAGAAATACTCACCTTCACTCATCTTCTCCATTCAAATTCAGCTACATTCATATAGTACTCGCAACCCAAACTCAAGAGGACTAAAACAAAGATCCTACCATTTATATATTTGCAAGAACAACCCAACTAATCATTCATTTTACCTCCTAATTATTCATTAAAAAAAACTACCTCCATTTTACCCCCAAATTATTCATATATATATATATATATATAGAGAGAGAGAGAGAGAGAGCGAGAGCACAGAACTAAGGAAGCATAGCTGGCAATGCACTTGTCAATCCTCTCCCCACAAAATTTTGGAAAATCTTATGTAATGTTTACATACTATTTTTTGTTTATTTACTAAAAAAGATTCAAAAGATCTATAAATATCATAAAGGGATTTTAAAGTTTTAACATGTGCTTCAAATAGGTTATTGCTATTAACTTACCATGATGCCATTATATATGGTGTTAATTGGAAAGGAAAACATGACTTAAATGCTTGTAGAAATTGTTGACACCAAATAAGTTAATTCAACAAAATTTATTTATTTTTTAGGTAAGAAGAGGATTCTATTAAAAAAAAGGAAGCAGAGACAAGAAGGAGGGAAAACCTCCCCACCTAGTCGGGAAGAGCCCATTACAAAATAAGAAATCACAATAAATTTTCCCCCACTTAGCTTCCCTATGAACAACACCTTTCATTGTCCTAGGAAGAAAGTCAAAGCGAGCATTCTCGAAAGAGACTGATGGGGCCAAAATATCTAAGATAAAGGTACTAATAGAGTAAACTTCAAGGGCATTTGAGAGAACATGAACCCTAGAGATTCCAAGACTTTTGGCCCTTCTTTGTGCAAAGAGAACCGCCTCGTTTCAGCTTCTGATTAGTCCTGAAAAGTGCATACTTTCATACACATTTTGAACCATTTTAAGGACTTATTGATATTAAAGTGTCTCATTTAGTGTCAAATTATGTTTTTAAGCATTTTGGATCCATTGTAGTGCATTTATGCATAATTTGCTAAAAAATCACACTTTTTGCATAAATTCATTAAACTTGCCATTTTTTAAAATCTCTTTTTGGAAAGTTGGTTATTTTGATGCATCATGAGAAAAGTAGGGTCCCATGCATAGTCATTCAAATTTCTCACATGCGATTATTGTTGAATTTGTTTATTTCAATTTGTGTAGGAGATCAAGAATGAGACCCACAATGGTGACATTTGAGAGAGATCAAGGGTAGGACATCTTTCATGGTGGACCCACATATCTTGGTATATTTAGAGAGTTTGAAAAGTCAACAATGGAAAGCTAGATTTGTGATTTCAAGATCAAGAAATGAAACTTCAGATTTGGTAAGATCCATTGCTTACAAAGTTTGAAAATTAAAAATCAAGAAAAAAATTCAAAAAAGGAAAGTGTGCTAGAAGAGTTGACTTGTCAATCAAAGAATCTTGGAAGCGAACCAAAGATTGAAGAAGAGTTAAGAAACAAAGAAAGAAAGATCCCAAGACCCTTTGGACGTCCACATGGGTCCCAAACACTCCATTGCACAACTAACACAGAAGTTTCCATATGTGCACAATTATTCCCTTATTTTTCAGAATCAGCAAAATTAAAATGGACATAGATCTCAATCCAACAGTCAGATTGGTGCAATCTACCCACCGTTGGAAAGATATTTTCAAGTAGATATCTGTGGAGCCCAAGATTGTGTCAATCGGAGCTGAAACGAGGGAGATATGACCTTTTAAAGTTAGTGCTATAATTTATACTTGGGATTGTAATTTTGCACATGGAAAGCACTAACAAACTCTCACTCGCCTTGCTATTTCTTTGAAGACTTATTGACCAACGAAGGGACTCACCATACAAAGAAGATTGCATGCTACAAACTTGGAGCAAAGAAAGAATGAAAGAGACCAAAAAATCTATAAATTGAAGGCATGGGCATCCCACTCCTGGAATGTGAAGATTGACCACCTCTCTCTAGAATTACCACTACACTCTATCTTCCTCCTATCTCTTTCTCTCAATTTAAGTCCTTAAGGAGATTTGGCACGAAAATCACACTACGCCCTTGGGTTTTTCATCTAGAAGAAGCTTTTCATCATAGTATGTAATTGTCTTGGTTTATTTTTTTATCTTATGTAAAGACTTTGCATATTAGTAAAAGTGTTGCTTTCTCTTTTCAATTTTATTTCTTGTACTTGGGTGATTGGTGTTTGATTTCTGTTCTTTTCTTGTTGGTGTGTGGATTGACGACCCAAAAGGCCCTAAGAGCATGATTCAAATTGACCCCACTTAGAAAATAATTTTAGAGGAGAATAATACACTTCCACACACTTAAAATTTCACACTCACTACATTCAATTTCTTGTCTTACACACATTTAAGTTCTTGTTAATCCATACATTTAATCTTTTGTCGCCATACATTTATTTTAATGTTTCTACACACATTTAAATTCTAAATGTCATACATTTAATTTCTTGTTAAATCTGTCTTTATGAATCGGTTAGTGCATAGATGTGGCCGGTTATTTAGTCGATGCATGTTTAGTTTGATTTTAATTTTTTTTTTCATAACTTAGTTTCTGGAAATAATCTTCTCAGATATGGAATTTCTTTAATTTCTAGTTTTTATAAAAATAAATTAAATTCAAATTAAAAATTTGGGCAGCATAGGGAGGCGCAACCTTTGTCGTTTTTTCCCTGAATTTGAATAATTTAAAATGTGACTTAATGATGTTATTTTAATCCGGATTTTGGAGGGATTATTTTTCTATGAGTTACCTTTAAGACATAAAAATTCCAGAAGGAAATGATCTTGGGAAGATGGATTTTCGATTAAATCGGTCAGATTTATGCAGTGAGACAGAATCTGATCCGAAACTTTTAATTTAGTTACAGTATCAAATCAGTGATTTTTTCATTGAAATTTGGTTGGATTGAATTTTAATGAGTCTAGTTTCATATCCCAAAATTTCAGATCAAAATATTTTCGGAAAGAGGGGTAACTAGTGTATACAAAATTATTGGTCGGATCTGCCTGTGTGCGGAAATCTACAATCTTGTTGTGGTTGTTTCATTCATTCAAAAGTAACTTTTTATTTTTTATTCTTTCTCACTCCTTTTTTTTTTATTGAATTCATACATCATCCTAGTTTAATTTCCAGCCATGAAGTTTAGTTATAGACTGCATTAGATTAGGCTCACGTTTTATGAAAGTTTGCATCTCATATAAAACTTGTGCATTAGGAAACTTGTCATAGCATGCATCGCATTGCATTACTAATGGTACTAACTTTCTAAATTTAGGTAGTTTCTAATTTTGTTTAGTTGTATAAACTTTCTATTTTTGGAAGTTTTAACTTGGTATTATTTTGCAGCAACTTTAGTTTTTAGATTCTTTTAGATTTAAGAAGTTTTCTTTTCATTGGATTGTAATTAATTTAATTTTTAGAAAGTATGAATGATAATGTACTTTTCTAATTTTTTTTGTCGATACTTAGATTTTTAATTTAGGGTAGGTACAAGTTGACGAGGAGCCTTAATTTACATTGCTCATTGTGGATCGACCTGATCTCACCAGTTTGTTACTATATTGCGGCTTTGCACTTGGAGCTCACTCTCAGCTTCCTTGGAGTTAAGCATCCTCGACCCTTTGCAAGCACCTGCATCCACAAGCTCGCCCCTAAAAAATATAGCATAGCCAAAAGATGTGCTCACATCTTCTTTAGAAAAAGTAGCATCTGTGAAAATTTGGAACTCATCATTACTGATCACGGGTTGAGAATGAGGCTTGATACCACATGCTTTCAAAATTCCAATGTCGTTTCAAGCCATGGAGTGGAGGATCATTTTTTCTGCTCTTAAAATGATTTGAGATGGATTTAGGGAATCTCCCTTGAAAATAGACTTGTTTCTGACATTCCACATAGCCCACCATACCGCCAATATCCACGTTTTTAACCCATGCTCATGGCCAAGGGATGTCATCACTCCCTGGTCATCACAATTCTTCCACCACTCGGACATACCATTTTCCGAGATAATGCTTGTTCGAAGACCAAGAGGTGGTGAGAACCAAACTGCCATTGTAAAGTCATAATGGAATAAAGCATGTTCCACCAAATCAATATTATTTCTTCCACATATGGGGCAAGTCATATTGATAGAGCTTATCCTCTTGTGGAGTAAAGATCTTATCGAGATTGCCTTCCTCAAACATTTCCAACCAAAAAGCAGGATTCCTTGGGGTAAGAGAATTTTCCAATAAGCTTTTCAATTAATTGAGCAGATGCACCCATAAGTCTTTAACAACTAAGTTAGGATAAGAGACATTTGATATTGGACTTCTAAAACCATCCTTATAGGGTATGCACTTACAATTCCGGACAGATATGTTTTCTCCATTCCCAATAATCCAACTAACATTAGATTTAATAAAGTCAAGAGCCTCTACAAAACCCTTCCAAGACCATGAGTTACTATTCCTATAATTAGCCTCCCAAAGGGTTTTATTAGGACAATAATTGGCCTAAAGAACTTTAGAGCACAATAGGTCATTATATTGAAGGTGCCTCCAACTTGTTTTAAATAGAAATGCTAGATTATTATAGCTAGAGTCTATATATAATGGGAGGTGTTCCTATGAGAGCATCTCTCACCTTATTATGAGATATAAAGTGAGGGCCCTCACATCCATTATAATGACAACAATTTAAATGTGAGGGCTCCCACGTTTATCTCTCATAGTAAGGTGAGAGATGCTCTCATAGGAGCATATCCTATATATAATTCCCAACACTCCTTTTCTCAATTGGTTTGCAAATCTCACTCCATTGATGGTACGGATCTTTGACCTTTCATTTTGGTCACCCCACCAAAAACTCCTTTAAAGTTTTATCTATGTGGTAAGTTATTTTATTTGGGAGTTTGAGGGCAGAGATATTATAGATAAGAATGGCCAAAGCCGCTGCTTTAATAAGGGTGTTTCTACCAGCTTGTGATTGAAGCGGAATTTTCCGTCCGCTAATTCTTTTATTTCACAACATTTTTGTTGAAATGTAAAGTTTGGCTTCATCAGGGAGCCAAAATTCCATATAATGCGTTGGAGAAGAGCCACAATGTGTTGTTGTTGTGCTTTTTCAATGTTGCTTCATCTCACAACTTGACATACGTGGGCGCTATTAACATTAATCGAATTCTCACGGTCCATTTCTAACCTTAGATCAACCACATTCATACTTATTTCTATTGAAAATTAAAATTTCCTACACCAATAATTTTTATTTTGACATATTTGACCTGTATATACACTAAATCAGCCACCACTACATAATTGACAAGCCCTACTAGTCATCCACTTCATCCTCCATCTTCAGCCAAAATTAGCTCCAATCACCAAATACTCATGATTGAGTAGTGTTGGCACTTTACTTCACAAACATGCCAATGGATCGATTCCTTCCTGAGTCTTCGAGTTAAAAAGTATTGCTACAGACTGATCGCCCAACAATAACATTGCCAAAAAACAAAAAACAAAAAATCATTAGCTCCAATCATGTAACATTTCTTTATCCAAACTCAAGAGAATCAAAACCAAAGCCCTATGGTCTGATTTTTTTTTTCTTTCACATCAAATCAAACCTAAATTCAATAAATCACCACAAACATAATTTAAATGCATTTACATCTTACCCACTAATCATCTATGAATAATAATAATAATAATAATAATAGTGAGAAGATGAGAAGGTAAAAGGATCAATTAGACCCAACCATTGGGCACTTCCTTTTTGTTGAGCAGAATGAAGAGAAACGGAGTATGAAAGGATGTGATGTGTGTGTGTGTTTTTTTTTTTCCTTACTTCAAGTTGTTTAGAGGAAAGAAGTAAAATGAAAAGTAAAGCGGTGGTATGATTGTTTTACTTTGTAATTGTTTGGATAGAAAAAAGGAGGGAAGAGGTAAAGTTCAATGTGACACCACTAATGCCTTTTACTTCATTAGTATCTTTTTTAAGGCTGTAAAAATGCCACACGATGCGTTAACATGATACGAACCCACACGACATTAACGGGTTCGGGTCATTAACGGGTCAAACCCATTAACACGTTAAGTTAACGGGCCGTGTACGAATTAAACCAGTAATCTGTTAATAACCTGCTTAACCCGTTAATTTTTTTTAGTCCCTAAGTGTAGCTAGAATTAATTTATATTCATAAAGAATAAATTGAAATTTATTATTTTATAGTGGGGTTTTAGGTGGGATCCACTCGAGATCCTCACTTATAGTTTCGTGTGGCTTAAATATTTTTCTCCTTATATATTTTTGTATGGATTTTCTTTTAATTTTTGAAATGACTTAATTACTTGACGGGTTAGGTCGTATAACCCGTTAAATTAACAGGCCGTGTTCAGGTTGGATTTTTTAACCCGTTAAGTTAATGGGTCGTGTATGGGTTGAGGTACTAATTTTAACACGAATTCATTAACCCGTAACCCGAATTCATTAACACGACACGATTAACAGCCCTACCTTTTTTTTAGTTCACCTAACTGCAACAAGGTGGAAGAAGTAAACTTTTGTCTTCTGGTGCTTTTTTATTTTAACCCCTTTTACCCCCTCTCATATAAACATACAAGCCAGCCTGATATGAATAAGAAAATAAAGTTGTTCATAAGTTGAAATATGTAGAAAAATATGTGAAATGAGAAAGTTGAACACAATGAAAAATGATGGGTAGGTTTTGATGACATTTGCATGGTTTGTGATGGTGCTAGGGTAAATTAACTGAAAGAATACAAGTGGAAGGAGCCTAAGAAAACTAATATATAATACTTATATTTCCAATTTATTGTCATTTTCTATAATTGGCCAAAACTTAATTGAGGAGATTTTTGAAATTGTCCTTATAATTCTTTATATTATGCCACTTTTGTATGGAGAATACCCATTAACACCCCTTCTCCACCTTGTTCTTCATTTTCATTATTTCTATATTTAGGAGACTATTTATAATTAACCCAAGTCCTTTGTACACACCTACTTTCCTACTTCCCTGAATTGGCATTGACTGGTTAAATCTATCCACCACCCTCCCTCCCATGATTGTTCATGTTCAATTGGGTTTTCCTTGTAATTTGCTCCTCTCTTTGCTTTTTTCTATTGATGGTTGTTGATTTTTTTTTCTTCTGATAGCCAGTGGAGCCTATATGAAGATGATGATAGACCAATCAACTAGGGCATCAGTTAAGAATGCAAATCTTGTAATCAATCATTCACCCTGATCTTGTCATGTAAGCAGCTTTCAAATTTTGTATTGCATTGCAGAAGATCTTAAACCATCCATCAAGTTTTGCCAATTGATAATTGATTTTCAATCATTCATTTGAAGGTGAACAAGGAATGTTGATGATAGTCTGATCCAAAATTACTTGAGATCATTGTTCTTGAGATCTGCCTCATTGGCCACATCGATATGGATCCCAATATTAGGTAATCTTGATGATTATACTCAAGGTTATTAGATCATACTAAACTTTGTGGGAGTAGGTATAGGTGAAGTGCATGATTCAATCATCTACACCATTGGTTTGAGGCCTCACTGCAGATGGATAGTGGATACCATGTTAAGATATTTCAATCAGCATTCTATTCAAGGGCCCAACATAGATTACCTTTACTGGATGGACCAACTTGGGACAATTGAGTATAAGACCATTTCATAGCATAGGTCATGACTAAAAAGGCTGACTCCCGAGAGACATGTTGCTAACTCTCTTTTCTGAGGGTATATGGGAGTTGGCACAATTCCAAATTCCAAACCCCTCACACTTGTCATCCCATGTGAATTGGCACAATTCCAAATTTGGCACTCATTCAATTATTAATCAAAGTTGGATTGAAATCTTAAAAACTGGTGTATTTCAAAATCATTAAACTTGAAGGCCATAAATCAAGAGGCTAGAATGATCTAATAGAGTTGAAATTTTGCACACATATTGGCCTCACAAGGGAATCTTCATGTCCATAGGGCCTCACAAGAGAGATTTGCAAATGAGGCATGTTTATAGGGCCCCCTCTGTTGAGCACTGTTCCTTGTGGGGCCCAATTAGGGATGGGACTTGGGGGGAATTGAAAGGTCTCTCCCCTTGTGTATGGTGATGGAGACTCGGATCATCATCCTTAACCACTTGATTAATGACATACAAGTTTTCACCATTCAAAACGAGTGCACAGTTGATTTAACGGTCCAATCCATTCAGTGGATATCGAACTCAAGATAAATGACTATTAGGGGGGTCCCTATTTTATGGCCCACTCAGATGGATCATAAGGTGGTCCCCACTAGGTGTTTGCTCATGCGGAGCTTATGATAACGTGAGCATCAATGCTCGGCGAAGGTTTATATATATATATATATATATATATATATATATGAGAAATGCTCATATACAAGCTTCTCTTATGGTTTTACGGTACAAGCCACCTAGTGGAGCCCACTAGGGACCCGACAAATCATGAAACAAAGGGGATCGAAAGATCCAAGTGGGGCCAATATATAAAATGCTCATGTGCATTTGTCTCACACCGTTTGAGGCACACCTATGGTCCTACTACTTATGGGATGGGTGGGGATGGAAAGATCCAGGGGGGATCACCTCATGTATTAAATTTCAAGTCACTCCAATGATCCTAAAGCTTTGATTTGTGGTCAACAAGTTTAATGGCTCAGATTCTCACCCTCGAATCAACTATCTTATGATTGATTCAATTCCATGTGATTAGTGACATTCTTTTGGGAGGGTGGGGGTTGGATGATCCGTTCGAATCATTGATCAAGTGGGCCTCACATCTACCTCACCTTATGCGTATATACGTATGTATATACACGTACTACTCTTTATGGGGCCCACCTATGGTTGTGCCAATGATGGGAGTGATGGGGGATCGAGAGTTTGGATGGGACCTACATGTATGCAAAACTTTAATTTAGTTAGATCATCCTAACCCCTTGGTCCATAACTTTCAATTTTAATAGTTTTAAAAGGCATGATTTTTTAGGATTTCAATCCAATGGCGATTAACAGTTTGATTAGCGTCAATTTTGGCCTTCTGCCAATTCATAGGGGGGTAACGATTGTGATGGGTTAGATTGCTCATACGGGGTCCGATGTGCCTAAAAAGGAGGGTTTGCATGGTTGCTCCCATGAGAGACATTCTTGGTAAGCCGATCGATTGTTGCTTTCTCCGTACCCCCATGGGAAAAGCATAAAGAAAAAAAAAAAGAAAAAGAAAAAGAGCCAATGGTACATCCTTCTATCAACCAGGAATGAAAAGGGTGATTTCGTAGTTCTTAGAATGTGAAGATGCATTAGATCATCATAATCCCTTAGTCTATAGCCCAAGTTTAGCAGGTTTATAAGGAATCATTTTTGTTGATTTCAGTCCAATGAAAAATTTCATTTAGACGATGAGCCTTTTTTTTTTTTTTTTTTGAATTCTCCATATATATATACATACATATATACATACATATATACATACATACATATATATATATATATATATATATATGGTGGTACGGAGAGAAGAGGGGATTGAGAAAGGAAAAAATAAAAAAGGGTGTGGAGTTGAGGAAGAGAGGCTGAGGTCGAGATATGGTACAAAGAGAGGAGAGGATTGAGGAAGGAAAATAGAAAAAAGGGGCGGGGGTTGAGGAAGAAACGCAGAGAAGAAGAGGAAGGGGAATAGACGGCATAAAAAATCGAGGCCTTACCAAACGTGTTGTTTACGAAAAACAAGCGCAGGAAATGGCCACATCGTATCCATCGCACCCTCATTTCATTGCACCTGATCAACTATATATATATATATATATGGGTAGTGCTAATCTTGCATGGAAGACCATGTGGATTGCCTTGTGCGGCCCACTTGAGGCCTACCTATCATGGGTGATTCAGTGGGACCTACTTATGTCTAAGATTTCAAGTCTATTTGATCAACCTAACTGCTTGATTCGTGACCCTCAAGTTTAATAGTTTTAGAATGCATTTTCTTTTATTTCAATCAAACGGTCAAGCCTATACCGGTTGGTGTAATAAGTATGGGGCCTCATGGGTTGTCTCATATAATGGAGACATCCGTGTAGACGATCATGTGGGGTTCCCTGGGGCCCCACTATTATCCATCCAATCCTCACACCTAGTGGCGGATCCAGGATTCAAAATCACTGGGGGCACGATTAAGTAGTAGGGTGCCCCCAGAATTTTTTTTTGGGTTATTTATATGATTGCAAATAATTTTTTCTTCTTTTTTTCTTCATGCTTGAGAAAAAACAATACACAAAAAAAGTATGCTGATGCTTGCTTGGTGCTCTCCACGGACCCCAACTCCAACTCTCCAAGCTGAGGCTGAGATGGACGGCTAAGCTCCATGAGCGGTTCATTGATGCGGTCACACAGCTTGGTGGGCCCCCAGAGGCGGATGGAGTATATATCCACTGAGTTGCAGAGTCGATGAAGATGAAGGTGAAGGATAGATGGAGATTGGAGAGGGCAGACTGCCTTTGTCTTCTCTGCCTTTGGTGCCCTAGTAAAAGATTGATGTGTATAAAGAATGGGTTGATAAGTGATAACTTTTCATTGGGGGCCTGCTTCAATGTCACTGGGGGCCCAAAAAACTCATTGGGGGTGGGCCTCACCAAAACTTAGAAATCCACTGGGGGCTTGGTACATACTGCATCCGCCTCTGCTCACACCCATTCCCCCGTCCTTGAATATCATTGTATCTAGTTTTTTAATTCTTTATTTTTATTTTTTTATTACCTGGCGGAATGAAATTGGTTGTTGGACTGATATCAACAAAAGAAGATGTCTTTTAAAACCATTAAACTTGAGGCCACCAATCAAGGGTGAAGGATTATTTGATGAACTTCAAATTTTGCATACAAGTGGGCTACGTCTAGATCTTTCAATTCTCCACCTCTCCAAAATCAGTGGAGCCCTAGTGGGCCCCAAAAGGTGACTGCGCGATGTAGCCGTGCATGGTAGCTTATTGGTCCCACATGAGGCCCTTGATCATGTAAGTAGGGGTGGAAAGATTCACATGTGTAGGCCCATATATCAAAATTCAGGTCAATTTCATACCCCTAACCACTTGATTTATGGCTCACAAATTTAACGACTTTATATTAAAAAAAAGTTTAACTCTTGATGTAATGGTACTCTAATACATTCGGATTTGTGCAAACCCATGAGATCCAATGGCTTATAGAGGAAAAGGGTTTGGATGGTCCATTCATATCGGTGCATAGGTGGGCCCTAGATGTTACCTCGGATGGTAAGTTCTGAGTGAGGTGCATGTCCTAGAAAATTTTATTCAAGGCCCATAACAGAGAAGCTAATGCAAGACAACTCTCACTTAGAACAACACCAATAACAGGTCAGGATCGTGCAAACTTTTGTTTTCCTGTTTTTGGTAAAAATGCCAAATTCATTAGAATTTTAGACTCTAAAAACTTAGGAGCTGGGATGATTAAAATGATTTTTGGGTTTCGAAAGAAAATTAAGTTTTTTTTTCGTTGTTTTGCCATTTTCTTTCAATATATAAAACCAGATACATAACCTAGAATCCCGACACAAGATCAACCTCTTACCCTAGTGGTAAGATGTGTCAGTTCTTACCTAATGCCCAGGATTCAATCGGGCACGTATGTTTCCTCACTTGAGGTTGTGCTACCTCAGAGGCCAACTTCCCTCAAGAGAAGGAAAAAACCCACCTAGGTATCCTTGACACAGTAATTTAAGAAACATTGAGTCCTAGTTGGAGCCCCATTTCAAGGTGTTCTGTTCAATTAATGTACATGTGCATATTCAGCCAGTTATTTCTAGAGATTGGGCCTGCCCAAATAATAGTGATTCCGGATCCCCTAAGAGGCCTATTACACGTTTTTTGGGTATGGGGTGCGTGAAACTCATCATGAGGCCCACCTATTGATGATTGTTTAACCGTTAAACTTGAATACCATTTCCTCTAGTGGTACATCCTCAAATCTTACTTTGATATAACTTGGTCCCGCCATAAGACTAAGCACATGGTGAACAATGTGATTAGTACAATATTATACCATTATTCATCTTACGCAATAATTACATTGTCAATCATGTGCTTAATCTTATGGTGGAATTGTATCCTACCAATGTAAAGTCTCCCTTTTATGTTGTCTGAAGGGATGAAATTCAACTTCAACAGTTTAGATCATCAATAAGTGGGCCCTATATTGGTGAGGCACACATCCCACTAGCAGGAAACAAGTGTCGGATACCCCTAGCTATGAGTTCCATGATGGCTCTCATCACAAATCTAAACCCAATTTTTTAGTTCATGTTGACTCAAGTTAATGCATTGGTGATCCAAATTAGACTCAAATCCAACCATTCATATTTGCCCATATTATAATGAGGCATGCTATTGCTAGCCAAATAAAGACTGGTTTTTTCTTTAAAGGAAAATTTTCAAAAAAATTATAAAATTTTTGGCTCATTTTCAAAAAAGTACAATAGGATTTGAATATTTCAAAAAAGTATAAAAGTTTTCTAGTTTTATTTCAATCAAGTCCTATCCATAATTTTTTTTTTGAGAAATGATAAAAATACCCATATGATAAAAATTCCTCAATAATTTGAAATCCATATAAATCCTTCTTTTTTTAACTATATATGCATAAAGATTGCTAAAGTGGGCCCCATTATGACATTTGAGTTGGACTTGATAATTTATCTGAAATGATTTATTAAAAAATTCTAAAAAAGATATAAGGCATTTTGTTATTTTTCAAAATTTTTATACGGAGAGGACTTGATTGAAAGAAAACTCCAAAAAATTTATACTTTTTTGAAATATTCAAATCCTCATGTGTTGATTTGAAAATGAGCCAATAGTTTTGTACTTTTTGAAAGATTTCCCTTTTCTATAATGACCTACCGAAACAAGTGAGACCTTGATGAGGTCCATTGGCCCTATCAGTTGCACGTGTTATTTTAATCATAGGCATACAAAAATCAGCCCATTTTGGACATTTTAAGCTATTTTTTATCTAACATGAATACAATGACAATTAAGATTAAGGCAAAGGAAAGTCTTTTTGATAGTTTATATCGTTGGGTTTAAGTCAGATGAGTAGAATGTCCAGGAGTGTTGTTTGTTTTTTTCTTAAAGATCAGTTGTTCTTTAGTAGACTTTCATCTTTGAACCCATAACATATCTTGGTGATAGCTGTATAGTTACGTAATTGTGTTACATGCCATATGCTATGTAATCATCACCATCATCTTAGTCTTATCGGATCAGTCTCTAATGCATCGAAGATATTTCACTCATTAAAGAAAGCATTTAGGGATTTTTACAAAAGAATTGAGAGGTCAAACCATGATTAAATGGTTTTATGAATAAAAATTACAACATGAAGAGATAATTGTTCATATATTTATTTTTTTAGGTAAAATCACCCAAGTTGACGATATCATCAACTCACTTGACGAGGGGCACATTTAACAAGCCAACTACGCTATCACCACATGTCCCATCTTTCTAAAACTGTTTTGCATGATAATGCACTCTCTGTCTCATGCATGACTAACTGGTCGCAAGAGGGTAACTAAGAAATCTTCCCCAAGGACTGCCACTATATGAAAACATTCTGATTTAGGGGCTGTTGACTTTGCCTTTGCCTTTGAATTCTGCTTCTCTACTCAAATCATGTTTAAAGTCATGCTCTATATAACTCTATAGCCTAATGTGTCTTTTATCATAACTTCATCTAAGATCTTCATCTATATTGTCAAAGAAAAGAAAAACAATTAGCATTTAAAAAGCATAGCAAGAGCATATGATTATGATAATCAACTAAATAAATCATCGCATACCTTGCTTGACCAAGACTGCTTCTCTTGAAGTGTTCCACATGCTATTGCTTTTGAGGTTGACCCACAGCCGATCAATCCACAATTTCTGTGTCTTTACCTTCTTACTCTTATCACACAATTTTATGGTGAATTGGGCATGTAGCTGGACCAGAGAGGTCTTTGGAAGTTCATTCATTTGGACAACCTAATTTACCAATAAGTAGTGATTATTATGTTCTTTATTTTAACTTCTTACATGAAAATATAGTTAAAGAGCCCGATTACTTGGCCAGATTTTGGGACCGGGTGCTAGCCCCTTGGGGACCGGGCCAGCACCCGGTCCCCAAAATCGGGCCAAACAGACTTTTTGATAGTTACGTAAGTAAAATGAGTGCAAAGCAGCCAAGTCTAAAGAGTGAAGACTCAAGCATGGCAAAAAAAGTCTGAAAATGGACCTAACATAATTTTAAGAGTTGTACTGGTATTGTTGATCTGCTGAGTGCCTCTGCTTGCACTTACTGCATGTTAAAAATAAGGGGAAAAGGGATGATAATTCTCATATCCATTTTTATCATAATAGAGATATGAGAAAAACCCGACAAAACGATAAAAATTACAATAATGTAATCGATACATATATGATTGGGGATTGTATTGATCACAATATTAGTCATATGCGTAAAATTTGGGTACATTCAATTGAAGGGTGGGTGTTCATTTTAAATGACTTAGATTTTTAACAGGTGGACCCTAATGTAGAGTTCCCATCCCCTCTTGGAATCCTAGTGAGACACTGTAGGGATACATAATAGTTTATTAGCCCAATTGGACGTTGAGGATTGAAAGTCTTGCGTGGACTTTAGGCTAAGTTCCATCACTAACTGGGCCACACTTTGCTGTATTTGGATTAATGTTGACAAGACTATAGCAGACAGTGTCCTATTATCAATTAAAATTCGATTTAATAATTGAAAAGGCACTTTATCCTCATTCTCTTTTACACATGTGTGAATGTGGTTAGACTGATAGCCTCATTTTCTTTTAGCTTTTTAGGGGGACAATGACATTTTCCATTTATCCATAGGCCACATATGTCCAGATTCAAAGGGACCATCATGCACAACTTGGACACATTGGATGAGTGATGTAAACAAGTTGGACTTAGGTGGATTCAGACCAAATTCAATGACCCAGTGGCTCTTATTGGTGGTTACCCATCCCAATTGTTATTGGCCCAAAAGTAGGACTATGAATTTTTATAGCTAATGTTTATGGGCCGGGCCATTTTGAATAGGCAGTTAACTGGGCCTGTTGCTCTCTTGGATATTCCATTTCATATACTAAGCCCCTGCGCAATTACTTTCAATTTGGGCTTTTGTGCTTTGACCCACCTGAGTAGAAAATGGCTCTATTTCCATTAGTAGGACCTATGTGTGTGAGATACAAGCTGACTATCTATCAAACCTAGCTAACCCATCCACTGTCCAGCCCAAGGTTACTTGGGGTCAACTGATTGTAATGTTTCATTCATGGTTTGTGATGACAGTTCACTTCATGTCAATGATCCACATTTGTTGAGGTAGGATGAGGAAATTCATATTTGTGGATCGCTTATTAACCGTTCTTATCGATTTACAAAACAGGTTTTAGATTTAAGATTTCAAGTCATTGATATGATTAGGTGAGGTCCAAACCCTAATTCCATTTGCAATTTGGTTGTTAAGATAACATAAATTTAGGTAGATTTCAAAGTGGGTCAAGAATACAAATTGGATCCTGAACCAAAATGATGGAGAATGTTTGATAGTACTACCCAAGAGGAGACGGATACACGAACCTTGTAGCTGAGCATATGCATTTGTTACTTTGTTTCCTCTCCACATGATAAAAGCAGCAGGTAAACTGAAGCTAATATTAAATGGGTCAGGTTTACAGGCTGGGCATGCAGGAGGACAGCAGGCAGGAACTCACAATAACCCTCTAATTGGCTATATCTTTCATGTTTCAAATAACAAAACACAATGACAGCAACCCACCCACACCTTCAATGATTCTGTATCTTCTAGTCTCAAAACTTAAAATAACTCTTAGGCACCTTCTTTTATTAGAATTCCTCGTGAATTCTATGAATTTTAGTAAAGAAACGGGCCCTTAGACTAGAAGGAGTGGACATCAAAGCGGAGCTCATCTATTAAAAACCTGAACCTCTCAAATGAATCACATCACTATATATGGAATGTCCCCAATAGGAATTGGCCTTACCATAAAATTGACCATATGATGAATAACATGACTAATACAATCTTGAGTTGCCCAAAATGAACGATATTGAATGACCCCAAATCTTACTCCTATAGGATTAGGCCCCACAATAAAATTGACCATATGATGAATCACGTGATTAACACAATCTTGAGTTGCCCAAAAGGAATGCCCTCACATTATATTGAACATCTCCAAATTTTATTTCAATATAATTGGCTCCACGAAAAGATTCACCATTGATGATTAACACCATCTCATGCATTGTTGCTCATATTTATTAATCATATTATCCATCAAATATCAATCTTATAGCAGGCCTAACTCCTTTTGGAGTGAAATTTGGAAGGACATCTTATACACGGTGAGAGTGTTCATTTTGAACGGCTCGTATTCTCAATATGTGGGCCCCACTGTAAAGTTCTGGCTCCTGCAAGTAAGAAATTCTCCTAGTGGGAGACTTAAAATATATTTTATTCACACGCAGCTGTTTGACAGTTTGGTTCTTTCTCTTCACAGATGCTGAGTGAAAAAGGGTAGGTGATGAGTTGGGTGAGACTTTAAATGAAGTTGATTGTTGTGACGACTTTTAGAAAACTGAATGAATCAATCAGCTTTGGGTTACTATCCTTAGTAGGACATTTGGGTTCTTTTAATTTCATTTTCTGGGTAGGCTACCACATTGGCTGCCAGAGTTGTTTTTCATCAGAGGTGGACAGGGCTCAAAACTGGGTGCCTCTAATGGAAGACTGTGTTCTTACCACCATGTCCATGATATGCGTGTGGGGACCTTTGATCCTTCTATTTTAAGCATCTCTTCACACGGCTACTAAAAGCATCTCTTTTACAACATGATCGCTTTTTATGGTTCCAACTTCCAACCCCACCTAAAGTGATATTTAATTCAATGCCTATGGACTTAAGAGTTGGTCCCTAGTATGGGAGTTTTTTTTAATCATGGAAAATGTCAAAATGCCATTAATCTAATCCTGAGGATGGTTGTGTCTGTGGATGGAAAGTAATCTGTATTTCTACAAAGAGATGCCTACTTGTATTGGAATTTGGTGTGATTTGTACAAAAAATAATATGAGAAAAAGGTAAGATTTTTTGTCGCCAGCGAAAATCTGATTTTCTTATGTAAGCCGGATGAATTATGGTGTTGTGGTCTCTACTTCCGTGGCACCTGCACAAATGCATCCTGAAAGACTGTTTTTTGTTATTAACATTTAGTGTGGCTTTCTTCCATGTAGGTAAGAAAATTGAACTGAGTTTGCATAAAACCATTTCTTACATGGGTTTGAAACTACTTTCCTAGATGCAGAGCACTCGTAATGTAAAGTTCCAGTAATCATAATTCAAAGTTGCGAAGGTACACAAACATGAAACATTCCATAGAGGACTTCTCAATCTATCACCGACTTGAAAGATTGATATGCAAGACCTTGCATTCTCAGTTCACCACTTTTCAACATTACATTACAACAAGAGGTTCTGTCCTAAAAACAGTCTCTATTGTAATCCACATAACATAACACCACCAACTTAGTAACAAAATTCCTACTGGAGCCAGAAGTGTACATGGACAGGCTAGCCATGCCATAGTATGTAAACGACCAGCCTAATGAAACGTTGGCTCAATATTTAGGCCCGAGTCTGGCCTACAGGCCGAAAACTGAGTCGAGATGAAAAATGGGTCCTCAGTCCCCGAAAACCCAAAAGAACTGAATTGGAAAAGGTGGGTATAAATCCAGTATTTTGGACGCATTTTTAATTTGGGCCCAGATACTGGTCTGTAAGTTTCATACCTGAGGGAATGTGTAGTAGATGTATATTATATACATTGTACAAGTATACAGGTAAATCAATTAGTATAAAATCATGTTGGCTTATATTGGGCCTGTGTCAAGGCCATTTAATCACGTCTGGTCTGGTTTTGGCCCTTTGAATTCGGGTACTGGTACAGAACCTATTTCTTGGACATGAATCAGGCTTGGGAGGGGACTGGGAATAGTATCTATTAGAAGCAAACCTGGCCCATTTTCATCCGTAAAAGTGAGACTTATGCCCAATCTATTTGCAAAATATGCACAATCACACTGAAAACCTTCTTTATATTGGATGGTTCCAGGTTTTGATGATCCCTACCTTCAATAGGTCAGGCTGGGCTGGATCTTTAAACATGTACAGGCCCCAGCCCAGTCCATTCAATTGTCAGGCTAGGTCTGTGTCCAGCACATGGCCATAAATCAGAGATCGAGCCCAATGCAGGCAGGCATGGGTTGTCCAGCTCAAGCCAAGAAAGCCCACATAATTGCAACACTGCCATATCTTTTTTCTCCATTGTATTGTTAAACCAACCTAACATCCGTGTGCCCTTCATTAAAAAAACAAGAAGAGACCACTCACCATATTGACATCAAAATGGGAGGGAGAAGGTATAAGAGCCTTGTGCCCTCAGAAAGAGGAAGAACAAGAAGCAACAACACGGGAAAACAAATCTACAAGGAAAAAGCAACAAAAGAAAGAGTTTTGTCCACCCCTTGCTTAGCCAACGGATTAGCAAACATTGGCGGAACCAGAGGGGACCTGGGTGCGCCCCGTAACAAAAATAAAAATAAAAAAAATTGTGAAAACCCCCTAGACTTTTAGAAAATTATGTTCAAATTTTACAAATGGCCCCTCCCAAAAATTTTCTTTTCACAGTGGCCCATCCAAGGGAAAGTCCCTGGGTCCGCCCCTGTCGGGAAAGCCGTTAAGGTGACCGCCCAACACACTGAAAACCCACACAATAACATATGAAAAATTGTGCCACATAAAAACATAGATGTATTAAGCAACTAACTGCAGTAGAGTACAGACTTTGTTGTCATATACAACTTTTAATCAGTTGTATTCAATAAACGTGCAAAAAGCTGAAGTAAACCAGTAGATGAGTGCTCCTTAGCATAGAATCCTCAAAACTCTTATTAGGGCATGCAAAAACTAAAATAAAAAGAAATGCATACCTAGTTAGTTGTCAAAAAACAAATAAAAATAACAAGAAAAAGAACAGTGCCCGCAATCAAAGGGATAATCATATATTACTAATACTGCATTATAATTCACTTAAACAAGATAGAAGGTGATAATGTTTCTTGACGTTAAATAGCAACTGAAGAATCACAAATGAGGAAGAAAGTTTCCAGTTTACCAACACCAGCCAATACATAACCAAAAGACACAAGTGATGTTAGAATCTTGTTTGGTACGGTTAAATAGGCTCAAAAGACTCAGAACTCACCTTATTCTTATAATATGGCAATCAAATTTCTTCAGATACGGCTGTAAGAGGGGTCCGACCATTTGCTTCTGCACAAAATAAACCAAACATATTGAATATAATTTTAAGTAATAATGGCGCAACAAAAAAATGGTTGAAAGGAAAAAGATTTCAGTGTTAAGTACAAGAAGACAAAAAAGGCAAAGCCAATGCTGATCTTACAATCTTCATGCTGTAATGGGCAATCAGACCCCTCCTCGTTCTTATTATATGGTGGTAATAATGTTCAAAACATGGGTAACTTTTCTCAGATGTTTTGACCATTTGCTTCGTGCAGAAGAAACCCTGCGTATCATTTTTCAGGAAATTATACAGCAGATAGATTCCTAGTTCAAAACCTCACCGACCTCTCTTGTGACTGATCCATGTTGAGTCAGCCCGTGTTCCCAACAAGTCAGCTGACAAATTCTACGGTTGCAATTTCTAGGGCTGAATCCATTAGAGACAAAAGGTATACTATATCTGGCGCCGTAATGTATTTCTCTAAGTCCAAACTAATGTAGTATATACTAGTTCCCATTTGAACCTCTCTGCTAGTTAGGGACATGGGTCTGTATGTGTGTGAGAAGCTAGGTGACTGTAATGTACTTCTCCATGTAGCAAAAAAATAAAAAAGTGTATACTAGGAAGAAATGTTATAAGAGGGAAGTTTCTTGTTTTCTTTTCTCATTTCCGCAGTTGACAGTGAAAAAATTACCAGTTGGCAACTTCTCTGCACATGGGACCAGTAACCTGCAAAATTTATCATAGACCAAGTAGGAAAAAAATCTAGACTAAGAAGAAGAAGTAGAAAAAGAGAGGCTAGTAGACAGAAGGTAAAATAGGTTACCTCTTGAAGTAAAGAGAAGTAGAAAAAGAGAGGCTAGCAGACAGAAGGTAAAATAGCTTACCTCTTGAAGTAAAGAGAATTCTTCAGGAAAATAATGTATAGGCTTCGTTGAGCATCCCATGCAAAAGAAGGGCATCATATGACATTGGTTCACATCATTGCATGATACAGTATAAGCAGGGTCATTTGTGGTCAATGCCACCCCCTACCAGTCATCACCCCTGTCACCATGTGTATTGGCATTGGCACCAGTGTGATTGTGATCGGAGTGAAATTTATCCGTTTAACAGACGACTGTTGACACCTTTAATCTTTGGGGCTCTTTGAACTGGAGCTACATCATTCAACCAAGGAGAATCTTTCAGCTAGACCTTATCCACAATGAAAACTTTCAGATTCCATCCAACATGCACCATAATTAGTTATAGTAAAAACTGGGTCCACAATGACAACCACGCCATGTTATGTTGTAGCAGGCACGTACCAAATCAGCCATATTTCCATTAACATATTTTCCCTCAAGCACAAATTAGCGAAAGGATCCAAATGTGAAAGTTGAAACACAACTACTTCTTCTGAAAACCCACACAATAACATATGAAAAGCAACAAAAGAAGCAATAACATATGAAGAACAAGAAGCAACAACAACACGGGAAAACAAATGTACAATGAAAAAGAAACAAAAGAAAGAGTTTTGTCCAACCCTTGCTCAGCCAACGGATCAGCAAACATTGGCAGAATCAGAGGGGACCTGGGTATGCCCCCCTAACAAAAATAAAAATAAAAAAATTGTGAAAACCCCTTAGACTTTTAGAAAATTATGTTCAGATTTTACATATGGCCCCTCCCAAAAAATTTCTTTACACAGTGGCCCATCCAAGGGAAAGTCCCTGGGTCCGCCCCTGTCGGGAAAGCCGTTAAGGTGACCGCCCAACATACTGAAAACCCACACAATAACATATGAAAAATTGTGCCACATAAAAACATAGCTGTATTAAGCAACTAACTGCAGTAGAGTACAGACTTTGTTGTCATATACAACTTTTTATCAGTTGTATTCAATGAATGTGCAAAAAGCTGAAGTAAGCCAGTAGATGAGTGCTCCTTAGCATAGAATCCACAAAACTCTTATAAGGGCATGCAAAAACTAAAATAAAAAGAAATGCATACCTAATTAGTAGTCAAAAAACAAATAAAAATAACAAGAAAAAGAACAGTGCCCGCAATCAAAGGGATAATCATATATTACTAATACTGCATTACAATTCACTAAAACAAGATAGAAGGTGATAATGTTTCTTGACTTTAAATACCAACTGAAGAATCACAAATGAGGAAGAAAGTTTCCAGTTTACCAACACCAGCCAATTCATAACCAAAAGACACAAGTTTATGTTGGAATCTTGTTTGGTATGGTTAAATAGCCTCAGAAGACTCAGAACTCACATTATTCTTATAGGTGGGGTCTGACACTCATGACCATTTGCTTCTGCACAAAATAAACCAAACACAGTGAATATAATTTTAAGTAATAATGATGCAATAAAAAATGGTAGAAAGGAAAAATATTTCAGTGTTAAGACAAGAAAAAGAAAAAAAGAAAAAAAAAGAAGCCAATGCTGATCTTACAATCTTCATACTGTAAAGGGCTATCAGACCTCACGTCGTTCTTATTATATGGTGGTAATATTGTTCAAAGCATGGGTAACTTTTCTGAGATGGTTTGACCATTTGCTTCATGTATAAGAAACCATGCATATCATTTTTCAGGAAATTATACAGCAGATAGATTCATAGTTCAAAACCTCAGTGACTTCACTTGTGACCGATCCATGTTGAGTCAGCCAGCTGACAAATTAAAAACATAAATAATATCATAGATCATTTTTGCTATTTCCAAAACAAGTAATAATTAAATGACGCCACGAACAAGCTAAAAGTGGATTCTGGGGTGATGGGCAAGTGAGAAGTTAGGACGACATTAAAGTACTTTAAACACAGTGATTCCTAGATGACCTTTTGTCCAGGTCATTAATATATATTGATAAAAGTACAATACTGAGGAAAAAGAAAAATCTGCATTTCTTTGCTCAACCAACATACCATCACAATAATCTTAGAAGTTCAACTGGTGGGCCAACTGGTTTGGTCATGCCCCAGTAACACCCTCGAACAAACCCGCGAACCCTGCTCATATTTGTACGATTGTTTGCCAAAATTGTTAGTTACAGCCAATGGTTCAAAGTAAAGAACAAACACAGAAAGTTAGGGCCACTTTTAAGGCTACACCACACCCCTCTTATGCAGAGAGTCATGTATTGTTTCTACAACCGCATGAATAGTTTTCATCATTAACTTTGGCAGCAGCCACACGTATAGTTTCTATAGCCAAATGAATGCTTAAATTAGATATTGTGTACTTCCTCTAGGAGCAAAACGGCAAAGAACACAATCTCATAATCATTCCCACGGATGTTCGTCATCCAATCATCATTCAATACCACTCTTCTAGCAAACTGCATTCTGAAGTTCACTTGAATCCTGCATCCTTCAATTGCAATACTTAACCATCTAATACTTCATATATCTGCAGGGCTTCTGGATAAAACCTATCTTCAGAAGTAAATGAAAAAAATTGACCATTCACTTGAACAAGGCTCTGGTCTGATGATTTCCTCACTCTGTTGCGTTTCATCATTGCTCGTATCTTTGCAACAACTTCCCACCTCCCAGCAGCTTCATAGATGTTTGCCATCACTACATATGATACAACAAGTCAACACTTATAGGCTCTCGAATGAAGAGCCGGTTTGCCACAATATTCTGCAACCTCAACCTCACAGTGAGCTCTGCAAGCACCCAGCAGAGCACCCTATACACCAGCATCAGGTTCAACAAGCATGTTTTGAATAAATTTCAAGGCTTCTTTTAGGTTGCCTTTGCTCCCAAGAAGATCTACCATACAAGCGCAGTACTCCAGTGTAGGCATTATCTGATACAGCCTAGTCATCAAGTTGAAATACTTTGAACCTTTCTCAAGGAAACCAGCATGAGTGCATGCTTGAAGAATGGCCAAAAAAGTTAAATGATTTGGTTTAAAAACTGACTCTTATCATTTGAGAGAAAAGAGTCAAAGCTTATTCAAAACTCCCCATACATATCATAACCCCCAATTATGGTTGTCCGAGAAACTACTGTTCCTTCTTGCATGAGGTCAAAAATCCTGCGAGCATCATCAATAAAACCGCATTTAGCATACATGTCCATCCATTGCCCAAGCTCAAGAGCACCAGTTTTGCAACAGGCACACAACATGGAAACCCCAATAACAGCATCAGGCTTCTCATCAGCTGCTGCCACGGTAAAAAAACAAGTTCATAGCCTCGTCAACATCACCAACCTGAACATACCCATCAATCATTGCAGTCCAAGAAACACAAGTTCTCTCTGGCATTGTATTGAACAAAAATCATGCCGACACAAGGTCCCCACATTTAGAATATCGAATCAAACCCTTCCCTAATACCACAGAATGGAGTAGGTTCCTTGTAAAAGCGCTTTGGAGTGAGCACATGAGGACAATAAGCTGATAATGGTGCTCACATCTGGTCTAACTTCTTCAGGACACATCTGAAGGAAACAATCAATGATCTCAACAAACCCCTCTAGACAGGTGCAAGCAGCAATCATATATAGAATTCCATGACGCAACCGTCCTCATAGCAACTCCATTAAACACTGACTGGGCTGCATCCAAATCACCACACTTAGCACCTGCAGTGATCCAAGTGTTGGTAACAGAAACATTGCCTTCAACTCTGATTCAAATTCTAAAGCAATTAACAACCTTGATCACATCTTACTTCTTCACAACAGCACTCAACTGAGTGAAGCTTATAATCGTGATTGAATCAGGCCTAAGCTCTAACAATCTCATTTAATGAAAAAATATGAAAATATTTTTCAAGAGGACCCAATTGCTAAAATCCCATAATTATCACATTACAAGATGTAACATCTCTTTCAGGCATTCTTTCAAACAGAAAATCTGCAATGTCCAACCTACAACATTTGATGTGCCTATCAATCATTACTGTCTGCACGAAGATATTTGACGAAAACTACAACCATTGTCGACATATGCTCTGATGTTGGAGTTCCATGAAGCAACAGTTGAGGGATTTGAAATACAGTTGAGAATTCGGGTACTAGAGCTCATAACACAATCATGCAGACGTACATTTTGTTCCAACATTATATAACAAGAAAAGCTATTAGGCTACGACTGAGCCCAATCCGGGCCCAGCCCACTTTGATTTAGTGTTAAATTCATAGTTATCAATTTTGTTTCCTTTCAAAATAAGTGGCCGTATTTTTTTTTGTTTTTGCTGGTGAAGGCCGAAATGAAATGCATGGCATAACTTTTCGGTCGATTTTGGACGAAATCCGTGTTTTTGGCCAAAATTAACCGAAATGACGGAATCATCCAAAATTGTCGAAATGTTTTGGGCAATGTTTTCAAAATTCAATTTTAATGGTTGCTAACTTTTATGGTTATGAAAATTGTATTTAAACTTTATTAAATGTGATTAAATTTTAAACCTATATGTTATAATGTTGTTCTATCATAATGAATTAAATGCATAAATTATAGTCTATATTTTTCTAGGATATATGTATATTTTGATTTTATTTATTTTTTCCAAATGTGACTTTGAAACATTTTCCCACACCAAAATTTTGAGTCGGCTGAAACATTTCATTTTGGATGTCAAACTCAAATGAAGTCTGAAACAAAATTAATAATTATAGTTAAATCTGCTCAACAAATTGCTAGTATATTTAAAAACCATGCAACTTACATGTGACTAATATATGAAATCGGGGGGTGGGGTGGGATGGGGATATTCAAGTTGCAAATTGCAAAACACGTAGAAGAAGAAAAATTCAAAAACTCGTTGTTTTTCACCGTAACATTGTGAGAGATGGATGCACATGAATATTTCCTTATATATATGTTGTCCTTCATCATAACATTGTGAGGGATGGATGCACATGAATAGGAAAATATTCATGTGCATCCATCCCTCACAATGTTATGGTGAAGGACAACATAGTATGATTGACTTTATAACACATATGAACCATCCACACACATCAGTAGGGGTGAAAGTGGGCCGAGCCATCCTAGGGCCGCCCGCGGACGGCCCGTTATAGGCTCGGCCAGAGCTCGGCTCAAAAGACAAAAGAGCCGAGCTAGGGCCTAATAGGAGGCCCGTTTGCTTAAACGGGCCGAGCTAGGGCTTGATGAAGCCCGGCTCGTAAGCCCTAGGGCCTACATATATTATATATATGTATACTATACAATATATAATACATATATGATATAACATAATTCATAAATCCTAAACCTTAGTTTTAATCAATATAAATAATCTCTAAACCCTAAACACTAAATAATCCATAAATCTTAAACCTAAGCAGTACGCCATAGGGCCTACATATATTAATCCATATATTATATATATGTGTACACTATACAATATATAATACATATATGAATCTATGATACTAAATAATCCATAAATCCTAAACTTTAGTTTTAATTCAATATAAATAATCCCTAAACCCTAAACACTAAACCCTAAGCACTAATAATCCATAAACCCTAAATCTAAGCACTAAACTTTAAACCATATTTTTAATCCAATATAAATAATCTCTAAACAACCTTGAGGATGCATGTATATTAATGGTCTGGAAGACATTTTTTTAAGTCTTGTAACTTTGGAACAACCTTTCGTTTGTTGTTATTATTATTTATTAACAAAGTTCTATTGTTGTTGTTATAGGTGATGCTGGTGATGCTGGAGACTTTATTTTATAATACTAGCCGAATACTTTATTTTATTCTATGATGTTATTGGAGTTTAATTTGATTTGTAACATTGAACTATTATGGAGTGTTGGAACTGGGCTCCCTTTGTTTTTATGGAGTCTTTCTTATTTTAGTTAATTTTATTGCTGCAATCCAAATTATGGGAATGGGAATATGGGATGAATACATTCATTTGACCATTTTTTGTTTCTGGTTTGCATATGTAGATTTCTTTGAATTTCTACATAATTTTTTTTCTTGAAAATATTTTTTTTCAGCTAGTGCTATATCATTATCCGGGCTCAAAGGGCCGCCCCTAGGGCCTCATAACTTAATAAGAGCCGAGCCGGAGCTAGGGTTTTTGAGGCCCTCTCGAGCTAGGGCCGAGCTAAGGCCTATTGAAAAATACTAGGGCCGAATCTAGGGCCTGTCAAAGCCCGGCTCGGCCTGGCCCACTTTCATCCCTTGACACATGGAACCCCTTTACGTACACTAGACTCATTGAGTTTTCACTTATCCAAATAAATTGGACCGTTGGATTGTGGGTCAAATTTTTTCCTTTAATATGAAGTCATTAAAATTATGGGCCACGGATGAAGGGGTTAGAGGCATGGAATTGACCCTAAATTTGATATATGGTCTCATCCAAGTTGTCTCTTCCCATCCCTCCACGTCCCATGATTAGTGGGTCCCATTAAGTTTGTCCCTACCATATGGTGAGGGAAGGATGCATAGGAATATCCTTGATATTATATATAAATATATATATATATATATATATGAGCAAGGCTCTCCTAAGCTAAGGTAATCACAAGCATTTGGTGGGGTCCACCATGGGGACCCACATGGGGATGGGGATGGGAATATTGGGGGGGGGGGGGGGGGGGGGGGGTTCAAGGACTCCTTGGGACCCTTCTCTCTGAAAAAAATTAGCCTCAATTGTGATTTTTATCATCTCCATCTGGATCCCAGAAGTTTAATGGTCAAAAGTCCATTCGGATTGGTACATAGTCGATCCAATGGTCCAATAAATTCGGTGGACATGTGCACCTCATGGGGGTTGTGTGTTTGGTCCATTTGGATGGACCAAGGGTGGGCCCCACTAGCGTAAGCTTACTAAATTTTCTCCTAAGCTTGAGCTTAGGATAATGTAAGCTCAAGTATTTGGTGGGGCCCACTGTGAGGACCCACATGGGGATGGGGATGGGGGATTTCAAGGACTCTCTGGGACCCTCCTTTCTGCAAAAAAACAGCCCCAACCGTGATTTCTATCATATCCATTTGGACCCCAAAAGTTTAATGGTCAAAAGTCCATTTGGATCAGTACATAGTCGATCCAATAATTCAATAAATTTGGATCTGATCGAAAGTTGGTGGACATGTACACTTCAGGAGGGTTGTGTGTTTGGTCCATTTGGATGGACCAAGAGTGGGCCCCACAAGCGTAAGCTTACGGAATTTTCTCCTAAGCTTGAGCTCATAAGCTCATATATGGTAAGGCTCTCCTAAGCTCAAGCTTAGAATAAGATAAGCTCAAGTATTTGGATTAACAAACCTTATCAATACTAACATCAAATTAACAAAAAAAATTAAAAGAAGGAAAAAGACCAACAACATTATCGAAATCAAATGCCCCAACAAAAAGAATGAGCTATATAACAAAAATGCATCCAAACTACCAAAACGAGTTGCATATGAATAGCTTCCATGTATGTGGTGTTGAGTTTGTACGAGACAACAACTTTTTATGCGTGTGTTGTATGCATTATAATAGAGTTTTTATGAAAAATTAGCTTTTTCATTATGCGGGTGTTGTTTAAGATAATTAAAAATAAATTAAAAAAGGTGGGTAATGAATAGGGTTTTCCGATACCTAGGGTGCTGGCTTTACTAGAATGGGATGGCTCATGCCACCTTTGGGCCTTTTTGGATCTAATTCGAGGCGACTGCCCCGGACGCGTATAACGTAGGTTTGCGTTAGGGCTACTGGCAATCCAGGGTTCTCGTTAGAGAGTGGACCCAAAGATGTTGTTGGGTTTTGGGAGCAAACCCAGGATTTTCATGTAGAAGGGGTCGAACCTGAATTTTTATGTGGATTATAAAAGTGGACCCATAATCTTTATATGGGTTTTAGAAGCAGACCCAGTTTCAACAGGGGTTTTGCATTTCTCTCTTTAGTCACTGCAGCTTAGGACAACCCCTTTATATATATATTTATACAGGAGAATATTCACGTGCATCTATCACTCACCATAGGGTGAGAGACACTTATATAATTGGAAATATTCATATGCAAAAGAGGAAAATTGATATATGGTCATATGCAGAAAAAGAATGTTCATGTGCAAAGTGGTAAAGCCATGTAAGTGTCCTTAACCCTATGGTGAGGGATGGATGCATATGAATGTCCTATATATATATATTTATATATAGGAGCATCTCTTACCTTATTATGAGAAATAAAGTGAGGGCCCTCACATTTAAATTGTTGGCATTGAATATGGATGTGAGGGCCCCCACCTTATCTTTTATAGTAAGGTGAGAAATGTTTTCATAGGAACATCTATATATATATATATATATGAGAAATTCTATAGAATTAATGAAAGATGAGTTGTGGAGACTTTTCTTCCTTCTTTAAAGCACGGCGAACTACTTCTTCTATAGAATTAATGAAAGGTGAGCTATGTGGAGACTTTTCTTTCTTCTTTAAAGCACTACGAACTACTTCTTCTCCCCACTTAATGATCTTTCTAATTTCCCCTTTTGGGGCCAAAAAGCTTTGAATGAAGTAAATGATGTCTGAAAGTAGAGAAAAAGTAGGCAAGGTAGTTGTAGTCCTTTTAAAGAAGAAAGAAAAGTCTCCACATAACTCGTCTTTCATTGGACATTGGACAAGGGGAAAAACGCCCTTTATGAGAGGGGAATTCTCTACAATCCCTCTCTCATTTTCTATTTATAATTCTCATAAATTTAAGGATGTGTTTGTGCAACATGCATTTCAACCGTCACGAATTCGAATCCCAAGAGGATCGACTTAGTGCTGAAATACATGTTGTGCAATGTGCACCCGGGTTCATTTTGGTAGGAATTAGCTAAGGAAATTTAATAATTAATAACACGGGCTTGAAGAATATAATGTATATTCTAATATGACAAGTTACACCTGACAACCCAACTTACTGACTTATGCTCCTTAGGGGCTATTTAAGGGCTTTACCAATGGACTTGAGTGAAGTAAAGACTATTTTGAAGAAAGAATAAAAATATAAGTGAGTTATGATAGTATTTTATTTTTAGTTGTTTGTTATGGAATCTTTTCGACTTTTTGTATATAAAAGTGGAGTTTTTTTGTTCTTTAGTGGAGAAAGAAAGTGCTTTTAAACTTTTTTTTTAAATATGGTGAAAAATTTGAATTAAAATGCTTTTGATGTGACTTTTTTTTAGAAATGGGGGCTTTACTTTACTTGACTATATTAGTAGAGTTAACAAACAAGCTCTAAGAAAAAAAAATCCTACTTATGCAATTATGCTGACTGCCTCTCTCTCTCTCTCCAAAGAAATTTTAGTGCCCTCTTAGATTTCTGTTTTTAAGGTGAACAATCCATAAATTAACATGGCAACACTGATATCGAGAATTTCTTGAAGAGGCTTTTACGTTTCCTTTATTCCTTTTTTTTTTAAATTGTACTTAGGTCCTGAAGAGGTATTTACATAAGAAATTTCATATATTAAATGGACCGAGAAGTTTATAGATTTCCTCTTTGACCTAAGAACCTCGAGGGGTAGCTCAGTAGGCCTAAGACCACGGTTTGCACTCGGAAGTTGTTGATTCGAAACTGCACCACCACAATAAGACCACAGGAAGATTTTATCCCGCTTTCTCTCTTGGACTCGTAGGTCAAAGGGCTAGGAATCCTGCGTTATAAAAAAAAGAAAAAAGTCAAGGTCTTCTCCAACCACTTCAATCTCCTCTTTTCTTGATAGTATCCACATCTTTTTGTCCTACCAACGTATGTGGACTAACAAATTTGACCTTCCAAAAACTTATTCTAACAACAACTTATTATAACTTTTACTTTCCTAGTTTCTTATCTAGTTGAAGTGGCAAATGTTATCTGTTTGAAGTAGATCTGTACATAATAGATCTATATCATTTATATCTGTTTGAGATAGTTAAAAATAGACCGTTTGGTAAGACACATGTGAAACAGATTCCCTTGTTTGAGTACATCCAAAGGTTCATAATTCTTTACATATTTTGCAAAATTTATGATGAGATAACACTTGAAATTTGACTTTATAGACATTTTCTTATTTTGCATATAGGAAAATGGTTTGGATCTTGATTTTGAGGCCAATAGAAGTCCAAAAAAGTAGCTCTAAGGGACTAGACTTTTCACAAATACCTCAAAATATGCAATCATCAAACGGTTGATACTTGAACCTATAGTCATTTTTGGAGATTTAAAGATGATGGACCGTTTGGATCGCAATTTAGAGCCCCAAAATAATTATAAAAAAATAAAAAAAATGGACTGCCAGAAAAGCACTTGAAACAAAACATGATTTACCTTGAGTACATCCAAGATTCTCGGTTTTTAACAAATTTCTCAAGACCACTTAAAATCAAATCACACAAGTGTATTCAGCCTTCCAAACTTGATGAACAATTTGGATCTTATGGTTGGGGCCCACAGAGTCCAAAAATGTAGCTCTAATGATCATGCCATTTTTGTAAATATCTTAAAATCCGTGATCATCCAACGGCTGAGATTTAATTACGTATCAGTGCTTAACATTTTAAAGAGGCCAGACAGTTTGGATCATCATGTAGTGGCCCAGAATAATATTAAATATATAAAAACTGGACTGGTATAAAGTAGCATGAAAGAGATTATTTAACTTGTTTTACATCTAATGGTTCACGATTTTTAACAAATATCTCCTGTTATCTCATAGTCCTTTGTAGTTTTCCAAAGAAGATGAACAACTCAGATCTTGATTGTGGGGCCCATAGGGTCCAAAAAGGCAAATCCAACTGTCTAAAATTTTTCACAAATGTCTCAAAACCCGCAAAAATCGAATTGATGAAATCGCATCTGATAGCAGTGCTTGACCTTGTAAAGATATCTAATGGCTTGGATCATGAGTTATGGTCCCACGAGGAAACAGAAGTGAGAAAAATCGGAAAAGGATAAAACAACGTAAATAACAGTGTGGCAAACATGTCTTTCCGCTTCAGACTTCCTTGTCTGATTCAAATATGGTGGTTAGAGGCCTTATGTCTTAACTCGGTTTTACAAAAACATTCAAAATGTTATTACCAAACAGTCTAAATGTGATTTCAAATGATTTTAAGACATATAGAGCCTAGAAATATACTTGCCAAACGGGCACTAAATAAAATCTCTTTTTGGTTTTTCATTTTTTTTCTCTTTTTTTAATACCCAACCTAGGGGCTTAGACTAGAGATCCCAAGCATGGGAAATAACCCAATTCCCACGGGAGAAGCCCAACCATACAAAGTCTGCTATCGTAAGAAGAGAAACCTGATAATCAAACCCTATGCATTTAAGTGAGAATTGAAGTATCCAACCAACTAGGCAACTCTTGAACTCATATTCAACACAATTGAACTCCTTTTTATCAAAATAAAAAAGAAAAAGAAAAAGAAAAAGAAAAAAGAGATTGCTTTTTTAACCTCCGTTTGTGTAACCTCATTTTGGCAGAAAAAGAGGTAGTTTTCTGTGGAAAACTCCTTTTTTATGTGTTTGGTGTGGAAGTTTTCCGTCGAATTGTTTTTTTTTTCTCCACGTTAGCTTTTTCCTTCATAGGCATGGAAATAGATTTCCAGAGGGGGGGGGGGGGGGGGGGGGGTTGGAAGTTTTCCGTCGAATTGTTTTTTTTTCTCCACGTTAGCTTTTTCCTTCCTAGACATGGAAATAGATTTCCACGAAGGGGGGGCGGGGGGGGGGGCGCTGGGTGGAAGTTTTTCGTCGAATTGTTTTTTTTTTTCTCCACATTAGCTTTTTCCTTCCTAGGCATGGAAATAGATTTCCGGGGGGGGGGGGGGGGGGGGTGGTTATGGGAAGTCCATTTTCATGGAAAACTGACCTCCCATTTCCTTACTCTTACCCCCACTCCACCCAGCCACCCTCTTTGTTCCCCCTCCCCTCCCAGCCCCACGCCACCCCACGCACATATGGACTAACCCACCCTGTAATTTTCACTTAAGAAATCCATAGCCGCACAAAAAAACATCAGCATCAAATTCATTGAGGAAAAACTTTTCTAAACATGAATTTCTAACTTCCTTAGAAAACCTTTTCGAGGTATTTAAAAATCATAGAATTTGCTTATGTGGCAGTCTCATCTTTCCATGGAAGTTGCCTCTACACAAATATATTAGTCAAAAGCGAGGTCCAAGGTGTGTTGGTTTGGACTCACACTAAATGATTATATGCCCACCTTTTAAGAATCAAAACTACTCATTATCTACTATGAATTATAAGGATTCCAAAGGATTTTGTGGTATCCATTCCTTTAAATCATGACCCAACAACGCATTTACACTGGACTAGTCTCAACTGAGCTACGAGCAAAAATATTTGAGGCTCATGAATTACTCTGCAATGAAAGAGGATTGACTATAGGGCTGTCAAAATGCCATATGACCCATTAACACGAAACGAACCCACATGATATTAACGAGTTCGAGTGGGCTCCTAATGGGTTCGGGCCGTTAACGTGTCAAACCCGTTAACATGTAAAGTTAACGGGTTGTGTACGAATTACACCAGTAACCCGTTAACAACCCGTTTAATCCGTTAAATTTTTTTAGTCCCTAAGTGTAGCTAGAATTAATTTATATTCATAAAGAGGAAATTGAAATTTATTATTTTATAGTGGGGTTTTAGGTGGGATCCACTCGAGATCCTCACATACAATTTCGTGTGGCTTATATATTTTCCTCATATATCTTTGTATGAATTTTATTTTAATTTTCGAAATGACTTAATTACTTAACGGGTTAACATGTTGGGTCATGTAACCCGTTAAATTAACGGATTGTATTTAGGTTGGATTTTTTGACCCGTTAAGTTAATAGGTCGAGTACAGGTTGAGGTGATTTTAACCTAAATTCGTTAATCCGTAACTTGAATTCGTTAACACGACACGATTGACAACCCTAATTGAAAGGGCTGTCAAACTAGATTGGGACAATCTAAAGGTTCAACGTCAACTATGGTACTGCAATTAGATATGAAAATCTAGCCACAAAATAAAAAGGCAAGCACTCGAATTGATAAAATTCAGGTATCACCAATATTATCACCAAATTTCAATCGGTCATGGGGGTACACAACTCCATTTTTTTATTATTTTTTTGAAACGGTAACAAATACCTTCAATAAAGAAAAAGAGAAAGTCCACCCCGCCCGACCTGGGGGACCGAATTCGGCCCGGTCCCCCAGTCGGGCGCTGTAGCACGGCTCAAAGAAAAAACGAGAATACAAAAAAAGAAATAGAAAGGAAGGAACAAGAGTAATGTGCCCCACCCAATCAAGCTCACATAATAAAACCCTCCTAAGGAGATACCTTGTGAACCCCTTGTTTAGCCAAAGCAGTGGCTATAGAGTTGGCTGATCATAGCTCGTGACGGAAAATAACGGTGATAGAGGCCACAAACACTCAGATTTCATTAAAAATGAATTGAAATTTTTATAGATTGATCTTCTGATTTGACACCCAAGCGATTACATTAGAAGAGTCACTTTCCACGATAAAAGACCCTTGGAAATACCTCGTGAAGCATCGTAGAGCTTCCCGAATAGCTAGAACCTTTGCTTCATTGAAGTCACATACGCCAACATGCTTAGAAAACATAAAAAAGGATATTACCATTACTATTGCAAAGAACACCCCCAACACCACCCGAGCTTGGCTTACCTCTTGGTGCACCATTGACAATGAACTTAAGCATACCGGAGGGTACACAACTTCATAATCATAAGTATGTTTTAGAAGTGTTTCGAATTTAGGTCCATGTTTAGGGCCTTTATTTGGGTATGAGTCCAAGTTAGTCACTAATTTAAATTTGGGTACGTATTCATGGACCTGTTATAAAAAAGAGAAAATTCATTCGGCCCGACTTGGGGGACTAAATCCAGCAACGGCCCGGGGTCTAGCATTCGGTCCCAGGTCGGGCCGAATATCACGGCTCTATAAAAAAAAATATATACACACACCTGTAACTTACCCTTAACTTGGGTTAGCGCCAGGGTATGGGTCCTCGCATTAAAGGCCCCAACAGACTTGTTTTTAACCGTACACTGTATTTATGTCCTTGACTAGATTGGAACAAGTGGCAAGACTAGGTGCCTGAAACGATCCCCTCTTTGGACCAGGGGGTGCACATGGGAAAAGAAAAAAAAAAATTTTTACGAAGGAGGTAGGCAGTCGTTGATTTGACAACCTTTTTTTTTTTTTTTTTTTTTTTGATAACGTAGGGTTCCCAGCCCTTTGGGCTGGAATAATCCCTACGGGCCCAGGAGAGAAAGCCGGGTAAAATTCCCCTGTGGCCCTAGTGTGGTAGAGCAGTTTCGAACCCACAACCTCCGGGTGCAAACCGTAGTCCTAGGCCAACTGAGCTACCCCTTGGGGTTTTGATTTGACAACCTCGCACAAGGAAAAAGAATTTTTTTTTTTTTTTTTTTACGAAGGTGGTAGGATGTCATTGATTTGACAACCTCTCCTCTTGTGGCACCCTGATTGCTTCAAAACGGATCTCCCATTTGGATTAAGAGTAATGCTACATGGACAAACTTTTTGGCCAGAATTTTGGCCAAACCCCATGGTTTGCATTGAATATCATAGTGATATTCAATGCAAACCATGGGGGTTGGCCAAAATTCTGGCCAAAAAGTTTGTCCAAGTAGACTTTTTGTTGGATTAATTAGGGGGTGCCATATGGAAAAAGATATATTTTTTTTAATGAAGAAAATAAGATGTCATTGATTTGACATCGTTTTCTCCATGTGACACTCTTAATTGGTCCAAACAAGGATTTAAATCTGGGTGCCTTGTCATTGAGCTGTTGTTGGGTTGGCAAATGGTAATTGCTCGTCATGCAAGCATGTGGAAATGTGTTAGATTCAAGATTAGAACAAGTGGCAAGACTACGGATCCTTCTGAGTATCTCACTCAAACTTGCCGTGGGGCCATCTATGGAAATTGGAACAACTCCAAAATAGACTACGGATCCTATTGAGTGCCTCACTCAAACTTGCCTGGGGTGAGGGAGTGGAACTCAATGGTGGACCCCATCTATGGAAATCCCAACAACTCCAATTGAGTGATGTGACTCTCCATCTGATTAATTTAGAAATTCCTCCAAAAATGAGATCAATTTTGAGTCAATCGGGTACTTCAGCATTTCGGTGGACCATTTTGAATTGATTAATAAATGTGTTAGGTTCAAGATGTGTATATTCTTACTATGTAAATTGATTAATCAGACATAAAACCAACCCAATCAGATCAATTGAATTATGGCCCGCCAACCAGCTCTAGCTTGACAAAGCAATTAAGCAACCATTTTCTTGCCTCTATTTTTTTTTTTCATAGTAATTTTAGTGCCCTCTAAGGTTTCTCTTTTTCAGATGAAAAATCCACAGAATGAAGGCGACATTGATCTCTAGAATTTCCTGAAGAGGCTTTTAAGTTTTCTTTCTTATTTTTATTTTTGAAAATATTGTGCTCAGGTCCTGCAGAGGTATTTACATGAGAAATTTCACTTTTATTAAATAGACAGTGAAGTCTATAGATTTCCTCTTTGGCTTAAGAAGATTCAAAACCTTTGCCCTTTCTAAGTCTACTAAGTCAAGGTCTTCCCCAACCACTTGCGTCTCCTATTTTCTTGATAGTATCCACATCTTTGTGCCCTACCAACGTAAGTGGACTTACAAATTTTACCTTCCAAAAACTTGTTATAATAGTGATAACTTTTATATCTCTAGTTTCTTATGCTACATTAAATAAAATTTCTTTTTTGTTTTTCTTCTTTTTCTCTTTTATTATACTCAGCCAAGGAGCCATAAGAGATCCCAGTCGGCTATTTCCACATATAATACGTTTCTTGCATATAAATTTATGAAATTGAATGGATTATTAAGAATCATATAAATAAATATATTTTTTAGATTTTATAAGTAATAGATTTATTTTAAATATTTTTAAAATTATTTATAAAAAAATGACTCTCCCGAGTCTTAGCATTAACTCTATCTGGGTCGATTTTATTTATTTATTTTTGCATTGGAATGAGTCCAGTTTAATTCCCAAGTTTTACAACCTTGCTATGAATTATAAGGATTCCAAAGGATTTTTGTGGTAATTTCCATTCTTTTAAATCATGACCCAATACATTTGCACTCAGCCAATCTCAATTGAGCATAAACAAACATAATGGCGCCAAGCCGTTACACATGCGAGTCATTTACCTATGTAAATGATTGCAAACAAACCTTTAAGTGAAAAGAGAACTCATTTAAAGAGCATGATGGAAAGAGTAGATAGGTAGACAAAGATGTTCAATGCATTGAATTCACCTAGAATGAAACCATGAGCTTTTTGGAGTAAATTTCTGGAATAGGCCCATGACCACTGTTGGTTTGGAGAGCGTCTACAAGCGCCGTCTACTTCCATTTTACAGGAAATTTTCTCCTGCTCATGTATACTTGCAACAACATGTATCTGGACTATTGCCAAAGTGGGACCTCCTTGAATTTCACCGAGTCCCATGTAATGAGTGGAGAAAGGAGTTTGTTTTATTATTTTGTTTTTTGAAAAATATGGCGGGAGATTTGAATTAAAGTGCTTCTAATGTTAATTTTTATTTTTGAGAAATGAGAGCTTTACTTTACTTGACTCTATTAGTAGAGTTGCCAAATTGGCTTCTTAGGCAATTATAATCATCTATAGACTGCATTTGTGTTGAAACAATACTGAAAAAATAAAGAATAAGAAAAAGAAAAGAGCTCCTCTTCTTTCCAAACCATTATCGTTCTTTCTACCAATTGTTCATGTCCCATTTATAGATCTCCTCTTCTTACGCAGGGGAGAAACAACCAAGCAGCATTTTGCTATTCTTCATGCTCCAATGGATTGCAACCAGAGACCTCTTCTCCAACGAGAAACTCCTCTCTCGTTGTTTCAGAAACCTGAAACTCAATCACCCCTCTTATTCTTCAGGGGAGATCCCCTCTTCTTCTTCCTTAGGCTGAATCCCCAAATCGATATGGCCTTTTCTCTCCATTTAGTCTTCCCATTGGATTGAATTTGGGGAAGAGAGGAGGAAGAAGAAGGAAATGCTTTTTTTTTTTTTGCCTAAGTATTGTTTTTTGGCGGGATGACCTGTTTGCTGCAAGAGAAACGAAAGTTACCTTTTTTGTGTAGAGTTCATCTAATATGTTTTTTTTTATTTTTTATTTTCGTAAAACCCTCTATATTTTTAGTTATTTGATCCAAGACAATGGTCATTAGTTATTAATGCATTCAATCTTGACTATCAATTCAAGAATCTAATGCTTAAGAATGTTAGATAATGCCTGCTTTTTAAACTTTGTTCATGGAAATCTCCTTTTGTATTCTATGGGTCAAATGTATTGAAAAGTATTTTGGATGCATTAATAAACGCCTCGAGATTTTGGTTTTGGCACCAATTGTTAGATAAGAACACTTAATACATTATCAAAGCCAAATCAGTTGCAAGTTTGAATTCTAAGAGCAACGACTTGGTACTTAAATATTTTGGCATAAATGGTTAATTAGGAAACCAGAAAACACGGGCTTAAAGATTATAATATTGTATATTCTAATATAAAAAGTTACACTTAGACAACGTAACTTGGCTACTTATGGTCTTACAAAAATAAATAAATGAATAAAAGAAAAGAATTGCCTACTTATGCTAGTCTCTCTCTGTGTGTTTTCAAATCAATTTTAGTGTCCTCTCTCCTTTTCAGATAAACAATCCATAGTTTGATTTGACAACATTGATCTCTAGAATTTATTGAAGAGGATTTTACATTTTTATCTTATTTTTATTTTTTTTTAAATTGTGCTTAGGTTGTGAAGTGGTAATTACATAAGAAATTTCACTTATTAAATGGACCCTGAAGTTCATATATTTCCTCTTCAGCAAGAATACTCAAAACCTTTCTATGTCAAGTAAGTCAAGGTCTTCCCCAACCACTTGCATCTCCTCTTTTATTAAGTACTAGTGAAGCCCTGCACGTGCACCGAACACACAGTTTTATTAATAAATCTTTAAAAATTAAAGATCTTAAAAACTTCAGTAGATGCTTCAATACATTTAAAAATAAATTTTCAACAAAAAATGAGTGATTGTAAATTGCAAGGCTCGTGCAAAGTCCAAATACAACAACTGACACTACTTTTTTTTCTATACATTTGAAAATAAGAAAATAATGATATAGTGAGAAAAATGAGATCTCAAAAGACAGTCGATATAGAATTTATATAACTTTTTGAGGATATAAATCACATATTTATAGATATTTCATCATGAATATGTGTACAACGAAATTTCAATTTAATTTATTTGACCTGTCAAGTCGACTTATCAGTTTCCTGGTAGACTTGACATGCTAAAGTTGGAGTCCAGTTGAAAGCATAATCAAATTTATAGCCTACAGTTTTATAAAAAATAAAAATAAAAACTAACAACCAGATAAGCTTACTGTTCTAACCAATTACCATGAACATTATATGTTTACTGCAAAATCAGATTCTATTAAGGAAAACAATTAATTATATCTTACATAAGGACGCCAAAATAACAAAACTAAGATGGTGGTTTTAGTCTTAACTTATAAATAATAATAACATCTCACACCAATCGTCAAGAATAATGAAGTAATCCGGCTTGTCCTCAAGCGACAGGGATCAACAATGGTAGAACTATGACATGAACTCTGACAAGTAAGATTTGCAGAACACCTGTTGATCAATATTAGTATTTAACATGTGCTTTGTTTTATTTTATAAGACAGACCACAATGAGGTAAATAGAGGCAATACCTCTCCAAGAGTTAACATCTTCTTTTACTTGATACAAAGTGCTAAGTGCTATATTTTATACCCTATAAGAAAAAGATAATATATAGTAATTATAAAAGTTCAATTAAATGGAAACTCACAAATTGAGATATCTATAGGAAAAAAATACCAAAAAATAAAAAACTACAAATACAACTCTGCCAAAAGAATGAGACATTCCTCTTAAGAAATACGTAAGAATGTAACACAGGTATTCTAGATCAACTCTTCTGCTCTGTTTAATAAAAAGGATGGGAGTGCTAAACAAAGTAAAAAAAATTCAAAACGAACAAAGACAAATTGAATTTGTTGCAGCTCAGCATCAACTTATTTTAGTTGTTTACATTTATAATGACTACTTCATTCATTGACTCTAGAGTTTGTAATAACGCTAGCATAACAAGGAGATTCTATGAGATTCTCGTTTTCCCTTTAAGGAAATGCATGATGTTTAATTGAAATATATGAAAAGAAGAAGAAGCTTGCAATGATGAAAGAAATAAATGTGTTAGAAAATTATCAACGTTTTTCAATTTAAGCCTCATGAGTCAGAGCAATAATATATAAATACATTCATGCCCTTTTATAATAAAAAAGATTCACAAAAGTTGTATATTAAGAAACTAAAATTGTACTGATTGAACAACAACAATTTTACGATAGTAATCTATAAGACCTAGCACTAAATTTCATTTAAGAAATTATCTTTAGCAATCACTAATATCAGAAGAGAACTAATATTTAGTAGTTGTTATCACATTATCCAACTTGTGATTACTCTTCCACCAGGAGTATAAATCAAGATCAATACAACTATTATGTCATATTGAAAACTCAATTATCCTAAGTAAATAAAATACAAACACATGAAACAAAAGTGAAAATAATATTTAAATTCTTTTAATGGTAACTTTCATTAAAAGAGAGGAAAAAACAGGGCGGACATAAAATGAGTTTAAATTTGTACATTTCACTTTCTTATTTATGATATTTTGTTAGTTGCTACTTTTTTCTAAAAGAGAAAAAGAAAAAACTAAACATAAAGCGATGATGCAAACGAAGTACCTATATATATGAGATGTGCTTATAAGTTTTGGAGGTCCTTATACCTTCTTTAAAGGCCATAATAAATAATAAATAACTGAAGGAACATCAAATTACAAATATTTTTGGTTAGTGTACAAAAGATTAAAGGGTTAATATTTAAAAAATAATAAGAAAGGGTTACATCCGTACAAAGAAAATAATCTCATATCTTCTGGAAACCTCTCGGAGCCCTCTAATGTTCTTAACCATCAAATTTCAAATACAAATACCACTCAAGTATCTTTTAGTTCCACAAAAAAATAAAAATAAAAATAAATAGAAACTATTTTAACAAGTAGCATTGTTTTAGGTAAAAAAAAAAAAAAAACAGAGAGAATGTTAATTCTCTCATGTGTAGTCAATTTGGTATTTGAATTATAACACAACCACCAATTGACCACCAGCAACAATAACAAAAGTAGCAAGCTAGTTAATACATTTTTTCGTGACTTTTAAACTCATGGCGAAATATTTAAAGTGCCCACAAAATTGTAAATATTGAACACTAAAAAGTAGTAAGTAAAATGCACTTGATTGCTTTTCTTTTGATCCATTATAAAATACACTATTCATTTTTTTTCTTTTATTTTCATCATATCTTAGTTCAAGGTTTATCATTGAAAAAGTACATGGCATTAAAGTTTTCAGAGTTAAAAGGCAGTATGTGCACCATGAACCACATAATGGAGTAAACAGTGCATAGTTAAAATCTTTTGTTTTCCCCACCTTGCCTTAGTTTATTAACCGGGGTGTCCAAAATAGTGCCATGAAAGGCTAAAAAATCTTTTTGAATAATAAAATCTAAAATATTTTTCCTTCGAAATGATTCTTTAATTGCACCATATCTCACAATTAATTTTACAAAAGACAAAAAAAATTTAATAAAAATTTAAAAAATAGTGAACAAAATGGTTCAATGAGAACAACGAATGAATGCTTATTAGTCCTATCCCACTCTTGATGGATTTGGAGGGTGACGATTGAAGAGGTATTGGTATAGAACGTAAGAATTTAACTAACATAAACTAAAACAGGAAAAAGAAATAAAATAAAATTTCAAATTCTTATACAAATATGGATTAAGTTTTTGGCCTTTTGAATATTAGCACGTGTACTGCTTAAAAAAAGCCCTTCCCCTTTGACTCTATGGAAAACGAAAATAAATTCTAATAGATAATGGAAAGCTTTTCCATGCCTCATAGCATCGTCCTTTTAGTTATTGTCTACTTTGCTTTTCTCAACCAGGACACTTTCTGTTTGAGTTTTTCATTTTCCTATCTCACATAACAAAACAGCATAAATTTTACATTTAAATGCTATGCACAACTTCACATTCCAAACATAGAGTGAGAATTAAATATAAAGTTCTACCATAAAGAAACACGAAATACGCACAATTTGGAAGCCTGCAGTTGAGATTCAAGAAATAAAACAGACATATAATTAAAACTATCAGAGCACGAACGCTATCAATGGGCCTAACTTTAGCCCAAACAGGAATGAGAAAGAAAAAACCAACTCTTCATCATCATTTTCTTAACTCTGGTTGCACCCATTTTTCTTAGAATAAAGGTTTTAGTACAACATTGAAAAAAATTAAAGAAGAAGACAATCAAACAATAATAATTTCAGTAGACAGTGCTCACTTACATGTATGAAAACTCCCTCCATTCCAAAAGAAGCTAAGAGTCAATGAAGAATCTGTTAAAATATCATGTTCTTCCTTACACAATTATTCATGGAGGAAAAACCTCAAACCTACAAAATTCTCTACATTGAAAATCTTGTTGTATCTGAATAAGAAGAATGTTAAAAGAAAATTGAAAAAAACAACATTTGAGATATTGATTTGAGATAAATTCCAATCTTATCCACATTTTCCTTTTTTTTCTCTACCACCTTAAAAAAAAGAAATTGAAAAAAATTACTCTATTTATTGAAATGTATTAAAACGAAATTTTATTAAGTTTAAAATATCAGCATCTACTCAATATAAGAGATTAAAAAACTATTAGGATTGTATGTGCCAAGTTTGGTCTGTATATAATTTCATTTGGGTATAGTAGGGAGGTAGTTAGCAATTTTCCAGAGAGCTTAGGGGTCTTTTTTTGTAATTTTAGATTTTTGAGATTATGGTACCGTTCGGTAGATATTTTTAATTCCTAAACTTAAGTCTTCTAGATCATCTTGATCCGGATCCTTAAAACTCCTCTAAATCCAAGCCTGATCCAAAGTCTATTTTAGACATATTGGAAAATTCTCATTATGTCTCCATCTTTATCCCATCTTTACCATACATAAAATAAACAGTGTCAACTTTTTTCTTCCTTTTGTATGCCGGCTTGTTCTTAAATGTATTAATAATAGTACTTCTTTTATTTTTAAATTTTAAATTTGACCACTGTTGTTGTGTGTTTCATTTGCTGGTTTTTTTAGCATTAATATAGCAGTTGGTTGTGGCTTTGTTGTTGGTTGCTTAATTTGCTGCATGTTGTTGAGGCAACGCTGTTCTTTGAGTGGTTTATTTTTCTTTAAGGGTGGGCCTTAGAACTTTCATTTGATTGGCTATGTGTGTAGTTAAAAAAGGACTCATCTTTCTCTCTTTTATAAGAGTAGAAGATATATATATATATATAGATAGATTTTTCTTTGAGAAAACGACTCATCTTTCTCTCTTTTATATATATATATATATATATATATATAGAGAGAGAGAGAGAGAGAGAGAGATTTCTTTAAGGATGGGCCCCACAACTTTGTAGATATATAGATAGATTTTTCTTTAAGGGTGGGCCCCACGACTTTATAGATATATAGACAGATTTTTCTTTAAGGGTGGGCCCCACAACTTTCATTTGATTGGCTATGTGTGCAGTGAAAAAATGTCTCATCTTTCTCTCTTTTTTAAGAGTAGATTATAGATTATATAAGAGTAGATATAGATAGATAGAAGATAGAAGATATATATATATATATATATAGATATATATAGATAGATTTTTCTTTAAGGGTGGGCCCCACAACTTTCTTTTGAGAGTAGATTATAGAAAACTCTTTTTTAAGAGTAGATTATAGATTATATAAGAGTAGATATAGATAAATAGAAGATAGAAGATATATATATATAGATAGATTTTTCTTTAAGGGTGGGCCCACAACTTTCTTTTGATTGGCTATGTGTGTAGTGAAAAGGGGACTCATCTTTCTCTCTTTTATAAGAGTAGATAGATTCACACCTTTGTGCCCTACCAACCGTCTTTTGTCGATAGTGTCCACACCTTTTTGCCCTACCAAATGTGCAATAATCAATTTGACCTTCCAAAAACAGATTATAACAGTGATAACTTTTACTTCTCTAGTTTCCTAAGCAAAACTTTTATATTCTTTTTCTTTTTTTCCTCTTTTTTTTAGTACCTAGCCAAGGGCTCGGACCCAAGGTGTGCTGGTTTGGATTCCCACTAAATGATCATATGTCCACCTTGACTCATTATCTTCCAAGAATTATAAGGATTCAAAAAGATTTGCATGGTAACCATTCTTTAAGATCATGACCCAACCCATTTGCACTAGGTCAATTTCCACTGAGCTACTAACAGAAATACTTAAGTCGCATGAATTACTCTGCAATGAAAGAGGATTGAAAGGGCTGTCACGGTAGATTGGGACAATCAAGCAGGTTCAATGTCAAGTATGGCACTGCAGTTAGCAGAGATGAAAATCTGGCCACGGAATAAAAACCAAGTATTGGAATTGAAAAATATATAAGGTATCACCAATAATTGCACCCATTTTCAATCGGTCATGGGGGTTCACATCATAAGTATATGTTTTCTGATTTAGGTCCATCTCCAGTGCCTTTATTTGGGTCCGAGTCCAAGTTATTCTATAATTTTATTTAAAGGTGAGTATGAATACACGGTACGTCGGTACCCCTAACCTACCCCTGAGTTGGGTTAGGGTCTGGGTATGGATGGGTCCCCTTAATTGTCATGAGCATCAGGAGTAGCAAACGCTCCAAGTCACATCTGTCTTTTCATCTCCTTATAAATAGATTACCTGGATCGGAGAGACGTCCCACATTTGAGAATCATATCATTTTAACATTTTATTTATGATGGCAGGTAAACCATTAGTTGAAGTCGCTCTTTGGCTTCTGGTTTTGTGTAGTGGAATCAATGCTGCTTTGGGTTCCGCCAACACAGAAACTAAGGGGGTGGTGCTATGCAATGAAAGAGAGAGGCAAGCCCTTCTCAAGTTTAAACATGCTCTAAATGCTTCTAAGTACACCCTTCCTTCGTGGGTGGGTGATAATTGCTGTCGTTGGGAGGGAGTTGGTTGCAACAACGAAACGGGGCATGTCATCAAGCTCAATCTCCGCGATACAATTCTTGCTTATTATGGTGAGATAGATCCTTCTTTGCTTGAATTGAAACACTTGAGTTACTTGGACCTAAGCGACAACTATTTCGGATTCTCCATACCCAAATTCTTTGGTTCATTCTTAAAATTGAGGTATCTTAATCTTTCTTTTTCGGGTTTCAGTGGAACAGTTCCTTGGCAAATTGGAAATATATCTGGCCTACGTTATCTTGACCTCCATTCTAACTACTTGCTCCAAATTGAAAACTTGCAATGGCTTTCCCACCTTTCTTCTTTGCAATACCTTGACTTGGGAAATGCCGACCTTAGTATGGTTTCTGATTGGGTACAACCAATTAATATGATTCCTTCTTTATCTGTGTTGCGCCTATCTGACTGTGGTCTAAGGAATTCCTCTACTCCTCTCCATTTTAATTTGACATCCCTCACTGTGCTTGATCTTTCTGGCAACTCACTTACATTGAAGTGGCTGGATTGGTTGGCAAACCTTCGCTGTTTAGTGACTCTTGATTTGAGTAATGTTAGATTAGAAGGACAAAGTCCGAGTTCTTCCTTTTTCACTTCAAAGCCATTTGATTGGTTGTCTCAACCTCTCATCAATTTGGTGTCGCTTGATTTGAGCGAAAATAGGATAGAAGGACCGATTCCGAGTATTCTTTGGGGTTGCTGCCACTTGTTGAAATTAGATTTGTCATCAAACAGTTTGACCGGAGACTTGGATGGATTCCTAAAAAGTTTAACCAGATGTGGCCCAAATAATCTCAAGAAACATGGAAGGGTTGCTTCTGTAAGAGAATTGTATCTTAGCAATAACAACTTTAGTGGAACCGTTCCTCAAAGTCTTGGTCAACTATCGAATCTTGTTCGTTTGATAATGTCATATAATTCATTGGAAGGGGCTATATCTGAAGCTCACTTTGCCAATCTTACACGACTTGAAGAGTTAGACTTGTCTGCAAATTCTCTTGTTTTTAATGTAAGCCCTCAATGGATTCCTCCTTTCCAACTTGAAAGGATTGGATTGAGATCTTGTCAACTAGGGCCACAATTTCCCACCTGGCTTCAGTTCCAAAGGAACTTGTCTTTCCTAGACCTCTCCCAGTCCCAAATTTCAGATGTCATTCCTAACTTGTTTTGGAATTTATTGTCACAGGTTTCCTATCTCAATCTATCTCAGAACCTCATACGTGGTAAGATCCCATCTTCATTAAACTTAGGATTCAGGGCAGTTGTTGATTTTAGTTCAAATCGATTTGAGGGTCCTTTACCACAAAATTGGTCAAATATAAATGGCTTGGATCTCTCCAATAATCTTCTTTTAGGACCAATTGACATGAACTTTGATTCTATTTTGTTCTTGCTCCTTTCTAACAATAGTTTACACGGCAGTATCCCCTCTTTAATATGTAATTCGACAGGTATTGAGATTTTAGATCTCTCAAGAAATAATTTAACAGGACAAGTTCCTTCGTGTTTTGAGGACTCTGATCTAGAACCTTTTGTTTTGGATTTATCATATAATAACCTTGGTGGCATGCTTCCCAATGTATTTGCTTCTCCTTTTCTCAAATGGTTACAACTCAGCCACAATAATCTTTCAGGAGTACTCCCTTTGATCGGATTTCAGTCTTCGTTGTTTGCTCTGGATTTAAGTGGAAACCGGTTATCTGGATCCATACCAAGATGGATAGGGGAAAATACATCAAATTTGGTAATTTTAAACCTACGATCAAATATGTTTCATGGCAACATCCCCCCACAATTGGCACTACTTTCTTCACTCCAAATTTTGGACCTTTCTAATAATAGACTATCGGGAGAAATACCTACTTCTTTTGAAAATTTCACTTCCATGGCAATGACACAGAAACTTATCTACAGTATTTTTGATGGAACTTCTCTTAGCTATCATGAAGATGCTACAGTGATTATGAAAGGGGTTGAAATGAAATATACCAGGACGCTTTCACTTGTAACTACCATGGACCTCTCAAGAAACAGCCTATCTGGAGAGATCCCTCAGGAGCTAACAAGTCTTCGCGGATTATGCAACTTGAACTTGTCAGGAAACCATTTGGAAGGAAAGATACCAAAAAACATAGGCAGCTTGAAGCAATTGGAAAGCTTGGATTTATCACAGAACCACTTATCTGGCAAAATTCCATCAAGCATTTCATCTCTAACTTTCTTAAGTAAGCTGAACTTGTCAAATAATAACTTGTCTGGGACAATTCCATTGGGGAACCAACTCCAGACCCTTCTTGATCTATCCATCTATGCTGGCAATAATGAACTTTGTGGGCCGCCTCTACCGAAACTATGCTTTTCAGAAGTTGTGCCTCAACCACCAAATAGTACTTTTCTTGGTGAAGATGAAAAAGATGGCACTGAACATTGGTTGTTTTATGTTGTTGTGGCACTGGGATTTGTAGCAGGATTTTGGCTTACATGTGGTATTTTAATCTTCAGTAAATCATGGAGGATTGCCTATTTCAGGTTCTTCGACAGATTGAATGAAAGGCTCGACGGGTTCTATGTTAAGATGGTAGCAACGGTAATGAAGAAAATAAAGGGGTAGTTTTTCCCATTAATGGTTTTAGTTTATGTTGTACTCTGCTGTGATGGACTGTGATCCATGTATTCTATGAGTCATATGAGTTGAATAAATCATTTTGTATCATTGATGTATGCAACATATTGTTCTTTGGCAACCACTTTGTGTTCATTGCGAGATGTAGCATGTTATATTGACCATATTCACTGTTAGAAGTTAGACCCTACCTCTGTGCGTTGACCATTGGCACACAACCCATGTTTAATAAATCAAAGTGGGAAACTTTTATATGCGAAATGAGCTCACAATGGTATGTAACTCCACTCGTTATCGTTGGATCTGACAGCGGGTCCAACGGATGGGATGAGAGATATAAGAGTAAAAAATAAAACCAATCAGAAAGCTGGCAACGCTCTCTCTCTCTGTGTTCAAATTCTTAGTCGAGACCTGTTTGCATTGGCCGATATGTACCGGTCTAAGCTTATACCACCCGATATCAGTTTGTTTATTGGGCTCGGTCCGCTCTGCTAAAAATCCTAAATTATTGAAATTTATCAGCCGATATTTTGAAAACTAAAATCTGACAGTTTCATGGTGGAGAAAACTACGCATCTAATACACAATTTGAGTCATCACAAGATATATGCTCAATTGTGTGCAGAAAATAAACTAGTTACCAAATCTTTTTTTTTTTTATATTATCGCTTCAATCACATCTCAAATGGTAATAACACTTCCTTTAAAGAAAATCTGAAGCTTGTTGGAGGTTAACAAAGTGGAGACACAACTCTTAATGTTTCAGGTCTTTCAAAGTTGAACCTCCACATATATGGAGATTTTATTTTAGCTTACTTGACCCTTATGAGGGCAACCTTATGTAATCACTTCACTATTTATAAGATATATTAATACTGTAATATAAATCAAGTGCCCAGTTTTTGGATATATTTACCTTCTTTTCTTCATTTCTACTCACAGGTAGAAATACTAAAGAATTCCAAGGAACTAAATTACATCTAAATAGACATGCCCATAGGAGACTTGCCAGCTTGAAGCATGCAAAAACTAAAATATGCTATTACTAGAAAGAAGTACATACCGCAGTTAGCTGTCTAAACAGAAAGGAGAAAAAAAGAATAGTTCCTGCAATCCAGGGCATAATCATATGCTATTAATACTACAGTATAAATCACTAAAATGAGATAACTACTTTATAAATCACTAAAATGAGATAGATGTTGATGATAATGCTCTAGACGTTAAATAAAAAATTTAAGAATCACAAACGAGGAAAGAAGTGTCCAGATTACCAACGCCAGCCTATACATAACCAAAAGCCACGAGTGATGTTCGAAACTCGTTAATTTGGTACAGTTAAGGAGCATCAGAAGATTCAGAACTCACTAACTCACCTCATTCTCACAATATGGTACTCATATTTCTTCACAAATGGTGCAAGACATGTCCAACCATTTGCTTCTACACAAAATCAACCAAACGCAGTGAATATAATTTTAAGTAAACTAGTGGAGCCCTACACGTGCAATGCATGTGCACCAAATACACAGTTTTACTAAGAAATTTTTAAAAAAATAAAGCTTTTAAAAAATTTAGTAGAAGCTGAAATACATTTAAAAATCAACTTTTAACAGAAAATGAGTGATTGTAAATTGCACGGCCCGAGCAATGTCCAAAAACAGCTGACAATGCTTTTTTCATATACATTTGAAAACAATAAAAACGATGATATAGTGAGAAAAATGAGATTTCAAAAGACCATCGATATGGAATTTATATAACTTTTTGAAGATATAAATCACATATTTCTAGATATTTTATCATGAATGTGTACTAAGAAATTTAAATTTACTTTATTTAATCTATCAGGTCGACTTATCAGTTTCTTGGTAGACTTGACCTGCTAAAGTTGGAGTCCAGTCAAAAGCATAGTCAAATTGACAACCTGCAGTTTTATAAAAAATAAAAATAAAAACTAAGAACCAAATGAGCTTACTGTTTTAACCAATTACCATGAACATTATATGTTCACTATAAAATCAGATTCTATTAAGGGAAAAAAATAATTATATCCTACCTAAGGACATCAGAATAAAAAAACTGAGATGGTGGTTTTAATTAGTTTTAACTTACAATGAAGAATAACATCTCACACAGAACGTCAAGAATAATGAAGTAATCCGGCTTGTCCTCAAGTGACAGGAATCAACAATGGTGGAACTATTATATGAACTCTGACGAGTAAGATTTGCAGAGCACCTATTGATCAATATTAGTATTTAACATGTGCGTTGTTTTATTTTATAAGACGGACCACTATCAGGTAAAAAGAGGCAATACCTCTCCAAAAGTCAGCATCTTCTTTTTACTTGATATAAAGTGCTATATTTTATACACAGTAATAAAAGAATAATATTAAGTAATCATAGAAGTTTAGTTAAATGGAAGCTCGCAAATAGAGATATCCATAGGAAAAAAATACCAAAAAACAAAAAACTACAAATACAAATCTGGCAAAAGAATTGGACCTTCCTCTTAAGAAATGTATAAGAATGTAACCTAGGTATTCTAAATCAACTATTCTGCTCTGTTCTGTATAGAGGATGGGAGTGCTGATCAAAGTAAGAAAAATTCAAAATGAACAAAGACAAACTGAATTTGTTGCAGCTTAACATCAAATACTTATTTTAGTTGTTTATACTTAAAACGATCACTTCATTCATTGACTCTGAAGTTAGTAGTAAAGTTAGCATAACAAGCAGTTTCTATGAGATTCTCGTTTTTCCTTTAAGGAAATGCATGACGCTTCATTGAAATATATGAAAAGAAGAAGAAGAAGCTTGCAATGATGAAAGAAATAAATGTGTTAGAAAATGATCAAAGTTTTTCAATTTAAACCTCATGAGTAAGAGCAATAATAAATAAATATATTCATGCCCTTGAAATACCCTTTTATAATGAAAAAATTCACAAAAGTTATATATTAAGAAACTAAAAAATTGTACAGAACAACAATAATTTTACGATAGCAATCTATAAGACCTACCACTAAATTGCATTTATGGAATTATCTTTAGCAATCATTAATATTAGAAGAGAACCAATATTTAGTAGTAGTTATCACATTATCCAACTTGTGATTATTCTTCTAACAGGGGTATAAATCAAGATCAATATAACTATTATGTTAGATTGAAAACTCAATTATTCTAACTAAATAAAATACAAACACATGAAGCAAAAGGGAAAAGAATATTTAAATTTTTTTTTCATGGTAACTTTCATTAAAAGAGAGAAAAAAATAGGGCGGACATAAAATAAGTTTAAGTTTGTACATTTCACTTTCTTATTTATGATATTTTGTCAGTTGTTGTTTTTTTCTTAAAAAAGAAAAAGAAAAAACTAAACATAAAACAATAATGCGAACGTAGTACTTGTGTATATGGGATTTGCTTATAAGTTTTGGAGGTCCCTATACCTTTTTCAAAGGCCATAATAAATAATATACAACTAAAGGAACATCAAATTACAAATATTTAAGGTTAGTGCACAAAAGATTAAAGGGTTAATATTTAAAAAATAATAACAAAGGATTACATCCGTACAAAGAAAATAATCTCATATCTTCTGGAAACCTCCCGGAGTTCTCTGATGTTCTTAACTCTCAAATTTCAAATACAAATACCACTCAAGTATCTTTTACTTCCATCAAAAAACAAAAATCAAAATAAATAAATAAATAAATAGAAACTATTTGCACAATTAGCATTGTTTCAGGTAAAAAAAAGAGAATGTTAATTCTCTCGTATGTAGTCAATTTGATATTTGAATTATAACACAACCACCAATTAGCCACCAGCAACAATAACAAAAGTAGCAAGCTAGCTAATACCTTTTGTCGCTACTTTTAAATTGATTTTTAAGCTGATGGCGAAGTATTTAAAAGTGCCCACAAAATTATAAGTATTGAACACCAAAAAGGTAGTAAGTAAAATACACTTGATTCCTTTTCTTGCATTTTATTGGGCAGGTGTATAGTGAAAAATAATAATACTAAGAGGGGCCCACATCGTGTAGTTTATTGGGAATATCTATATATATATATATCTATAATAATACTAAGTGGGGCCCACATCTTGCATTTGATTAGGCAAGTTTGTAGTGAAAAATAATCATACTAAGTGGGGCCCACATCTTGCATTTTATTGGACAGGTGTGTGGTGAAAAAATACTACACTTTAGTGAAAATTATAAGTGGGCCATGGTGTGTAGTGAAAAGTATTGTCATTTTGTTCTCTTTTATAAGAGTAGATAGATAGATAGATAGATAGATAGATAGATAGAGATAGAGAATACTAAGTGGGCCCACATTTTGCATTTTATTGGGCTGGTGTGTAGTGAAAAAATATTATACTTTACTCTCTTTTATATAAGGGTATAGATATAGACGTATAGATATAGATATAGATATAGATATAGAGATAGAGATAGAGAAATAGTAATAATAATAATAATGTATAGATTATATTATTATTATATAGGTGGGGCCCACACAAGTTCTTCTCTTTTACAATCTTATTATTATTATATAAGTGGGGCCCAAGTTCTTCTCTTTTAGAAGGGTAATAATAATATATAGATTATATTATGATTATCTAAGTGGGGTCCACACAAGTTCTTATCTTTTATCATCTTATTATTATTATTATCTTAAGTGGGGCCCACATCTTGCATGTGATTGGGCAAGTGTGTAGTGAAAAAAAGTAAAAAGTTGTGCATCTTGCTCTCTTTTATAATAGTATATATACTAGTGGAGCCCTGCACGTGCAAGGAACACAATCTTTCAGTGTGATAATCTGGAAAAATAAAATTATTGAAAAACTCAATATTAACAATCTCAATGGAGAATGACCAGTTTACATATAGCTCATTTTTTTGGCAAATTAAGCAATTTACAATCATTAATTGTTCTTATGAAATTCAGTAGAAGCTTCAATAGAAAAAAGTAAGAAGAAGATGGAATAACAAGATATATGGAAGGAAACTAACTGAAAAAAAAAAGTTGAAAACCAACCTTTTCTGGCCATACATGATTAAGCAAAACACTCACCAATTTCAATATAGATCGATAGTCCGGCCTATTTCCCATTAAAATTTGTCTAAAACCTAGCACCAAATACATACAAAATTCATGTTGAGAAGCACCGAATGACAGTAATACCAATACAAAGAAATTTGAATATCATGGAAAGAAACAAGATTGATATGTCAAGATGAGGGCCAGAGCAACAACTTAAAAAACTTTCTTGAATTAAGATGACACCACTACCAAAATTTGAATCATGTACATTTGTGGCACTTCTGTTAGCTTTTTATGTATCATAAATCAGTTCTGTTACATTCTAATTTTGTAGTAATTGAATCTTTGAAACAAATATCATAATTTGAAGCAAGAGAACCAACTACAAAGAGATCTTTAGGCATGCACTCTCAGGCACTCTCAAGGTGGGCACAACTACTTCTTTCAAACTTCCTAAGAAAATTTAATGGAAAATTCATTATCCTAGCATTATAGTAATGTGGTTGCAATGTTGGACAGGAATCAAGTCCAAGAGTAATACCTAAGATGATGCATTGGATGAAGCATGCAAAATCATAAAGAAAGACAATTAGCACCCTTAAACACAGTTTAGCACGTAGAATGATAATGAAGGAATGCATGTTGCCAGAATTACCTAAAAAAAAAAAAACAGGGGCCCTAAAGCAATCTCTTCAAATTAACATAAGAGGGTGGATCTAAAAACATGAGTCAACATATCAAAATGATGGGTTCCATTGCATCATACTCATAAAAACCTGAAAGGAAAAATAAAATACCTTATCATAATTCAAGAAATAATAAGACAATCCATTAGTCACTTGCATTGGATGTTGTTTTGATATATAGTAATAAAATTTAAAAGAAAACCAACTTACATGGAATGAAGAAATCAAGAAAAGGGCTTAGATGACAAAAATCTGCAAACACTTGCATATTCAAAAAAAAAAAAAAAACTTTCATGACACCTTGATTATCTGGCTACTAAGAAAATGAAGCATCTAAATAGACCTTAAGCCTCTCCATAGCATCTCCGTATCTTTGGCTAGTGCACCCACACGTCAATGAAATATCTTCCTCATTTCAACCCACTAATGCCACCCAAGTCCTCATCACTAAGCATGAAAACACCATACTTTCTTAGTAAATGGGATATATATATATATATGTCCAGTATTTCTTTTTCTGATCTGACACAAGCATACTATCAAACCACATAAAATATTTTTCTATATTTTTTAGAGTGACTATTTGGTTAGATCTACTCTTGCATAGTTTTTTGTATCGATTGCGGATTTCTACTGTACCCTAACATATTTGCTAGCATATACAGAATTTCATAGTGAAATAAGCTTTGCTGAAAGATTATTAAAGAAGTGAGGGGTGAGAAACACGAGGTTATGGATGCAAAAGGGAACTTGACCATCGTGGGATTTGAGTTCCAGGGTGATGGATGAGCATTCATATCTCATTTTTCCTCAAATCAATTTCCATTAAAAGAGAGGTTATTTGATTGTCATTTTTTAATATTCATGTATGATTTTACATTTTAACCACTAATGAAAATCTGAAGCCCTATAACTCTTAGGAACTACATGAACGATTTTCTGTCATTCCTTATAAAGTTTAAGGCACTAAAATGTGTAACATGTTACAATTATTTTTTCTTTTTTCTTTTTTTTTCCAGAAAGAGGGGAACGCATTAAAAGATTAAAAAACAATCATAAATGGGTCAAACCTTCTGCCAAAACCACTAATGTCAAAGATGACATACAAGATAACCAATCCACCAAGCTGGCTAATACAACACAAAAACAAAAAAACAAAAAAAAAACCCAACTGGTCACTACCTCTCCTGAATGTTAAAATTCTATTTCATTTCTAATATTGCTAGTCATTTTTGAATATTCAACTTTTCTTCATTTTTAACGGCTTATAAAAATTTAAAATAAATTTCACTATTTCGGTAACATAAAAAAAAGGCCCAACATTAAAAAGAGATTTTCTATTGTCACATAGTTCACTTTGTCGAATGTTGTTGGAGACTAAATGTTTAAAATGTCACAATTCTATTTAACATATTTCATTTCTAGCATTGAAAATTCAATGAAACAAAATACCAACCAACCAGAATAGTACCCAACTCATAGCTTTAAACGGATCAACAACAAATCACATGGATTCCAAGCAATCTTTGGCATTCTCATATCTTTCTCTGACAAGCAAATCGTATCTTTACAGGCATTGAGATCGAAGTTGAAATTTTTTATACATGAAAATCTCAATTGAAAATTTTCATTTGCGTTCTTGCAGCGAATGTACAAATTCTTCAAACACAACCCTTTACATGAACATTTGTGCTAAGCATTTCATCGAAATATAATAATACTAAGTGGGGCCCACAGATGTGTTGTTCTCTTTGATTATATATATAATATAATATAATAATACTGAGTGGGGCCCACATATTTGTAGAGAAAAAGCATGACAAGTTCTTCTACTAAGTGGGGCCCACAAATGTGAAGTTCTCTTTTATTATATATATATAATATAATAATACTAAGTGGGGCCCACGGATGTGTAGATGTATAGAAAAAGCATGACAAGTTCTTCTACTAAGTAGGGCCCATAGATGTGTAGTTCTCTTTTATTTTATATATAATAATAATAATAATAATAATAAGTGGGGCCTATAGATGTTATAATAATACTAAGTGGGGCCCACAGATGTGTAGATGTAGAGAAAAAGCTTGACAAATTCTTCTACTAAGTGGAGCCCACAGATGTGTAATACTCTTTTATTTGATACATATATAATATAATAATACTAAGTGGGGCCCACAAATGTTATAATAATACTAAGTGGGGCTCACAGATGTGTAGTTCTCTTGTATTATATATATAATATAATAATACTAAGTAGGGCACACAGATGTGTAGATGTAGAGAAAAAACATGACAAGTTCTTCTACTAAGTGGGGCCCACAAATGTGCAGTTCTCTTTTATTTTATATCTATATATATAATATCATAATACTAAGTGAGGCCAACAGATGTGTAGAGAAAAAGAATGAAAAGTTCTTCTCTTTCATTGGGGCCCACATGTGTAGTTCTATTTGATTATATATATATAATATAATAATACTAAGTGGGGCCCACAGATGTGTAAAGAAAAAGCATTACACTTTCTTCTCTTTTATAATAAGGGTATAGATATTATATTATTATTATCATAATATAATAATAATATATTATTATATTATATTATAATATTTAGGGGGGCCCACAAAGGTGTAGTGAAAAAGTATGCAACATCTCTTCTCTTTTATAATAAGGGTATAGATATTATATTATATTATAATATTTGGGGGTGGGCCCCACACAAGTGCAGTGAAAAAGTTTACAATTTCTCATAATAATATATTGTTATATTATATTATAATATTTGGGGTGGGCCCCACAATGGTGTAGTGAAAAAGTTTGCAATTTCTTATAATAATATATTATAATATTTGGGGGTGGGCCCTACAATGATGTAATGAAAAAGTTTGCATTATAATATTTGGGGGTGGGCCCCACAAAGGTGTAGTGAAAAAGTTTACAATTTCTCATAATAATGTATTATTATATTATATTATAATATTTGGGGGTGGGCCCCATAATGGTGTAGTGAAAAAGTTTGCAATATCTCCTCTTTTATAATAGTAGATAGATAGATAGATAGATAGAAGTATAGTATATAGTAGATAATAATAATAATATATTATGATATTTTATTATAATATTTTGGTGTGAGCCCCACAGTGGTGTAGTGAAAAAACTATGCAACATTCCCTCTTTTATAATCTAGTCTATAGATAGTGTATAGATGTATAGATGTATAGAATAGATAGATATATATATTATATTATATTATATTATATTATATTATATGAGTGGGGCCCACACAAGTTATGTCATTTGTTCTTAAGTTATATATATCTATAATATTATATGAGTGGGGCCCACACAAGTTATGTCATTTGTTCTTAAGTGGGCCAGGTGTGTAGTGAAAGCATAGTGCATTTTCTTCTCTTTTATAAGAATAGATTATTATAATATTTTGGTGTAAGCCCCACAATGGTGTAGTGAAAAAACTATGCAACATTCTCTCTTTTATAATCTAGTGTATAGATAGTGTATAGATGTATAGAATATATATATATATATATATTATATTATATGAGTGGGGCCCACACAAGTTATGTCATTTGTTCTTAAGTGGGCCAGGTGTGTAGTGAAATGATAGTACATTTTCTTCTCTTTTATAAGAGTAGAAGAAATGAAGAAAAAAAAAATTGGTAGAAAGGAAAAAGATTTCAGTTTAAAGACAAGAAAATTTAAAAAACACAAAAAAGCAAAAAAAAACAACCTCCTTTCTTCACTAAAAGACAAAAAAGCTCTACCTTTCTATACAAAAAGTAAAAAAGATTCCATACCAAACAACTAAAAACAAAACACCATCATAACACCTTATATTTAATTATCTCTTGATTGATGCTTCACCTCACCATACTTCAATTCACCATACATCCAAGCAAACCCTTAGTGGTGCCAACCTACTTGTTCGTTCCACTAGACCATCCAAACTCAGTGTCTTCTCCACTCTCACCCTCATCATCACATGTTTGAGCGTGAATATTAAGCTCCACTCCCACCCTCATCAACACATGTTTGAGCGTGAATATTAAGCTCCACTCCCACCCTCATCATCCCAAGTTTGAGCGCAATATGTATACGTGATAAAGTAAAGATCAAAATTTGACCCGAGACAAATATCGTTATATGGTGGCGTCGACCGCGAATGCATGTGATGCGCACCCACCCATGTAGGCATGTGCCACGAACCCCATTTAAGTAAAAAGATAATTCATTTCACAGTTTTTTTTCTTTTTCTTAAGAACCTTATTTTTCTTCATAAAACCCCAACACCCATGTACTCTGTGTTATTATAAGCACCCCTCCATTGACGGACAACCTTGAAAAATCATTACTTTCTTCAGAGCTCCTAAATGCACACACAATTTTTCTTTTCACACATTGCACTTTTTTATGACCAATATACCCACGTGATAAATTACATGAAAGAACATCTATCAAAGTCTCTCCCTCCCGTACTTCTTTCTATATGTCGAGTCCGTATATTTGAATCATTAAAGCATCATTTTGGGAATAATTATGGACTTAATTAAATTAATTGCATTAATTTTCACATAATTTCATCATTTTATGCATTTTCACTTCGAATTTGAGAATTCAAGCCTTTCATGCAGGGGCAGACATACATACAGGGACTTGGGGGCTTAAGCCCCCACCCAATTGGAAAAATGCCCATGAGGTCCCTAAAGACAAATCAGCTCAGCCCCCACTTAAAAAATTATCTAGCCCCCACCTGTTTCGGCAAACTCTCTCTCCCTCTCTAAAATCCCCAAATTAGAAGAGACCCTCAAATCACACTCCGTATCAAGCATTGCCACGCCGCCATTGTCCCTCTCTAGGTAGGTATTCCTCGAGGCACGGTGCCACTTCTTCCTATTTTTCCTTTTGTTCTCGAAAAATCCTATCTAAGTAGGTCGGTAGGTCCCTTTGTTTGTTCAGTTTCTCTGCATTCGTGTACTTATTTATTGCCAATTTGCTTATCTTTTGCTAGATCATTTTTATCTTCTAAACATCTAGATATTTATTAACGTCTAACATTTTCGACCTTGCATTTTCATCACTACAAGAAATTTGGGGTTTAAGGACGACACAAATTTGTCCCAAAATGTACATATTTCGTCACCAAAACAAATTGAGACGAAAAAATTTTGTCACCCGTTTCGTCGCCAAAGCCTTGTCGCTAAAAGGTATTGGAGACGAAAAAAAAATTCATCACTGAAAAAGATAAATTGGTGACGATTTTTTTTTGTCTCCAATACACTGTTGGAAACAAGTAATTTTTTTTCGTCTCCAATACACTATGTTGGAAACATACTTGTAAGTAATTAGTGACAAAATATTTTGTCATTAAAGGAAGAAATTAGAAACAAAAATATTTTGTCATAAATATAAGAAATAGCGACGAAATTTTTTTGTCGCATTTACCCCGCCCAACTCAAGGACTTCCCAAGAGGTCACCATCCTAGTACTGCTCCTGCCTGAGCACGCTTAACTTTAGAGTTCTTACGATTTTTGGAGCCGCACGATTGTAGAAGACGTCATGCTAAGTTAATACGGGGTTTGACTTATAAGCCATGGTTAAGACTTGGATATTTCCGATGCGGGCTAACGGAGACTCATCGTTTGAAGCCCATGGTTGACACGCTACGCCACGTAGTTAAGAGTACCGCCCGTACCAGGATCTCACATTCTCCCCCACTAGAAATAGAGCCGTCCTCGGCTCTGATACCAACTGTCACAGCCCCGCCCAACTTAACATGAAATTGTACGCTTTGGCCCACGTGTACGTGCGAGGACTTCCCAAGAGGTCAACCATCATAGTACTGCTCCCGCCCGAGCACGCTTAACTTCGGAGTTCTTACGATTTCCGAGGCCGCACAGTTTTAAAAAGCCTCATGCTAAGTTAATACGAGGTTTAACTTATAAGCCCATGGTCAGGACTTGGATATTTCCGATGCAAGCTATCGTAGACTCGCCGTTTGAAGCCCGTGATTGACACGCTACGCCCAGTTGTTAATGGTACCGCCCAGATCAAGATCTCACATTCTCCCCCACTAGAAATAGAGTCGTCCTCGGCTCTGATACCAACTGTCACAGCCCCGCCCAACTCAGCATGAAATTGTCCGCTTTGGCCCACGTGTACATGCGAGGACTTCCCAGGAGGTCAACCATCCTAGTACTGATCCCGCCCGAGCACGATTAACTTCGGAGTTCTTACGATTTCCGGGGCCGCACAGTTTTAAAAAGCCTCATGCTAAGTTAATACGAGGTTTAACTTATAAGCCCATGGTCAGGACTTGGATATTTCCGATGCAGGCTATCGTAGACTCGCCGTTTGAAGCCCGTGATTGACACGCTACTCCCAGTTGTTAAGGGTACCGCCCAGACCAAGATCTCACATTCTCCCTCACTAGAAATAGAGTCGTCCTCGGCTGTGACAGTTTGTATCAGAGCCGAGGACGCATGGTTTTAAAAAGCCTCACGCTAAGTTAATACGGAGTTTAACTTATAAGTCCTAGGTCAGGACTTGGATATTTCTGATGTGGGCTAACGGAGACTCACCGTTTGAAGCCCGTGGTTGACATGCTACGCCCCATGGTTAAGGGTACCACCCGGACCAAGTTCTCACAGTAGCAGAGACTCAGAGAGGTAGGTGTACCTGGCGGTGGCAGACTCCTGAATGGAGGAGGATGGGCACAAATGATGGTGATTGGTGATGGTGGCTGCGTCTGGGAATTCTAGGCGAGAGAGACTGAGAGAAGTAGAGATGAGAGGGATTACCGATCAGGGATGGGTCTGCACTGCGTGTGTTGATGGAGGGTGATGATGATTGATGGGGGTCAATGAGCCATGGGGCTGTTGCTTGAGACGATGGGTGGGAGATTTTGGAAAAGGATTTTGGAAAATGGGGAAAATGGTTCTTCTCTCCTCTTCTGGAAAAGGGTTTTGGAAAAGGAGGAAAATGGTTTTGGAAAAGAGAGACCGGGATAGATGGAGGGACAAAGGGGGAAATGGGTTTTGGAAAAGAGGCGTTGGATTGGGGTGGGGGAGGGGGATGGACGTTAGGGCCTTGGGGGCCCATTTTAGTCATTTTAAAGGCTTTTCCAAAACAATACTTGTAAGAGAGGAATAGGCTCAAGTGTGAACGAAATTGGTGCCACCGCAAATGAAATTGGCGCCTTATTTTGGTGACCAAATATTTTCGTCTTCCATAACTTATCCTTAAGAGTGACGAATTATGTTCGTCACAAAAACAAATTATATTTTGTGACAAAAATTTTCGTCTCCAATGAGCTAAAATAATTCGCGCCAAAGCAAATGAAATTGGCATTTTATTTTGGTGACGAAATATGTTCGTTGTCTATAACTTATCCTTATTGGTGACGAATTACGTTCGTCGCAAAACAAATTATATTTTGTGACAAAAATTTTCGTCTCCAATGAGGTAAAATAATTTGGCACCTTATTCTAATGACGAAATATTTTCGTCTTCCATAACTTATCCTTATTAGTGACGAATTAAGTTCGTCACAAAAATAAATTATATTTTGTGACAAAAATGTTCGTCTCCAATGAGCTAAAATAATCCGCGCCAAAAGCAAATGAAATTGGCGCCTTATTTTGGTGACAAAATATGTTCGTCTTCCATAACTTATCCTTATTGGTGACGAATTACGTTCGTCGCAAAAAAAATTATATTTTGTGACAACAATTTTCGTCTCTAATGAGCTAAAATAATTGGCGCCAACTTTTTGTAGACGAAATTTTGTTTTCGTCTCCAATACTTTTGACAAAAATGAAAATAGAAGACAAAGTTTATATTTCGTCCCCTTTGGGTGTTCTTTTAAGACAAAAAAAAAATCGACTTCAGATTTCGTCACAACAGCCTAAATTTCTTGTAGTGCATATTGTGCCTAACGCCATCTCCTATCACCATACTAATATGGAGGCTTTAGGGGCACATTTGCCTAACAAAAGAAAAATCATTCGGATTTTCTATGTAGCTCATTTTCCACCGATTGATGCAACAATCTTTTGCACAGAAAGGACACTTTTTTAAAATGATTTTTTTGTAGAAAGCAAACAATTGCAGATGAGTACAAACCGGATGGCTCACTTCGAGATCTACAAAAGAATTATGCCAACGTCTCTCTGATTCAATGTAAGACCTAATTGAAGCAGTGCTTTTCTTTTCTTTTCTTCTTTTAGTTTCAAAATAGTAATTTGAAATTTAGGATCGTTCAATACTTTATCATCTTTCTCAAAATGTTCATTTTCACTTTTCAAATGATTAAAGTACATTAAGTGGTTTAAAAGTATTTGGATTATTTTGACGTATTTCGCAAAATTCTCAAAATCTATTACAATGTAAAAGATATATATGAACTTGAATGTATTGATGATTATCATGAGTTTGAGAATGTTAATGATTTGGATAATAAAACTACGGCCCACAGATTTATTTGTTGGATCTTTTATATATATATATATTCCTCAAATTACTCAAAATCCACAATCTAAGATAATCACATTCAACTAATCAAAATAGTGCAAACAGATCCATTAGGCGGTATATGGTTACCATACCTTGCTCATTTAGGTTAGATTACCTTTTGATACATTTGGAAAATATAGCCCCCAATAATCAGGCCTAAATCTTGATAAGCGATGAGTGAATATTTTGTTTCCAACACGACTTTGCTTCTTAATTTCTAGGCTTACAATGGAATGTGATTCAGCTCATGGGGTCAACCTAGCATCATTTTCAAGCCAGATTTTTAACTCAAATCAAAGCCTGTTTAGATTCAAAAACAAAATTCTCTTGTATTAATATAATGCAACTTAAGTTAAAATGAGTTTGAATATTGGGCACAAATCTAATTTTAATTATTTAAGTATTTTAGTACTTGGGACTATAGTTCAACCCTATTGATTAACACATTTCTTTTGGCTATTTTTTATATTTTTATTTAGTTATATACAATGGCTAAGAAGTGCATGTCAATGGTTGTATTCGGTTCATTCATTTCAAAATGAGAGTTTCGTTTTAGAATAATAGAAGAATGAGAATAGAGAACTTGATATAGTCTTGGCTCTTTATCTTGTATGGTGTTACAAAATACTAGTATGAGTTTTTAATAGCTCGCAAAACTCAGGTGAGACGTCTTAGTTTGCCTTTTACTAAAACTCATCTTTCATCTTACCATTTTGAATAAAAAATTTATTTTTTCAAGCCCCCCTGAAACGAAAATACTGGGTCCGCCACTGCTTTCATGCACATTTTCTATATTATTTTAATAAGTGAAATTTCTTATGCAAATTACCTCTTCACAACCTAATCACTATTTAAAAAAATAAAAACAAGATAAAAAGGTAAAATCCTCTTCAATAAATTCTAGAGATCAATGTTGTCAGATCAAATCTATGGATTGTTCGTATGAAAAGGAGAGAGGACACTAAAATTGATTTGAACACTAGAAGGAGAGAGACCAGCATAATTAAGTAGGCAATTCTTTTCTTTTATTTATTTGTTTTTGTAAGAGCATAATTATCCAAGTTAGGTTGGCTAAGTGTAACTTTTCATATTAGAATATACATTATTTTCTTTAAGCCCATGTTTTATGGTTTCCTAGTTAACCATTCATGTAAAAATATTTAAGTACCAAGTCGTTGCTCTTGGGATTCAAACTTGCAATTGGTTTGGGTTTGATGTTGTATTAAGTGTTCTTACTTCTTATCTAACCATTGGTACCAAAACCAAAATCTCGAGGGGTTTATAAATGCAGCCAAGATACTTTTCAATACATTTGGCCCATAGAATACAAAACGAGGATTTCCGTGAACAAAGTTTAAAAAGTGGGCATTATCTAACATTCTTAAGCATTAGATTCTTAAATTGATAGTCAAGATCGAATGCATTAATAACTAATGGTCATTGTCTTGGATCAAATGACTAAAAATATATAGGATTTTACAAACAAACAAACAAAAAACACACATTAGATGAACCCTACATAAAAAAGGTGACTTTAATTTCTCTTGTACCAAATAGTTCATCCTGCCAAAAAACCCTGCTTAGGCTAAAAAAAAAGAAAAAGAAAACAATTCCTTCTTCTTCCTCCTCTCTTCTCCTAATTCAATCTATTGGGAAGACCAAATGGAGAAAAATGGCCATATCGATTTGGGATTCAGCCTGAGGAAGAAGAAGAGGAGATCTCCCCTGAAGAAGAAGAAGAAGAAGAAGAAGAAGAAGAGGGGTGATTGAGTTTCAGGTTTCTAAAACAACGAAAGAGGAGTTTCTCGTTGGAGAAAAGGTCTCTGGTTGTAGTCTATTGCAACGTAAAGAATAGCAGAAATGCTGCTTGGTTGTTTCTCCCTTGCATAAGAAGAGGAGATCTGTAAGGGACATGAAAAATCGGTAGAAAGACCAATAATGGTTTGGAAAGAAGAGGAGCTCTTCTCTTTTTCGTATTCTTTATTTTTTTTATTGTTTCAACACAAATGAAGCCTGCAGACAATTATAATTGCTTAAGAAGCCAATTTTGGCAACTCTACTAATAGAGTCAAGTAAAGTAAAACTCCAATTTCTTAAAAAAAAAAAAGTAACATCAAAAGCACTTTAATTCAAATCTCCCGCCATTTTTAAAAAAAAAGTAAAAAAAAAAATCCTTTCTCCATTAAAAGACAAAAAAACTCTACTTTTCTATACAAAAAGTCAAAAAAATTCAATAACAAACAACTAAAAATAAAATACCATCATAGCACATTTATATTTTATTTTTTCTTCCAAATAATATTTACTTCACTCGACTCTATTATTAGAGCCCCCAAAAAGCCCTAAGGTCATTCAAGGAGTAGATAGAGAAGAAGCCAAGAGAATCTAAAGCGACCCTTTTGGTGTAGGGTCTCTAATGTTTTTATTATTTTTTTTGATAAAACCCTCAAAAATTTAAGATGAGATGGTCTTTTACAAAATGATTTTTTTCTTACTAGATTTCTAACCGACAATTGCCTCGTTTTTCCTCGGCTACAATGGCACCACAACAAGCCACGTAATATTGATAAGGGCCTGTTTGGATGCACAAGAAAGTACAAGAAAATAATATTTTTTAAAATATAATCTTTCATTTTTTAAAGAAGAAAATCTTGTGCGTTTGGTAACTCAAGAAAAATTTGAAGAAAATATTCTTTTCTTTCAAAAAGCTCAATATTCTCTCCTACAGCTCCCCCCTGTAGAAAACTTTCTACAAGATAAAAATCTTTCAAAATGACGATTACAAAGTGGTAAAGTAAAGTAAAGACCTTGGTTCAACAAATCCATCATAATGTGTATGTTTACATATATGGAAAAGTAAAGTAAAAGTAAATCTCACAGGACGATAAAGGTGAGGTAAAGTAAAGGTGGGATAAAGTAATGGAGAAGTAAAGTAGGAATGAATGGTAAAGTAGTTTCTTTTTTTTTACTTTACTTAAACATTTTATCGTAGTTTTATATGATAAATAAAAAGTGATTTGTTTACAGTTGTGGTAAAATAAAATAAAGATCGATGTCATATCATTGTAAAAGATGAGGTAAAGTAAGGTCAGATGAAGTAGTGGTAAAACAAAGTGAGAGAGAGAGAGAGAGTTATAAAATAGTTGTTTTTTCATTTACTTTACTTTACCATACTTTACCATGGTTTTATGCGATAAAAGAAAAGTAACTTATGGTAAAAACATGAAAGTTAAACTTTACTTTACCACATTACTTTTTTTATCCTGACGTGGTAAATTACATATAAATTAAAATATTTAATAAAAAAAATTCTTATAATGTAATTTACTTTAATCATAGCACCTTCCAAACATCTCAATTTAAAATCTAAAGTATTCTTAAAAATTGCCAAACTGTAAAAAAATTATACTAATATAATATTGTATTATTGCATTCTATACTATTTTATTCTTACAATATTTAAATATGTAAATATTTTATTCTGTAGACATCCAAACGGGCCCTTACACATAATGCGCGCCTGAGATATGTGTTGCACAAATACATCGTTAAGCAGAATGGGACCCCCAATGGCCCCGCAAAAAGTTCTTACGGTGACTCGTTCCTTCTGGATTAATATTTAGGATGGTTATCACATGTGCCCAGTCTGCTTGTTGTGCATGCACACCTAGTGGGGCCTACTTTCTGCATCCATCTAAGGATCTAAATGGGACTAGACCATTGGATTTACTACATATATCATTCGAACGGACCTAAACTTATGGCCCTCATATGATAGGGTTAGGATTTACGGATAGGGCTGATTTTATGCAGAGCGAAGGGGCCCAAGCATATCTTTTGATGCCCTCATATCCCGTCCAGAGACGGAGTGAGCCCCACCCCGCGTGCTACACACGCATGATAACAAAATTTGAGCGACGTAGACATGATGCACAAGTTTGAGCGTGATGCACATGATGACAGAGCAAAGTTCCACTCCCACCCTCATCACAAGTTTGAGCGAGATACACTTTGATAAAGTAAAGTTTCAAATTTGACCCAAGACGACTTCTGGATAACATTAATCATATCATTAATAGCAAAGTAAGTAACAAAATACAATTTCTTGCCTGATAATTAATCCGAACATGAACTCTATAGCCTCAGGAATGCATATAACTCAGCAGCTTCAAAGCCTGGGCTTCTTCCTCTCCTACTCTTGATTCTATTCAATCACCTTCTTTTGATGAGGACTGAGTCAAAACACAAATGAAACACAACTGAGCCACCTTCTTCTGATGAGGACTGAGTCAAAACACAAATGAAACACAACCGAGTCACCACCTTTTGATAGGTTTTTTGCATTTGAGCTATTTAATTGGTAGGTTCGTTTTTTCAAACAACTGAGGTTTTATGTCTGAGTAACTAATACTTGAGGTTTAGAATTGGCAGATTAAAACAAGGGATTGTGTTACACCCCAACCCAAACTAATCACGATTAAGGCTAATTAATTGGGATTAATGCTAATTAAGCATGAATAATCATATTAATGAAGGTGAATGACCAAAAAGAGAAAAATTAGTCTCAGATGATGCATTAAGCATAATGGAATGGACTAAGATGAAATTGAATTGGTTAAAGTGAGTTTAGACTCAAACAAGGTAGGCTAAGGACTTCTTCGTAAATACGGATTTTCGCGTATTTCGTCAAATACGAAAATTCTTGATACCAACGCGTGTATTTCGAATAGTACCTTAACTTTCATAATAGACGCGGTTCCATTTGACCTCAAATGGACTAAGTGAAACTTCATTTGACTCAATATGTAATAAAGCTTATTAATAGGGGGTTATTGTGTGAAGGTACCCTATATTAGAATGAAATGAATCATTCATTCATGTCACTCAAGCAAACCCTAGGGTCTTCCTCATCTCCTCCCTTCTCTTTCATTTTCTTCATCAAGAGTGAGATTAGGTAAGATCCAAGTGGTTAACGAGGAGTATAGCTTCATCTTCTTCCCCAAGTCAATTACCCCATTGTTGAAGAGTAAAGCTTGAAAGAGAACTCAAGACCTCTTTGCTTGGAACCACAAGTAAGTAGTTAGTCTCCTTTTAGGATTTTCAAGTTCTATTGGTTATTTTGAGTTGATTTCTAGAACAAATGGCTCATAGGAGTTCATTTACATGTTTTTATGGAATTAGGGTTTGAGATTGGGGGTTTTTCATCTCAAAAGCAAGCTAGACAAAGGGCTTTGAGTTAACTAAACTTCAAGAGAGGCAAGTATAAACATTTCTTGTGATTAGTGTTAATCATTGTAGAAATGCATAGAGTTTTCATGGATTTTTTGTAAATTTCCATGAGATTATGGAATTGTTTATGATTGATTAAGAGGGGTAATGAATGATTAGAAGTATTGTTGTGGATGAATGGTTTATGAAGGAGGAACAGGAGGTTCCAATATTTAATACAGGGTGTGAATAAAATGAAGGAAGAAAGGAAAGGGGAGAGAAAAATCAGGTTTCGGACCTGCAGCTCGTCCTAGGGCCGATCGATCGATCGGATTGTCATTTAACTGAGAGGTTTTTCGGTACGATCGATCGGACATACAGACTGATCGATCGGACAGTCCGTAACTGAGACATGATTTCAGGCCGATCGATCGGACCAAGTTGAAATTGGTCCTTTTTGGAACTAAGTACTTTTTCTATGAATCTTAGTGGTCTATAAATTAGTGTTAGGACTAATTATACCCTAATCTAAGATTTGTCAAGATTATAGAAAATAAAAGAAAAGAATGGTAGTGCAATAAGTATAATTAAATTGTGTATGGATTCTTCAATTGTGTTATCTAAACCTGCATAAGTGTTAGCTAAGTTATTGAATGTGCAAATTACTATTAAAGTGATATTCATCGAGAATAACACGTACATTCAATGACAAACGTTTCACTCATTTGTTTGGTTTAGGAATTTGAGTAGAGCTTGGATATAATTAATAGATTTGATTTGATTCCGAGTCTGACACTACGTGTTAGTTTCTTAAACTCATTACTGAACTGAACTGAATGATGCAATGAATGAACAGTTACTAAAGGTAACAATGAAATGAATAATCCTACTGCAGTATATGAATTTGGGGGCATTCCGGAGCTCCGTGGTGATACTAGTTGTCCCTGGTCTGGACACTAGTAATTCACATATATTCCGATCATATCTATGGATATTGATTGATGCATTCCATTCGGAAAATGAATCCTTCCTTTGAGGGAAGATGGTAAGTGAAATGAAATAAAAGCTATGATAGTGATTATCTTGTGAATGTCTATTGATCAACTCTTATGTTTACCTATTGTCATTGTAGGAATTATCTAGATTTGTCTAGAATGGTAATTGTTACCAAATGGATTTAATGAACTCAGTATATGTATTAACATGTGCTATTACAAGATTTGTTTATACATTGTTGAACCATTGTGTTCATTAGTGTTATTAATGACGTCACAGGCCCGTTTGCCACTGCCGATGAAACAGCGCCCCCGGCGCCAGCGGAGGAGATCGCTCCGATTCTTCCAGGAGGACTGAACGAATGGAACGGACGGAATACTATTTGATATGGGTATTCGAGCGCGTGAAAGAACTATAATATTTTGAGAAATGTTTTGAAAAGTTATTTTGTTAACCATTTTGAAATGTAATTAATTGTTACTGTATGATGTTTTGGGTACACACCGATTGATAAGAAAATGAGAGGAATGATACATGTATAAGGACCTTATTCTTTTGTATACATGTAAATCGAAATTTGATATTGTCAAATATATGTGTTTCCGCAATATTGTGTATCTGATAGGTTTATTGAATATGTTCTCCCTTGTGGAGTCCGTTTTAACTTCGGTTAATTCAGAGTTCACGGGAGTAAGTATGGGCTCATTGCCGGGGTTATCGTAATTCGGGCCCAGGTCGTGTCAGATTGGAAAATAGTTTGAGATTTAAATTTGATTGAACATGTAAATATTGATTGGCAATAGTATATTTCTTGCACATTTAAATTTAATTTAACTTGATTTTCACTAAACATGCATGTAAAAAAGTGTACTTATATTTTAGAAGTAGTTGTTTTATTTATAGGTATAATCAAGATTATTAATAAAAAAAAACATGCGAATACAATCTTTTTTAGTTATACAACTCGAGTCAAATACACAAATAATTCAATATTATTAATAGCATAATTCTTAACGAGGGTCTTTTTCTTTAGCAAGGTATTGGATTTCCAATAGATAGGCCCCACCATGAAATTCCACTCCTTTCATTATGGCCTTATTTTTTTTAGGAGACTTCTTGACATGAATTTGAGACGGGATGAATTTCTGGACAATCATGTGATGGTTGTCCCTTGACATTCCCAAATTTTATATTTCTTTGTTAGATTTATGAATTCCAACCATATGAAAAGTCACTTTATCTTTTGGAATTGCCAAATTCCAATCCCTTAGCATTTTTGGATGCTTCAACCAAGAGGAAGATTCGAGAATTCCACTCAGTGGATACATGAATTCTTTGATTTCTAGTAAAAGAACAGGGGCACTGCACAATAGTGCCACTCATTACATGGGAGCCAGTGAAATTCAAGGAGGTCCCACTTTGGCGATAGTCCATATACATGTTGTTGCAAGAACACATGAGCAGGAGAAAATTTCCTGTAAAATGGAAGTAGACGGGGCTTGTACACGCTCTCCAAACCAACAGTGGTCAGGGCCTATTCCAGAAATTTACTCCAGAAAGCTCATGCTTTCATTCTAGGTGAATTCAATGCATTGAACATCTTTGTTTACTTATCTACTCTTTCCATCATGCTCTTTAAATGAGTTCTCTTTTCACTTAGGGGGTTGTTTGCAATCATTTACATAGGTAAATGACTCGCATGTGTAACGGTTTGGCACCATTATGTTTGTTTATGCTCAATTGAGATTGGCCGAGTGCAAATGTATTGGGTCATGATTTAAAAGAATGGAAATTACCACAAAAATCCTTTGGAATCCTTATAATTCATAGCAAGGTTGTAAAGCTCGGGAATCAAAGTGGACTCGTTCCAATGCAAAAATAAATAAATAAAATTGACTCAGATAGATTTAATGCTAAGACTCGAGAGAGTCATTTTTTTATAAATAATTTTAAAAATATTTAAAATAAATATATTACTTATAAAATCTAAAAAAATATATTTATTTATATGATTCTTAATAATCCATTCAATTTCATAAATTTATATGCAAGAAAAGTATTATAGTGGAAATAGGCAACTGGGATCTCTTATGGCTCCTCGGTTGAGTATAAAAAAAGATAAAAAGAAGAAAAATAAAAAAGAGATTTTATTTAATGTTGCATAAGAAACTAGAGATATAAAAGTTGTCACTATTATAACAAGTTTTTGGAAGGTCAAATTTGTAAGTCCACATACGTTGGTCAGGCACAAAGATGTGAATACTATTAAGAAAATAGGAGATGCAAGTGGTCGGGGAAGACCTTGACTTAGTAGACTTAGAAAGGGCAAAGGTTTTGAATCTTCTTGAGCCAAAGAGGAAATTTATAGACTTCACTGTCTATTTAATAAAAGTGAAATTTCTCACGTAAATACCTCTGCAAAACCTCCGCACAATATTTTCAAAAAAAAAGAAAAGAAAACTTAAAAGCCTCTTCAGGAAATTCTAGAGATCAATGTTGCCATCAATCTGTGGATTGTTCGTCTGAAAAAGAGAACCTGAGAGGGCACTACAATTACTTTGAAAATAATAGAGTGAGAAGAAAAAGAAAAGCACACTAGCATAAGTAGGCAAGTTTTTTTTTTCCTTTGTTAAGAGCATAAGTTGGCAATTTGGGTTTCAGGTGTAACCTGCCATATTAGAATAGACACTACATTCTCTAAGACCATTATACTAAGTTTCCTTTCATGTGGAATATGGTTTTTTACCTCTAACCTCAAGGCGTTAGTAAATGTGGTGAATATGCTTTTCAATACATTTAACCCACAATATATATATATATATATATATATATATATATATAATGGGATTTCAGTTAGCTACATTGCAAAAGGAGGCATTATCTGACATTTCTTCACATTAGCTTCTTGAATTTTTTTTTTTTAAGGTAACTAGATTCTTGAATTGATAGTCAAAATTGAATGAATTTAACAACTAAAGATCATTGTCTTGGTTCAAATGACTAAAAATATAAAATAAGATGCCCTTATATATATATATATATTTACTAGATAGCTAAAATTTTGAAGATAAAGTGATCTGAACAGTGTTTGGGTTTGAGGCCCCGTTTTGGTTTTAAGCATCGCGAGGGTAAAGGGTTGAAATGCATCAGGTTAGGTTGGTTCAAGTTAGATTCAGATCTATTGATAATAGATTCAGCTAGGCTCAAACCAAATCTGACCCATCTATTAAAAATGTCAAATGGTTGCTTAATTGCTATGTCAAGCTAGAGCTGGTTGGCGGGCCATAGTTTAATTGGTCAGATTGGGTTGGTTTTACGTCTGATTAATCAATTTACATAGTAAGAATATACACATCTTGAACCTAACACACTTACTAATCAATTCAAAATGGTCCACCGAAATGCTGAAGTACCAGATTGACTCAAATTGATGCTTATTTTGGAGGAATTTCTAAATTAATCAGATGGGCCCTGTCAATGGAAGAGGGGGAGAGTAAAGTATTGTTAGTTATGTATTTTATCTTTTTGGCAGAATAAGTGCGATGGGGGTGTTTAGGATGTTGGAACCATACTGTCGCATTTATGGGCCGCTGTGGAGGTGCAAGAAAATTTTGAAGGAAAAGAAGAAAATGAAGGAGGGGTAAAAGTACGACAATTGTACAAGGGCTCGTTCTAATTGCACCCACCCTATTTGCTATTTAAACCCACCCTAACTTCTAGGGTGGATAGGATGGGATGGGATGGGATGGGATGGATTGACTGGGGTGAAATGGAGTTTGTGTAGATCACCGATTTCAGTGACCTGGATGCACTCTCGCAGATATCCGGCGGCGATCATCCGCCCGGTGATGCTGCGGAGGTCGCAGATCGCATCAGACGGCACCAGATCGACCTCACCGATGCTGGTCGTCGACGATCGACGGCTGCAGCTGCTCCTCCGACCGATTTCCAGCTCCTGGAACCTTCTCGGATCTTCCTCATCTTGATAACTGTTGTCTTCCTCATAGACGACGAATTCGCCGGATCTGCTGCTGGAGGAGATGGAAAGCGAGTTCAGGTGGTCGGAAATCGCGTCTGCCCCAACCGGACTACTATGCGTCATGAGTATGTGGCGGAATTCGTCTTCCAGACGAGCCATGGCAATCTGGATCGCGCCGCTCGGATCGGAATCGGCGGAGACAGAGCGCCGGATTTCATCGACAGCGCGTAAGTACCGGTCCACCTCCCGGTGGTCCCCGTCAAAGATCATGCGTTCTCTGGCCTCCTCCGACGCCGTCGAGTCCCACCGCATGATTAGCTTGTGTGCCGCCTCGATTCCGCCGGCCAGATCGTTGGATTCCTCCCGTTCTATCGCCTGCGATCGGTTCTCGGCCAGATATTTTGAGTTTTTAGCGGTGTTTAATAGTCTTTTTTATTGATGTGGTCTTGTAAGGCAGCTGCTGCTGCTCTTCTTCTCTCTCTGTCTCGGCTGCGACGGTTTGTCTGCATATGTAGGTGGGGAGAGAGAGACGTTCATCGCTTTGGTGGAATTGGTCTCGACGGAGGAGAGGTGTTTGACTTTGACAAAGGTGTGGTGGAGTTGGACTCTGTGCAGGATGTGATAGAAGCATGACAAGACCAAGTTAAATGGGTGTGACGTGGTGGGAGTCACTTTAAATGAGTGTGAGTGTCATGAAACTCTTAGGGCCGTACACCCACCCTTTATATAGGGTGGGTGTATATATCAACACCCATCAATCAATCTTAGGTGCTATGTGAACCGGTACATCTGGCGAAAGCCTATGTGAATGTAGAGTGGGTGCAGATAGCAACCCCCTTGTACAAGTGCCCAACTCCAACACCTAACACTTGTGTCTTATCTTTGGAAAATGGAGAAGTTTGATTGCACATGTTCAAACCAACCCCTTTGGGGCGGCTTCCGAGGCCTTTTTTCTAGAAGCAATGAGTCAAATTCTACTTTTTTTTAATTTCAAACTCTATACGTCATAATCTGGCAAGCCACATGTCTGTGAAACTTTTTTTTTTTTTAGGAATTTATAAAAAAAAAAGGAGCCTAGATGGAATCTAAAAAAAAAAAAAAAAAAAAGAGCCACTAGTCAATATTGTACGGAAATGATTCTTGTCACTACTTTTATTTTTTTTATTAAAGAATTTAAAGTGTGACAACATCGCCACATAATATCTCATTTAAACGTATGACGACGTCGTCGTCTAATCGCCTGAAATCTCATTTCTCTATTTTCCCTTTCTTCCTCCCATCATTTTCTCCTTTTCTCTGGCGATTTCAATTCCTCCTTTCTCTTGCTATTTCTTTTCTCCCAGAATCCAGATAATTAAGAGGAGCAGTTACATGAAGGGGATACAAATTCCCTCTTCCCAGCCCTAGGTAGAGATGTGTCAATCCAATGACTCATCCACTGCTCAAGGTCCGAGTATGGAACGCTTGCATCCCTGTATTGGGACTTCCATAATATTATTCGAAGTGGTGAGTTGTACAGACATAGGCGAAAATTGAGTATATCGGAACACTGGGTCTACTTCTGTTGCAATGTCCTTGAGTGGGAGGCATTCGACCCTGATCGCGGTCGTAGGATGCATCTACCACAGGTGCCCTCAAATGAACGTTTCATGTGCTCAAATAAGGAGTCATTAGCAGTGGGGACGGAACTCCTTGTTTTTGAAAAGGAGGTCACATCTCACGTTATATTGAGATATAGCATCTTAACAAACTCATGGTCCTCTGGCATGACAATGAATGAGCCGAGATGCCTATTTGGCTCTGCCTCTGGTAGCCTTGGAGAGATTGAAATTGTAGCTGGTGGCTGTGTTCAAAACACGGTATTGAGTTCTGTAGAGCTTTACGATTCGGAGACCGGCAAAGATGGGAGGAAGAAGGGGAAAATAGAGGAAATGAAATTGCAAGAGAAAAGGGAAAATGATTGGAGGAAGAAGGGGAAAATGGGGAAATGAGGTTTCAGGCGATTAAACGATGACGTCCTCACACGTTTAAATAGAATATTAATCGATGACGTCGTCACATGTTTAAATCTTTAAAAAAATAAAATGGAAGTGGTCACAAGGAATCATTTTCGTGCAATATTGACTAGTGGCCTCTTTTCTCAATTATCTTTTTTCTGTTAACGGCCGATCCCTTTTTTTTTTAGTTTCCTTTTTGTTTTTTTGTATCTCTCTTTTTCTGCAAAGAAGGATTCTATCTATGATCTATCCTGAGAAAACAAAGACCGACACAAAACATTCTAGCAGCAGCAGCAGCAAAAAAAATAAAAATAGAAATAAGACAGTGCAAAGCATAAGAATAAACAGCCAAAACACAATGTAGGGATAAAAACAGATCTCTTTGGGTCTTTAATGCGAGGACCCATACCCTGGCCCTAACCCAAGTCAGGGGTAAGATACAGGTCCCGTGTATTCATACCCAAATTTAAATTAGTGACTAACTTGGACTCAGACCCAAATAAAGGCCCTAAACATGGACCGAAATTGCCATCGAAACACTTCTAAAGCATACTTATGATATGAAGTTGTGTACCCTCCTGGAAATGAAGATGCAATCTCTCTTTCCTTTTTCTTCTTTTTTGTTTTTTTTTAAAGGAATTCAATTGTGTTTAATATGTGTGTGGGGACCACCTCGTGAACCGACTCCCTTCGGCTTCGGCAGAAGCGTGTCCGTGTCGGTCTCGGAAATGGAAACTGCTATTTCGGTTTCGGCACTGGCTGCCGACATCGAGAGCGATACTTAGTTCTACTCAGTTCGGCCGCAGACCCCATCCAGTCTCGGCTATGCAGGACTACAACTGCAACCCTTGGTCACAGCCCCATCAGGACAGGGCCCAGAAAAAGGAACTCGATGGGACATCAGCCGTCAACGGATCAGGGCAAGATCGAGCCCAACGTGACTGGCATTAAATGCAGTATGGGCTGATCGGACCCTCATTAAATGCAATGAGGGCTGTGATGGACCCTCATTAATGACTATGTAGGCTGATGAGACCCTAGTCACATCACGAGGCCCACTGGCGCAGGCGCCAATCCAATCTCTCATATAAGGCATGGGACGACCCAAGAATGAGGTATGCACTCTCTCACATGCAACTCAGACCTCCCTTCGTTCTTCTTCTCCGATCACTGCTAACTTGAGCGTCGGAGAGCCCTGCGCTGCCCCAGCCAGGGTCCTTTGACCGTTCTCTTCTCCCCTTTCAGGTTCAACAGACACGCAGCTCCTTCTCTGGTACTCTGAGTAAGTCCTTGAAGGCATCCTAATCTTGTGAGTATATTTTTCTGCACTTACAATTGGCGCCGTCTGTGGGGAACGATTTCTACAATCTTTCCTATCACTATGACGAGGAGAGCTGTGAAAGGTGGAGAAACATCCAAGACAAGGCATGCAGGACCGTCCTCCGACCTCCTCCCTGCTAAGAAGAGGTCCGGGAAGGAACCGGCTGTAGAGGATGACGTCGAGCGTGGCCTCGTCCGAATCAACGTTCAGGAGCGTGATCTTCGCTTGGAGTCCGCTCTCCGGAGGAGAAACTCTCAACAGCACCCTGAGGGAGGCCACCTAACGGGGCAAGATCAGCGGCGCAAATCTCCAGTGGTTGATGGGCCACGTCCTTCTGATCAGATAGAGGACGCTGAGGACGTTGAGGACGAGGACTACAATCCTGATGACGACTTCGACTCCACCCTTGAAGAGATTAGAGTACAGAATGAGGCCATCAAGGAGAGAGACGCTCTGATCCTCCAGCTCCAGCAACAGCTGGAAAGAGCTACGGGTTCAACAGGGCTCCGGCAACAGTCCCATCAGCAGTCTCAGCAGCAACAGCGGTCGCGACAACAACAGCGCTCACCGCGACAGCACGAGCGGAGGATGTCTCGTGGCGGGCGCCCGGACTCTCCCCAGAAGGACTTGAGGGACCATCTGAATAAGAAGAAGCTTGACCGAACTCGAGATGAAGGTTCGAGCGCCAGCCACAGCTACTCGAGGAAGGCGTCAGAAACCATCCCGGAGAGCAGGTATCATGATCAGGAGTAGTTGGACGCGCGCATAAGGGAAACGGTCCAGCGTAATCTGGAGATAGCTGGTCTCGGCCGAGACCAAAAGGACGTTTGTTGCGACTCCATTGATCTCGGCGCGTCTCCTTTCTCCTGCGACATCCGGAAGTATCCCCTGCCAAAGAAGTTCACCGTTCCGAGGTTCGTCACTTACGACGGGACCTCGGATCTAGCTACACATCTCAGACACTTCTCCCAGAGGATGTCAATCTGGGGGGACGAGGGTCATCTGAACTGTCGAGTCTTCTCCTCCAGTTTGGGTGATCTCCCCCTGAAGTGGTTCTGTGCACTCCCGGAGGGGTCCATTTCGAGTTGGCAGCAACTCCAGCAGTCCTTCATGAAGAAGTTCCAGGCCTACCGAATCCTGCCAAAGACAGATGCGGATATCATGGCCCTGAAGATGAAGCAATGAGAGAACATCACACAGTTCGCGAAGCGATTCTGGACGGTCTACAGCCAGATTGAAAACTCCAAGGATGAAGTGGCAGTCTTCGTGTTTCGGAATGCCCTGCTGCCGAACAGTGACCTTCGCAAGGATCTAGCAAGAAACCCGGTCTCCTCCATAGCGGCGCTCATGTCAATCGTCAACCACTACATTGCCCAGGAGGATGACCAAGTCAGGGCTCGGGAAAGCCACGGGGCCGCGCAGAGGGACCGAGGTGAGAGACCCTCCAAAAGGGCTAGGGAGCCGTCCCGGAGAGATGAGTCAGACAGACCCAGGGCGCCAGCCGGCTCGGCGAGGGGTCAGGCATTCACCTCGGTGAGAAGCAAAATGCCCAGACTATCCGAGGACGCATATCGGGCAGTCAATACGGTCTTCAAGGAGCCCATCCACAGGATCATGTACAAAATCAAGAAAAGGCCGTACTTCAGCTGGCCAGAGCCCATGAAAGGCGACCCGTCCACCCGAGACCAGACGAGGTTTTGCGCATATCACAAGGAGGGCGGCCACAAGACCGAAGAATGCAGAATACTGCGGAGGATGGGACTGACGGAGAATGACCTGCAGGAGGCCCGAATTCCCCTCATTGGCTTCAGCGCCAAACCGGTGTACCCCAAGGGTAAAGTGACGTTTAAGGTCGAGGCCGGCGGAGCGTCTGTTGAGACAACCTTCATGGTAATTGACGCACCCTCGCCTTATAACGCTATAGTGGGTAGGTCTTGGCTTCACAGTCTGAGGCGGTCCCTTCCACTCTCCACCAGAAGTTGAAATTCCCTTGGGAAGGAAAGAATGACAGAGTTGAAATCGTGACTGTCAAAGGCGATCGGCAGGCAGCCAAACAATGCCTGACAGCTGTGGTATCTGGGGAGCGAGAGCCCAAGGAGGTTAACATGGCCGAGATGGAGAAGCGTCTGGAGAAGAAGTTAGACGAGGTCGGCCAGGACCCAGAGAGCAAGAGCGTGGAGGACCTGACCGAAATCAGGATCGACTCACAAGATCCGGAGCGGTTCTTCTTGCTCGGCAGTCAGCTCGGAGAGCCAGAGAAGACCGAACTGGTCCAGTTCCTGGTGCAGAACACAGAAACCTTCGCCTGGACGCCCCAAGAGATGCCTGGCATCGACCTTGAGGTAATATGCCATAAATTGAATGTAGACCCTAATCATAGACCTGTGATGCAGAAAGCTCGCAGGACTGGGGTGCCACAAACCAAGGCCGTGGTCGAAGAGGTGGATAGACTGCTCGAGGCCGGCGCCATTAGAGAGGTCCAATACCCGACTTGGGTAGCCAATACCGTGGTCGTCAAGAAAAAGACTGGCAAATGGAGGGTGTGCGTCGATTTTACTGACCTGAACAAGGCCTGTCCCAAGGACAGCTTTCCCCTCCCAAAGATCGACCAGATGATTGATGCCACAGCCGGACACGATAGAATGAGCTTCCTCGATGCATATCGCGGCTATCACCAGATCCCGTTGTATGGGCCGGATGAAGAGAAGACAACTTTTATCACACCCAGAGGGACCTATTGTTATAAAGTCAGGCCGTTTGGGTTGAAGAATGCAGGAGCCACCTATCAAAGACTCGTCACCAAGATGTTCCATGATCAGCTCGGCAAGACAGTTGAAGTCTACATCGACGACATGGTGGTCAAGTCTAAGCAAGCCCATAACCATTTGGCAGACCTAGCTGGCGTTTTCGCCACTTTGAAGAGGTTCAAGCTCAAACTCAACGCCTCCAAGTGCGCCTTTGGTGTCGGTTCCGGCAAATTCTTGGGAAGCTTGGTTACACGCAGAGAGATAGAGGCAAATCCAGATCAGATCTCGGCTATCCTCAGAGTACAGAGTCCCACCTCGGCTAAAGAAGTCCAAAAGCTAACCGGAATGGCGGCCGCACTAAATCGGTTCATCAGTCGATCCTCAGATAAGTGTCAGCCTTTCTTTCAGCTTCTTAGGAAGAATTTTAACTTGCATTGGTCTCCAGAATGCGACCGGGCCTTGCAGGCGCTTAAGGTCTATTTATCCTCACCTCCTCTACTTTCAACTCCGGTTCATGGAGAATTTCTGTATTTATACCTGGCGGTTTCGGATCATGCAGTGAGCTCGGTCCTCCTCCGAGAAGAGGACAGGGTCCAAAAACCCATCTACTATATGAGCAAAACCCTAATTGACGCCGTGACCAGATATTTGCCACTTGAGAAGCTCGCGCTGGCACTCGTTAGTGCCTCGCGGAAGCTCTCTCATTACTTTCAAACACATACCATAGTGGTTGTTACGGAACATCCACTTAAGTCTGTTTTCAGAAAAGCTGACTTTTCAGGAAGAATTTCAAGATGGGCTGTTGAACTAGGGCAGTATGAAATTCAGTATCAGCCCAGGACAGCGATCAAGGCTCAGGTTCTGGCAGATTTTTTTGGCGAGTTCGATTCGAGTTCGGCACCAACCCAGCTCGGCACCGAACTGGGGGGCGGGGAGCATGAGGCGCCGACGGGCACTGAACAGCCACAGTGCCAAGCCCTCACCCCAGTTTGGAAAGTCTTCGTTGACGGATCTTCCACCTCGAGAAGAGTCGGAGCAGGAGTTGTTCTCCAATCGCCAGAAGGACTGGTCATCGAGCAGGCTCTGACCCTGGATTTCAAGGCGTCGAATAATGAAGCTGAGTATGAAGCCCTTTTAGCCGGACTGAACAGCGCCAAAATCCTCGAAGCTCAACAGCTGGTGGTCTTCAGTGATTCACAGTTGGTGGGAAACCAGCTGACTGGGGACTACCAAGCTCGCGACGACCGGATGGCTGCGTATTTGGCCCTGGCAAAGAAGCTGCTCTCTCAGTTCCGCACGGCCGAAATCAAACAGATAAGCAGAGAAGCAAACTCCCATGCAGACGCTTTTGCAAATTTGGCTAGCGCTGTCGAAGCAGGAAGAAAGAGAACCATCGAAGTCGGATCCTTGGCCGCACCCAGCATCGAGCTCCACCTACCTCGGGAAGTGTCGTGTATTGACCTCGGCCCGAGCTGGATGGACCCCATCATCGCCTATCTCAAGGACGATAAGCTACCCGAAGATAGCGGCGAGGCCCATCGGATCAGACTCAAAGCAGCCCGGTTCTGGTTGTCTCCCGAAGTCAAGCTCTATAGGAAGTCGTACACGGGCCCGTACCTCCAGTGCGTCCATCCGAGCAAAGTGGAGGACTTTCTCTTCGAAATACATGAAGGAATCTGCGGAAGCCATATCGGAGGAAGGTCACTAGCTTATCGGGCCATCAGCCAGGGTTACTGGTGGCCATATATGCAGAAGGATGCGCAGGTGTACGCGAAGAAATGCGAGAAGTGTCAGAAATATTCCCACTCTCTCCATCAGCTAGCACAGGACCTCAGTCCGCTTTTTAGTCCATGGCCATTCGCCCAATGGGGGCTCGACATAGTGGGACCGCTCCACCGAACTCCTGGAAATAAAAGATGGCTGATAGTGGCCACGGATTACTTCACGAAATGGATCGAAGCAGAGCCCTTGTCCTCCATCACGGAGCAGGATTCCAAAAATTTCGTCTGGAAAAACATCGTCACCAGGTTCGGCATCCCCAGAATATTAATCTCGGACAACGGGACCCAGTTCGACTCCAACCTCTTCAGAAGCTTCTGCCAGGAGCACGGCATCCGCAATTGCTACTCCACGCCGGCTTACCCACAGAGTAACGGTCAGGCAGAGATTTCCAATAAAGTGGTACTCGATGGGCTGAAGAAACGGCTTGACAGAGCCAAAGGAAGATGGGTGGAAGAGCTCCCGAGTGTATTATGGGCCTACCGAACGACCCCAAGGCGATCCACTTCGGCGACACCTTTCTCCCTAGCCTATGGAATGGAGGCTGTCATTCCCTTGGAGATCGGCCTCCCTACTCTAAGGTCCGAGCTCTTCGACCAGGGCCGAAATGAATCACACCTGGCGGTGGAACTGGATCTGGCCGACGAGCGAAGAGAGGCGGCAGCAGTTCGGCTCGCAGCCTACCAAAGGCAGCTGGCCAGAGGTTATAACCAGAAGGTCAGAGAGAGGAAATTCTCAGTAGAAGAGCTGGTTCTCAAGAAGGCACTGCCGGGGGACAAGGATCCGAACCAAGGCAAACTGGCACCGAATTGGCACGGCCGGTTCAAGGTGACTTCCATCGCCGGACGGTCGGCATATAGACTCGAGGATATGGAAGGACGGCCACTACCGAGACCATGGAATACATCACACCTTAAGAAATTCTATTTTTAGTCTGCACTTGTACAATGCTCTTGGATTTAATAGAAATACACTCGTTTTCAATTTGAGGCAATCTGGTGGTCGATGACAGTCTAGCAATGGTGTGAACGCGGATGATCGTCTAAGGCTGGCACCCAGCCACCTAGACGTAAAGGCTGAAATGACCAATGTCTAAGGTTGGCACTCAGCCACCTAGATGAATCCGAAACGGTCAACGAAATCGTCTAAGGCTGGCACCCAGCCACCTAGACGTAAAGGCCGAAATGGCCCGTGATGAAATCGTCTAAGGCTGGCACCCAGCCACCTAGACGTAAAGGCCGAAATGGCCCATGATGAAATCGTCTAAGGCTGGCACCCAGCCACCTAGACGTAAAGGCCGAAATGACCAATGTCTAAGGTTGGCACTCAGCCACCTAGATGAATCCGAAACGGCCAACGAAATCGTCTAAGGCTGGCACCCAGCCACCTAGACGTAAAGGCCGAAATGGCCCGTGATGAAATCGTCTAAGGCTGGCACCCAGCCACCTAGACGTGAAGCCCGAAATGGCCCATGATGAGATCGCCTAAGGATGGCACCCAGCCACCTAGACGTGAAGCCGAAATGACAGTTACCATTAGGGCATGGCGGCTATGCTGCCGAGGCTAGTGATCTCGGCAAGGAACTAGTGCCAACGGCGTGTCCTATGTTAATCGCTTCTTTTCAATCCGAGCCCAGACACGTGGAATCTTGGAATCGTGCGAAAAAGAAAGCGAAATGCGAAAATGAAAGCAAACAAGCCAAGCCAGGAAGTAAATATAAACAAAAAGAGTTGAGCAAACTGAAATTCTATTGATAAATGCATGTTCATACATTCCATTCCCAGTTTACTACACATTTTTCATCAAAAAGAAAAAAGGGGGTGAAGGTACATTTTTCATCAAAAAAATCAAAAACAAAAGCTTAGGAAGTCTCGGCCTCGGTGTCCTCAATGACAACTACTGCGTCCTCGATCGTCGCAACGGTTCTGGAGGTTTCCGGAACCGCTTCGCTTGAAGCCTCCAGCGGAGCAGGGATCTCTGGAGGCGGAGAAGCTGGAGTCTCTGGCGGAGGAGAGGCAGGAGTCTCCGGAGGCGGTGAGGCTGTGGTCTCAGCAGGAGATGGGGGCCGGAACTCAGGAGGATTCAGAAATAACGGGTGGTCTTCCGGGACCCCGTACTCCTTGAGCGCGGCCCGACAGCCGAGGTGGAACAGTTGCCGGCTCAGCTATGTTATTTGGTCAGTGTAGTTCCTGCCAGCGTGTTCTGTTCCCTCGAGGAAGGCGGCGTCGATTTCTGCTTGTTGAGACGCGAGGTCCTCCTCCCTAGCCGCCTTCTCTCGTTCCAACTCGACCGCCAGTTCGGCCGACCTCTTCGTTTCGGCGACGAGCCTCTCTTGTAAGGTCATTGACTCCGCTTTAGTGTGGGAGAGCTCGCACACCGCCGAGACCACTTGGGCGTCCAGTTCAGCCCTTTTTGCCTCGGTCTCCTTCAGTTCCTCGCACTTGGCCGCCAGAGTGGTTTCGGCCTGCTGCTTCTCCGCCGCCAAACGGTTCAGCTTTCCCTCGTCCTCTACCATCCGGTTCAAGACCAGCGGGAGCCTCTGGACAGCCTGCAAGAAGCAGATAAGATTTAGTATCGTACAAAGAGAAATTAGCATTACTACAATCCAAAGACTCGATACTTACCAGGAGAGAATGCTGTAGTGTCCTCATGAGCAGCTGAGGACTGTCCTCCTCCCGATGCCTCTCAACGTCCCTGGGAAGTGCACAGGCTCGGCTAAGGGCTGAGATCACGGCCACATTCCCTACAACTTTATCCTCGACGTTGAGGGGCCTCCCCGGCCACAGCTCCAGATTGGGCTTGAAGGCCTCCGGTTCGGCCAAGACCACGGCGCAAGGCGACTAGGAGCGCCGATCCGGTGAGGCCTCGGACCGGATTGGCTCCTCAGCCCTGGCCCTCTCCCTGATAGCCAGCGCTTGCCGCGGCGGATCCTCGCGGACAGGGGACTTCCCCCTTGTCCTCTTTCGGGGCCTCTCCCTCTCCTCAGCGGCGGGCTGGGCCTCGGAGACCGCTGGAACGATTGAGGTGCTAGAGGGACGGGCGCTGGAGACGGGAGGACGGGCACTGGAGGCGGCCCTCTGCTCGCCGAAGATGGCTGCAGCTAAGTTCCGTGGCTGGTAGGCAGGCCGGCGCCTCTCCATCTCTTCGGAGTCGGTGAAGTTTTCGACCTCCCTCAGAGGATCGCTCTCGGCCGCAACAGCCGAAGAGGAAGCCTCGGCGACGGTAACAGTCTCGCTCGCAGCCTCGGCCAAAGCAAGGACTATCTCCCCGGGACGGCCTGATTTCCGCGTGTAAGATGCGTACTTAGGCTCGTACCCAAGTAAGGAGAAATCCGCCCTGTTGTAGTGACCTCGGTATCGGTAGATCTTGTCCAGCCACTCTTTGTTCCGCCTCCAACGGTCGAGGTGGGCGTCTCGCTTTCGTTGGTGGAGGCCTGCAAAAGGAAGGAGGAGAATTAGAATAGAAGTTAACAAGTTAAATTACAGTCCGAAACCCGGCAAAAGAGACAGGGCATTACTCGGTGGTGTCCCGAAGGTCCGCGGGACTTGAATCCTCCATGCGGTCTCGGATTCGGCCCCTCCGAACTCCCAGTTGCCGATCGTCCCCGGCGTATTTATTTGAATCTTCCAAGGCCGTGACGAGTGGGGAACTCTTCGCCTTAACACGGAGATAATATGTGTCGCCCTCTCGATTTTTACAGAGGTCATAGACATCCTCGATGTCATGGACACCGAGATCGATTCCTAAGATCTTATTTAGTTCGGTGACGCCCATGATTATCTTGTAACCATTGGGCATCAGTTGGCACGGGCATAGGTTCCAAGCTCGGAGGCAGGACCTAAGGACGGGGTGGAGAGGGAACCTAACCCCACCTTCGATAATGGCGATTAGGGGAAACGGCATCCAGCCGTTGTTGAAAGTATAGCCGGAGGACCTATCGGAGGCCTTTATCCGGACGTCCTCCGGGATCTTGAAGGTCCTCCGGAGCTCTGCTAGGGCTGATTGGGATTCTATCCAGTGACTAAAAGCCCCTATTTCTGAATCTAAGAAACCCTCGAGGGCTGTAGGGGACCCTAGAGACTAAAAACAGCGAAAAAGGGGCGGGATGGAAGCCCTAAGGACTAGACGCAGAGAGATATGCAGAGAGATCAGGACAGAGGCACTCACACTTGATGGAGGAAAGTCCGGACTACGGTGGTCGGAATTACAGGAGGGATCAACGGTCCTTCGCCGGTTCTAGCAGAGGAGTTTGCAGGTGAGTTCTAGCACAATAGCAGGAGATCTAGGAGCGGAAGTAGCAGAGGAGAAGACCCAGAGAGGCTATAAAGGGCAAGAGCGAGCGCCGTTCCAGAATTCGAAGCGGGAAGCGCGCGTGGTGTCGCCTCGGCTTGCGTTGCACGCCTCCTCGAAATGACAAGGAAGCCTCTCGAGTAACGACGCGTGGCGCTGACGGCCCACCATCCAATGCCAACCATAGTTGTTGCATTTATTGCTATCTTGTTTGCCTCGGGCGAATGAAACGACTGCTACGCTTTAAAGCCGAACGATCTGAATTCTTAGCTGGGGGTGCCAACATTATAAATGTTGAGCAGTTTCGGAAGACCATTTCAGCTCTTAACCTCCGGACCGCTTAGGCCCAAGAGGTCAAGAGCTGGGGGGCTATTGTGTGGGGACCACCTCGTGAACCGACTCCCTTCGGCTGCGGCAGAAGCGTGTCCGTATCGGTCTCGGAAATGGAAACTGCTATTTCGGTTTCGGCACTGGCTGCCGACATCGAGAGCGATACTTAGTTCTACTCAGTTCGGCCGCAGACCCCATCCAGTCTCGGCTATGCAGGACTACAACTGCAACCCTTGGTCACAGCCCCATCAGGACAGGGCCCAGAGAAAGGAACTCGATGGGACATCAGCCGTCAACGGATCAGGGCAAGATCGAGCCCAACGTGACTGGCATTAAATGCAGTATGGGCTGATCGGACCCTCATTAAATGCAATGAGGGCTGTGATGGACCCTCATTAATGACTATGTGGGCTGATGAGATCCTAGTCACATCACGAGGCCCACTGGTGCAGGCGCTAATCCAATCTCTCATATAAGGCATGGGACGACCCAAGAATGAGGTATGCACTCTCTCACATGCAACTCAGACCTCCCTTCGTTCTTCTTCTCCGATCACTGCTAACTTGAGCGTCGGAGAGCCCTGCGCTGCCCCAGCCAGGGTCCTTTGACCGTTCTCTTCTCCTCTTTCAGGTTCAACAGACACGCAGCTCCTTCTCTAGTACTCTGAGTAAGTCCTTGAAGGCATCCTGATCTTGTGAGTATATTTTTCTGCACTTACAATATGAATACAAGAGTTGCCTAGTTGGTTGGTTACTTCAATTCTCACTAAAATGCATAGGGTTCAATTATTAGGTTTCTCTTCTTACAAGAGTAGGCTTTGTATAGTTGGGTTTCTCTTGTGGGAATTGGCTTCTTTCCCATGCTTGGGATCTCAAGTCTCATCGCCTCAGTTGGGTATTAAAAAAAGAAAAACAGAAAAGTGATTTTATTTACTGGCCGTTTGGCAAGTATATTTCTAGGCCTGTTTGGTAATAACATTTTGAATGTATATGTGAAACAAAGTTAAGACATAAGGCCTCTATTCACAAAGTCATGAAAACCACCATATTTGAATCAGACATGAAAGTCTGAAGCGGATAGACACATTTGCTACGTATTATTTATGTTGTTTTTTCCTTCTCCGATTTTTCTCACTTTCGTTTCCTTTTGGGACCATAACCCATGATCCAAGCCTTCATATATGAGATGAGATTTCATCCGTTGGATGTTTGCGGATTTTGAGATATTTGTGAAAATTCTTAGACAGTTGGTTTTGCATTTTTGGACCCTATGTGCCCCACAATCAAGATCTGAGCCATTCATCTTCTTTGGAAAACTACAAATGACTATGAGATCAAGTTTAAGGTAATATTAAAGCATTACAGATCTTGAGATATTTGTTAAAAATTGTGAACTATTAGATGTAAAACAAGTTAAATAATCTCTTTCATGCTACTTTATGCCAGTCCAATTTTTATATATTTAATATTATTCTGGGCCACTACATGATGATCCAAACTATATGTCCTCTTTAAAATGTGAAGCACTAATATGCAATTAAATCTCAGCCGTTGGATGATCACGGGTTTTAAGATATTTACAAAAATGACCAGATAGTTAGAGCTACATTTTTGGACTCTGTGGGCCCCAACCATAAGATCCAAACTGTTCATCAAGTTTGGAAGGCGCACTTTTGTGACTTGACTTTAAGTTTTAACTCATCATGGGTCTTGAGAGATTTGTTAAAAACCAAGAACCTTGGACGTACTCAAGGTAAATCATGTTTTGTTTCAAGTGCTTTTCTGGTAGTCCATTTTTTTAAATTTTTTTTTAATTATTTTGGGTCTCTAAATTGCGAACCAAATGGTCCATCATCTTTACATCTCCAAAAATGAATATAGGTTCAAATATCAACCATTCGATGATTACATATTTTGAGGTATTTGTGAAAAATCTAATCCCTTAGAGCTACGTTTTTGGACTTCTATTGGTCTCAAAATCAAGATCCGAACCATTTGTCCTATTTGCAAAACCAAGAAATGTCTAAGTCAAATTTCAAGTGTTATCTCACTTTAAATTTTACAAAATATGTGAAAATTCATGAACCTTTGGATATACTCAAACAAAGGAATCCGTTTCACATGTGTCTTACTAAACGGTCTATTTTTAAAATGTCTACCTCAAACTGATCTAATGATATAGATCTATTATGTACATATCTATTTCAAATAGATAAGATTAGCCACTTCAAACAGATAAGAAACTAGGAAAGTAAAAGTTATTGCTATTATAATAAGTTGCCGTTGGAATAAGGTTTTGAAATGTCAAACTTTGTAGTCCACATACGTATGTAGGACACAAAAGATGTGGATACGATCAAGAAAACAGTAGATTCAAGTGCTTGGAGAAGACCTTAACTTAGTTGACTTGGAAAAGGCAAAGGTTTCAAGTCTTCTTAGGCCAAAGAGGAAATCTATGAACTTCCCGGTTCATTTAATATGTGAAATTTCTTATGTAAATACCTCTTCAGGACCTCAGCACAATTTAAAAAAAATAAAAAAAAAAAAGAACAAAGGAAACGTAAAAGCCTCTTCAAGAAATTCTAGATATCATTGTTGCCATATTAATTTATGGATTGTTCACCTTAAAAACAAAAATCTAAGAGGGCACTAAATTTCCTTCGGGGAGAGAGAGAGAGAGAGAGAGAGAGAGAGAGAGAGAGAGAGGCAGTCCAAGTAGGCTTTTTTTTTTTTTTTTTCTTATAGGGCTTGTTTGGCAACTCTACTAATATAATCAAGTAAAGTAAAGCCCTCATTTCTAAAAAAAAGTCACATCAAAAACATTTTAATTCAAAATTTTCTCCATATTTAAAAAAGAAAAGTAAAAAAACAACCTCATTTCTCCACTAAAAGACAAAAAAGAACTCTGCTTTGTATACAAAAAGTTAAAAAAGATTAAATAATAAACAACTAAAAATAAAATACCATCATAACCGACTTCTATTTTTATTCTTTCTTCAAAATAGTCTTTATTTCACTCAATACCATTAGTAAAGCCCCCAAATAGCCCCTTTATGGAGCATAATCCTCTTTGGATTTGAATTCATGATGGTTGAAATGCATGTTGCACAAACACATTTTTAAATTTATGAGAATTATAAATAGAAAATGAAAGAGGGATTGTATAGAATTCCCCTCTCAAAAGGGCGTTTTTGCCCCTCATCCAATGTCCAATGAAAGAAGAGTTATGTGGAGACTTTTCTTCATTCTTTAAAAGGACTACGAAATACCTTACCTACTTTTTCTCTACTTTCAAACAGCATTTGCTTCATTCAAAGCTTTTTGGCCCCAAAAGGGAGAAATTATTTTTCTCTACTTTCAGACCGTATTTACTTCATTCAAGGCTTTTTGGGCCCCAAAAGGGGAAAATTAGAAAGATCATTAAATGGGGAGAAGAAGTAGTTCGTAGTGCTTTAAAGAAGGAAGAAAAGTCTCCACACAACTCATCTTTCATTAATTCTATAGAATTCCTCATATATATATATATATATATATATATATATATATATGAAGATGCTCCTATGAGAACATTTCTCACCTTACTACAAGTGGGGGCCCTCACCTTTAAGTTGTTGGCATTTGATATGGATGTGAGGGCCCCTACCTTATCTCTCATAGTAAGGTGAGAGATGTTCTTATATGAGCATATCTTATATATATATATATATATATATATTAGAATATTCATGTGTATCCATCCCTCACCATAGGATGAGAGACACTTACATAATTGGTCATATTCATTTGCAAAAGAAGGTGAGGGATAAATGCACATGAATGTCTATATATATACATAGGGTGAGGGACACTTAAATGACTTTTCCTCTTTGCACATGAACATTCTTTTTCTGCATATGACTATATAAGGATTTTTCACTTTTGCATATGAATATTTCCAACTATATAAGTGTCCCTCACCCTATGGTGAGATATGGATGCACATGAATATTATATATATACAGGAGCATCTCTCACCTTACTACAAAAGATAGGAATGAGGACCATCACATTTAAGTTGTTAGCATTGGATATGAATATAAGGGCCCCCACCTTATCTTTAATAGTAAGGTGAGAGCATCTCTCATAGGAGCATCTCCCATATATATGTGTATATATATACACACTAGTGCAATAAGCCTACGTCCTAATTAGAAATATTTTTAAATATTTAAATAAACTATAAATGAATATTAATATATAATTCATAATAAAGATGGAAATATTTAGAGAAATTTTAGGTAGTTGGAAATATTTGGGGAAAGATCAAGTAAATAGTAAAGATTTTAGGACCTTGATATGATCGACTACATTTGTGCCTAGCCATAAATTGAGTGTCATTTCAGAATTAAATGTGGATTTTAAAATTAATTGGCTTCCACAATGGGCCTCACATATTAATTAATCCTACCAAATGTCCAAGGAAAAATAAGGAGAAAAATGTTCATAATGACCCCCACATATATTAATCTTGCTAAATATTGAAAGGAAAATAAAGAGAAAAAAGTAGCAAAATACAACCTATGAAAGTGTAAAGCCCCCAAATAGCCCCTTTATGGAGCATAATCCTCTTGGGATTCAAATTCATGATGGTTGAAATGCATGTTGCACAAACACATTCTTAAATTTATGAGAATTATAAATAGAAAATGAGAGAGGGATTGTATAGAATTTCCCTCTCAGAAGTGCCTTTTTGCCCCTCATCCAATGTCCAATGAAAGATGAGTTATGTGGGGACTTTTCTTCCTTCTTTAAAAGGACTACGAAATACCTTACCTACTTTTTCTCTACTTTCAGACAGCATTTGCTTCATTCAAAGCTTTTTGGCCCCAAAAGGGATAAATTATTTTTCTCTACTTTCAGACCGTATTTACTTCATTCAAGGCTTTTTGGGCCCCAAAAGGGGAAAATTAGAAAGATCATTAAATGGGGAGAAGAAGTAGTTCGTAGTGCTTTAAAGAAGGAAGAAAAGTCTCCACACAACTCATCTTTCATTAATTCTATAGAATTCCTCATATATATATATATATATATATATATATATATATATATATATATGAAGATGCTCCTATGAGAACATTTCTCACCTTACTATAAGTGGGGGCCCTAACATTTAAGTTGTTGGCATTGGATATGGATGTGAGGGCCCCTACCTTATCTCTCATAGTAAGGTGAGAGATGCTCTTATAGGAGCATCTCTTATATATATATATATATATATTAGAATATTCATGTGTATCCATCCCTCAACAGAGGAAGAGAGACACTTACATAATTGGGCATATTCATGTGCAAAAGAAGGTGAGGGATAGATGCACATGAATGTCCATATATATACATATACATATACATAGGGTGAGGGACACTTAAATGGCTTTCCCTCTTTGCACATGAACATTCTTTTTCTGCATATGACTACATAAGGATTTTTCACTTTTGCATATGAATATTTCCAACTATATAAGTGTCCCTCACCCTATGGTGAGATATGGATGCACATGAATATTATATATATACTGGAACATCTCTCACCTAACTACAAAAGATAGGAATGCGAACCCTCACATTTAAGTTGTTAGCATTCGATATGAATATGAGGGCCCCCACCTTATCTCTAATAGTAAGGCGAGAGCATCTCTCATATGAGCATCTCCCATATATATGTGTATATATATATACACACTAGTGCAATTAGCCTACGTCCTAATTAGAAATATTTTTAAATATTTAAATAAACTATAAATGAATATTAATATATAATTCATAATAAAGATGAAAATATTTAGAGAAATTTTAGGTAGCTGGAAATATTTGGGGAAAGATCAAGTAAATAGTAAAGATTTTAGGACCTTGATTTGATCGACTACATTTGTGCTTAGCAATAAATTGAGTGTCATTTCAGAATTAAATGTGGATTTTAAAATTAATTGGCTTCCACAATGGGCCTCACATATTAATTAATCCTACCAAATGTCCAAGGAAAAATAAGGAGAAAAATGTTCATAATGACCCCCACATATTAATCTTCCTAAATATTAAAAGGAAAATAAAGAGAAAAAAGTAGCAGAATACAGCCTATGAAAGTGTAATGACCCCAAATAGCCCCTTTATGGAGCATAATCCTCTTGGGATTCGAATTCATGATGGTTGAAATGCATGTTGCACAAATACATTCTTAAATTTATGAGAATTATAAATAGAAAATGAGAAAGGGATTGTATAGAATTCCCCTCTCAAAAGGGCGTTTTTGCCCCACATCCAATTTCCAATGAAAGATGAGTTATGTGGAGGCTTTTCTTCCTTCTTTAAAAGGACTACGAAATACCTTACCTACTTTTTCTCTACTTTCAAACAGCATTTGCTTCATTCAAAGCTTTTTGGCCCCAATAGGGAGAAATAATTTTTCTCTACTTTCAGACCGTATTCACTTCATTCAAAGCTTTTTGGGCCCCAAAAGGGGAAAATTAGAAAGATCATTAAATGGGGAGAAGAAGTAGTTCGTAGTGCTTTAAAGAAGGAATAAAAGTCTCCACACAACTCATCTTTCATAAATTCTATAGAATTCCTCATATATATATATATATATATATATGAAGATGCTCTTATGAGAACATTTCTCACCTTACTATAAGTGGGGGCCCTCACATTTAAGTTGTTAGCATTGGATATGGATGTGAGGGCCCCTAACTTATCTCTCATAGTAAGGTGACAGATGCTCTTATATGAGCATCTCTTATATATATATATATATATATATATATATATTAGAATATTCATGTGTATCCATCCCTCACCATATGATGAGAGACACTTACATAATTTGGCATATTCATGTGCATAAGAAGGTGAGGGATAGATGCACATGAATGTCTATATATATACATATACATATACATAGTGTGAGGGAAACTTAAATGACTTTGCCTCTTTGCACGTAAACATTCTTTTTCTGCATATGACTATATAAGGATTTTTCACTTTTGCATATGAATATTTCCAACTATATAAGTGTCCCTCACCCTATGGTGAGATATAGATGCACATGAATATTATATATATACAGGAGCATCTCTCACCTTACTACAAAAGATAGGGATGGGGACCCTCACATTTAAGTTGTTAGCATTCGATATGAATATGAGGGCCCCCACCTTATCTCTAATAGTAAGGTGAGAGCATCTCTCATAGGAGCATCTCCCATATATATGTGTATATATATATACACACTAGTGCAATAAGCATGCGTCCTATTAGAAATATTTTTAAATATTTAAATAAACTATAAATGAATATTAATATATAATTCATAATAAAGATGGAAATATATAGAGAAATTTTTGGTAGTTGGAAATATTTGGGGAAAGATCAAGTAAATAGTAAAGATTTTAGGACCTTGATTTGATCGACAACATTTGTGCTTAGCGATAAATTGAGTGTCATTTCAGAATTAAATGTGAATTTTAAAATTAATTGGCTTCCACAATGGGCCTCACATATTAATTAATCCTACCAAATGTCCAAGGAAAAATAAGGAGAAAAATGTTCATAATGACCCCCACATATATTAATCTTGCTAAATATTGAAAGGAAAATAAAGAGAAAAAAGTAGCAAAATACAACCTATGAAAGTGTAAAGCCCCCAAATAGCCCCTTTATGGAGCATAATCCTCTTGGGATTCAAATTCATGATGGTTGAAATGCATGTTGCACAAACACATTCTTAAATTTATGAGAATTATAAATAGAAAATGAGAGAGGGATTGTATAGAATTTCCCTCTCAGAAGTGCCTTTTTGCCCCTCATCCAATGTCCAATGAAAGATGAGTTATGTGGGGACTTTTCTTCCTTCTTTAAAAGGACTACGAAATACCTTACCTACTTTTTCTCTACTTTCAGACAGCATTTGCTTCATTCAAAGCTTTTTGGCCCCAAAAGGGATAAATTATTTTTCTCTACTTTCAGACCGTATTTACTTCATTCAAGGCTTTTTGGGCCCCAAAAGGGGAAAATTAGAAAGATCATTAAATGGGGAGAAGAAGTAGTTCGTAGTGCTTTAAAGAAGGAATAAAAGTCTCCACACAACTCATCTTTCATAAATTCTATAGAATTCCTCATATATATATATATATATATATATATGAAGATGCTCTTATGAGAACATTTCTCACCTTACTATAAGTGGGGGCCCTCACATTTAAGTTGTTAGCATTGGATATGGATGTGAGGGCCCCTAACTTATCTCTCATAGTAAGGTGACAGATGCTCTTATATGAGCATCTCTTATATATATATATATATATATATATATTAGAATATTCATGTGTATCCATCTCTCACCATATGATGAGAGACACTTACATAATTTGGCATATTCATGTGCATAAGAAGGTGAGGGATAGATGCACATGAATGTCTATATATATACATATACATATACATAGTGTGAGGGAAACTTAAATGACTTTGCCTCTTTGCACGTAAACATTCTTTTTCTGCATATGACTATATAAGGATTTTTCACTTTTGCATATGAATATTTCCAACTATATAAGTGTCCCTCACCCTATGGTGAGATATAGATGCACATGAATATTATATATATACAGGAGCATCTCTCACCTTACTACAAAAGATAGGGATGGGGACCCTCACATTTAAGTTGTTAGCATTCGATATGAATATGAGGGCCCCCACCTTATCTCTAATAGTAAGGTGAGAGCATCTCTCATAGGAGCATCTCCCATATATATGTGTATATATATATACACACTAGTGCAATAAGCATGCGTCCTATTAGAAATATTTTTAAATATTTAAATAAACTATAAATGAATATTAATATATAATTCATAATAAAGATGGAAATATATAGAGAAATTTTTGGTAGTTGGAAATATTTGGGGAAAGATCAAGTAAATAGTAAAGATTTTAGGACCTTGATTTGATCGACAACATTTGTGCTTAGCGATAAATTGAGTGTCATTTCAGAATTAAATGTGAATTTTAAAATTAATTGGCTTCCACAATGGGCCTCACATATTAATTAATCCTACCAAATGTCCAAGGAAAAATAAGGAGAAAAATGTTCATAATGACCCCCACATATATTAATCTTGCTAAATATTGAAAGGAAAATAAAGAGAAAAAAGTAGCAAAATACAACCTATGAAAGTGTAAAGCCCCCAAATAGCCCCTTTATGGAGCATAATCCTCTTGGGATTCAAATTCATGATGGTTGAAATGCATGTTGCACAAACACATTCTTAAATTTATGAGAATTATAAATAGAAAATGAGAGAGGGATTGTATAGAATTTCCCTCTCAGAAGTGCCTTTTTGCCCCTCATCCAATGTCCAATGAAAGATGAGTTATGTGGGGACTTTTCTTCCTTCTTTAAAAGGACTACGAAATACCTTACCTACTTTTTCTCTACTTTCAGACAGCATTTGCTTCATTCAAAGCTTTTTGGCCCCAAAAGGGATAAATTATTTTTCTCTACTTTCAGACCGTATTTACTTCATTCAAGGCTTTTTGGGCCCCAAAAGGGGAAAATTAGAAAGATCATTAAATGGGGAGAAGAAGTAGTTCGTAGTGCTTTAAAGAAGGAAGAAAAGTCTCCACACAACTCATCTTTCATTAATTCTATAGAATTCCTCATATATATATATATATATATGAAGATGCTCCTATGAGAACATTTCTCACCTTACTATAAGTGGGGGCCCTCACATTTAAGTTGTTGGCATTGGATATGGATGTGAGGGCCCCTACCTTATCTCTCATAGTAAGATGAGAGATACTCTTATAGGAGCATCTCTTATATATATATATATATATTAGAATATTCATGTGTATCCATCCCTCAACAGAGGAAGAGAGACACTTACATAATTGGGCATATTCATGTGCAAAAGAAGGTGAGGGATAGATGCACATGAATGTCCATATATATATACATATACATATACATATACATAGGGTGAGGGACACTTAAATGACTTTCCCTCTTTCCACATGAAAATTCTTTTTCTGCATATGACTACATAAGGATTTTTCACTTTCGCATATGAATATTTCCAACTATATAAGTGTCCCTCACCCTATGGTGAGATATGGATGCACATGAATATTATATATATACTAGAACATCTCTCACCTAACTACAAAAGATAGGGATGAGAACCCTCACATTTAAGTTGTTAGCATTGGATATGAATATGACGGCCCCCACCTTATCTCTAATAGTAAGGCGAGAGCATCTCCTCCATCACAAACAACTAAAAACAAAATATCATTATTACCCACTTATATTTTATTATTTCTTCAAAATAACCTTTGCTCCACTCAACTCTACAAGCAAAGCCCCCAAACAGGCCCTTAGAGAGAAAGTTTTGGAGATTCAAAATGCATATACAAGTATTCCATGTATTAGTGAGGAGGGATCATTGGATGAACCCAAAGCATACATTCTTTTTTTTTTTTTTTTCGATATTTCTTTGAATGGAGAGACTTTTTAGGGATAGATGGTGTTGAGAGAGAATAATTGTAGCAAAATAAAGAGATTTTAGGGGATATTGATTGAGATACTTTATGAGATAGAGGATATAGATAAAGAGATTTTTTTGGAGAAAAAATTATGGCATGTGATGACATAGCACCTTAAAGCACTCTATGTTTTTTCTCCATCTTTATTTGAAAGGAGAATAATTGGATGCTGAAGTGGCACCTCCCACAGCCCACCTCCTCCTTTGCTTTAATATATATAATATATATATAAAATATTCAAGTAAGAACTAATTCTCATCGTGCCTATGCAATAACTATTGGTTGGGCCCACCTAGCAACCAATCCAAACCAAGCATAAATAGGGACCCCTCTAATAGTCACTAATCCTGAGTAAACACAGATAAAGCCCCGCTTCTTATCTCTGAATTCGGATCCAGAACTGAATCTCCAACTCTTTACCTGATGCTGAGTTTGGATACAACATAATGATAAGTTCGGATCCAACATATGACCCGTCATAATTCTTGAGCCAGATCCATCCTAACATAAAACAGATTGAATTTGATTCAACGTAATGGTAACTTTGCATCCAACATAAGATCTGTCATAAATCTTGTGACAGGCCCATTCTAATATAAAACAGATTGAATCTAAAGACACCATGGTCTATGATTCCTCTCGGGACACAACCGATTTACATATCCAATGCAGCCCACTCTTAAAAAAAGTCCTGATTCAATGGTTGCGTCCAAACATTACCCAACAACTAAAGGGTTAAGTAAATGCAAAAAGATCAGACTATCCATCCACTCAACTTTTTAGGTTCTACCATCCACAGTGTGACCCATCTGTTCAATGTCATAGTGGACAAATTCATGTGCCCCATTGTTGCAAAGTGGGTGAATGGAATCCCCCAACAATCTCTGATAAAGTAGTTGAACAATTTCACTGGCTAGCTATTGCCACTGATAAATCTCCATTTATTTAATAACAATAAGAATGGGTAGAAGGTCAAATTTCAATCGTTTATTCGTTATGAATTTTAAGATATTTGTGAGAAAGTCCAAACCCTTACGTATGTTATTCCGGACTTTTGTGAGCCCAATTTTAACAATTCAAATCATTCATCTTCTTTAAAAAGTCTAAAGGGCCTATGGTTCAAATCTCATTGCCTGAATCATTGTGGATCTGAGGAATTTCTTGAAAACCATTGGATCATTGGTTGAAACTAGTGTGAACGACAAGCTAAAAACGTCCCTTGGGCTCAGTCCTGGTTTTTCAATTTTCCTATTCCTATGGGCTCCTAAACCATGAACCGTACCGAACCGACGAGCCATCCACCCTCTTCAGAACGCCCAAACTGACAAAAGGGGTCAAATCTCATCTGCTGGTTCATCATGGATTTGGAGATATTTACGAGAAAAATTTAGAGCCTATAATTATCTATTATAGACTATGTGGGCTCCATTTTCATAATCCAAATCGTTCGTCCTCTCTACAATGCCAAAACAAGAAACTAGAGGGTAAAATTCCAAGTCCTCAATCATCATGGATTTTGAGAAATTTGTGAAAAATAGTGAACCATTGAATGTTCTAAAATTTACATCTGAAGAGACGTGAAAATGTTAAACACTAGAATCTCTTTAACATGTGTATCATTTGCCTATGGAAATGATTCACTTCACAAGTGCATCATTTGCACATGTGAATCATTTTCACAAAAACTAAACAACTCCAATGTCTTTGTTGATGTTTTTTCTTTTCTTCTAAAAATCTCCAATTGCACTTCTGTTTTTCTTGGTTACCCAGCGAAGGGGGCTCTAACTCAAAAGAGCTCACACAAGTGGAAAGAGGAACCCCACACAAGTGGACAGAGGAGGATACCCAAGGATCGATCCACGAAGAGCTAGGTGACATATGTGGTTGCCAACAAATTAAGCAACTGCTTGTTGTCAAGCTTTATAAAATATTTGATACCGGAAGCTTGGGTTGAATTGGGCTTGGGACTATGCCCTTTTTTTTTTTTTTGATCGGTCAGGACTATGCCCTCTTAGTTTTGGGTTAGGTTTAAATTGACTATGACCACCCCTAAACCTAGTGCATTGATACCCTATATACAACTAAGTTGTTTCCAATGATATTTTTGTTGTCTATATTTTATGTTCATTTTTTTTATTTGTATCATTTTTTCTTATTCTCAACATCTATGATTTTGAAAACTTATGTTCTGATTGGTTACGATTCTCTCTCTCTCTCTCTCTCTCTCTCTCTCTCTCTCTCTCTCTCTCTCTCTCTCTCATTCTTTTTTTGGGAGTTTTTAAATTTTATGCATAACTCAAATTTGGGTTTAAGACAAGACTGTACACTCTGGTACCAACGTGGGTCATCCAAGTTTAAATCAAGATCGTTCGGATTCTATGATACCAATTTAAATCAAGATCGTAAGGACTTCTCTGTTACCATCTTGTGCAATTTGGGCTCACATCAAGACTATCCAGATGCTCTGATATGAATTTTGATTTAAATTGATAATTTGATATGGACTCAACTTAGGTTAGTCCAGTTTGACTAGTTTCATCCCAAGATACGGTTGCTAGCCTACAAAGTCAGAAATTAACAAGAATTGGGAATCCTAGCAATAACTAATGAAGATTGAGCAAATCATCTCATATTCAATTTCTGCACATAACATGTCCCAATATTCGCAGAAGTTTTTACGCATTGATTCCCACATGTTGATTGTGGTTGTTTGTTACATTCCCTGAAACTTAGGGGGTCGTCCTTTGTCTACTTCACAAGTGATGTGAAAATACTTTACATAGGTAAATGACTTACATATGGGTCAGGCTCCATTGTTCGTTATTATCCCAGCAGCTCACTTGTGAATCTATGAACATTCCAATGGCTTTTACAAATTTCTCAAAATTTATGATGACTTAAGAGCTTAAATGTTACCTCATAGTCAGTTTTGGGCTTCTAACTATCAGTTTTGACAAACAATCGTAAAAATATGAGCAGGGTTCGGGGGTCTGTTCGAGGGTGTTACTGGGGCATGACCAAACCAGTTGGCCTACCAGTTAGAACATCTAAGATTAGTGTAATGGTCTGTTGGTTGAGCAAAGAAATGCAGATTTTTTTTATACTTAGTATTGTACTTTTATCAATGTATATTAATGGCCTGGACAAAAGCTCATCCAGGAATCACTGTGTTTAAAGTACTTCAACTTGGTCCTAACTTCTCACTTGCCTATCACCCCAGAATCCATTTTTAGCTTGTTCGTGGCGTCATTTAATTATTATTTGTTCTGGAAATGGCAAAAATGACCTATGATATTATTTATGTTGATTTTGTCAGTTGACTTGTTGGGAACACTGGCTAACTCAACATGGATCAGTCACAAGTGAGGTTTTGAACTACGAATCTATCTGCTGGCTGTATAATTTCCTGAAAAATGATATGCATGGTTTCCTATACATGAAGAAGCCATCACAGAAAAGTTTCCCATGTTTTGAACAATATTACCACCATATAATAACGAGGTGGGGTCTGATAGCCCTCTACAGTATGAAGACTGTAAGATCGGCATTGGCTTTGGCTTTTATTTTATTTTATTTTTCTTGTCTTAACACTGAAATCATTTTCCTTTTTACCATTTTTTTATTGCATCATTATTAATTACTTAAGTTTCAACATTTCAATTCCTAAGAAAGTCGGTCCCATCTACATCTATCTCTACCTCACAAGTTATACCATTCATCTATCACCTTTTTAACAATCCTTTTTTTTTCGGTTGACCTCATTAACAACCCTTAACCTCATTTGACAATGAATTCATATGTAATCACTTCCATAGAGACAAATGGGCCTTAAATTGTTAAAGTGTTTGCCACTATGCCATCAACTTGCTTATGTAAGCATTTAAACATTTAATTATTTATGTTAAAGTAACTTTGTGCCCTTTTAACAAAAGGTGTTGAAGATCTTTCTCATTTACTACCATTTTTAGCAACTGAACATGATATTTCCACCTATTATTTTGGGGCTTATAATGTATTCACAACTACAGGTGCTTATCAAGTGATTGGCACAGATTAACAAATTATGAGCCTGATACATGTCATCTAATTAGAATTTGATAAATTGTTGAGCCCAACAATTTGATGACCTTAGGTATTTTAACATATTCACCGCCCCCACCCCACGCGCATGCATACACACTCGAATCGGGATCCTCTAAGTGGCCCTACGCATGGTGACCGTGAGTGGACCACTCAGGGTCCGCCACGTCACCATGTGCAACCCCTGTCTAGATGCATGGCAGGCTGCCCGCGGTAACCTGGCATACCGTGACTGTTCCACTCACTATCACCATGGAGTTTTACCTCACCAGATCCGAACTCCGTACACTTATGCACAGAGAGAGAGAGAGAGTGCCACTCAGTGTCGTCGTGGGGTTTTACCTCACCAGATCTGAACTCCATACACTCATGCGGAGAGAGAGAGAGAGAGAGAGAGAGAGAGAGAGTATGTCCTCAATGTTTATATGAATCAGGATGCTTAAGAAAATCCTTCGCATGAGCCTTATGTTTTCCACAAAAAGGTATATTAACAGCTTGTTTGTGTAACTTCTCAGAAGATTTTAGGTTGGTTTAACAATACAATGGGTTAAAAAGAAATGGCATTGTTGCAATTATGCGTGCTCATGGGCTTGGCTTGAGCTGGACTGTAACATCCCGCCCCCTAAGGGCCTATTAACTATAATTAATTGGGTGTTTAGTTAGTAAGTTGGATTAGAGTCTAGAGAGTCAGGGTTAGCGACGAATCGTATGTGCGAAGTTTCGCACGATTCGGAGCTCGTTCGGGTATGATAGAGGTTGTTTTATTATTTGGGTAAGGTTTCAGGGGTATTTATGAGAGTATGAGTTTTTGGTGAGTTTGGGTGCATTAGGTAGGTTTCATCGTTTCATGAACTTTAGTCTTCTGTCGCGTTTCGATTCGACGCGTCGAAGAGGCCCGAAACTCATTAAATGCTGATTTAGGCCGGCCCGGAACTTAACCCAAACCCAACCCAAGACCAAGGCCCAAGCCCAAAGCCCATGACTTAAATTAGGTCACCCACCCATATTCATTCCCTCCTTCATTTCATTCACTCAACCCCAACAGCCACAGCAACACACAGCAGCCGCCTCTTCCTCTTGTTCCTTCATTTCTTCTTCTCCGTCGACGAGCGTCGGAGCTCCGGCTAAGGAACCAAGCCACTCATCACCTCCCTCAAGCTTTCAAGAACCCAACCATACACTTTTCTAAGTGTTTCCTTCTCAACCCATTCTAAGGTATGCTCTTCAAGCTTCTAGACCTAGGTAGATTACTTCCTTTGGATTAGAAATGGTGTAGATGAGCTTACTTCTTCCCTTGCATTTCATTTGTAGTGAGGTTTTGAGTGTGGAACCCATTTATTCAAGTTTGAGCTTAAGGAGGACTTTCCTCTTCATTTCTTTTTGGTTTTGAGTCAAGCTCTTCATCAAAGGCAAGTGAATAGCTATGTTATTGTTTGATATGCTTGTTTTCCTTGATTTGTATGTTAAAATCATATGTTAGATTACCTTTGCTCATTTGATCCTTTAGATGCTTTGAAAACATGATAAATGGTTCATAGTTTGTAACGAATGGATATAGAGATTAATGGCTTGATTTGTTAGTTTTATGCTTTCAAAGTAGTGTGTTTTTATTACCACACATGTTGCCAATCAGGGTTCATAAGAGAGAAATGGGAAAAATCCCATTCCAGCCCAGAAACAGTGGCCGTGCCCTGTTTCTGCAGGCTGGCCGGTTAACCGGGTAACAGAGGCCGGTTAACCGGCCAACCTTAACTGGGAGGGCCATTTGACCCTGTAACAGGCCGGTCAACCGGCTGTAATTCAGCCGGTCAACCGGCCAAGAGGGCAGGTTAACCGGCCCTCCTGCATTCCGGCTGCAGAATTTCTCCTGTGGAGAAATTTTCACCCTTTTTAGATGGACTGTGACGGACCTTTGGTTACCCCTTTTTGGACTCACTTGACTATGTACGAGGAACGTTTGAGCAGACGATTTCTCGTAGTTATTTCCGGTTATCGGGTTTCAATTCATTCAATCTTGAACGGAATAGGGCGAAGGGATACCATCTTATATCTATGCACGAAGAGGTTTCGTTTTGGGTATCTTGAACCCTAGCTCCTTTCGTTGACTGATTAGGATTGTGTGAGACACCGGAAATAACAATGACTTAGGAATGGATTGTTTACCGTTTATGATTCCGAATTGTACCATTTGGTACTCTCCACATGAAATGTCCATGTTCTTTAGCTCCGGTTATTGTGTCTTGGTTGGGATCACATTATGAACTTAGAAGATGAAATTAGGATCCCCTTTGATTTTCCGTTTGTTTCGAAATATGATGGGAGTGTTGTGGCTAGACAGCTTTGATTAAGAAAGCATGTTGAGGACTACCTATGAAGATAAGTGTGAAGTATGAAGAAGTTCGATTATGTTAGTGTGATTTGATAATGGTAAGGTAGTTTCTCTTTGGTTAATGAATCCTGTTCGCGCAGGAAAGTCTAGCCCTTCACTATTGTATGTTTAGGACTCTTGTGTCAGGCATCACTCAGCTGTTAACGCCCAGCACTTTTGGGGCACCAATTGTGTGAGGACTTTGAAATGAACGTCTGCGCAGTACGACTTTTTATATTTTAGATGGATGTACACCATCAAATACCCGTTCTGTAAGAAGTATGAATGTTCGTTTTGTTTATTTTGTTTTAAGGGTATCATATGTGTGTTGCCGGGTTTTCATCTCGAGCCTATTGCTTTACTCTACCACAACTCTCATGTTGAGCCAGGAGGGTCAAGTGGAACTATCCCGTGGTGATTAGCTATGTGATTTGCCTATTTGTTAGAAGTATGTTAGTTGGCTTTATGGTTCTTGTGCTACGCGTTTATTACAGTCAGAACGCTATGCATCTCTCATGATATAGTCCTTTCGTATATTCTTTAGTCTGCATATCTTTGATGATTATATATCTATTCCCCTGCCGACCTTTGTGTCTGATGATGTTACTCTTGGTGCATAGGTACCGAGCCTTACTATGAGGAGGAGGAAGCGACGGAGGAAGTTCAGGCAGGTCAGCCTGATGACTTCCTTGAGTACAGTACGGACGGCATAGTATAGCCGTACTGACCCCGTATGAGAGAGCCTTTACTTTTGGACTAGTTTATTTGTTGGTTCTTTTATTTTGATTAGGCCCGAGTTTGGTGTGGCCTGATGTTGTAATTTATATAGTTTGAAACTTGAATCTTAAGTATGATATTCAGTATTACTCTTTAACTATACATCTATGAGATATCACTTGTGTTTTGAAGCTTCCGCTATTTGTTTTATATGATTGAGAAAATAATCACACCTCACAGCGGTCTTCGATCCAGATGGGACACGATTGGGGCCAAGTGGCATCTGATTAATGATGGAAAAAGTTTTAAATTGGCCCTAATCTCACGCATAACCCCGGTTACATTTTGGGGGCGTGACATGGACAACCCATGCCTGCCTGCATTGGGCTCGATCTCTGTTTTATGGTCATTTGCTGGACACAGACCTAGCCTAGGCCAGACTCGGGCCTAAATATTTAGCCCAACGATTCATTGGGCTGGTCGTTTACATACTTTTGGCATGGCTGCCCTGTCCATGTACACTCCTGGTTCCAGTAGGAATTTTGTTACTAAGTTGGTGGTGTTATGTGGATTACAATAGTGGCTGTTTTTAGTACAGAACCTCTTGTTGTAATGTAATGTTGTAAAGTGGTGAACTGAAAATGCAAGGTTTTGCATATCAATCTTTCAAGTTGGTGATAAATTGAGATGTCCTCTATGGGATGTTTCATGTTTGTGTACCTTCGCAACTTTGAATTATGATTACTGGAAATTTGACTAATTCCATTCCTTTCCTTTTGGCCAAAATCCCCCTTTCTATTCATAAGCTATGTACCCACCAATTGAACGTCTAAGATTAATGTAATGTTCTGTTTTTTGAACAAAGAAATTTAGAAATTTTCTTAACTAAGCATTGTACTTTTACCAATGTATGTCATTGTCAATGGCCTGGACAAAGGCTCATAATTGAAAAAGATGGAGGGAATTTTGAAATTGTATACTTTTGATATGACCCATTGTCTTTTCTTGTCTGGATGATGAAGATTTTACCTCACCCCACCTCATTTCATCACACATCCAAACACGTCCTAAGGGTGTACAACAAGCGCACTGAGGCACGACACACCCTATATATATATATATATATATATATATATATATATATATAAAGAAGACTCAAAACCTTTCCATGTCAAGTAAGTCAAGGTCTTCCCCAACCACTTGCATCTTCTCTTTTATGAAGTGTGTGTATATATATTCACACCTTTGTGCCCTACCATCCCTTTTTCTTGACCGTATCCACACCTTTGTGCCCTACCAACGTATGTGCAATAATTAATTTGACCTTCCAAAAACCTAGGATTTTACCGATAACTTTTACTACTTTAGTTTCTTGAGGAACATTAAGCAAAATTACTTTAATTTTTTTCTTTTTTTCTTATTTTTTTTTATTACCTAGCCAAGGGCTCGGACCTAAGGTGTGCTGGTTTGGACACCCACTAAATGATCATATGTCCACCTTCTTTGTCTTCCAAGAATTATAAGGATTCAAAAGGATTTGCATGGTAGACATTCTTTAAGATCATGACCCAACGCATTTGCACATGGTCAATTTCCGCTGAGCTACTAACAGAAATACTTAAGCCGCATGAATTACTCTGCAATGAAAGAGGATTGAAAGGGCTGTCACAGTAGATTGGGACAATCAAGCAGGTTCACTGTCATGTATGGCACGGCACGGCACGGCAATTCGCAGAGAAGAAAATTTGGCCACGGAATAAAAACCAAGTATTTGAATTGAAAAATTATAAGGTATCACCAATATTTGCACCAATTTTCAATCGGTCATGGGGGTTCACATCATAAGTATATGTTTTAGGAGTGAATCGATCGCTATTTAGGTCCATCTCCAGGGCCTTTATTTGGGTCCAAGTCCAAGTTATTTATTTAATTTAAAGGTGGGTATGAATACACGGTACGAGTCGGTACCCCTGAGTTGGGTTTGGGTCTGGGTATGGATGGGTTCCCTTAATTGTCATGAGCATCAGGAGTAGCAAACACTCCATGTCACATCCATGTCTTTTCATCTCCTTATAAATAGATTACCTGTATCGGAGAGGCGTCTCACAGTTGAGAATCATATCATTTTAACATTTTGTTTATGATGGCAGGTAAACCATTAGCTAAAGTTGCTCTGTGGCTTCTGGTTTTGTGTAGTGGAATCAATGCTGCTTTTGATTCCGCCAACACAGGAACTAAGGGGGTGGTTCTATGCAATGAAAGAGAGAGACAAGCCCTTCTCAAGTTCAAACATGCTCTAAATGGCTCTAAGTACACCCTTACTTCGTGGGTGGGTGATAATTGCTGTCTTTGGGAGGGAGTTCGTTGCAACAACGAAACAGGGCATGTCATCAAGCTAAATCTCCGCTATACAATTAACAATGTTTCTGGTGAGATAGATCCTTCTTTGCTTGAATTGGAACACTTGAGTTACTTGGACCTAAGCAGCAACTTTTTTGGATTCAAACCCATACCTAAATTCTTTGGCTCATTCATGAAATTGAGGTATCTTAATCTTTCTTATTCGACTTTCAGTGGAACAGTTCCTTGGCAAATTGGAAATATATCTGGCCTACGTTATCTTGACCTCTATCATCAATACAATGAATCTCTTCAAATCGAAAACTTGCAGTGGCTTTCCCACCTTTCTTCTTTGCAATACCTTGATTTGGGACATGCCAACCTCAGTAGGGTTGCTGATTGGCTACAACCAATTAATATGATTCCTTCTTTAACCGTGTTGCGCCTATCCCGTTGTGGTCTAAGGGATTCCTCTACTCCTCTCCATCTTAATTTCACATCGCTCACCGTGCTTGATTTGAGCAACAATGGGTTAAAAGGACTGATTTTGAGTTCTCTTTGGGGTCATTGCAACTTGTTGAAATTAGATTTGACATCAAACAATTTCAATGGAGACTTGAATGGATTCCTAAAAAGCTTGCATCTATAAGTGAATTGTATCTTAGCAAGAACAACTTTAGTGGGACTGTTCCTGAAAGTCTTGGTCAACTATCGAATCTTGTTAGTTTGGAAATGTCATTTAATTCATTGGAAGGGACTATAACTGAAGCTCACTTTGCCAATCTCACACGGCTTGAAACCTTAGACTTATCTGCAAATTCTCTTGTTTTTAATATAAGCCCTCAATGGATTCCTCCTTTCCAACTTAAAAGGATTGTATTGAGATCTTGTCAACTAGGGCCACAATTCCCCACCTGGCTTCAGTTCCAAAGGAACTTGTCTTACCTAGACCTCTCCCAGTCCCAAATTTCAGATGTCATTCCTAACTGGTTTTGGAATTTGTCGTCACATGTTTTCTATCTTAATATATCTCAGAACCTCATATGCGGTAAGATTCCACCTGTATTAAACTTTGATGACAATGCATACTATAATGACGGGGCATTTTTTGATTTTAGTTCGAATCGGTTTGTGGGTCCTTTACCACAAAATTTGTCAAACATAATTTCCCTGGATCTCTCCAATAATTTTCTTTCAGGACCAATTGACATGAGCTTTGGATCTATAGAGTACTTGTTCCTTTCTAATAATAGTTTACACGGTAGTATTCCCTCTTTGATATGTAATTCAGGTATTGGTATTTTAGATCTCTCAAGAAATATTTTAACAGGACAAGTTCCTTCGTGTTTTGAGGAATTTTATGAGCTTTCGGTTTTGGATTTATCATATAATAACCTTGGCGGCGTGCTTCCCAATGTATTTACTTCTCCTTATCTCGAATGGTTGCAACTCAGCCACAATAATCTTTCAGGAGTACTCCCTTCTTCGATCGAAGCTCAGTCTTCGTTGCATGCTCTGGATTTCAGTAGAAACCGGTTATCTGGAACCATACCAAGATGGTTGGGGGAAAATGCATCAGGATTGGTTATTTTAAACCTACGATCAAATATGTTTCATGGCAAAATCCCCCCACAATTGTCACTACTTTCTTCACTCCAAATTTTGGACCTTTCTAATAATAGACTATCGGGAGAAATACCTGCTTCTTTTGGAAATTTCACTTCCATGGCAATGACACAGAAACTTATCCACAGTATTTATAAAATTACTTTCCATGGGAAATATTCGACAATTCTTGTTGGTCCGGCATATGTAACAGTGATTATGAAAGGGACTGAAATGAAATATACCAGGACGCTTTCACTTGTAACTACCATGGACATTTCAAGAAACAACCTATCTGGACAAATCCCTCAAGAGCTAACAAGTCTGCATGGATTACAAAGCTTGAACTTGTCAGGAAACCATTTGGATGGAAAGATACCAAAAAACATAGGCAGCTTGAAGCAATTGGAAAGCTTGGATTTATCAGAGAATCATTTATCTGGCGCAATTCCATCAAGCATTTCATATCTTACTTTCTTAAGTAAGTTGAACTTGTCAAATAATAACTTGTCTGGGACAATTCCATCGGGCAACCAACTCCGGGCCCTTCCTGATCCATCCATCTATACCGGCAATTATGATCTTTGTGGGCCCCCACTACCAAAACTATGCTTTCCAGAAGTTGCGCCTCAACTACCAAATACCTTTCATGGTGAAGATGAAAAAGATGGCACTGGACATTGGTGGTTTTATGTTGGTGTGGCACTGGGATTTGTAGCGGGATTTTGGCTTACATGTGGTATTTTAATCTTCAGTAAATCATGGAGGATTGCCTATTTCAGGTTCTTCGACAGATTGAATGAAAGGCTCGATGGTTTCTATGTTAAGATGGTTGTAACGGTGATGAAGAAAATAAAGGGGTAGTTTTTACCAGGTAATGATTTTAGTTTACTTTGTACTGTACTTCGATGGACCGTGACCCAATGTATTGTATGGGTCATATGAGTTGAATATCATTTTATTTATTTGAGTTCATCAATAGTTTTTAATGATTAATTCACTCACTATAAATTCTTACATTTGTTTTTCCTACCCTACTCGGTAGTTGAGTTGAACAAAAGGATTTGAAGCCAAACTTGAATTTTTTATCCATAGAGATGGGTGGTTTGTGTTTGTATAAATAGGTGGTTTGAGTGCTGTAATGGATTAGAAAATTGTATTTTAATTCTTAGTTGTTTTGTACCATGGAATAGAAATGAGTTGTTATGTTATAGTGTTTTGTACTCGTTTTTGGTAGAATGGAATGTTGTTGTTGGAATGGATCTTGCACAGATAGCTTGGAATTGCCTAGTTGCTTTTAACTTGAAGCTCAAAGGGGCATATAGATGACCAGAGTAATGCGAAATACTAGGGACCGACTCACTTTGAGAAGGTTATCTCAGTTGAGAAATACTAGGGAGGGTGATGAGATTCTAAAAGATACATTTTAGGCCCCTTAATGAGGACTTGGTTATACCGTCGAAAGAGATTAATTAGTTTAATTTTGTTATTTTATTGTTTGTAGGTATTACATTTGCAAGGAGAGAAATTCAGAGCTAAAATGGAAGAAATCTCACAAAGCATGATAAATCGGAGTTGCAAGTAAGAAAGCTACCAAATATGGGAAGAGACTCAAATAAGAAAGCAAAGCAAGAGTCCAAACATGCCTTGGACATCCAACATGGGTCCCACTCATCCCATAGCATGCCAACATGGAAGGTCTTCTAATTGCACCATTATTCTCGGAATTTTCAGAGGCAGTAACTTGAAATGGTCATAACTTTCAACTCGAGTGTTGGATTTGTGAAATCTACGTACCGTTGGAAAGCTCTTTTCGAGTAGATATCCGTGGAGTCCAAGATTGTATAAATCGGAGCTATATCGAGGGAGATATGACCTTGCGAAATTCGATGTGATTACCAGTGGGCCCGGACCCGAAGGGAATCCGACTCCTGCACGAATTGAAGACCTTTTTTACCCCAAAACTTATAAATAAGAGCCCAAACTCGTTTTTGGGGATATTCATATCTTGGGAGAAGTTCTGGAGGCTTTCTTGGAGCTTGGGGAAGAGCATCAATGGGGATTTCGTCAAGACTTCTTCGTCAATCGTCTTCCATGAGTAGCTAAATCTCCATCTTAGGGTTGTGATGAAGCCCTAGTTTTGTGTTTATGATGATGTATAGGTTCTAGGGATTTACTTTCAATGCTTTGATTATATGACATTGATTTAATCCATTGATTGGATTCGTTTGTTAATGAAATATCTCTTTTGGTGTTTTATTCTTGTAGTTTAGAATACCAAGTCATATAATATGATGCTTGAATGAATGTGTTTGTTAGATCTAGGATAATCTATGCCATAGAGATAGGTTATGCCCTGATTTGCATCCACTACCCTTATTTGGTGACTCTGTGAAGGTTTGTAACCAGAACGAGTCTGGAAAGCATTGACAGTGAAACCCTAGACCTATTTTCGCCATTGCACAGGCTATGGTGGATTCATACCTTAAGACTTTTCTCTAATTGGATCAAAAACTTGTCTTTCAATTTGTTAATTTAGAAATTACAAACCCATCAACCCAACACTTCGTTTTCTAATAGGATTAGTTTAATAATCAGAACTTTGTTTTCAAATAGAATTAGTTTAGGAATTTAGGAAACAACACCACTTAGCCTTTTTGTCCCAGTGGATACGATACTCGGTTAACATCTCTGCTTTTTCAAGCGGAGATAATAGCGGAGAATAAATTATATTTGAGACCCTGTTCTAGGATTGGTCAGAGGGTGTGCTTAAAGAGAACAATGAAAATAGAGGAGTCATAGCAGAAACTTCACTTTGTTTCTTTTTTGAAATTCTGTTCATGAATAGGATTCTGTATACAACATCAGCTTCTTCTAAACATAGAACAGTGGTCAAGGGTGTTACTGTACAGAAAACAGTGAACGCCTGTGCAGTCTTTGAAGTAGCTACTTGATGTAGGGATTTTCAAGCAAACAGAAGAGACCAACTTAATCCTGGTCTCCAAGCAAACAGAAGAAACCAACTTAATCCTGGTCCCCCCTTGTTTTAGAATGACATTTGCCTAACAACCAACTAAGAACAATGGAATTCACTCACAACAACTTGTGCAGCATAATATCCATTCTAACATCTGCTGATACATTTCACTTACATACAACAGGAATACAAATCCAACCAACATTCATAATTAAATCTCCACCTCCATTCAATGTGCAGCAATATAACTAGTGCACCAAATTAATGGGCTAAATTCCATTTACATTCATACAACATGAATATAAATGAATGATAACATCCAGAATTAAATCTCCACTTTCATTCTATGTAGGAGCGGACTTGGCACGGGCCGTGACCCCCCATACATCTTCAAAATTCCCTTTGAAGACATCCTTTGGCCCCTCCATTATGTGGCCATCTTGTTTTGGAATTTTTTTTTTTTTTTAATATGATTCATTATTGTTTTCACACAGACTAAAGTGAATTTCTTTTTATGGCGCCTATATTTTTATGGTTGTGTGAGACAAGTGACATAAATTCATTAAGGTTCCAAGAAAACAAAGTGCCATAAAGCCTCCTTACTGATGACTAACATTTTTAAAAACCGAACTCATTAGTCATTACTGATGACTACGAGCCATTCAAGTCTCAAGGTGGAAACTGTATGAGCTCAACCAAATTTTGGTTACGTCTACTGCTGAAATTTGCTATTTTCATGGGTCAGACCATGTGGGCCCATGCTTGACCCTATAATTTGCAAGGTCTTTTGGGATGCCAAAGTTACAAACAAACTCTACATGCATTTCCTTTAATAATTGTTTATAGCATGACTTAGAACTCATTTCAACCCAATGAAAATAAATTGAAATGGATTTAAAATTTAAAGCCACTGCTTGCAAAAACACCAGTTCTATGAAATTCACATAGTTAATCAATTTTCAATTACAATATGAATCAGTCCTGGGCCAATAGCTTAGATGGTAAGGGATACCATAGTCCCTCAAGGGAAGGTATCTGCTTGTAGCGTCTTCAGAAAGGATAGCTTATGAGGGTAGATTAAAATTACCACGCAAGGTTAGAAAGGTTAGAAGATTAGGAATGCATGGCAAATACCGTTCAAATCATGAAGCTAATTTGATGTCCAAATAAATGAATAAATAATCATGAAGCTCTTTCGCAGTTCAACCAAGTGGAAGCGTGCAAGTAAGAAACTGAAAATCCAATGGGAGTTTTGTTTTCTGCTATCCAATGGGGGTTTGGAAAGTCTTCTTATCCTTGGCGTTTGGCAGATTTCGTTGAAGAAATTCAGGATATTTCTTCTCAGCTAGGTGGTTTTTTTTCTCATGTTCGGCTTGAAGCAAATTAAATGACAGATAGTCTTGCAAGGGAAGGAGTTCTTTGGTTTTATATGTCTTTTGGTGCTTAGTTTTTCCTTTTGATTTGTGGCCTTTTTCTTCTATTGTTTGGATTTAGTTTGTATCCAATTTCGTTGTTATTTCCTTTAATTAAATTTCACAATTATAAAAAGAAGAAACTGAAAATCCATGCATCAAAACCACCAAACACATGATGACCCCAACTGAAGCTACAGTGGGTGGCTAAGCACTAATAGCAATAGTGTCATGACGTTAATGAAATGTGACACCTATCGATACGCCATGACACCTTTTTGAAACATATCACAAAACGTCATATTTTCAAATTATTGGAAAGTCGAATATATCATAAATTATCCAAAAAAAAAAAAAAAAAAAAACCAGAGATGGCGTAAACAGCTTACGTATAGTTATCACTGGACTAGCTTTAGGTCTGGTTATGGTCAATTTAAACCTGACCCAGACATAATGGGGCAGGGGCAGTCCGAAGCCCAATTCAAATCAAGCTTCCATGTGTGACCTGTTCTAAAATGCACGTTCCTTTGCCTGAGTATATATGTATATCAGTAACACAGAAATAATACATATATGCAAAGGAATGATCGGGAAAACGCATGCCAGCCAACACATGATGACCACAACTGCTGGATAAGTGAGGCAGGCCCAACATTGGTTGCTTGTAGATCAAAAACTACTTTGCAAGATAATTACAGCCATTGATCAAAGGCCTTGAATGGATTGAAATCTTAAATGTAGGTCCAGGCCCAAGCCCGGCCTATCTGGAAATGACTAAGCCTGATCCCAGCCCAATTATGCTTTATAAATTTAGAAAGAGGCTTTCTCTTGTATACGTCCAAGTTGTAGCTCCAGTGGTTTTGTTGCTCATGCATGTGTGACATGGAACATGTAAGTCCCCTCTCTATCACTCCCTACTAAATTTTTTTTATTTGGGCCTGGCTTCGGGCTCTCAACTACTGAATCCACGCCCAGCCTATATACTAAAAGAACCAAAATAAAAGGTTAGAGCCCGGCCCGACTACAAAAACATACAGACCAAGCCCAGTCCCAAGCAGGCTGCACTCGGGTTGGGCTCGGGCCAGCCTGGTCCTTGAACACCCTTAGATAACATTGTATCCGATTCAAATGACTAATAGGATTGACCTGAGCACAGCGTTAATTAGTAAAGAACAAGGATTGAAGAGATAAATCGATAATCATAAAAAAAAAAAAAAAAAAAAAAAAAAAAAAAAGTGTAATTGAAGATTTTAAGAAAAAAGGGACAAAAGCATCAACAAAACATTAAGTTAAAAGGACAACACATTTAAAGAGAAGGCCACAAAGAGCACAAGAAAACAAAGAATGTTCAATGCATCAACAAAGCTGGTTTTGTGGCTTTCTGCGAGCACTAACTACTTCCATCGTAAGCTTAGCAGAAAATAAGGCCTCCCTGAAAATGGGAAGGAACATAAAAAAATTTGATCTACTCTCTGTTTCTGTACTATTCACAAATGGAAAGGTGTTTTTTACTTTTTGCAGAAAATGTATGGCACTGCCACTCTATTCAATGTTGCATAGGAAAACAGAACACAAAAGTTAATAACTGAAAACAGAGGACTCTCTTAAAAAATAGCGGAAACATATATTTAGAGAGAGGTCCAACTTGCATAGGAAGTTCCTATACAAAACAGACTACATCATTTTTTTTTTTATCAATGTTTATCCCCAGCATTACAACATAAACTTCATATGCTTCTACCAAAAAAAAAAACAAACAAACATAAACTTTGTGTGGGGGCCCATTTCTTGAACCTGTTCCTCTTGGTCTCGGCAAGGGTGCGCTCGGATATGCTGACGTGTGGGAGCCATTTCTCTTGATCTCGGCTACGACCCGATCCATGTCGGTCTCGGCACTACGTGCTGGTCTCGGCCGAACAGAATTCAGTTCGGCCGCGCATACCGTCCAGTCTCGGCAATGCAAGCTCGGCAATGCAATATTGCGCTTGCAGCTAACAGCCACGGCCCTCTCGTGGCAAGGCCCAAGGAAGGGATCTGATGGGACTTCAGCCACCACCAGATCAGGGCAAGATCAGGCCCAATGTGACTGGCATTAAATGCATTGTGGGCTGATCGGACACACATTAAATGCAAAGAGGGCTATGATGGACCTTCATTAATGACTTTGTGGGCTGATGTGACCCAGGTCATATCACCAAGCCCACTGGCACTCACCCAAAACTGTTCCATATATAAGGCACAAGCCAAAGGGAGCAAGGGGTAAGCATTCTCAGATAGACACTCAGTCCTTCTTCTTCTTCTTCTTCTCCGATCCATTGCTGACTTAAGCATCGGAGAGCCCTGCGCTGCCCATAGCCAGGGTCCTCTGACCTTTGTCTTTCTCCTCTTTCAGGTTCATACCGTCGCAGCTATCTCCTCCATGCATTGAGTAAGTCCTAAGAGGCATCCTGATCTTGTGAGTATATTATTCTTGCACTTACAATTGGCGCCGTCTGTGGGAAAGATTTCTATAATCTTTCCTATTCCTATTCCTAAACACCATGACGAGGAGAGCTGCGAAAGGCGGAGAGACATCCAAGACAGGGCGTACTGGACCGTCTTCTACCCTTCTCCCTGCCAAGAAGAGGGCTGGCAAGCAACCAGTCACGGAGGACGACGCTGAACGTGCTCTCATCCGGATCAACGTTCAGGAACGTGACCTCCGCTCGGAGTCCGCTCCCGGGAGGGGAGACACCCAGCAACCGGCAGGCCTCCTGACAGATCAGGATCAGCGGCATAAGTCTCCAGTGGTCGATGGATCACGTCCCCCTGGCCAGGCGGAGGACGTTGAGGGCCGGGTGGAGGACGTTGAGGATACTGAGGATGAAGACTACAGCCCTGATGACGACTTGGACTCCACCCTTCTGGAGATTAAAGCACAGAATGAGGCCATCAAGGAGAGAGACGCTCTGATCCTCCGGCTCCAACAGCAGCTGGAAAGAGCTACGGGATCAGCGGGGCTTCGGCAGCAGTCCCAGCAGCAGCGGACTCGTCGGGAGCCGTCCCAGTAGCAACGGACTCGTCGGGAGCAGTCCCAGCAGCAGCGATCGCCACAACACGAGAGGAGAGTTACTCGTGTCACGCGCATCTCTTCCTCAAAGGAGGACCTGAGGGACCGCTTGAACAGGAAAATGGACGACCGAACCCGAGATGAAGGCTCAAGCACTAGCCGTAGCTACTCGAGGAAGGCGTCCGAGACCATTCCGGAGGGTATGTATCATAATCAGGAATGGCTGGACGCGCACATAAGAGAAACGGTCCAGCGCAACCTGGAGGTAGTCGGCTTCGGCCGAGACCAAAAGAATGCTTGCTGCGACCCCGTTGATCTCGGCTCTTCTCCTTTCTCCCAAGACATCAGGAGGTACCCCTTACCGAAGAAGTTCACCGTACCAAGATTCGTCACCTATGATGGGGTGTCGGATCCAGGTACGCATCTCAGGCACTTCTCCCAGAGGATGTCTGTCTGGGGAGACGAGGGCCATCTGAACTGCCGAGTCTTTTCCTCCGGTTTAGGCGACCTCCCCCTGAAGTGGTTCTGTGCGCTCCCAGAGGGATCCGTCTCGAGTTGGCAGCAACTCCAGCAGTCCTTTATGAATAAGTTCCAGGCCTACAGAGTCCTTCCGAAGACAGATGCAGACATCATGGCCATGAAGATAAAGCAAGGAGAGAACGTCACCCAGTTCGCCAAGCGGTTCTGGGCGGTCTACAGTCAGATCGAGAACTCCAAGGACGAAGTTGCCGTCTTCGCATTTCAGAATGCCTTGCTGCCAGACAGTGATCTCCGCAAGGATCTGGCCAGGAACCCGGTGTCTTCCATAGCAGCGCTCATGGCCATCGCCAACCGGTACATTGCTCAAGAGGATGACCAGGCCCGTGCTCGGGAAAGCCATTGAACCGTGCAAAGAAACCGAGACCGAGGTGAGAGGCCCCCCAAGAAGGACGGAGGACCGTTTCTGAGGGATGAGCCTCGGCGAGACGAGCGATGAAGAGGTGACTCAGACAGGAGTTGGGTGCCTACAAGCTCGGCAAGGACTCAGACGTTCGCCTCGGCAAGGAGCAAAAGGCCCAGGCTATCCGAGGACGCGTATCGGGGGGTCAACACGGTCTTCAAGATGCCGATCCACCGTATCATGTATAAGATCAAGAGCAGGCCGTATTTCAGATGGCCAGATCCCATGCAAGGCGACCCTTCTATCCGAGATCAGACGAAGTTCTGTTCCTATCACAAGTAGGGCGGCCACAAGACTGAAGATTGCAGGATACTGCGGTCGCATTTGGAGAAGCTTGTCCAGGATGGACACCTGCAAGAGTTTGTCAGGAGAGAAACCAGGGCCGACACCCGAGCCCCGCGCCGAGACGAGGGGGGTCACGACAGCGACGGGACAGAGAAGATAATTGACGTTATCCATTTGGCACCCCCGCCCAAGGGGAGTAATCAAGCCCGTGCCGAAGCCAGGAAAGCCGCTCACGGCAAGCAAGTCATGGCCGCCGAGCTCGGCCCAGCACTGAAAAGGGCTCGGAGGGAGCGTCCCGAGATCAGGTTCACTGATGCAGATCTGGAAGGGGTGCAGCTCCCCCACAACGACCCCCTGATCGTCACTCTGAAGTTTGACTGCTCTAAGCAGGGCGTGAAGAATTGCACTGTGAAGAAAGTCCTTGTTGACCCCGGCAGTTCTTCCGAGGTCCTCTATTTCGACAGCTTTCGAAGGATGGGACTGACGGAGAAAGATCTGCAGGAGGCTCGAGTTCCCCTTATCGGCTTCAGCGCCAAACCAGTCTACCCCAAGGGGAAGGTGACATTCAGGGTCGAGGCCGGCGGCGCGTCTGTCATGGCAACCTTCATGGTGATCGACGCACCCTCGCCCTACAATGCTATAGTGGGCAGGTCGTGGCTCCACAGCCTGGAAGCAGTCCCTTCCACCCTCCATCAGAAGCTGAAATTTCCGTGGGAGGGAAAGAGCGGCCGAGTTGAAATCATCACGGTCAGAGGAGATCAGCAGGCAGCCAAGCAGTGCCTGACCGCTGTGGTACCCGGGGAGCAAGAACCCAAGTAGGTCAATGTGGCCGAGATGGAGAAGAACCTGGAGCAGAGGCTGGATGAGCTCGGCCAAGATCCAGGCAGGAAAAGCGTGGAGGAACTGGCCGAAGTCAGGATCGACCCAAAGGACCCGGATCGGTTCTTCCTGCTCGGCAGCCAGCTCGGAGAGCCGGAGAGGTCCGAACTGGCCCAGTTCCTGGTGCAGAACAGAGATGCATTCGCCTGGACACCTCAGGAGATGCCTGGCGTCGACCCCGAGGTAATGTGTCATAGACTGAATGTTGACCCTAACCACAAACCTGTGATGCAGAAAGCCCGCAGGACAGGGGTCCCACAGACCGAAGCCGTCGTCGAGGAAGTGGATAAGCTGCTTGAGGCCGGTGCAATCAGAGAGGTTCAATACCCGACCTGGTTGGCCAATCCGGTGGTCGTCAGGAAGAAGACTGGCAAATGGAGGGTGTGCGTCGACTTTACCGACCTCAACAAAGCCTGTCCCAAGGACAGCTTTCCCCTACCAAAGATTGACCAGTTGATCGACGCCACGGCCGGGCACGACAGAATGAGCTTCCTCGATGCCTACCGCGGCTATCATCAGATCCCACTGTTTGGGCCAGACGAAGAGAAAACAGCTTTTATCACGCCCAGGGGAACCTACTACTATAAGGTGATGCCGTTCGGACTGAAGAATGCAGGAGCCACCTACCAGAGGCTCGTTACCAAGATGTTCCACGATCAGCTCGGCAAAACCGTAGAGGTCTACATCGATGACATGGTGGTCAAATCCAAGCAGGCGCGGGATCATCTGTCAGACTTGGCCGAGGTCTTCGCCACTCTAAAGGAGTTCCGGCTGAAGCTTAACGCCTCGAAGTGCGCCTTCGGTGTTGGCTCCGGCAAGTTTTTGGGCAGCTTGGTTACACGCAGAGGCATTGAGGCAGACCTAGATCAGATCTCGGCTATCCTCAGAGTGCAGAGTCCCACTTCGGCCAAGGAGGTTCAGAAGCTTACAGGGATGGCCGCGGCACTGAATCGCTTCATTAGCAAATCTTCAGATAAGTGCCGACCTTTCTTTCAGCTTCTTAGAAAAAATTTTAAATTTCAATGGACTCTAGAATGTGACCATGCCTTGCAGCAGCTCAAGGCTTACCTTTCTTCACCACCGTTGTTGTCAACCCCGACCCATGGGGAGACCCTGTATTTATATTTGGCGGTCTCGGATCATGCGGTCAGCTCAGTCCTCATCCGAGAAGAGGACAAGGTTCAAAAACCAGTGTATTATACGAGCAAGACCCTTATCGATGCCGAGACCAGGTATCTGCCTCTTGAGAAGCTCGCCTTGGCGCTCGTTAGCGCCTCGCGAAAGCTCTCCCATTACTTTCAAACCCATTCTATTGTGGTTGTCACGGAGCACCCACTCAAATCTGTTTTCAAGAAGGCTGACTTTTCAGGAAGAATCTCCCGATGGGCTGTCGAACTAGGGCAGTATGAGATTCAATATCAGCCACGGACAGCAATAAAAGCCCAGGTTCTGGCGGATTTCCTCGCCGAGTTTGATTCAAGTTCGGCACCAACCCAGCTCGGCACCGAACTGGGGGGTGAGGAGCATGAGGTGCCCGCGGGTTCGGGACAATCACAATGCCATGCCGATACCCCAGTTTGGAAGGTCTTCGTCGACGGATCTTCCACCTCGAGAAGAGCCGGAGCAGGAGTTGTTCTCCAATCGCCAGAAGGACTGGTCATTGAGCAGGCTCTGACGCTGGACTTCAAGGCGTCAAACAATGAGGCCGAGTACGAAGCCCTTTTAGCCGGACTGAATAGCGCCCATATCCTCGGAGCTCAACAGCTGATGGTCTTCAGTGATTCACAGTTGGTGACAAACCAGCTGACTGGGGACTATCAGGCTCGCGACAACCGGATGGCCGCGTATTTGGCCCTGGCCAGGAAGCAGCTCTCTCAGTTCCACACGGCCGAAGTCAAGCAGATTGGCAGAGAAGTAAACTCTCACGCAGATGCTCTTGCAAACTTGGCCAGCGCTGTTGAGGCAGGAAGAAAGAGGAGCATCGAAGTCGGATCGCTAGCTGCGCCCAGCATTGAGCTCCGTTCACCTCGGGAAGTGTTATGCATCGGTCTCGGCCCGAGCTGGATGGACCCCATTATCACCTACCTTAGGGACGACAGGCTCCCCGAGGACAGTGGCGAGGCCCACCGGGTCAGACTCAAGGCAGCTCCGTTCTGGCTATCTCCCGAGGTCAAGCTCTACAGGAAATCGTTCTCGGGACCGTACCTCCAGTGCGTCCATCCAAGTAAGGTCGAGGACCTCCTTTTCGAGATACACGAAGGAATCTGCGGGAGCCATATCGGAGGAAGGTCCCTAGCCTACCGAGCAATCAGCCAGGGTTACTGGTGGCCGTATATGCAGAAAGATGCGCAGGTATATGCGAAGAAGTGCCAGAAGTGCCAGAAGTTCTCACACTCTCTCCATCAGCCCGCGCAGGATCTCAGCCCGCTCTCTAGCCCGTGGCCATTCGCCCAGTGGGGGCTCGACATAGTGGGCCCGCTCCACCGAACTCCAGGGAACAAGAGATGGCTTATTGTAGCGACAGATTACTTCACCAAATGGATTGAAGCAGAGCCACTTTCATCCATCACAGAGCGAGACTCCAAGAATTTTGTGTGGAAGAATGTCGTCACAAGGTTTGGCATTCCCAGAGCGCTGGTTTCGGACAACGGAACTCAGTTCGACTCTAAACTTTTCAAGACCTTCTGCCAGGAGCTCGGCATCCGAAACCATTATTCCACTCCAGCCTACCCACAGAGTAACGGCCAGGCCGAGATCTCCAACAAGGTGATCCTCGATGGGCTCAAGAAACGGCTGGACCAAGCAAAGGGAAGATGGGTGGAAGAACTGCCGAGCGTCCTGTGGGCTTACAGAACTACTCCGAGGCGTTCCACTTCGGCTACCCCCTTCTCGCTCGCTTATGGCATGGAAGCAGTCATCCCTCTGGAGATCGGCCTCCCCACTTTGAGGTCCGAACTCTTTGACCGGGGACAGAACGAAACCAATGTGGCCAGGGAGCTAGATTTAGCGGACGAGCGAAGGGAAGCAGCTGCAGTGAGGCTAGCCGTCTACCAGCACTCAGCCACCTAGACGAGCTGCCGAAACGGCCCATGTCTAAGGATGGCACTCAGCCACCTAGACGAGCTGCCGAAACGGCCCATGTCTAAGGCTGGCACTCAGCCACCTAGACGAGCTGCCGAAACGGCCCATGTCTAAGGATGGCACTCAGCCACCTAGACGAGCTGCCGAAACGGCCCATGTCTAAGGCTGGCACTCAGCCACCTAGATGAGCTGCCGAAACGGCCCATGTCTAAGGATGGCACTCAGCCACCTAGACGAGCTGCCGAAACGGCCCATGTCTAAGGCTGGCACTCAGCCACCTAGATGAGCTGCCGAAACGGCCCATGTCTAAGGATGGCACTCAGCCACCTAGGCGAGCTGCCGAAACGGTCCATGTCTAAGGATGGCACTCAGCCACCTAGACGAGCAGCCGAACTAGTTAAGGTTATGGTTGGCACTCAGCCACGTAGACCAGCCGAAACGGCACCAGACGATAATGGCACCTAGTTTTATCACTGCCTTAGGCCTGATGCGATTCTTTGTTTTCGCCGAAGGGGTCAGAGCGCTCGCGGGGAACCCTAGTCTGGTCGGTCTACTCTAGTCCGAGCTCACATCCATGTTCACAAAACTTGCAGAAAGCGCAAACAGAAAGCAAATCAAAGCCAAACATAGCACAGGGAAAGAGGTCTGAAATTCATTGATAACGCGATATGCGCATTGGAGCTTACATTTTCCATTCATCACAATTTCTGATCAAAACAATTCGAAACAAAGATTACAAAGCAAAAAGAAGAAACAAAATCAAGACGACGGCCCTGCTTCCGTGTCTTCAATAACGACCACAGCGGCCTCGGCTGTAGGAGCGGCTTCAGAGGGGGCGGGCGTCGGCTCAGCAGGGGCTTCGGCCAGAGTGGCAGGGATCTCGGCTGGGGCTTCAACTGGGAGCGTATCCTCGAACTCGGGGAGGTTCTGATATATTGGGTTATCCTCAGGAACCCCCATCTTCTTAAGCACGGCCTCGCAACCGAGTCGGAACAATTTCGGGATGAGCGCTGAAATTTGATCAGTGTAAATGCGCGCAGCATCCTCAGTCCCGTCCAGGAAGGCGGCGTCAGTCGCGGCCTGCCGTGACTCGAGGAGCTCCTCCTTCTCCTTCCTCTCCAGTTCGAGCTCGGCCTTGAGCCCTGCCGACTGTTTCTCCTCAGCCTGATACTTCCCCTGCCATTCGAAGCTCTCAGACTTCACTTTGCAGAGCTCGCTTGACATCAGATCGGACTGCGCGTTGAGCTCTGCGTTCTTGGCCGCCTCTGCCTTCAGCTCCTCCCTTGCCGCCCGCAGTTCGGTTTCGGCTTTCTTCTTTTCCTCTGCCAGGCGAGTCCGCTGACCGTCCTCTTCCATCATTCTTTCCGCGACTACCTGGAGCCTTTGGACAGCCTGCAAGGGAATAAACGACTTAGTATGAAATCAGAAGTAAGAAACATCAATGACTAAAGAAGTTCGGTACTCACCGCGAGGGAGTGCTGCATGGTCCTCATCAGCAGCTGTGGGGAGTCTTCCGATCTGTGCCTCTCCATGTCTTTGGGGAGTGCACAGGCTCGGCTGAGCGCCGAAATGACAGCTGGGCTCTCCACCAGTCTGTCTTCAACGTTCAGGGGCCTCCCCCTTCGCAGTTCCATGTCTGGCCTGAATGCGGCCGGCTCGGCATCCGAGGACGTCGCCGACTGGGGCTCGGAACGCCGCTCCACCAAGGGAACCGCCGGGGTGGGCACCACGTCCATCGCCCTCTCCCTCGCTGCTTGGGGTGGGCGCTGCCGCGGCCGCTCTTCCAGAGCCGTCTCCTTCCCCTTCGCCCTCTTCCTGGGCCTCTCCCCCTCCGAGTCTGTGGGAGGGCGGGCCTCGGCGGCAGCGGGGACTATCGCCCTGGGAGGAGTCTGTTCGGCTCTAGGGGCTGCCTTCCGCCCGCCGAATACCGCATCCGCCAGGTTCCGCGGTTGATATGTGGGCCTCCTCCCCTCCATGTCTTCGGCCCCGGAAGAATAGTTGTCAACTTCCCTTATCGGGGAATCAGCCTCGGCTCCGGATGTATAGTCTTCAATTTCCCTTATCGGGATGCCTGCGACCACGGCCAATGTAGTGGAAGCTCCCACGACCGAAACGGTCCCGCTGGTTTCGGCTAGAGCGGGGGCGAAGTTCTCCGGGTTGCCGGATTTCCGTGTATAAGACACGTATCTCGGCTCGTACTTCAGAAGGGAGTAGGCAGCCCTTGTGTGGTGGCCGCGGTAGCAGTACACCTTGTTCAGCCAAGGTGCGTGCCTCCTCCAACCGTTCAGCTGGGCTTCGCGCTTGCGTTCAGAAAGGCCTGCGAAAAACAGCCGAGTTAGAATCCGGCAGCAGAAATCAAACATAAGAAAGAAATCGGAAGCCCAGGGGGTTAGGTCTTTACTCGGTGGAGTCCCGAGGCGTCGAGGGACTCGGACCCTCCTAGTTGCTTCGGTCTCGGTCTCGCCGAACTCCCAGTTTCCCGAGACGAGCAGGCGGTCATCTCCGGCGTATTTATTGGAGTCCTCCAGCGCCGTGACGAGGGGTTGGCACCTCGCCTTGACGCGAAGATAATAGGTGCCCGCCTCCCTAGACTTGCAGAGGTCATATATATCCTCTATATCATGGACGCCGAGGCTGATGTCTAGAATCAAATTCAGCTCGGCGATGCCCATGATGATCTTATACCCATTGGGCATTAACTGACAGGGGCTAAGGTTCCAGGTCTCCAAACAAGACCTAAGAAGGGGGGCCAAGGGGAATCTGACCCCACCCTCGATCACGGCTATCAGGGGAAACGGCATCCAGCCGTTGCGAAATGAGTAGATGGAGGGGTCGGCTGCCATGATCTGGACATCGTCTGGGATCATGTAGACTCTCCTAAGAGTTGCCAGGCCCGACTGGGAATCTATCCAGTGAGTAAAAATCCCCATCTCTGAATCTAAGGAACCCTAACAATCTCTAGAGGTCTAAACCGTGGAATGTCTGAGAAACGGAGGAGACCCTAGGTGGGGTCAGGACAGAAATACAGAATGAAAAGAGAAGAGAATCGAGGTAGGGAGACTCACAGACTCGGGCGAAGTCACAAATCAGGCCGTTGATCCCTCACCGGCCCGCAATGAAGTCCTGGACGAAGCTAGGAGGCGATGGAGGTGTTTCTGGCAGTGAAGGTTCTGACGAGCAAAAGTTCCAGCAGAGCTTCGATAGGGTTAGATTGCAGAGATGACAAAGGAGGGAGACGCAGGTGAATATAAAGGGTAGGAATGGGCGCCATTCCGGAATTCGAAGCGGGACACGCGTGAAATGTCACCTCGGCTTGCGTCGCACGCCCCCTCGAAAAGACAAGAAAACCTACCAGGCAATAACGCGTGGCGCTGTGGCGATGATGGTCCGCCTTCCCATGCTAATCATAGCCCCGCATTTATTGCCCCCTTTATTATCTCTGGCAGACGAAGCAGCGGCGGCGTCTGGCGCCGAATGAGTCAGAACCCTTAAACAAAAGCGGATGGAAGGCGAGCACTATCCGTCTCGGGAGACCGGTTCAGTTCGTAACCCTAGTGCGGGGGATCAGTCCAGCTCTTAACCCTAGTGCCCGAGAGAGTCCTAGAGGTCAAGAACTGAGGGGCTATTGTGTGGGGGCCCATTTCTTGAACCTGTTCCTCTTGGTCTCGGCAAGGGTGCGCTCGGATATGCTGACGTGTGGGAGCCATTTCTCTTGATCTCGGCTACGACCCGATCCATGTCGGTCTCGGCACTACGTGCTGGTCTCGGCCGAACAGAATTCAGTTCGGCCGCGCATACCGTCCAGTCTCGGCAATGCAATATTGCGCTTGCAGCTAACAGCCACGGCCCTCTCGTGGCAAGGCCCAAGGAAGGGATCTGATGGGACTTCAGCCACCACCAGATCAGGGCAAGATCAGGCCCAATGTGACTGGCATTAAATGCATTGTGGGCTGATCGGACACACATTAAATGCAAAGAGGGCTATGATGGACCTTCATTAATGACTTTGTGGGCTGATGTGACCCAGGTCATATCACCAAGCCCACTGGCACTCACCCAAAACTGTTCCATATATAAGGCACAAGCCAAAGGGAGCAAGGGGTAAGCATTCTCAGATAGACACTCAGTCCTTCTTCTTCTTCTTCTTCTCCGATCCATTGCTGACTTAAGCATCGGAGAGCCCTGCGCTGCCCATAGCCAGGGTCCTCTGACCTTTGTCTTTCTCCTCTTTCAGGTTCATACCGTCGCAGCTATCTCCTCCATGCATTGAGTAAGTCCTAAGAGGCATCCTGATCTTGTGAGTATATTATTCTTGCACTTACAAACTTCATATGCATATTGAAAGTTCACATTACATATAGCGTACAGTACACCAACAAGTAGCAATCAATCAAACAATACAATAGAGATTGATGGGGTATTTGCTTATAATTCAGAACAAGCTGTACCATTCAAAGAAGAAGAAAAGATCTGAAGCAATATATAAAGATAGAGAGAGTACTTACTTTGGTTGTCTGGAAAGAGTGGAGCAGTATAGATGGGTAGGAGAGAGAGAATTATGGGCTGGGCTTGAAATCCGTCATTTTCGTAAAAGGCATGTGTTCGTATGGAATTCAATTTCTTGGAATTCCAAGGGCCCCTTTGTTTACATGGAATTGAATAGATCAGAATCCATAATAAAATGAGATAGGGATATAAGATACAGATGTAGAAGCCGTCTTGACTTTTTGCTGGGTATTCGTTCTTCTTCTTCCCTTGACTCATTATCACTTGAAGGGGACATTATTTGATGTTCATTTTTTAATCTTTATCTTTGTTTATTCAACAGTGGATCTTTATTTTGAGAAATGTAAGTGTTAGAACCGAAGAATCAATATTATAGAGGGCCCATTTGTTTCAAGAAATTATTACATAGGATTACTAGAGTGAGTAAAATAGAATAAATAAAGGTCAGCATCCATGAATGGCTATCATATAATCTTTCTTTTAATGGAATCTGAATTGTGAAAAAAAGATTTACCTAGAGTGATAGCTGGGTATTCAATAACCATCTCATGTATCATTATTTATAGCGTTGATTGGACTCGTTTGAGTGAATGAGTGAGGCCCATCTGCAGCCGTAGTCAAAACCAATATTGCAATGATAATCTGATATAAAGACATTGTGGTCCTGACCTGAAGCTCTACTGAGGGGTGAGAGTGCGTAGGTTCGATATTTTCTGAAACGATTGAAAGATTGTAGCCATTTGGTGGCCCACCAGAGAGAAAATTAAGAGATAAAAAACAATAGTCCAAAGAAAAGGCTGGACACAAATGGCTAGCATAAGGCAGTAAATCAAAATTTGATCATAGTGCAAGTGATCATCAAACCAGTCAAAAGTTGAGTTTCAATAGGCATAAGGATGCTTAGGGTTGTTTCAGACCAGGTTTGACTAGAGTTTGTTTGGCATTGAGCTGTGGTTCAAGGGATATGGGAGGGGCCTATTTCCGGGCCCAATGAACACTGTCCCTTGGCCTAGTTGGTCCTATATATTTACTACAAATGTGCATACATATTTAGTAAAGTGCCCTGGCCCAGGGTTGAATAAAGCATGAATGGCAGGCCTAATAAGTAAATTCGATGGCCTTGGACAAACTTCGAATAGCCCAACCCAGCCATCAACACCCCTATAGACAAAGGTAATTCACCTCCTTTTCTTTTCTTTCTTTCTTTCTTTTTTTTGGGTTGTTTTCGGAATGTTCTTGATCTTCATTTTTGGTGTAGTGCAACCTCTTAATGGAGTTTCTAAGAAGGAAAATCATCGGAGCCAAGTTGAGGATGACCCAAAAGGAGGTGGCAAAATTTAGGTTCTGAATTTTTTGCAGATTTCTCAAAGTTTGTGATGAATCAACAGATGAAATTAGACCTCCTAGTTGATTTTGGCCTTTTGAAGAGGATGGACGGCTCAGATCATGATCTAGGGCTCCATAAGAATTGGAAGATTGAAAAAAGGATTGGGCCCAAGGGATGTTTCCAGATGTCATTTACACCAATTACATCCAACAATCCAATATTTTCCAATAAATTTCTAAGATCCACGATAAATTGAGCAATGAAATTGGATGCCATAGGCTTTTTGGGCCTTCTAAAGCTAATGAACGGGTTCATATCGTGGAATTAGGCCCGACAAATGTTAGAATAATGGATTTTAAGGTTTGGAGTTCCGCAACTATCTTAAAATTCATAATGAATCAATGGTTGGAATTTGACCTTCTATCTATTTTTAGCCTTCTAAAAAGGATGAAGGGTTTGAATCTTGATTTTTGAGCTGACAGTGATGAAAAAAATGAAAATAGGTTGGCCCTCAAGGGAACACCTTAAGCACTATAGCCGTGTCTTTTTTGTTATATTTATGCATGTGGTGTTGTAATTCACATTACAAAGGTCTTCAGTGCGTAGACTTTTATGAAAAAATAACTTGATTTACACACTATTTTCACGCTCAGTTTAAATCACATTGTGAAATGGGCATGAAAATGGGTAGGTTACGCATTTACGGTTGACCCCACCTTAATCATGCCCAGCAAGTCTTCAGACTTCTTAGAGTCGAGTTTGGATGTCTCCCGTGTGTTACACTCAAAACTTGCCGTGGGCGAGGGAGCGGAGTTCACTGGTTGGGTGGGCCCCATCGCATCTATGGCAATTCGAACAACTCCACCTGAGCATCTGGACTCTCTTGAGCCACTTTGGACTTTGGAGGCATTATTTGATGAAGGTGGGCATTTGAAAATGATGGATGATGGAGTGAAATTCCTCAGCACATGCCATTTCCTCCACGTGATGTGACTCTATATCAGGGTAATGGAGGAATTCCTCCAAAATGAGCAGCAATTTTGACCTGTAGTGTGATGGTTAAGAATACAAGATATGGATAATATTTGCATGTCCTCTATTTTTCTTGATAAAATATCCACACCTTTGTGTCCTACAAACGTAATGAGCGTACATGAAATAACAAAATTGACCTTCAAACAAGTTATTATAACAGCGATGACTTTTTTCTCAAAAAAAAGAAAAAAAAGAGGCCCATAACCTTTATTTCTCTAGTTTCTTATGTAACATTAAACAAAGTTTCTTTTTTATTTTTCATTTTTTCTTCGTCTTTTATACCTTGTGAAAGGACTTGGGCCCAAGTACATACAAAAGTAGTTCAGTATTTAATAAACACGTTGTAGTACAGTGAAACAGTACAACAACAAAAAACAGAATTACAGAATGTAATCTAAAAATGTAAATGCACTTATTGTTTGAAGGCAGAAAACAGTACTCTGTCGTTGAAGTTATCAATCTTAGAAATTCTCAGAAAAAGGTTGATCAATGTTAGTGTTTAACGCTATGTCTTTAAGACAAATTTCGCCCCCGTAACGGTGCTTACGAGCTTCAATGGCATTTGTCTCCTAGGATACAATGATAAATCCACACAGTAGCAGCACTACAAACTATGTGACGGGCGAACCAATCGTGCGGTAGAACTCTCTTTTGACTGAAACTGATGACCAAAATGCAATGCAGTTGCAGCAAATGGAATGAGCAAGAAGGCATGGATAAGATGATATTTATAGCCCGCTTCATGTCTATTCATAGGGTTGTAAATAGATGCTTCTCTTTGGACACACCTCTTGGGTTGGACACACCCTTTCATATGTGAATGACACATCCTTTCATATGCGAATGGACACATCACTTTGGACACACCATTTCATATGCGAATGGATACACCTCTTTTGGAAAAAGGAAATTTCTCCAAAAATATATAAATGGGTAATGGGCCGAGCCAGGCCCAACTCACGTGAAGCCCAAGCTTGGTTCAACTCGGTGCAAGGCAAGTAGTGGTGTTTAGGAGGCAATTTCTCATTCACTTCTTAATGAATTAGAGTAACCCAATACATATTCTTAATCTACTTATGGAGTAGATTACATTCTCATGAATTCCCACCTAAAATGATAAGTGGGTCCCACTTAGATTTTGGCTCAAAGTTGACAAAAATAGTGGTGCTCTTGGCCATTTTTCCAACAATCCATTCTTTAAAATCATGACCCAACACATTCACACTCGGCCAATCTCAACTGAGCTACAAGCAAAAAATACTTAGGCCTCATGGATTACTCTGCAATAAAAGAGGACTGAAGGGGCTGTCATATTATAGATTGAGAGAATTTAATAGGTTCAACGTCAAGTATGGTATTGCAATTAGAGATGAAAATGTGGCTACAGAACGAATAAAAGGCCAAGCACTCAGATTGAAAAATATCAGGTACCACCAATAGATGCACTAATTCTCAGTCGGTCACGGGGATCATAACTTCACATGATAAGTATGTTTTAGAAGTGTTTCTTTGGCTGTTTAGGTCCATGTCCAGGGCCTTTATTTGGGTTTGAGTTCAAGTTTAAGTCATTAATTGGTTTGGCCTTATCACTGAGCTATGATTAGGTTTGGCAGATGACAATTGTTTGTCATGCTTCGATAGTTTGGATCCTTCGGTATGTCTCGGTCAAACTTGCCGTGGGGGAGGGAGCGGAAGTCATTGGTGGGCCCCATCTGTGGAAAACCGAACAAGTCTATATGAGCATCTTCACTTTTTGAGTTAATTTGAGGAAGTTTTTGTTATAGGTATACATCTGAAAATGATGGATGATGGAGGAAAATCCCTTGTCACATGCCATTGTCTGCACATGATGTGACTTTCTATCAGGGTAATTGAGGAGTTCCTCCCTAATGAGTAGCGTTGCTGATTCCGGTATGAGTCCAGGGTGAAACCGGAACCAGAATCGTTTTATAAGAGGGGGAACCGGAACCGATAATATTAAAGGGAACCAGAACCGGAACCGGAACCATTTGTGAGGCGGGTGTGGTTCCAGTTCCGGATATGAGATGTAGAAAAGTAAAAACCCTAATTTAGAAAAGTAGAAAAGTAAGAAGGGTTTTGTTTTCACATACTAAAGTTACCTTATATTAGTGTATATTGGGTCGGGTCCCAGGTCCTCGGATCTGAGCTACTATGGATCCGGAACTGGAACCGTTTAGGTATCGGTTCCAAAAAAAGGATACGGAACCGGAACCATTTACTTATCGAGACCAAAATAAGGACCCAAACCCGGAACCTAACGGGTCGGAACATATAAGAATTTATTCATACATATTAATATAAAAACAGTCAACACATCTTCAATCATAAATACAAGTGTTATCTTCACATAGGCTAATGGTCATTTCAATCTCTCCGCACAAATTTCTTTTCTACCCCTTTGAAGTAGCACCAACACCATTTTAGAATCGATCAAATCGTTTTTTAACTCCGGATTTAAAAAAAAATGTATAAACATTTTAACTTTAAAAGCCATAAATTATGAGACTTTAAAAACCACGGGCTAGTGTCATTTGATCCCAGTAATAATTGGCCCACCTTGGATCAATGTATATATCTCTTAATTGTGGGTCCATATAGGCCCACAGAAGTGTAATTATAATGGGGCAAACCTAGGGTCATTTTTCTATATAATCATATCAGAAAATGATGCCTATAAGATTCAATCAAAAAAATTCCAACATCAAAACATTTTTATCACAAGCCCATATATGAGGTGGTCTATCAAAAGGTCGGGTCTGATTTTCGTTCACGTATAACAATCTCTAAAGAGAGTGGAGCTCCATTTGGAAACTAAAAGAAAATGATATTTTTAATGAAAAATTTATTAGTGTGAATTTTTGAAAGGTGGGCCCCAAATATTAAAATAAAAAGATGACAATCTTGAGAGGATGGAAAATAGATGGTGTTGAGAGAGAGAATAATCCATAATCTATATTGACCTCGAAAACTAATATCTATGCATAATCCATGAGTGGGTCCCACTGCATAAATAAGTTAAATGTGTGGGGCCCACTATTTGATTTGTATCCATTACCCGTTTGATAATTTTACTAATAAAGTCAAGTCAAGTCAAGTCAAGTTAAACATCCTATCAAAAACACTTTTTACAAAAATTCCCTCCATGTTTAAAAAAAAAAAGTCAAAAAACAACTACATTTACTCACTAAAAGATAAAAAATCTTCATTTCCCCATACAAAAAGTCAAAAATATTTCATTCCAAACAACTAAAAACAAAATACCATCATAACTCACTTATATTTTATTAATTATTTTCATTTCACTTCACTCCACTTTATTTTAAAAGTAAATTACCAAACGTTAAGAAACCAGACAATGGCCAATAGGCTTGCATCCCTCCATCAATAGGGCACACTCTTAGGAAAAAGGGGTTAAGAGAAGGCCATTGGGATTTCATCCAATACTGGAGTCTAATCTTGAAATATATTTAATACGAACCGGTGACCCACTTCTAAATCCATCCATTTAGTAAAAAAAACTGAAAGGAGAGTAAATGAGCAACAATTTGGATTTCAATCATTGGTGGGGCTTACAAAACATATTTAACATGGGACCCATTGATGATTGATGATCTAAGGAAAAGAAATAGAACTCAAATTCAAAGGTTCATAAAAATCTCTTATGAGAGAGGTTTTAGGAGAGAAAGAGTAGCCGTCTTTGAAAAGAGAGACTTTTTAGGGATGATGTGTCACCCCTCACAGCCCAAAGAGACTTTTTAGGGATGAGGTGGCACCCGTGCTTAGCCGGGGGAAAAACGTAAAATATTACATTTTGAATTTATGAGCTATCAAAATTAATTATAAACATATAAGAATATATTCATGTAAGTTTATATAGAAAATAGTCAACACATCTTCAATCACAAATACAAGTGGTCAACATCAACAATAAACTATTACAAAGATAAAGTAAAAAAAAAATTCATTCAACAACAACATAAAAATAATAATAACAGCAATAATTATTAAAGAAGATATAGAAAAGCGAATTTTGTCAATATATAAAATATTAGTAATAAGAAATGCATTCAAGTTTTTGTCACCCATTGATATTTTCAAAGCCCAGTAAAACAAAGCCACCCCCATTTGGACTTGTTTGTGCAACAAGAGTATTATAGTTTATGCAAATTTTTATTTCATCATGAGAATGGAATTTTGTATTTTCGTAAAAAATCAAAGTCCTCTCTATCAAGGAAAAATTATTCAATTTTTATTTCTATGCAAGGAAAATACATCACACCAAACAACATAATATTGTTAACAAAGAAAATCATAAAAATGGGCAATCCTCTCGTTTCACAAATGCACCATTTCTTTTTATTTTCACATAGGCCAATGGTTATTTCAATCCCTTCACACAAATTTCTTCTCTACCCCATTGAAGTAGCACCAATACCATCTCTATAAGAAATTTGGGGTTTAAGGACGACACAAATTTGTCCAAAAATGTACATATTTCGTCACCGAAACTAATTGAGACGAAAATTTTTCGTCACCCGTTTCGTTGCCAAAGCCTTGTCGCTAAAAGGTATTGGAGACGAAAAAAAAATTCGTCATTGAAAAAGATAAATTTATGACGATATTTTTTGTCTCCAATATACTATGTTGGAAACAAGTAATTTTTTTTTCGTCTCCAATACACTATGTTGGAAACATACTTGTAAGTAATTAGTGACAAAATATTTTGTCATTAAAGGATAAATTAGAGACAAAAATATTTTGTCATAAATTTAAGAAATAGAGACGAAAATTTTTTATCGCATTTACCCTGCCCAGCTCAAGGACTTCCCAGGGGGTCACCCATCCTTTTACTGCTCCCACTCGAGCACGCTTAACTTCGAAGTTCTTACGATTTTTGAAGTCGCACGATTTTAAAAGACTTCATGCTAAGTTAATACGGGGTTTGACTTATAAGCAATGGTTAAGACTTGGATATTTCCGATGCGGGCTAACAGAGACTCGTCGTTTGAAGCCCGTGGTTGACACGCTACGCCTCGTGGTTAAGAGTGCCGCCCGGACCAAGATCTCACATTCTCCCCCACTAGAAATAGAGCCATCTTCGGCTCTGATACCAACTGAGCCCCGCCCAACTTAACATGAAATTGTCTGCTTTGGCCCACGTGTACGTGCGAGGACTTCCCAGGAGGTCACTCATCCTAGTATTGCTCCTGTCCGAGCACGCTTAACTTCGGAGTTCTTATGATTTCTGGGGACGGTTTTAAAAAGCCTCATGCTAAGTTAACACGGGGTTTAACTTATAAGCCCATGGTCAGGACTTGGATATTTCTGATGCGGGCTATCGTAGACTCGCCGTTTGAAGCCCGTGATTGACATGCTACGCCCAGTTGTTAAGGGTACCGCCCGGACCAAGATCTCACATTCTCCCCCACTAGAAATAGAGTCGTCATCGGCTCTGATACCAACTGTCACAGCCCCGCCCAACTCAATATGAAATTGTCCGCTTTAGCCCACGTGCACGCGCGAGGACTTCTAAGGAGGTCACCCATCCTAATACTGCTCCCGCCCGAGCACGCTTAATTTCGGAGTTCTTACGATTTCCGGGGACGCATGGTTTTAAAAAGCCTCATGCTAAGTTAATACGGGGTTTGACTTATAAGCCCAAGGTCAGGACTTGGATATTTCTGATGCGGCCTAAAGGAGACTCACCGTTTGAAGCCCGTGGTTGACACGCTACGCCCCGTGGTTAAGGGTACCGCCCAGACCAAATTCTCACAGTAGCAGAGACTGAGAGAGGTAGGTGTACCTGGCGGTGGCGGACTCTTGGATGGAGGATGATGGGCACAGATGATGGTGATTGGTGATGGTGGCTGCGTCTGGAAATTCTAGGCGAGAGAGACTGAGAGAAGTATAGATGAGAGGGATCACTGATCAGGGATGGGTCTGCATGCGTGTGTTGATGGAGGGTGATGATGATTGATGGGGGCCAATGGGCCATGGGGCTGCTGCTTGAGACAATGGGTGGGAGATGTTGGAAATGGGTTTTGGAAAATGGAGAAAAGGGTTCTTCTCTCATTTTCTGGAAAAAAGGTTTTGGAAAAGGGGGAAAAGGGTTTTGGAAAAGAGAGACCGGGATAGATGGAGGGACAAAGGGGGAAATGGATTTTGGAAAAGGGGCGTTGGATTGGAGTGGGGGTGGGGGGGGGGGGGGGAGATGGACGTTAGGGCCTTAGGGGGCCCATTTTAGTCATTTTAAAGGCTTTTCCAAAGCAATACTTGTAAGAGAGGAATAGGTTCAAGTGCGAACGAAATTGGTGCCACCGCAAATGAAATTGGCGCCTTATTTTGGTGAATAAATATTTTCGTCTTCCATAACTTATCCTTAATAGTGACGAATTATGTTCGACACAAAAACAAATTATATTTTGTGACAAAAATTTTCGTCTCCAATGAGCTAAAATAATTCGCGCCAAAGCAAATGAAATTGGCGTCTTGTTTTGGTGACGAAATATGTTCATTGTCTATAACTTATCCTTATTGGTGACGAATTACGTTCGTCGCAAAAACAAATTATATTTTGTGACAAAAATTTTCGTCTCCAATGAGCTAAAATAATTCGCGCCCGCAAATGAAATTGGCACCTTATTCTAGTGACGAAATATTTTCGTCTTCCATAACTTATCCTTATTAGTGACGAATTAAGTTCGTCACAAAAATAAATTATATTTTGTTGACAAAAATGTTCGTCTCCAATGAGTTAAAATAATCCGCGCTAAAGCAAATGAAATTGACGCCTTATTTTGGCGACGAAATATGTTCGTCTTCCATAACTTATCCTTATTGGTGACGAATTACGTTCGTCGCAAAAAAAAAAAAAATCTTGTGACAACAATTTTCGTCTCTAATGAGCTAAAATAATTGGCGCCAACACAAAACAAGTTGGCGCCATATTTTTGTAGACGAAATTTTGTTTTCGTCTCCTATACTTTTGAAAAAAATGAAAATAGACGACAAAATTTATATTTCGTCCCCTTTGGGTGTTTTTTTAAGACAAAAAAAAAAAAAAAATTCGTCAGCAAATTTCGTCGCAACAACCTAAATTTCTTGTAGTGCATTTTAGAACTGATCAAATTATTTTTTAGCTCTAGATTTTTAAAAAAAATATGTAAACATCTTAACTTTAAATGCCATAAATTATGAGACTTTAAAACCACAGGCTAGTGTTATTTGATTCCAGTAATAATTGGCCCACATTAGATCAATGTATATATCGCTTAATTATGGGTCCACGTGGGCCCATGGAAGTGTAATTTATGGTGGGCCAAACCTTGGGTCATATGTCTATATAATCATATCAGAAAAGGATGCCTATAAGATTCAACCAAAAAATATCACAAGCCCATCCATGAGATGGTCTACCAGAAGGTCAGGTCTGATTTTCGTTCACATGTGACAATCTTTGAATAAAGTAGACCTGTATTTAGAAACTAAAAGAAAATGATATTTTTAATGAAAAATTTATCAGTGTGAATTGTTGAAAGTTGGGCCCTAAATATTAAAATAAAAAGATAACAATCTTGAGAGGATGGAAGATAGATGGTGTTGAGAGAGAAGATAATTGTAGCAAAATAGAGAGATTTTAGGGGATATTGATTAGGAGACTTTATGAGATAGGATAGGGATAAAGAGATTTTTTTTGGAGACAAAATTGCGGCATGTGAGGACATGGCACCTTAAAGTACTCTATATTTTTTTTCCATATTTATTTGAAATGAGAATAATTGGGTGCTGAGATGGCACCCCCCATAGCCCACCTCCTCATTGGCTTTAATAATATATAATGGTTAAGAATATAAGATATAGATAATATTTGCGTGCCCTCTTTTCTTGATAATATCCACACCTTTGTGTCCTACAAACGTAATAAGCGTACATGAAATAACAAAATTGACCTTCGAACAAGTTATTAAAATAGCGATGACTTTTTTCTATAAAAAAAAGCCCATAACCTTTATTTCTCTAGTTTCTTATGTGACATTAAACAAAGTTTCTTTTTTATTTTTCATTTTCTCTTCTTCTTTTATACCCCACAAAGGGACTTGGGCCCATGAGATATCCCAACCATGGAAAAGAAGCTTACTTCTATAGGAAGTGGAGTATGCTTTTGCAGGAAGGGAAACCTAGCGATCGAATCCTGAGTAGTTAAGTGAGAATCGGAGTGTCCAACCAATTGGACAACCCCTTGTTCTTATAATAAATACAATTGAACATCACTTTTTATGAAAAAAAAAAGAAGATTGCATCTTCAATTCCTCATGTTTCCCTTGCACTACCAATCCTAAATGTCAAAAGTGTGGCCCAGGTGTGCTAATTTGGACTCGCACTAAATGATTATTGATGAGTCCTGAAAAGTGCATATTTTCATACACATTTTGGACCATTTTAAGGGCTTATTGATATTAAAGAGCTTTATTTAGTGACATATCATGATTTTATGCATTTTTGATCCATTGTAGTGCATTCATGCATAATTTGCTCAAAAATCGCACTTTTTGCATAAATTCATGAAACCTGCCATTTTTGGAGATTTATTTTTGGAAAGTCGGTTATTTTCGGTGCATCAAATAGGGTCCCATGCATCGTCCATTTAAGTTCCTTACATAAAATTATTCTTGAATCCATTTGTTTTAATTTGTGTATGAGAAATAAAAAATGGGACCCACATTGGTGAAATTTGAGAGAGATCAAGGGTAGGACATCTTTCAAGGTGGACTCACATATCTTGACATTTTTGGAGAATTTGAAAAGTCAACAATGGAAAGCTAGATTTGTAATTTCAAAATCAAGAAAGGAAATTTCAAATTTGGTAAGATCTAATTCTTACTAAGTTTGAAAACTCAAAAATCAAGAAAAAAATCCAAGAAAGAAAAATTTGCTAAAAGAGTTGACTAGTCAATCAAAGAAGTTTGGAAGCAAACCAAAGATGGAAGGAGAGTCAAGAAACAAGGAAAGAAATATCCCAAGATGCCTTTGGATGTCCACATGGGTCCCACACATGCCATTGCACAACTATCATTCCATATGTACACAATTATTTTCGGATTTTTCAGAGGCAGCAGTATTAAATTGGTCATAACTCTTAATCCAGTCATCAGATTAGTTCAATCCATACACCGTTTGAAAGCTCTTTTCAAGTAGATATCTTTAGAACCCAAGATTGTGTCAATCGGAGCTAAAACGAGGAAGATATGGCCTCTGGAAGTTAGTGCTATAATTTCTATTCGAGATTGCAATTTTGCACATGAAAGCACCAAAAATCTCTCACTCACCTTGCTATTTCTTTGAAGACTTGTTGGCCAAGGAAGGGACTTGCCATATAAAGAAGATAGCATGTTACAAACTTGGAGCAAAGAAGGAAACAAAGAGGGCAAAAATTTATAAATTGAAGGCATAAGCATCCCTCTCCTCTCATGAAAGAAAAGACCCCCTCACTAGTGTAATTCCTCCATCATTCTACTCATCTCCTTTCTCTACCGCATAGCTCATCTCTCTTCGAGAAGGCTTGTCCCAACTTGAAGCTTCAACTAGAGAGGTTCCTTTCATCCTAGTATGTAGTTGTCTTTTTAGGAATTTTATTTCTCCATCTTTTATGTAAAAACATTGCATATTGGTAAAAGTGTGATTTTTTTTATTCTTTTTCTTAGGTGATTAATGCTTGAATTGTGTTTTCTTTGTTGTTGTTCTTGGATTGACAACCCAAGATCATATGGACATGAAATAAGTACTTACGAACCCGATTTGAGAATAAAAAAAAGAAGAGCACACTTATCACACATTTACATTTATTGCAATTCTCACACATTTAATTTTATTGCAATCCACACATTTAATGTTTTTGCACTACATACATTTAAATTCAAACACTTGTTTTTTTTTCTTTTCTTCTTATGCTTCTTATGCAATTATGTGAATTTTATGCATAGTTTACGGTTGGGATTAGAGTTCATTGCATATATCTTCATATCATATGGCTAGTGCATGTTTAAGTGGTTGGAAATTGAAGCTTTCAGATCTTTAAGATAGAAATTAAAAATCAGTTTTGGACAACCAAACAGCCCTGCATACTAGTTTTTCAGACTCAGAATTTTTAGCATTTCATGGCATATATTGCATTACTAACTTTCTAACTTAGGTTTCTTTTGTTTCTAGTTTAGTTTCTTTTTTTTTCTTTGTTTTGTACTTTTTATTCTTGATGTTCTAACTTGTGTGTTTTTTTGTAGCAATTTTAGTTTTTTATTTTAAGATTTTAAGATTTAGGAAGTTTCTTTTCATTGGATTGTGATTAATTTAATTTTAATTTAAAGTAGGAATGATGAATGCATTTTTCTAGATTTTAGGCTAGAATTAGATTTTATTTAGGGCAGGTATAAGTTGAGAAGGAATCTTAGTTTACATTGTTCCCTGTGGATCGACCTGGTCTCACCAGTTTATTACTACATCGCGACTCTACACTTGGAGCTCACGATCAATTATATCCTAACGTTTTAAGAATCTAAAATGTTTGATCAATAACTCATTATCTACCATCAATATAAGGATTTCAAAGGATTCTGGTGGTATCCATGTTGTTCTGAGTACATACAAAAGTAGTTCAGTATTTAGGAAACAGGTTGTAGTATAGTGAAACAATATAACAACAAAAAACAGAATTGCAGAATGTAATCTAGAAATGTAAATGCACTTACTGTTTGAAGGCGGAAAACAGTATTCTATTATTGAAGTTATGAATCTCAGAAATTCGCAGAAGAAGGTTAATTAAGGCTAGTGTTTAACACTATGTCCTTAAGACAAATTTCGCCCCCGCAACGGTGCTTATGAGCTTTAATGACATTTGTCTCCCATGATACAATGATCGATCCATATAGTAGTAGCACTACAAACTATGTGACAAGCAAACCAATCGTGCAAAAGAACTCTCTTTTGACTTAGACTGATGACCCAAATGCAATGCAGTTGCAGTAAATGAAATGAGCAAGAAGGCATGAACAGGATGATATTGATAGCGTGCTTCATGTCTATTCATAGGATTGCATCTGTTCAGTGAATAGATGCTTCTCTTTGGACACACCTCTTGGATTGGACACACCCTTTCATATGTGAATGGACACATCCTTTCATATGCGAATGGACACATAACTTTGGACACACCCTTTCATATGCGAATGGACACACCCCTTTTGGAAAAAGGAAATTTTACCAAAAATATATAAATGGGTAGTGGGCCGAGCCATGCCCAACCCGCGTGAAGCCCAAGCTCAAGCCCTGGTTTGGTTCAGTGCAGGGCAAATAATGGTGTTTAGGAGGTAATTTTTCATTCACTCCTTAATAGATTAGAGCAACCCAATATATGTTCTTAATCTACTTATGGAGTAGATTACATTCTCATGTATTCCCGCCTAAAATGATAAGTGGGTCTCACTTAGATTTTGGCTCAAAGTTGACAAAAGTAGTGGTGCTCTTAGCCATTTTTCCAACAATCCATTTTTTCAAATCATGACCCAACGGATTCGCACTCAGCAAATGTCAACTGAGCTACAAGCAAAAAAATACTTAGGCCTCATGAATTAATCTGCAATAAAAGAGGACTGAAGGGGCTGTCATATTATAGATTGAGACAATTTAATAGGATCAACGTGAAGTATGGTACTGCAATTAGAGATGAAAATTTGGCTACAGAATAGAAGGCCAAGCACTCAAATTGAAAAATATCAGGTACCACCAATAGATGCACCAATTCTCAATCGGTCACTGGCCGGGGATCATAACTTCACATCATAAGTATGTTTTAGAAGTGTTTCTTTGGCTGTTTAGGTCCATGTCTAGGGCCTTTATTTGGGTTTGAGTTCAAGTTTAAGTCTTTAATTGGTTTGGCCTTATCACTGAGTTATGATTAGGTTTGGCAGATGACAATTGTTCGTCATGCTTCGATACGTGGAAGTCTTCTCGTGTCGAGTTTGGATCCTTCGGTATGTCTTGGTCAAACTTGCCGTGGGGGAGGGAGCGGAAGTCATTGGTGGGCCCCATCTGTGGAAACCCGAAGAAGTCTATATGAGCATCTGGACTTTTTAAGTTACTTTGAGGAATTTTGTGTTAAAGGTATACATCTGAAAATGGGAACCGGATTGGGGGGCGGAGAGAGGAAAAGTCAGCCTCTCTTCCTCCGCCCCCATGTGGAGGCCCTGTTTGGACCAAACAGGGGATCATCCTTGAAAATGAAGGATGATGGAGGAAAATCGCTTGTCACATGCTATTGTCTTCCCATGATGTGACTCTCTATCAGGGTAATTGCTTTTCTTGTTAGCATCCACACATTCGTACCCCACCGACGTATGTGGAATAACATTTTCTTTTTAGCTAAACGTATGTGGAACAACAAAATTGACCTTCCAAAATCTGATTATAATCACGACAACCTTTTTCTAAAAAAAAAAAAAAAAGTGATAACTTTTACTTCTCTAGTTTCTTATGTAACATTGAACAAAAATTCCTTTTTCTTTTTCTTTAATTTCCATCCTTGTTTTATACCCAACCAAGAGACTTGGACCAATGAGAGATCTCAGCCATGTAAAAGAAGCTCGTTCTCATAAGAAGTGAAGTATACTCCTGCAGGAAGGGGAACACAGGTGAGAGTAATTGTATTCAAACAATTGAGCGACCCCCTTTTCTTACATTAACCGTAATTGATCATCAATTTTTTATGGAAAAAAAAAACGATTAAATCTTCAATTCCTCATGGTTCCCTTGCACGACCAACCCATGTCAAAAGTGTGGCCCAGGTGTGCTGGTTTTGATTCGTGCTAAATGATTATATGCCAAATTTTTAAGAATCTAAACTGTTCAATGACTCATTATCTACTATGAATTATAAGGATTCCAACTGATTTTTATGTTATCCATTCTTTTAAATCATGACCCAACGACACATTTGCACTCGGCCAATCTCAAGTGAGCTACGAGCAGAAATACTTGAGGCTTATGAATTACTATGCAATGAAAGAGGATTGAAAGGGCTGTCACACTAGATTGGGACAATCTAATATTATAGGTTCAACATCAAGTATGGTATTGCAATTAGAGATGTAAATATAGCCACAGTATAAAAGGCCAAGCACTCGAATTGATAAAAATCAGGTATCACCAATATATTGATCACCAATTTTCAATCGGTAATGGGGGTACACAACTTCATTTTTTTTTAATACAAAAAGAGAAATAAAAAGAAAGGTACAAGAATAATGTATTCCACTCAACCAAGCTTACATAATAAAATCCTCCTAAGGAGATACCTTGTGAACCTCTTATTTAACTAAAACATTAGCCATAGAGTTTGCCGATCTGAGCTCGTGATGAAAAATTATGGTGATAGAGGACACTAACACCCATAACTTCATTAAAAATGAATTCAAACTGAGTCCAAGTTTGTCTTTAATTTAAATTTGAGTATGAATAAACGGAACCTGTTATAAAGAACAATATATACACGGACTTGTAACCTACCCTTGACTTGGGTTAGGCTCAGGGTATGGGTCCTCGCATTAAAGACCCAAACAGACCTGATTTTATCACTACATTGTGTTTAAGTAAGATTATAGACCCAAACAGAGACATTCTAAAAGGCTATTATTTATTTCCTTGACTACGGTGGCAAGACTAGGTGCCTTGTCACGGAGCTGTCATTCATTGGGTTGGGAAATGGCGATTGGTCATCATGATGCATGTGGAAGTCTTGTGGAGTCAAGTTTGGATCCTTCTTAGTGTCTCACTCAAATTTGCCGTGGGGGTGAGGGAGTGGAACTCAATGGTGGACCTCATCTATGGAAATCCGAACAACTCCAAAATGAGTGATGTGACTCTCCATCCGATTAATTTAGAAATTCCTCTAAAATGAGCATCAATTTTGAGTCAATTGGGTACTTCAGCATTTCGGTGGACCATTTTGAATTGATTGATAAATGTGTTAGGTTCAAGATGGTATATTCTTACTATGTAAATTGATTAATCAGACATAAAACCAACCCAATTAGATCAATTGAACTATGGCCCGCCAACCAGCTCTAGCTTGACAAAGCAATTAAAAACTCTATTTTATTTTTTCGGAGTAATTTTAGTGCCCTCTAAGGTTTCTCTTTTTTAGCAAAAAATCCACACAATGAAGGCAACATTGATCTCTAGAATTTCCTGAAGAGGCTTTTAAGGTTTTTTTTCTTATTTTTATTTTTGAAAATATTGTGCTCAGGTCCTATAGAGGTATTTACATGAGAAATTTCACTTTTATTAAATAGACAGTGAAGTCTATAGATTTCCTCTTTGGCTTAAGAAGATTCAAAACCTTTGCTCTTTCTAAGTCTACTAAGTCAAGGTCTTCCCCAACCACTGACATCTCCTATTTTCTTGTTAGTATCCACATCTTTGTGCCCTACCAACGTAAGTGGACTTACAAATTTGACCTTCCGAAAACTTGTTATGCAACATTAAATAAGATTTCTTTTTCCTTTTTCTTCTTTTTCTCTTTTATTATACTCAGCCGAGGGGCTTGGAGCCAAAAGAGATCCCTGTCACGGGAAAGAAGCCTATTTCCACATATAATACTTTTCTTGCATATAAATTTATTAAATTGAATTGATTATTAAAAATCATATAAATAAATATATTTATTAGATTTTATAAGTAATAGATTTATTTTTTAAATTATTTATAAAAAAAATGACTCTCCCGAGTCTTAGCATTAGCTCTATCTAAGTAGATTTTATTTATTTATTTTTGCATTGGAACGAGTCCAGTCTGATTCCCATGTTTTACAACTTTGCTATGAATTATAAGAATTCCAAAGGATTTTTGTGGTAATTTTCATTCTTTTAAATCGTGACCCAATACATTTGCACTCGGCCAATCTCAATGGAACCATCATGAATTACGCCGTGATATAAGCGGATTGGGACAATCTAATAGGTTCAACATCACGTATGGTATTGCAATTAGAGACGAAAATATCACCACCGAATAAATCTCAAGTACTTGAATGGGAAAAAATAAAAGTTATCACCAATATTTGCACCAAAATATCCAATTGGTCATGGGGCTTATTTCATAAGCATATTTTATAAGTGATTCGATCCCAATTTAGGTCCATGTCCAGGGCCTTTATTTGGGTCCGAGTCCAAGTTATAGTCTTTAATTTTAAAAGTAGGTATGAAACTATGAATACACCGGGACCAGAGAGGTCTGGTACGTGGCCCCTTATAGCTGTCATGCTTGGCTAGCAAGAACTCCATGTCACATCCATGTCCTTTCATATTTTATTATATATAGATCACCTGGACCGGAGAGGCTTCTCACATTCAGATCATCGTCTAACATTTCGTTTATGATGGCAGCTGGTAAACCATTTGTTGAAGTTGCTCTGTGGCTTCTGATTTTGTGTAGTGGAATCAATGCTGCTTTTGGTTCCGCCAACAAAGAAACTAATGGGGTGGTGCAATGCAATGAAAGAGAGAGGCAAGCACTTCTCAAGTTCAAACATGCCACTGAGCTCTCCCTTACTTCGTGGGTGGGTGATAATTGCTGTCGTTGGGAGGGAGTGTTTTGCAACAACGAAACATGGCATGTCGTCAAGCTCAATCTCCACGATGCAATTTTGGTTTATTATGGTGAAATAGATCCTTCTTTGCTTGAATTGAAACACTTGAGGTACTTGGACCTAAGCGACAACGATTTCGGAAACAACCCAATACCCAAATTCTTTGGCTCATTCATGAATTTGAGGTATCTTGATCTTTCTAATGCGAATTTCTTTGGAACAGTTCCTTGGCAAATTGGAAATTTATCTAGCCTACGTTATCTTGATCTTTCTTCGACCTCTTTCAGTGGAACAGTTCCTTGGCAAATTGGAAATATATCTAGCCTACGTTATCTTGACCTCCATGAAACCCATCTCCAAATTGAAAACTTGCAATGGCTTTCCCACCTTTCTTCTTTGCAATACCTTGACATGAGGTCTGTGAACCTCAGTATGGTTGCTGATTGGGTACAACCAATTAATATGATTCCTTCTTTATCTGTGCTGTGCCTATCTAGTTGTGGTCTAAGGAATTCCTCTACTCCTCTCCATCTTAATTTGACATCCCTCACTGTGCTTGATCTTTCTTTTAACTCACTTACATTGAAGCCACTGGATTGGTTGGCCAAATTTGGCAGTTTAGTGACTCTTGATTTGAGCTACAATAGGTTAGAAGGACCGATTCTGAGCTCTCTTTGGAGTCATTGCAACTTGTTCAAATTAGATTTGTCATCAAACAGTTTTGTGTGGGGGCCATATTGCGAACCGATTCCTCGTGATCTCGGCGTTGGAACGCCTGTGTCGGTCTCGGATACAATCCGAGACCACTTCGGTTTCGGCACCAGCAGCTGATGTCGGGAAAACGATATCCAGTTCGGCCATGCCACCCCGCCCAGTCTCGGCTGTGCAAGGCTACGTTTGCACCCATCAGCAACGGCCCTGTCAGGGCAGAGCCCAAGGAAGGTATCTGATGAGACTTCAGCCACCACCAGATCAGGGCAAGATCAGGCACAATGTGACTAGCATTAAATGCAGCATGGGCTGATCGGACTCGCATTAAATGCAAAGAGGGCTGTGATGGACCTTCATTAATGACTTTGTGGGCTGACAGGACCCAGGTCACATCACAAAGCCCACTGGCACCCTCACCAAGACTGTTCCATATAAAAGGCACGAGCCATACTGAGAGGGGGGTAAGCATTCTCTTCCAAACAACCACTCCTTCTCCGTCTCCTTCTTCTTCTCCGATCAATTACTGACTTAAGCATCGGAGAGCCCTGCGCTGCCCAGAGCCAGGGTCCTCTGACCTTTGTCTCTCTTCTCTCCCAGGTTCAGATCGTCGCAGCTATCTCCTCCATGCATTGAGTAAGTCCTAGAAGGCTTCCTGATCTTGTGAGTATATTATTCTTGCACTTACAAGTTTGACCGGAGACTTAGATGGATTCCTAAAAAGTTTAACCAGATGTGGCCCAAATAATCTCGAGAAACATGGAAGGCTTGCATCTATAAGAGAATTGTATCTCAGCGATAACAACTTTAGTGGGACTGTTCCAAAAAGTCTTGGTCAACTATCGAATCTTGTTAGTTTGAAAATGTCATATAATTCATTGGAAGGGGCTATATCTGAAGCTCACTTTGCCAATCTTACACGACTTGAAGAGTTAGACTTGTCTGCAAATTCTCTTGTTTTTAATGTAAGCCCTCAATGGATTCCTCCTTTCCAACTTGAAACGATTGGATTGGGATCTTGTCAACTAGGGCCACAATTTCCCACCTGGCTTCAGTTCCAAAGGAACTTGTCTTACCTAGACCTCTCCCAGTCCCAAATTTCAGATGTCATTCCTAACTTGTTTTGGAATTTATTGTCACAGGTTTCCTATCTCAATCTATCTCAGAACCTCATACGTGGTAACATCCCATCTTCATTAAACTTAGGATTCGGGGCAGTTGTTGATTTTGGTTCAAATCAATTTGAGGGTCCTTTACCACAATATTGGTCAAATTTAAATAACTTGGTATACTTGGATCTCTCCAATAATTTTCTTTCAGGACCAATTGGCAGTATCCCCTCTTTGATATGTAATTCGACAGTTATTTGGATTTTAGATCTCTCAAGAAATAATTTAACAGGACAACTTCCTTTGTGTTTTGAGGACCTTAAATACCTTTCTACTTTGGATTTATCATATAATAACCTTGACGGTTTGATTCCCAACACATCTCATTTTCTCACATGGTTGCAACTTAGCCATAATAATTTTTCAGGAGTACTCCCTTCTTCGATCAGAGCTCAATCCATGTTGCAAGCTCTGGATTTAAGTGGAAACCGGTTATCTGGATCCATACCAAGATGGTTGGGGGAAAATACGTCACAATTGGTTATTTTAAACCTACGGTCAAATATGTTTCATGGCAACATCCCCCCACAATTGTCACTGTTGTCTTCACTCAAAATTTTGGACCTTGCTAATAATAGACTATCGGGAGAAATACCTACTTCTTTTGGAAATTTTACTTCCATGGCAATGATAGGGAAACTTATCCACAGTCTTTTTGGAGGAGTTTTTAGCTATCAAGAATATGTAACAGTGATTATGAAAGGGGCTGAAATGAAATATACCAAGACGCTTTCACTTGTAACTACCATGGACCTCTCAGGAAACAACCTATCTGGAGAGATCCCTCAGGAGCTAACAAGTCTTCACGGATTATGCAACTTGAACTTGTCAGGAAACCATTTGGAAGGAAAGATCCCAAAAAAAATAGGCAGCTTGAAGCAATTGGAAAGCTTGGATTTATCACAGAACCGCTTATCTGGCAAAATTCCATCAAGCATTTCGTCTCTAACTTTCTTAAGTAAGTTGAACTTGTCAAATAATAACTTGTCTGGGACAATTCCATTGGGCAACCAACTCCAGACCCTTCTTGATCCATCCATCTATGCTGGCAATTATGATCTTTGTGGGCCGCCTCTACCGAAACTATGCTCTCCAGAAGTTGTGCCTCAACCACCAAATAGTACTTTTCATGGTGAAGATGAAAAAGATGGCACTGAACATTGGTTGTTTTATGTTGTTGTGGCACTGGGATTTGTAGCAGGATTTTGGCTTATATGTGGTATTTTAATCTTCAGTAAATCATGGAGGATTGCCTATTTCAGGTTCTTCGACAGATTGAATGAAAGGCTCGACGGGTTCTATGTTATGATGGTAGCAATGGTGATGAAGAAAATAAAGGGGTAATTTTTCCCGTTAATGGTTTTAGTTTATGTTGTACTCTGCTTTGATGGACTGTGATCTATGTATCCTATGAGTCATATGAGTTGAATAAATCATTTTGTATCATTGATGTATGCAACATATTGTTCTTTGGCAACCACTTTGTGTTCATTGCGAGATGTATGGATGCATGTTATATTGACCATATTCACTGTTAGAAGTTAGAACCCTACCTCTGTGCGTTGACCATTGGCACACAACCCATGTTTAATAAATCAAAGTGGGAAACTTTTATATGCAAAATGAGCTTACAATGGTATGTAAACTCCACTCGTGATCGTTGGATCTGACAGTGGGTCCAACGGATGGGATGAGAGATATAAGAGTAAAAAATAAAACCAGTCAGAAAGCTGGAACTCTCTCTCTCTCTCTCTCTCTCTCTCTCTCTCTCTCTCTCTCTCTCTCTCTCTCTCTCTCTCTCATGGTTCAAATTCTTAGTCGAGACCCGTTCGTATTGGCCGATATGTACCGGTCTAAGCTTATACCCCCCAATATCAGCTTGTATATTGGTCTTAGTCCGCTCTGCTAAAAATCCTAAATTATTGAAATTTATTGGCCGATATTTTGAAAACTAAAATCTTACAGTTTCATGGTGGAGAAAACTATGCATCTGATACACAATTTGAGTCATCACAAGATATATGCTCAATTGTGTGCAGAAAATAAACTAGTTACCAAATCTTTTTTTTTTTTTATTAGTGCTTCAATCACATCTCAAATGGTAATAACACTTCCTCTGAAGAAAATCTGAAGCTTGCTAGAGGTTAATCGGGTGGAGACACAACTCTGAATGTTTCAGGTCTTTCAAAGTTGAACCTCCACATATATAGAGATTTTATTTTAGCTTACTTGACCCTTTTGAGGGCAACCTTATGTAATCACTTCACCATTTATAATATATATTAATACAGTAATAGAAATCAAGTGCCCAGTTTTTGGATATATTTACCTTCTTTCCTTCATTTCTGCTCACAGGTAGAAATACTTAAGAATTCCAAGGAACTAAATTACATTTAAACAGACATGCCCATAGGAAACTTGCCAGCTTGTGAAGCATGCAAAAACTAAAATATGCTATTATTAGAAAGAAGTACATACCGCAGTTAGCTGTCAAAACAGAAAGGAGAAAAAAAGAATAGTTCCTGCAATCCAAGGGATAATCATATGTTATTAATACTACATTATAAGTCACTAAAATGAGATAGATGTTGATGATGATGCTCTAGACATTAACAAAATATTTAAGAATCACAAATGAGGAAAGAAGTGTCCATATTACCAACGCCAGCCTATACATAACCAAAAGCCACGAGTGATGTTTGAAACTTGTTTGGTACAGTTAAGGAGCATCAGAAGATTCAGAACTCAGAAACTCACCTCATTCTCACAATATGGTACTCATATTTCTTTACAAATGGTGTAAGACAGTGAATATAATTTTAAGTAAAAATGAAGAAATAAAAAAATGGTAGAAAGGAAAAAGATTTCAGTTTAAAGACAAGAAAATTTAAAAACAAAGCCAATGCTGATCTTACAATGTTCATACTGTAAAGCGCTGTCACAACTCACCTCATTCTTATTATATGATGGTCATTTTCTTCAAAACATGGATCGCTTTTCTGAAATGGCATGAACATTTGCTTCATCCAGAAGAAACAACGCATATAATTTTTCAGGAAATTGTATGGCGGCTAGATTCATTGTTTAAAAAATCCCTGACCTCCACTGTGACTGATCCATGTTGAGTTGATTTGTGTTGGCAACAAGTCAAAAGCTGACAAATTTGACGTAGATGATACTGCAAATCACCTTGGATATTTCTAGAACAAAAAAACAAAAAAAAAAATGATTAAATGGCGTTACGAACAAACTAAATCTGGATTCTGAGGTGATCAGCAAGTAAGGAATTGGGACCATGTTAAAGTTATGAGCCTTTGTCCAGGGCATTGACAATGACATACATTGGTAAAAGTACAATGCTTAGTTAAGAAAAATTCTAAATTTCTTTGTTCAGAAAACAGAACATTACAATAATCTTAGACATTCAATTGGTGGGTATATAAAAAAAATCAGCGGTTTTTGCAAGAAAAAATGGCTTATGAATAGAAAGGAGGGTTTTTGGCCAAAAGGCAAGGAATGGAATTAGTCAAATAGGAGAATGTGACTTTTGAATAGGATTTGTGTGAAGAGAATAAACAGTTTACTGAGGCATATCATCGAACACTTGGGGCCCGTTTCTTTCACAAGTAATACATATTTATTAATGGCATTTGCATTTGAAAGGTGTGTGACGAGTTCTTCTATTGTTAAAAAATAGCAGGTTTATCTGTTATCCCCAATTGCATCATCTGTTTTATCAATGTTTCTTCCAAGCATTACAAGATAAACTTCATTATGCATATTGATAGTTCAAATTACATATAGCATACAGTACACCAACAAGTAGCAATCAATCAAACCATACAATAGAAATTGATGAGGTATTTGCTTGTAATCAGACCAAGCTGTAGCATTCAAAGAAGAAGAAATTAAAGATCTGAAGCAATATATAGAGATAGATAGAGAGAGAGTACTTACTTTGGTTGTTTGGAAAGAGTGGAGCGAGATAGCTGGGTGGGAGGGAGGGAGGGAGGGAGACCGAGAGAAAATTATGGGTCGTGCTCGAAATGGGCCTTTTTCTTACAAGCCCATGTGTTCATATGGAATTCAATGTCTTGGAACTCTAGGGCCCGTTTGTTTTCATGGAATTGATTACATTGGAATTCATAGTAAAATGAGATAGAGATATAAGAGAGAGATGTAGATGCCATCTTGACTTTCTGCTGGGTATTCGTCCTTCATCTTCCCTTGACTCATTATCACTTGAAGGGGATATTATTTGATGGTTATTTTTGAATCTTTATCTTTGTTGATTCAAGGGATTTTTATGAAGAAATTAAGCTTAAACATTAAGACTTTTAAGAAATTCTTTATCGTCAACTGAGGTGATTTCGTCAAAAAAAATATACGAACAATTATCTCGCCATTTTATGATTTTTCTTCATAAAACTATTTAATTTATATTTAAACATAATTCTTTCATAAAAACCCCTTTATTGAGCTGTGGATCTTTATTTTTAGAAATGTAAGTGTTAGAACTTGAGAATCAATTATATAGACGTCCCATTTGTTTCATGAAATTATTATATAGGATCACTATGAAACGTATGTCCAAAAGTGAGTAAAATAGAATAAATAAAGGTGAGGATCATATAACCTCCCCTTTAATGGAATCTGAATTTTGAAAAATGATTTACTAGAGTGAGAGCTGAGTACTCAATAACGTTCTCACGTATCCTTATTGAGCGTGGATTGGACTCGTGTGAATGAATAAGTTAGGCCCATATGCAGCCCTAGTCGACACCAATATTGCAATGATAATATAAACAAAAGACGTTGTGGTCCTGACCTGAAGCTCTACTGAGGGGTGAGAGTGCGTAAGTTCAATATTTTCTTAAAATATTGAAAGATTGTAGCCATTTGGTGGTTCACCAGAGAGAAAAATTAAGAGATAAAAAACAGTATTCCAAAGAAAATGCAGGACACAAATGGCTATCATAAGGCAGTAAATCAAAATTTGACCACAATGCAAGTGATCAAACCAGTCAAAAGTGAGGTTCAATATATAGGCATAGGGATGCTCAGGATCGTTTCAGACCAGGTTTGACCAGAGCTTGTTAGGCATTGGGCTGTAGTTCAAGGGATATGGGCGGGGCCTATTTCGAGGCCCAATGACAATGTCCCTTGGCCTAGTTGGTCCTATATATTTACTACAAATGGGAATACATACTTAGTAAAGTGCCCTGGCCCAGGGTTGAATGAAGCATGAATGGCAGGCCTAATAAGTAAATTGGATGGGCTTGGACAGGCTTCGAATAGCCCAACCTAGCCATTAACACCCCTATAGACAAAGGTAATTCACCTCCTTTTATTTTCTTTCTATTCTTTTCTTTTCTTTTCTTTCTTTCTTTCTTTTTTAGGGTTTTTCTCAGAAATAGTCCCCTTGGCTTGTTCTTTTTTTTTTTTTTTTTTTTTTTTTTGTATTTAATGTTTTCTATGAGCAACGATATCACTGTTCGCTTCGTAGCGATAGAAACCCAAATGCTCGTCAATAGAGAAAAGGGACTAACTCTGTCAATATAATTTATGCTTTCTACTAGCAGCGATATCGCTGCTTGTTCTTTTTATTTCCTTCCTCTTCCTAATTATATTGATTAGGAAAAAAAAAAAGCCTACTTATGCTGGACTGCCTCTCTCTCTCCCGAAAGGAATTTTAGTGCCCCTCTTAGAATTTATTTTTTTAAGGTGAACATTCCATAAATTAATATGGCAACAATGATATCTGGAATTTCTTGAAGAGGCTTTTACGTTCCCTTTATTCCTTTTATTTTTTTTAAAATTGTGCTTAGGTCCTGCAGAGGTATTTACATAAGAAATTTCACAGATTAAATGGGCCAGGAAGTTCAAAGATTTCCTCTTTGGCCTAAGAAGACTTGAAACCTTTGCCTTCTCCAAGTCAACTAAGTCAAGGTCTTCTCCAACCACTTGAATCTCCTCTTTTCTTGATAAGTATCCACATCTTTGTGTCCTACCAACGTATGTGGACTAACAAATTTGACCTTTCAAAAACTTGTTATAATAGTGATAACCTTTATTTCCCTAGTTTCTTATGCAACCCATCCCAACCTGATGCACTACAACCCTTAACTAACCCTCACGATGCTTCGAACCAAAACGTTACCTCAAACCCAAACACTGTTCAGATTACTTATCTTCAAAATTTTAGCTATCTAGTAAAAATATATGCTAGTGTGCTTTTCTTTTTCTATCTCTCCTTTTTTTTTTTCATGTCTCTCTATTTTTTTTTTCAAAGTAATTTTAGTGCCCTCTAAGTTTTCTCTTTTTCAGACAAAAAATCCACTGAATGAAGGCAACATTGATCTCTAGAATTTCCTGAAGAGGCTTTTATGTTTTCTTTCTTATTTTTATTTTTGAAAATATTGTGCTCAGGTCCTGTAGAGGTATTTACATGAGAAATTTCACTTTTATTAAATAGTCAGTGAAGTCTATAGATTTCCTTTTTGGCTTAAGAAGATTCAAAACCTTTGTCCTTTCTAAGTCTACTAAATCAAGGTCTTCCCCAACCACTGGCATCTCCTATTTTCTTGATAGTATCCACATCTTTGTGCCCTACCAACGTATGTGGACTTACAAATTTAACCTTCCAAAAACTTGTTACGCAACATTAAATAAAATTCCTTTTTTGTTTTTCTTCTTTTTCTCTTTTATTATACTCAGCTGAGGAGCCATAAGAGATCCCAGTCACGGGAAAGAAGCCTATTTCCACATATAATACTTTTCTTGCATATAAATTTATTAAATTGAATTGATTATTAAGAATCATATAAATAAATATATTTTTTAGATTTTATAAGTAATATATTTATTTTTAAAATCATTTATAAAAAAAAATGACTCTCCCGAGTCTTAACATTAACTCTATTTGAGTCGATTTTATTTATTTATTTTTGCATTGGAACGGGTCCGGTATGACTCCTAAGGATTCCAAAGGATTTTTATGGTAATTTCCGTTCTTTTAAATCATGACCCAATACATTTGCACTCGGTCAATCTCAATTGAGCTATTGTGAATTACTCCGTGATATAAGCGGATTGGGACAATCTATCGCGTTCAACGTCACGTATGGTTTTGCAATTAGAGATGAAAATCTCACCACCGAATAAAACTCAAGTACTTGAATGGGAAAAAACCAATATTTGCACCAAAATATCCAACGTCACGTATGGTCATGCTTGGCTAGCAAGCACTCCAGGTCACATCCATGTCCTTTCATATTCTTATATATAGATCACCTGCACCGGAGAGGCTTCTCACATTGAGAATCATCATCTAACATTTCGTTTATGATGGCAGTCGGTAAACCGTTAGTTGAAGTTGCTCTGTGGCTTCTGATTTTGTGTAGTGGAATCAATGCTGCTTTTGGTTCCGCCAACAAAGAAGCTAAGGGGGTGGTGCTATGCAATGAAAGAGAGAGGCAAGCCCTTCTTAAGTTCAAACATGCTCTAAATGCCTCTAACTACACCCTTCCTTCGTGGGTGGGTGATAATTGCTGTCGTTGGGAGGGAGTTGGTTGCAACAACGAAACAGGGCATGTCATCAAGCTCAATCTCAGCGATACAATTAATACTGACTCTGGTGAGATTAATCCTTCTTTGCTTGAATTGGAACACTTGAGTTACTTGGACATAAGCGGAAATGATTTCGGACACAAACCCATTCCCAAATTCTTTGGCTCATTCATGAAATTGAGGTATCTTGATCTTTCTAATGCGAATTTCTTTGGAACAGTTCCTTGGCAAATTGGAAATCTATCTGGCCTACTTTATCTTGACCTCCATTCTAACTCCCTCCAAATCGAAAACTTGCAGTGGCTTTCCCACCTTTCTTCTTTGCAATACCTCGACATGGCATCAGCGAACCTCGGTATGGTTGCTGATTGGCTACAACCAATTAATATGATTCCTTCTTTATCTGTGTTGCGCCTATCTAGTTGTGGTCTAAGGAACTTCTCTACTCCTCTCCATTTTAATTTGACATCCCTCACAGTGCTTGATTTGAGCTACAATAGGTTAGAAGGACCCATTTTGAGTTCTCTTTGGGGTCATTGCAACCTGTTGAAATTAGATTTGTCATCAAACAATTTGACCGGAGACTTAAATGGATTCCTAAAAAGTTTAACCAGATGTGACCCAAATAAAGTCGAGAAACATGGAAGGCTTGCATCTATAAGAGAATTGCATCTTAGCAAGAACAACTTTAGTGGGACTGTTCCTGAAAGTCTTGGTCAACTATTGAATCTTGTTAGTTTGGAAATGTCATTTAATTCATTGGAAGGGGCTATGTCTGAAGCTCACTTTGCCAATCTCACACGACTCGAAACTTTAGACTTGTCTGCAAATTCTCTTGTTTTTAATGTAACCCCTCATTGGATTCCTCCTTTCCAACTTCAAAAAATTGCTTTGAGCTCTTGTCAACTAGGGCCTCAGTTTCCCACCTGGCTTCAGTTCCAAAGGAGCTTCTCTTACCTAGACCTCTCCCATTCCCAAATCTCAGACGTCATTCCTAACTGGTTTTGGAATTTGTCTTCACAGGTCGTCCTTATAAATTTTTCTCAGAACCTCATACGTGGTAAGATTCCATCCTCATTAAACTTTGATTACCTGGAATTTGTTGATTTAAGTTCAAATCTGTTTGTGGGTCCTTTACCACAAAATTGGTCACGTATACTTTCCTTGGATCTCTCCAATAATTTTCTTTCAGGACCAATTGACATGATCTTTGGATCTATACAGTTCTTGTTCCTTTCTAACAATAGTTTACACGGTAGTATTCCCTCTTTGATATGTAACTCGTTTATTGTGATTTTAGATCTCTCAAGAAATGATTTAACAGGACAAGTTCCTTCATGTCCTGAGGAGTTTGTTTATCTTTCCATTTTGGATTTATCATATAATAACCTTGACGGCATTCTTCCTTTCTTTAGATATAATCTCAAATGGGTGTTGCAACTAAGCCACAATAATCTTTCAGGAGTACTCCCTTCTTCGATGGGAGCTCAGTCTACATTGTTTGTTTTGGATTTAAGTGGAAATCGATTATCTGGATCCATACCAAGATGGTTAGGGGAAAATATATCAACATTGGTTATTTTAAACCTACGATCAAATATGTTTCATGGCAACATCCCCCCCGAATTGTCACTACTTTCTTCACTCCAAGTTTTGGACCTTGCTAATAATAGACTATCGGGAAAAATACCTACTTCTTTTGGCAATTTCACTTCCATGGCAATGACACCGAAAGTTATCCGCAATATTTTTCCAGGAATTGTTTTCCCTCGGGAAAATTCACCATTTATTACCTATCAAGAACATGTAACAGTGATTGTGAAAGGGGCTGAAATGAAATATACCAAGACGCTTTCGCTTGTAACTACCATGGACCTTTCAAGAAACATCTTATCTGGAGAGATCCCTCAAGAGCTTACAAGTCTTTATGGATTACGAAGCTTGAACTTGTCAGGAAACCATTTGGAAGGAAAGATACCAAAAAACATAGGCAGCTTGAAGCAATTGGAAAGCTTGGATTTATCACAGAACCACTTGTCTGGCACAATTCCATCAAGCATTTCATCTCTAACTTTCTTAAGTAAGCTGAACTTGTCAAATAATAACTTGTCTGGGAGAATTCCATCGGGCAACCAGCTCCAGACCCTTACCGATCCGTCCATCTATACTGGCAATTATGATCTTTGTGGGCTGCCTCTACCAAAACTATGCTCTCCAGAAGTTGTGCCTCAACCACCAAATACCTTTCATGGTGAAGAAGAAAAAGATGGCACAGAACATTGGTTGTTTTATGTTGTTGTGGCAGTGGGATTTGTAGCAGGATTTTGGCTTACATGTGGTATTTTAATCTTCAGTAAAACATGGAGGATTGCCTATTTCAGGTTCTTTGATAGATTGAATGAAAGGCTCAACGGGTTCTATGTTAAGATGGTAGCAACGGTGATGAAGAAAATAAAGGGGTAGGTTTTCCCCGTAATGGTTTTAGTTTATGTTGTACTCTGCTTTGACGGACTGTGATCCATGTATCCTGAGTCATATGAGTTGAATAAATGATTTTGTATCATTGATGTATGCAACATATTGTTCTTAGGCAACCACTTTGTGTTCACTGCTAGATGGATGCATGTTATATTGACTATATTCACTGTTAGAAGTTAGAACCCTACCTCGGTGCGTTGACCATTGGCACACACCCCATGTTTGATAAATCAAAGTGGGAACTTTTATATGCGAAATAAGCTCACAATGGTATGTAAACTCCACTCGTGATCGTTGGATCTGACAGTGGATCCAATGGATGGGAAAAGAGATATAAGAGTAAAAAATAAAACCAATCAGAAAGCTGGCAGCTCTCTCTCTCTCTCATGGTTCCAATTCTCAGTCGAGACCCGTTCATATTGGCCGATATGTACCGGTCTAAACTTATACCACCCGATATCAGCTTGTATATTGGTCTCGGTCCGCTCTGCTAAAAATCCTAAATTATTGAAATTTATGGGCCGATATTTTGAAAACTAAAATCTTGCAATGTCATGGTGGAGAAAACTACGCATCAGATACACAATTTGAGTTATCACAAGAAATATGCTCAATTGTGTGCAGAAAATAAACTAGTAACCAAATCATTTTTTATTAGTGCTTCAGTCACATCTTCAATGGTAATAACACTTCCTCTGAAGAAAATCTGAAGCTTGCTAGAGGTTAACTGGGTGGAGACACAACTCTTAATGTTTCAGGTCTTTCAAAGTTGAACCTCAACATACATAAAGATTTTATTTTAGCTTACTTGACCCTTATGAGGGAAACCTTATGTAATCACTTCACCATTTATAATATATATTATTACTATAATATAAATCAAGTGCCCAGTTCTTGGATATATATACCTTTGTTTCTTTATTTCTAATCACCAGTACAAACACTTAAGAATTTCAAGGAACTAAATTACATTTAAACAAACATGCCCATAGGAAAGTTGCCAGCTTGAAGCATGCAAAAACTAAAATAAAAAGTACATACCGCAGGCAGTTGTTAAAACAGAAAGGAGAAAAAAAGAATAGTTCCTGCAATCCAAGGGATAATCATATGCTATTCATACTACATTATAAATCACTAAAATGAGATAACTACTTCATAAATTGTCACATCCCGGTTCCAAATTCACCTGGCCAAAGGTAAATCTCGAGGTGAGACACGCGTACTCCCTTGCACTTCACACCTGTTTCAGGTCAAGTGCGAGTCACGAATGAGAAAATCACAATTTCCACTCGTGAGACATGCTCACAGCCACCTGTATTTGTACATTTATCAGCGGAAGTATTAATTCAAGACATTGAAAGGTATCATATCATGAGTTGTCCAAACATTCAAGTTCATTTAAACAAAAGATGATTTCATTTACTAGTAAGAAGTAGAGATTTAAACATACTCCACCTCAAAAATACAAAAGTATTTATATGCATCAATACCAAAAATATTATCTAGTTCAAATATCATATTGATTAGGTTCACTTAAACAAAAGTATACTATCAACCGAGGGGATATGACACTCTCCGAAGACAAGAGCTAGAGAGCTCCCTCAGCTGTCCACTCTTCTAAGCCTGGAGGTACCTCGGTGGCCTCCTCCTCTCCCTCCTCGGTCTCCTCAAGACCGGGATTGGGATTTGCGTCTGAAACACCAAGAATAACTACTGAATACGACGATTTAGCTGAGTATAAGCATTAATCCACTAACACATGTTGTATCAAATTTCAGAATTGATGACATAAGATTGAAAGAGATCAAATAAAGATAGACTAGGCAATTGTGCATTCAAGTTAAATCATGCTTAAAGAATCAATAATAATTGAAAACCATATACACACTAGTTGGTAACTACATTAGCTAAATCTCCTCAAAGAGGGCACGCATTTTGGGATGTCACCAGTGACCCGGCCAAAGGTTCAACTGGCTCCCCGGGTTCTAGAGTTCCGGTGCTCCATGCTGTCTACTGCAGTGATGTACACATACTAAACCAAGAATTAACCCCGTCGGGTATCATCCGGTCGAAGCTAAGTAGTACCGACTCATTCAAATCAATATCAATTGAACTTGAGTAGACTACACTATCATTCATACGATGCAAATCATTTCATACATGTACATTCACAATTTTACTCAAGACTTTTCAAATTACTAGTACAAATAGCCATAGGATGATCAAAAAATGAAGAGTATGAAATAAACACAGTCTATGTATATGAACATTTATTTGATACAAGAAATCATGGTAAGGTAATTCCATATGCACATGCTTCATAAATTTTAGGAGATCAGGATTTTTACTAGGCAAGCTATTCTAAGCAATCAGCGTCACCCATCATTACACACTGTATGTCTTTAGGGAATTTAATGTTTGTTATTCTTTTCAGGTGTTACAGTACTAAAAGGTATATTATACTTCCCAAATCAACATCCAGAAATGACATTCATGAGCTACATTTATCCATTGGACAACTAAGGAATTAGTTAAGGTTCCTTTCTAAGGTCCTACATGGTCTTCCAAGCTTAAGAATCCTATTGATTTCCTGGGTGTACCATGATTATCCTCAAAGATAGTCATGGAGGTCTCACATTGGTATTAGGATAGATTTTTCCTTGACACAGTAGTCATGTCCTTCTCTTAGGTGTTCTCCATCCCTTCCAACCCTTTCAAAACTTCTCCCAGGCCATATAATCAGTAAACCAAGGAGGGATCTACCAAACTTTCCACACTTCACTCAAACATTAACAGACACCTTCCTTTCCTTTCCATACAACATAAGAACCCATGCATTCCTATCATCAATTATTAAGCAAATGAGAATATAATTTCAGAATTGAATTAATTTACAAGAGTCAAAAAGAGTAAACAACAGGCATTTTCAGTTTAGTGCTTATACTTGCCTTTACCAAGTTTTTCACACGGTCAAACTTCCTCTTGAGTCCAACAAAGAAAAACCTCCAAATTTCACAAACCCTATTAAGAAGATAATACAAAAGAACTATCAAAATGCATGCATGTACAATGGGTGAGTCTTTTGACATCAGTTATTCATTGAAAGTGAAAGAGAGAAATAGTTCTCACCTGATCTAGCAATTAGAAGAGATAGGAAGGGGGTGCTTCAGATTTTATGGAGATGAAAAGCTAGTAATTGGAATGAGGAAGCTAAAACCTTTCTTTACTTCCACATGCAAGTTCTTCCTTGAATGATTGTGAAAAGAGAAGGAGAAAAGGAAGAAGGAATGAGCTTGAGTTCCTTTTCAGCAGCCCACATGAACTGAAACATGAACAGAACGAATGAAGTGGGTGGGTTGTTTTGAGTTATGTTGTTTCACAGTTTATAAGAAGGTCCTCCATTGTCATATTTACACTTTGAGTCAAATGAGGGCCTAATTCATTAGTTTGAGGTCTAATGAGGAAATGATCAATATGAAAGCTGCCGTGATCGACGAAATACACGCGATTACGCCAATATGATGTGCATATGATGCAAAATACGAAAATTCAAAATTTCAAAAAAGTCCCCGGCTCCACCCAAAAGTGTTAATCTTTGCTCAACTTATCTACCCAAAACCCAAGGTCTAACTAAAATGCTAAGAAAAAACTAGTTATACATAAGATAACTTAATTAGTATTTAAACACAATTAATTTATATAAAGCATAATTAATTAAGCTTAAACAGGATTAAATCGGGTTGGGGTGTAACATAAATCACTAAAATGAGATAGATGCTGATGATTACCAACGCCAGCCTATACATAACCAAAAGCCACGAGTGATGTTCGAAACTCGTTTGGTACAATTAAGGAGCATCAGAAGATTCAGAACTCAGTAACTCACCTCATTCTCACAATATGGTACTCATATTTCTTCACAAATGGTGTAAGACATGTCCAACCATTTGCTTCTACACAAAATCAACCAAACACAGTGAATATAATTTTCAGTAAAAATGAAGAAATAAAAAAATGGTAGAAAGGAAAAAGACTTGAGTTTAAAGACAAGAAAATTTAAAAAACAAAGCCAATGCTGATCTTACAATGTTCATGCTGTAAAGGGCTGTCACAACTCACCTCATTCTTATTATATGATGGTCATATTCTTCAAAACATGGATCACTTTTCTGAAATGGCATGAACAATTGCTTCATCCAGAAGGAACAATGCATATCATTTTTCAGGAAATTGTATGGCAGCTAGATTCATTGTTTAAAACCTCCCTGATCACCTCCGCTGTGACTGATCCATGTTGAGTTGATTTGTGTTGGCAACAAGTCAAAAGCCGACAAATTTGACGTAGATTATACTACAAATCATCTTGGATATTTCTAGAACGAAAACGATTAAATGGCGTTACGAACAAACTAATTAAATCTGAATTCTGAGGTGATCAGCAAGTGAGGAATTGGGACCATGTTAAAGTTATGAGCCTTTGTCCAGGCCATTGACAATGACATACATTGATAAAAGCACATTGCTTTTTAGTTAAGAAAATTTCTAAATTTCTTTGTTCAAAAAACAGAACATTACAATAATCTTAGACGTTCAATTGGTGGGTATATAAAAAAAAAAAAATCAACGTTTTCGCAAGAAAAACTGGCTTATGAATAGAAAGGAGGATTTTTGGCCAAAAGGCAAGGAATGGAATTAGTCAAATAGGAGAATGTGACTTTTGAATAGCATTTGTGTGAAGAGAATAAACAGTTTACTGAGGCATATCATCGAACACTTGGGGCCCGTTACTTTCACAAGTAATACATATTTATTAATGGCATTTGCATTTGAAGGGTGTGTGACGAGTTCTTCTATTGTTAAAACTACCAGGTTTATCTGTTATCCCCAATTGCGTTACAAGTTCCTATACAAAACAGACTGCATCATTTGTTTTATCAATGTTTCTTCCAAGCATTACAACATAAACTTCATTATGCATATTGATAGTTCACATTACATATAGCATACAGTACACCAAGAAGTAGCAATCAATCAAACCATACAATAGAAATTGATGGGGCATTTGCTTGTAATCAGACCAAGCTGTAACATTCAAAGAAGATGAAAAGATCCGAAGCAATATATAGAGATATATATATATAGAGAGAGAGAGAGAGAGAGAGAGAGAGAGAGAGAGTACTTACTTTGGTTGTTCGGAAAGAGTGGAGCGAGATAGCTGGGAGGGAGCGAGGGAGGGAAGGCTAGAGACAGAGGAAATTATGGGTCGTGCTCGAAATGGGCCTTTTTCTTACAAGCCCATGTGTTCGTATGGAATTCATGTCTTGGACCTCTAGGGCCCGTTTGTTTACATGCAATTAAGTACATTGGAATTCATGGTAAAATGAGGTAGGGATATAAGATAGAGATGTAGATGCCATCTTGACTTTCTGTTGGGTATTTGTGCTTCATCTTCCCTTGACTCATTATCACTTGAAGCCTGAAGGGGATATTATTTGATGGTCATTTTTTAATCTTTATCTTTGTTTATTCAAGGGATTTTTACAAAAAAATTAAGCTTAAACTTTAAGATTTTTACAAAAATCTTTATCGTCAACTGGGGTGATTTTGTCCAAAAAAATGTACAAACAATTATCTCGCCATTTTATGATTTTTCTTCATAAACCTATTTAATTTATATTTAAGCATAATTCTTTCGTAAAAATCCCTTTATTGAACTGTGGATCTTTATTTTTAGAAACGTAAGTGTTAGAACCTGAGAATCAAATATATAGACGGCCCATTTGTTTCATGAGATTGTTACATAGGATTACTATGAAATGTATTTCCGAAAGTGAGTAAAATAGAATAAATAAAGGTGAGCATCCATGAATGGCTATCATATAATCTCCCCTTTAATGGAATCTGAATTGTGAAAAAAAAAAAAAAAGATTTACTTGAGTGATAGCTAGGTATTCAATAACCTTCTCACGTATAATTATTTATAGCGTTGATTGAACTCGTTTGAGTGAATGAGTTAGGCCCATCTGCAGCCCTAGTCAAAACCAATATTGCAATGATAATCTAAACTAAAGACGTTGTGGTCCTGACCTGAAGCTCTACTGAGGGGTGAGAGTGCGTAAGTTCGATATTTTCTGAAACGATTGAAAGATTGTAGCCATTTGGTGGCTCACCAGAGAGAAAATTAAGAGATAAAAAACAATAGTCCAAAGAAAAGGCAGGACACAAATGGCTATCATACGGCAGTAAATCAAAATTTGACCACAGTGCAAGTGATCAAACCAGTCAAAAGTGGAGTTTTCAATAGGCATGGGGATGCTCAGGGTTGTTTCAGACCAGGTTTGACCAGAGCTTGTTAGGCATTGGGCTGGGTTCAAGGGATATGGGTGGGCCCTATTTCCGGGCCCAATGAACACTGTCCCTTGGCCTAGTTGGTACTATATATTTACTACAAATGGGAATAGATATTTAGTAAAGTGCCTTGGCCCAGGGTTGAATGAAGAATGAATGGCAGGCCTAATAAATAAATTTGATGGGCTTGGACAAACTTCGAATAGCCCAACCCAGCCATCAACACCCCTATAGACAAAGGCAATTCACCTCCTTTTCTTTCTTTCTTTCTTTTTTTGGGTTGTTTTCGGAATGTTTTTGATCTTCACTTTTGGTGTAGTGCAACCTCTTCATGGAGTCCGACCACCAAGGTGATGGAGTTTTACGGTGGTTTCTAAAAAGGGAAATCATCGGAGCCAAGTTGAGGACGACCCAAAAGGAGTTGGCAAATTTTAGGTTCTGAGTTTTTTGCAAATATCTCAAAGTTTGTGATGAATCAACGGATGAAATTAGACCACCTAGTTGATTTTGGCCTTTCGAAGAGGATGGAAGGTTCAGATCATGATCTAGGGCTCCATAAGAATAGGAAGATTGAAAAAAGGATTGGGCCCAAGGGATGTTTCCAGATGTCATTTACACTAGTTACATCCAACAATCCAATATTTTCCATAAATTTCTAAGATCCACGATAAATTGAGGAATGAAATTGGACACCATAGGCCTTTTGGGTCTTCTAAAGATAATGAACGGGTTCATATCGTGGAAATAGGCTAGACAAAAGTTAGAAAAGTCGGTTTTAAGGTTTGTACTATATTATGTCTGATTAGTAGACTTCAAATGGATGGATGACATCGATTTGGTGGAATTAGATGGTGTCACTAGTACATGATGTTATTATAGGCCTATCACAACCATTTTTTTTGTCAATGTGGCCCATTCACTTGGTCGCCCACTTGATCAACAACACCATGTAAATGGTGAAGTTGAAGTTTTATGAATAGCTGATTATTTGTATCATTGTTTGTGAGTTCTGAACTGAGCTCATTAGATTACTATGTATTCATCAGTTTCATAATAGATTGTAATATATTTGAGTCATGAAGCAACTGAAAATAAAAAATCGTAGCGACTCCTTGTCAACTAATGCAATGTTGACTTGATTGGATAGAAAAGACGAGGTTTTGATTTGTTTTACAACTCTGTCATTTTCAGAGTTGGGGTTCTCATTAGAGTTTAAAATTTATGTTATTTGTTTCTCAAATTGATCTCTTGAGAAGTGGGCATTGTGTTATTTGTGTTATTTTTCTTTTTGAATTGTTATTAGAGAATATTAGTTTCTTGATGTAGTTAGATATTTTGCATCTATTTCAGTGCAAGATGTTTTTCTTTTGCCATTGATAATGTAATAAATGACATCAAAATAATGTGAATACATAACAACAAAATAATATTTGAAATCTTCAATTGATCATCGTCTGCCCCCCTCATCCAACAATCAAATATTTTTCCATAAATTTCTAAGATCCACGATAAATTGTAGAAAGAAATTGGATGCCATAGGCTTTTTGGGCCTTCTAAAGCTAATGAACGGGTTCATATCGTGGAATAAGGCCCGACAAACGTTAGGATAGTGGGTTTTAAGGCTTGGACTTCCGCAAATATCTTAAAATCCATAATGAACCAATGGTTGGACTTTAACCTTCTATCCATTCTTAGCCTTCTAAAGAAGATGAAGGGTTTGAATTTTGATTTTCGAGCCCATAGTGATGAAAAAATGAAAATAGGTTGGCCCTTAAGAGAACACCCGGAACACTATAGCTGTGTCTTTTTTGTTATATTTATCCATGTGGTGTAATTCACATTATCAGAGTCTTTGGCAAAAAGAATTTGATTTACACACCATTTTCATACTGGATTTAAATCACATTGTGACGTGGGCAAGAAAATGGATTGGTAACGGGTGGGGTCCAAATAATAACTTAATAAGCCTAGCAAGTCTTCCGACTTCTAGAGTCGAGTTTGGATGTTTCCGTGTTTCCGTGTGTCTCACCTCACTCAAACTTGCCGTGGGCGAGGGAGCGGAGTTTACTGGTGGGGTGGGCCCCATCTATGGCAATTCGAACAACTCCACGTGAGCATCTTGACTCTCTTCAGTCACTTTGGAGTTTGGACTTTGGAGGCATTATTCGATGAAGGTAGGGATTTGAAAATGATGGGTAATGGCTTGAAATTCCTCAGCACATGCCATTTTCTCCACGTGATGTGACTCTATATCAGGGTAATGGAGGAATTCCTCCAAAATGAGCATCAATTTTGACTTGCAGTGTGATGGTGAAGAATATTAAGATATGGATAATATGGGACATGCTACAGGGACCGAATGGGGACCGAACTCAGGCCCGGTCCCAACGGTCCTCAGACGGTCCCCCATGAGGACCGTTGGATCCCAGACTGTTTGGGATCCAACGGTCCTCATGGGGGACCGGGCCTGAGTTTGGTCCCCCGTTCGGTCCGTCTGGACTTTCTCGGATAATATTTGCATGTTCTCTTTTCTTGATAATATCCACACCTTTGTGTCCTACAAACGTAATGAGCGTACATGAAATAACAAAATTGACCTTCAAACAAGTCATTCTAACAGCGATGACTTTTTTCTATAAAAAAAAAAGGCCCATAACCTTTATTTCTCCAGTTTCTTATGCAACATTAAACAAAGTTTCTTTTTTATTTTTTATTTTTTCTTCTTCTTTTATACCCCGCGAAGGGACTTGGGCCCACGAGATATCCCAACCATGGAAAAAGAAGCTTGCTTCTATAAGTAGAGAAGTATGCTTTTGCAGAAGGAATGGAAACCTAGCAATCGATTCCTAAATAGTTAAGTGAGAATCGACGTGTCCAACCAATCGGAAAACCCCTTGTTCTTATATTAAATACAATTGAACATCACTTTTTATGACCAAAAAAAAAAAAAGATTGCATCTTCAATTCCTCATAGTTCCCTTGCACTACCAACCCCAAATGTCAAAAGTGTGGCCCAGGTGTGCTGGTTTGGACTCGGACTAAATGATTATATGCCCACGTTTTAAGAATCTAAACTATTCGATCAATAACTCATTATCTACTATCAATTATAAGGATTTCAAAGGATTCTGGTGGTATCCATGTTGTTCCAAGTACATATAGAAGTAGTTCAGTATATAGGAAACAAGTTGTAGTACAGTGAAATAGTACAACAACAAAAAAACAGAATTACAGAATGTAATCTAGAAATGTAAATGCACTTACGGTTTGAAGGCAGAAAACAGTACTCTGTCGTTGAAGTTATCAATCGTACAAATTCGCAAAAGAAGATTGATCAATGCTAGTGTTTAACACTATGTTCTTAAGACAAATTTCGCCTCCGCAACGATGCTTACGAGCTTCAATGGCATTTGTCTCCCAGGATACAATGATCGATCCACACAGTAGTAACACTACAAACTATATGACAAGCGAACTAATCGTGCAGTAGAACTCTCTTTTGACTCAGACTGATGACCAAAATGCAATGCGGTTGCAGTGAATAGAATGAGCAAGAAGGCATGGACAAGATGATATTTATAGCCCGCTTCATGTCTATTCATGGGGTTGCATCTATTCACTGAATAGATGTTTCTCTTTGGACACACCTCTTGGCCGGGTTGGACACATCATTTCATATGCAAATGGACACATCACTTTGGATACACCATTTCATATGCAAATGGACACACCCCTTTTGGAAAAAGGAAATTTCTCCAAAAATATATAAATGGGTAATGGGCCGAGCCAAGCCCAACTCACGTGAAGCCCAAGCCCGATTTAGCTCGGTGCAGGGCAAGTAGTGGTGTTTAGGAGGTAATTTCTCATTCACTTCTTAATGAATTAAAGCAATCCAATACATATTCTTAATCTACTTATGGAGTAGATTACATTCCCATGAATTTCCACCTAAAATGACAAGTGGGTCCCACTTAGATTTTGACTCAAAGTTGACAAAAATAGTTGTGCTATTGACCATTTTTCCAACAATCCATTTTTTAAAATCATGACCCAACACATTCGCACTCGGCCAATCTCAACTGAGCTACAAGCAAAAAATACTTAGGCCTCATGAATTACTCTGCAATACAAGAGGACTGAAGAGGCTGTCATATTATAGATTGAGAGAATTTAATAGGTTCAACGTCAAGTATGGTACTGCAATTAGAGATGAAAATGTGGCTACAGAATAAAAGGCCAAACACTCAAATTGAAAAATATCAGGTACCACCAATAGATGCACCAATTCTCAATCGGTCACCGGCCGGGGATCATAACTTCACATCATAAGTATGTTTTAGAAGTGTTTCTTTGGCAGTTTAGGTCCATGTCTAGGGCCTTTATTTGGGTTTGAGTTCAAGTTTAAGTCTTTAATTTAAATTTAGGTATGAATACACGGGACCTGTAAAAAAAAAAAGATAAAAAAATACACCGACCTGTAACCTACCCCTGACTTGTGTTAGGGCCTGGGTATGGGTCCTCACATTATAGACCCAAACAGACCTGTTTTTATCCCTACACTATGTTTGGTAAGATTTTAACCCGGTTAACAAGGAGACATTCTCAATGTCTATTATTAATTTATTTCTTCTGCTAAATTGAAAAACCGAATTGCAAGACTAAGGTACCTTATCACTAAGCTATAATTAGATTTGGCAGATGACAATTGATCGTCATGCTTCGATACGTGGAAGTCTTTCTCGTGTTGAGTTTGGATCCTTCGGTATGTCTTGGTCAAACTTGCCGTGGGGGAGGGAGCGGAAGTCATTGGTGGGCCCCATCTGTGGACACCCGAACGAGTCTATATGAGCATCTGGACTTTTTGAGTTGCTTTGAGGAATTATTTTGTTAAAGGTATACATCTGAAAATGATGGATGATGGAGGAAAATCCCTTGTCACATGCCATTGTCTTCACGTGATGCGACTGTCTATCAGGGTAATTGAGGAATTCCTCCATAATGAGCATCAATTTCGACCGGTAGTGTGATGGTTGAGTACATAAGATATGGTTAATATTGTGATAAGAGGTGTCTTTCGCCGATTTACGTGCAAGGTATCCTTTTACCACCACCTAGAACACATTAAGATAAACCCAAGCCCCCTCATACTTACTATCCCCCATAAATTAGGATATGTTTGTTTGAAAGAATTTTGAGAATTCTTGCTTCTAAGAAAGTTGAGAATCTCAAATGCTCAACCCGCCTATACTATATGAAATGCTAGAATTATGAGAATTTGTAAGGGCAAAACTGCCTTTACGTGCTTTGAAAACTGGAATTCTTAATTCTTGTGTCAAACGGAAAATTTAGAATGCTTAGGAGATAAAAGGTGAAGGCATAGAAAACACTAACAAGTCTAATTTCTTGTCAGAAATGCATTCAAGCAATTAAACAATTAAGCAATCACTGGACCCTTTTAATCCAATTAACAAGTGGGTCTGATTTGGTTTGAGCCATTCTAAAAGGCTATTATATATTTCCTTGACCAGGGCCGGCCTTGGGCAAGGGCTGTAAGTGCCCTTGCCCCGGGCCCATTTTTTGAGGGGGCCCAAAATCCCCAAAATCCCTTCTACCTTTTTTTTTTTTTTTTTTTTTCAATCATTTGGTGAGGGCAGGGCTCATCCAATGGATTCCATCGTCCTGGGCATCAATAGACCCATCATCAAATCATCTGAGAATGCTTATTGCATCACTTATTTGAGCATCCATCAGAGGGGCCCACCAATGATATTTTATATTTGATGGCTGAAATTATGGGAGAATCTGGTCTAGTGTTGGGATGATTTAGGGCTTTTTTTTTTTACAAATAGATCATCAAGCCTTCAGCCCTACACCCGTTCTTCTCATTTGTTAGTGGGGCCCACCAATGATTTTTAATTCCCCATATATGATGCTTAAATTCTGGTCTGAGTTTTCTTTCTTCTCTTTTTTTTCAAATAGTTATACTTGGGCATCATCAACCCATTGCCAATTTTTCACATCAGTGGGACCCACCAATGATATTATCATATATGATGGCTGAAGAGGCCTAACTTTTACTCTTGCCCTGGGCCCTGAAAAATTCAGGACCGGCCCTGTCCTTGACTACGGTGCCTTGTCATTGTGCTGTCATTCATTGGGTTGGCAAATGGCGATTGGTCGTCCATGTGGAAGTTTTGTGGAGTCGAGTTTGGATCCTTCTGAGTGTCTCACTCAAACTTGCCGTGGGGGTGAGGGAGTGGAACTCAATGGTGGACCCCATCTATGGAATTCCGAACAACTCCAAAATGAGTGATGTGACTCTCCATCTGATTAATTTAGAAATTCCTCCAAAATGAGCATCAAGTTTTAGTCAATTGGGTACTTCAGCATTGCGGTGGACCATATTTGGTTTGAGCCTAGCTCTACACACACACACACACACACACACACACACATATATATATATATATATATATATATATATAAACAAGACTCTCCTAAGTTTAAGTGTGTGGTGGGCCCAGTGGGGGACCCACATGGAGATGGAGATGGGGAGATTTTAAGGACTCCATGGGATCCTCCTCTCTATAAAAAATTAAGCCCAACCGTGATTTCTATCATCTCCATATGGGCCTAAAAGTTTAATGGTCAATAGTCCATTTGAATTAATACATAGTTGATCCAACGGTCAAATAAATTCGGATTTGACAAAAAAGTTGGTGGACATGTGCAATTAAGGGAGATCATCTGTTTGATGCATTTAGATGGACCAAAGGTGGGCCCCACAATCATGAGCTTACAAAAATTTCCCCTATGCTTGAGCTTAAGAGAGTCTCTCTCTCTCTCTCTCTATATATATATATATATATATATATATATATATATATATATATCAATATACCTGAATCTAACTTGAACCAACCCAACCTGATGCACTGGATTGCAACCCTTAACCCTCACGATGCTTCGAAACAAAATGGTGCCTCAAACCCGTTTATAAAAGTGCATCTTACTTTATATTTTTATTCATTTGATCCAAGACAATATCATCATATCTTATATTTTTAGTCATTTGATTCAAGATAATGATCATTAGTTGTTAACTGCATTCGATCTTGACTATCAATTCAAGAATCTAATTACCTTTAAAAAAAAAATCAAGAACCTAATTCTCCACCTTTACTAACGCCTTGAGGTTAGTGCTAAAAGACCATATATATTCCACATGAAAGGAAACTTAATGTAATGGTCTTAGAGAATGTAGTGTCTATTCTAGTATGGCAGGTTACACCTGACAATCCAAATTGCCTACTTATCTGTTAACAAAGAGAAAAAACTTGCCTACTTATGCTAGCATGCTTTTCGTTTTCTTTTCTTTTGGTTTTTTTTTCCTTGTTTCGCTATTTTTTTTCAAAGTAATTTTAGTTCCCTCTCAGGTTTCTCTTTTTCTGATGAACAATCCACCGATTGATGGCACAACAATGATCTCTAGAGTTTCCTAAGAGGCTTTTAAGTTTTCTTTCTTATTTTTATGTTTGAAAATATTGTGCCCAGGGTCCTGTAGAAGTATTTACATTAAAATTTTCATTCTTATTAAATAGACGGTGAAGTCTATAGAATTCCTCTTTGGCTTAAGAAGATTCAAAACCTTTGCCCTTTCTAAGTTAACTAAGTCAAGGTCTTCCCCGACCACCTGCATCTCCTATTTGATAGTATCCACATCTTTGTGCCCTACCAATGTATGTGGACTTACAAATTTGCCCTTCCAAAAACTTATCAGAGTAGTGATAACTTTTATATCTCTAGTTTCTTATGCAGCATTAAATAAAATCTCTTTTTGGGTTTTCTTCTTTTTACTCTTTCTTTTATACTCAGCTGAGGGGTTGGGAGCCATAATAGATCCCAATCATAGGAAAGAAGCCTATTTCCACATGAAATACTTTTCTTGCATATAAATTTATTAAATTGAATTGATTATTAAGAATCATGTAAATAAATATATTTTTTAGATTTTATAAGTAATAGATTTATTTTTAAATATTATTATAATTACTTATAAAAAAGACTCTCGCGAGTCTTAGCATTAACGCTATCTGAGTTGATTTTTTTCTTTTTATTGAACTAGTCGAGTCTGATTCCTGAGTTTTTCAACGTTGCTATGCCTATGAATTATAAGGACTCCAAAGAATTATAAGGATTACAAGTTAGTCTTTAATTTAAATGTGGGTATGAATAGACCGGACCTATAACCTACCCTGGGTTGGCCCAGGTCTGGTACGGGCCCCCTTAGCTGTCATGGTTGGTTTGGCTAGCAGACACTCCATGTCACATCCATGTCTTCTCATCTCCTTATATATAGAGTACTTGGATCGGAGAGGCGTCTCACAAAACATTTGAGAATAATGTCATTTTAACATTTTGTTTATGATGGCAGCAGGTAAACCAGTAGTTAAAGTTGCTCTGTGGCTTCTGGTTGTTTGTAGTGGAATCAATGCTGCTTTTGATTCCGCCAACAAAGAAACTGATGGGGTGGTGCTATGCAATGAAAGAGAGAGGCAAGCCCTTGTCAAGTTCGGACATGCTCTAAGAGATACTCAGGGTGCCTTTACTTCGTGGGTGGGTGATAATTGCTGTCATTGGAAGGGAGTTGGTTGCAACAACGAAACAGGGCATGTCATCAAGCTCAATCTCAGGAAAACAATTTTTTCTTATAAAGGTCCTGGTGAGATTGATCCTTCTTTGCTTGAATTGAAACACTTGAGTTTCTTGGACCTAAGCGACAACTTTTTCGGATCCAAACCCATACCCGAATTCTTTGGCTCATTCATGAAATTGAGGTATCTTAATCTTTCTCATGCGAATTTCTTTGGAACAGTTCCTTGGCAAATTGGAAATATATCTAGCCTACGTTATCTTGACCTCCATTCTAACTACTTGCTCCAAATTGAAAACTTGCAATGGCTTTCCCACCTTTCTTCTTTGCAATACCTTGACTTGGGAAATGCCAACCTCAGTATGGTTTCTGATTGGGTACAACCAATTAATATGATTTCTTCTTTATCTGTGTTGCACCTATCTGACTGTGGTCTAAGGAATTCCTCTACTCCTCTCCATTTTAATTTGACATCCCTCACTGTGCTTGATCTTTCTGACAACTCATTTACATTGAAGTGGCTAGATTGGTTGGCAAACCTTCGCAGTTTAGTGACTCTTGATTTGAGTAATGTTAGATTAAAAGGACAAAGTCCGAGTTCTTCCTTTTTCACTTCAAAGCCGTTTGATTGGTTGTCTCAGCTTCTCATCCATTTGGCGTCGCTTGATTTGAGCAAAAATAGGATAGAAGGACCGATTCCGAGTATTCTTTGGGGTTGCTGCCACTTGTTGAAATTAGATTTGTCATCAAACAGTTTGACCGGAGACTTAGATGGATTCCTAAAAAGTTTAACCAGATGTGGCCCAAATAATCTCGAGAAACATGGAAGGCTTGCATCTATAAGAGAATTGTATCTTAGCAATAACAACTTTAGTGGGACTGTTCCTGAAAGTCTTGGTCAACTATCGAATCTTGTTCGTTTGATAATGTCATATAATTCATTGGAAGGGGCTATATCTGAAGCCCACTTTGCCAATCTTACACGACTTGAAGAGTTAGACTTGTCGGCAAATTCTCTTGTTTTTAATGTAAGCCCTCAATGGATTCCTCCTTTCCAACTTAAAAGGATTGGATTGGGATCTTGTCAACTAGGGCCTCAATTCCCCACCTGGCTTCAGTTCCAAAGGAACTTTTCTTACCTAGACCTCTCCCATTCCCAAATTTCAGATGTCATTCCTAACTGGTTTTGGAATTTGTTGTCACAGGTTTCCTATCTTAATATATCTCAGAACCTCATACATGGTAAGATCCCATCTTCATTAAACTTTGATTCCTTGGAAATTGTTGACTTTAGTTCAAATCGGTTTGTGGGTCCTTTACCACAAGATTGGCCAAGTATATATTCCTTGGATCTCTCCAATAATTTTCTTTCAGGACCAATTGACATGAGCTTTGGATCTATAATATCCTCCTTGGCCCTTTCTAACAATAGTTTACACTGCAGTATCCCCTCTTCGATATGTAATTATTCCACAACTATTGAGATTTTAGATCTCTCAAGAAATAATTTAAGAGGACAAGTTCCTTTTTGTTTAAAGAATCTTCCAAACCTTTTTATTTTGGATTTGTAAGTGCAGAAATAAAAATACTCACAAGATCAGGATGCCTCTTAGGACTTACTCAATGCATGGAGGAGATAGCTGCGACGACCTGAGCCTGAAAGAGGAGAAAGACAAAGGTCAGAGGACCCTGGCTATGGGCAGCGCAGGGCTCTCCGATGCTTAAGTTAGCAATGGATCGGAGAAGAAGAAGAAAGAAGAAAGACTCTTTCTCATATTTTTCTCCTGTGTGGTGTGGCTTTTACTTGCTTTCCTTTGTACGCTTTCCGTGAGTGTTGTGAATTTGGGTGTGACTTCGGACTAGAGTAGACCGACCTGATCAGGGTTCTCTGCGAGCGCTGACCCTTTGGAAGCCCCATGTATTTCGGCGAAACCAGATTTCCGTGTTGGAAGACTGGTGCCGTTTCGGCTGGTCTAGGTGGCTGAGTGCCAACCGTAACCATAACACATTCGGCTGCTCGTCTAGGTGGCTGAGTACCAGCCTTAGACATGGGCTGTTTCGGAAACTCGTCTAGGTGGCTGAGTGCCAGCCTGAGACATGGTCCGTTTCGGCAACTCATCTAGGAGGCTGAGTGCCAACCTTAGATATGGGCCGTGACGGAAACTCGTCTAGGTGGCTGAGTGCCGACCTTAGACATGGTCCGTTTCGGCAGCTCGTCTAGGTGGCTGAGTGCCAACCTTAGACATGGGCCGTTTCGGCAACTCATCTAGGTGGCTGAGTGCCAACCTTAGATATGGGCCGTGGCGGATACTCGTCTAGGTGGCTGAGTGCCGGCCTTAGACATGGTCCGTTTCGGCAGCTCGTCTAGGTGGCTGAGTGCCAACCTTAGACATGGGCCGTTTCGGCAACTCATCTAGGTGGCTGAGTGCCAACCTTAGATATGGGCCGTGGCGGATACTCGTCTAGGTGGCTGAGTGCCGGCCTTAGACGGTCTTCCAACTTCGCACCATTGTCACTGTCAGGATGCCAGATTGCTACAAATTGTGGAGAACTGTAGTTTCATTGAATCCAGAAGCGTTGTACAAGTACAGAGACTAAAAATAGAATTTTTTGAGATGTGAGGCGTTCCATGGTCTCGGTAGCGGACGTCCCTCCATGTCTTCGAGCCGATAAGCCGACCGTCCAGCAATGGAAGTGACCTTAAACGGACCATGCCAATTCGGCGCTAGCTTCCCTTGATTCGGATCCCTGTCGGCTGGGAGCGTTTTCTTGAGAACCAGTTCCCCCACGCAGAACTTCCTTTCTCTGACGTTCTGGTTATAGCCCCTGGCTAGCCGCTGCTGGTAGACGGCCAGTCTGACTGCCGCCGCTTCTCTTCTTTCGTCTGCCAAATCCAGTTCCCTGGCCAAGTTAGTCTCGTTCTGTCCTTGGTCAAAGAGTTCGGACCTCAGAGTGGGGAGGCCGATCTCCAAAGGGATGACCGCTTCCATCCCGTAGGCGAGCGAGAAGGGGGTAGCCGAAGTGGAACGCCTTGGAGTGGTCCTGTAAGCCCACAGGACGCTCGGCAGTTCTTCCACCCATCTCCCCTTCGCTTGGTCCAGCCGCTTCTTGAGCCCATCGAGGATCACCTTGTTGGAGATCTCGGCCTGGCCGTTACTCTGTGGGTAAGCTGGCGTGGAGTAATGGTTTCGGATGCCGAGATCCTGGCAGAAGGTCTTGAAGAGTTTAGAGTCGAACTGAGTTCCGTTGTCCGAAACCAGCGCTCTGGGAATGCCAAACCTTGTGACGACATTCTTCCACACAAAATTCTTGGAGTCTCGCTCTGTGATGGATGAAAGTGGCTCTGCTTCGATCCATTTGGTGAAGTAATCTGTCGCCACAATAAGCCATCTCTTGTTCCCTGGGGTTCGGTGGAGCGGGCCCACTATGTCGAGCCCCCACTGGGCGAATGGCCATGGGCTAGAGAGCGGGCTGAGATCCTGCGCGGGCTGATGGAGAGAGTGTGAGAACTTCTGGCACTTCTCGCACTTCTTCGCATATACCTGCGCATCTTTCTGCATATACGGCCACCAGTAACCCTGGCTGATGGCTCGGTAAGATAGGGATCTTCCTCCGATATGGCTCCCGCAGATTCCTTCGTGTATCTCGAAAAGGAGGTCCTCGACCTTACTTGGATGGACGCACTGGAGGTACGGTCCCGAGAACGATTTCCTGTAGAGCTTGACTTCGGGAGATAGCCAAAACCGAGCTGCCTTGAGTCTGACCCGGTGGGCCTCACCACTGTCCTCGGGAAGCCTGTCGTCCTTCAGGTAGGTGATAATAGGGTCCATCCAGCTCGGACCGAGACCGATGCATAACACTTCCCGAGGTGAACGGAGCTCAATGCTGGGCGCAGCTAGCGATCCGACTTCGACGCTCCTCTTTTTCCCTGCCTCAACAGCACTGGCCAGGTTAGCCAAGGCGTCTGCGTGAGAGTTCGCTTCTCTGCCGATCTGCCTGACTTCGGCCGACTGAAATTGTGCCAGCAGCTTCTTAGCCAGGGCCAAGTACGCGGCCATCCGGTCGTCGCGAGCCTGGTAGTTCCCAGTCAGCTGGTTTGTCACCAACTGTGAATCACTGAAGACCACCAGCTGTTGAGCTCCGAGGATATTGGCACTGTTAAGTCCGGCTAAAAGGGCTTCGTACTCAGCTTCATTGTTTGACGCCTTGAAGTCCAGGGTCAGAGCCTGCTCGATGACCAGTCCTTCTGGCGATTGGAGAACAACTCCTGCTCCGGCTCTTCTCGAGGTGGAAGATCCGTCGACGAAGATTTTCCAAACTGGGGTCTCGGCTTGAGATGGTGATTGTTCAGAACTCGTGGGAGCCCCATGCTCCTCGCCCCCCAGTTCGGTGCCGAGCTGGGCTGGTGCCGAACTTGAATCAAACTCGGCGAGGAAATCTGCCAGAACCTGGGCTTTTATTGCTGTCCGTGGCTGATACTGAATCTCATACTGCCCTAGTTCGACAGCCCATCGGGAGATTCTTCCTGAAAAGTCAGCCTTCTTGAAAACAGATTGGAGTGGGTGCTCCGTAACAACCACAATAGAATGGGTTTGAAAGTAATGGGAGAGCTTTCGCGAGGCGCTAACGAGCGCCAAGGCGAGCTTCTCGAGAGGCAGATACCTGGTCTTGGCATCAATAAGGGTCTTGCTCGTATAATATACCGGTTTCTGAACCTTGTCCTCTTCTCGGATGAGGACCGAGCTGACCGCATGATCCGAGACCGCTAAGTATAAATACAGGGTCTCCTCGTGGGTCGGGGTTGACAACAACGGTGGTGATGAAAGGTAAGCCTTGAGCTGCTGCAAGGCGTGGTCACATTCTGGGGTCCATTGGAATTTAGAATTTTTTCTAAGAAGATGAAAGAAAGGTCGGCACTTATCTGAAGATTTGCTGATGAAGCGATTCAGTGCCGTGGCCATTCCTGTAAGCTTCTGGACCTCCTTGACCGAAGTTGGACTCTGCACTCTGAGGATAGCTGAGATCTGATCTGGGTCTGCCTCAATGCCTCTGCGTGTAACCAAGCTGCCCAAAAACTTGCCGGAACCAACACCGAAGGCGCACTTCGAGGCGTTAAGCTTCAGCCGGAACTTCTTTAGAGTGGCGAAGATCTCGGCCAAGTCTGACAGATGATCCCGCGCCTGCTTGGACTTGACCACCATGTCATCGATGTAAACCTCCACGGTTTTGCCGAGCTGATCGTGAAACATATTGGTGACAAGTCTCTGGTAGGTGGCCCCTGCATTCTTCAGCCCAAACGGCATCACCTTATAACAGTAGGTTCCCCTGGGCGTGATAAAAGCTGTTTTCTCTTCGTCTGGCCCAAATAGTGGGATCTGATGATAGCCGCGGTAGGCGTCGAGGAAGCTCATTCTGTCGTGCCCGGCCGTGGCGTCGATCAACTGGTCAATCTTCGGGAGGGGAAAGCTGTCCTTGGGACAGGCTTTGTTGAGGTCGGTAAAGTCGACGCACACCCTCCACTTGCCAGTCTTCTTCCTGACGACCACCGGATTGGCTAACCATTTCGGGTATTGAACCTCCCTGATAGCTCCGGCCTCAAGCAGCTTATCCACTTCCTCGACGACGGCTTCGGTCTGCGGGACCCCAGTTCTCCGTGCCTTCTGCATCACAGGTTTGTGGTTAGGGTCAACATTTAGTTTGTGACACATTACCTCGGGGTCGACGCCAGGCATCTCCTGAGGCGTCCAGGCGAAGGCATCTCTGTTCTGCATCAGGAACTGGGCCAGTTCGGACCTTTCCGGCTCTCCAAGCTGGCTGCCGAGTAGAAAGAACCGATCCGGGTCCTTCTGGTCGATCCGGACTTCGGCCAATTCCTCGACGCTCTTCCTGCCCGGATCTTGGCCGAGCTCATCCAGCCCCTGCTCCAGGTTCTTCTCCATCTCGGCCACATTGACCTCCTTGGGCTCTTGCTCCCCAGGTACCACAGCTGTCAAGCACAGCTTAGCCGCCTGCTGATCTCCTCTTACCGTGATAATCTCAATTCGGCCGCTCTTTCCCTCCCATGGAAATTTCAGCTTCTGATGGAGGGTGGAAGGGACTGCTTCCAGGCTGTGGAGCCAAGACCTGCCCATTATAGCATTGTAGGGAGAGGGTGCGTCGATCACCATGAAGGTTGCCATGACAGACGCGCCACCGACCTCGACCTTGAATGTCACTTTCCCCTTAGGATAGACTGGTTTGGCGCTGAAGCCGATAAGGGGAACTCGAGCCTCCTGCAGATCTTTCTCCGTCAGTCCCATCCTTCGAAAGCTGTCGAAATAGAGGACCTCGGAAGAACTACCGGGGTCAACAAGGACTTTCTTCACAGTGCAATTCTTCACGCCCTGCTTAGAGCAATCGAGCTTCAGAGTCACGATCAGGGGGTCGTTGTGGGGGAGCTGCACCCCTTCTAGATCTGCATCAGTAAACCTGATCTCGGGACGCTCCCTCCGAGCCCTTTTCGGTGCTGAACTGAGTTCGGCGGCCATGACATGTTTGCCGTGAGAGGCTTTCCTGGCTTCGGCACGTGCTTGGTTACTCCCCTTGGGCGGGGGTGCCAGATGGATAACGTCAATTATCTTCTCTGTCCCGTCGCTGTCGTGACCCCCTTCGTCTCGGCGCGGGGCTCGGGTGTCGGCCCTGGTTTCTCTCCTGACAAACTCTTGCAGGTGTCCATCCTGGACAAGCTTCTCTAAATGCGACCGCAGTATCCTGCAATCTTCAGTCTTATGGCCACCCTCCTTGTGATAGGAACAGAACTTCGTCTGATCTCGTCTAGAAGGGTCGCCTTGCATGGGCTCTGGCCAGCTGAAGTACGGCCTGCTCTTGATCTTATACATGATTTTGTGGATTGGCATCTTGAAGACCGTGTTGACCGCCTGGAATGCGTCCTCTATCAGCCTGGGTCGCTTGTTTCTTTCCGAGACGAACGCATGAGGCCTTGCCGAGCTGGTGGGCGCCCAACGCCTGTTTGGCTCATCTCTCCGCCGCTCCTCTCTCCGAGGTTCACTCCTCCGAGACGGTCCCCCGTCTTGCTTGGATGTCCTCCCACCCCGGTCTTTCAGCGCGGTTCCATGGTTTTCCTGAGCGCGGATCTGGTCATCTTCTTGGGCAATGTACCGGTTGGCGATGGACATGAGCGCTGCTATGGAAGACACCGGGTTCCTAGCCAAGTCCTTGCGGAGATCGCTGTCTGGCAGCAAGGCATTCTGGAATGCGAAGACGGCAACCTCGTCCTTGGAGCTCTCTATCTGACTGTAGACCGCCCAGAACCGCTTGGCGAACTGGGTGACGTTCTCTCCTTGCTTCATCTTCAAGGCCATGATGTCTGCATCTGTCTTCGGAAGGACTCTGTAGGCCTGGAACTTCTTCAAGAAGGACTGCTGGAGCTGCTGCCAGCTCGAAATGGCCCCCTCCGGTAGTGCACAGAACCACTTCAGGGGGAGGTCACCCAGACTGGAAGAAAAAACTCTACAGTTCAGGTGACCCTCATCTCCCCAGACAGACATCCTCTGGGAGAAGTGCCTGAGATGCGTAGCTGGATCCGAGACCCCATCATAGGTGACGAATCTTGGTACGGTGAACTTCTTGGGTAAGGGGTACCTCCTGATGTCTTGGGAGAAAGGAGACGCACCGAGATCAACGGGGTTACAGCAAGCATCCTTTTGGTCTCGGCCGAAGCCGGCTACCTCCAGGTTGCGCTGGACCGTTTCCCTTATGTGTGCGTCCAGCCATTCCTGGTCTCGGTACATGTTCTACGGAATGGTTTCGGACGCCTTCCTGGAATAGCTACGGCTGGTGCTTGAGCCTTCATCTCGGGTTCGGTCGTCCCTTTTCCTGTTCAAGTGGTCCCTCAGATCCTCCTTTGAGGAAGAGATGCGCGTAACACGAGTAACCCTCTCCTCATGTTGTCGCTGGGATCGCTCCTGACGAGTCCACTGCTGCTGGGACTGCTCCTGACGAGTCCGCTGCTGCTGTCGAGACCGTTGCTGCTGGGACTGCTCCCTATGAGTCCGCTGCTGCTGCCTTGCTGAGCCCGCAGCTTTCTCCAGCTGCTGCTGGAGCTGGCGGATTAGAGCATCCTTTTCCCTGAGGGCCTCGTTCTGTGCCTTAATCTCCCGAAGGGTGGAGTTCAAGCTGTCGCCAGGGTTGTAGTCATCATCCTCTTCATCCTCAACGTCCTCGACGTGTCCTTCCTGACCTGAAGGGCGTGGTCCATCGACCACTGGGGACTTATCCCGCTGGTCTCGCCCTGTCAGGAGACCTGCAGGCTGCTGGGTGTCTCCCCTCCCGGGAGCGGACTCTGTACGGAGGTCACGCTGCTGGACGTTGATCCGGATGAGAGCGCGTTCAGCATCGTCCTCTGCGACTACTTGCTTCCCAGCCCTCTGCTGGTCAGGGGGCGGTCCTGCATGCTTTGTCTTGGAAGTCTCTCCGCTTTTCGCAGTTCTCCTCGTCATGGTATTTAGGAATAGGAATAGGAAAGATTATAGAAATCGTTTCCCACAGACGGCGCCAATTGTAAGTGCAGAAATAAAAATACTCACAAGATCAGGATGCCTCTTAGGACTTACTCAATGCATGGAGGAGATAGCTGCGACGACCTGAGCCTGAAAGAGGAGAAAGACAAAGGTCAGAGGACCCTGGCTATGGGCAGCGCAGGGCTCTCCGATGCTTAAGTTAGCAATGGATCGGAGAAGAAGAAGAAAGAAGAAAGACTCTGTCTCTCTGTGAGAATGCTTACCCCTTGCTCCCTTTGGCTCGTGCCTTATATATGGGACAGTCTTGGGTGAATGCCAGTGGGCTTGGTGATGTGACCTGGGTCACATCAGCCCACAAAGTCATTAATGAAGGTCCATCATAGCCCACACTGCATTTAATGTGGGTCCGATCAGCCCACAATGCATTTAATGTCAGTCACATTGGGCCTGATCCTGCCCTGATCTGGTGGTGGCTGAAGTCCCATCAGATCCCTTCCTTGGGCTTCGCCACGATAGGGCCGTGGCTATTAGCTGCAAGCGCAATTCTGCATTGCCGAGCTTGCATTGCCGAGACTGAACGGTATGCGCGACCGAACTGAATTCTGTTTGGCCGAGACCAGCACGTAGTGCCGAGACCGAAGTAGATCGGATCGTAGCCGAGATCAAGGGACGTGGTCCCCCAAACAGTAGCTAACCGAGCACACCCTAGCCGAGACCAAGAGAAACTGGTTCACGGAATGGGCCCCCACACAGGATTTATCATATAATAACCTTGATGGTCTGATTCCCAGCATATTTACTTTTCCTCAACTCAATTGGTTGCAACTCAGCCACAATAATCTTTCAGGAGTATTCCCTTCTTCTATCGGAGTTCAGTCCGGGTTGCTTGCTCTAGATTTAAGTGGAAATCGATTATCTGGATCCATACCAAGATGGTTAGGGGAAAATACATCAGATTTGCTTATTTTAAACCTACGATCAAATATGTTTCATGGAAACATCCCCCCACAATTGTCAATGCTTTCTTCACTTCAAATTTTGGACCTTGCTAATAATAGACTATCGGGAGAAATACCTACTTCTTTGGGAAATTTCACTTCCATGGCAATGACACAGAAACTTATCCGTAGTATTTTGGGAGGAAGCACTTTTAGATATCAGGAATATGTAACAGTGATTATGAAAGGGAAAGAAATGACATATACCAAGACGCTTTCACTTGTAACTACCATGGACCTTTCGAGAAACAACCTATCTGGACAAATCCCTCAAGAGCTAACATGTCTTCATGAATTACAAAGCTTGAACTTGTCAGGAAACCATTTAGAAGGAAAAATCCCAAGAAACATAGGCAGCTTGAAGCAATTGGAAAGCTTGGATTTATCGCAGAACCACTTATCTGGCGCAATTCCATCAAGCATTTCATCTCTAACTTTCTTAAGTCAGCTGAACTTGTCAAATAATAACTTGTCTGGGACAATTCCTTCGGGCGACCAACTCCAGACCCTTCTTGATCCATCCATCTATGCTGGAAATTATGATCTTTGTGGGCCGCCTCTTCCTAAACTATGCTCTGCAGAAGTTGTTCCTCAACCACCAAATGCCTTTCACGGTGAAGACGAAGAAGATGGAACCGAACATTGGTGGTTTTATGTTGGTGTGGCACTGGGATTTGTAGTAGGATTTTGGCTTACATGTGGTATTTTAATCTTCAACAAATCATGGAGGATTGCCTATTTCAGGTTCTTCGACAGATTGAATGAAAGGCTCGATGGGTTCTATGTTAAGATGGTAGTGATGGTAATGAAGAAAATAAAGGGGTAGTTTTTCACAGGTAATGATTTTAGTTTACTTTGTACTATGCTTCAATGGACCGTGACCCAATGTATCGTTATGGGTCATATGAGTTGAATATCATTTTATTTATTTGAGTTCATCAATAGTTTTAATGATTAATTCACTTACTGTAAATTCTTACATCTGCTATTCCTACCCTATATTTTGTAGGGATGCACCGCATAGAGATGGAGTGTCGGTAGTTGAGTTTGAAGAAAAAGATTTGAAGCCAAACTTGAGTTTTTTATCTACAAAGATGGGTGGTTTGTGTTTGTAGAAATGGGTGGTTTGAGTGCCGTAATGGATTAGAAAATTGTATTTTAATGCATAGTTGTTTTGTACCATGAAATAGAAATGAGTTGCACTGTTATAGTGTTTTGTACTCATTTTTTGGTAGAATGGAATGTTGTTGTTTGAATGGATCTTGCACAGATCGCTTGGAATTGCCTGGTTGCTGTTAACTTGAAGCTCAAAGGTGCATATAGATGACCAGAGTTATGTGAAAACCACCTCAACCAATCTAGGGTGTGCTGTAAAGAGAACAATGAAGTACTAGCTGGGGTCCGACTCACTTTCTATCTCTGTTATGAAAAAAAAAAAGATTGCAGTTTCAATTCCTCATGGTTCCCTTGCACTACCAACCCTAAATGTCAACAGTGTGGCCTTGGTGTGCAGGTTTGGACTCCCACTAAATGATTATATGTCGACCGTTTAAGAATATTAACTGTACAATGACTCATTATCTACCATGAATCATAAGGATTCCAAAAAGGACTTTCTTTTAAATCATGACCCAACAGATTTGCACTCGACCAATCTCAACTGAGGTAGGAGCAGAAATAATTAAGCCACATGAATCACTCTGCACTAAAAGAGCATTGAAAGGGCTGTCACACTAGATTGGGATAATCTAATAGGTTCAACGTCAAGTATGGTACTGCAATTAGAGATGAAAACCTGGCCATAGAATAAAAACACAAGCACTTGATTTGAAAAAAAAAAAAGTTATCACCAATATTTGCACCAATTTTCAATCGGTCATGGGGTTCGGATCATAAGTATGTTTTAGAGGATTTTACCCAAAAAGTCCCTTTAGACTCATTGAAGATCAAAATGAGCTTAGAAAGTCTCCATGCACTACAGTGGTCCTACAGGCCTGATTTGATTTAGGTTTTTTCAGTTTTCCTAAGAGGGGATATTGCCACTCATTTTGCCCTTTTACAATCAATCAAAACCCATTTTCATCATTTTTCTTCTTCCTCCTTTCCCTCACCTCCTCCATTGATCTCAACCTAACTTGTCTCAGGCGCTCTCCATCGATTGCAATGCTTCCTCTTCCTCCTCTTTCACCTTCTAGCAAGCATGCGGAGATCCTAGTTGTCTTTTTCCTCTTTGTGACCTACAACTCGTCAGAGATCAAGGAGTGTAGAACACGAAACCCTACCCTATTCCACTATTGTGTTGTTTAATATGTGAGGTTTGGGTTTGAGATTGAGTTGGAGTTGGAGGAAGGAGGAGGAAGATAAAAAATGAGCTAATGAGTAAGGAAGAGGAGGAAGAAGATGAAAAATGAGTGGAGGAGGAAGGAGGAAGGAGGAGGAAGAGCAGGGATAACCGCGGGTGAGTGGGGATATCCCTGCTCATGACAGGTGCAGCTCTCAGATGAGTGTGTTTATCCTTTAGAAAAACTCTGTCATGGGTGGGGATATCGTCGCTCATCGCATATAAGTTTCATACATTGAGTGGGGACATCCCCTCACATAAAAGATAAAGCTCCCAGTTCATAAATTCCAAGAAAATATGTCATGAGAAGGGATATCGCCGCCTATCACATATAAACTTCATATATTGAGTGGGGATATCCCCTCACATAAAATGTTAAGCTCTCATATAACTGTGTGCATCCCTGGAAAAAAAATCTGTCATGAGCGGGGATCTACCCGCAATTATCCCTACTGATTTTTCTTCTTCCTCCTCATCATCTTCCTTCCTTCTCCACTCATTTTTCATCTTCTTCCTCCTCCTCTTCCTTCCTCATCCGCTCGTTTTTCATCTTCCTCCTCCAACTCCAACTCAATCTCAAACCCAAACCTCACATATTAAATGTCACAATAGTGGAATAGGGTAGGGTCTCGTGTTCTACACTCCTTGAGATCCGACGAGTTGTGGGTCATGAAGAGGAAAAATACTACTAGGATCTCCGCGTGCTTGCTAGAAGGTGAAAAGAGGTGGAAGAGGAAGCATTGCAATTGACGGGGAGCGCCTGGGACCGGTTGGGTTGAGATCGATGGAGGAGGTGAGGGAAAGGAGAAGATGAAAAATGGTGAAAATGAGTTTTGATTGATTGTAAAAGGGCAAGAGGAGTGTCGATATCCCCTTTCAGGAAAACTGAAAAAAACCTAAACCAAATCAAGCATATAGGACCACTGCAGTGCATGTAGATTTTCTAAGCCCCTTTTGATCTTTAATGAGTCTAAAGGGATTTTTTCAGTAAAATCCTCTATGTTTTATAAGTGATTTGATCGCAATTTAGGTCCATGTTTGGGGCCTTTTTTGGGTCCGAGTCCAAGTTAGGCTTTAATTTAAATGTGGGAATGAATAGATCGAACCTATAAACTACCCCTGGGTTGGCCCAGGTCTGGTATGGGCCGCCCTTAGCTGTCATGCTTGGCTAGCAAACACTCCATGTCACATCAATGTCTTCTCATCTCCTTATATATAGATTACTTAGATCGGGGAGGCATCTCACATTTGACAATCATAACATTTTAACATTGGGAGTGGCTCTCCTCAACTGTAGTTGAGGAGAGCTTCAGCTGGGCTCGTGCGACAAGTGTGGGCTTAAAACAAAATGAGCGATGCAGGTCAAATTTCGCTGGCTACCGCGCTAAAATCATTGCCCCCCCTTTCATTTCCTCCTTTCATCAGCAGATCTAATCCAGCCTCTCCCCTGCGATCTCTCCCATCTCGCTGCGATATCTCTCTCTCATCTCGCCCACCTGCGTTCTCTCTCTCCCTCTCGCCTGCGATCTCTCTCTCACTGCTCTGCTACGTCCCTCTCGCTTATGATTTCTCTCTCGCTGCTCTGCTGCGTCACCTCTCTCTAGCTCCGTTGCTGCGCTGCGATCTCTCCAGCTCTACTGCTGTGATGCGATCTCTGTTTCTCTGGCTACTACTCTGATCTCTGTTGCGCGACCCCTCTCTCTTGCTCTCTCCCCCTCTCTGCTATGATCTCCTCTGCTTGAGCTGAGGGGAGAGTCCGCTCAGAAGCGTGCAACCCGTCAAAACCAGTGAAAAGTTTCACTCCCACCCGTCTGCCCTCCCGCATGTTTCATCTTGAAAATGGGCCATATCTCAAAACACTTCAAATGAAACCCTATTCCCCCCCCCCCCCCCCCCCCCCCTCTCTCTCATGAACTGTTGCAACAACGACACAGCCTCAACGAAGGAAATGAAACCCTCCCAATGAAACTATCCTCTCTCAAAACCATCTCGAATCTCTCTCTCGTAGGCCAGTCGCAACTCTTCCCTCAACGATACCCTCAACGTGCAGAGCAATCTCGGTTTGTCCACTCACCTCGGCACGTCTATCTCAACGAACCCATTTCAAAATCCATTTCCTACATATAGACCTCTGCACTTCGGGTTGTCTCTAAATTTCACCCTATAAGCTGGGGAGATCGACCCACTCACCTCAGGCACGTCTCTCTCTTGGAACCCGAACAAAGGTGTGAATCTTTACTTTTGTTTCATTTTTTCTTGATTTGGCCTTAACGAAACCCTCTCCAATTTGTTAAGATTTGCCTGATAACCCTCTCTGGATTTGCCTTCACAGGCAAGTTACCTGCAACCCTCTCTGGATCTGCATTAACCCTCTTGGCAAAAAAAAAAAAACCCTCCTTTATAATATCTCTGGTACTTTTTTTCCCCTAAAGATATTTAGATTGGCCTCATGAAGATATTTGGAATTCTACCTGTGACAAACAGAGGCAATTGCTTTAGAGGATGATGCCCTTTTTCTTGGAAAGGAAGGATTTAATAAGGATTTACCATCTTTCAGAGTCAGTTAGGTAGTCAGTAATGGAAGAATTGGGAGAGCCTTTGAGGGAGTGTCAAAACCTCATCACAGGGCCAAGTAGGTTGCAAAGCCTTGCCAGCTCGAGCCCTTGTCGAGCTTGATCCCACGTGTGCCAGGGATGAAGTTCAGGAGTGGGGATACATGATTTCTGCATTTCCATATGAAGAGACTATGTGGGCCATTGTCCCAATTTAAAAACTGGGCAAAACTTAGCTCTATTTTGAAATCTTCCCTTGATTTCATTGAAGTTGTAATGTTTTTGCATAATTTTTATGAAATGTTTGTGGGTTGTGTTCTATGTGTGTTTTTTTTTTTAGTGTTTTGTGAGAGTTTGCATATGAAATCATATTCCTTCGTTATTGATTGAATTCAGTTGGCAGTTTAGATTTTGAGTTGGTTTTTGGATTTGGATCCTTTCTGTGGAATTTGTAGTGAAATATTTGTGGGTTTTATTTTATTTTTGCCAGTGGAGGTTTTTGAGAATTTGTATATGAGATTATATCCTTTTTTTTTTATTGAATTGAATTCAGTTGAGACAGCTGGATTGCATTTTGTGGAGAAAAATAAGACGGAAATTAAAATTGCTTTAGATCTCTTTTACCTTTCATTTCAGCTGCTCTCTTGTAAGTCTCTCTTTTTTTTTCTTTTTTTCTTTTTTTTTTTTTTCATTTCAACCCACATTTATGGGTAGGTTTGTTGTAGGGAAACCTGAGTGGTATCAGAAAGTCTATAAGTAGAGATCATCATTTCTCGTACAAATAATAACCCTGGGTGCGAATATTGGAATGTCCATATTTCCAACATCATCCATTAATGTGTTTTTTTTTACACCATCATTTATATTATAATGCATTTTATTACAGGGAGAGTGGTTGTGGTCTTCTAATTTGGATGGATAAAGCTGTGTCGGAAAGGATTCCCAATTCAAATTCGAAATATGGCCAAATTGAAGTTTCGTCGGACGGGATTCCCAACTCAAATTCAGGGCATGGCCAAAAGGAAAAAAAATTAAAAGCTCCATTGAAGAAATGAGGTTGGAAATACGACATCTAAGAGAAATTGTAGAGCGCCAAAATATGAGAAGTAGACATGAAAATGGATTTGCCTCAACTTTTTGTCATTGTTCTATTTTTTGTTGTATATATTTGGTGTGTGAAAAATGGACAAAACAGTCTATTGGAGTTGATTTAGTTATTTTGATTAATGGTTAGTTAATTATGCTTTGTACGAAAAAGAACTAACTTTTTTATATTTTGATGGTCACATTGAAGCATTTCTTTTCTCATTTCTCAGTCACTTGGTGATACATGTAGTCTTCCATCTTTCAGTTTTGAGGATATGGTTCAATATTATTGCTGGTTCTGGTAAATTTTGCAGTAAATAAGCAGTATCTTTCAGTCACTTGAGACTCTTTGCATCTTTGGAGTGAAATAGACTACTGAATGGCAAAACTGTTTGGGCCAACTTGAAGATTAAAACATGTCATCAAACTTATCATTTAAGTGAGGGCCCATGAAAATAGCATGTGAATGAGGTCCCGTTTGGACTAGTAGGGTAAATGTGTGGACTTACAAGTCCATGTAGGCCTGCATCAGGGCATCTAAACAAGAACATTTTGAGGCCTGTTGTCACTGAAGATTATCATCAGCCTGGTTTGATACATCCATTCACATTCAAAATCAACTGCAACTTCATCATTGAGCATCGACATCAAGTTCAATGTCAACTTCAATATTCAACATTCAGCACCAATATCAACTGTATCAACATGGCATAAAGCTGTCTTTAGAAAAAAAAAAGAACAAAAAAAAAAAAAAAAAAGCAACATCCCAGATAACAGCAACATGGCATCAACATTAAATCTCTTTCCGGACTCCTCACTAACAAGATAGGAATTAATTTCTCACTTCAAGAATGAACCAACTTCCATGTGAATGAGAATGCAACTTCCATTTTTTAACATGATAAATCAGAAACTTCAACCCCAGATTTAGGAATGTCCATGGGAGCAACTTCCAATCCCTACAAAACAGAAAAGAAACAACTCATACTTGTCAACATTCAATGCTTAAACCATATTTCTAGATGCAAACTAACATATAAATATCAGAATCTACATATACACATGAGCTACTCAGCAAGGGTGCAATAGATTTGACCCGACTGTGTTGAAAAAGTGCGCTAGTTGAAAACGAGAAAAATATGATTGTTTCCTACTGAAACTTAGCAAATTTAAAGTCCATAATAAGAACTTGGAAAACCCCAAGTTTGGGCCAAAAAATCCCTTGGGAAGTGGGTTAGCTAGTGCCCAAACAAGGATACTCAGCAAGGGCATAGATTTGACCCGACTATGTTGGAAAAGTGTGCGAGTTGAAAATGAGGCAAACGTGATTGGTTCCTACTGGAACTTAGCAGATTTAAAGGTTATAATAAGAACTTGGAAAACCCCAAGTTTGGACCAAAAAATTCCTCGGGAAGTGGGTTAACCAGTCGGATAGTGGACAACTACTGATGAGGAGAATGCCACATCCATATGCAATCCGGATCACAAACAATTAAAATTGGTCATGAATAACAGACCCAAACAAAGAATTTTCGGGCTTTGTTTTTTTGTTTTTTTTTCATCAAACTATTCATCAAGCTACCCGGTTTGCTCAAACTCATTCATCAATTTTTCTACTAGGCAGCAGTATGACTGCACAAGCATTTCATTAATTTCTAAAAAAAATGAGGTGATGAGGTATCTGGTGCTTTATCTAAACAGCTCACATGTCAAATACCATCTGATGCAGTCATTGCTTGGCAAATCCATAATCAGATGATGACCCATCATTTTGAGAATGGAGAACTTACATAGCTCATAAAAACACTAATAATCAAACTAACTTATGCATCAAAAGAAATTACATTTTATCTAGCCCAATAAATGTCTTACATCTTTTGAAGGAAACACATTCTATAAGAAATTTCAATTTGGGGTTGAACTCTGGCAAGCTTCTGACATGTGTTAGTTTGGCTGATTGGGAAACAAATCCCCCACATTTAACATATTTAAGCCATTATTCATGAATGTGTTAATGTTAATGTTATCACTTGGGAGTTTTAGTGCAATGGGCATGAGTTTTGACTGTTTTAATTATTAGTGCAATGGTGCAATCTGGCTTTCAGCTCTCTGCCACAGACCATTAGATCAAAATATATGCATTAAAGTGGCAACCATGGAGAAGGCCTAATTCAGATGAAATCATGGCCCACTGCACAGCTGGACTAGGACTGATAAGAATATGCTATTTTAATTGAAAGGAGACATTGAGTCACATGATATAAAATCAATTTGTGGGGGAGATTCCATCACAGTAGCTTGATACCGGGGCTCTGAAACTTCTTCCATGCGTAGAGCTACAGCATGGTCCTGGCATATCCTTATAAAATAAAGGAGAAAGGTAATAAACCAGATTAAGAAAGAGCCAGTTGGGAAATTTTAATGTTATTGAAATAATCAATAAAGAAGAAGAAGCAGAATAACAGACTAATAAATCCGTTTGGCCCCTATGCATTTCTAGGGCAGCATAAGAATTTGATGCAGTAAATAGTATTTTTCAACTATTTGCAACGTCCATTAATGGAACTGTGGCAGACGGTGAGTTATGAATGATGAAATGTGATAGTTAATCTCTTAGGGCTAGTTTCTTACTCTGTTTTCTATGGAAGAGTTGTTGAGGGAGGGGCTTGGACCATTGTAGAGCAGCCGAGAGAACAGGGAGACTGCAGCGAGGTAGACAACGCCGCACACACAGCTGCAGTGAGGGGGACGTCTGGGAGCGAGCGATGGTCAGAGAGAGAGATCACGTTGGCAGAGCTTCAGCGGGAGAGACGACGGGAGAGAGATCCACGAGATAGGGAGAGCTAGCGATAAAGAGCTAGACGAGATCGGGAGTAGGTCTACAGACATCCAGTGGTAGTGGGAGAGATCAAGCTCGATGAGATCGGGAGATGAAAAATTGCACGAAGATGAAAAGGGGAAATGAGAGGGGGAAATGAGAAGCGAGGGCCCATGTTTTGATTTTTCTATTTCATTTTCTTTTCTCTGTTCCGCCCAAACCACACGAGCAACTAACATGCTGTGAGAGGAACGCAGCAGAGCAGCGAGAGAGAAAGAGGGACGCAACAGTCGCAGGAGAAAGGGAGAGAGAGATCACAGGCGGATCTGATGGGAGAGAGATCGCAGCGACCTGGGAGATAGAGAGATCGCAGGCGAGAGGGACACAACAGTCGTAGGTGGAAAAGAGATCGCAGGGAAGAGAAGCAATGGGAGGGAGAGAGATCGCAGCGATTAGGTTTGTCGATGAAAGTGGGGAATGAAGGGGGGGAAATGATTTTAGCGCGGTAGACATCTGAAATTTGACCTGCATTCGCTCGTTTTGTTTTAAGCCCACACGAGAGAGTATGGTTTAAAATCTCGGTCTTGGTCGCGGTATCGGCCTGGCAGAAAAACCGATATGATATCGATATCGGTCGCGGATATCGGTCCGTCGTTGTCATCGCGGTGTGAATTTTTTTTAATAAAAAAAATTCGCAAAAATATATCAAAAAATCCAGAATATTAGAAAATGCTGGAAAATAATATTTTTTTCATTAGTAACAACAATAAATTAAAATCTCGGTCACCTTAAGTTATAAGTCTTGTCTGTGTCGCAGTTCGCTGTCTTCTCCAATATTTCATATAATGCAACCATTATTGATGCTCATGATCAATTTATTAGTGTAAAATATAAGAAAATAAAGATAACATAATAATTATCTATACATTATTAATAAGCTATTAGTATTTATTATTTAGTATCATAAATACTCAACCAATTTTTTTTTACAAGTTGAAGATTAAAAAAAAAGCCATTTTTTACACCCAAAATCATGTTTATAAGTAGATCTAGCATGAAAGTGTGTAGATCTAAGTGAATAACACAAAACAAACCCAAAAATGACATGCCAATGATCGTTTCATTCATTTCTATGCTTTATCTAAAAATAAAAAATAAAAAACACATAATAGTAAAAATAAGGAAGTTAATTTGATTTTCTCTTACTAAATAAAATGATTTCTTCAAAAAATAGTATTGGAAGTTGGAAATATATAAGAGAATGAGCTATGGAGACATGGTTGCTCTAAGGAGATGAGGGAAGAGGAGAAGAAAATGGAAAAATAGGAAAAAAATTACAAAAAATCAAGGTTCTTGAACATTACTTCATCTCAGCCGATATTTTCAAAATATCAGCCGAGATATCCGCAATATCGGCCGAGATATCAGTAAAACCGATATTTTGACCATATCGGCCAATATTGACCGATATTTTGCCGAACTTGTATTGCAGCAAAATATCGTCGCGGTATCGGCCGATATGAACTGGTATCAGCCGAGATTTTAAACCATGCGAGAGAGTCACACGAGCCCAGCTGATACTCTCCTCAACTGCAATTGAGGAGAGCCACTCCCATATAGGGACATATATATATATATATATATATATATCATGGGCCCTGGAACACGCGTTTCTCACGTTGATCCCCAGGGAAAAAGTGCCCGCGTTTCTCACATTGATGCTCGGGGAAAAAGTGCCCGGGAAAAAGAGAGGCAATTGTCGGTTAGAAATCTAATAAAAAAATCATATTATAAAAGACCATCTTGTCTTATATTTTTAGTCATTTATCTAAGATAATGCTCATTAGTTATTAACTGCATTATCAATTCAAGAATCTATTGCTTAAGAATGTTAGATAATGCTCACTTTTTAAACTCTGTGAATCGGAATCTTCCGTTTGTATTTTATGGGTCAAATGTATTGAAAAGTATCTCTGCTCTGCTGATTTATAAATGCTTTGAGATTTTGGTTTCGGTTGCAATGGCTAGATAAGAAACTTAATTCAGTATCAAAGCCAAACCAGTTGTGAGTTTGAATCCCCAAAAGCAACGACGTCTTGGTAATTAAAATTTTTGGTATGAATGGTTAACTAGGAAACTTTAAAACACGGGCTTAAGAATATGATGTATATACTAATATGGAAAGTTACACCTAACAACCCAACTTGCCAACTTAAGTCAAAACAGAAAGGAGAAAAAAAAGAATAGTTCCTACAATCCAAGGGATAATCATATGCTATTAATACTACATTATAAATCACTAAAATGAGATATTTAATCACTAAAGTGAGATAGATGTTGATGATGATGCTCTAGACGTTAAATAAAAATTTAAGAATCACAAATGAGGAAAGAAGTGTCCAGATTACCAACTCTAGCCTATACATGACCAAAAGCCACAAGTGATGTTCGAAACTCGTTTGGTACAGTTAAGGAGCATCAGAAGATTCAGAACTCAGTAAGACAATTGTTAAGATCTAGGGCTATGAAAAGAGAACAATCACGCACAGAGAACACGAGATTTACGTTGTTCGGCTTTTGGCCTACATCCACGGGGAGACAGTAGATTCACTATGCAATCAGAATAGTTGTGTGTACATCATAGAGACTCTGGGTCTCTATTTATAATATCAGCCACAAACCCTGTTACACCCAAAAACTACTTCTAATCACAGTAGACTTACTAATTTGGCCTACTTCTAATCAGAGTACAACCTGGGCAATCCAGGAGCCCGGTTAGCCAAGACTTCCTAATTAATAGTGAGCCATACTAATTAACAAATCTCCACCTTGGCGAACATTGAAGCTGATCCTCATGCACAAAATACGTCTCACTGTCTCCACCTGCCCCTGAGGGCACTCAAGTACTGACCACATTGATCAAGTTCAAGCAATGCTTGAACTTGACTGCTGGAATAGTCTTGGTCATCATGTCTGCTGGATTATCCGCCGTAGCAATCTTAGTCATTGCAATAGCACCCTCGGTGATGACATCTCGAATGAAGTGTGTCCTAACATCAATGTGTTTGGTCTTTTCATGATACTTAGGATTGTGTGTCAGATCGATCGCACTCTGACTGTCACAGAAAATAGTTGTCAGTTTCTGTTCCAATCCCAGATCTCCAACCAAGCATGTCAGCCAAATAGCTTCATTCACTGCCTCCGTAGCTGCCATATATTTTGCTTCAGTCGTAGACAAGACAGCTTTGGATTGCAATGCTGCCTTCCAACTAATGGCACCGCTAGCAAAAGTGAAGACATAACCTGTCAAGGACCTTCTTCTGTCTAAATCTCCAGCAAAATCTGAATCAACAAATCCAATAACACTTCCAGAAGTGTTGTTGCTTCTGTCATACACTATCCCAACATCAGTAGTACCTTTCAAGTAACGGAGTATCCATTTCACTGCCTGCCGATGAGCCTTCCCGGGATTATCCATGTATCTGCTAACTACACTAACCGCATGAGAAATATCCAGCCTCGTACAAACCATGGCATACATGATACTCCCAACTGCACTAGCATAAGGAACATGAGACATGTGCTCCACCTCTTCCTCAGTTTGTTGTGATTAAGCAGCGAAAAGTTTGAAATGGGCTGCCAATGGAGTGTTTACAGGTTTCGAACTTTGCATACCAAAGCGCTCCAGAACCTTCACAAGGTACCCCTTTTGTGACAAAAATAATTTACCCGCTTTCCGGTCCCTTCGTATCTCCATTCCAAGAATTTTCTTTGCAGCACCTAAGTCCTTCATCTCAAATTCACCATTTAACTGAGCCTTTAACATGTTGATCTCAGACATGTCCTTAGCAGCAATCAACATATCATCAACATATAACAACAAATAGACATACGAGCCATTTGAGTGCTTCTTGTGATAGACACAACTGTCGTATGCACTCCTGCAATAACCGTTTCCAACCATAAAGGTATCGAAATGCTTGTACCACTGCCTAGGGGACTGTTTCAGGCCATATAACGATTTCTTCAGCAAACATACGTGGTCTTCCTTTTCATGAATTTCAAACCCCTCTGGTTGATGCATATAAATCTGTTCATCAAGCTCGCAAAAACGCAGTCTTGACATCAAGCTGCTCCAATTCTAAATTCAATTTAGCAACCATAGCAAGTAGCACCCGGATAGAACTATGTTTCACCACAGGAGAAAACACTTTATTGAAGTCAACACCCTCCCTCTGAGTATAGCCTTTTGCAACCAGTCGTGCTTTGAATCTAGCATCTTCCACCCTTGGAGTTCCTTTTTTTTTTTTGAAGACCCATTTACAACCAACAATCTTCTGGCCTTTCGGAGGTTTCACCAGCTCCCAAGTTTGATTCTTGTGAAGAGATTCAATCTCTTCACCCATGGCTAGAACCCATCTTGCTGATTCTTTGCTAGTGACGGCATCCCGATATGTAACCGGCTTTAACTCAATACTCTCAGCGTATTAAGAGCGTAAGCAACAATATCTTCATACCCGTATCTCTGAGGTTGCTTAACCTGCCTCCTCTCTCTATCCCTGGTAAGCATGTAATCATTTGGAACTGCAGTTTCCTCATTTGAGCTTTGCATCTCCTCTACATCTTGTCGAACTGGGACATCTGCTTGCACCTTATCCTGCAAGTTTCCTGAAGCTTCCTTCTCAAGCTCCACCTGTTTACTGACACCACCGTCTTTATCCTCCACCTTTTTACTGACATCATTTTTGTTTCCAACATCATGACACTCCTTCGGTTTGAACATAGCAGACTCATCAAATGTCACATCTCTGCTTATAATGCACTTTGGAGATTTCCCATCTAGGCACCACAGCCTATATCCTTTCACACCATCTGCATATCCTAAAAATATGCACTTTCTTGCCCTTGGTTCAAGCTTTCCATCATTCACATGAGCATAGGCTGGACAACCAAATATCCGCAAGTTGGTGTAATCAGCAGGAGATCCAGACCATACCTCTGTAGGAGTTTTACATTCTATAGCTGTTGATGGAGACCGGTTAATCAGATAACAAGCTGTATTAACAGCTTCCGCCCAGAACTTCCTTGGTAACCCTGCATTGGAGAGAATGCACCGGGTCTTTTCTAAAATAGTTCTGTTCATCCGTTCTGCAACTCCGTTCTGTTGCGGTGTATGCTGGACTGTACGATGTCTCACAATCCCTTCATTCTTGCAGAACTCATTAAAAGCACTGTTACAGAATTCCAAGCCGTTGTCAGTTCTCAAGCGCTTGATTTGTTTACCTGTCTGTTTTTCAATCATAGCTTTTCATTGCTTGAACTGCGCAAAAGCTTCATATTTGTGCTTTAAAATATACACCCAGACCTTCCGAGAATAGTCATCAATGAAAGTCAATATGTATAAACCACCACCAAGAGATGGAACACGAGAGGGACCCCAAAGATCAGAGTGGATGTAATCCAAAGTACCTTTGGTCTGATAAACAGTTGTCCTGAACTTGACCCTACACTGTTTTCCGAAGACACAATGCTCACAAAAGTCCAGCTTTCCTGTTTTCTGACCACACAGTAAACCCTGTTTAGTCAACTCATTCAAACCTCTCTCACTCATATGCCCAAGTCGCATATGCCATAACTTGGTAGTTTCTAAATCTGAATCTGAATCTGAATAGTTGTGTGTACATCATAGAGACTCTGGATCTTTATTTATAATATCAGCTTCAAACCCTGTTACACCCAAAAAACTACTTCTAATCACAGTAGACTTACTCATTTGGCCTACTTCTAATCAGAGTACAACCTGAGCAATCTAGGAGCCCGGTTAGCCAAGACTTCCTAATTAATAGTGAGCCATACTAATTAACAACAGTAACTCACCTCATTCTCACAATATGGTACACATATTTCTTCACAAATGGTGTAAGACATGTGTAAGGGCAAAAAATGATCATATGATAGAATCTGCAGGCCATAATCCCGAGAGGGACCTCGCTATAGCCACTGTACCGACTGCCATTCGCCGGAGATTCATTTCATTTCGTATATTTTGGGGCGTTGGATGCGGTTAAGGTGAAAATGGTCGATATCAACAATTTCTGTTAGTACATAATAGTTTAACTTGGGAGGTAGTAACTTCTGTCTTCAGTGAAAATGGTCGCTATCGACCATATAGAATGGTCGATATTGGTCATTTTTGTCAGTACAAAACAATTTAATTGAAAGGCAATAGCTTCTGTCTTCAGTGAGAATGGTCACTATCGACCATTTTTATCAGTGCAGAACAGTTTTACTTGGAAGGCAGTAGCTTCAGTTTTTAATACATGATTATTAGTACCATGCATGTACAGACTTAGAGAACCCAAAATATTCCATTAAAACCTTCCGACCTTATATAAAACACATTTACATCATCAAAGACCCAAAAAATAGGATCATGCAATTGTTAAATCACATATTGAATAAGTTGACATCATAAAAGTCAACTTATTCCATGCAACTGCTAACATTACATTCAACACAATTACATCATCAAAGAAGATCTCAAAATGCGAAACGGTTGTGAAAGCTTACATATGGTCCATTATATCATCAAAAACTTCCCAAAGTATTTCATAGAAATGTCTAAACTTACATCGAACCCATATATATCATCAAAGAACCAAAAAAAATACATAATATTGTTCAAGCTTTTGTTGAACGCATTTACATCATCAATGAATAAGCCCATCTTTTACGAACCCAAACTACTTGGCATGAATGGTTAACTAGGAAACCATGAAACATGGGCTCAAAGAATATAATGTATATTCTAATATGAAAAGTTACACTTAGACAACCTAACTTGGCTACTTATGCTCTTACAAAAATAAATAAATAAAAGAAAAGAATTGCCTATTTATGCTGGTCTCTCTCCTTTTAGTGTTCAAATCAATTTTTGTGTCCTCTCTCCTTTTCAGACGAACAATCCATGGATTGATCTGGCAACAATGATCTCTAGAATTTATTGAAGAGGATTTTACATTTTTATCTTGTTTTTATTTTTTTTTAAATAGTGATTAGATTGTGAAGAGGTAATTTGCATAAGAAATCTCACGTATTAAAAATAATATAGAAAATGTGCATGAAATGCTTGAATTCTCAAGTTCAAAGTGAAAATGCATAAAATGATGAAATTATGTGAAAATTAATGCATTTAATTTAATTAAGTCCATAATTATTCCTAAAATGATGCTTTAATGATGCAAATACACAAACTTAACATGTAGAAAGAAGTATGGGAGGGAGAGACTTTGATAGATGTTCTTTTAGTTAATTTACCATATAGGTATACTGGTCATAAAAAAGCAAAGTGTGTGGAAAGAAAAATTGCGTGCGCATTTAGCAGCTCTGTAGAAAGTAATGATGTTTTTTATTGCTTTTCATTAAGGTTGTCCGTCAATGGAGGGGTGCTTATGCAATAACACAGAATACATGGATGTCTTCGAGGTTTTATGAAAAATGTAAGGTTTTTACTTAAATAGGGTTTGTGGCACATGCCTACTTGGGTGGAGCCTACCATCTGATACCGGGTGCGCATCACATGCATTCGCGGTCGACGCCACCATGTTACGATATTCGTCTCTTGAGTCAAATTTGGGTCTTTACTTTATCGCGCGCATCGCGCTCAAACTTGTGATGATGAGGGTGGGAGTGGAGCTTCATTCTCCGTCAATCATGTTGTGTATCCCCATTCACGCTCAAACATGTGTATCATGTGTATCAGTGTATGTCGCTAAAATCTTCTTATCAGGTGCAGGTGTGCGTGGCACGCACGGTGGGGCTCCCTATGGCTCGGTGTGGGGTCAAAAGATCTGAACAAAATAATCCATCCAATCATTCTATAACCCAAAGCCCTAAATTTAATCCATTCGAATGGGATATACAGTCAATCCAATTGTGCAGTCCCATTCTCATCTATCAAGATTCAGTAGTACCTGTTTAAACAGTACTGAGTGAGTTCGGATGGTCCACTGGATCGGACAAGTAGGTGGGCTCCACTAAGGGTGCACAACAAGCGCAATGGGGCACTGGGGCACAGCACAGCACACCCCTATATATATATATATATATATATATATATATATATATGAGGAATGTTCATATGCATCTATCCCTCACCATAGGGTGAGGGATGCTTCTATAAATGAGGGTTTCAAGTACACCATTTTGTACTTGAAATCCCCCTTTTGTACTTGAAACTCCTTCATTTATGGAAGCATCCTTCACCCTATGGTGAGGGATAGATGCATATGAACATTTCCCTGTATATATATATATATATATATCTATATATCAAGTGCACTGGAACACGCATTTCTTGCATTGATGCCCGTGAAAAAGAGAGGCAATTGTCGGTAAGAAATCTGGTAAAAAAAGAAAATCATATTATAAAAGACCCTCTTGTAGTCATTTATCTAAGATATTGCTCATTAGTTATTAACTGCATTATCAATTCAAGAATCTATTGCTTAAGAACGTTAGATAATGCCCACTTTTTTAACTTTGCTAATCGAAATCTTCCATTTGTATTTTATGGGTCAAATGTATTGAAAAGTATCTCTGCTCTGCTGCATTTATAAATGCTTTTAGATTTTGGTTTCGGTAGCAATTGCTAGATAAGAAAACTTAATATAGTATCAAAGCCAAACCAATTGTGAGTTTGAATCCCAAAAGCAATAACTTGGTACTTACAAATTTTGGTATGAATGGTTAACTTAGGGTGGCTCGACCATTGGGCAAGAAAAGCTCTTGCTTTAGGCCCCCACAAAATTAAGGCCCCATAAAAATTATCTTTTCAAATTCTAAAAAGGCATTCAAGCAACTGTCATAGTCTTTTTTTTTTTTTTTTCTCCCAAGGCCCCATAATAGTAATTAGTATCACATCTCATTAAAATCATCTTTTCACATTTAAACAAAGCGTTAAAGCAAGTGTCATCCTTCTTTCTCTCTATACAGTGTCTTCTTTACTCTCTCACCCTCTGTCTCTCTCATAGATTGTCTTTCTCTATAATTACTTATTTTTATTTATTTCTAAAGAAATCTTCTTTAAAGATTTATTGATCTGGTTTTGTCTTCTTTTTAATAATATATGTGGATATATTCTGATAATATATGTGAATATTTTTTATAATATATGTTAATCATAATCCACTAACTCAAATATAATCCATTTTTTTCATAATGAAAAAACTAGATCAAATTCGAAATTCATCTACATCTACAATTTTTATGGCCAACAATAATAAATCAATAAATCAAGTTCTATTGTTTTATGATTTTAAAGTTTTTTTTAATTCCATGCTCGTATTGTATGTTTATTATAATCAGTGTTCGTTTTATTTATCAATATTATTAGTTATAATTTATAAATGATAAATGTATCCATTAAAAAATACGAATTTAGATGCACAAAACTTAAAAAAGAAAAAAGAAAAAAAAGAATAGATAATTTGAGGTCTCATTTAGGATTGTCGCTTTAGGCCTCAAATTGTCTCAAGCCGGCCCTGGGTTAACTAGAAAACTTGAAAACATGGGCTTAAAAATATAATGTGTAGTCTAATATGGAAAGTTACACCTGATAGCCCAACTTGCCAACTTATGTGCTTACAAAAATAAATAAATAAATAAAAGAAGAAAAAAATTGCCTACATTTGCTAGTCTCTCTGCGCATGAGTGTGTGTTCAAAGCACGTTTAGTTCCCTCTCATATTTCTCTTTTTCAGACGAACAATCCATACATTGACATGACAATATTGATCTCTAGAATATATTGAAGAGGATTTTATGTTTTCTTTCTTATTTCTATTTTTAAAAAGATTGTGCTTAGGTCGTGAAGAGGACCATGAAGTACATAGATTTCCTCTTCAGCCTAAGAAGACTCAAAACCTTTCCAAGTCAGGTAAGTCAAGGTCTTCCCCAACCACTTGCATCTCCTCTTTTATAAAGTACTAGTGGAGCCCTACACGTGCAATGCACGTGCACTGAACACACAATTTTACTAAGAAAATTTTTAAAAAATAAAGTTCTTAAAAAATTTAGTAGCAGCTGAAATACATTTAAAAATAAATTTTCAACAGAAAATGAGTGATTGTAAATTGCAAGGCCCGTGCAATGTCCAAATACAGCTGACAATACTTTTTTCATATACATTTGAAAACAATAAAACGATGATATAGTGAGAAAAATGAGATCTCAAAAGACCATCGATATGGAATTTATATAACTTTTTGAGGATATAAATCACATATTTCTAGATATTTTATCATGAATGTGTACTAAGAAATTTAAATTTACTTTATTTAATCTATCAGGTCGACTTATCAGTTTCTTGGTAGACTTGACCTGCTAAAGTTGGAGTTCAGTCAAAAGCATAGTCAAATTGATAACTTGCAGTTTTATAAAAAATAAAATAAAAACTAAGAACTAGATGAGCTTACTGTTTTAACCAATTACCATGAACATTATATGTTCACTACAAAATCAGATTCTATTAAGGGAAAAAAATAATTATATCCTACCTAAGGACATCAGAATAAAAAAACTGAGATGGTGGTTTTAGTTTTAACTTACAATGAAGAATAACATCTCACATAGATCGTTAAAAATAATGAAGTAATCCGACTTGTCCTCAAGCGACAAGAATCAACAATGGTGGAACTATTATATGAACTCTGACGAGTAAGATTTGTAGAGCACCTGTTGATAAATATTACTATTTAACATGTGCGTTGTTTTATTTTATAAGATGGACCATTATCAGGTAAAAAAAGGCAATACCTCTCCAAAAGTCCGCATCTTCTTTTTACTTGATATAAAGTGCTATATTTTATACTCAGTAAGAAAAGAATAATACAAAGTAATCATAGAAGTTTAGTTAAATGGAAGCTCACAAATAGAGATATCCATAGGGAAAAAATACCAAAAAATAAAAAACTACAAATACAAATCTGGCAAAAGAATTGGACCTTCCTCTTAAGAAATGCATAAGAATGTAACCTAGGTATTTTAGATCAACTATTCTGCTCTGTTGTGTATAGAGGATGAGAGTGCTAATTAAAGTAAGAAAAATTCGAAATGAACAAAGACAAACTGAATTTGTTGTAGTTCAGCATCAAGTACTTATTTTAGTTGTTTACACTTAAAACGGTCACTTTATTCATTGACTCTGAAGTTAGTAGTAAAGCTAGCATAACAAGCAGTTTCTATGAGATTCTCGTTTTTCCTTTAAGGAAATGCATGACGCTTTATTGAAATATATGAAAAGAAGAAGAAGCTTGCAATGATGAAAGAAATAAATGTGTTAGAAAATGATCAAAGTTTTTCAATTTAAACCTCATGAGTATGAGCAATAATAAATAATATATTCATGCCCTTGAAATGCCCTTTTATAATAAAAGAATTCACAAAAGTTATATATATTAAGAAACTAAAAAATTGTACAGAACAACAATAATTTTACGATAGCAATTTATAAGACCTACCACTAAATTGCATTTATGGAATTATCTTTAGCAGTCATTAATATTAGAAGAGAACCAATATTTAGTAGTAGTTATCACATTATCCAACTTGTGATTATTCTTCCAACAGGGGTATAAATCAAGATCAATACAACTATTATGTCAGATTGAAAACTCAATTATTCTAACTAAATAAAATACAAACACATGAAGCAAAAGAAAAAAGAATATTAATTTTTTTTTCATGGTAACTTTCATTAAAAGAGAGAAAAAAACAGGGCGGATATAAAATGAGTTTAAGTTTGTACATTTCACTTTCTTATTTATGATATTTTGTCAGTTGCTGCTTTTTTTCTTAAAAATGAAAAAGAAAAAACTAAACATAAAGCAATAATGCAAATGTAGTACTTGTATATATGGGATTTGCTTATAAGTTTTGGAGGTCCCTATACCTTTTTCAAAGGCCATAACAAATAATATACAACTGAAGGGGGGAATGTTCATATGCATCCATCCCTCACCATAGGGTGAGGGATGCTTCCATAAATGAGATGTTTCAAGTACAAAAGAGGGATTTTAAGTACATAGGGTGTACTTGAAACCCCCTATTTATGGAAGCATCCCTCACCCTATGGTGAGGGATGGATGCATATGAACATTCCCCCAACTGAAGGAAAATCAAATTACAAATATTTAAGGTTAGTGCACAAAACATTAAAGGGTTAATATTTAAAAAATAATAACAAAGGGTTACATCCGTACAAAGAAAATATTCTCATATCTTCTGGAAACCTCGCGGAGCTCTCTAATGTTCTTAACTCTCAAATTTCAAATACAAATACCACTCAAGTATCTTTTACTTCCACCAAAAAATAAAAATAAAAATAAATAAATAAATAAATAAATAGAAACTATTTGCACAATTAGCGCCTAGCATTGTTTCAGGTAAAAAAAAAAAAAAGAGAATGTTAATTCTCTCGTGTGTAGTCAATTTGATATTTGAATTATAACACAACTACCAATTGGCCACCAGCAACAATAACAAAAGTAGCAAGCTCGCTAATACCTTTTGTTGCGACTTTTAAATTGATTTTTAAGCTGATGGCGAAGTATTTAAAAGTGCCCACAAAATTTTAAGTATTGAACACCAAAAAGGTAGTAAGTAAAATACACTTGATTCCTTTTCTTGCATTTTGTTGGACAGGTGTATAGTGGAAAATAATAATACTAAGAGGGGCCCACATCGTGCAGTTTATTGGGAATATCTATATATATATCTATAATAATATTAAGTGGGGCCCACATCTTGCATTTTATCGGGCAGGTTTGTAGTGAAAAATAATCATACTAAGTGGGGCCCACATCTTGCATTTTATTGGATAGGTGTGTGGTGAAAAAGTACTACACTTTAGTGAAAATTATAAGTGGGCCATGGTGTGTAGTGAAAAGCATTGTCATTTTGTTCTCTTTTATAAGAGTAGATAGATAGATAGTTAGATAGAAAGATAGAGATAAAGAAATAGAGAATACTAAGTGGGCCCACATCTTGCATTTTATTGGGCAGGTGTGTAGTGAAAAAGTATTAGACTTTACTTTCTTTTATATAAGGGTATAGATGTATAGATATAGATAGATATAGATATAGAGATAGAGAAATAGTAATAATAATAATAATAATGTATAGATTATATTATTATTATATAGGTGGGGCCCACACAAGTTCTTCTCTTTTAGAGGGGTAATAATAATATATAGATTATATTATTACTATCTATGTGGGGGCCCACACAAGTTCTTCTCTTTTATAATCTTATTATTACTATCTTAAGTGGGGCCCACATCTAGCATTTGATTGGGCAAGTGTGTAGTGAAAAAAAAGTAAAAAGTTGTGCATCTTGCTCTCTTTTATAATAGTAGTAGATATAAATATAAATATAAATATATATATTTATATTCACACCTTTGTATCCTGCCAACCCTATTTTCTTGATAGTATCCACACCTCTGTGCCCTACCAACGTATGTGCAATAATCAATTTGACCTTCCAAAAACTCAAATAACAGTGATCAGAGGCGGATGGAGCATATATCCACTGGGGGCCCAGGCCCCAGTGGATTTCTAAGTTTTACTTATAATTTTGGTGAGGCCCACTAATTTTTTCTATAAGGCCCACAATGAATTTTTTGGGCCCCCAGTTACATTGAATCAGGCCCCCCAATGACCAATTTATGAATGATTGTCTTGTATGTTTTATAGAAAAAGAGTTGCTTGGAACAATTACTAATGATATTGTAATAGGACTTTTTCAGAATATGAAAACTCGTAGAGAACAATTGTGATAAATAAATATATCTTGTTTTATTGCTTGAAATTATTATATTATATTTGTTCCATATAAAAGGTTTGGGGTAAATTTGCACACTATTTGTCCTTGCTAGGCATAATTTGCAATGCAGTGGAAATCTACAAACTATCTGTCTTTGAATGCACCTTTCTGTGTATTAGTTACTGATAGTGTATGTAAAAGGTCCATTACTTTTTTTGTGTATTGTTTTTTCTCAAGCATGAAGAAAAAAAGAAGAAAAAATCATTTGCAATCATATAAATAACCCAAAAAAAATTCCAGGGGCAACCCCTACTACTTAATCGTGCCCCTAGTGATTTTGAATCCTGGATCCGCCAATGACAGTAATACCTTTTACTGATACCTTTTACTTCTCTAGTTTCTTAAGGAACATTAAGCAAAATTTCTATAATTTTTTTTCTTTTTTTCTTCTTTTTTTTATTACCTTGCCAAGGGCCCAAACCCAACGCGCGCTGGTTTGGGCTCCCACTAAATGATCATATGTCCACCTTCTTTATCTTCCAAGAATTATAAGGATCCAAAAGGATTTGCATGGTAGCCATTCTTTAAGATCATGAGCCAATGCATTTAACCCCGAGGGGTAGCTCAGTTGGCCTAGGACTACGGTTTGCACCCGGAGGTTGTGGGTTCGAAACTGCTCTACCACACTGGGGCCACAGGGGAATTTTACCCGGCTTTCTCTCCTGGGCCCGTAGGGATTATTCTGGCCCAAAGGGCTGGGAACCCTACGTTATCAAAAAAAAAAAAAAACAAAAAAAAAAAAAAAATAAAAAAAATGAGCCAATGCATTTGCACTTGGTCAATTTCCACTGAGCTACTAACAGAAATACTTAAGCCGCATGAATTACTCTGCAATGAAAGAGGATTGAAAGGGCTGTCACATTAGATTGGGACAATCAAGCAGGTTCAATGTTAAGTGTGGTACTGCAATTAGCAGAGATGAAAATCTGGCCACAGAATAAAAACCAAATATTTGAATTGAAAAAATATAAGGTAGCACCAATATTTGCACCAATTTTCAATCGGTCATGGGGGTTCACATCATAAGTATGTTTCATGAGTGAATCGATCGCAATTTAGGTCCATCTCCAGGCCTTTATTTGGGTCCGAGTCCAAGTTAGTCTTTAATTTAAATGTGGGTATGAATACACGGGACCTCTAACCTACCCCTGAGTTGGGTCAGGCTCTGGGTATGGGTCCCCTTATATGTCATGAGCATCAGGAGTAGCAAACACTCCATGTCACATCCATGTATTTTCATATTCTTATATATAGATCACCTAGACCGGAGGGGCTTCTGACATTGAGAATCATCATCTAACATTTCGTTTATGATGGCAGCAGGTAAACCATTAGTTGAAGTTGCTCTTTGGCTTCTGGTTTTGTGTAGTGGAATTAATGCTGCTTTTGGTTCTGCCAACAAAGAAACCAAGGGGGTGGTGCTATGCAAGGAAAGAGAAAGGCAGGCCCTTCTCAAGTTCAAACATGCTCTAAATTCTACTAAAGACGCCCTTACTTCGTGGGTAGGTGATAATTGCTGTAGTTGGGATGGAGTTGGTTGCAACCACGAAACGGGGCATGTCACCAAGCTCAATCTCCAACAAGCAATTTTATCTGATTCTGGTGAGATAGATCCTTCTTTGCTTGAATTGGAACACTTGAGTTACTTGGACCAAAGCAAAAACAATTTCGAATTCATACCCATTCCCAGATTCTTTGGCTCATTCATGAAATTGAGGTATCTTGATCTTTCTGATGCACATTTCGTTGGAACAGTTCCTTGGCAAATTGGAAATATATCTGGCCTCCGTTACCTTGACCTCCATAATGCATTCAGTGACTCTCTCCAAATCGAAAACTTGCAATGGCTTTCCCACCTTTCTTCTTTGCAATACCTTGACATGGGACATACCATCCTCGGTATGGTTGCTGATTGGCTACAACCAATTGGTATAATTCCTACTTTACCTGGGCCGCCCTGTTGTGCTCTAAGGGATTCCTCTACTCCTCTCCATCTAAATTTGACATCCCTCACTATGCTTGATTTGAGCAACAATAGGTTAAAAGGACCGATTTTGAGTTCTCTTTGGGGTCATTGCAACTTGTTGAAATTAGATTTGTCATCAAACAGTTTGACCGTAGACTTAAATGGATTCCTAAGAGGTTTAACCAGATGTGGCGCAAATTATCTCGAGAAACAGGGAAGGCTTGCATCTCTAAGAGAATTGTATCTTAGCAATAACAATTTTAGTGGGACTGTTCCTGAAAGTCTTGGTCAACTATCGAATCTTGTTAGTTTGAAAATGTCAAATAATTCATTGGAAGGGGCTATATCTGAAGCTCACTTTGCCGATCTTACACGACTTAAAGAGTTAGACTTGTCTGCAAATTCTCTTGTTTTTAATATAAGCCCTCATTGGATTCCTCCTTTCCAACTTGAAAGGATTGAATTGAGATCTTGTCAACTAGGGCCTCAATTTCCCACCTGGCTTCAGTTCCAAAGGAACTTGTCTTACCTAGACCTCTCCCAGTCCCAAATTTCAGATGTCATTCCTAACTGTTTTTGGAATTTGTTGTCACAGGTTTCCTATCTCAATCTATCTCAGAACCTCATATGTGGTAAGATCCCGTCTTCATTAAACTTTGATGACAGTGCATTTGTTGATATTAGTTCAAATCGGTTTGTGGGGCCTTTACCACAAGATTCGTCAATACTTTCCTTGGATCTCTCCAATCATTTTCTTTCAGGACCAATGCACATGAACTTTGATTCTATTTTGTTCTTGTTCCTTTCTAACAATAGTTTACACGGTAGTATCCCCTCTTTGATATGTGAATCGTCTATTGAGATTTTAGATCTCTCAAGAAATAATTTAACAGGACAAGTTCCTTCGTGTTTTAAGGACCTTCATTCTCTTTTTATTTTGGATTTATCATATAATAACCTTGACGGTCTGATTCCCAACATATTTACTACTTCCCCTCTTGGCTGGTTGCAACTCAGCCACAATAATCTTTCAGGAGTACTCCCTTCTTCGATCGAAGTTGAGCCTTCGTTGTATGCTCTGGATTTAAGTGGAAACCAGTTATCTGGAACCATACCAAGATGGTTAGGGGAAAATACATCATATTTGGTTATTTTAAACCTACGATCAAATATGTTTCATGGCAACATCCCACCACAATTGTCACTACTTTCTTCACTTCAAGTTTTGGACCTTGCTAATAATAGACTATCGGGAAAAATACCAACTTCTTTTGGAAATTTTACTTCCATGGCAATGACAGGGAAACTTATCCATAGTATTTTTCCAGGATTTACTGTCAATGGGAAATATACGACATTTATTAACTATCGAGAATATATAACTGTGATTGTGAAAGGTATTGAAATGAAGTATACCAAGACGCTTTCGCTTGTAACTACCATGGACCTTTCAAGAAACAACTTATCTGGAGAGATCCCTCAAGAGCTAACTTGTCTTCGTGGATTACAAAGCTTGAACTTGTCAGGAAACCATTTGGAAGGAAAATCCCAAAATCCATAGGCAGCTTGAAGCAATTGGAAAGCTTGGATTTATCAAAAAACCACTTATTTGGCGCAATTCCATCAAGCATTTCATCTCTAACTTTCTTAAGAAAGCTGAACTTATCAAATAACAACTTGTCTGGGACAATTCCACTGGGCAGCCAACTCCAAACCCTTTCTGATCCATCCATCTATACTAGCAATTATGATCTTTGTGGGCCGCCTCTACCAAAACTATGCTCTGCAGAAGTTGTGCCTCAACCACCAAATATCTTTCATGGTGAAGAAGAAAAAGATGGGACAGAACATTGGTTGTTTTATGTTGTTGTGGCACTGGGATTTGTAGCAGGATTTTGGCTTACATGTGGTATTTTAATCTTCAGTAAAACATGGAGGATTGCCTATGTCAGGTTCTTTGACAGATTGAATGAAAGGTTCGATGGGTTCTATGTTAAGATGGTAGCAACGGTGATGAAGAAAATAAAGGGGTAGTTTTTCCCCGGTAATGGTTTTAGTTTACATTGTACTCTGCTTTGATGGCTTGTGATCCATGTATCCTATGAGTCATATGAGTTGAATAAATCATTTGGTATCATTGATGCATGCAACATATTGTTCTTTGGCAACCACTTTGTGTTCATTGCGAGATGTATGGATGCATGTTATATTGACCATATTCACTGTTAAAAGTTAGAACCCTACCTCTGTGCGTTGACCATTGGCACACAACCCATGTTTAATAAATCAAAGTGGGAAACTTTTATATGCAAAATGAGCTTACAATGGTATGTAAACTCCACTCATGATCGTTGGATCTGACAGTGGGTCCAACGGATGGGATGAGAGATATAAGAGTAAAAAATAAAACCAGTCAGAAAGCTGGCAGCTCTCTCTCTCTCTCTCTCTCTCTCTCTCTCTCTCTCTCTCTCTCTCTCATGGTTCAAATTCTTAGTCGAGACCCGTTCATATTGGCCAATATGTACCGGTCTAAGCTTATACCACCCGATATCAGCTTGTATATTGGTCTCGGTCCGCTCTGCTAAAAATCCTAAATTATTGAAATTTATCGGCTGATATTTTGAAAACTAAAATCTTACAGTTTCATGGTGGAGAAAACTACGCATCTGATACACAATTTGAGTTATCACAAGATATATGCTCAATTGTGTGCAGAAAATAAACTAGTTACCAAATTATTTTTTATTAATTAGTGCTTCAATCACATCTCCAACGGTAATTACACTTCCTCTGAAGAAAATCTGAAGCTTGCTGGAGGTTAACCGGGGTGGAGACACAACTCTTAATGTTTCAGGTCTTTCAAAGTTGAACCTCCACATATATAAAGATTTTATTTTAGCTTACTTGACCCTTATGAGAGCAACCTTATGTAATCACTTCAACATTTATAATATATATTAATACTGTAATATAAATCAAGTGCCCAGTTTTTGGATATATTTACCTTCTTTCCTTCATTTCTAATCACTAGTTGAAATACTTAAGAATTCCAAGGAACTAAATTACATTTAAACAAACATGCCCATAGAAAAGTTGCCAGCTTGAAGCAAGCAAAAACTAAAATAAAAAGAAGTACGTACCGCAGTTAGTTGTCAAAACAGAAAGGAGAAAAAAAGAATAGTTCCTGCAATCCAAGGGAAAATCATATGCTATTAATACTACATTATAAATCACTAAAATGAGATAGATGATGATGCTCTAGATGTTAAATAAAAATTTAAGAATCACAAACAAGGAAAGAAGTTTCAAGATTACCAATGCCATCCAATACATAACCAAAAGCCGCGACTGATGTTCGAAACTCGTTTGGTACAGTTAAGGAGCATCAGAAGATTCAGAACTCAGCAACTCACCTCATTCTCACAATATGGTACTCATATTTCTTCACAAATGGTGTAAGACAATGTCCAACCATTTGCTTCTACTTCTAATCAACCAAACACAGTGAATATAATTTTAAGTAAAAATGAAGAAATAAAAAAATGGTAGAAAGGAAAAAGATTTCAGTTTAAAGACAAGAAAATTTAAAAAACAAAGCCAATGCTGATCTTACAATGTTCATACTGTAAAGAGCTGTTACAACTCACCTCATTCTTATTACATGATGGTCATTTTCTTCATAACATGGATCGCTTTTCTGAAATGGCATGAACATTTGCTTCATACAGAAGGAACAATGCATATCATTTTTCAGGAAATAGTATGGCAGCTAGAGTCATTGTTTAATACCTCCCTGACCTCTGCTGTGACTGATCCATCTTGAGTCGATTTGTGTTGGCAACAAGTCAAAAGCTGACAAATTTGACGTAGATGATACTGCAAATCATCTTGGATATTTCTAGAACAAAAACGATTCAATGGTGTTACGAACAAACTAAATCTGGATTTTGAGGTGATCAGCAAGTGAGGAATTGGGACCATGTTAAAGTTATGAGCCTTTGTCCAGGCCATTGACAATGACATACGTTGGTAAAAGTACAATGCTTAGTTAAGAAAAATTCTAAATTTCTTTGTTCAAAAAACAGAACATTACAATAATCTTAGACGTTCAATTGGTGAGTATATAAAATAAAAATCAACGGTTTTCGCAAGAAAAAAAGTCTTACGAATAGAAAGGGGGGTTTTGGCCAAAAGGCAAGGAATGGAATTAGTTAAAGTTCCAGTAATCATAATTCAAAGTTGCGAATGTACACTCACATGAAACATCCCATAGAGGACTTCTCAATTTATCACCAACTTGAAAGTTTGATATGCAAAACCTTGCATTTTCAGTTCACCACTTTACAACATTACATTACAACAAGAGGTTTTTTACTAAAAACAGTCTCTATTGTAATCCACATAACACCACCAACTTAATAACAAAATTCCTACTGGAACCAGGAATGTACATGGACAGGGTAGCCATGCCAAAGTATGCAAACGACCAGCCCAATGAATCGTTGGGCTCAATATTTAGGCCCGAGTCTGGCCTACAGGCCGAAAACTGAGTCAAGATGAAAATGGGTCAGTACCCGAAAAACCACAAGATCTGAATTGGAAAAAGTGGGTAGGAATCCAGTATTTTGGACGCATTTTTAATTTGGGCCCAGATACTGGTCTGTAAATTTCATACCTGAGGGAGTGTGTACTAGATGTATATTATGTACATTGAACAAGTATACAGGTAAATCAATTAGTATGAAATCGTGTTGGCTTATATTGGGCCTGGGTCAAGGCCATCTAATCAGGTCTGGTCTGGTTTTGGGCCTTTGACTTCGGGTACTGGTACAGAACCCATTTCTTGGACATGAGTCCGGCTTGGGAGAGGGCTGGATATAGTATCAACTTGAACCAAACCTGGCCCATTTTCATCTGTGAAAGTGAGACTTATGCCTAATCTATTTGCAAAATATGCACATTCACAATGAAAACCGTCTTTATATTGGATGGTTCCAGGTTTTGATGATCCCTACCTCGAATAGGTCAGGCTGGACTGGATCTTTAATCATGTACAGGCCCAAGCCCAGTCCATCTAACTGTCAGGCTAGGTCTGTGTCCAGCACATGACCATAAAACAGAGATCGAGCCCAATGCAGGCAGGCATGGGTCGTCCAGCTCAAGCCAAGCCCATGAGCATGCATAATTGCAACACTGCCATTTCATTTTTACCCATTGTATTGTTAAACCAACCTAACATCTTCTGAGAAGTTACACAAACAAGCACTTAATATACTTTTTTTGTGGAAAACATAAGGTTCACGCCCAGGATTTTCTTAAGCATCCTGATTCATATAAACAATGAGGACATACTCTCTCTCTCTCTCTCTCTCTCTCTCTCTCTCTGCATGACTGTATGGAGTTCGGATCTAGTGAGGTAAAACCCCATGGTGACAATGAGTGGACCAGTCATGGTATGCTAGGTCACCGCGGGCAGCCTGCCATGCATCCAGATAGGGGATGCCCGCGGTGACGTGGCGGACCTTGAGTATACCCACTTAGAGGATCCTGATTCGAGTGTGTATGCATGCATCAGGCTCATAATTTGTTAATCTGTGAATATGTTAAAATACCTAAGGTCATCAATTGTTGGGCTCCACAATTTATCAAATTCTTAGTTGATATGTATCAGGCTCATAATTTGTTAATCTGTGCCATTCACTTGTTAAGCACCTGTAGTTGTGAATACATTATAAGCCCCAAAATAATAGGTGGAAATATCATGGTCAGTTGCTAACAATGGTAGTAAATGAGAAAGATCTTCAACACCTTTTGTTAAAAGGGTACAAAGTTACTTTAACATAAATAGTTAAATGTTTAAAGGGGCTAGCTCTCATAAGCTCAAGCTTAGGATAAGGTAAGCTCAAGTGTGTGGTGGCGCCCACTTGGGAACCCTCACGGGGATGGGAGGAATTTCAAGGACTCTATGGGATCCTCGTCTCTGCAAAAAATTGGCTCCAACCATAATTTCTATCATCTCCATATGGCCCAAAAGTTTAATGGTCAATAGTCCATTCGGATCGATACATAGTCAATCCAACGGTCCAATAAACTCGGATCTGACCGAAAGTTGGTGGACATGTGCAATTTAAGGGGGTCATGTGTTTGGTCAATTTGGATGGACCAAAGGTGAGCCCCACAAGCATGAGCTTACGAAATTTTATCCTAAGCTCCTTGCTCATGTTTAAATGCTTACATAAGCAAGTTGATGGCAGAGTGGCAAACACTTTAACAATTTAAGGCCCATTTGTCTCTATGGAAGTGATTACATAGGAATTCATTGTCAAATGAGGTCAAGGGTTGTTGAAGAGGTCAACTTAAAAAAAGTATTGTTAAAAAGGAGATAGGTGAAGGATATCAATTATAAGGTAGAGATAGATGTAGATGGGACCCCGACTTTCTTAAGAATTGAAATGCTGAAACAAACATGCCCATGGGGAAGTGCCGGCTTGAAGTATGAAAAACTTAAAATAAAAAGAAATGCATACCTAGTTAGTTGTCAAAAAAGAAATATAAATAACAAGAATAAAAACAGTGTCCGCAATCAAAGGGATAATCGTATATTACTAATACTGCATTATAATTCACTAAAACAAGATAGAAGGTGATAATGTTTCTTGACGTTCAATATGAACTGAAGAATCACAAATGAGGAAGAAAGTTTCCAGTTTACCAACACCAGCCAATACATAACCAAAAGACACAAGGGATGTTAGAATCTTCAATCTTGTTTGGTATGATTAAAGAGCCTCAGAAGACTTCGAACTCACCTTAGTATGGCAATCAAATTTCTCCGGATATGGGTAATGACCGACCATTTGCTTCTGCACAAAATAAACCAAACACAGTGAATGTAATTTTAAGTAATTAATAATTATGCAATAAAAAAATGGTAAAAAGGAAAATGATTTCAGTGTTAAGACAAGGAAAAAAAAAAAGCCAATGCTGATCTTGCGATCTTCATACTGTAGAGGGTTATCAGACCCCACCTCGTTCTTATTATATGGTGGTAATATTGTTCAAAACATGGGTAACTTTTCGGTGATGGTTGCTTCATGCAGAAGAAACCATGCATATCATTTTTCAGGAAATTATACAGCAGATAGATTCGTAGTTCAAAACCTCACTTGTGAATGATCCATGTTGAGTCAGCCCTTGTTCCCAACAAGTCAGCTGACAAATTCAACATAAATAATATCATAGGTCATTTTTTCCATTTCCAGAACAAATAATAATTAAATGACGCCACGAACAAGATAAAAATGGATTCTGGGGTGACAGGCAAGTGAGAAGTTAGGACCATGTTGAAGTACTTTAAACACACTGATTCCTAGATGAGCTTTTGTCCAGGCCATTAATATACATTGATATAAGTACAACAATATTAAGTAAAAAAAATAAATCTGCATTTCTTTGTTCAACCAAAAGACCATTACAATAATCTTAGATGTTGGTGGGCCAACTGGTTTGGTCATGCCCCAGTAACAACCTCGAACAAACACCCGAACCCTTTTCATATTTGTACGATTGTTTGCCAAAATTGATAGTTACAACCAATGGTCCAAAGAAAAGAACAAACACAGAAAGTTAGGGCCACTTTTAAGGCTACACCACACGCATCTTATGCAGAGAGTCATGTATTGTTTCTGCAACCACATGAACAGTTTTCATCATAACTTTGGCAGCAGCCCCATGTAAAGTTTCTACAGGAAAATGAATGCTTAAATCAAATATTGTGTACTTCCTCTAAGAGAAAAATGGCAAAGAACAGTCTCATAATCATTCCCACGGATATTCATCATCTAATCATCATTCGATACCACTCTTTTAGCAAATAGCATTCTGAAATTCCCTTGCATCCTGCATCCTTCAATTGTAAAACTAAACGTCTAATACCTCATATATCTGCAGAGCTTCTGAATGAGACCTATCTTCAGAAGTAAATGAACAAAATTGACCATTCACTTGAACAAGGCTCCGGTCTGATGATTTCCTCACTCTGTTGCGTTTCATCATTGCTCGTATCTTTGCAACAACTTCCCACCTCCCAGCAGCTTCATAGATGTTTGCCATCACCACATATGATACAACAAGTCAACACTCTTAGGCTCTCAAATGAAGAGCTGGTTTGCTACATACTCTACAACCTCGACCTCACAGTGAGCTCTGCAAGCACCCAGCAGAGCACCCTCTACACCAGCATCAGGTTCAACAGGCATGTTTTGAATAAATTCCAAGGCTTCTTTTAGTTTGCCTTCGCTCCCGAGAAGATCTACCATACAAGTGCAGTGCTCCAGTGTAGGCATTATCTGATACAGCCTAGTCATCAAGTTGAAATACCTTGAACCTTTCTCAAGGAAACCAGCACGAGTGCATGCTTGAAGAATGGCCAAAAAAGTTAAATGATTTGGTTTAAAACCTGACTCTTATCATTTGAGAGAAAAGAGTAAAAGCTTATTCAAACTCCCCATACATACATATCATAACCCCCAATTATGGTTGTCTGAGAAACTACAGTTCTTTCTTGCATGAGGTCAAAAATCCTGCAAGCATCATCAATACAACCGCATTTAGCATACATGTCCATCCATTGCCCAACCTCAAGAGCACCAGTTTTGAAACAGGCACACAACATGGCAACCACAATAACAGCATCAGGTTTCTCATCAGCTGCTGCCACGGTAAAAAACAAGTTCATAGCCTTGTCAACATCACCAACCTGAACATACCCATCAATCATTGCAGTCCAAGAAACACAAGTTCTCTCTGGCATTGTATTGAAAAAAAATCATGCCGACACAAGGTCTCCACATTTAGAATACATAGCAATCAGAGTGTTTATAACTAATGCATTCGAATCAAACCCTTCCCTAATACCACGAGAATGGAGTAGGTTCCTTGTAAAAGCGCTTTGGAGTGAGCACATGAGGACAATAAGCTGAGAATGGTGCTCACATCTGGTCTAACTTCTTCATGACACATCTGAAGGAAACAATCAATGATCTCAACAAACCCCTCTAGACGGCGCAAGCAGCAATCATTTATAGAATTCCATGACACAACCGTCCTCATAGCAACTCCATTAAATACTGACTGGGCTGAATCCAAATCACCACACTTAGCACATGCAGTGATCCAAGTGTTGGTAACAGAAACATTGCCTTCAACTCTGATTCAAATCCCAAAGCAATGAACAACCTTTATCACATCTTACTTCTTCACAACAGCACTCAACTGAGTGAAGGTTATAATCGTGATTGAATCAGGCTTAAGCTCTAACAATCTCATTTAATGAAAAAATATGAAAAGATTTTTCAAGAAAACCCAATTGCGAAAATCCCATAATTATCACATTCCAAGATGTTAACATCTCTTTCAGGCATTCTTTCAAACAGAAAATGTGCACTGTCCAACCTACAACATTGGATGTGCCTTATTATCATTACTGTCTGCACGAAGATATTTGACGAAGCCTACAACCATTGTCGACATATGCTCTGATGTTGGAGTTCCATGAAGAAACAGTCGAGGGATTTGAAAAACAGTTGAGAATTCGGGTACTAGAGCTCATAACACAATCATGCAAACGTACATTTTGTTCCGACATTGTATAACAAGAAAAGCTATTAGGCTACGGCTGAGCCCAATCCAGGCCCAGCCCACTTTGATTTAGTGTTAAATTCATAGTTATCAATTTCGTTTTGTTTCGAGCAAAGAGGCCTGATTTTTTTTTTTTTTTGCCAGCGAAGGCCGAAATGAAATGCATGGCAAAACTTTTCGATCCATATCGTCCGAAATCCACGTTTTTTACCAAAATTAACGAAATGACGGAATCATCCAAATATTTTGGGCAATGTTTTCACTCTTCAATTTAAATGGTTGTTAACTTTTATGGTTATGAAAATTGTATTTAAACTTTATTATGGTAAGAAATGTGATTAAATTTTATACATATATATTATAATGTTGTTTTATCATAATGAATTGAATGCATAAATTATATTCTATATTTTTCTAGGATATATGTATATTTTGATTTTATTTATTTTTTCAAAATGTAACTTCAAAACATTTCACCACACCAAAATTCCGAGTCGGCTGAAACATTTCATCTCGGAGGTCAAACCCAAATGGGGTCTAAAATGAAATTAACAACTATAGTTAAATCTGCTCAACAAATTGCTAGTATATTTAAAAACCATGCAACTTACAGGTGACTAATATATGAAATTTACAAAAGTTCCATTCAGCTCTCCAAGTTGAAAGCCTATGAGTTCAAACAATTTCTTTTAATTATTATGTCCGCCGCCAAAATTGGGTAATTTCATGGGTCATACCATGTGTGCTCATGCTTGGGTCTATTATCTGCAAGTAGGCATGTCAAATGGGCGGGCTAGCACGGCCCGCTCCAACCTTGGCCCTCCTGGGAAAAAAACCTGGCACGGCCCGCCGTGGGCTGGGTTGGAGCCGCCGGCCCGGCCTCGTTCATATTTTTTTATATCAGTATTAAAAATAAAAATTAGATCACAAGCACGGAGAATGACAAAGATATTTAAGTGGTTCGGTCAAACTCGACCTACTCCACTGAGAAGAGAGAACCATTTGAATCTTAACTTTTTGAATGTTTCTAAATAGGATTACCTTCAAAACCTTACAATCCTTTTAGAAACTAAAAATAAAAAAAGAATGAAAAACTTATATATTTACAAATTACAATGCAGGAAAAAGAAAAAAATTAGATGTGTAGTTCACTAATGTATTCTGTTGGATCACAATCTTCCATTGATGTCAACTCTTGCTTTCTCTTATCTGCCAAATACCAGTCTCGTAGGCAAACACAACACTCCACCGTTTCTTCAGTTACATTTGTTCTTCTGTCATTCACCACACGTCCACCTACATTAAAAGTCTATTCTGATGCTACAGAAGACATTGAAATAGTCAATAGATCACGAGCCATGACGGCCAACACCGGATAAATGCTTTCTTGTTGCTTCCACCAGGCTAAAAGGTCAAAACTAGATGCATCTTGCACCCGTATTACACCGACGTCAAGATATGATGATAACTGCGTCACAGTGTTACTTGAGCTTGAACTGGATGCCATGCCCGTGGACAGAGAAGAATACCACACATCCCGCTCACCAACCCTGTTTGCTGGACTTTTGAATGGCCCACACTAACCCAGTTGCACCCATTTGCTCACAATAAAATTGAAAAAGTTCTTGTAAATTTGCCCCATATATTTGAAAAAATATTTAAATTTATATAATTCATATTTTTATTTATTCCATCAATAAAAAATTGTACACCACTTAATTTTAACCTAGGATTAAATATAGTAGCTAAAGAAAATGTCATTGGAGCCTCTTTCCAATATTTATTAAAATTTTCTTCCATGTTTCTTATAGTGTTACTCAGTAAAAAAAAAATGATCTCTAAATCTACTGAATTGTAAAGTAATTTTAAAAAGCTTCATTAGAAGTTGGATAATATATCCCGGAAAAAATAATGTTGAAGTATAAAAAGCTTCTAATAAATCTCTTATATGGGCACATAACTCCCAATGTTCATCACTAATCATCAAATGTTGTGCATGAAAAGCACAAAATTCATTCAAAACAATCTTCCGGCCAAATGCCTTGTTTAACAAATCATACTTAGAATTCCATCTATGTTTTACCTCTTTAGGCATTTTAATAGCTGATACGCATTGCCTCGCACATATTTGAGCATACAATAAATCTAGCAATGTCTTTAATAACATCTGTGTAACTTACAATATGCTTTAAACCAACATTTGCAATGAGATTTAAGATGTGACATATACATCTATTTTGAAAGATAGAGTTATCTATTAAAGTTGCAAGTGGCATCTGCATTCTCATTAATTCAATAGCCACTGTTTTATTACTGACATTATCTAAAGTAATAGATAAAAGTTTTTTCTTTAATATTATATTCATCTAGTTTTTCTAAAATAAATACACTTATTCTAGTGCCATTGTGTGGCCATTCAAGACAGCTAAAACTATTTATATGTTTATTAATAATCCATTTTGCATCTATGTTATGTGCAATAATACAAAGAAAACTATTACCCCCTTTAGAAGTCCACATATCTGTGGTTATAACTATTCTACTAGGAATTTCTGCAAGGTAATTTTTTATATTTGTTTTCTCTTCCTACCAAAGTCTAATAGCATCATTTCTGGTTGTATTTCTTGAAATACTGTGAAATTGTGGTTGACAGTAATTCTGGACTCATTCTTCAAAAAACTCATTTTCAACAAAAGAAAATGGTAATTCGGATAACACAATCATTATTTTAATAAGATTTTGTCTAGCACTTTGTGCATTAAAAGAAAAAAAAAAGACCCAAACTGCTACTACTACTACCACCACCAATAGTAGAAATTTGGGTCTGGGAACCAGGCCTCCCTGTCCCTGCATCTGCCGGCTTATGTAAGGCTAAACATTTTTGCCTATGTCTTGTCAAATGGCCGGTACCCGATTTTGACTAGGTACCATAAATCTTACTACAAAATTTGTATTTTCCCTTTTCAACTTTCTTTCCATTTCAATAACATCAAACATTTTAAATATCTCCCAAACTACTGAAGTTCTATTCCTCTTAGTTGGTTTACAGGAATTCTGAGGAAATGGGGGGTGGTGTCGCGACCCCGGAACGGATCCCGGGCCCCGCGACGTTGGTGGGTACATTGATGATATACTTTCCCACAGGTTCCCGCGGTGAGGATTCCCAAAAACACGCAGAATCTGACTCACACGTACACGATTGCGGAAGCGTGTAGCAAAACACATCATGATGAGCCCCAATAAAATCTTCAAGTGCTATAACAATTAATGACAAGGCATGGTATCAAGGAAATTAAAGCTAACATGGCATTCCCATTAATATTCAAGTTATAAGACTAACACGAAAGTAAGTTAAGTTTGGTTACAGCCCATAAGAGACCAACAAAGGTCAATACATTTCTCAAAATAATCAAAAGGAACCCCAAGACAAAGGTGACGAGACTCAAGGACCACCCGATGTCTAGACAACGTCATCGGGCTGCCACTCTCTCACAGGGGTTGGCTCACAAGCCTCCTCCTGACGCTCCTCTTCAAAGGCAACGTCTCCTGCACCTGGGCACCAACAAACAAGGGTCAAACACGACGGTTTGGCAGGTAATCAATTTAGGCACGAACATGAGCAATAACAGTTTTGGAAAACATATAAACGAATTCTTGATTTGAAATACTACCTTGACTGATTTGCATTTTCGAGAATACCAAACGAAACTGAGATACCAAGCAAAACTAGCATGAGTTCACAAAATGTCATGAATAGTTACAGTCCACAAAGAGCCCATCCTTTCTCTATCATCTATATGATGAAAAGAGCAAGCACGCACGACAAGCACGATATACATAATATAAGCACGACATGATTCCCACATATACGGGGATTCCGGCCGCGGAACCGGACACGCACGATGTGTAATAAATACACGACCAGTCTGCAGACAGTCCACATGTTTAAAGACCCCCAGACAGTGGATCAAACCGAAAGGGCAGTCTAAGCTCAGTGGTGTTCACTTAATTCATGAATGCACAAAACACGCAAAGCACGATCAAAGCACGTCGAGATAAAAAGGGGGAAATCACTTATCAAAACACGACGAGCACGACTAGCACGGGCATAATAATTATGCATAACACACTTAGGAAGTGATCCCCTTTTTCTTGAAACAAAACTCCAAAACAAGCTTGTACTAGTACTTCAAAACAAGTTCACGATGATATTCATTATATCAAAACCAAAGCACGAACACAAGGCTTATCGAGCACACGTGATGACCTTTGATTGATCCTTGTGCAATTGAGACCCAAGTGTTGGAAATTTAGAAAGGAATTGGTGCCCCGAAAGTTCAAAGACATCTTGGGTTTCAAATACACAATATCAGGCTAGAGGTCACTTAACATGTTCTAGTTTTTCATTCTTGCAAAACTCTTCAAAATACACAAACAGTGAATTTCGGTCACCTCGCGGTCAGGTGGCGGCTAGCCGAACTGGGGTCTGGCGGCTAGCCGCAAGGTGACCGCTGAAATGCAAATTTGAACTTAGCTCTCGGGAAAAGGAACCGCATTGCGCGGTTGGTAAGCGGTTAGCCGTGATGAGGTGGGGCGGCTAGCCGCTAGCTAACCGTGGAGCTGACCGTGAACCACAATCGAAATGCCAACTTCTGGAGAAGGAACCGTAGTCCACGGTTGGCTTGCGGTTAACCGCGAGTGAGACTGGCGGTTAGCCGTAAGCTGACCGCGGGGCTGACCGCCGAGCCCTGATACAAAATGCTAGCTTCTGGGGAAGCGACCGCTGAGTTCGGTCAGCCTGCGGTTAGCCGCAGTGGACACAGGCGGCTAGCCGCGAGCTGACCGCAGAGCTGACCGCCAATGCACGGAAGGTGCGGTTCAGTGCAGATTTTTCACATTTTCCTTCTCCTTTCCATTCATTTCCATTCCACTTGTATTCCCTGAGCATATAGGCTCTTCAAGGGTAAAACACACATCCAAAACCAACAAAACACAATCATGAAGCTTGTAAACACATTCATATGCAAGGTTTCCAAAAACAACAATGTAGCTTATAATAACATGCACCATGATCCTATAGAGATTACTTGCCTTGCCCAAATGCTAAAATACTCCTCCTCAAGCACTCCACACAAGCTTATCCCACACTACAAGCAAAAAAATCAAGAAAACACACAAAACTCACTCAAAAATGGAAACAAGGAACCCATATTCCAAATAGGGTTTGAAAACATAAAAAAACATACTCTCAAGGAACTAAAATGACTCAATGGAGAGTATGAGTGGAAACCCTTACCTAGAAATGGCCAAACAAGAGGGAGGGAAAGAAATGGAGCTCTTGCCCAACTTGAAAACTCAAGAAACTTGCATCAATAGGAAGCTTGCAAGGAGATGAAGAAAATGGTAGTCTTGAAATCTTCTTTGGAGCTCTCTAGCTAGATCAAACAAGATGGGGAAGATGGAGAAGAAAAGAGCTTTCCTTGCCCTAGGTCAAGAAAGTTGCAGGATTTTTGGTAAAGTGAATGGAAAAGGAGGGAGAGGGGGATTAAGTGATGACTCATGGGCCCCATGTGACCTGAACTTGAAATGGCTAAAACATGATCTTGTGGGCCTCGGATGACTTCGACGAAGAAGGATAAAACGATCATCGAAATATCTAGTTTCCAAAAAGTATATTTTTGACATGGTTTTGAGATCTCGAAAATTGTGTCCAGATTTGTGCATAAAAGACAATTTTACCCTCTTTGGGCCAAAACATGTGTTTTTGGGCTTCAAACACGAATGGGCTTAAAACGAAAGTTGTAACATATAAAAAGATCATTCAAATGAAATCAAAATCACACTCACACGAAAAACGATACGATCTTCCCAAGCTTACACGTGCACTCAGGCCTTCTTGAGTGTGTCTGACTAATACTAGACGTTCTCAAAATTCCCAAAGCTATGTCCAAAACTAACTAATCACTTCTAACCCAACCACGACTAAACCCACTTAGAACTAAACACATACTAATCGCACACTAATCGACTGGTCTGGGTCGGGGTCTAACAGGTGGTAAATCACCTACTTCATTTTGTAATTTAATAAAATTTTCTTCTTCCCCTAAATTAACGGAAGAAGATTCTGCGGGAAATCTTCTAGCCATATTTCAAAAAATGAAATTTATAAATACTAACATTACTAGGCTCTAATAGCCTTCTTTTGTGATAATTAATATAAGAAAAAAGAGAAAATGAGAGTTAATACAATATAATATAAACTTATATATATGGAATCTCAAATTTAAATAATATAAATACCTCTAAATCTTTGAAGGCCTCTTTAATCTTGTCTCTTGATCTTTGGCCCTCCAAAAACTTCTTAGAGAGAGTGAAAGAGTTGAATGCTTTGAAAGAGAGCTAGAGAATGTATTAATTAAATAATGAGAGAGTTGTGTAAATTGGTGAGGAATGAGAATGGGAGGGTTAGGGTATTTATAGACTTTGTAAAATGGAAAATGACACAAAATACCCCTTATATGACCGTTTTATAATTGTGGGGGGGGGGGGGGGGGGGGGGGGGGTTAAAATGGATTTTTTTTTTAAAAAAAAGGGCATTTGGCTGTTGGGTGGGCTGGCTGGCGGGCCGATCCTGGCGGGCTGCAAGTGCCAGCCCACGAGACAAGCGGGCCGGGCCAATGGGCCAAGGCTCCTCGGCCCAGCACGGGCCATGTCACGGGCCGTGTCGTGCCGGGTCACGGCCCGTTGACTTTTGGCATGGCATGGCCCATTTGACATGCCTATCTACAAGGTCTATTGAGACGCCCCGGTGTTTCGAGTACACACAAAGTGAGTGGGGCCCTGGATGATCATTTGAGGGGGGTGGGTGAACATGGATCAATTCAAGAAAAAAAAAATCTAATAAGTAATCTAGAATAGCTAAAATCCAAAAAGCAAAAATCAACAATTGAAGTTGCAAAAAACAAAGAAGAAAAAAAAATCAAAAACTCATATATATATATATATCAATGATAAATCAAACCTTATCAATACGAACATCAGATTAACAAAACATTAAAAGAAGGAAAAAGACCAACAACATTATCGAAATCAAATACCCCAATATAAAGAATGAGCTATATAACAAAAATCCATCCAAACTACCAAAACGAGTTGCATATGAATGGCTTCAATGTATGTGGTGTTGAGTTTGTATGAGACAACAACTTTTTATGCGTGTGTCGTATGCATTATAATATAGTTTTTATGAAAAATTACCTCTTTCTTTATGCGGGTATTGTTTAAGATAATTAAAAATAAATAAAAAAAGGTGAGTAATGAATAGGATTTTCTGATACCTGGGGTGATGGCTTTACTAGAATGGGATGGCTTATGCCACCTTTGGGCCTTTTTGGATCTAATCCGGGGCGATTACCAGGATGCATATAATGTGGGTCTGCCTTGGGGCTATTGGCAGATTCAGGGTTCTCGTTAGAGGGTGGACCTAAACAGGTAGTTGGGTTTTGGGAGTAAACCCAGGATTCTCATGTAGGAGGGCCGGCCGAACTTGAATTTTTATATGTGGATTATAATAGTGGACCCATAATTTTTATATGCGTTTTAGAAGCAGACCGAAGTCCAACAGGGCGAACGCCCCAAAAGCATAAGCCTGGTCTTGCATTTTTCTCTCTAGCCCCTGTAGCTTAGGAGAGCCCCTTTATATATAGATATATATCTATATATATATTATATAAAAAAAGACAGCGGCCCTCTTTGCTAGAGTGTGACACGTGGCGCATCATAAAACTTTTTACAACGCTACATTCTGGAATTACCCTTCTAATCTTCCCTAAAATCTCCTCTAACTTCTCTCTAATTGGAGTATAATCTCTTTAAGATTTCACCCTAAAAGAAATCTTTCCTAAAATATCTCTAATGACCCACCTTTGAACTTATCTAACCCACCTATTGACACACCCATTGAAACTAAGCCTCGACTTGTGAAACCCACAAGCTGAGCCCATCAATCTATATCTTGCTGCTCTATCACCTAGACCTACTTCATCTACCAGGACTTTATTTTTTATTTGAAAAAATAATTCTTTAATAGATTCATGGGTTTTTGAACATTTTATTTTAATGATCTTGATCTACAAGAGATTGAGTCCTCTTTTGTTCTTGAAAAAAAAAAAAAAAAAGCAAAGAGATATGGTATCCAACCCACCTATTGACCCACCCATTGAAACTAACCCTCGATTTGTGCAACCTACAAACTGAGCCCATTAATCTTTATCTTGTTGCTCCATCACCGAGACCTACTTCATCTATAAGGACTTTATGTTTTCTTTGAAAAATAATTCTTTTATAGATTCATTGGTTTTTGAATTTTTTTATTTTAATGATCTTTATCTACAAGAGATTGAGTCTTCTTTTGTTCTTGAAAAAAAAAAAAGCAAAGAGACATGGATGTTATTCCACATTGGGAATAAAGAGATTTTCTTCACGAAGAGGTATGATTTCTTTTCTTTTGTATTTTTTCATATATGTTTTTATTCCAGTTCCTTTTTGTAATTTTCTTCCTTTTATTGTGGTCAGATTCAAGTAGTAGAGGTATGATTTTCTTTTCTTTGTTTTTTTTTTTTTGGTAATTGTACAACTTTCCTTTTGTATTCTTTTTAGTAAATGTTTTAATGTGAAATTGCATTTTTTTAAAAAGAAGTTATTGCATGCGTTTTGCAGTAGGGGTTTTGTGACTATCCATAAATTTATTTCACTTTATTTTTCATTAGATTTTAATTACTCAGTGTTACAGTTTTAGTCCAATTACGATCAATAAAAGATGATTCAATTAGATCATTTTACATATTTTTTTTTCTTTTAAACCTTGATTTTTTAAGTTCAGTTTTACTAAGAATTATATCTTTATTTTTATTTAAAACCTATAAATATCTTTGGGAGAACGACACATGGCGCATCCTCAAACTTTTTGCAATGCTATATTCTGGAATTACCCTTCTAATCTAATCTCACCAAACTAACTCAAATTCTCTAATAGTCCATCACCTAAAATATCTTAATGCAAATCTAAGATATAATCATTTATATTTACTAATTTAACCAAATAAATTTATGAGTCCCATTATGAAATCCAAATCTTCTTTATTTCCAAACAATTTACGGGGGCCAATTTTTTTTTATACCAACACATGAAGAGCTTTTTTTGATACCAGAACGGGGGCCACTTTCATAGGCTGTATTCTGCTACTTTTTTCTCTTTATTTTCCTTTCAATATTCAGTAAGATTAATCTATGTGGCCCATTATGAACATTTTTCTCCTTATTTTTCCTTGGATATTTGGTAGGATTAATTAATCTGTGGGGCCCATTATGAAAGCCAACTAATTTCAAAATCCACATTAATTCTGAAATGACACTCAATTTATAGCTAAGCACAAATATAATCAAATCAAGGTCCTAAAATCTTTACTATTTACTTGATCTTTCCCAAAATATTTCTAGCTACCTAAAATTTCTCTAATAATTTCCATCTTTATTATGAATTATATATTAATATTCATTGATAATTTATTTAAATATTTAAAAATATTTCTAATAGAACGCAGGCATATTGCACTATTATATATTTATATATAGAGGATTTTACCCGAAAAATCCCCTTTGACTCATTGAGGATAAAAAAGGGCTTAGAAAGTCTCCATTTACTATAGTGATCCTAGAGGCCTCATTTGATATAATTTTTTCAATTTTTCGTGAGAGGGGATATCTCCGCTCCTCTTATATGTTTACAATCGATCATTTTTTCCCTTTTCATCTTCCTCATTTCCTTCATCTCCTCCATTGATCTCAACCCAATTGGTCCAGGCGCTCCCCATCGATTGCAATGCTTCTCTTCCACCTTTTTTCACATCTTAGCAAACACGAGGTCTTTTCCAGCTGTCTTCTTCCTCTTCGTGGCCCACAACTCATTAGATATCAATGAGGGTTTGTGCAAAACTCGAAACCCAACCATATTCGATTACTGTACGCAACGTTTAATAGGTGAGGTTTGAGTTTGAGCTTGAGTTGGAGTTGGAGTTGGTGTTGGAGGAAGGAGGAGGAAGATGAAGAAACGAGCGGATGAGGAAGGAAGTGGAGGTGGAAGCAGAAGAAAAACGAGTGGGGACGATCACGAGTGAGCGGGGATATCCCCGCTCATAAAAGGTGCAACTCTCAGATGGGTGTGTTCATCCATTAGAAAAATCATGTCACGGGCGGGGATATCCTGCTCATCGCGTATAAACTTCATATATTGAGCAGCGGAGATATCTCCTCACATAAAAAGTTAAGGTCTCATATAGGTGTGTTCATCCTTAGGAATTTTTTTTTTTTGTCATTAGCGGGGATATCCCCGCTCATTATCCCCGCTCACCATCGATTGTCCCCGCTCGTTTTTCTTTTTCTTCCTCCTCCTCTTCCTTCCTCCTCCACTCGTTTCTTCATCTTTCTACTCCTCCTTCCTCCTTCCTCCAACTCCAACTCAAGCTCAAACCCAAACCTCAGCTATTAAACGTTACAGTAGTTGAATATGGTTGGGTTTTGAGTTTTGCACAAACCCTCCTTGATCTCTTGAGCCACGAAGAGGAAAGAGACAAGTATGAACTCCACTTGTGCTTACTAGAAGGTGAAAGGAGGTGGAAGAGGAATCATTGTAATCGATGGGGCGCGCCTGTGACCAGTTGGGTTAAGATCAATGGAGGAGGTGAGGGAAAGGATGAAGATAAAAAATGGGGAAATGGAAAAAAAGATCGATTGTAAAAGGACAAGAGTGGCGATATCCCCTATTAGTAAAAACTGAAAAAAATTATATCAAATTAGGCCTTTAAGACCACTGCGGTGCATGGAGACTTTTTTGAGCCCTTTTTTATCTTCAGCGAGTCTAAGGGGATTTTTTCGGTAAAACCCTCTTAATATATATATATATATATATATATATATATATATGAGGAATTCTATAGAGTTAATGAAAGATGACTTGTGAAGTAAATGCTATCTGCAAAGTAGAGAAAGAATTTTTCCCCTTTGGGGCCGAAAAGCTTTGAAGAAGTAAATGCTGTTTGAAAGTAGAGAAACGGTAGGTAGGATAGTTCGAAGCCCTTTTAAAGAAGGAAGAAAAGTCTCCAAATAACCCATCTTTCATTGGACATTGGATAAAGGGTAAAAAAGGCCCTTTTGAGAGGGGAGTTCTTAACAATCCCTCTCTCATTTTCTATTTATAGTTCTCGTAAATTTAAGAATATGTTTGTGCAACATGCATTTCAATAGTTACGGATTCAATCCGAAGAGAATCTACTCAGTGCTGAAATATGTGTTGTGTAGTGTTCACCCGGGTTCGTTTTGGTAGGAATTAGCAAAAGAAACTTAATAATTAATAAAATGGGCTTGAAGAATATAATGTACATTCTAATATGATAAGTTACACCTGACAACCCAACTTGCCTACTTATGCTCCTTTAAGGGGCTATTTGGGGGCTTTACTAATAGAGTTGATCAGTGAAATAAAGACTATTTTGAAGAAAAAATAAAAATATAAGTGGGTTATGAAGATATTTTATTTTTAGTTGTTTGTTATTGAATCTTTTTCGACTTTTTGTATATAAAAGTGGAGTTTTTGTTTCTTTTAGTGGAGAAAGGAGGTTTTTTTTTTTAATAAAGAAAGAGGAAAATAGAAGTCATACCAAGAGGGGAAAAAAATGTAAAAATAAAAAAATGAGGATGCCTCAAGAAAAGGTTTGGGTAGTTTTGACATTTCCCCTAGCATTGAGAAGGTGTAGGAAAAATTGAAGTTATAATGGAGGAGGGAAACCCATATCTAAAGATAAGCTATAGGAAAAAAGCTCTATTAATAACACTTGCATCTGAAGGGTGTGTGACGAGTTCTTATATTGTTAAAACTACCATGTTTATTTCCAGCTGACTCATACAAAATATTACAAATACATAACTTGGATTCCACGTGCAGACTTGGGGACCCCTATTTCATTGGCATTTCTGGTGTGGACTTTGGGGCCTCTATTTAATAATATGATACTCTGTAGAAAACGGTCTAAAAAATTTGCATTCAAACCTTTTAATAGGTAGATTTCCTTTCAAAAAATTAAGGTTGATGTTACTTGAGGTTTGGTGTTGGCAATTTAAAACGAGGATTGGAATATAGTTTAAGGCTTGAATTTGATGTATTATTGTTCATGTTTGTGGTTAATAATAATATAATATGCAATTTACTTTTATTTTCCTTTTATAGTGTTTTTTCTTGCACACATGAATTTAATTTGAATGGATTGTCGTGTAAAAAAGTGTATTTATATTTTAGAAATATTTGATCTATTATAAATATTATTAAAAAAATACGGATGTCCCGAGTCACTACATTGACTCTAATCAAGGCAGATTTTTTGCGTTGGACAATTCAAGTTCGAGACATGCATATTATTTACTATTATGTGGGTTATTTACTTGTCTGCTTTAAATGAGTAAAATCTTTTAACCTAAATGGGATTCGGGGCACATGATGTCATGAGTGGAAGTCCACCTGGGCCGAATGGGGGACCGGATCATGAGGACCGTTGGATCCCAACGAGGTCCTGATGGGGGGACCGGCCAGAATCCGGTCCCCCATGTCCATGTAGCCGGGCTCATAATGTTATATCCAGAAGTCGTGTTGAGTCAAATCTGGAACTTTACTTTATCACTTGTATCTCCCTCAAACTTGTGATGAGGGTTGGCTGGGACCCAACGGTCCTGATGGGGGACCGGGCCAGAATCCGGTCCCCCATTCGGTCCATGTAGCCGGGCTCATAATGTTATATCCAGAAGTCGTGTTGAGTCAAATCTGGAACTTGTATCTCCCTCAAACTTGTGATGAGGGTGGGAGTGGAACTTGACTCTGGCATCATGTGTATCTCGCTCAAACTTGTGATGAGGGTGGGAGTGGAACTTGACTCTGTCATGTTTTTATTTTTATTTTTTTTAAAATTGTGCTTAGGTTGTGAAGAGGTAATTGCATAAGAAATTTCACTTATTAAATGGACCCTGAAGTTCATGTATTTCCTCTTCAGCAAGAATACTCAAAACCTTTCTAAGTCAAGTAAGTCAAGGTCTTCCCCAACCACTTGCATCTCCTCTTTTATAAAGTATTCACACCTTTGTGCCCTACCAACCGTCTTTTCTTGATAGTGTCCACAGTGCAATAATCAATTTGACCTTCCAAAAACAGATTATAACAGTGATAACTTTTACTTCTCTAGTTTCTTAAGCAAAACTTTTATATTCTTTTTCTTTTTTTCCTCTCTTTTTAATACCTAGCCAAGGGCTCAGACCCAAGGTGTGCTGGTTTGGATTCCCACTAAATGATCATATGCCCACCTTGACTCATTATCTTCCAAGAATTATAAGGATTCAAAAAGATTTTCATGGTAGCCATTCTTTAAGATCATGATCCAACGCATATGTACTCGGTCAATTTCCACTGAGCTACTAACAGAAATACTTAAGCCGCATGAATTACTCTGCAATGAAAGAGGATTGAAAGGGCTGTCACAGTAGATTGGGACAATCAAGCAGGTTCAAGTATGGCATTGTAATTAGCATAGATGAAAATCTGGCCACGGAATAAAAACCAAGTATTGAAATTGGAAAATTGTAAGGTATCACCAATATTTGCGCCGATTTTCAATCGGTCATGGGGGTTCACATCATAAGGATATGTTTTATAAGTGATTCTATCGCAATTTACGTCCATGTCCAGGGCCTTTATTTGGGTCCGAGTCCAAGTTAGTCTTTAATTTAAATGTGGGTATGAATACACGGTACGTCGGTACCCCTAGCCTACCCCTGAGTTGGGTAAGGGTCTGGGTATGGATGGGTCCCCTTAGTTGTCATGGGCATCAGGAGTAGCAAACACTCCATGTCACATCTATGTCTTTTCATCTCCTTATAAATAGATTACCTACATCTCTCCCTTCTCACATTTGAGAATCATATCAGTTTACATTTTGTTTATGATGGCAGGTAAACCATTAGTTGAAGTTGCTCTGTGGCTTCTGGTTTTGAGTAGTGGAATCAATGCTGCTTTTGGTTCCGCCAACAAAGAAACTAAGGGGGTGGTGCTATGCAATGAAAGAGAGAGGCAAGCCCTCCTCAAGTTCAAACATGCTCTAAATGCTTCTAGCGACACCCTTACTTCGTGGGTGGGTGATAATTGCTGTCGTTGGGAGGGAGTTGGTTGCAACGACGAAACAGGGCATGTCATCGAGCTCAATCTCCGCAATACAATCAATACTGATTTTGGTGAGATAAATCCTTCTTTGCTTGAATTGGAACACTTGAGTTACTTGGACCTAAGCAGCAATTCTCTCGTCTTTAATGTAAGCCCTCATTGGAATCCTCCTTTCCAACTTCAACATATTGAATTGAGATCTTGTCAACTAGGGCCTCAATTTCCCACCTGGCTTCAGTTCCAAAGGAACTTGTCTTACCTAGACCTCTCCGATTCCCAAATTTCAGATGTCATTCCTAACTGGTTTTGGAATTTGTTGTCACAGGTTTCCTATCTTAATATATCTCATAACCTCATACGTGGTGAGATTCCATCTGCATTAAACTTTGGTTTCGGGGCATACTATGGTGACGGGGCAATTGTTGATTTAAGTTCAAATCGGTTTGTGGGTCCTTTACCACAAAATTGGTCGTGCGTAAATATCTTGGATCTCTCCAATAATTTTCTTTCAGGACCAATTGACATGAACTTTGATTCTATTTATTTCTTTTTCCTTTCTAACAATAGTTTACACGGCAGTATCCCCTCTTTGATATGTAAATCGTATATTGAGATTTTAGATCTCTCAAGAAATAATTTAACAGGACAACTTCCTTCGTGTTTTGAGTACCTTAAAAACCTTTTTATTTTGGATTTATCATATAATAACATTGACGGTTTGATTCCCAACATATTTACTTCTCATTTTCTCACATGGTTGCAACTTAGCCATAATAATTTTTCAGGAGTACTCCCTTCTTCGATCGGAGCTCAATTCCGGTTGCAAGCTCTGGATTTAAGTGGAAACCGGTTATCTGGATCCATACCAAGATGGTTGGGGGAAAATACGTCACGATTGGTTATTTTAAACCTACGATCAAATATGTTTCATGGCAACATCCCCCCACAATTGTCACTGCTTTTTTCACTCCAAATTTTGGACCTTGCTAATAATAGACTATCGGGAGAAATACCTACTTCTTTTGGAAATTTCTCTTCCATGGCATTGACACATAAACTTATCCATGATATAATATCCCACAGTATTTTAGAAGGAATTATTTTCAATGGGATAAATATTAACTATCGAGAATATGAAACAGTGTGTGTGGGGGCCCATTGAGTAAGTCCTAAGAGGCATCCTGATCTTGTGAGTATATTATTTCTGCACTTACACAGTGATTGTAAAAGGGATTGAAATGAATTACACCAAGACGCTTTCGCTTGTAACTACCTTGGACCTTTCAAGAAACAACTTATCTGGAGAGATCCCTCAAGAGCTAACAAGTCTTCGTGGATTACAAAGCTTGAACTTGTCAGGAAACCATTTGGAAGGAAAGATCCCAAAAAACATAGGCAGCTTGAAGCAATTGGAAAGCTTGGATTTATCACAGAACCGCTTATCTGGCAAAATTCCATCAAGCATTTCATCTCTAACTTTCTTAAGTAAGCTAAATTTGTCAAATAATAACTTGTCTGGGACAATTCCACCGGGCAACCAACTTCAGACCCTTCTTGATGCATCCATCTATGCTGGAAATTATGATCTTTGTGGGCCGCCTCTACCAAAACTATGCTCTGCAGAAGTTGTGCCTCAACCCCCAAATACCTTTCATGGTGAAGATGAAAATGATGACACTGGACATTGGTGGTTTTATATTGACGTGGCACTGGGATTTGTAGCAGGATTTTGGCTTACATGTGGTATTTTAATCTTCTGTAAATCATGGAGGATTGCCTATTTCAGGTTCTTCGACAGGTTGAATGAAAGGCTCGACGGGTTCTATGTAAAGATGGTAGCAGCGGTGATGAAAAAAATAAAGAGGTAGTTTTTCCCATGTAATGATTTTAGTTTACGTTGTACTCTGCTTTGATGGACTGTGATCCATGCATGTATCCTATGAGTCATATGAGTTGAATAAATCATTTTGTATCATTGATGTATGCAACCTATTGTTCTTTGGCAACCACTTTGTGTTCACTGCCAGATGTATGGATGCATGTTATATTGACCATATTCACTGTTAAAAGTTAGAACCTTACCTCTGTGCGTTGACCATTGGCACACAACCCATGTTTAATAAATCAAAGTGGGAAACTCTTATATGCAAAATGAGCTCACAATGGTATGTAACTCCACTCGTTATCGTTGGATCTGACAGTGGGTCCAACGGATGGGATGAGAGATATAAGAGTAAAAAATAAAACCAATCAGAAAGCTGGCAGAGCTCGCTCTCTCTCTCTCTCTCTTGAAATTCTTAGTCGAGGCTCGTTTGTATTGGCCGATATGTACCGGTCTAAGCTTATACCACCCGATATCAGCTTGTTTATTGGTCTCGGTCCGCTCTGCTAAAAATCCTAAATTATTGAAATTTATCGGCTAATATTTTGAAAACTAAAATCTGACAGTTTCATGGTGGAGAAAACTACGCATCTAATATACAATTTGAGTAATCACAAGATATATGCTCAATTGTGTGCAGAAAATAAACTAGTTACTAAATCTTTTTTTTTTATTAGCGCTTCAATCACATCTCAAATGGTAATAACACTTCCTCTGAAGAAAATCTGAAGCTTGTTGGAGGTTAACAGGGTGGAGACACAACTCTTAATGTTTCAGGTCTTTCAAAGTTGAACCTTCACATATATGGAGATTTTATTTTAGCTTACTTGACCCTTATGAGGGCAACCTTCTGTAATCACTTCACTATTCATAATATATATTAATACTGTAATATAAATCAGGTGCCCAGTTTTTGGATATATTTACCTTCTTTTCTTCATTTCTACTCACAGGTAGAAATACTTAAGAATTCCAAGGAACTAAATTACATCTAAACAAACATGCCCATTGGAAACTTGCCAGCTTGAAGCATGCAAAAACTAAAATATGCTATTAGTAGAAAGAAGTACATACCGCAGTTAGCTGTCAAAACAGAAAGGAGAAAAAAAGAATAGTTCCTGCAATCTAGGGCACAATCATATGCTATTAATACTACAGTATAAATCACTAAAATGAGATAACTACTTTATAAATCACTAAAATGAGATAGATGTTGATTATGATGCTCTAGACGTTAAATAAAAATTTAAAAATCACAAACGAGGAAAGAAGAGTCCAGACTACCAATGCCAGCCTATACATAACCAAAAGCCACGAGTGATGTTCGAAACTCGTTAATTTGGTACAGTTAAGGAGCATCAGAAGATTCAGAACTCAGTAACTCACCTCATTCTCACAATATGGTACTCATATTTCTTCACAAATGGTGTAAGACAATGTCCAACCATTTGCTTCTACACAAAATCAACCAAACGCAGTGAATATAATTTTAAGTAAAAATGAAGAAAGAAAAAAAATTGGTAGAAAGGAAAAAGATTTCAGTTTAAAGACAAGAAAATTTAAAAAACAAAGCCAATGCTGATCTTACAATGTTCATAGTGTAAAGGGTTGTCACAACTCGCCTCATTCTTATTATATGATGGTCATATTCTTCAAAACATGGATCACTTTTCTGAAATGGCACGAACATTTGCTTCATCCAGATGAAACAATGCATATCATTTTTCAGGAAATTGTATGGCAGCTAGATTCATTGTTTAAACCTCCCTGATCACCTCCGCTGTGACTGATCAATGTTGAGTCGATTTGTGTCGGCAACAAGTCAAAAGTTGACAAATTTGACGTAGATGATACTGCAAATCATCTTGGATATTTCTAGAACAAAAATGATTAAATGGCGTTACGAACAAACTAAATCTGGATTCTGAGGTGATCAGCAAGTGAGGAATTGGGACCATGTTAAAGTTATGAGCCTTTGTCCAGGCCATTGACAATGACATACATTGGTAAAAGTACAATGCTTAGTTAAGAAAAATTCTAAATTTCTTTGTTCAAAAAACAGAAATTACATTAATTTTAGACGTTCAATTGGTGGGTATATAGCTTATGAATAGAAAGGGGGATTTTGGCCAAAAGGAAAGGAATGGAATTAGTCAAATTTCCAGTAATCATAATCCAAAGTTGCGAAGGTACACAAACATGAAACATCCCATAGAGGACATCTCAATTTAGCACCAACTTGAAAGATTGATATGCAAAACCTTGCATTTTCAGTTCACCACTTTACGACATTACATTACAACAAGAGGTTCTGTACTAAAAACAGCCACTATTGTAATCCACATTACATAACACCACCAACTTAGTAACAAAATTCCTACTGGAACCAGGAGTGTACATGGACAGGGTAGCCATGCCAAAGTATGTAAACGACCAGCCCAATGAATCGTTGGGCTAAATATTTAGGCCTGAGTCTGGCCTACGGGCCGAAAACTGAGTCGAGATGAAATTGGGTAAGTACCCCAAAAACCAAAAGATCTGAATTGGAAAAAGTGGGTAGGAATCCAGTATTTCGGACACATTATTAATTTGGGCCCAGATACTGGTCTGTAAGTTTCATACCTGAGGGAATGTGTACTAGATGTATATTATGTACATCGTACAAGTATACAGGTAAATCAATTAGTATGAAATCGTGTTGGCTTATATTGGGCCCGGGTCAAGGCCATCTAATCAGGTCTGGTCTGGTTTTGGGCCTTTGACTTCGGGTACTGGTACAGAACCCATTTCTTGGACATGAGTCAGGCTTGGGAGGGGGCTGGGAATAGTATCAACTTGAACCAGACCTTGCCCATTTTCATCTGTGAAAGTGACACTCATGCTTAATCTATTTGCAAAATATGCATAATCACACTGAAAACCGTCTTTGTATTGGATGGTTCCAGGTTTTGATGATCCCTACCTCGAATAGGTCAGGCTGGGCTGGATCTTTAATCATGTACAGGCCCAAGCCTTGTCCATTTAACTGTCAGGTTAGGTCTGTGTCCAGCAAATGACCATAAAACAGAGATCGAGCCCAATGCAGGCAGGCATGGGTTGTCCAGCTCAAGCCAAGCCCATGAGCACGCATAATTGCAACAATGCCATTTCTTTTTAACCCATTGTATTGTTAAACCAACCTAAAATCTTCTGAGAAGTTACACAAACTGTTAATATACCTTTTTGTGGAAAACATAAGGCTCATGCCAAGGATTTTCTTAAGCATCCTGATTCATATAAACATTGAGGTCATACTCTCTCTCTCTCTCTCTCTCTCTCTCTCTCCCCCCGCATGAGTGTATGGAGTTCAGATCTGGTGAGGTAAAACCCCACGGCGCCAATGAGTGGCACTCTCTCTCTCTCTCTCTCTCTCTCTCTCTCTCTGCATGAGTGTTCGGAGTTCAGATTTAGTGAGGTAAAACCCTATGGTGATAGTGAGTGGAACAGTCATTGTATGCCAGGTCACCGCGGGCAGCCTGCCATGCATCTGGACAAGGGCTGCCCACGGTGATGTGGCAGACCCTGAGTGGTCCACTCACGGTCACCGTGCGTAGACCCACTTAGAGGATGCCGATTCGAGTGTGTATGCATGCGCGTGGGGTGGGGGGCGGTGAATATGTTAAAATACCTAAGGTCATCAATTGTTGGGCTCAACAATTTATCAAATTCTTAGATGACATGTATCAGGTTCGATTTGTTAATCTGTGCCATTCACTTGATAAGCACCTGTAGTTGTGAATACATCATAAGCCCCAAAATAATAGGTGGGAATATCATGGTCAGTTGCTAAAAATGGTAGTAAATGAGAAAGATCTTCAACAACTTTTGTTAAGAGGGCACAAAGTTACTTTAACATAAATAATTAAATGTTTAAATGCTTACATAAGCAAGTTGATGGCATAGTGGCAAACACTTTAACAATTTAAGGCCCATTTGTCTCTATGGAAGTGATTACATATGAATTCATTGTCAAATGAGGTTAAGGGTTGTTAATGAGGTCAACCGAAAAAAAAAGGATTGTTAAAAAGGTGATAGGTGAATGGTATAACTTGTAAGGTAGAGATAGATGTAGATGGGACCTGACTTTCTTAGGAATTGAAATGTTGAAACTTAAGTAATTAATAATGATGCAATAAAAAAAATGGTAAAAAGGAAAATGATTTCAGTGTTAAGACAAGAAAAATAAAATAAAATAAAAACCAAAGCCAATGCCGATCTTACAGTCTTCATACTGTAGAGGGCTATCAGACCCCACCTCGTTATTATATGGTGGTAATATTGTTCAAAACATGGGAAACTTTTCTGTGATGGCTTCTTCATGTATAGGAAACCATGCATATCATTTTTCAGGAAATTATACATGTAGTTCGAAACCTCACTTGTGACTGATCCATGTTGAGTCAGCCAGTGTTCCCAACAAGTCAGCTGACAAATTCAACATAAATAATATCATAGGTCATTTTTGCCAGTTCCAGAACAAATAATAATTAAATGACGCCACGAACAAGCTAAAAATGGAATGGATTCTGGGGTGATAGGCAAGTGAGAATTTAGGACCATGTTGAAGTACTTTAAACACAGTGATTCCTAGATGAGCTTTTGTCCAGGCCATTAATAGACATTGATAAAAGTACAATACCAAGTATAAAAAAAAAACTCCGCATTTCTTTTCACAACCAACAGACCATTACAATAATTTTAGATGTTCTAACTCGTAGGCCAACTGGTTTGGTCATGGCCCAATAACACCCTCGAACAAACCCCCGAACCCTGCTCATATTTTTACGATTGTTTGTCAAAATTGATAGTTCGAAGCCCAAAACTGACTATGAGGTGACATTTCAGCTCTTAATTTATCATAAATTTTGAGAAATTTGTAAAAGCCATTGAAATGTTCATAGATTCACATGTGAGCTGCTAGGATAATAACGAACAATGGAGCCTGACCCATATGTAAGTCATTTACCTATGTAAAGTATTTTCACATCACTTGTGAAGTTGACAAAGGACCCCCTAAGTTTCAGGGAATGTAACAAACAACCACAATCAACATGTGGGAATCAATGCGTAAAAACTTATGCGAATATTGGGACATGTTATGTGCACAAATTGAATATGAGATGATTTGCTCAATCTTCATTATTTATTGCTAGGATTCCCAATTCTTGTTAATTTCTGACTTTGTAGGCTAGCAACCGTATCTTGGGATGAAACTAGTCAAACTGGACTAACCTAAGTTGAGTCCATATCAAATTGTCAGAGCATCTGGATAGTCTTGATGTGAGCCCAAACTGCACAAGATGGTAACAGAGAAATCCTTACGATCTTGATTTAAATTGGTATCATAGAATCCGAACGATCTTGATTTAAACTTGGATGACCCGCGTTGGTACCAGAGTGTACAGTCTTGTCTTAAACCCAAATTTGAGTTTTGCATAAAATTTAAAAACTCCCAAAAATAGAATGAGAGAGAGAGAGAGAGAGAACATAAGTTTTCGAAATCATAGATGTTGAGAATAAGAAAAAATTATACAAATTAAAAAGATGAACATAAAATATAGACAACAAAAATATCTTTGGAAACAACTTAGATGTATATAGGGTATCAATGCACTAGGTTTAGGGGAGGTCATAGTCAATTTAAACCTAACCCAAAACTAATAGGGCATAGTCCCAACCGATCAAAAGAAAAAAAAAAAAAATTGGGCATAGTCCCGAGCCCAATTCAACCCAAGCTTCCGGTATTAAACATTTTATAAAGCTCGACAACAAGCAGTTGCTTAATTTGTTGGCAACCACACATGTCACCTAGCTCTTCGTGGATCGATCCTTGGGTATCCCGTTCTTCCCACTTGTGTAGGGTTCCTCTTCCCACTTGTGTGAGCTCTTTTGAGTCAGAGTCCCCTTCGCCAGGTACCTAAAAAAAACATAAGTGCAATTGGAGATTTTCAGAAGAAAAGAAAAAACATCAACAAAGACATTGGAGTTGTTTAGTTTTTGTGAAAATGATTCACATATGCAAATGATGCACTTGTGAAGTGAATCATTTCCATAGGCAAATGATACACATGTTAAAGAGATTCTAGTGTTTAACATTTTCACGTCTCTTCACATGTAAATTTTAGAACATTCAATGGTTCACTATTTTTCACAAATTTCTTAAAATCCATGATAATTAAGGACCTGAAATTTTACCCTCTATTTTCTTGTTTTGGCGTTCCAGAGAGGACGAACGATTCATTTGGATTATGAAAATGGAGTCCACATAGTCTATAATAGCTACTTATAGGGTCTAAATTTTTTTCGTAAACATCTCCAAATCCATGATGAACCGGCGGATGAGATTTGACCCCTTTGTCAGTTTTGGCCTTATGAAGAGGATGGATGGCGGTACGGCTCATGGTACAGGGGCCCATAGGAATAGGAAAATTGAAAAACCAGGACTGAGCCCAAGGGACGTTTTTAGCTTGTCGTTCACACTAGGTACAACCAATGATCCAATGGTTTTCAAGAAATTCCTCAGATCCACAATGATTCAGGCAATGAGCTTTGACCCATAGGCCCTGTAGACTTTTTAAAGAAGATGAATTATTTGAATTGTTAAAATTGGGCTCACAAAAGCCCGGAATAACATATGTAAGGGTTTGGACTTTCTCACAAATATCTTAAAATTCATAATGAATCAACGATTGAAATTTAACCTTCTACCCAATCTTATTGTTATTAAATAAATAGAGATTTATCAGTGGCAATAGCTAGTGAAATTGTTCAACTACTTTTTCAGAGATTGTTGGGGGATTACATTCACCCACTTTGCAAAAATGGGGCACATGAATTTGTCCACTATGACATTGAACAGATGGGTCACACTGTGGATGGTAGAACCTAAAAAGTTGAGTGGATGGATAGTCTGATCTTTTTGCATTTACTTAACCCTTTAGTTGTTGGGTAATGTTTGGATGCATCCATTGAGTCAGGACCTTTTTTAAGAGTGGGCCGCATTGGATATGTAAATCGGTTGTGTCCGGAGAGGAATCATAGACCATGGTGTCTTTAGATTCAATCTGTTTTATATTAGAATGGGCCTGCCACAAGATTTATGACAGATCTTATGTTGGATGCAAAGTTACCATTACGTTGAATCAAATTCAATCTGTTTTATGTTAGGATGGATCTGGCTCAAGAATTATGACGGGTCTTATGTTGGATCCGAACTTATCATTATGTTGAATCCAAAATCAGCATCAAGTAAAGAGTTGGAGATTCAGTTCTGGATCCGAATTCAGAGATACGACGTGTGGCTTCATCTGTGTTTACTCAGGATTAGTGACTATTAGAGGGGTTCCTATTTATGCTTGGTTTGGATTGGTTGCTAGGTGGGCCCAACCAATAGTTATTGCAGAAGCACGATGAGAATTAGTTTTCACTTGAATATTATATATATATTATATATATTAAAGCAAAGGAGGAGGTGGGGTGTGGGAGGTGCCACCTCAGCATCCAATTATTCTCCTTTGAAATAAAGATGGAGAAAAAAACATAGAGTGCTTTATGTCATCACATGCCATAATTTTTTTTCCAAAAAAAATCTCTTTATCCATATCCTCTATCTCATAAAGTCTCTCAATTAATATCCCTCAAAATCTCTTTATTTTGCTGCAATTATTTTCTCTTAACACCATCTATCTTTCATCCTCTCAAGATTGTCATCTTTTTATTTTAATATTTGGGGCCCACCTTTCTACAATTTATATTGATAAATTTTTCATTAAAAATATCATTTTCTTTTAGTTTCCAAATACTGCTCTATTTTATTCAAAGATTGTCGCATGTGAATGAAAATCAGACCCAATCTTCTTGTAGACCACCTCATTGATGGGCTTGTGATAAAAGTATTTTGAGGTTGGAGTTTTTTTGTTGAATCTTATAGACATTCTTTTCTGATCTGATTATATATACATATGACCTTAGGTTTGGCTCACCATAAATTACACTTCCGTGTGCCCACATGGACTTATAATTAAGAGATATATACATTGATCCAAGGTGGGTTAATTATTATAGGGATCAAATAACACTAGCCCGTGGTGTTAAAGTCTCATAATTTATGTCTTTTAAAGTTAAGATATTTATACATTTTTTTAAATCTAGAGCTAAAAAATGGTTTGATCAGTTCTAATAAAATTCGCTTTTCTATATCTTCTTTAGTAATTATTGATATTATTATTATTTTTTTATGCTGTTGTTGAATGGATTTTTTTATCTTTATCTTTGTAATAGTTTATTGTTAATATTGACCACTTGTTTTTGTGATTGAAGATGTGTTGACTGTTTTTATATAAATATGCATGAATATATGCTTATATGTTTATAATTAATTTTGATATCTCATAAATTCAAAATGTAATATCTTACTTTTGGCCTCGGGCTAAGCACGGGGCGTTGTTGCTAGTTATATATATTAAAGCAAAGGGGGAGGTGGGTTGTGGAGGGTGCCACCTCACCCCTAAAAATTCTCCTCTTTTAGAGAAATACCCAAGAAAAAAAAAGAGAGAAAGAGGGAAGGATCAACTGATTTCACTTGAGTGAGAGAGGAGAGTCCACTGAGATGTGGGAATTGGGAATGATCATAGATTTAAATCCCTAATTTGTCTCTAACTGCCCCCAATTACATTTTGCAAGGGTAAGAAAACTAATCTCCTTTGAAAATTCAAAATTATAGAGCTAATAGTATCAGGGTCCTGCTTTAATTCTATGATCAACCCTTTGGGTCATGGAGTTACTTAATCATACACTAATTAACAGCATAATCCTTTAGCCGATGATTATAAGTAATTATTCTTTTATGCATTTTCTTTAGGTATCAAGAGGATCTCTACAAATTAAAAAGCCTCGTATGATCAAGAGTTGCTATGTAAGAGGGTCACATGTTGTGGGGCCCACTCTCTTCACTCACATGAAGACGGTTTGAAACACTGATACTGGAATACTCATATCATATTGGAAGACTTAGATGATAACATTCTTAAAATGAGAATTAATTTCCCTATTTTTATTTTAGGGACATTTTCCGTACGGTCACCTACAGTAGCACATATCCCTCCCCTGTTATCAAAGTTCAACATTTTACCAAGACGTTCTCCGTACAGCCCGTACCGCTGAGCAGACCACAAGCTGAGTCTTTTTTGCGATATCACAACATATATTGCGATACCGCAAGCTTTTAATTTGTGATACCGCAAATTAACTTGCGATGTCGCAATTTTTTAGTTGCGATATCGCAAATTATGTTGTGATATTGCAAAAAAAGACAGGTTAAAAGTCAACGAATGCATTTCTGTTTATAATTGCTTTCCGTTCCGTTGCTTTCGTCGATCTCTGGCTTAGGTTATCTACTCCCCTGCTCTTTGTAAGCGTTGCTTCTGCCACATATTAAGTGATTTCTTTTGCATGTCAACCTTAGGCCATTATCATAAATAGCAATTAAATCTCCTGCCACATATTTGTCTTAGGTATTTATTCCATGTTTTCCACCTTAGGCCATTATCATAAATAGCAATTAAATCTCCTACCACATCTTTGTCTTAGGTATTTATTCCATGTTTCCCACCTTGTTTGTATCTCCCTCTTATTTATTGTATTATTTTTTTCTTCTTTTGTGTCTTTTGAAAAAAAAAGTTAGAATACAAGGAATCCCACTTGTAGAAACATTTGAAATATTTTGTGTAAATATTAATAGTGACCTTAGGTTGGACTTGTGGTGCCTCATTTTTTTCTGAACATCCTGTTGTTAATATATTAAAAAATCCCCTTGTTCTCATCATGAATTACCAACAACTAGATTTGGCCTGGACGTCTAGTTGCAAAAAACAATGAGGCATGTCTTGTTCATCCTATCCTACAGTGGGCCCCAGCACAAATTCTGTATAAATGTCCACATATTCTTTTAGCATTTGCCTGTTATTGTGGCATTACAAACATCATTTTGATCATTATCTTAAACTGCTAATGTTTTTTTTAATGCTATATAAAAGTAAATGGTTTAGATTCTTTAGTAGTTATCAACAAATGGTGATATTCATTAGATGAACGGTCTTGATTGATTTCACAATTATTTTATTTAAATGGGTGTTTTATGGTGTAAAATAAATGAAGAGAATTAGTACCAATGAGATGTAAAATAAATTTGCTAAAATATCTAGTGTAGAATTGATTAAGATAATGCATTTATTTTTTTTTAACGGACAATGCATTGTTATTTGTTTGTTAATGTTATAGAAATATGTAACTTCATGATATCCTAAGTGTCAATGCTTAGATTTTAACTCTTTTAATTTTCCATGTATGCATATAGTAGTTTTTTATTTTACATATAACAACCTTCAAATCTTAGTAATTTCAAACATTCATCTTATTTACTAAAAAAATACTTATTTCGATATTTATTTTCAGACGTCAAATCTTCATGGATTATATGGATGTTTGTGGGTAACTTCAAAAATATTCAAAAGTAAATCTTATTATTTGAAATTTGTGTTCTACTTCGTAGGATGGATAATACTGAGATATGTATAATATGCCATTATAATGGTATATTAGACGTAAGCAATCCACTGCCAGTCTGCATTGGCGGTGAGCAGAAGGTAATATGGGTTGATGTCAATATAACTTTCAATCAACTACTTGGAAAGATAAACGAAGAAACTGGTTGGGAGCTTCATGATGAGCATATAAATATGCAATATCAGTTTCATAATGGCCGAAGCTTCACGTTCATAACCATAAGAAGTGATGATGATCTCCATCGGATGTTCAGATTATTCCAAAATGGCAGTCAAGCTATATTTTTGTATTTGCATTCAAATAGTGAAGCAAGTGCAAGTCGACAGCCATCACATCTAAGGTCTACATACGCTCGGCCTAACAGCCTGGAGGGAATAGATCGTCATTTAATTTGATAGGTGTCACCACAACCCATCATAACAAATGTAGTAACTGCTGATCTGTTTAATATCTTATTTTAGTTATGTTACTGATTGTTTTATGACATGGTGATTCATGCAGGGGGAATTTGATGACATATACAAATACCACAAACTTTTCCAACGGTGAAAAGGATACAGGTGGCCCTTCAACAAGAGAGGATGTTTACAGGTTTAGTTCGCTATACATTTGATTTGATTATATTATGTACTTTATATATGATTGACTATTTGCCATGCAGGTGCGACGTCTCATCTTATCCTGTTCGAAGCCAGTTTGACCTGAACACGCCTGTTGTGCCTCATGATAACCCATTTGTAGACGCCATGCATGAAGATTTAATAGCTCCCATTAATCTTGCAGAAGATGAAAATGAAAAATTCTCTAATAGAAGGGATGAAGTTGTCATCGATTGGATGGAAACGGAAACAAAATCCAAAATTCATTGTTTTGATGGAGGGTGCAATGTAGTGGAGGAGGGGGCTAAAATTGATGAAGATGATTTTGATATTGATGTTGACCCTAGAGAATATATATTGCAAAATGGCATAGGACCAAGAAGAACATGGCATGCACAAGAAGGATTGGGTCATACATCAAATGTTGTGAGTGTAGAAGATGTTATTGATACTTTAGTCCCTGATGATGACCATATTGGTGTGGATCACCATGAGGCATCTTTTCGTGAAATGTGGAATGGAAGACGGTTTCAGAGTCGTGAATCATTTAGGAATACATTGAGAAAATTTGCAATGTACAGTAATTTTGAGCTTCATTGGGAAAGGTCTATGACATTGGTTAGGTGAGACCAAAACCAACCATCAAAAGGCTAGGCTCTACTGGCTTTTCTAACATTCTCAAGAGTGTAGCTTTCTGATAAAAACTTCATTGAAACGAGGTAGGAATTATGATGGAAGAAAAGTACAATGTACCGTAACCCCTCCATCTGCAATGACGTATCAAAAAGCTTTTTTGAGAGATTAAAAGAGATGCACTGAGACAGTGTTGACAGTTGAATTCATGTGACAATGACGTTGTGGAATGTAACGTTGAAAGTAGTAAAAAACGAAACTCTAAGACTAAAATAGTAAAAAAGCAATATTTAAGTTACTACACACGGTCAGTTCGGTTTAAGCGGTTAACCGTGGGCTCAAACCAATAACCGACTAATGTAAGCGGTTTTTATGATTTTCAAACCATTAACCCAACCGGTCTACTAAAAACCAATCCGAACCGTCCGGTTCGGTCGGTTCGGTTCTGTTTTGCGGTGATACCGGATTTTTTTTGCAGCCCTATTACTACACATGGAAAGAGATTTCCCACCAAAGAAAAGATACAGTTGAATGTGAATTTTGGTTTAGCAATGGAAGTTACATTCAACACTACTAGCCATCCTTTAAAGGTTTATCTTTAGTTGTAGATTTAGTAGCTGCTTGCCAGCTTTGCTATTATAATCCGACTCTGCAAAAGTTCTAGTTTGGTGCTTGTTTTCTTTTGGACTCCAACTAGATGGATTGCTTGGTCTTTATCAGATGATATGGATATTTTCCAGGAAAAAAGACGACAAATGGGGAAAATGGGTTTCTTGTATGAAGCAGATGTGCTTAAATGGTAAACTACTGATTGTCGTTTTTCCTATCCGGTGAGACATATTAGGTTCCACTGATGGATTACTACTTTCTTCTTCTTGGTCTAACTTACATGTCCTTGAGTTCATCTATGGTCCAGCTTCACCAAACTGTGCTTCTATCTTGAATTTTCGTATAAGAAAAAGAAAAGGTGAATGGTTTCCTCCTGAAATTGAAATATGTATTGGCATTCAGCATGTATGCTGTAGTTTATCGTCTGAAGTGCTGTCTATTTTAATCAGCTACTTATCTTTGCCTGATTGGAAGTCAAATTCAAGCAAGCAACCTGTTGCTGATAATCATACTACGAGGATGTCTCTGGCAATAATAATGGTATCTTAATCAAGGTTAAGATACTTGATTCGATTCTAATTTTGCCTGTTCAAAACAATACCAGTGATTCCTTACAACTTGGACTTCAACAATTATATTGCAGTTCTGTCACATTGAGGAATTCAACGAATGCACTTAAGGATATTCCTCATGAGTGTGTTTTCAACAGTTAGCGTTGTTGATACCATTCAGCTTGTCAATGTGTTTGGACGAGGTATATCTTTGTCGCTCTTGTTGCTTGAAGATGATAGACGACTTCCTTTAAAGCTTGATGAATATGCTAGTCTCAGAAATATTCCCCTGATAGAGACACTGGATGCTGATTTATGGGTCAGAATACCAGGAGAATATAAGTTTCATGGTGGACAATCTGTTGTTCCTTCTTACATCATGATGAGGACTGGCATATGCCAAGTTATTGCTAAAGGTAGGATGTAGTTGTAATCAGTTGACAATTTCTGCCTTCTTTTTTGCCCTACATTTGACAAAATTTTAAATTATTGAAGAGTTTATCTGACCATTTTTCTATTTTGCCTTTGTTTTTGGTATGCAGAGGATTACTTTTTCTATGGACTAGAAGCAGTTATACTTGTTATAGATCATTTATTGACAATTGGTAGAGAATCCCAGGGGTTCACAACTGATGTTCTGCAGTTTGTGCAGTTCGAGAGAAGTTTAAAGGAGAGCAATGCCGTTTTACTTGATTCAAGAGAGTTATTGTTGTGGTGGATTGGATTCAGTTCTATCTTCAAGGCACCATGATATAATTGTAATCTTAAGAGATATATTTACTTGTTTCCCCTTGATATTTAATGTGAGTTACAACTATGTTGTCTTGTGTCTGGTTCCTTAATTTCAAATCTTATTGTTCATGTGAAATGTTTATGTCATTTACTTCGTATTGAAGTAGTTGTTCAGTTTATCTTGTCCCATCATTGTTTTTAGCTGACAAACCATTGTGTTCTAGATATATGCTTTCTGCTTCTGTATGTTGGCTACCCACCACTTTAGAAATCCTACTGTGACTTTTCTCTTATCATGCAACAGTATTGTTGAGTTGTAAACTGTACCATGGTTCGATTTGGAGCATCCATAACATAAAAAAACAGCAATACATTTACTGTCTTAATTTAATTGAAACTCAACTTTGTTTTGATCTCATCCTTGTATGTTACTTTCAGTTAAGATGAATAGGCAAATGTTACAATATTATTATGCCCTGCTAATGATCATTCTCGTGTGTTCCTTTGGAGCAGAGGCATCTTGCCAGCAGTCGATGTTATTGGTGATCATATTTTGGTTCAGGTGAGTTGATGCTTTAAGATATTCCGTTTGTGTATTTACAGATATCATTTATCTCAATCTATTTTATAAACAAAGGAAAGCATTCTGTTTGAGTCACAGATGCTACAGTTGAAGGATAGCAGATGTCATTTATCTTGATTTATTTTATAAACAACAGAAAACATTCTGTTGAGCCAGAGACAAAAGTTTAAGGGATTTGATCCCTGATCCAGGAAATCATCTATAACAAAGATGTTTCAGCCAGCTTTAAAACATTGGAGGTTGAAATGACAAGTAGAAATGATTTTTAAGATGTTGATAGCATGCATGATTCACCTTTGTCTTGTCAGAATTCTTCTTTCTCAATGCTTTGAAGTTTGAAATTCAACATGAACTTTGATGCCTCCATTAAATCTTTTGAAAGTCAAGTCAGGTTACTTCATTTTTTTGCTTTTTCCTTTTTTTTAAAGGTGGAAAGCTTGTAGTATTATCTGATATGATCAAGTTTTTTGGGTACTCGACTCTAGTCTTTAACCTTGTGCTTGTGACATTGAAACAACTTTCTGAGTTAGGGGCATTTGTCTAGTTTTTCTGAGAATTATGTTGATTTCTTTTTTCTAATATTGAAATGTGAATAGAAAGGATTTTTAAGATGTCAGTAGCATGGATGATTCACCTTTGTCTTGTCAGTATTCTCCTTTCTCAATATTAAAAAAAAGAAGTATTCTTCTTTCTCAATGCTTCAAAGCTTGAAATTCAACATGGACTTTGATGTCTCCATTAGATCTTTTGAAACTCTAGTCAAGCTACTTCATATGTTTTTTCAAGGTGGAAAGCTTGTAGTATTATCTGATATGTTCAAGTTTTTTGGGTACTCGACTCTAGTGTTCGATCTTGTGCTTGTGACAATAAACAACTTCTGAGTTATGGGCATTTGTCTAGGTTTTTTGAGCACTCTGTTGAGTTCCTTTCTCTAATACTGGAAATTTGTTTCTCAATCAAATTTTTTGAGCAATTGCTTCAGTTTTAGCTTTTTCAAAAAATAATCTACCTCTTAGCCAAAGTTTCCAGACTTTTCCCCACTTTAAACAAACATAAAATGAGTTTACTCATGCTGCATCCTCCATCTAAATCTTGTTATAATTGCTTGAACTTCTCTCGTCAATATCACTAGCCTGATACATTCAGAAAGGAAGCTTACCAAGTACCAACTCCTTTACTTGCTTGTGTGTGTGTGTTGCAGTGGTGCGCGGCTAAATAATGTAATATAACCACAAGAGCACAAAGGCTTGCAAGAGAGGGGCAATCAAACCACAACGCCCTACAAACACCAATACCTACAACTCCAAGCCTCATTGCAAAACAAGAAGAACAAACAACAACGAATCAAAACCAAATCAAAGACTGCATTTGAAGGAATCGAACGCACCTGATTTATTAAGATCGACCTGATCTATTCACTCAAATGAAAGAAAACCCAAAAAATAGCCGCTGGGGAGATGAGGATGGAGACGATGAGGTTTCGTCGAAGTCGAATGGACGTTGGGACCTTGCGTATTTGCAAATAGATTGGCGAGGGAGGAGGATGGTGAAATTCGGCTGGGGAGAGAGTTACCGTTGGTGAAATTAGGGATAGTCGAACAAAGAGGGTCAAACGGATGAAAAGGGGCTTTTTTGTGTTGTGGTATCGCAACATAATTTGTGATATCGCAACTAAAAAAATTGCGATATCGCAAGTTAATTTGCGGTATCGCAAATTAAAAACTTGCGGTATCGCAATATATGTTGTGATATCACAAAAAAGACTCAGCTTGTGGTCTACCCAGCGGTACGGGCTGTACGGATAACGTCTTGGTAATATGTTGAACTTTGGTAACATGGGAGGGATATGTGCTACTGTAGGTGACCGTACAGAAAATCTCCCTTTTGTTTATGATGGCAGGTAAACCATTAGCTAAAGTTGCTCTGTGGCTTCTGGTTTTGTGTAGTGGAATCAATGCTGCTTTTGGTTCCGCCAACACAGAGACTAAGGGGGTGGTGCTATGCAATGAAAGAGAGAGACAAGCCCTTCTCAAGTTCAAACATGCTCTAAATGGCTCTAAGTACACCCTTACTTCGTGGGTGGGTGAAAATTGCTGTCGTTGGGAGGGAGTTCGTTGCAACAATGAAACTGGGCATGTAATCAAGCTCAATCTCCGCTATACAATTAACAGTGTTTTTGGTGAGATAGATCCTTCTTTGCTTGAATTGGAACACTTGAGTTACTTGGACCTAAGCAACAACTTTTTTGGATTCAAACCTATACCTAAATTCTTTGGCTCATTCATGAAATTGAGGTATCTTAATCTTTCTTATTCGACTTTCAGCGGAACAGTTCCTTGGCAAATTGGAAATATATCTGGCCTACGTTATCTTGACCTCCATCATCAATACAATGAATCTCTTCAAATCGAAAACTTGCAGTGGCTTTCCTACCTTTCTTCTTTGCAATACCTTGACTTGGGAAATGCCAACCTCAGTAGGGTTGCTGATTGGCTACAACCAATTAATATGATTCCTTCTTTAACTGTGCTGCGCCTATCCCGTTGTGGTCTAAGGGATTCCTCTACTCCTCTCCATCTTAATTTCACATCCCTCACCGTGCTTGATTTGAGCAACAATGGGTTAAAAGGACTGATTTTGAGTTCTCTTTGGGGTCATTGCAACTTGTTGAAATTAGATTTGACATCAAACAATTTCAATGGAGACTTGAATGGATTCCTAAAAAGCTTATACAGATGCGGTGCAAATAATCTCGAGAAACATGGAAGGCTTGCATCTATAAGAGAATTGTATCTTAGCAAGAACAACTTTAGTGGGACTGTTCCTGAAAGTCTTGGTCAACTATCGAATCTTGTTAGTTTGGAAATGTCATTTAATTCATTGGAAGGGGCTATAACTGAAGCTCACTTTGCCAATCTCATACGACTTGAAACCTTAGACTTATCTGCCAATTCTCTTGTTTTTAATGTAAGCCCTCAATGGATTCCTCCTTTCCAACTTAAAAGGTTGTATTGAGATCTTGTCAACTAGGGCCACAATTCCCCACCTGGCTTCAGTTCCAAAGGAACTTGTCTTACCTAGACCTCTCCCAGTCCCAAATTTCAGATGCCATTCCTAACTAGTTTCGGAATTTGTCGTCACAGGTTTTCTATCTTAATATATCTCAGAACCTCATATGCGGTAAGACTCCACCTGTATTAAACTTTGATGACAGTGCATACTATAATGATGGGGCATTTGTTGATTTTAGATCGAATCGGTTTGTAGGTCCTTTACCACAAAATTTGTCAAATATAATTTCCCTGGATCTCTCCAATAATTTTCTTTCAGGACCAATTGACATGAGCTTTGGATCTATAGAGTACTTGTCCCTTTCTAACAATAGTTTACACGGTAGTATTCCCTCTTTGATATGTAATTCAGGTATTGGTATTTTAGATCTCTCAAGAAATATTTTAACAGGACAAGTTCCTCCGTGTTTTGAGGGATTTTATGGGCTTTCGGTTTTGGATTTATCATATAATAACCTTGATGGCGTGCTTCCTAATGTATTTACTTCTCCTTATCTTGAATGGTTACAACTCAGCCACAATAATCTTTCAGGAGTACTCCCTTCTTCGATCGAAGCTCAGTCTTCGTTGCATGCTCTGGATTTCAGTAGAAACCGGTTATCTGGATCCATACCAAGATGGTTAGGGGAAAATGCATCAGGATTGGTTATTTTAAACCTACGATCAAATATGTTTCATGGCAAAATCCCCCCACAATTGTCACTACTTTCTTCACTCCAAATTTTGGACCTTTCTAATAATAGACTATCGGGAGAAATACCTACTTCTTTTGGAAATTTCACTTCCATGGCAATGACACGGAAACTTATCCACAATATTTATAAAATTACTTTCTATGGGAAATATTCGACAATTCTTGTCGGTCCGGCATATGTAACAGTGATTATGAAAGAGACTGAAATGAAATATACCAGGACGCTTTCACTTGTAACTACCATGGACCTTTCAAGAAACAGCCTATTTGGACAAATCCCTCAAGAGCTAACAAGTTTGCATGGATTACAAAGCTTGAACTTGTCAGGAAACCATTTGGATGGAAAGATACCAAGAAACATAGGCAGCTTGAAGCAATTGGAAAGCTTGGATTTATCACAGAATCATTTATCTGGCGCAATTCCATCAAGCATTTCATATCTTACTTTCTTAAGTAAGATGAACTTGTCAAATAATAACTTGTCTGGGACAATTCCATCGGGCAACCAACTCCGGGCCCTTCCTGATCCATCCATCTATGCAGGCAATTATGATCTTTGTGGGCCGCCACTACCAAAACTATGCTCTCCAGAAGTTGCGCCTCAACTACCAAATACCTTTCATGGTGAAGATGAAAAAGATGGCACTGGACATTGGTGGTTTTATGTTGGTGTGGCACTGGGATTTGTAGCGGGATTTTGGCTTACATGTGGTATTTTAATCTTCAGTAAATCATGGAGGATTGCCTATTTCAGGTTCTTCGACAGATTGAATGAAAGACTCGATGGGTTCTATGTTAAGATGGTTGTAACGGTGATGAAGAAAATAAAGGGGTAGTCTTTACTAGGTAATGGTTTTAGTTTACTTTGTACTATGCTTCGATGGACCGTGACCCAATGTATTGTATGGGTCATATGAGTTGAATATCATTTTATTTATTTGAGTTCATCAATAGTTTTCAATGATTAATTCACTCACTATAAATTCTTACATTTGCTTTTCCTACCCTATATTTTGCAGGGATGCACTGCATTGAGATGAAGTGTCGGTAGTTGAGTTTGAACAAAAGGATTTGAAGCCAAAGTTGAATTTTTTATCCATAGAGATGGGTGGTTTGTGTTTGTATAAATAGATGGTTTGAGTGCTGTAATGGATTAGAAAATTGTATTTTAATTCTTAGTTGTTTTGTACCATGGAATAGAAATGAGTTGTTATGTTATAGTGTTTTGTACTCATTTTTGGTAGAATGGAATGTTGCTGTTGGAATAGATCTTGCAGAGATAGCTTGGAATTGCCTGATTGCTTTTAACTTGAAGCTCAAAGGGGCATATAGATGACCAGAGTAATGCGAAATACTAAGGACCGACTCACTTTGAGAAGGTTATCTCAGTTGAGAAATACAAGGGAGGGTGTGCTTAAAGAGAACAATGAAAATAAAGGAGTCGTAGCAGAAACTTCACTCTGTTTCTTTTTTGAAATTCTGTTCATGAATAGGATTCTGTATACAACATCAACTTTTTCTAAAAATAGAACAGTGGTCAAGGGTGTTATTGTACAGAAAACAGTGAACGTACGCCTGTGCCGTCTTTGAAGTAGCTACTTGATGTGGGGATTTTCAAGCAAAGAGAAGAGACCAACTTAATCCTGGTCCCCAAGGTCCCCAAGCCAACAGAAGAGACCAACTTAATCCTGGTCCCCCCTTGTTTTAGAATGACATTTGCCCAACAACCAACTGAGAACAATGGAATTCACTCGCAACAACTTGTGCAACATAATATCCATGCTAACATGTGCTGATACATTTCATTTACATACAACAGGAACACAAATCCAACCAACATTCATAATTAAATCTCCACCTCCATTCAATGTGCAGCAATATAACTAGTGCACCAAATAAATGGGCTAAATTCCATTTACATTCATACAACATGAATATAAATGAATGACAACATCCAGAATTAAATCTCCACTTTCATTCTATGTAGGAGCAGACCTGGCAGGGGCCGTGACCCCCCATACATCTTCAAAATTCCCTTTGAAGACATCCTTTGGGCCCTCCATTATGTGGCCATCTTGTTTTGGATTTTTTTTTTTTAATATGATTCATTATTGTTTTCACACAGACTAAAGGGAATTTCTTTTTATGGCGCCTATATTTTCATGGTTGTGTGAGACAAGTGGCATAAATTCATTAAGGTTCCAAGAAAACAAAGTGCCATAAAGCCTCCTTACTGATGACTAACATATTTAAAAACCGAACTCATTAGTCATAACTGATGACAACGAGCCATTCAAGTCTCAAGGTGGAAACTGTATGAGCTCAACCAAATTTTGGTTACGTCTGTGTGGGAGCCCATTTCGTGAACCAGTTTCTCTTGGTCTCGGCTAGGGTGTGCTCGGTTAGCTACTGTATGGGGGACCACGTCCCTTGATCTCGGCTACGATCCGATCCATATCGGTCTCGGCACTACGTGCTGGTCTCGGCCAAACAGAATTCAGTTCGGCCGCGCACACCGTTCAGTCTCGGCAACGTAAGCTCGGCAATGCAGTATTGCGCCTGCAGCTAACAGCCACGGCCCTGTCGTGGCAAGGCCCAAGGAAGGGATCTGATGGGACTTCAGCCACCACCAGATCAGGGCAGGATCAGGCCCAATGTGACTGGCATTAAATGCATTGTGGGTTGATCGGACCCACATTAAATGCAAAGAGGGCTATGATGGACCTTCATTAATGACTTTGTGGGCTGATGTGACCCAGGTCACATCACCAAGCCCACTGGCACTCACCCCAGACTGTTCCATATATAAGGCACGAGCCAAAGGGAGCAAGGGGTAAGCACTCTCACATAGACACTCAGTCTTTCTTCTTCTTCTTCTCCGATCCATTGCTGACTTAAGCATCGGAGAGCCCTGCGCTGCCCATAGCCAGGGTCCTCTGACCTTTGTCTTTCTCCTCTTTCAGGTTCATACCGTCGCAGCTACCTCCTCCATGCATTGAGTAAGTCCTAAGAGGCATCCTGATCTTGTGAGTATATTATTTCTGCACTTACAATTGGCGCCGTCTGTGGGGAGACTTCTATAATCTTTCCTATTCCTATTCCTAAACACCATGACGAGGAGAGCTGCGAAAGATGGAGAAACTTCCAAGACAAAGCATGCAAGGCCGCCCCCTGCCAACCAGAGGGCTGGGAAACAACCAGTCACAGAGGACGATGCTGAACGTGCTCTCATCCGGATCAACGTTCAGGAGCGTGACCTCCGCTCGGAGTCCGCTCCCGGGAAGGAAGACACCCAGCAGCCTACAGGTCTCCTGACCGGGGGAGACCAGCGGGATAAGTCTCCAGTGGTCGATGGAACACGCCCCCCGGGCCAAGTGGAGGACGTTGAAGATACTGAGGATGAGGACTACAGCCCTGATGACGACTTGGACTCCACCCTTCTGGAGATTAAAGCACAGAATGAGGCCATCAAGGAGAGAGATGCTCTGATCTGGCAGCTCCAGCAGCAGTTGGAAAGAGCCACTGGTTCGGCAAGGCAGCAGCTGACTCGTCGGGAGCAGTCCCAGCAGCAGCGGACTCGTCGGGAGCGGTCCCAGCAGCAGCGATCGCCACAACACGAGAGGGGAGTTACTCGCGTCACGCGCATCTCTTCCTCAAAGGAGGACCTGAGGGACCGCTTGAACAGGAAAAGGGACGACCGAACCCGAGATGAAGGCTCAAGCACTAGCCGTAGCTACTCGAGGAAGGCGTCCGAGACCATTCCGGAGGGTACGTATCATAATCAGGAATTGCTGGACGCGCACATAAGGGAAACGGTCCAGCGCAACCTGGAAGTAGCCGGCTTCGGCCTAGACCAAAACAATGCTTGCTGCGACCCCGTTGATCTCGGCACTTCTCCTTTCTCCCCAGATATCAGGAGGTACCCATTACCGAAGAAGTTCACCGTACTAAGATTCGTCACCTATGATGGGGTCTCGGATCCAGCTACGCATCTCAGACACTTCTCTCAGAGGATGTCTGTCTGGGGAGACGAGGGCCATCTGAACTGCCGAGTCTTTTCCTCCAGCTTGGGCGACCTCCCCCTGAAGTGGTTCTGTGCGCTCCCAGAGGGATCCGTCTCGAGTTGGCAGCAACTCCAGCAGTCCTTTATGAAGAAGTTCCAGGCCTACAGAGTCCTCCCGAAGACAGATGCAGACATCATGGCCATGAAGATGAAGCAGGGAGAGAACGTCACCCAGTTCGCCAAGCGCTTCTGGGCGGTCTACAGTCAGATTGAGAATTCCAAGGACGAGGTTGCCGTCTTCGCATTTCAGAATGCCTTGCTGCCAGACAGCGATCTTCGCAAAGACCTGGCCAGGAACCCGGTCTCTTCCATAGCAGCGCTCATGTCCATCGCCAACCGGTACATTGCTCAAGAGGATGACCAGGCCCGTGCTCGGGAAAGCCATGGAACCGTGCAAAGAAACCGAGACCGAGGTGAGAGGCCCCCCAAGAAGGACGGAGGACCGTTTCCGAGGAATGAGCCTCGGTGAGACGAGCGACGAAGAGGTGACTCAGACAGGAGTTGGGTGCCTACAAGCTCGGCAAGGACTCAGACGTTCGCCTCGGCAAGGAGCAAAAGGCCCAGGCTATCCGAGGACGCGTATCGGGGGGTCAACACGGTCTTCAAGATGCCAATCCACAAAATCATGTATAAGATCAAGAGCAGGCCGTACTTCAGCTGGCCAGAGCCCATGCAAGGCGACCCTTCTAGACGAGATCAGACGAAGTTCTGTTCCTATCACAAGGAGGGCGGCCACAAGACTGAAGATTGCAGGATACTGCGGTCGCATTTGGAGAAGCTTGTCCAGGATGGACACCTGCAAGAGTTTGTCAGGAGAGAAACCAGGGCCGACACCCGAGCCCCGCGCCGAGACGAGGGGGGTCACGACAGCGACGGGACAGAGAAGATAATTGACGTTATCCATCTGGCACCCCCGCCCAAGGGGAGTAATCAAGCCCGTGCCGAAGCCAGGAAAGCCGCTCACGGCAAGCAGGTCATGGCCGCCGAGCTCGGCCCAGCACAGAAAAGGGCTCGGAGGGAGCGTCCCGAGATCAGGTTCACTGATGCAGATCTGGAAGGGGTGCAGCTCCCCCACAACGACCCCCTGATCGTCACTCTGAAGTTTGACTGCTCTAAACAGGGCGTGAAGAATTGCACTGTGAAGAAAGTCCTTGTTGACCCCGGTAGTTCTTCCGAGGTCCTCTATTTCGACAGCTTTCGAAGGATGGGACTGACGGAGAAAGATCTGCAGGAGGCTCGAGTTCCCCTTATCGGCTTCAGCGCCAAACCTGTTTATCCTAAGGGGAAAGTGACATTCAAGGTCGAGGTCGGTGGTGCGTCTGTCATGGCAACCTTCATGGTGATCGACGCACCCTCTCCCTACAATGCTATAATGGGCAGGTCTTGGCTCCACAGCTTGGAAGCAGTCCCTTCCACCCTCCATCAGAAGCTGAAATTTCCGTGGGAGGGAAAGAGCGGCCGAGTTGAAATCATCACGGTCAAAGGAGATCAGCAGGCAGCCAAGCAGTGCCTGACCGCTGTGGTACCCGGGGAGCAAGAGCCCAAGGAGGTCAATGTGGCCGAGATGGAGAAGAAACTGGAGCAGGGGCTGGATGAGCTCGGCCAAGATCCAGGCAGGAAAAGCGTGGAGGAACTTGCCGAAGTCAGGATCGACCCAAAGGACCCGGATCGGTTCTTCCTGCTCGGCAGCCAGCTCGGAGAGCCAGAGAGGTCCGAACTGGCCCAGTTCCTGGTGCAGAACAGAGATGCCTTCGCCTGGACACCTCAGGAGATGCCTGGCGTCGACCCCGAGGTAATGTGTCATAGACTGAATGTTGACCCTAACCACAAACCTGTGATGCAGAAAGCCCGTAGGACAGGGGTCCCACAGACCGAAGCCGTCGTCGAGGAAGTGGATAAGCTGCTTGAAGCCGGCGCTATCAGAGAGGTTCAATACCCGACCTGGTTGGCCAATCCGGTGGTCGTCAGGAAGAAGACTGGCAAGTGGAGGGTGTGCGTCGACTTTACCGACCTCAACAAAGCCTGTCCCAAGGACAACTTTCCCCTACCAAAGATCGACCAGTTGATCGACGCCACGGCCGGGCACGACAGAATGAGCTTCCTCGATGCCTACCGCGGCTATCACCAGATCCCACTGTTTGGGCCAGACGAAGAGAAAACAACTTTTATCACGCCCAGGGGAACCTACTGCTATAAGGTGATGCCGTTCGGACTGAAGAATGCATGAGCCACCTACCAGAGGCTCGTTACCAAGATGTTCCACGATCAGCTCGGCAAAACCGTAGAGGTCTACATCGATGACATGGTGGTCAAATCCAAGCAGGCGCGGGATCATCTGTCAGACTTGGCCGAAGTCTTCGCCACTCTAAAGGAGTTCCGGCTGAAGCTTAACGCCTCGAAGTGCGCCTTCGGTGTTGGCTCCGGCAAGTTTTTGGGCAGCTTGGTTACACGCAGAGGCATTGAGGCAGACCCAGGTCAGATCTCGGCTATCCTCAGAGTGCAGAGTCCCACTTCGGCCAAGGAGGTTCAGAAGCTTACAGGGATGGCCGCGGCACTGAATCGCTTCATTAGCAAATCTTCAGATAAGTGCCGACCTTTCTTTCAGCTTCTTAGAAAAAATTCTAAATTTCAATGGACTCTAGAATGTGACCATGCCTTGCAGCAGCTCAAGGCTTACCTTTCTTCACCACCGTTGTTGTCAACCCCGACCCATGGGGAGACCCTGTATTTATATTTGGCGGTCTCGGATCATGCGGTCAGCTCAGTCCTCATCCGAGAAGAGGACAAGGTTCAAAAACCAGTGTATTATACGAGCAAGACCCTTATCGATGCCGAGACCAGGTATCTGCCTCTTGAGAAGCTCGCCTTGGCGCTCGTTAGCGCCTCGCGAAAGCTCTCCCATTACTTTCAAACCCATTCTATTGTGGTTGTCACGGAGCACCCACTCAAATCTGTTTTCAAGAAGGCTGACTTTTCAGGAAGAATCTCCCGATGGGCTGTCGAACTAGGGCAGTATGAGATTCAATATCAGCCACGGACAGCAATAAAAGCCCAGGTTCTGGCGGATTTCCTCGCCGAGTTTGATTCAAGTTCGGCACCAACCCAGCTCGGCACCGAACTGGGGGGTGAGGAGCATGAGGTGCCCGCGGGTTCGGAACAATCACAGTGCCATGCCGATACCCCAGTTTGGAAGGTCTTCGTCGACGGATCTTCCACCTCGAGAAGAGCCGGAGCAGGAGTTGTTCTCCAATCACCAGAAGGACTGGTCATTGAGCAGGCTCTGACACTGGACTTCAAGGCGTCAAACAATGAGGCCGAGTACGAAGCCCTTTTAGCCGGACTGAGTAGCGCCCATATCCTCAGAGCTCAACAGCTGATGGTCTTCAGTGATTCACAGTTGGTGACAAACCAGCTGACTGGGGACTATCAGGCTCGCGACGACCGGATGGCCGCGTATTTGGCCCTGGCCAAGAAGCAGCTCTCTCAGTTCCACACGGCCGAAGTCAAGCAGATTGGCAGAGAAGTAAACTCTCACGCAGATGCTCTTGCAAACTTGGCCAGCGCTGTTGAGGCAGGAAGAAAGAGGAGCATCGAAGTCGGATCGCTAGCTGCGCCCAGCATTGAGCTCCGTTCATCTCGGGAGGTGTTATGCATCGGTCTCGGCCCGAGCTGGATGGACCCCATTATCACCTACCTTAGGGACGACAGGCTTCCCGACGACAGTGGCGAGGCCCACCGGGTCAGACTCAAGGCAGCTCGGTTCTGGCTATCTCCCGAGGTCAAGCTCTACAGGAAATCGTTCTCGGGACCGTACCTCCAGTGCGTCCATCCAGATAAGGTCGAGGACCTCCTTTTCGAGATACATGAAGGAATCTGCGGGAGCCATATCGGAGGAAGGTCCCTAGCCTACCGGGCCATCAGCCAGGGTTACTGGTGGCCGTATATGCAGAAAGATGCGCAGGTATATGCGAAGAAGTGCCAGAAGTGCCAGAAGTTCTCACACTCTCTCCATCAGCCCGCGCAGGATCTCAGCCCGCTCTCTAGCCCGTGGCCATTCGCCCAGTGGGGGCTCGACATAGTGGGCCCGCTCCACTGAACCCCAGGGAACAAGAGATGGCTTATTGTGGCGACAGATTACTTCACCAAATGGATTGAAGCAGAGCCACTTTCATCTATCACAGAGCGAGACTCTAAGAATTTTGTGTGGAAGAATGTCGTCACAAGGTTTGGCATTCCCAGAGCGCTGGTTTCGGACAACGGAACTCAGTTCGACTCTAAACTTTTCAAGACCTTCTGCCAGGAGCTCGGCATCCGAAACCATTATTCCACTCCAGCCTACCCACAGAGTAACGGCCAGGCCGAGATCTCTAACAAGGTGATCCTCGATGGGCTCAAGAAACGGCTGGACCAAGCAAAGGGAAGATGGGTGGAAGAACTGCCGAGCGTCCTGTGGGCTTACAGAACTACTCCGAGGCGTTCCACTTCGGCTACCCCCTTCTCGCTCGCCTATGGCATGGAAGCAGTCATCCCTCTGGAGATCGGCCTCCCCACTTTGAGGTCCGAACTCTTTGACCGGGGACAGAACGAAACCAATGTGGCCAGGGAGCTGGATTTAGCGGACGAGCGAAGGGAAGCAGCTGCAGTGAGGCTAGCCGTCTACCAGCAGCAGCTAGCCAGGGGCTACAACCAGAACGTCAGAGAGAGGAAGTTCTCTGTAGGAGAACTGGTCCTCAAGAAGGCTCTCCCAGGGGACAAAGATCCGAATCAAGGGAAGCTAGCGCCGAATTGGCATGGTCCGTTTAAAGTCACTTCCATTGCTGGACGGTCGGCTTATCGGCTCGAACACATGGAAGGACGGCCGCTACCGAGGCCATGGAACGCCTTACACCTCAAAAAATTCTATTTTTAGTCTCTGTACTTGTACAACGCTTCTGGGTTTAATGGAATTACAGTTCTCCTCAATTTATAGCGATCTGGCGTCCTGATAATGACAATGGTGTGAAGTTGGAAGACCGTCTAAGGCCGGCACTCAGCCACCTAGACGAGTTGCCGAAACGGCCCATATCTAAGGATGGCACTCAGCCACCTAGATGAGTTGCCGAAACGGCCCATATCTAAGGATGGCACTCAGCCACCTAGATGAGTCGCCGAAACGGACCATGTCTAAGGTTGGCACTCAGCCACCTAGACGAGTTTCCGAAACGGACCATGTCTAAGGTTGGCACTCAGCCACCTAGACGAGTTTCCGAAACGGCCCATATCTAAGGATGGCACTCAGCCACCTAGATGAGTCGCCGAAACGGACCATGTCTAAGGTTGGCACTCAGCCACCTAGACGAGTTTCCGAAACGGACCATGTCTAAGGTTGGCACTCAGCCACCTAGACGAGTTTCCGAAACGGCCCATATCTAAGGATGGCACTCAGCCACCTAGATGAGTCGCCGAAACGGACCATGTCTAAGGTTGGCACTCAGCCACCTAGACGAGTTTCCGAAACGGACAATGTCTAAGGATGGCACTCAGCCACCTAGATGAGTTGCCGAAACAGCCCATATCTAAGGATGACACTCAGCCACCTAGATGAGTTGCCGAAACGGCCCATGTCTAAGGTTGGCACTCAGCCACCTAGACGAGCTGCCGAAACGGCCCATGTCTAAGGCTGGCACTCAGCCACCTAGATGAGTTGCCGAAACGGCCCATGTCTAAGGATGGCACTCAGCCACCTAGACGAGCTGCCGAACTAGTTAAGGTTATGGTTGGCACTCAGCCACGTAGACCAGCCGAAACGGCACCAGACGATAATGGCACCCAGTCTTATCACTGCCTTAGGCCTGACGCGATTCTTTGTTTTCGCCAAAGGGGTCAGAGCGCTCGCGGGGAACCCTAGTCTGGTCGGTCTACTCTAGCCCGAGCTCACATCCATGTTCACAAAACTTGCGGAAAGCGTACAAAGGAAAGCAAATAAAAGCCACACCACACAGGAGACAAATATGAGAAAGGGCCTTTCATTGATAACATTGATACATACACTGGAGCTTACATTGAAATAGTTTGAAACAAAGACTACATTTTATAAGAAGAAAGAGGAAGTCAAGTCGACGGCCCTGCTCCTATGTCTTCGATAACGACCACGGCGGCCTCGGCTTGAGGAGCTTCTTCAACGGGGTCAGGCGTTGGCTCGGAAGGGACTTCGGCCGGAGTGGCAGGGGTCTCGGCCAAGGCTTCATCTAGGGGCTCATCTCCGAGCTCGGGGAGATTCTGATATATCGGATCATCTGCAGGAACCCCCATCTTCTTCAACACGGCCTTGCAGCCGAGTCGGTACAGCTTCGGGCTGAGTGCCGTGATTTGATCAACATAAATTTTCGCAGCTTCCTCAGTCCCCTCCAGGAAGGCGGCATCGACCTCGGCTTTTTTCGATGCAAGGAGCTCCTCCTTCGATGCAAGAAGTTCCTCCTTCGCCTTCCTTTCCAGCTCCAGCTCGGCCTTGAACCCCACCGACCTCTTTTCCTCTGCCTGGAGCTTCGTTTGCCGCTCGAAGCTCTCTGACCTTGCTTTGCAGAGGTCGCTGGCCATTATATCTGATTGAGCATTGAGCTCTGCAGTCTTGGCCGCCTCCGCCTTCAGCTCCTCCTTGGCCGCCTTCAGTTCGGCTTCGGCTCTCTGCTTTTCCTTTGCTAGGCGGGCCAGCCGGTTGTCCTCTTCCGTTATTCTGTCAGCGACTATCTGAAGCCTTTGGACAGCCTGCAGCGGAGCAAACGAAAAAAGCTCAGCACGAAAGCAAGAAATATCTAAAGATAGAAACACCTGTGACCAGGAAAGTCGGGCACTTACAGCGAGGGAGTGTTGTATGGTCCTCATAAGCAGCAGGGGGGAGTCTTCCGACCTGTGCCTCTCCATGTCCTTGGGGAGTGCACAGGCTCGGCTGAGCGCCGCAATGACATCTGGGCTCCCCACCAGTCTGTCCTCAGCATTTAGGGGCCTCCCCTTCCTCAGCTCCATGTCCGGCCTGAACTCGGCCGGTTCGGCACCCGAGGACGTTGCCTCCTGGGGCTCGGAGCGACTCTCCACCAGAGGAACCGCCGGAGTGGGCACCACGTCCGCTGCCCTTTCGCTCGCAGCTTGGGGTGAACGTTGCCGTGATCGCTCCTCCTGATCCAGCCCCTTCCCCTTCGCCTTTTTCCTCGGCCTCTCGCTTTCCGAGTCTGGGGGAGGTCGGGCCTCAACTCTGGCAGGGACGATGGTCCCGAAGGAGGGCGGGACAGTGCGGGGTGCGGCAGCCTGTCTACCGCCACCGACGACGGCGTCCGCCAGATTCCGCGGCTGAAACGCGGGCCTGCGCCTCTCCATATTGTCGGCTTCGGCCTCTGCTCCGGAAGAATAGTTCTCAACTTCCCTTGTCGGAGAGTCTACCTCGGCTCCGGAGGTATATTCTTCAATTTCCCTTAGCGGGATGCCCGTGACCGCGGCCAACGTTGCGGACGCTCCCGCAACCGAGATGGTCCCGCTGGTTTCTGCTAGATCGGGGGCGAATCTCTCCGGGTTGCCGGATTTCCGTGTATAAGACACGTATCTCGGCTCGTACTTCAGAAGAGAGTAGGCAGCTCTTGTGTGGTGGCCGTGGTAGCAGTACACCTTGTTCAGCCAAGGTGAGTGCCTTCTCCAACCGTTCAGCTGGGCTTCGCGCTTGCGTTCGGAAAGGCCTGCGAAAAACAGCCGAGTTAGAATCCGGCAGCAGAAATCAAACATAAGAAAGAAATCGGAAACCCAGGGGGTTAGGTCTTTACTCGGTGGAGTCCCGAGGCGTCGAGGGACGCGGACCCTCCTAGTTGCTTCGGTCTCGGTCTCGCCGAACTCCCAGTTTCCCGAGACGAGCAGGCGGTCATCTCCGGCGTATTTATTGGAGTCCTCCAGCGCCGTGACGAGGGGTTGGCACCTCGCCTTGACGCGAAGATAATGGGTGCCCGCCTCCCTAGACTTGCAGAGGTCATATATATCCTCTATATCATGGACGCCGAGGCTGATGTCTAGAATCCTATTCAGCTCGGCGATGCCCATGATGATCTTATACCCATTGGGCATTAACTGACAGGGGCTAAGGTTCCAGGTCTCCAAACAAGACCTAAGAAGGGGGGCCAAGGGGAATCTGACCCCACCCTCGATCACGGCTATCAGGGGAAACGGCATCCAGCCGTTGCGAAATGAGTAGATGGAGGGGTCGGCTGCCATGATCTGGACATCGTCTGGGATCATGTAGACTCTCCTAAGAGTTGCCAGGCCCGCCTGGGAATCTATCCAATGGGTGAAAATCCCCATCTCTGAATCTAAGGAACCCTAACAATCTCTAGGGGTCTGAACTGTGGAAGGACCTGAGGGACGGAGGAGATCCTAGGAGGGGTTTAGGTCAGAAATACAAAATGGAAGAGAAGAGAATCGAGGCAGAGAGACTCACAGACTCGGGCGAAATCACAACTCAGGCCGTTGATCCCTCACTGGTCCTAGAGGAAGTCCTGGACGAAGCTAGGAGGCGACGGAGGTGGTTCTGGCAGTGAAGGTTCCGGCGAACAGAGGTTCTAGCAGAGCTTCGACAAGATTCGTTTGCACAGATGACAAAGGGAGAAGACAGAAGTGAATATAAAGGGGAGGAATGGGCGCCATTCCGGAATTCGAAGCGGGACACGCGTGAGATGTCGCCTTTGCTTGCGTCGCACGCCCCCCTCGAAAAGACAAGAGAGCCTACCAGGCAATAACGCGTGGCGCGGTTGCGATGATGGTTCGCCTTCCCATACTAATCATAGCCCCGCATTTATTGCCCCCTTTATTATCTCTGGCAGACGAAGCAGCGGCGGCGTCTGGCGCCGAATGAGTCAGAACCCTTAAACAAAAGCGGATGGAAGGCGAGCACTATCCGTCTCGGGAGACCGGTTCGGTTCTTAACCCTAGAGGAGGGGATCAGTCCAGCTCTTAACCCTAGTGCCCGAGAGAGCCCTAGAGGTCAAGAACTGAGGGGCTATTGTGTGGGGGCCCATTTCGTGAACCAGTTTCTCTTGGTCTCGGCTAGGGTGTGCTCGGTTAGCTACTGTATGGGGGACCACGTCCCTTGATCTCGGCTACGATCCGATCCATATCGGTCTCGGCACTACCTGCTGGTCTCGGCCAAACAGAATTCAGTTCGGCCGCGCACACCGTTCAGTCTCGGCAACGCAAGCTCGGCAATGCAGTATTGCGCCTGCAGCTAACAGCCACGGCCCTGTCGTGGCAAGGCCCAAGGAAGGGATCTGATGGGACTTCAGCCACCACCAGATCAGGGCAGGATCAGGCCCAATGTGACTGGCATTAAATGCATTGTGGGCTGATCGGACCCACATTAAATGCAAAGAGGGCTATGATGGACCTTCATTAATGACTTTGTGGGCTGATGTGACCCAGGTCACATCACCAAGCCCACTGGCACTCACCCCAGACTGTTCCATATATAAGGCACGAGCCAAAGGGAGCAAGGGGTAAGCACTCTCACATAGACACTCAGTCTTTCTTCTTCTTCTTCTCCGATCCATTGCTGACTTAAGCATCGGAGAGCCCTGCGCTGCCCATAGCCAGGGTCCTCTGACCTTTGTCTTTCTCCTCTTTCAGGTTCATACCGTCGCAGCTACCTCCTCCATGCATTGAGTAAGTCCTAAGAGGCATCCTGATCTTGTGAGTATATTATTTCTGCACTTACAACGTCTACTGCTGAAATTTGCTATTTTCATGGGTCAGACCATGTGGGCCCATGCTTGACCCTATAATTTGCAAGGTCTTTTGGGATGCCCAAGGTTACAAACAAACTCTACATGCATTTCCTTTAATCATTGTTTATAGCATGCCTTAGAACTCATTTCAACCCAATGAAAATAAATTGAAATGGATTTAAAATTTAAAGCCACTGCTTGCAAAAACACCAGTTCTATGAAATTCACATAGTTAATCATTTTTCAATTACAATATGAATCAGTCCTGGGCCAATAGCTTAGATGGTAAGGGATACCATAGTCCCTCAAGGGAAGGTATCTGCTTGTAGCGCCTTCAGAAAGGATAGCTTATGAGGGTAGATTAAAATTACCACCCAATGTTAGAAAGGTTAGAAGATTAGGAATGCATGGCAAATACTGTTCAAATCATGAAGCTAATTTGATGTCCAAATAAATGAATAAATAATCATGAAGCTCTTTCGTAGTTCAACCAAGTGGAAGCATGTAAGTAAGAAACTGAAAATCCAATGGGAGTTTTGTTTTCTGCTATCCAATGGGGGTTTGTGTTAAGTGTATATTTAGGCAAATATTTAGGGATTTGCATAATCTTCTACATTAGGGTGGTCAATGTTATTTTAGGTGGTTTCCTATAATTAGGCATGTAATTAGGAGATTCTCACGGTTCTCTGAGATCTTCTTTCTTGTATTTAAGTGGTTTTGAGTTGAATGGAAAAGGACAGAGATCAATACCCTAATACAAACTTGTCATGGTATCAGAGCAGGTTTGCTTCACCTAAAAACAATGGCCGATCCACCACCACAGAAAATAGACCACACCTCTCCCTTTTACTTAGGGCCTCATGATCGTCCAGGGCCTCATGATCGTCCAGGAGACTTCATTACTCCGGTACGTCTCAAACTCAATAATTTTGATGAATGGGCACATGCGATCATGGTAGCACTTTCATCACGCCGGAAATTCGGTTTTCTTGACGGCTCAATCAAGGCTATTACCCCACCAGCAACCAAGGCTGATTTGGTTACCATGCACTATATGTTGGTTTCTTGGCTCACAAACACGATTGATTCTGAGGTAAAGTCTATGCTTTCCAATTATGATAATGCTAAACGTCTTTGGTATGATCTCCATGAACGTTTTTGCATTACTAATGGGCCCAAAATTCAGTAATTAAAATATGAGATCACTCGGTTTGAACAACCTAAAACAATGCCCATTTCAGTTTATTTTAGCAAATTATCGGTGTTGTGGGATGAATTGGATAAGCATGAGCCCCTTATTAATTGTAAATGTGGACACTGCACTTGTAATGTTGGCAAACAACACGCCGACTGACGTGAAGGAGATAGGCTTCATCAGTTTTTTATAGGCCTTTGTTCTGATTATTATACTCAGACAAGATCAACTCTCTTGTCTCAAGATCCTCTCCCATCTCTCAATCGAGCTCTTCAAACTCTTGCTCAAGAGGAACGTGTGAGAGGCATCACACGAATCAAGGAGGACAAACCTGAAGTTGCGGGATTTGCGGTTCGTATGGAGCCAAAATTGCAGCCCCGACTTGATCGTGCAGACAAAGCAGCCTTGGTTTGCACCCAATGTCACAAAAGTGGACATGACATTACCACTTGCTTTGATGTGCACGGAGTTCCTGATTGGTATGTGGCGAGATACGGTAAGGCCGATTCCAAAGGTTCTGCCCGTGGAAAGCCGGCAGCAGCGTCGACTAAGGCTCGTGGGCCTGTGAAGGCCCACGCTACTCCCTCGCCATCCATCTCCGCTGCAGCAGCCCCATCTACCGCTTCTCCAGCCCTTACGGGTTTCACTGCCGAACAATGGCAGGCTTTAGCGGCTGCATTTGGTACCCCTAACCCTCCTCCGAATTGTTTGTATGGTAAGTGGCTTATTGATACGGGGTGTTCTCATCATGTCACGGGTAATTTTTCATGTTTGACGGATGTAGTAGATGTTACTCCTTGTAATGTGGGTCTTCCGGATGGTCAGAATAAAGTTGCACAGAAAGAGGGTGTAGTTAAGTTAACTGACAAGATTATCCTCACAAATGTACTATATGTTCCGTCGCTGACATGTAATTTAATTTCGGTGACACAGTTGTGTGCTGATCTAAAATGTGAAGTCATCTCTAACTCTGACTCTTGTGTTATACAGGACCGACAAACGAGGGAGGTGATTGGAATGGGTGAAAGACGGGATGGACTTTACTATCTTCGGGAGGAGACAACGGTTCAAGCAGTTTCGGTCGACAATTCGGTGTCCGTCGAGCTCTGGCATAATAGATTGGGTCACCCTTCCGAGAAAATAGTGAAGTTGCTTCCTTTCTTACGTAATGCTAAGGGTAGTTTGAATAAAGCATGTGAAATTTGTCATCGTGCTAAGCAAACTAGGGATAGCTTTCCTGTTAGTGAGACAAAATCAACTCGTATTTTTGTAGTACATTGTGATTTATGGGGGCCTTATGATGAGTCTTCCTCTTGTGGTGCTTGATATTTTTTGACTTTGGTGGATGATTTTTCTCGCGCAGTATGAATTTATTTATTAATTGACAAAACTGAAGTTTTTAGTATGTTTATGTCCTTCCTTGCTATGATTGATCGTCAATTCTCCCAAACAATAAAAATTGTTCGTAGTGATAATGGCACGGAATTTTTTTGCTTAAAAAGGTATTTTTTGGCAAATGGAATTTTGTTCCAAACTTCTTGTGTGGGTACTCCTCAACAAAATGGGAAGGTTGAGAGAAAGCATCAGCATATTCTTAATGTAGCAAGGGCACTGAGATTTCAGGGTGGTTTACCTATTTATTTTTGGGGCGAATGTGCTTTGGCCGCAGCACACATTATCAATAGGACTCCTTCGCATCTTCTTCAGAATAAGACACCATATGAAGTTCTTTTTGGCACTCCTCCGTCTTTTAGTGAATTACGTGTTTTTGGCTCTCTCTGTTATGCACATAATCAAAAGACTAAGGGTGATAAATTTGCTAGTCGAAGTCGAAAATGTGTGTTTGTTGGATATCCTTTTGGTAAAAAAGGTTGGTGTTTATATGACTTAGACACCAAAGCATTTTTTGTGTCCCGGGATGTGAATTTCTTTGAGAATGTTTTTCCCTACATTAATGATAAGAATGCACATTTTGTCTTACCACCTGAAAATAATTATGGGGGTACTCCTGTGGATTTTTTTTAGTATAATGGCGATAATGAGGAGATGCTGCAGCCTCCAGCAACGTCAACACGGGTGGATGCCTCAACCCCTGAGCCTCGTGTTCGGATAGAACCGGAATATCCTGTCCTGCCCGACCCGGAGTCACTGACAGGGGGGGTTTCGGATCCTGTGATTTCAGATCTTGTGATGTCTTCGGACAGTGAGCTTATGGGTCGTGGGTGTAGAGAGAAATTTTCGTCTGTTCGTTTAAGAGATTTTGTGACACATACGGTAGTACGGAAAAGTCCATCCCCAACCTCATCTGCTTCAACATCCAAACCTCTCTCAGGTATGTCCTATCCTATAGCACATTATGTTAGTTGTGACACATTTTCTGTGCAACATCGGAATTTTATTGCAGCTGTAACCGCAGGACAGGAGCCACAGTCTTTTAAGGAAGCTATGACAGATGCAGGATGGCGTCGTGCAATGACAGAGGAGATGCGTGCCTTGGAAGAATGTGGCACATGGACTCTGGAAAAATTACCTTCAGGGAAGAGGGCCCTTGGCAGTCAATGGGTCTTCAAAATCAAGTATAAGTCTGATGCTAGTATCGAGAGATTGAAAGCCAAATTGGTTGTTTTTGGTAATCACCAAACCGAAGGGATAGATTATAATGAGACCTTTGCCCCGGTGGCAAAGATGGTGACTGTACGTGCATTTCTTGCCATAGCAGCTTCAAAGAATTGGGAGTTGCATCAGATGGATGTACATAATGCCTTCCTGCATGGTGACTTAGAGGAGGAGGTATATATGAAACTTCCTCCTGGTTTCACTTCTGATGAGCCTGGTTTGGTTTGTCGATTGCGTAGGTCGTTGTATGGCCTAAAACAGGCTCCTAGATGCTGGTTTGCAAAACTTGTGACATCTTTGAAAGGGTATGGTTTCTTACAGTCTTATTCGGATTACTCTCTTTTTACGTATACACGGGGGTTAGTTCAAATCAATGTGTTGGTATATGTTGATGATTTGATAATATCTGGTAATGATTCCGCTGCGATACACACTTTCAAAGTCTATCTTAGCTCTTGTTTTCATATGAAGGATCTTGGTGTTTTGAAGTATTTTTTGGGCATTGAGGTTGCACGTAGCTCTACAGGGTTATTTCTTTGTCAGAGAAAATATACACTTGACATTATTACAGAAGCAGGTCTTCTCGGTTCGAAGCCTGCTTCCTCACCGATTGAGCATAATCATCACTTGGCACGTGCAACAGGGCAAAGTCTGACGGATCCGGCGTCATATCGGCGTTTAGTAGGACGATTGGTATATTTAGCAGTGACTCGTCCTGATTTGGCTTACTCTGTTCATGTTTTGTCTCAATTTTTGCAAGAGCCAAAACAAGAACATTGGGATGCAGCACTGCGAGTTGTTCGATATTTGAAAGGTTCTCCCGGTCAGGGTATCCTTCTTCGCTCCGATAGCGAGTTATCTTTACAAGGTTGGTGCGATTCTGATTGGGCGGCTTGTCCTCTCACAGGCTGGTTGGTATTTCTGGGACATTCGCCTATCTCTTGGAAGACTAAGAAGCAGCATACGGTCTCTCGATCTTCGGCGGAAGCAGAGTATCGTTCTATGGCTGCTATAACTTGTGAGTTAAAGTGGTTAAAGGGTCTATTGTTGAGCCTGGGCGTGCATCATCCCCAAGCTATACCTTTGTTTTGTGATAGTCAATCTGCGATTCACATTGCACAGAATCCCGTTTTTCATGAACGTACGAAGCACATTGAGGCCGATTGTCACTTTGTTCGTGATGCCGTTCAAGATGGTCTCATTGCTGCTTCTTATGTTCCGACGAAGGTGCAGTTGGCTGATATTTTTACAAAGGCTTTGGGTAAACAACAATTTGATTTTCTTCTTGCCAAGTTGGGCATTTATGATCCTCCTGCTCCAACTTGAGGGGAGGTGTTAAGTGTATATTTAGGCAAATATTTAGGGATTTGCATAATCTTCTACATTAGGGTGGTCAATGTTATTTTAGGTGGTTTCCTATAATTAGGCATGTAATTAGGAGATTCTCACGGTTCTCTGAGATCTTCTTTCTTGTATTTAAGTGGTTTTGAGTTGAATGGAAAAGGACAGAGATCAATACCCTAATACAAACTTGTCAGTTTGGAAAGTCTTCTTATCCTTGGCGTTTGGCAGATTTCGTTGAAGAAATTCAGGATATTTCTTCTCAGCTAGGTGGTTTTTTTTTCTAATGTTCGGCTTGAAGCAAATTAAATGACAGATGGTCTTGCAAGGGAAGGAGTTCTTCGGTTTTATGTCTTTTGGTGCTTAATTTTTCCTTTTGATTTGTGGCCTTTTTCTTCTATTGTTTGGATTTAGTTTGTATCCAATTTCGTTGTTCTTTCCTTTAATTAAATTTCACAATTAAAAAAAAAAAGAAACTGAAAATCCATGCATCAAAACCACCAAACACATGATGACCCCAACTGTCATGAAGTTAATGAAATCTGTGACACCTATCGATACACCATGACACACATCACTCAATATTTTGAAACATATCACAAAACGTCATATTTTCAAATTATTGGAAAGTCGAATATATCATAAATTATCCAAAAAAGAAAAAAAAAAACCATAGATGGTGTAAACAGCTTACGTATAGTTATCACTGGACTAGCTTTAGGTCTGGTTATGGTCAATTTAAACCTGACCCAGACATAATGGGGCAGGGGCAGTCCGAAGCCCAATTCAAATCAAGCTTCCATGTGTGACCTGTTCTAAAATGCACGTTCCTTTGCCTGAGTATATATGTATATCAGTAACACAGAAATAATACATATATGCAAAGGAATGATCGGGAAAACGCATGCCAGCCAACACATGATGACCACAACTGCTGGATAAGTGAGGCAGGCCCAACATTGGTTGCTTGTAGATCAAAAACTACTTTGCAAGATAATTACAGCCATTGATCAAAGGCCTTGAATGGATTGAAATCTTAAATGTAGGTCCAGGCCCAAGCCCGGCCTATCTGGAAATGACTAAGCCTGATCCCAGCCCAATTATGCTTTATAAATTTAGAAAGAGGCTTTCTCTTGTATACGTCCAAGTTGTAGCTCCAGTGGTTTTGTTGCTCATGCATGTGTGACATGGAACATGTAAGTCCCCTCTCTATCACTCCCTACTAAATTTTTTTTATTTGGGCCTGGCTTCGGGCTCTCAACTACTGAATCCACGCCCAGCCTATATACTAAAAGAACCAAAATAAAAGGTTAGAGCCCGGCCCGACTACAAAAACATACAGACCAAGCCCAGTCCCAAGCAGGCTGCACTCGGGTTGGGCTCGGGCCAGCCTGGTCCTTGAACACCCTTAGATAACATTGTATCCGATTCAAATGACTAATAGGATTGACCTGAGCACAGCGTTAATTAGTAAAGAACAAGGATTGAAGAGATAAATCGATAATCATTAAAAAAAGAAGAAGTGTAATTGGAGATTTTAAGAAAAAAGGGACAAAAGCATCAACAAAACATTAAGTTAAAAGGACAACACATTTAAAGAGAAGGCCACAAAGAGCACAAGAAAACAAAGAATGTTCAATGCATCAACAAAGCTGGTTTTGTGGCTTTCTGCGAGCACTATCTACTTCCATCGTGAGCTTAGCAGAAAATAAGGCCTCCCTGAAAATGGGAAGGAAAATAAAAAATTTTGATCTACTCTCTGTTTCTGTACTATTCACTATTCACAAATGGAAACGTGTTTTTTATTTTTCGAAGAAAACGTATGGCACTGCCACTCTATTCAATGTTGCATAGGAAAACAGAACACAAAAGTTAATAACTGAAAACAGAGGACTTCCTTAAAAAGTAGCGGAAACATAAGTTTAGAGAGACGTCCAACTTGCATAGGAAGTTCCTATGCAAAGCAAGGGCACAGCTACAATGCAGCGACAAGCTCCATCCAGTAGTTGTAATCTATGTCATCAAGGCTTTAAAGCAGGACTTTAAAACACATTGGAGGTTTCAAAATGCATTTATAACCATGGTAGATTTAACTGATTTCCAATAATAACCCTATAAATTTAGTCTTTAGCTCTTTTGTTATAAGTGATCAACATTGCCCCACCTTTATAGAAACTGAAATATGGGCATGCATTTTATAATTGTAAAAATGAGGCCCGCCATAAGTATTATGGCATGGGTCTACCTTCTTGAATTGTTGTACATAGAGCCTGACTTAAAAAGTTACAACATGAGATGTACATATATAATATTAAAACATGGGGCCCATATCTATAAGAATTACAATAATGGACCCACTATTGGAAATGGCAATACTGGGCCCAACTTTATCAAAATTATAATGTGGGCCCACCTTTTGTAAATTACCATGTAGGCCTGTCTTTTGTGATTGTGAGCCCATCCTCCTTTTGAGATTATGGTAAGTGGGGCTCATCCTTTAAGAAATTAAAATATATAAGTATATGACCCACAATTTGTATTATTTTTATAAATTTTATGAGATCATTTTTATTATTATTTTTTTTTTAAATTCAGCTTTATCCACACCCATCCACTTTAGCTAAAAAAAAAAAAAAAAAAAAAAAAAAAAAAAAAAAAAAAACTCTACTAAAAAAGGAAGCTCTCCTTAACACATATTTTTGGAAACCAAAACTCGAATATGTATATAATCCTTAAAATATAAAATACAATTAAGAATTTGCCAAATTGTCTATTATGTAGATAAGCTCTAAATTATAAAATAACGGCTTATTTTTAGAGTTTCCTAAGAGCCCAAGTGTTTATTACAATTTAGGTGCCCAATAATATGGCTCCACTTTGCAAATTCTAGAAGGGTGAGTCTATATTTAGAATCACAAAAGGTGGACCCAAGGTGGAGCCTATATTGTAATTTGTAAATATGTATCCCATCAACAACAATCCCTACCTGGGGCCTTGTTGTAGTTCTTTTAGTGGGCCCATGTTATAATTTTTAATTGGTGGGCCTTATTTTCGCAATTACAGAAGGCGGGCCCATAAAAGGTAGGTCCATAGGTTTGCAACTAATTAAAAATAGAAGTTAAGACTGAATTGGTAAGAGCATTGCTGGAAATAAGCTAAATATAGGTTGGCTCTAAATGCATCTCAAAACATGAGAATGTGATTTTAAAGCCTGGATGATGTGGAATACAACTACTGGATGTAGCTTGTTGCTGCACCGCTGCATTGCAGCTGCGCCCACAAAACAAACTACATCATTTTTTTATTATCAATGTTTCTTCCCAGCAATATTACAACGTAAACTTCATATGCTTCTACCAAAAAAAAAAAAAAAAACATAAACTTCATATGCATATTGAAAGTTCACATTACATATAGCGTACAGTACACCAACAAGTAGCAATCAATCAAACAATACAATAGAGATTAATGGGGTATTTGCTTATAATTGGGACCAAGCTGCAGCATTCAAAGAAGAAGAAAATATCTGAAGCAATATATAGAGATAGAGAGAGTACTTACCTTGGTTGTTTGGAAAGAGTGGAGCAATATAGATGGGTAGGAGAAGGCTAGAGAGAGAGAGAGAATTATGGGTCGGGCTTGAAATGGGTCATTTTCGTAAAAGGCATGTGTTCGTATGGAATTCAATTTCTTGGAATTCCAAGGGCCCCTTTGTTTACATGGAATTGAATAGATCGGAATCCATAGTAAAATGAGATAGGGATATAAGATACAGATGTAGATACCATCTTGGCTTTTTGCTGGGTATTCGTTCTTCATCTTCCCTTGACTCATTATTACTTGAAGGGGACATTATTTGATGGTCATTTTTTTAATCTTTATCTTTGTTTATTCAACTGTGGATCTTTATTTTTAGAAATGTAAGTGTTAGAACCTGAGAATCAATTACATAGAGGGCCCGTTTGTTTCATGAAATTATTACATAGGATTACTAGGAAATGTATTTCCACGAGTGAGTAAAATAGAATAAATAAAGGTGAGCATCCATGAATGACTATCATATAATCTCCCCTTTAATGGAATCTTTTTTTTGCTGTAAGGGTAAAATATATTTAAAAAGAAGGGGGGAAGAAGAAACAAGAATACATGGGTCAAAACATTGACCCCCAAAAGAACATAAACCAGAAAAGAAAAAAGGAGGGAGGCAAAGAACCAAATCACCACGATCAAAGATCCAGAACACCACGAGCACAACGAATTAAGCGCTGGCGGCAATTCTCATGGAAGCAAAGAGGGCGCTGAGATGGTTGCTGACAAAAGGGGAAGACACCTGCTTCAGGGAGAAAGAGATGGCTTCTGTTAAGTGAGCTTGGATGGAGTGAAGAGAGGGCCTGCGATTTTCAAAAATTGCTTCGTTACGAGCCTTCCATAAGTGGTAGAGAACTGTGATGAAGATGGTAGCCATGTATTTGAAACCATTGGCGTCATTTTCTTTGGAAAGGGTCATCCAAATTGAAGAGGCAGACAAGCTGATAGGAGGAGCCCCAGCTGCATGAAGAAACCAGGACCATGTGGCTTTTGCTTGATCACAAGAGAAGAAAAGGTGACACACTGAATCTTCTTCAGCACAACAAAAAATGCATCTGGAGGCAAGGGAAAAGCCCAAACGCTTCAGCCTAGTTTCTGTGGGGATTTTGTTGTGCATCAAACGCCATCCGAAACAATTGACTCTGTGGGGGGAGATGTTGTTCCATATCAGCTTGGGCCATGGGAGAATCTGAGCTCTGTGTCTGATGCTCTGCCACGCATAGCACAGGGAGAGCTTACCATCTTTAGTGTCTTTCCATCTAAGGGTATCACTAATGGCAAGGTTGGGGGAAAGATCCGTGAGGAGATGAAGAAGGTGCTGCTGAACATTTGTAGGCAGGAAATCAGGAATGACCCAGGTTCCAGATTGGAAGAGGGATGAAAGCTGTTGGTCCTAGGGAATTGTTGTCGAGGGAAGCAAACAGAAATTTGATCACTTGCAGTCCAGGAATCATGCCAAACGTTTATGCTCTGACCGTTTCCAAAAATCCAGGAGCTACCTTGGTGAATGATAGTAGCTAAGCGACGGATTTTCTTCCAAATGCATGAGCCACAGATGGTATTCTCTGAGCTCCAAATGGGACGGAATTTAAAATATCGATTCTTGAACCAAATGGACCAGAGAGAATTAGAAGTGGAAGCTTGCCAGCCAAGCTTGATGAAGGAAGCTGTGTTAACATCTGCAATTTTCCTGATACCCAAGCCACCTTCTATCTTTGGGAGAGTGACAGTAGCCCAGCTGACCTAATGGATCTTATGGTTGGGGGCGTTGCCTGACCAGAGGAAATGCCTCATTAGTCTCTCAATCTCATTGCAAATTGAAGCAGGAAGAGGAATAATGGCAGCAAGGTGAATAGGAAGGCTAGAAATGACATGTTTACTAAGAATTAAACGGCCAGTAAAAGACAGAGTTTTGGCTTTCCAAGCTGAAAGCTTGGACTGAACAGCATCCAACAGAGGGAGAAAATGGCTCCTTTTAGGAGTCCCAAAGCAAATCGGGGTACCCAGGTATTTAAGGTGAGTAGAAACTTCTTGAATGCCTAGGATGGAACTAATTCTTCTTTTTCTTCTCGAGTTGCATTTACCAAGGAACAATTGGCTCTTCTGAAGGTTAAAGAATTGGCCTGGAGCAGATTGATAGGTCTCCAGGAGGTCCTGAAGAATTAAAACACTAGAGGCAGCCCCTTTCATGAAGATGAGAATGTCATCAGCATATAGCAAATGGCAGGGGGTGGAGGGAACCATAGAGAGAGGAAGGAAGAGGCCTTGATATTGGAGGTTTTGTAAACGAAGACTCAAGATTTCTTCTGCTAAAATGAAAAGGTAAGGGGACAGAGGGTCACCCTGTCTGAGGCCACAGGATGAGCTAAAAAAACCATGGGGCATTCTGTTTAGGAGCACTGAGCCTTTGGTTGTGCAAACACACTCTTTGATCAGAGAAATCCAAGCATCAGAGAATTTGAAGAAATGGAGAGCAGAAAAGAGAAAAGACTAATTCAACTTGTCAAAAGCTTTGGAAATATCAAGTTTAAGGCAGAGGGAACCTTTGTTAATCTTGGAATTCAGTTTCTGGTATAGTTCAAAAGCCAAACCCGAATGGTGCTGAATGTTTCTGCCTTTGACGAAAGCAGCCTGGTGGGGGGAAATCAGATTAGGAATTATTGTGGAGGGCCTGGTGGAGAGAATTTTGGAGAGGATTTTGTAGGTGAAATTTAACAAGCTAATAGGTTTGAAGTCAGCTAAGGAGTTTGGTGATTTAGACTTGGGGATTAGAGCTAGGAAGAAAGTGTTAGAAGCTCTGTGGATCCTTCTAGATAGAAAGAAATGTTGCACAGCTGAAGAGACAATTTGGCCTATAATGCTCCAAGTTGCAGTGAAGAAAGCCCCATTAAAACCATCAGGGCCAGGGGAACTTTTTGTTTGAGGGAGAAGACTGCTGCTTTAATCTCTTCTAAAGATGGAATGGAAGTGAGGAAGGAGTTCTCTGAGGCAGAAACCTTAGGGCTATTAATTTGGAAAAGGGAGGGGCTAGGTTGGCTATCCTGAGACTTGAATAGATTGGAGAAGAAATCCACTGCATGGGCTTGGATGATAGCTTGGTCCTCTGTGGTAGAGCCATTAACTGAAATTTGGTAAATAGAGTTGAAAGAGCTCCTAGCCTTAGCTGATAGGTGAAAAAACTTTGTATTTTGGTCACCCTCTTTCAGCCAATTAATTCTGGATCTTTGTTTCCAGTGAATTTCTTGAGCGGAGAGGGCCTCATGAAGCTCAGATTTGGCTGACTGAAGGGCATCTCTGGAGAGGTCTGAAGGATCAGAGTCAAGGACCAGTTGGCAGTATAGGACTTTATCTTTTGCAGCTTTGATGTTCTGGGTGAGATTTCCATATGTGGACTTACTCCAAAGTCTTAGGGAATGCTTGAGAGCTTTGAGTTTTTGAGCAAGGGTGAATTGGGGATCACCAACTATTGGCAAATCCCAGCTGGACTTGACAGTATCAAGGAAGGAAGGGTGGAGCGGCCATTTATTTTCAAATTTGAAGGGGGGGTTAGAGAGAGGAGCTTGGGTGTGGTGGGCAAGGAGGATTGGGCTGTGGTCTGATGAAATTCTGGGAAGGTGATGGATTATAGGGTCGCGGAAATGGCGTAACCAGATGGAGTTGACTAAAGCTCTATCAAGCCTGGCAGCCACGTAAGAAGAACCTTGTCTATTGTTAGACCAGGTGAACCTGTTGCCAACAAATTGGGTGTCATGGAGACCTGCTTGCATCACTGCAGTTTGGAAAGCTTTAAGGGAGGAGAGAGTAGGATGGCGGATGCTAAGCTTGTCAGCAGGGCAGAGGGTAGCATTGAAATCACCTATAAAGCACCAAGGCAAGGTGGTTGAGGAGGAATCAACGAGGACTGCCCAGAGGTCCTTTCTAAGGGAAGGGTTGGTGGAACCATAGACACCAGTAATGATAGTAGTTAAACCAGTAGAGTTATTGTGGAGGAGCATGGAGAGGTGTTGAGAAGAGAAGTCTTTAACAGTGATGGAGAGATGGTGAGAGGATTTGGAAAAGCACCAGAGGTTAGTGGTAGTAGAGGATGCTGAGGGGCCATTAGAGTGGAAAGTATCAAAACCAAGCCTATTCCAGCTGAGGGAGATAGCAGGAATGAAAGGAGTCATAGGTTCAGAAATGAAGATGAGATCAGGAGAGTGTTTGAGAATCATATTAGCCAAAGCACGTTGAGTGGGGCGATTGGCAATGCCCCTATAGTTCCAATAAAGGAATTTTAACATGGGGAAGAATTTGGGGGGGTTTTCTTGCCTCTAGATCTCCTAGTAATCGGGCCTGAAGAGGGAGCTGGGAAGGAAAGGTTTTTCCCTTTTCTTTGTTTACCTCTGGTAGGTGGTGGGTTGACAACTGTGGTGACCAAGGGGGAGCTAGGGGAGCTTAATTGGAGGCCGGGGGGGATCTAGAGCATCTGAACTAGAACAGGGGGAGCTTGGTTCAGCTGGGGGGTGAACTGGGGAAGAGGTTGGGACTGGTGGGAGAGGTGGAATTATAGGAGGCTCAGGGGGGGACTCAAAACCTAGGGGCAACTCTGAGGAGGAATTACCTTCTGAGAAAGCTTGGAGATTACGGCCATAGATAGAGGGGTTATCTGCTGGGTCTAGAAAAGAGCAGTGGTCTAGAATAGAGAAGGGATTAGAGATGTCAATGGATGCACTACAAAAAAAAGGACTTTTAGTCTCGCTTTTAAAGTGAGCTTTTGTGTCGCTTTTACAATAAAGTGACACAGTATGGTCTGATGTGTCACTTTAGAGGAGGAGTAAACGAGGAGGAGGTTTGTTGTGTCACTTTTCTATAACGCGACACACAAAACAAATCTATGTCTCGTTTTATTCTTAAAGTGACACTAGCGGAGCAAATTTTTAAAATAATCCAAACTACACTACGTCAAAAACACCAAATCCATACGCCCAAGGGCTTGGTTTAGCGACGGACATGGATTGTCATTTATCTTTAGACGGATCAATAAGACTACCGACGACCCAAAACCATCAGTGAAATGAAAAAAAAGAAAAAACCAAAAAAACCGTAAGCATTTCATTCCCTCACTCTAACCCTAATCGACTTTTAGCCCTCTCTCCCCCTCCGTCTCTCTTCTTCATCTTCACTCTCCCCCAATCGACGGGCATGGCAGCGGAGATTGACATCGTCTCTCTTCCTCTTTCTCTGCTAATTGACCGGTACAGTAGCGGAGATCGACACAGTCATTTCCTTTCTCTCTCTCAATCAACAGGCTGGGCATTGGTATCCATCATAGCACTCAGAGATGGTGTCTTCGCACCGGCCGGCAGCAGCGACCTCTATTCTCGGGCTAAGGAGAAGACCGCTAACAGAGGCGCTTACCATAGCTGCCTCTGCTGCGGGGGATCCAGAGTTCCCTCGGCGGTGTTAAGGTCAAGCTCCTCCTTGCCGCCGGCATCGCCTTCGCGCTTCTGCTTATCGCCGGCAGGGTCGACTCGCTAATGGGATGGAACCCTAATCCCTATTCTTCCGTCTCCTCTCCTTCTAGGTTTGTTTTATTTCCATGATTTTTCTTTTTGGGCGCTTTTGGATGCTCTTGGAATGGGTAGTGTGCCCTGCGTGGGAGCAGAGCATTTGCCAACAGTTTTCTAATTTCGAATGGCCATCACTAGAAATTATTTTTATTTTGGAATGTCCCAAGTTGAAGAGTCTCTCCTTCCTCTCCAATGGCACCAATATTGTAGCACCTGCACTAAAGGAGATTCGTGGCTCTAGTTCATGGTGGGAAGCATTGGAGTGGGAAGACAATGACATCAAGCAACGACTCCAACCTTTTTTTAAAATCTTGGTAATGATCTCTGCAACCACCTCCTCAGTTCTCTTCATCGTATGCAATTTTTCATATTGTTGCTTATCGAGACGGAAACAAGCACACGGACGACACTGTCATAAGCTACATCAAACAGGTAAATAACTCTTTACATTTCTTCAATTCTTTTACTTCTCTTTTCTTCTTTGTCTATAATACTTCTTTTGAAATTTCTTTCAAATATGCACTGCGTTTTTTTTTTCTCTTTTCATTAATGCTTTGCTTAGAAACAGAATCACAGGCATGGACTTGGTCTAGTCTGGAGGGTGATCACTTTAAAACTCAAATAAAAAGATGATGATCTCCCTTTGTTTATTGATATAAAAGCCCAAAAAAAAAACTATAGTCTTTGTTGGATAAGATTGAATTCAATCTCATGTGCCCACAAACTGTTTGATGAACTCAACCAGCTAATCTTTATTGAAATATGCTTGTCCCCTTGACTGGGCTTTTTGTTACATCTCCGTTACAAGTTTAGAAGCTATTGTTCTCACTAGGGCTAAAGTTCTTGCTTGATCTTTTAAACTTTTTCTTTCTTTCGAAAAAGATATTTCCTATTGTTTGTATCCTTGCAGTTGAAAAACTTTCCCATAATTTATCATGCTCAATTTAAATTCCTCTATAAGGTTATGCAATCACTCTGTCTATGAGAAATCACAATCATATGGAATTTTTCTTTGACAATAAATTTGCTCAAGAACTTTATCATGGTTTATATATGTTTAAAATATATCCTGTACGAATGTAAGAAACCTCATCTATTTCTTTCAGTGCATCCAAGTGTTTGTATAATAAATGAAGGGGCCTATTTGGTTGGACTTTCGACTTGCATAGGTTATTTGTAAGATCGTAAAAAAGAGCTTGAGTGGACCAATTTACAAAAGGTAAGTTCACAGCACCATCACTCTTTCATTGAGAGGTTTTTGTTCTCCTTTTTCTATTGTTATTATTATTGTCATTGCTATTTTTTTTTTTAATTTTAATTTAGGAAATAGTTGTGCAAAACCAAGTTCCTATTCAACTAAATTGTCTGGAGAAATAATTGGTGGACCCTTGTTTCCCTTCTATATGATATTTCAATTTTCAACCAAATTGGAAAGGTCTCTTGTTTAAGGTCCTGTTTGGATGCCATCTGTTTTTCCTTTTAAGAGTGAAGTGGTTTTGTTATGACCAATATGTCTGAGGTGGACTTGAACCATCATGTTCACATCTTAGTGTGAAATATATGCGCATAAAAGAAAAATGTCTATATGGTATAGGTGGCCTTTGTTGGGCCCTGTTCTATTCTATCTACAACATGTCGTGAAAGAAATGAGTTCTGTAAAAAAAAAAAAGACAGAAAAAAGAAAAAAGAATATAAGATCTGTTGAGATGATATTGACTGTAAATATCTTCCCCATCAGTATATTTCTAATCATAATCGAGTCTTATGTCATCCATTTACGATCAACTTTGAGTACTAGTTTTCTCTTGCGATATGACCGAATGTGTCTTTATCATTTGTTATAGATAAGGATTACCATTTATAGTATGCTATGACTATTTAAACTGTGTTGTTGCCCAATCACATGGATAGGATTTGTATTTTTTTACTATTTTATTTATAAAATTTGCGTTGTGACATTTTTTGCATACCTTCTCTGGTTTGGACAAATACAAAGCACATGGGAACATGAATAAGTTGTTGGTTTTGTATATGCAAGAGGATTTTTTTTTAACACCACCAGTGCTTGATCCACATTCTGTTTTTGTTCTATTTAGCTAGGAAAGTTGTGATTCTGATTGTTATGGAGTTATGGTGTGATTTTTCCATGTTTGTGTTTGTGCAGTTATTAGTGGGTGAGCTATTTGGCCTGTTGCCAACATATTGACTACTGCTGTTACTGGTGGTGTGAAGAGTCATGGGCTATTGCTAACTTGTAGGAAGCGATGGATGGTATATTTAATATCTTTTTTTTTCAATCATGGATGGTGACAACTGTCTGATCTTTGTTTTGTGGAAGTACTAAATAGGGCCTGAAGCTTCCAAGAATGAAATATCTAGGAAAAAAGAGTTCTTCTGATCTAGCTTATAACTGTAAACATGTGTTTAGGGTACTTTTGGTTGATGCCTCCAATGGCTGTGTGAGTGCATTATTGTCTTCCTATCCCTCAATTTAGATAAGATTGGCAGAGATTACATGGGTTGGTGTGATTTTTGATGCTCTTGGTTTGTTATTTTGAAGCAGCTTCTAAGTCTCAGCAGAGAATGGTTATGTATTTTTTTTTTTTATTATCGGCAGGATGGTTACACATGTGAGCAGTATATTTTAAAACCCCACAGTTTTATTACATGCGGAAATTCTGAAAATCATGGATTTATAGTGTTGATAATATGATTTGATTGTTGAACGATATGTAGAAACCCAACCCAGTGAGTCTTCAAACTCCAAAATCCAAACTCAATGCAATTGTCTTTCTCAGGCAGTTTGGAATTGGTCCTTGTTAGAAATAGAGATGCCCTTTTATGTACAGTTGACAGTCATTTGGGGCAGCAAATAAATAAATATATTTTTTTTGCTCAATAATTAAAAGTTCTATTAAAAAGAAAGAGAAAAACAAAAGAATGGGATGGAAGTTTAATTACACTTGCTAGTTTTCTTACACAAAAGAATGAGTAAAAGTTCCTTAGCTAGTTTTCTTACACTAATGACTACACTAACTTGCTTTTTCTCGAAACAGGTTATGGAGTTGGCCAGCATAAAGACATACACCACCAAAGAAATAGATAAGATCCGACTCGAGTTTATCGACTTCATCCAAGGATTTCTTCCTTTATAAAGGTATACCTAGGAGTTCAATTTGTATAGTTGAGAAGATTTCATAGTGAGGCTTGGTGACGATACACTTAATTTTATGTGCATTTCAGTTTTTAGGCTTAGTGACTACCTGTTTCTTCATCGGACTATCATCAATGTGAATTGATTCATGCATTTTTGTCTGCATCATGCACTTGGGTAGGTGGAGTTTTTTAGTTCATGATGCATTTCACACTTCATCACATATCATTAGGGGGGAGGGGACTGTTGACTGTGATTAACTTGCATAGTTTTCGGTACGTTAATGCTTATTGAGTGTTAGTTGTAGATGGTGATAGGAATACTAGGTCATCATATTAGTGAATTATTGATTGTTCCTAGTTTGCTTGCTACTATGATCTTATGACATGTGAACTGCTAGTGTTTCAATTGCTCTTTCTCTAGTGACAAAATGTTTTCTCTTTAACATGAATCCTTGATATTGTTGGTTAAACTCTCCTTCTTACTTGATTATATTATTGATACATAGTCAAATTGTTATTATTTTGTAGGTGAATGAAGAACTTAATTAAACGGAGATGGAATGCCTTTTGCTAAGTGGATCTACTAATTAGGTTAAGTTAATTTTGGTTAGTTAGGGATTTCCGGAAATTGTTTACAATGTAGCTTGCCTTTTTTTGGATGCTTTTGTGAAGGTTTTGGATTATGTCGTGATGCTTTGGTTACGAATTCGAAGGTTAATGTAAATAGTTTGGATTATGAATGGATTCAAATTGGCTATGTTTTGAATAGTTTGTTTGATTTAGTGCGTGGACGAGCAAGTACGTTCCTTAATGTGAATGGTGATTAATTTCCAATTAATGAAATGGTTCTTATTGAATGTTGTTATCTATATTTTTTTGCATCTTTTGTAAGGCAGGTTTAGTGATTTGAAAGTGTATCCATACTGCAGCATGTTATTAGTAATGTATATATTGCATTTTTATTTTTAAAAAAAATGGATGGTATCTCGCTTCTACGGAAACTGTCACAACTGATGACTACTTATGTCGCTTTTGGTCTGAAAACAACATATTGATCACTGCTTTTGAAAAGCGAGACAACAAAGTTATATTTCTTGTGACGCTTTTAAGTTATTTCAGTGTCACTTTTGGGTTTAAAGTGACACAAGTAACCATTTTTTTGTGTCACTTTGATAACAGAAACTGACACAACAAAGGTATTTCTTGAGACGCTTTTACGAACTTTTAGTGTCGCCGGCAGATAAGACGCTTGCATAGTAATCAAAAAAGCGACACAAACCACTTTTTAAGACACTTTAAAAGTGACTCATTAAGACATTTTTTTTGTAGTGATGGAGTGGATGATTTCTGGAGAATGACAGAGACAACATCATAGGGGAGGTCATTAAGGAGGGGAGGGTTGGCCTGCTGGTTTGTAGCTTTTTGGCTCAGAACACAGAATTTTTTAGGAGGTGGAAGACTGTGGCTAATAGTGGTGAGAGGAAGTTGGAGGGAGGATTTGACTTGGGGACTAGGGGGGTAGAGGAAAAAGTAGAGGCAGGGAGGGAAGAGGGGGAGATTGAGACCAAAGGAGGAGGGCCTGTGGGGATAGCGCTAGGATCATGGGCTAAGGTCTTGAGAATGGGAATGGGAGGGCGACCTGAGTTAGAGTTTAAAACTGAGGAGTTTTCCAGAGATTCTGTATGAGGAATAGGGGGCAAATGGTAAAGGTTGAAGGTCTGTGATGAGGAGAAGAGGAAAAGCTAGAGGGGACAGGGGGAACTGGGGACTGGGAGCTGGTTTTGGAGGAAACTAAAGCTGAAGAGGTAAGGTTGCTAGCTGAGGTTTTACTGAAGAGGGGACAAGATGGCTGACTGTGGCCTGGGGAGAGGCATAGAGAGCAGGGGCATTGCTCATAATCCACTGTAATTTCCAACTCTCCTTCCCCTTGAAAGGTTACCAGGATGGAAGGGGGCTTAGGTTTAAAGAGATCAACGTTCACAAGAACTCTGGCAAATGAAAGGATTCGCTAAGCCATTGTTATATTGTCAAGCTTTATTGGCTGCCCTATTGAGTTGGCTAAGGAGAAAATGATATTTTGGCTCCAGCAGTGGTAAGGTAGCCCAGACAGTCTAATCCAGACTGGGGCTATAGAAGGCCAAACTGATTCATCTTGCCCAGGTGACCAAGGTAAGAAGAAGACTTTTTTCTTGTCAATGGAGAGGGGAGAGAGGCTGAGGATAGAGGCTTTATCTTCTGGAGAGTTAAAGCGAAAAATGAAGTAGTCTTTGTTGGTGAGGGATACCATACAGGGCCTGGTTAAGTGCCAAAGCTTGGCTTTTGCTTCCATCCATTCGAGAGAGGGGCGTCTGCCAACAAATCTGCCTATAACAGCAAAAGAGAAAGATTCTTTACTAGAGTTAAGCATGGATTGAGGAATAGTTAAAGATGGCTTACCATTGATCCACGTTGGAGGGGGAAGAGAAGCTGGGATGCAGGAAAGAAGGGGGGATTGAGGCACAGAGAAAAGGTTTGCAAACGATTGTTGAAGAGGAGGATGGGGAGAGGGATTGATGACTGAGGGGCAAAGCTGAGACTCAAGCCTAACAGGGTTGACAGAGGGGACAAAAAAAGAGGTGCTTGGCTCTATAGAGGGGAAGGCTGGAGGAGTCAGAGGGGAGATCTAGGTAGGAAGAGGAGGGAAGTTATGGGGCTATAGGGAGAGAGGTTGTAGACGACTGGGAACAGGGTGAATGGGAGTAAGCAGAGGTTGTTCAGTGGAGGGGGAGGGAAAGAGGGGATGGAGAGCAGGTTGAAGCAGAGGCTGAGCAGAGAAGGCAGTCGGAGGTGGTACGTGGGGCGGTGGTTGACCGGTGGAGGTGGTCGGAAAAAGTTGGTGGGTTTGGGCGGGAAGGGGAGACAAGGACATACTTTTCAAAACGGCCTTTTTGGTATTAACTAGGGCTGTAGATGGCCCTAACTGAATTGTGAAAACGGCCTTTAATGGAATCTAAATTGTGAAAAAAAGATTTACTAGAGTGATAGCTGGGTATTCAATAAAATAACCTTCTCACGTATCATTATTTATAGCATTGACTGGACTCGTTTGAGTGAATGAGTTAGGGCCATCTGCAGCCCTAGTTAATACCAATATTGCAATGATAATCTGCAGCTCTACTGAGGGGTGAGAGTGCGTAAGTTCGATATTTTCTGAAAAGATTGAAAGATTGTAGCCATTTGGTGGCTCACCAGTTAGAAAATTAAGAGATAAAAAACATTAGTCCAAAGAAAAGGCAGGACACAAATGGCTATCATAAGGCAGTAAATCAAAATTTGACCACAGTGCAAGTGATCAAACCAGTCAAAAGTTGAGTTTCAATAGGCATAGGGATGCTCAGGGTTGTTTCAAACCAGGTTTGACCAGAGCTTGTTAGGCATTGGGCTGTGGTTCAAGGGATATGGCAGGGGCCTATTATTTCCGGGCCCATTGAACACTGTCCCTTGGCCTAGTTGGTCCTATATATTTACTACAAATGGGCATACATATTTAGTAAAGTGCCCTGGCCCAGGGTTGAATGAAGCATGAATGGCAGGCCTAATAAGTAAATTCGATGGGCTTGGACAAACTTTGAATAGCCCAACCCAGCCATTAACACCCCTATAGACAAAGGTAATTCACCTCCTTTTCTTTCTATTCTTTTCTTTTCTTTTCTTTATTTCTTTTTTTGGGTTGTTTTTGGAATGTTCTTGATCAACCTCTTAATAGAGTCCAAACGCCAAGGTGGTGGAGATTTACAGTGGTTTCTAAAAAAGGAAATCATCGGAGCCAAGTTGAGGATGACCCAAAAGGAGGTGGCAAATTTTAGGTTCTGAATTTTTTGCAAATATCTCAAAGTTTGTGATGAATCAACGGATGAAATTAGACCTCCTAGATGATTTTGGCCTTTTGAAGAGAATGGACGGTTCAAATCACGATCTAGGACTCCATAAGAATAGGAAGATTGGAAAAAGGATTGGGACCGGGGGATGTTTCCAGATGTCATTTACACTAGTCACATCCAGCAATCCAATATTTTCCCATAAATTTCTAAGATCCAAGATAAATTGAGGAATGAAATTGGAAGCCATAGGCTTTTTGGGCCTTCTAAAGATACTGAACGGGTTCATATCGTGGAAATAGGCCTGATAGAAGTTAGAATAGTTGGTTTTAAGGTTTGGACTTTCGCAAATATCTTCAAATCCATAATGACTCAATGGTTGGAATTTGACCTTCTATCCGTTCTTAGCCTTCTAAAGAGGATGAAGGGTTTGAATCTTGATTTTCGAGCCCACAGTGATGAAAAAATGAAAATAGGTTGGCCCTTAAGGGAACACCTGAAGCTCTATAGCTGTGTCATTTTTGTTATATTTATGCAGGGTTTTTCCCTGGCGCGCCGAGGCTGGAGTGGGCCGTGCCGGCCCGGTCCGACCCGTTTGACATCTCTACCTGTAGTCCATGTAGCTTGGACATATTTCGGTGAGAGGTCCCTAGACACGTCAGCTCATGGAGAGAGGTCCCTAGACACGCCACCTCATACATTTTTATGACTGATTTGCCCTTTCAACTGATTAGGCATAAAAATTTTAAATTTGAAATTTTAAATCTTCCATTCTCCCTCTTCTTCTTCTTCTTCAAACCGGACATGGACATTGACGGATTGGATCTCAACAGTTGAGATCGATCTCTGAAGAAGAAGACCACTGCAAAGAATAAGAAGAAGACCCCTACAACGAAGAAGAAGACTTGCATAACACGATGTTAGGGATTTTTTATATTGCAATTTGATGGATGCATTATCATTTTAGCATCATTTGAATTTTCACACATGCATTGATTTAGAAAATCTTGAAATCTTGATTTACACATGCATCGTTTTTAAGACTTGTAGAAATATTGATTTATGCATGTTTTGATTTTAAACTTGGATGCATTTAAATTTGAAAAGAAGTTTTATCAAGCTAGCCTATGTTTTAAATCTTTCAAATCATTTTAAGCTTTTTATGTTTCATGTTTTTAATCTTCTTTGTTTGATTTAAATCATGATTTCAAGCTTGATTTAATGGCTCAAAAGTCCCCACAAGAAATTACTTTGAAATATGCATTTTAGGGGAATTTGGTCCCTGGGCCCGGGTCGACTTGCAGTGTGCTCGGTCGACCGAGCCCATGGACCCAGTACTCGACCGAGCACACTGCAGGTCGACCGGGAAAGAGCCGTTGAAGCTCTTTTTCAAACGGTCAAATTTATGACCGTTGAGCCCAGGTCGACCGGGGACTCGTAGAAACTCAATTTTTTAGTATAAAAGCAAGTTCATTCTTTTGAAAATGGAGAGGAAATAAGAGGCCCTCCTTGAGATGTTTTGAGGCCAATCAAAGGGGAATGAGCTAAAGGATGATATGAGTCATTTGGAAAGCTAAAGCTTGGTTCTATTGAGTTAAATCACTAAGTAAGTTTTACTTTTCTTAACCATATATATGTTTTCATGCTTTGCTTTAATTATTGGTAAATCTTTTATAGCATGATAAACTATGATTTGTTGTATCCTTAACATGTATATGTTTTGAATTGATTTATTATTTTGGATGCATCACCTTGATTCAAACCAAGTAGTACTCATATTGGTATATCTAAGTAAATCATGTTATTAAAAACATCTTTGAAATTATATGTAACATGATTTCTATACTTGGTTGAATATTTGGTTGTTGTTTTTCATCATAAGAAAATCACTTTCAAATCTATCTTATATTTTTGGATTCAACATCTTCACAAATCATATGTACTTTTGTTTTAAAGTTTCACAACTTGCTTAGCATTGATAGGTATATCATTTTCAAGTTGAATTTATAATTACATATGATTTGTCCCCTAACTTCAATCAAATCTATTTTTGTGTTTTAAACTTTCAAATGCTTTTAGCATACATATATTGAGCTACATTGTTAATTTGATTGAAATCCTTATGCATCACATGTTTTGTTCTTAGAATTTCACAACTTGTTTAGAATACATAGGTATATCTTTTACAAGTTATTTTTAACATGTGATTAGCATTCTTTCTTCAATCATAAATGTTTTTATGAGCTAAAACTCTCAAAAGCCTTTGGCATACCTTTATGAGCTTTTATTTTTAAATTGATTGAGGACATCATACATACACATTGTGCATTCATCTTTGCATTCATAGTGTGTGTGAATTAGATTTTCACTTTCATATCCGCCTAATTAAGAGGCATTGTATTGAGCTAAATTGTTTCTCCGTCAAGTATATTCTAGACACTACTTAGAGAGATAACCAACCTATTGGTTGTCGAGGTTATTGCATAGCCTAAGAAAAGCATAGTGTAAGAGGTTATTGCTTAGCCTTGGAAAGCATAAATGTAGAGGTTATTGCTTAGCCTTGTAGAGGTTATTGCTTAGCCTTGGAAAGCATAAATGTAGAGGTTATTGCTTAGCCTATTGAAAAGCATAGATAGTGGAATCCGGTGGGGTGTTGGATCCTAAGCCGGTAGTGGATGTAGGCATTGAGGCCGAACCACTATAAATCCTTGTGTGATGGTGCATGCTTTGTGGTGATTGTTTTTATTAGTTTCCGCATTTAGTTTGATAATCATCACTAGTGGCTAATTTAATTTAAGAAAGTTAAAATTGATCATAATTGGTCACTAATTTGAAGCTCGCCGTATTCACCCCCCCTCTAGGGTTCGGATGACGGACTTTCACACGAAACGAAGAAAAGGACAATCTTCTGCGCCATCGTCGGATTTCCCGTGCCACCGTCGTTCCTACGTATTGCCGGAAAAGGGGGATCGTCACCGGACGCCGCGCTATGCCACCGGCGGAATCGAGGAAGAAGGCAAATGGAAGATGGCTTTTGTGTTTCTGATTCCAAAACGAAGAAGAAGAAGAAAGTGAGCCTAGGATCTGCAGTAGTTCCGAGTTGGTTCTAGGTCAGGTTCGACCTGACCCATTCCAGAAGTCCATACCCATTCCAGTCAAAGTTAAATTTATTTAAGTTTTGTATTTTTTGTCAAATTTATTTGTGTTTTGGACAAAATCTATCTGAGTTTTTGGCTATTTATCTGACTTCTAGAACAAATTTATCTGAGTTCTAGATAAATTTATCTGAGTTTTGGACAAATTTGTTTGAGTTTCTGGCTATTTATCTGACTTCTTGAACAAATTTATCTGAGTTCTAGACAAATTTATCTGAGTTCTGGACAAATCTATCCGAGTTTTAGGCTATTTATCTGAGTTCTGGAACAAATCCATCTGAGTTATAAACAAATCTATATGAGTTTTTGGCAGATTTATTTGTGTTTTTGAATTTTATTTGTATCTTTTGAAATTTATTTGTGTTTTTTGAAATAAATTTAACTGAGTTTTTGACAAAAAGACCTGAGTTTTTTGCCACATTGTTCTCTAATTTGGAAAATTGGGTTATCTTAGTTTTGGAAAAATGTATTTGCGTTTATTTAAATTTATTTACGTTTTTTAATTTTATTTACGTCTTTTGAGATTTATTTGATTCTTTTGAAATTTATTTATATTTTTTTGAAATTTATTTGGATCTTTTGAAATTTATTTAAATATTTTGAAATTGATCTTCATCTTTTGAAATTTATTTGTGTCTTTTTAAATTTATCCGCGTTCTTTTGAAATTTATTGCTTTTTAAAAAAAAATTATTGTGTTTTTTGAAATTTATTTGCGTTTTTTTAAATTTATTTGTGTGTTTTTAGAATTTATTTGAAAATCTCATTAATGAGATTCCATTGATCGTGACCCAGTAAGTGGTAGTTGACTATTATTAATGGGATATCCCACCAATCATGTGATATGATTTAAATATAGGGATAAATTAGACTTATCAGGTATGAGAATGTGTTAGAGGACCTTTGGCTGCATGACTTTTTTTTTTTGGACTGTTTGCAACAAAGTAACACTTTGAAGGACCTCTTATCGCAGGCCCCAAAAATGTATACAAACTAAGATATGTTGTGTGAGCCTGTTCGTTTGTTAAAAAACAGCTATCCTTACACGTCCCTTTCAATCACCCCAAAATACGTTTTTGAGTAAAAGAGATACAACCGTTGATAGATTCTATTTCAGACATCCTTTACTCTATTCCATAGCAAACAAACATGTCCTAGTTTTCGAGAGTTAATGGACCGAGTTTTCCCCAGGATATAAGTGACTTTGAGAAAATGTTAAAAGGGAATTTGAGAATTCCAAAGGGATATAAGTGACTTTTCATGAGTCAATGCTCCGAGTCTTCATACTTTGTTATTTATCATACGATATGACTAAGCTGCTTGTGCAATCAACTCGGAATCAACTCTTTCTTTCATTCTTTATGTTTTTTTCCCCTCCGCGGTGGGGCCTATCATCTGGGTCCGGGGTGCCCAAGGAAGTTTTTTTCGAGTTGAGTTTGGATCTTTCTGTGTGTCTCGGTCAAACTTGCCGTGAGTATGCATCTTTTTGTTTGTCTCACCCAAATGAGGCTTTCATGGGAAGCATCTGGATTCTGGACACTAGTCTCTTTCTTTTTTTTTCTCGTTAAGTCTGAGCCATTTTGAGACATCATTTTACCAAGGCCGACATCTGAAAATGATGGACAACCAAAGAACAACCATATGACACGGCATTTTATCCGTGTGATGTCATTCTCCATCAGACAAGTTGACAAATTCCTACCAAATAAAATGACCATCGAGTTCCTCAGTACCGAGGGATTTACATGAGAGGTACTTTTTCCCATTAAACCAGACATCTCATATTAAATCATAATCCCCTCACACACGATCTTTCATGAATTAGTACTCACCTTAATCTAATACTAATTCAAATTAGAGTGATTGCTAATGCATGAGGGTTGAATTTATATATCGTGGAGTATCCTATATATGGCAAAAAGATTATCTCCCGTGTAAACACTGGAATGTACATCTTAGCATGACATAGCACGTAGCCCTATGATATAAAATGTCTATTTCTATTTCCAGTGATCTCTTGTATCTCACGAGTAGAAATTCTTCACCCAATCCATCCATTTGATAAATGGATTTGGCTTAAGATGAGTGTATTCTGGTTACCAATTATCTCTTGTATCTCACGACTAGAAATTCTTCACCCAATCCACAAATTTGATAAATGGATTTGGCTTAAGATGAGTGTATTCTGGTTATTCAACCAGCCACTCTGATTTGAACAATTGGGCCATGGCCCCCCAACAACCCTAGCCTGACATAGCATTTAAGCAATTAAGCAACAATTTTTATTTTTAATCCAATTAATGAATGGGTCAGATTTGGTTTGAAGCTCTTCATACTATCAATACCCAACCAAGGGACTTGGACACATAAGAAATCCCAGTGATGGAAAAGAAGCATGTTTTCATTGGAAGGGAAGTTTACTCTTGCAGAAATGAGAATCCAACAACTGACCCTGGACAGTTAAATGAGAATCAAAATATCCAATCAATTGGCCAAGTACCCCTTGCTCTTATATTAAACACAACTGAGCATCATTTTTTTTTATGAAAAAAAAAAAAGATTGCATCTTCAATTCCTCGTGGTTCCCTTGCTCTACCAACCCTAAGTGGAAAGTGTGGCCCTGGTGTGCAGGTTTGGACTCCCACTAAATGATTATATGTCGACCATTTAAGAATATTAACTGTACAATGACTCATTATCCACCATGAATCATAAGGATTCCAAAAAGGACTTTCTTTTAAATTATGACCCCACACATTTGCACTCGGCCAATCTCATCTGAGCTACGAGCAGAAATAATTAAGCCACATGAATCACTCTGCGCTAAAAGAGCATTGATAGGGCTGTCACACTGGATTAGGACAATTTAATAGGTTCAACGTCAAGTATGGTACTGCAATTAGAGATGAAAACCTGGCCATAGAATAAAAACACAAGCACTTGATTTGAAAAAAAAATATAAGTTATCACCAATATTTGCACCAATTTTCAATCGGTGATGGGGTTCGAATCATGAGTATGTTTTATAAGTGATTCGGTCGCAATTTAGGTCCATGTCTGGGGCCTTTTTTTTTGGATCCGAGTCCAAGCTAGGCTTTAATTTAAATGTGGGAATGAATAGACCGGACCTATAACCTACCCCTGGGTTGGGCCAGGTCTGGTACGGGCCCCCCTTAGCTGTCATGCTTGACTAGCAGACACTCCATGTCACATCAATGTCTTCTCATCTCCTTGATTTATATATAGATTACTTAGAACGGAGAGGCCTCTCACATTTGACAATCATATCATTTTAACATGTTCTTTATTTATGATGGCAGGTAAACCATTAGTTAAAGTTGCTCGGTCGCTTTTGATTTTGTGTTAGTGGAATCAATGCTGCTTTCGGTTCCGCCAGCAAAGAAAATAAGGGGGGTGGTGCTATGCAATGAAAGAGAGAGGCAAGCGCTTCTCAAGTTCAAACATACACTAAATGCTACTTTTGAGTATGAGGCACGGCACACCCTTTAAATATATATAGATGGATATCAAAGGCCCTGGAACCCGCATTTCTCGCATTGATGCCCGGGAGAAAGAGAGGCAATTGTCGTTAGAAATCTAGTAAAAAAAATCATATTATAAAAGACCATCTTGTCTTATATTTTTAGTCATTTATCTAAGATAATGCTCATTAGTTATTAACTGCATTATCAATTCAAGAATCCATTGCTTAAGAATGTTAGATAATGCTCACTTTTTAAACTTTGCTAATCGAAATCTTTCGTTTGTATTTTATGGGTCAAATGTATTGAAAAGCATCTCTGTTCTGCTGCATTCATAAATGCTTTGAGATTTTGGTTTCGGTAGCAATGACTAGATAAGAAAACTTAATTCAGTATCAAAGTTAAACCAATTGTGAGTTCGAATCCCAAAAGCAATGACTTGGTACTTAAAATTTTTGGTATGAATGGTTAACTAGGAAACTTTAAAACATGGGCTCAAGAATATGATGTATATTCTGATGTGGTAAGTTACACCTGACAACCCAACTTGTCAACTTATGTTCTTACAAAAATAAATAAATAAACAAAAGAAGAAAAAAATTGCCTACATTTGCTAGTCTCTCTGCTCATGTGTGTGTGTTTTCAAAGCAATTTTAGTGCCCTCCCATATTTTAGATATTCCACATGAACGGAAACTTAATATAATGGTATTAGAGAGTGTAGTGTCTATTCTAATATGGCAGGTTACACCTGACAATCCAAATTGCCTACTTATGCTCTTAACAAAGAGAAAAAACTTGCCTACTTATGCTAGTTTGCTTTTCGTTTTCTTTTCTTTTTTTTTTCTTGTCTCTTTTTTTTTTTTTTTTTCAAAGTAATTTTAGTGCCTTCTCAGGTTTCTCCTTTTTTTGACGAACAACCCACCGATTGATGGCACAACATTGATCGCTAGAATTTCCTGAAGAGGCTTTTAAGTTTTCTTTCTTATTTTTATGATTGAAAATATTGTGCCCAGTCCTGTAGAGGTATTTACATGAAAGTTTTCACTCTTATTAATTCTTGAAGAAGGTGATTGTTTTTAGATAGTTCGGATTTTCAATAGATAGGGCCCAGTTGGTGATAACTTAAAGATGCACACTCCTTCGTGAGCACTTAAGCATGAGGAATTTTTTTCCAAGGCCTAACCACTTGAACAATTATTTACTATTATGTGGGTTATTTACTTGTCTGCTTTAAATGAGTATAATCTTTTAACTTAAATGGGGTTCGGGGCACATGATGTCATGAGTTATAATGTCATCCAGAAGTGGTCTTGAGTCAAATTTGAAACTTAACTCTATCACGTGTATCACGCTCAAACTTGTGATGAGAGTGGGAGTGGAACTTTACTCCGTGATAGTTTGTATCACGCTCAAACATGTGTAGCAAGTATATGTCCCTTAAATTTTGTTATCATGCGTGTGTGGCACGCGCGGTGGGGCTCACTCCGTCTCTGGATGGGATCTGAGGGCATCAAAGGATCTGTTTGGGGGCTTTATTAAATGGAGTTGAGGGCCGTAAGTTAGGTCCATTTGAATGAGATGTGCAGTAAATTTAATGTTCTAGTCCCACATATATATATATATATATAAACCTGGTGGAACCTGTATTAGGGGTTGGGTTTGAATGGTCCACTTGGATGGATACAGAAAGTAGGCCCCACCAGGTCTGCATGCACAACAAGCACACTGGGCACATGTAATAAGGATAATATATATATATATATATATATATATATATATATATATAATCAGTGAAAACTGTTCTCATTGAGTCACCGTGAGAAATTTTTGGAAGGCCATTGGGGGTCCCATTTTGCTTAAACGATGTGTTTGTGCAACACATATCTCTGGCATTTTGTGTAAATATATATATATATATATATATATATATATATATCAAAACCTGGTGGAACCTGTGTTAGGGGTTGGGTTTGAATGGTCCACTTGGATGGATACAGAAAGTAAGCCCCACCAGGTCTGCATGCACAACAAGCAGACTACTGGGCACATGTAATAAGGATATTATATATATATTTAATCAGTGAAAACTGTTCTCATTGAGTCACCGTGAGAAATTTTTGGAAGGCCATTGGGGGTCCCATTTTGCTTAAACGATGTGTTTGTGCAACACATATCTCTGGCATTTTGTGTAAGTCTTATATCAACATTATGTGGCTTGTTGTGGCACCATTGTAGCAATTGTCGGTTAGAAATCTAGTAAAAAAAAATCATACTGTAAAGGACCATCTCATCTTAAATTTTTGAGGGTTTTATCCAAAAAGTAAAAAAAAAAAAAAATTAGAGATCCTACACCAAAAGGGTCACTTTAGATTCTCTTGGCTTCTTCTCTATCTACTGTAGTGTCGTTGAATAACTAGGGGTTCTCTATCTACTGTAGTGTCGTTGAATAACTAGGGGTTGTTTGGGAGATTTACTAAATGGAGTTGAGTGAAGTAAAGATTATTTTAAAGAAAGAATAAAATATAAATGTGTTATGATGATATTTTATTTTTAGTTGTTTGTTATTGAATTTTTTTTTTACTTTTTGTATAGAAAAGTGGAGTTTTTCTGTCATTTAGTGAAGAAAGGAGGTTGTTTTTACTTTTAAAAAAAAAATATGGCTGGAAGATTTGAATTAAAGTACTTTTGATGTTACTTTTTTTTGCTAAGAAATGAGAGCTTTACTTTACTTGACAATATTAGTAGAGTTGCCAAATTGGCTTCTTAAGCAATTATAATCGTCTGCAGACTGCATTTGTGTTGAAACAATACTGAAAAAAAAAATAAAGAATAAGAAAAAGAAAAGAGCTCCTTTTCTTTCCAAACCATTATCGGTCTTTCTACCAATTGTTCATGTCCCTTACAGATCTCCTCTTCTTACGTAGGGGAGAAACAGCCAAGCAGCATTTCTGCTATTCTTCATGCTGCAATAGAGCCCCTACACCAAAAGGGTCACTTTAGATTCTTTTGGCTTCTTCTCTATCTATTGTAGTGTGGTTGAATAACCAGAGGCTGTTTGGGAGCTTTAGTAAATGGAGTTGAGTGAAGCAAAGATTATTTTGAAGAAATAATTAAATATAAGTGTGTTATGATGGTATTTTATTTTTAGTTGTTTGTTTTGGAATCTTTTTGACTTTTTGTATAGAAAAGTGAAGTTTTTATGTCTTTTAGTGGAGAAAGGAGGTTGTTTTTTTTTTTTTTTTTTTACTTTTTTTTTGAAAAATATGGTGCGAGATTTGAATTAGAGTGTTGTTGATGTTACTTTTTTTTAAGAAATGAGATCTTTACTTTACTTGACTCTATTAGTAGAGTTGCTAAATTGGCTTCTTAGGCAATTATAATCGTCTGCAGACTGCATTTGTATTGAAACAATACTGAAAAAAATAAAGAAAAAGAAAAAGAAAAGAGCTCATTTTCTTTCCAAACCATTATCGGTCTTTCTACCAATTGTTCATGTCCCTTACAAATCTCCTCTTCTTACGTAGGGGAGAAATAGCCAAGCAGCATTTCTGCTATTCTTCATGCTGCAATAGACTGCAACCAGAGACCTCTTCTCAAACGAGAAACTCATGTCTCGTTGTTTCAGAAACTTGAAACGCAATCACCCCTCTTCTTCTTCAGGGGAGATCTCCTCTTCTTCTTCCTCAGGCTGAATTCCCAAATCGATATGGCCTTGTCTCTCCATTTGGTCATCCCATTGGATTGAATTTAGCAAAGAGAGGAGGAAGAAGAAGAAGAAAATGATTTTTTTTTTTTTTTGCCTAAGCAGGTGTTTTTGGCGGGATGACCTGTTTGGTGCAAGAGAAACTAAAGTTGCCTTTGTGTAGGGTTCATCTAATGTGTGTTTTTTGTTTGTTTGTTTGTAAAATCCTCTATATTTTTAGTCATTTGATCCAAGACAATGGTCATTAGATATTAATGCATTCAATCTTGGCTATCAATTCAAGAATCTAATGCTTAAGAATGTTAGATAATTCCCACTTTTTAAACTTTGTTCATGGAAATCCTCCTTTTGTATTCTATGGGTCAAATGTATTGAAAAGTATTTTGGCTGCATTTATAAATGCCTCGAGATTCTGGTTTTGGTACCAATGATTAGATAAGAACACTTAATACATCATCAAAGCCAAACTAGTTGCAAGTTTGAATCTCAAGAGCAACAACTTACTTAAATATTTTGGAATTAATATTTTGGCATGAATGGTTAACTAGGAAACCATAAAACATGGGCTTAAAGAATATAATGTATATTCTAATATGAAAAGTTACAATTAGACAACCAAACTTGTCTACTTATGCTCTTACAAAAATAAATAAATAAATAAAAAGAATTGCCTACTTATGCTAGTCTCTGTCACGTCCCAAAAAATACAACCATGGGATAACGTGAAAAATAAGAATAAATATTTTTTTTCCTGTGTTTAATACAACACAAGCTTCCAAAAGTGGACCCATATAGCAAACCGTGGTGAGTCAAAATAAATTTCATTAAATTCAACGGAAGCGTTATTCAATTGGTATTCAAGGTTCATAATTAAGATCCAACACCATCATCAGATGAAGAAATAATAATTAAAGTAGCAGAATAAATTAAACAATTACTAAGGAAAATTTTATAATTAAAGAAAGTTCATCTAAATAAATTCTAAGATGACGTTCTCTCTCAGGTAGGCTCAGACGGCTCCGTAGCCATCTCCGGCTCTCCACTCAGGTTCGTCAACTGGTTCAAACGCTTGAAACATTTGACCATCCTCCGTCTCCACATTAGGGTAAGGGTCGGTACCTATGCACCAATAAACAAAATAAACAGCAAGTACGAAAGCATAATTTATAAATAAAATACAAGATCAATATGAGCAATGACAGGTAATGATCATAAGAGATTAACAATGGAACAATGATGAAAAGAACGTATAACCTAAATCCATTCTATACAATAGAGCAATACAATAATCACACAGAAGCACTGCTACTGTTTTGGGTGGTCAACCCTAACTATAAAGCGGGAAAACCCGTTCGAAGGTCTGCGGTCATAAACTGGTTCGTAATCGAAATCGTAGGCCGGATAAACCGGTTCGAAATTCGGATATTAGAGTGTCCGTACACATCGGTGATCAGCCGTCCACATACAACTGCAGTCGTTCGAATATGACCAAATCAATGTACATATATATACATATCATAGTAGAATAGACCTAATAATCTGTAAAGCTCTGACACAGAAACCTAAGTCAAAGTGAAGGGCTGGCTGCACAATAATTCATAATCGAATACCAAACAAATCATTTGAATAAAACTCTATAATATCTCAATCGATTGCCACGCCACATCACGGTCCACATCCAATTAACATAGGGTATGCAACTAATAGACGAATATCAAACTCAATCATGAATGCAAACCCGAAGGTCAAGGAATAATCACAAGCCAATCCTAAGGTCAAACATAAGGTCTCATACCCGACAACCACATGAATCTCTAATAGATAAAAGATCAACGCATCCCTTATCAATCAATGGTGCATAGACCCAATTAAGGGTTTTCCAATAGAGATGGGTTGAGCCCGAATCCATTAGGATTTCTCCGAAGTCGTACGAAGTACTAAATCTCACGTTAGTAAGATACCGCGTGCCCGGACGGTATTTACTCAGTCCAATGATCCAATTAATAATGTATAAAAATATAATTTTAACATATTAAAAACCATAGATATGATTTAAAATTTAATAATAGGAAATAACAAATTGTAGTTTATAATTTTAGAAAACCCAAGGATTCCATTTATAACATTTTTCCAAATTCAATTTTTTATAAAATGGGCCCAAGGTCTAATTTGAATTCATTAAACGCTATAGGACCTTTTTTCTAAATTTCTAAAAACTAATGGGTATATGAGAAAACTTTCACAGATACTAAAGTCATGTCACATGGGGACTATGTTCCCAAAACAACCCTAAGTCAACACCACTCCCATTCTTTATTTGAAATACATGTCAAAACCGTCCCTGACATGTTTTGTTTCCAATACAGGTACATGTCAAACCATTCTTACATAGAGTCTCCTTCTATTTATTTATTTTCCAATACCTACTCAAGTTCAAAACAGGTCCTGTACATGTGGAGACTCCTTTCTCCCAATATATTCAGGTCCAAAACCGCCCTTGCTCACCCAACACAGAACCCGGTCTCCAGAACAATGGGCATCACGCCTGACACATCAAGGTGCATCTGTAGTGGGTCCCACTGCCCACAAATTAAACACTCCTACAAGGTCGCTAGCCAAGTACGGCCAAAGGACGGACCTGATCCATGATCAAATCATCTCCTGGGTCCCACATCAAAATTAAATAAAAGAAATAACCCAAGGAGACTCAGGCCCTAATATTAGAATCATCAGATGGTGGCCAAATATGTGTAAGGTCTCACCACAAAAAGAGAAAATCAAACATCGAGGGCATAAAAAGAGGTTTCTACATGCATCCACATATGAATCAAAGATAAACACAAGCATTAAATTTATAAATTATGGTTAGGTACTTGCCTGAGATCCGCGGTTGAGAGAGACGGTTTAGAGTTCCTACTACCAAAGCCCAAAGCGCTAACTCAGAGGAAAGTTGGAAGAGAGAGAGTTGTGTGTGAAAATAAAAGACTGTAGTGGTGTATAAATAGAAAATAAAAAAAATAAGAGTTGTAGTCTAACTTAAATTCTAAATAATAGAGTTCGGGTTTTAAAAAAAAAAGAGTTTGGATCAGAGAAGGATTAGAGTTTTGGTTTGAGAAGAACTGTTCCACTAAATTGGGCCCGGATTAATTATGGGTAAGACACTTATCCAACAAGCCTAACTCACCAACCTAAGTGTAGCGTGGTCCCCACTTAAACTAATTGCGTATTTAATTAAAATACAATCAATTATATAATAATAATAAATAATATATATATAATACCAAAACGTCATAGTCTCTCTTTCTCTGTGTGTGTGTTCAAATCAATTTTAGTGTCCTCTCTCTTTGCAGACAAACAATCCATAGATTGATATGGCAACATTGATCTCTAGAATTTATTGAGGAGGATTTTACTTTTTTATCTTATTTTTATTTTTTTAAAATTGTGCTTAGGTTGTGATGAGGTAATTACATAAGAAACTTCACTTATTAAATGGACCCTGAAGTTCATATATTTCCTCTTAAGCAGGAAGACTCAAAACCTTTCTAAGTCAAGTAAGTCAAGGTCTTCCCTAAGGGGTAGCTTAGTTGGCCTAGGACCACGGTTTGCACCCGGAGGTTGTGGGTTCGATACTACACTACCACACTAGGGCTACTGGGGATTTACCCGGCTTCCCTCTGGGCCCGGAGGGATTAGTCCAGCCCTAAGGGTTGAGAACCCTCCGATAGCAACAAAAAAAAGAAGTAAGTCAAGGTCTTCCCCAACCACTTGCATCTCCTCTTTTATAATGTATTCACACCTTTGTGCCCTACCAACGTATGTGCAATTATCAATTTGACCTTTAACAGTGATAACTTTTACTTCTCTAGTTTCTTCAGCAAAACTTTTATATTCTTTTTCTTTTTTTCTTCTTTTTTTTAATACCTAGCCAAGGGGCTCGGACCCAAGGTGTGTTGGTTTGGACTCCCACTAAATGATCATATGTCCACCTTGACTCATTACCTTCCAAGAATTTTTAGGATTCAAAAGGATTTGCATGGTAGTCATTCTTTAAGATCATGACCCAACGCATTTGCACTTGGTCAATTTCCACTTAGCTACTCACTGAAATACTTAAGCCGCATGAATTACTCTGCAAAGAAAGAGGATTGAAAGGGCTGTCACAGTAGATTTGGACAATCAAGCAGGTTCAATGTCAAGTATGGCCCTGCAATTAGCAGAGATGAAAATCTGGCTACGGAATAAAAACCAAGTATTGGAATTGAAAAAATGTAAGGTATCACCAATATTTGCACCGATTTTCAATCGGTCATGGGGGTTCACATCATAAGTATATGTTTTATGAGTGAATCGATCGCAATTTAGGTCGATCTGCAGGGCCTTTATTTGGGTCGGAGTCCAAGTTAGTCTTTAATTTAAATGTGGGTATGAATACACTGTACGTCGGTACCCCTAACCTACCCCTGAGTTGGGTTAGGGTCTGGGTATGGATGGGTCCCCTTAGTTGCATGAGCATCAGGACTCAGGAGTAGCAAACACTCCATGTCACATCCATGTCTTTTCATCTCCTTATAAATAGATTACCTAGATCTCTCCCTTCTCACATTTGAGAATCATATCAGTTAACATTTTGTTTATGATGGCAGGTAAACCATTAGTTGATGTTGCTCTGTGGCTTCTGGTTTTGTGTAGTGGAATCAATGCTGCTTTTGGTTCCGCCAACACAGAAACTAAGGGGGTGGTGCTATGCAATGAAAGAGAGAGACAAGCCCTTCTCAAGTTCAAACATGCTCTAAATCCCTCTGAGTACACCCTTACTTCGTGGGTGGGTGATAATTGCTGTCGTTGGGAGGGAGTTGGTTGCAACAACGAAACAGGGCATGTCATCAAGCTCAATCTCAGTAGAGCAATTTATTCTCTTTTTGGTCCTGGTGAGATAGATCCTTCTTTGCTTGAATTGATACACTTGAGTTACTTGGACCTAAGCGACAACTATTTCGGATCCAAACCCATACCCAAATTCTTTGGCTCATTCATGAAATTGAGGTATCTTAATCTTTCTGGGACCTATTTCAGTGGAACAGTTCCTTGGCAAATTGGAAATTTATCTAGCCTACGTTATCTTGATCTTTCTTTTGCTTCTTTCAGTGGAACAATTCCTTGGCAAATTGGAAATATATCTGGACTACGTTATCTTGACCTCCATTCTAATAACCACTTGCTCCAAATTGAAAACTTGCAATGGCTTTCCCACCTTTCTTCTTTGCAATACCTTGACTTGGGAAATGCCAACCTCAGTATGGTTTCTGATTGGGTACAACCAATTAATATGATTCCTTCTTTATCTGTGTTGCGCCTATCTGACTGTGGTCTAAGGAATTCCTCTACTCCTCTCCATTTTAATTTGACATCCCTCACTGTGCTTGATCTTTCTGGCAACTCACTTACATTGAAGTGGCTGGATTGGTTGGCAAACCTTCGCAGTTTAGTGACTCTTGATTTGAGTAATGTTAGATTAGAAGGACAAAGTCCGAGTTCTTCCTTTTTCACTTCAAAGCCATTTGATTGGTTGTCTCAACCTCTCATCAATTTGGTGTCGCTTGATTTGAGCGAAAATAGGATAGAAGGACCGATTCCGAGTATTCTTTGGGGTTGCTGCCACTTGTTGAAATTAGATTTGTCATCAAACAGTTTGACCGGAGACTTAGATGGATTCCTAAAAAGTTTAACCAGATGTGGCCCAAATAATCTCGAGAGACATGGAAGGCTTGCATCTATAAGAGAATTGTATCTTAGCAATAACAACTTTAGTGGGACTGTTCTTGAAAGTCTTGGTCAGCTATCGAATCTTGTTATTTTGGACATGTCAAATAATTCATTGGAAGGGGCTATATCTGAAGCTCACTTTGCCAATCTTACACGACTTGAAGAGTTACACTTGTCTGCAAATTCTCTTGTTTTTAATGTAAGCCCTCAATGGATTCCTCCTTTCCAACTGAAATGGATTGAATTGAGCTCTTGTCGACTAGGGCCTCAATTTCCCTCCTGGCTTCAGTTCCAAAGGAACTTGTCTCAACTAGACCTCTCCCATTCCCAAATTTCAGATGTCATTCCTAACTGGTTTTGGAATTTGTCGTCACAGGTTTACCATATTAATATTTCTCAGAACCTCATACGTGGTAAGATTCCATCTTCATTAAACTTTGGTCCTGGGGTATTTGTTGATTTTAGCTCAAATCTGTTTGTGGGTCCTTTACCACAAAATTGGTCAGGTGTATTTTCCTTGGATCTCTCCAATAATTTTCTTTCAGGACCAATTGACATGAGCTTTCCAGTTAGGTTCTCCTTGTTCCTTTCTAACAATAGTTTACACGGCAGTATCCCCGCTTTGATATGTAATTATTCCATAGCCATAGGTATTATGGTTTTAGATCTCTCAAGAAATAATTTAACAGGATAACTTCCTTTGTGTTTTTTTGAGGACTACGGAACCCTTTTTATTTTGGATTTATCATATAATAACCTTGACGGTCTGATTCCCAACAAATTTAGTTCTGGTCTAGGATGCTTGCAACTCAGCTACAATAATCTTTCAGGAGTACTCCCTTCTTCGATCGGAGTTCAGTCTAATTTGCGTGCTCTGGACTTAAGTGGAAACCGATTTTCTGGATCCATACCAAGATGGTTAGGGGAAAATACTTCAAAATTGGTTATTTTAAACCTACAATCAAATATGTTTCATGGCAACATCCCCCCCGAATTGTCACTACTTTCTTCACTCCAAGTTTTGGACCTTGCTAATAATAGACTATCGGGAAAAATACCTACTTCTTTTGGCAATTTCACTTCCATGGCAACGACACAGAAATTTATCCACAGTGTGTTTGGAGGAATTTTTAGGTATCTGGAATCTGTAACAGTGATTATGAAAGGGGCTGAAATGAAATATACCAGGTTGCTTTCACTTGTAACTACCATGGACCTCTCAAGAAACAACCTATCTGGAGAGATCCCTCAGGAGCTAACAAGTCTTTGCGGATTAATCAACTTGAACTTGTCAGGAAACCATTTGGAAGGAAAGATCCCAAAAAACATAGGCAGCTTGAAGCAATTGGAAAGCTTGGATTTATCACAGAACCACTTATCTGGCAAAATTCCACTAGGCATTTCATCTCTAACTTTCTTAAGTAAGCTGAACTTGTCAAATAATAACTTGTCTGGGACAATTCCATCGGGCAACCAACTCCAAACCCTTCTTGATCCGTCCATCTATGCGGGCAATTATGATCTTTGTGGGTCGCCTCTACCAAAACTATGCTCTGCAGAAGTTGTGCCTCAACCACCAAATACCTTTCATGGTGAAGATGAAAAAGATGGCACTGGACATTGGTGGTTTTATATTGGTGTGGCACTGGGATTTGTAGCAGGATTTTGGCTTATATGTGGAATTTTAATCTTCAACAAATCATGGAGGATTGCCTATTTCAGGTTCTTCGACAGATTGAATGAAAGGCTCGATGGGTTCTATGTTAAGATGGTAGTGATGGTGATGAAGAAAATAAAGGGGTAGTTTTTCACAGGTAATGATTTTAGTTTACTTTGTACTATGCTTCAATGGACCGTGACCCAAAGTATCGTATGGGTCATAGGAGTTGAATATCATTTTATTTATTTGAGTTCATCAATAGTTTTAATGATTAATTCACTTACTGTAAATTCTTACATCTGCTTTTCCTACCCTATATTTTGTAGGGATGCGCCGCATAGAGATGGAGTGTCCGTAGTTGAGTTTGAAGAAAAGGATTTGAAGCCAAACTTGAATTTTTTATCTACGGAGATGGGTGGTTTGTGTTTGTAGAAATGGGTGGTTTGAGTGCTGTAATGGATTAGAAAATTGTATTTTAATGCATAGTTGTTTTGTACCATGGAATAGAAATGAGTTATTCTGTTATAGTGCTTTGTACTCATGTTTGGTAGAATGGAATGTTGTTGTTGGAATGGATCTTGCAAAGATATCTTGGAATTGCTGTTAACTAGAAGCTCAAAGGGGCATATAGATGACTAGAGTTATGTGAAAACCACCTCAACCAATCTAGTGTGTGCTGTAAAGAGAACAATGAAGTGCTAGCTAGGGTTCGACTCACTTTGAGAAGGTTATCTGAGCAGAGAAATACTAGGGAGGGTGTGCTATAAAGAGAACAATTAAAATAGAGAAGTCAATGCAACAACTTCACTCTGTTTCTTTTTTGAAATTCTGTTCATGAATAGGACTCTGTTTTCATCAGCTTCTTCTAAAAATAGAACAGTGGTCAAGGATATTACTGTACAGAAAACAGTGAACGCCTGTGCAGTCTTTGAAGTAGCTACTTGATGTGGAGATTTTCAAGCAAACAGAAAAAACCAACTTAACCCTGGTCCTCCCTTGTTTTAGAATGGCATTTGCCCAACAACCGAGAACAATGGAATTCAATCACAACTACTTGTGCAGCATCATATCCATTCTAGCATCTGCTGATGCATTCCATTTACATACATACAACAGGAATACAAATCCAACCAACATTCAGAATTAAATCTCCACTTCCATTCGATGTGCAACAATATAATCATTGCACCAAATAAATGGGCTAAATTCCATTTACATTCATACAACAGGAATAGAAATGAACGACAACATCTAGAATTAAATCTCCACTTTCATTTTTTGTACAACATCATAAATACTCAATTACAAACTACCACCTAAAATAGGCAGCATTCCAACACCTAATTGGACAACATTCCGACGGACTCATACAATTTATTAGAACTACATAACAGGATTCCATGTGCAGACTTCGGGACCCCTGTTAGAAATACATAGCTTGTATATTGATGCCTATATCATTATACTGTTTTAAAAAACTGTATATAATCAAGCCTGTGATATCATTCAAAAACTGTATATCATTCAAACCTGTGATGAGTTTCAAACTATAGCATTCAAAAATATAACATACATAATAGGCTGTGGACTACATTCGAACTTTTCCAACTTCCAATTACAAAAAATGGGTTAAATTTCAACTCACAATTACAAAAAATGGGTCAGATTCCAACTTCCAGCATCTGAATGGGCTACATTCCAGCAGCATTTGGACAATAAAAATACAGGCCAACTAATAGATTCAAAACCACATATCTCTGATTGCTTCCATGCAAAATCAACCCATTCGGCCAATGCAGTGATAACAAGACTCCCATTCAGAATCAAAACCCACCACTCCATGCCTGTGGCTCCTTCTCTACAAAACTCATGATTGGAAAGCCACTTGTCAGAATTTAGAGAAGCGAGGATGTTTGGATAGAAATTTACAGAAAGTAGGGCTGTGTTTGGTGATGTTGGGTCACAAAATGGTAGAAATGCATACATATGAGCAATTATGAGCAATTACGACTCTGCGTCAGAAGTAGACGTGTATGAAATGTCTACCTTCACTGTGCAAATCAGAGTTTATGTCAGATCTGGCTGGAGCATTTGCATAGCTTTGGAAAGTGTGGTTGAAATTTAAACATGTAGTAATTATTAATTGATGAAAGCATTAGGACAAATATGTACTAACAAGTGCGGGACAATTGCGCCTGTCATGCGAAATACCACGATGGTTACATCCAAGGCAACAACATTTTTTTAATTGTGCTTCTCCTTAGAGGATCTGAGCCTCTTTACACGACCCTTTGTAGGTGCTTGAGGTGGAGGATGATATTGGATTCTTTACTTTTCTCCAATCCTTATACTTCTGATTCATTTTTCTTTTGAAATTCGTTTTTAAAAGTCATTAGATCCTTTCTTGCATGTTGGTATGCCTTTGTCGACAATGAGGCCTCATCCGTAATCATTGATGCACAATATGACAAATCACTATGTCTTCCAAGCATTGTGTCATCACACAAAAGAGGAGCAAGAGAGATGAGGGGGAGAGTTCTTTTTGCTGGACTTTTCTTTTTTAGTTTATAGTTTTTTTTTTCTTTTGCCGTTTTCTGTGTTTATATATGTGTTGTGTTAACTGTTGGATGCTCTATCAAATCCGATGATGAGAAATGCTCCACATCACCGGTTTGCACTCCATGGTGAGTTCAGTTTGCATAGAAATATTTCTCAATCAAAGTTTTATTGACCATCAAATCAAATACATTTGAAAAATTAAGGAAAATTGTGTTCTTGATTTTGACAATGCACCTAACTCTAATAAAACTGAAATCTTTCATCGTGGAGAAAACTACGCATCTGATACACAATTTGAGTTATCACTAGATATGCTCAATTGTGTGCAGAAAATAAACTAGTTACCAAATCATTTTTTTTTATAAGTGCTTCAATCACGTACTTCTCCAATGGTAATAACACTCCCCTGGAGAAAATCCGAAGTTTGCTGGAGGTCAACCAGGTGGAGACACAACTCTTTAACGTTTCAGGTCTTTCAAAGTGGAACCTCCACATATATAGAGATTTTATTTGATATCACTTGACCCCTTATGAGGTCAACTTTATGTAATCACTGCACCATTTATAATATATATTAGTAATGTAATATAAATCAAGTGCCCACTTTTTTTTTATATATATACCTTTGTTTCTTCATTTCTAATCACCCGCAAAAAAACTTAGAATTCCTACGAACTGAATTACATTTCAACAACATGCCCTTAGGAAAGTTACCAACTTGAAGCATGCAAAATCTAAAATAAAAAGAAGTGCATACCGCAGTTTGTTGTACAAAAATGGGAAAAAAGCTTAGTGGCCAGAGCACGGAGCGGGAGCATCGAAATGCTAAATTTTAAAATAATTATATGCTATGATGCATAGATACGGCATGGATATGACAAGAACACGCCATAGACATGGCAGGGACACGGATTCTACACATAAAAAGTTACGTATCGGATACGATACGACATGATACGTTGCCCATTTTGAAGTTTGCGTGCATCATAGATTATATGTCTGGAGCGCCTATACAACATAGTGCTTATTGGTTTATAAATAATTAACTAACACTACTAGAAAAAAGGGTTTTTATATCGGCTAAAAACCGATATAAAAGACCTATTATATCGGTTTTTCAGTAAACTTCAAACCGATATAAGTACCCCCGATATAATAAATAACTGTAACCGATATAATATGTGTATTATTTCATATCGGTTTTTGGACAACTGATGTCATTTAAACCCTGGAATTATAACACATATTACTGTAAAACCGATATAAAAAATATTTATAATATTGGTTTTCGGAGAACTGATGTGTTTTGAAACTAAAATTATAGCATACATTACTATAAAACCGATATAAAAAAGAGTGAAACCGATATAAAAATTATTTATAATATCGGTTTTTTGGGATTGTATTATATCGTTTGTTCTGTAACCGATATAATATTATATATGCATTTTTTTTTTATAAATAGTCCTTCTAGAAAGGGTCAGGTGACCTTACGGTCACCTGGCGGCTAGCCGCCCTTTGCAAGGGGGCTAGCCGCCAGACCAACAGTCAGCTTTCCAGTAAGCATTTTTTTTTCAGGATGATTTTCTGTGCTTCCTGCGGCTAACCGCCAGTGCACCTACGGCTAGCCGCAGTGCTAATCGTGGGATTACGGTTTGATTTTCAGAGACCAGTTTTTTCAGAACCATCTTGCGGTCACCCCTGCGGTTGCCTCACGGCTAGCCCCCAACTTTTCCTGCGGCTAGCCGTGAGCCATCCTGATTTGTTCACTAACATGATGGGTTCCATCCACGAATCAAAACATTATGAAACAAATATCTCCTGAGAATTCGAGGGACTTGTCTGTCTCCTCCTAGCAATGGTCTTTCTTTGAATTATAGCTCACAAATATGATGGGTTCCAATCCCACATATAAGTAGACTACTACAATGCAGGCATCAACATGGAAATGGATTTCAATATAAAAACATAACTTCCAAATGAAAATTCATAACTTCAGTAGAATGGCAGAATTTGTCAGTAGTCTACTCACAATGGCAGAATTTGTCTCCAGTAGAAAATTCATAACTTCCTCTTCTGAACTCGAAACAACATGATTCTTGATCCAAATGAAAGATTTATCAGAGGGCTACAACTTTCATGTTTTGAGATTTAACCAGATTGAATGGAAAGTAGTGTAAAATCACCTTGAAGCTGACTGGCCATAGAAAAACAGCAACCTGAGTGAAGCAGAGTTGTCTCCAGTAGAAAATTCATAACTTCCTCTTCTGAACTCGAAACAACATGATTCTTGATCCAAATGAAAGATTTATCAGAGGGCTACAACTTTTATGTTTTGAGATTTAACCCAGATTGAATGTAAAGTAGTGTAAAATCACCTTGAAGTAGACTGGTCACAGAAATACAGCAACCTGAGTGAAGCAGAGTTGTCTCCAGTAGAAAATTCATAACTTCAAAACCTGAAGTCAGATCGACCTGATTCCAAAACCAAAAATCAATCTCTCTCACTGATGCACAAAAGTCATGTTGACCACTTTTTGATTCAGATGTTAGATAAGAAGATATAAGCATAACAACATGCTTAACTGACATGACTTGAATAATCCAATTTATGATTCAGTACTCACTTACATGCACCATCTCCATCAGTAAGATTATAACCAGATCACAGGATTCAAGAGAGAAGCATGTGTGAGTGATGTTGGATGTTAATTGTGATCACCATCAGGCATTAGATGGAAAGAATGTTATGAAGTATAGGGATGTGTTGCTAAACAACAGTTTTGTGACAATCAAAGATGTGAAATAATCATGGGATAAAAGTAAGCAGGGATGCATTTTCAGAACCATGGAACTAATACCATTAAGAAATTAAAAACCATATTTATTAAAAAATATAATTAAACTTAATGGTTATATTTTAACATTTCTAGCAGTTGTAAATGCTGGAGGCTAGCCTTCAACTTCTGGAGGCTAGCCTTCAACTTGGAGGCGGCTAGCCGAACCAAGTTGGAGGCTAGCCTTCAACTTCTGGAGGCTAGCCTTCAACTTGGAGGCGGCTAGCCGAACCAAGTTGGAGGCTCCAAGTGGCTAGCCTTTAACTTGGAAGCGGCTAGCCTCACCAAGTAAAATCAAATTAATCTTCATCTCTATTGATCAAGAACAGAAATCAAACCTTGAAACCAACTTGTCTAAAAAAAAAATCTCAACCAACTTGTCCAAACGAAATCCCACAAAATCCCTCCCCCCCCCCCCCCCCCCCCCCCCCCCCCCCCCCCCCCCCCAAAAAAAAAAAAAAAGAGTTCATCATCATAGATAAATTAGTATTGGATCAACTTTCCACCCACCTTGTAGTAGAAATATAATTCTGAACAGCTTTTTCTTGTTCATCATCATAGATAAACCACTTAATTGTCTTGAGGTGTTACCAAATCCTAGTTCCCAATATCTGTAAAGAAGCATAACAGTGGTGAAAATAATAATAGTAAGTGAAGCAATATCGGGGCTCCAAAATTCCAATCTCATTTATTAAAAGAGAAGATAATTCAGAAATTAAGAACCTTGAAACAAAATATGCGATCCATCAGAATGGCTCCTCAGTTTCCAATATGCTCGACCATTTTGATCCAAAAGAAGAAGCTCTGTCCAGACAGCATCTAATCTTTGTTTCTCTACAACAATAGTTCACAATAAAGCAATGGAGTTGCCAAAAAAAACATAAAACGAACAATTATTAGTTATAAAAGACACTAACAGTACATAATTATATACACAGGTACATCAATTATGTTATGAGAAACTTGATAGAAAGAGAAGCATGCAGGGAAAAAAAAAACAGCAGGGAAAAAACAGCATTGTGAAGAAACGCAGCAAGGAAAAAAAACAGCAGAAACACAATAGGGAAAAAAAATACAGAACAGCAGCAAGAAAAACAGCAGCAGAGATCGTGAGAAAGCAGAACAAAAAAGAGAGAGAGAGAGAGAGAGAGAACAGAAAACAGTAGCAGCAGAAGAAAAGGGAAAGAAAGAAACGAAACAAAAAGAAAGGAAAGAACGTGATGTACCTGGCACCTGCGCAGCGCCGGAAGAGCAGCTTCTTCCTCTTCCTCTTCGTCGTCGTCGTCTTCTTCTTCTTCTCTGGAGAACGAGAGTGAGCGAGAGAGACTAGGGAGAACAGAGAGAGAGTAGAGAAAGCGAGAGTGAGAGAAGAGCAGAGAGAGCGAGAGTGAGGATAGAAGAGAGCGAGAGTGAGAGGAAAGGGGTTTTTGGAGGGAGAGAGGTGCTGGGAAGAGAGGCGAGAGTGAGGAGAGAAGAGAGCGATAGTGAGAGGAAAGAAGGACTGATGGAGAAAGAAAGAGAAGAGAGGGAAGGAAAAATAAAAAGGAGGGAAAGAACCACTGAGCCCGCGCGGGCGATTAAGGGATTTGAAGACCGATGTAAAATCATTGGGTATATAATATCGGTTTCATAATAACCGATATAAAATATCTATATATAACTGGCGGCTAGCCGCAGGTGCACTAGCGGTTAGCCGCAGGTGCACTGGCGGTTAGCCGCAGGACGTGCTGAAAAGGGAGGGATTAAGGGATCTGAAGACCGATGTAAAATCATTGGGTATATAATATCGGTTTCATAATAACCGATATAAAATATGTATATATAATATCGGTTCCATAATAACCAATATAAAATATGTGTATACAACCGATATAAAATATGTGTATATCATATCGGTTTTATAATAACCGATATAAAATATATGTATACAACCGATATAAAATATGTGTATAAAATATCGGTTTTATAATAACCGATATAAAATATTAAAATTAATATCACATATTTTTCTAACCGATATTATATATAAAGATTATTATGTCGGTTCCAAATATGAGATAGACGATGATGATGATGCTCTAGACATTAAATAAAAATTTATGAATCACAAACAAGGAAAAAAATTTCCAGATTACCAATGCCAGCCACTACGTAACCAAAAGCCACAAGTGATGTTCGAATCTCGTTTGGTATAGAAAATTTAAAAGTAAAAGTCTACACACCCCGGGATTTATACCCCGACTGGATCCCGGGGTGCATATGGACCGTTGGATCCCAGGGGTGGCTGGGATCCAACGGTCCATATGCACCCCGGGATCCAGTCGGGGTATAAATCCCGTGGTGTGTAGCATGGCTCAATTTAAAAAACAAAGCCAATGCTGATCTTACAATATAGAATTTCCCTTTGTTCTGACCTCATAAGACAACAGAAGCTGATTAGGCGATTTCACACTTATTGCTGACAACTGAATTTATCTCCCAATTTTTAAAGGAGAAGCATGTTGCCACCTTTCAAAGTCCAAGCAATGGGGCCCACGTATGATAAAATTCAACCCGCTAATAGCAAACGTCCCTGCCACCCCCTTTTCATGAATTAGCACTTAACTCAAAATTCACTCAAATTGGACTGCATCCTACTTAAAAGCATGACTTTTCCCATTGGAGTTTAATCATATATTTTAGATGTGATTAACTCAATATTGTTCTCACGCAGATTAAATTGAAGTTCATTTTATGATGCCTATATTTTCATGGTTATGTGATACAAGCAGCCTAAATTCATTAATAATGTGCCCACTATATGGGTTCAAAGAAAGAAAAGTGCCAAAAAGCGTGTTTGGGTCCATAGCATATGCACATGTACCTAAAGAAAAAAGGGAAACTAGATGATAAAGTTACAAAGTGTATATTTGTTGGGTATTATAAAAAGGGCTACAAACTGTACATTTCGGTTACTAATAAAATGATTGTTAGTAGAGACGTGAAGTTTGACATATTCAATAAGTTGGAAATGAAGCTTCGCATGACAAGTTTAAAGATCCTAGTTTAAGGGAGGCTGTTAGTGAAATAAACTAGGATTAATTGTCTTTATGTTTTCAGTTATGGTTGTTGTGTAGGGATAATTTCATAATACCAAAACCGTGCTCAGCTCCGGTAAGAGTACCAGTTCGACACTTCGGCTCAACCCATCTTGCCCTAACGATACTAGGCGAAATTAGGGTTCCGGAGTCAGAATCGCGAACGGAACCCCATTCTGGAAAGGAAACGGCGAGATCTTCAAAATCCATTCCTATGCAATGGACTTTTTTTTTTAGGCCTAATTCCATCGTTCAGGCCTCGGAAAAGGCCGGGAAAGGCATCTCGGAGGCAACAGTGCCAGATTACAAAGATTATATCCGTCCTCGGTAGCTGTACCAGTACGGGTGTTTCGCAGTACCGAGATGGTGCTAAGCTTCGGTAACAGTACCAGTCAGGCGGCTCATCTCGGTTCAGTGAACAGTATCGGCCAAATAGCTCACCTCGGTCAGACAGCTCACCTCGGCCAGACAGATCACCTCGGCCAGACAGCTCTCCTCAGCCAAGTGCTCCATCTAGGCAGCAGTGCCAGATGACAAGACAACCACGCTGCAGTACGAACTGACAGATAGGATGGGCGCCGAACGGTCACATCCACCAGAGATCGAGGTATGGGCAGATGGGACATCCCCTTTTCACCTACCTCCACTAAGCAAGCTTCCGATTGGACTTCTCCCTACATATATACAGGCAAGAGGTAAAACCCGAATGTATGTTTTTTTATGCTCATACGCAATACAGGGAGGTTCAGATACACAAGGACCCCCTTTACTCTAAGCTCTCTCTCTTCTTCTCCACCTCACTTGACCCTTAGTTCAGTGACTGCACTAACTCAGGCGTCGGAGGGCCTTGCGCTGACAGCAGCCAGCGTCCCTGACCGTTGCTTCTCCTCTCCTTTCAGGTTTTTAGGCGTCTGATCCTTCTCCCAAAAGCTTTCAACAGCTCCACAAACCTCATACATTCATCTGAGTAAGTCCGCGAGATTTTTTGCACTTACAGTTGTATTTAGTGAATAGTAATACGGGTGTTAGTGGATAGTAATGTGTAGGGGTTAGTACTGTATTAGTTGTTTTAGGTTACAACATTCACTACTTAGAATAAGTTGTCATTCATGCCTAGTTGCCTACTGTAAGTGTGTAACTCATGTGGATTTTCTACTTCTATTTATATGCAAGTCAATGCACATAATAGCATTAGTTAGAGTATTTTGATTTTAACAAAAGCCACTGCTTGTAGACACCGGTTCTATGAAATTCACAGAGTTAATCATTTTTCAATTACAATATCAATCAGTCTTGGGCCAATACTTGGATGGTAAGGGATATCATATATAGTCCTTGATAAGAACGAAAAATGTTATATTTTTCTCCATTAATATTTAGTTCTTTGTACCTATTTGATATCTAATTGCACTCATTATTCTTATATTTTGATTTAGGATGCAATTGGAGGGCTAAGCGCAAAACGAAGTTAATTGGGCAATTTTAGATGAATTTTCGCATCGCTTCGTAATCTGTGCATAACTCTCTCATCTGAGCTCCAATTGAGATGATTCAAGATGCTATGGAACGCCAAGAAAAAGATCTACAACTTTCATGTTTTGAGTTTTGAGAGATATCGGCTGCCTCAAGATCTGAGTTGCAAGAGAGGTGCTCGTACTTGATGTTAAATGGATGAAAAATCAAGCAGAAGGGCATTATGGTAAATTTAAAAAAATCAGAAGTTCGTCGAAACATATCCAATATTGGGCTCATATTGTGCAGAACGAAAAATAGTGCAACTTTAATTATTGGGTCGAGTCCAACAGAAGCCCGAATGAGAAGATATGGTCAAAAAGAAGATTTTTACCAAATTAAAATTTAGTTGATTATTTTATTGTTTCCCATCTTCAATCCCAAGCCAATTGAAATTCTCTCAAAACAACTCACGTGCATTCTATCTCAGCGGCTTCTCTCTATCATCTCTCATCCTCATCCAACGTTTTCTCTCCCTCGTTCCTTTTCTCTCCAGCAGGTGGGCCCACTTACCAATTTTCTCTCCTATTCCAACTCCAACGCCACCTCACCTTATTTCTCTCCTCTCTCTTCTATACATGCCATCTATAAATAACCCATTCCAGTTACAAAGCCCGGACTCTATGCAACCAACGAATTCTCTCTCTCTCTCTCTCTCTCTCTCTCTCTCTCTCTCTCTCTCTCTCTCTCTTCTCTCTTCTTTCTCCCTTCTTCTTTTTCCATTTATTTTATTTTGCAAGTTAGCATGGCCCTGCGTGGCTAATTTAATTTAATGGGTTGAAGGAGACTGAAGCCTCAGAATAAATACTGTGAGATCTAATTTATTTTCATTGTTCAATTTATGCTTTGAATATGGGTTATTCTTCTATGCTTAATTTGTTATGATGATTGTTTCGTTTAATTGCTAGGATGCATACTAGTATATTTTTCGTTGCAATCTACAGCTAAATTAGAAATCAAATCCGTAATTGTTTGATCCCTCAAATTTGCGAAGCAACTGATATTTAATAATTTACTGTGTTAGTAATTATTAGATATTAGGAAGAACACTTGGCTAAATTAAATGCAACCGCGTGCGCTTGTGTTATTTGGGTTCATCGATCTCTCTGATTTTAATGCTTTTACCAAATTTAATCTATAGCGCTTGTCTTAGGTTGTTTAGTAATTAGGGTTGATTAGAGCGCGTGTTTTCTAATTAACTAATTAAGGAGGTAGGAATTTAATTTTAACGATGAATATTCAAAGTGTTAATTGATTTATTTTTGCATCAATGATCAGTTTTGAATTTCCGATGGTGGATGTTAACTTTGACCAATGCTTGCCCATTTGATTGAATTCGTTACTTTATTGCTTTTACTTATTTTTGCTTTCAGTATAATCAAAACCCCCATCTTTGATCACACAGCATAAAATTTGACTAAGCACTCTTCGTGGGAACGATCCTTACTCGCACTACTACATTTATTATTTTTGGAGTAAAGGTTTTATTATATTTGGGTGCCGGCGACAGCACGACCAAATTTTGGTGCCGTCTTTTCCATCAAGGTCAAAAACTTCCTGTGCTAAAGAATCAATCACATCAATAGAATAAACAGGATTATCATTACTAGGATATTTCATGGCATCATAAATATTAAATTTAACAATTTCACCATCAACTTCCGGGGTAAGTATTCCCGCCTGTCACGCGGGTGACCCGGGTTCGGTCCCCTGCCACGGCGCCAAAATTTGGTCGTGCTGTCGCTGGCACCCAAATATAATAAAACCTTTACTCCAAAAATAATAAATGTAGTAGTGTGAGTAAGGATCGTTCCCACGGAGAGTGTTTAGTCAAATTTTATGCTATGTGATCAAAGATGGGGGTTCTGTTTATATTGAAAGCAAAAATAAATAAAAGTAAATAAAAAGCAGTAAAGTAACGAATTCAATCAAAGGAGCAAGCATTGGTCAAAGTTAACATCCAACGATGAATATTCAAAGTGTTAATTGATTTATTTTTGCATCAATGATCAGTTCTGAATTTCCGATGGTGGATGTTAACTTTGACCAATGCTTGCTCCTTTGATTGAATTCGTTACTTTACTGTTTTTTATTTGCTTTTATTTATTTTTGCTTTCAATATAAACAAAACCACATCTTTGATCACATAGCATAAAATTTGACTAAACACTCTCCGTGGGAACGATCCTTACTCACACTACTACATTTATTATTTTTGGAGTAAAGATTTTATTATATTTGGGTGCCGGCGACAGCACGACCAGTCCTTCAAGGGAAGGTAGGGTAGTTAGTTTATGTTCCAGTTGGAACAGATATGTATCTGCTTGTAGCGCCTTCTAAAAATAGGTTAGATAGGATAGCTTAGGAGGGTAGATTAAGATTACCCCCAGTGTTTGCAAGGTTAGAAGATTAGGTATGCATGGCAAATACTGTTCAAATCATGAAGCTAATTTAATGTCCAAATAAATTAATAAATAATCATGAATCTCTTTCTTAGTTCAACCAAGTGGAAGCGTGTAAGTATTGAAAATCCATTGGGGGATTTGTTTTCTGCCATCTGATGGGGGTCTGGAAAGTCTTCTTATCCTTGGCGTTTGGCAGATTTCATTGAAGAAATTCAGGATATTTCTCATCTAGGTGCTTCCTTTTCTAATGTTCGGTGTGGCAAGGGAAGGAGTTCTTCGGTTTTATATATATTTTTGTGTTTAGTTTTTCCTTTTGATTTGTGGACTTTTCCTTCGATTGTTTGGCTTTGGTTTGCATCCTGTTTCATTGTTCTTTCTTTTAATAAAATTTTACAATTATATATATATATAACCCTGAAAACCCATGCATCAAAACCACCAAGCAGTCAACTTCAAAATGAAGCTACAGTGTGTCTAAGCACTAAAAGTAATAGTGTCATGAAGTTAATGAAATGTGACACCAATCGGTACACCATGACACACATCACTCAATATTTTGAAACATCACAAAACGTCATATTTTCAAATTATTGGCAAGTCGAATATATCGTAAATTATCATGATATTATCAAGATTAAAAACAGAGATTGGTAAAAAATGATGGCTTTTGAGAACGAGAAAAAAGATTTGAATACAGCAAAATGAACATAACAAAAATGTTGGAAACAGCTTACATATAGATATCAGTGGACTAGGTTTAGGTCTGGTTATAGTCAATTTAAACCTGACCCAGACCTAATAGGGCAGTCCCAAGCCCAATTCAAATCAAGCTTCCATGTTCAACCTGTTCTAAAACTCACATGCCCTAGCCTGGGTTAATAACAATTTATATGTCTTCATTAATAATATATAAATGCAAAGGAATGATCCGGAAGACGCATGCCAGCCAACATATGATGACCCCAACTGTTCAATAAGTGAAGCAGGTCCAACATGGTTTGCTTGTACGTAGCTCAAGAACTACAAGATAATTGCAACTGTTAATCAAAGGCCTGCAAATGGGAAGTTAAGAAAGTTTAGCATAACCACCTGTGTGGGGGCCCATTTCTTGAACCTGTTCCTCTTGGTCTCGGCAAGGGTGCGCTCGGATATGCTGACGTATAGGAGCCATTTCTCTTGATCTCGGCTACGATCCGTTCCATATCGGTCTCGGCACTACGTGCTGGTCTCGGCCAAACAGAATTCAGTTCGGCCGCGCATACCGTTCAGTCTCGGCAATGCAGAATTGCGCTTGCAGCTAACAGCCACGGCCCTATCGTGGCAAGGCCCAAGGAAGGGATCTGATGGGACTTCAGCCACCACCAGATCAGGGCAAGATCAGGCCCAATGTGACTGGCATTAAATGCATTGTGGGCTGATCGGACCCACATTAAATGCAAAGAGGGCTATGATGGACCTTCATTAATGACTTTGTGGGGTGATGTGACCCAGGTCACATCACCAAGCCCACTGGCACTCACCCAAGACTGTTCCATATATAAGGCACGAGCCAAATGGAGCAAGGGGTAAGCACTCTCACTTAGACACTCAGTCTTTCTTCTTCTTCTTCTCCGATCCATGGCTAACTTAAGCATCGGAGAGCCCTGCGCTGCCCATAGCCAGGGTCCTCTGACCTTTGTCTTTCTCCTCTTTCAGGTTCATACCGTCGCAGCTATCTCCTCCATGCATTGAGTAAGTCCTAAGAGGCATCCTGATCTTGTGAGTATATTATTCTTGCACTTACAATTGGCGCCGTCTGTGGGAAGGTTTCTATAATCTTTCCTATTCCTATTCCTAAACACAATGACGAGGAGAGCTGCGAAAGATGGAGAAACTTCCAAGACAAAGCATGCAAGGCCGCCCCCTGCCAACCAGAGGGCTGGGAAGCAACCAGTCACAGAGGACGATGCTGAACGTGCTCTCATCCGGATCAACGTTCAGGAGCGTGACCTCCGCTCGGAGTCCGCTCCCGGGAAGGGAGACACCCAGCAGCCTACAGGTCTCCTGACGGGGGGAGACCAGCGGGATAAGTCTCCAGTGGTCGATGGATCACGCCCCCCGGGCCAAGTGGAGGACGTTGAGGGCCGGGTGGAGGACGTTGAGGATACTGAGGATGAAGACTACAGCCCTGATGACGACTTGGACTCCACCCTTCTGGAGATTAAAGCACAGAATGAGGCCATCAAGGAGAGAGACACTCTGATCCTCCGGCTCCAGCAGCAGCTGGAAAGAGCTACGGGATCAGCGGGGCTTCGGCAGCCGTCCCAGCAGCAGCGGACTCGTCGGGAGCCGTCCCAGCAGCAGCGGACTCGTCGGGAGCCGTCCCAGCAGCAGCGGACTCGTCGGGAGCAGTCCCAGCAGCAGCGATCTCGGCAGCAGCAGCGATCGCCACAACACGAGAGGAGAGTTACTCGTGTCACGCGCATCTCTTCCTCAAAGGAGGACCTGAGGGACTGCTTGAACAGGAAAAGGGACGACCGAACCCGAGATGAAGGCTCAAGCACTAGCCGTAGCTACTCGAGGAAGGCGTCCGAGACCATTCCGGAGGGTATGTATCATAATCAGGAATGGCTGGACGCGCACATAAGGGAAACGGTCCAGCGCAACCTGGAGGTAGCCGGCTTCGGCCGAGACCAAAAGAATGCTTGCTGCGATCCCGTTGATCTCGGCGCTTCTCCTTTCTCCCAAGACATCAGGAGGTACCCATTACCGAAGAAGTTCACCGTACCAAGATTCGTCACCTATGATGGGGTCTCGGATCCAGCTACACATCTCAGGCACTTCTCTTAGAGGATGTCTGTCTGGGGAGACGAGGGCCATCTGAACTGCCGAGTCTTTTCCTCCAGTTTAGGCGACCTCCCCCTGAAGTGGTTCTGTGCGCTCCCAGAGGGATCCGTCTCGAGTTGGCAGCAACTCCAGCAGTCCTTTATGAATAAGTTCCAGGCCTACAGAGTCCTTCCGAAAACAGATGCAGACATCATGGCCATGAAGATGAAGCAGGGAGAGAACGTCACCCAATTCGCCAAGCGCTTCTGGGCGGTCTACAGTCAGATTGAGAATTCCAAGGACGAGGGTGCCGTCTTCGCATTTCAGAATGCCTTGCTGCCAGACAGCGATCTTCGCAAGGACCTGGCCAGGAACCCGGTCTCTTCCATAGCAGCGCTCATGTCCATCGCCAACCGGTACATTGCTCAAGAGGATGACCAGGCCCGTGCTCGGGAAAGCCATGGAACCGTGCAAAGAAACCGAGACCGAGGTGAGAGGCCCCCCAAAAAGGACGGAGGACCGTTTCCGAGGAATGAGCCTCGGCGAGACGAGCGACGAAGAGGTGACTCAGACAGGAGTTGGGTGCCTACAAGCTCGGCAAGGACTCAGACGTTCGCCTCGGCAAGGAGCAAAAGGCCCAGGCTATCCGAGGACGCGTATCGGGGGGTCAACACGGTCTTCAAGATGCCGATCCACAAAATCATGTATAAGATCAAGAGCAGGCCGTATTTCAGATGGCCAGAGCCCATGCAAGGCGACCCTTCTATCCGAGATCAGACGAAGTTCTGTTCCTATCACAAGGAGGGCGGCCACAAGACTGAAGATTGCAGGATACTGCGGTCGCATTTGGAGAAGCTTGTCCAGGATGGACACCTGCAAGAGTTTGTCAGGAGAGAAACCAGGGCCGACACCCGAGCCCCGCGCCGAGACGAGGGGGGTCACGACAGCGACGGGACAGAGAAGATAATTGACGTTATCCATCTGGCACCCCCGCCCAAGGGGAGTAATCAAGCCCGTGCCGAAGCCAGAAAAGCCGCTCACGGCAAGCAAGTCATGGCCGCCGAGCTCGGCCCAGCACAGAAAAGGGCTCGGAGGGAGCGTCCCGAGATCAGGTTCACTGATGCAGATCTGGAAGGGGTGCAGCTCCCCCACAACGACCCCCTGATCGTCACTCTGAAGTTTGACTGCTCTAAACAGGGCGTGAAGAATTGCACTGTGAAGAAAGTCCTTGTTGACCCCGGCAGTTCTTCCGAGGTCCTCTATTTCGACAGCTTTCGAAGGATGGGACTGACGGAGAAAGATCTGCAGGAGGCTCGAGTTCCCCTTATCGGCTTCAGCGCCAAACCTGTTTATCGTAAGGGGAAAGTGACATTCAAGGTCGAGGTCGGTGGCGCGTCTGTCATGGCAACCTTCATGGTGATCGACGCACCCTCTCCCTACAATGCTATAATGGGTAGGTCTTGGCTCCACAGCCTGGAAGCAGTCCCTTCCACCCTCCATCAGAAGCTGAAATTTCCGTGGGAGGGAAAAAGCGGGCGAGTTGAAATCGTCACGGTCAGAGGAGATCAGCAGGCAGCCAAGCAGTGCCTGACTGCTGTGGTACCCGGGGAGCAAGAGCCCAAGGAGGTCAATGTGGCCGAGATGGAGAAGAACCTGGAGCAGGGGCTGGATGAGCTCGGCCAAGACCCAGGCAGGAAGAGCGTGGAGGAATTGACCGAAATCCGGATCAACCAGAAGGACCCGGATCGGTTCTTCCTGCTCGGCAGCCAACTCGGAGAGCCGGAGAGGTCCGAACTGGCCCAGTTCCTGGTGCAAAACAGAGATGCCTTCGCCTGGACACCTCAGGAGATGCCGGGCGTCGACCCCGAGGTAATGTGTCATAGACTGAATGTTGACCCTAACCACAAACCTGTGATGCAGAAAGCCCGCAGGACAGGGGTCCCGCAGACCGAAGCCGTTGTCGAGGAAGTGGATAAGCTGCTTGAGGCCGGCGCTATCAGGGAAGTTGAATACCCGAACTGGTTAGCCAATCCGGTGGTCGTCAGGAAGAAGACTGGCAAGTGGAGGGTGTGCGTCGACTTTACCGACCTCAACAAAGCCTGTCCCAAGGACAGCTTCCCCCTACCAAAGATTGACCAGTTGATCGACGCCACGGCCGGGCACGACAGAATGAGCTTCCTCGATGCCTACCGCGGCTATCACCAGATCCCACTGTTTGGGCCAGACGAAGAGAAAACAGCTTTTATCACGCCCAGGGGAACCTACTGCTATAAGGTGATGCCGTTCGGACTGAAGAATGCAGAAGCCACCTACCAGAGGCTCGTTACCAAGATGTTCCACGATCAGCTCGGCAAAACCGTAGAGGTCTACATCGATGACATGGTGGTCAAATCCAAGCAGGCGCGGGATCATCTGTCAGACTTGGCCGAGGTCTTCACCACTCTAAAGGAGTTCCGGCTGAAGCTTAACGCCTCGAAGTGCGCCTTCGGTGTTGGCTCCGGCAAGTTTTTGGGCAGCTTGGTTACACGCAGAGGCATTGAGGCAGACCCAGATCAGATCTCGGCTATCCTCAGAGTGCAGAGTCCCACTTCGGCCAAGGAGGTTCAGAAGCTTACAGGGATGGCCGCGGCACTGAATCGCTTCATCAGCAAATCTTCAGATAAGTGCCGACCTTTCTTTCAGCTTCTTAGAAAAAATTCTAAATTTCAATGGACTCTAGAATGTGACCATGCCTTGCAGCAGCTCAAGGCTTACCTTTCTTCACCACCGTTGTTGTCAACCCCGACCCATGGGGAGACCCTGTATTTATATTTGGCGGTCTCGGATCATGCGGTCAGCTCAGTCCTCATCCGAGAAGAGGACAAGGTTCAAAAACCAGTGTATTATACGAGCAAGACCCTTATCGATGCCGAGACCAGGTATCTGCCTCTTGAGAAGCTCGCCTTGGCGCTCGTTAGCGCCTCGCGAAAGCTCTCCCATTACTTTCAAACCCATTCTATTGTGGTTGTCACGGAGCACCCACTCAAATCTGTTTTCAAGAAGGCTGACTTTTCAGGAAGAATCTCCCGATGGGCTGTCGAACTAGGGCAGTATGAGATTCAATATCAGCCACGGACAGCAATAAAAGCCCAGGTTCTGGCGGATTTCCTCGCCGAGTTTGATTCAAGTTCGGCACCAACCCAGCTCGGCACCGAACTGGGGGGTGAGGAGCATGAGGTGCCCGCGGGTTCGGAACAATCACAGTGCCATGCCGATACCCCAGTTTGGAAGGTCTTCGTCGACGGATCTTCCACCTCGAGAAGAGCCGGAGCAGGAGTTGTTCTCCAATCACCAGAAGGACTGGTCATTGAGCAGGCTCTGACACTGGACTTCAAGGCGTCAAACAATGAGGCCGAGTACGAAGCCCTTTTAGCCGGACTGAGTAGCGCCCATATCCTTAGAGCTCAACAGCTGATGGTCTTCAGTGATTCACAGTTGGTGACAAACCAGCTGACTGGGGACTATCAGGCTCGCGACGACCGGATGGCCGCGTATTTGGCCCTGGCCAAGAAGCAGCTCTCTCAGTTCCACACGGCCGAAGTCAAGCAGATTGGCAGAGAAGTAAACTCTCACGCAGATGCTCTTGCAAACTTGGCCAGCGCTGTTGAGGCAGGAAGAAAGAGGAGCATCGAAGTCGGATCGCTAGCTGCGCCCAGCATTGAGCTCCGTTCATCTCGGGAGGTGTTATGCATCGGTCTCGGCCCGAGCTGGATGGACCCCATTATCACCTACCTTAGGGACGACAGGCTTCCCGACGACAGTGGCGAGGCCCACCGGGTCAGACTCAAGGCAGCTCGGTTCTGGCTATCTCCCGAGGTCAAGCTCTACAGGAAATCGTTCTCGGGACCGTACCTCCAGTGCGTCCATCCAAGTAAGGTCGAGGACCTCCTTTTCGAGATACACGAAGGAATCTGCGGAAGCCATATCGGAGGAAGGTCCCTAGCCTACCGAGCCATCAGCCAGGGGTACTGGTGGCCGTATATGCAGAAAGATGCGCAGGTATATGCGAAGAAGTGCGAGAAGTGCCAGAAGTTCTCACACTCTCTCCATCAGCCCGCGCAGGATCTCAGCCCGCTCTCTAGCCCGTGGCCATTCGCCCAGTGGGGGCTCGACATAGTGGGCCCGCTCCACCGAACCCCAGGGAACAAGAGATAGCTTATTGTGGCGACAGATTACTTCACCAAATGGATTGAAGCAGAGCCACTTTCATCCATCACAGAGCGAGACTCTAAGAATTTTGTGTGGAAGAATGTCGTCACAAAGTTTGGCATTCCCAGAGCGCTGGTTTCGGACAACGGAACTCAGTTCGACTCTAAACTTTTCAAGACCTTCTGCCAGGAGCTCGGCATCCGAAACCATTATTCCACTCCAGCCTACCCACAGAGTAACGGCCAGGCCGAGATCTCCAACAAGGTGATCCTCGATGGGCTCAAGAAACGGCTGGACCAAGCAAAGGGAAGATGGGTGGAAGAACTGCCGAGCGTCCTGTGGGCTTACAGAACTACTCCGAGGCGTTCCACTTCGGCTACCCCCTTCTCGCTCGCCTATGGCATGGAAGCAGTCATCCCTCTAGAGATCGGCCTCCCCACTTTGAGGTCCGAACTCTTTGACCGGGGACAGAACGAAACCAATGTGGCCAGGGAGCTGGATTTAGCGGACGAGGGAAGGGAAGCAGCTGCAGTGAGGCTAGCCGTCTACCAGCAGCAGCTAGCCAGGGGCTACAACCAGAACGTCAGAGAGAGGAAGTTCTCTGTAAGAGAACTGGTCCTCAAGAAGGCTCTCCCAGGGGACAAAGATCCGAATCAAGGGAAGCTAGCGCCGAATTGGCATGGTCCGTTTAAAGTCACTTCCATCGCTAGACGGTCGGCTTATCGGCTCGAAGACATGAAAGGACGGCCTCTTCCGAGACCATGGAACGCGTCACACCTCAAGAAATTCTATTTTTAGTTTATATGTTTGTACAGTGCTTCTGGATTTAATAGAACTACGTTCGTTTTGGGGCAAGTTGATGATCAATGGCAATGTGACAGCGACAATGGTGCGAGTATGGAAGACCGTCTAAGGATGGCACTCAGCCACCTAGACGAGCTGCCGAAACGGCTCATGTCTAAGGATGGCACTCAGCCACCTAGACGAGCTGCCGAAACGGCCCATGTCTAAGGATGGCACTCAGCCACCTAGACGAGCTGCCGAGACGGCCCATGTCTAAGGATGGCACTCAGCCACCTAGATGAGCTGCCGAAACGGCCCATGTCTAAGGATGGCACTCAGCTACCTAGACGAGCTGCTGAAACGGCCCATGTCTAAGGATGGCACTCAGCCACCTAGACGAGCTGCCGAGACGGCCCATGTCTAAGGATGGCACTCAGCCACCTAGACGAGCTGCCGAGACGGCCCATGTCTAAGGCTGGCACTCAGCCACCTAGACGAGCTGCCGAGACGGCCCATGTCTAAGGATGACACTCAGCCACCTAGACGAGCTGCCGAGACGGCCCATGTCTAAGGATGGCACTCAGCCACCTAGACGAGCTGCCGAAACGGCCCATGTCTAAGGATGGCACTCAGCCACCTAGACGAGCTGCCGAGACGGCCCATGTCTAAGGCTGGCACTCAGCCACCTAGACGAGCTGCCGAGACGGCCCATGTCTAAGGCTAGCACTCAGCCACCTAGACGAGCTGCCGAGACGGCCCATGTCTAAGGATGGCACTCAGCCACCTAGACGAGCTGCCGAAACGGCACATGTCTAAGGCTGGCACTCAGCCACCTAGACGAGCTGCCGAGACGGCCCATGTCTAAGGATGGCACTCAGCCACCTAGACGAGCTGCCGAAACGGCCCATGTCTAAGGATGGCACTCAGCCACCTAGACGAGCTGCCGAAATTGCCCATGTCTAAGGATGGCACTCAGCCACCTAGACGAGCTGCCGAACTAGTTAAGGTTATGGTTGGCACTCAGCCACAGACCAGCCGAAACGGCACCAGACGATAATGGCACCCAGTCTTATCACTGCCTTAGGCCTGGTGCGATTCTTTGTTTTCGCCGAAGGGGTCAGAGTGCTCGCGGGGAACCCTAGTCTGGTCGGCCTACTCTAGTCCGAACTCACATCCATGTTCACAAAACTTGCGGAAAGCGCAAACAGAAAGCAAATCAAAGCCACACCACACAGGAGACAAATATGAGAAAGGGCCTTTCATTGATAACATTGACACATACACTGGAGCTTACATTGAAATAGTTGAAACAAAGACTACATTTTATAAGAAGAAAGAGGAAGTCAAGTCGACGGCCCTGCTTCTCTGTCTTCGATAACGACCACGGCGGCCTCGGCTTGAGGAGCTTCTTCAACGGGGTCAGGCGTTGGCTCGGAAGGGACTTCGGCCGGAGTGGCAGGGGTCTCGGCCAGGGCTTCATCTAGGGGCTCATCTCCGAGATCGGGGAGATTCTGATATATCGGATCATCTGCAGGAACCCCCATCTTCTTCAACACGGCCTTGCAGCCGAGTCGGTACAGCTTCGGGCTGAGTGCCGTGATTTGATCGACATAAATTTTCGCAGCTTCCTCAGTCCCCTCAAGGAAGGCGGCATCGACCTCGGCTTTTTTCGATGCAAGGAGTTCCTCCTTCGATGCAAGAAGTTCCTCCTTCGCCTTCCTTTCCAGCTCCAGCTCGGCCTTGAACCCCGCCGACCTCTTTTCCTCTGCCTGGAGCTTCGTTTGCCGCTCAAAGCTCTCTGACCTTGCTTTGCAGAGGTCGCTGGCCATTATATCTGATTGAGCATTGAGCTCTGCAGTCTTGGCCGCCTCCGCCTTCAGCTCCTCCTTGGCCGCCTTTAGTTCGGCTTCGGCTCTCTGCTTTTCCTTTGCTAGGCGGGCCAGCCGGTTGTCCTCTTCCGTTATTCTGTCAGCGACTATCTGGAGCCTTTGGACAGCCTGCAGCGGAGCAAACGAAAAAAGCTCAGCACGAAAGCAAGAAATATCTAAAGATAGAAACACTTGTGACCAGGAAAGTCGGGCACTTACAGCGAGGGAGTGCTGTATGGTCCTCATAAGCAGCAGGGGGGAGTCTTCCGACCTGTGCCTCTCCATGTCCTTGGGGAGTGCACAGGCTCGGCTGAGCGCCGCAATGACATCTGGGCTCCCCACCAGTCTGTCCTCAGCATTTAGGGGCCTCCCCTTCCTCAGCTCCATGTCCGGCCTGAACTCGGCCGGTTCGGCACCCGAGGACGTTGCCTCCTGGGGCTCGGAGCGACTCTCCACCAGAGGAACCACCGGAGTGGGCACCACGTCCGCTGCCCTCTCGCTCGCAGCTTGGGGTGAACGTTGCCGTGATCGCTCCTCCTGATCCAGCCCCTTCCCCTTCGCCTTTTTCCTCGGCCTCTCGCTTTCCGAGTCTGGGGGAGGTCGGGCCTCAACTCTGGCAGGGACGATGGTCCCGAAGGAGGGCGGGGCAGTGCGGGGTGCGGCAGCCTGTTTACCGCCACCGAGGATGGTGTCCGCCAGATTCCGCGGCTGAAACGCGGGCCTGCGCCTCTCCATATTGTCGGCTTCGGCCTCGGCTCCGGAAGAATAGTTCTCAACTTCCCTTGTCGGAGAATCTACCTCGGCTCCGGAGGTATATTCTTCAATTTCCCTTAGCGGGATGCCCGTGACCACGGCCAACGTTGCGGACGCTCCCGCAACCGAGACGGTCCCGCTGGTTTCTGCTAGATCGGGGGCAAATCTCTCCGGGTTGCCGGATTTCCGTGTATAAGACACGTATCTCGGCTCGTACTTCAGAAGAGAGTAGGCAGCTCTTGTGTGGTGGCCGTGGTAGCAGTACACCTTGTTCAGCCAAGGTGAGTGCCTTCTCCAACCGTTCAGCTGGGCTTCGCGCTTGCGCTGAGAAAGGTCTGTGAAAAACAGCCGAGTTAGAATCCGGCAGCAGAGATCAAACATAAGAAAGAAATCGGAAACCCAGGGGGTTAGGTCTTTACTCGGTGGAGTCCCGAGGCGTCGAGGGACTCGGACCCTCCTAGTTGCTTCGGTCTCGGTCTCGCCGAACTCCCAGTTTCCCGAGACGAGCAGGCGGTCATCTCCGGCGTATTTATTGGAGTCCTCCAGCGCCGTGACGAGGGGTTGGCACCTCGCCTTGACGCGAAGATAATAGGTGCCCGCCTCCCTAGACTTGCAGAGGTCATATATATCCTCTATATCATGGACGCCGAGGCCGATGTCTAGAATCCTATTCAGCTCGGCGATGCCCATGATGATCTTATACCCATTGGGCATTAACTGACAGGGGCTAAGGTTCCAGGTCTCCAAACAAGACCTAAGAAGGGGGGCCAAGGGGAATCTGACCCCACCCTCGATCACGGCTATCAGGGGAAACGACATCCAGCCGTTGCGAAATGAGTAGATGGAGGGGTCGGCTGCCATGATCTGGACATCGTCTGGGATCATGTAGACTCTCCTAAGAGTTGCCAGGCCCGACTGGGAATCTATCCAGTGGGTAAAAATCCCCATCTCTGAATCTAAGGAACCCTAACAATCCCTAGAGGTCTAAACCGTGGAATGTCTGAGAAACGGAGGAGACCCTAGGTGGGGTCAGGACAGAAATACAGAATGAAAAGAGAAGAGAGTCGAGGTAGGGAGACTCACAGACTCGGGCGAAGTCACAAATCAGGCCGTTGATCCCTCACCGGCCCGCAATGAAGTCCTGGACGAAGCTAGGAGGCGATGGAGGTGTTTCTGGCAGTGAAGGTTCTGACGAGCAAAAGTTCTAGCAGAGCTTCGACAGGGTTAGATTGCAGAGATGACAAAGGAGGGAGACGCAGGTGAATATAAAGGGTAGGAGTGGGCGCCATTCCGGAATTCGAAGCGGGGCACGCGTGAAATGTCGCCTCGGCTTGCGTCGCACGCCCCCTCGAAAAGACAAGAAAACCTACCAGGCAATAACGCGTGGCGCTGTGGCGATGATGGTCCGCCTTCCCATGCTAATCATAGCCCCGCATTTATTGCCCCCTTTATTATCTCTGGCCGACGAAGCAGCGGCGGCGTCTGGCGCCGAATGAGTCAGAACCCTTAAACAAAAGCGGATGGAAGGCGAGCACTATCCGTCTCGGGAGACCGGTTCAGTTCTTAACCCTAGTGCGGGGGATCAGTCCAGCTCTTAACCCTAGTGTCCGAGAGAGCCCTAGAGGTCAAGAACTGAGGGGCTATTGTGTGGGGGCCCATTTCTTGAACATGTTCCTCTTGGTCTCGGCAAGGGTGCGCTCGGATATGCTGACGTATAGGAGCCATTTCTCTTGATCTCGGCTACGATCCGTTCCATATCGGTCTCGGCACTACGTGCTGGTCTCGGCCAAACAGAATTCAGTTCGGTCGCGCATACCGTTCAGTCTCGGCAATGCAAGCTCGGCAATGCAGAATTGCGCTTGCAGCTAACAGCCACGGCCCTATCGTGGCAAGGCCCAAGGAAGGGATCTGATGGGACTTCAGCCACCACCAGATCAGGGCAAGATCAGGCCCAATGTGACTGGCATTAAATGCATTGTGGGCTGATCGGACCCACATTAAATGCAAAGAGGGCTATGATGGACCTTCATTAATGACTTTGTGGGGTGATGTGACCCAGGTCACATCACCAAGCCCACTGGCACTCACCCAAGACTGTTCCATATATAAGGCACGAGCCAAATGGAGCAAGGGGTAAGCACTCTCACTTAGACACTCAGTCTTTCTTCTTCTTCTTCTTCTTCTTCTCCGATCCATGGCTAACTTAAGCATCGGAGAGCCCTGCGCTGCCCATAGCCAGGGTCCTCTGACCTTTGTCTTTCTCCTCTTTCAGGTTCATACCGTCGCAGCTATCTCCTCCATGCATTGAGTAAGTCCTAAGAGGCATCCTGATCTTGTGAGTATATTATTCTTGCACTTACACCACCCATGTTGTAGTGCATAAACGAGCGGCTTCAAATATCCCATTGGGGTAACGTTGTAGGTCCTATCATCCAGTGGATCCAAACTCACAATCTAATCCTGATTTGACTCAAAGAACTAGTAGCATTGACCTGAGCACAACCTAAATTAGTTTTTAGCAACCACGCCTAAAGAATAAGGATTGAAGGGATAAATCAATAATCATCCTTATAAAAACTAAAAAAAAGTGCAGTTGGAGATTTTCAGAAAAAAAAAGGACAAAAGCATCAACAAAACATTAAGTAAAAGAATAACACATTTAAAGAGAAGGCCACAAAGAGCACAAGGAAGCACAGAAGGTTCAATGTATTGAATTCACCTTGTGACTTAGGAAGAAAACCATGAGCTTGGTCGAGTAGGGCCAGTGGCTGCAGCCGGTCTTGAGGGCGTCTGCAAGCACTATCTACTTCCATCGTAAGCTTAACAGAAAACAAGCCGCCTCCCTGAAAATATGAAGGAAAATAAAGAAATTTTGATCTAAAGGCTTGTTTCTGTACTACTCACTATTCACAAATGGAAAGGCGGATTTTTTTTTTTTTTTGAAGAAAATATTAGGCACTCTATTCAATGTTACATAGGAAAACAGAACACAAAAGTAAATAACTGAAGTGCACTTCCACTTCCTTAAAAAGTAGTGGAAACCTATGTTTAGAGAGAGAGGTCCAAGTCCAACTTGGGATTCCACAATAGATAAAATGCAAATGTAGCACGCTCAGTTTTTCTCCCACTTTCTACTTTTCAAGGACTGTGCAGTAGTTTCAAAATGAACCGTCCAAAGGGAATGGGAGAAAACTCTTGGATGTGTACATAAAACCTTTAGTTTACCTTTAAAGTTCATTTGATTATGGAAAACATACGTAGAGAAAAATGAGAAAATTATTCATAGTTTTCTCCACCTTTCTCCCCATCCAAAGGCACCCAAGTGTATAAAAAAAAAAATCAACGATCTTCACAAGAAAAAAGAAGCTTATGAATAGAAAGGAATGGAATTCGTCAAATAGGAGAATGTGACTTTTGAATAGCAATTGTATGAAGAGAATAAACAGTTTACTGAGGCATATCATCGAACATTTAGTTAGTGCATGTGACTTTCACAAGTAATACATATTTATTAATAACACTTGCATGCATTTGAAGGGCGCGTGATGAGTTCTTCTGTTGTTAAAACTACTAGGTCTATCTGTGATCCCCAATTGCGCAGCAAGTTCCTATACAAAACAGATTACATCATTTGTTTTATCAATGTTTCATTACAACATAAACTTCATATGCATATTGAGAGTTCACATTACATATAGCGTATAGTACACCAACAAGTAGCAATCAATTAAACCATTCAATAGAGATTGATGGGGTATTTGCTTGTAATCGGACCAAGCCGTAGCATTCAAAGAAGAAGAAAAGATCTCAAGCAATATATAGAGATAAAGAGAGTACCTTACTTTGGTTTTCTGGAAAGAGTGAAGGAAGACAGATGGGTGAGAGAGATTAAATTATGGGTCGGGCTTGAAATGGGCCTTTTTCATAAAAGCCCATGTGTTCGTATGGAATTTAATTTCTTGGAATTCCAGGGGCACGTTTTGTTTACATGGAATTGAATAGATGGGATTTCATTCCATCTTGACTTACTACTGGTTCGTTCTTCATTTTCCCTCAACTCATTATCATTTGAAGGAGATATTAATTATTTGATTTTCATTTTTGAATCTTTATCCTTATTTCTTCAATCTTGGATCTTCGTTTTGAGAAATGTAAGTGTTAGAACCTGCAAATCAATTATATGGAGGGCCCCGTTTGTTTCATGAAATTGAATACATAGGATTACTAAAAAATGTATTTCCAAAAATGACTAAAATTGAATAAATAAATTTGAACATCTATGAATGGCTATCATATAATCTCCCCTTTAATGGGATTTGAATTGTAAAAAAATAATGTACTAGAGTGATAGCTGGGGCATTCAATAACCTTCTCACTAAACCTTATTGAGTGTGGATTGGACTCATGTGAGTGAATGAGTTAGGCCCATCTTTAGACCTAGTCAAAACCAATATTGCAATGATAATCTAAACTAAAGACATAGTCGTCCAGACCCTGAAGCTCTAAGGAAGATTGTAGCCATTTGGGGGCCCATCGGAGAGAAAATTTAGATATAAAAAACAACAGTCCAAAGAAAAGGCATGCAGTAAACAAATGGCTGTCATATATAAGGCAGTGTATCGAGATTTGAGCATTTGACCACAGTGCAAGTGATCAAACCAGCCAAAAGTTGGGCTTCAATCGGCATAGGGATTCTCAGGGTACTTGCAGACCAGGTTTGACCAGAGCTTGGCAGCTGGTATTGGGCTGTGGTTCAAGGGATATGGGAGGGGCCTATTTTCAGGCCCAATTGATAACCACTGTCACTAGGCCTAGTTGGTTCTTTATATATATATATATATATTACCTATTATTACCCTTATATATTTTATTTTTTGCCCTTATATTATGATATTCTCTACACACCACCTGCTGTTGGGCCCACTTTAATTTGCTAGATGGACAACATCTCTGCACCTGTGACTATGCATGTTTGTCGGGCAGATGTAGGTTTGTGTTTTTAAAATATCATGATATTATTATCATTTTGAGATGGCCTCTAAGGATAACAAGCAATTATTGCTGAGTTAATTTTTTTTTATCTTGAATATCATTTTAAGAGTAGAGTGAACTTTTGACCTTTTGAGTTCCTTCTAGTTTGTTATGCAGGATAATTTTTTGTTTTAGGATATAGAGTTTCCGATTGCTAAGGCTGGATTTGTACCATGTTGTTTGCACTTGACTTTCAATATTCCAGATGCATTAATTGGAAATGACTCTAATAAATTTGAAACTTTCATCAGGTAATGGCGAAGGAAGTATAGAAAATGTGCAATCGATTCGAGAAATTTTGCGACTGCTTCATATATAAATCCAGAGAAGGCAACGCCTACTAGAATAGTATGTTAGCTTTAAATGTGTTGATGCACGATTATATGAAATATTTAGAAAGTTCCATGAACCCATTATTAAATGGATATTTTCAACTCTAGACTTTGTTTTCATAAAAGTTTTACAGATGCTTGGTAAGATTTTTATTGGTCTCACTTGTACATAAACAAATTAGCAAATAGTGTCTTATGAAAAGTACTTATTTTTATTTGTCATCTTGTGTTTGTTCGGTTATCTAATTTTGATTGGGCTCAACTCCCAGATCATGCCACTGTAGTTGCTACACAGGATCTCTAGACTTTGTTTTCATAAAAGTTTGACAGATGCCTGGTAAGATTTTTATTGGTCTCACTTGTACATAAACAAATTAGCAAATAGTGTCTTATGAAAAATACTTATTTTTATTTGTCATTTTGTGTTTGTTTTGTTATCTAATTAATTTTGATTGGGCTCTGCTCCCGGATCATGCCACTAGTGTTGCTACACAGTCAATCAAGGAGGAGGTTGTGCAATGACTATTTTTTCTCTTCTTATATAAGGTATATAGACATTATGACCTTTATATGTAGTGATCAATCTGTGAATTAATTTTGAAATATGTAAGATGACCACCATTGGATTTTCCTGTATTAAAAGGGGGACGTACCATACTATAATGCAGGGTTGACGCACTGTAGCCTTGCCCAGAAAGAATCTGGCCCTAAGCTAGTACTGTTCCACTTAGCAATGTTAATCTAAGGAGAGCTGCCACATTTATGGTTCTAGTCGACCTCAAATTAGACTAGTCTTGGCTTTGCTGAACCCTGGGCTGACTTCTTCAATGTTCCTATCCCAACCGATGACCCTCATTTACGGTTCTAGATCTCTCAGGGCCTGTTTGGATAAATGAGGAGTGGAGTAAAATGAAGTGGATTTCACAAGTGGAGTGGAGTGAAGAGAAGTAGGTTGAAGTTAAAGTAAAGTACTTCACTTCACTCCATTTGGATGCTTATTTTGAAGTTAAGGTTTGGAGTAAAATTCACTTTTACTCAATGAAATTGAAGTATTTAGAGTTGAAGTGAAATAGAGTACATGTAGCTCACAACATTACTTCATCTATTGGGTCAGATCCATCCAAACAGTGTAGAGTTGAAGTTTTAGACTTATAGGGCCCATTTAACTTCATTCTACTCTATTTTTTGCCAATCCAAACAGGCCCTTAAGAAATAAATTAACATGACAATTTCCTATGTGCAACACATAATTTCTAATGCCTCGTATTCAAGATTTATCATACAATAGCCTTGACGGTATGCTTCCCAACATATTTAGTTCTCCTCTTCTCCAATGGTACAATAGTTTTTTTTAGGAATACTCTCCTCTTCAAAAGTAGTTCTATCTCAGTTGCTTATTATGGATTTAAGTGGAAACTGGTTATCTGGATTTATATCAAGATGATTAGGGAAAAGTCTATCACAATTGATTATTTTAAACCTACAATCAAATATGTATCATGGCGCCCCACCCCCCGCCCCCACCTTCCAATTGTCACTACTTTCTTCACTTCAGATTTTGGACCTTACTAATAATAGACTATCGGGAAAATACCAACTTCTTTTGACAATTTCACTTCCATGGCAATGCCGCATAAACTTAGCCATAGTATTTTGCCAGAAGTTGTTGCCTATAGCATGTATTTTTATTATTTTATTTTTGTATAAAAGGTAAGCGTATTAAAAAAGAGAAGAAGAAAACAGAATACAGAGGCCAACAAAAGAGAGGGCAGAAGAACGAGAAAGGCCACAAGAACAGAAAATCAATCAGAGGAGGAGAAATACACAGTAATTCTCAAAAAGTTGCAGAGGGAGTTGAGCTGCGGGCTGCAGAGTGGCTTGGAAATCTTCTTCAGGGAGTTACAAAGATCATCGAGAAGATGGGCTGAGATTTGATCGAGGGTAAGATGATGATTTTCAAAAATTGTTGCATTCCTGACTTTCCAGAGTGTTTATAGAACTGAAAGGAAGATCGACGCCATGAATTTCTTTCCAGCTTTGTCATTTCCCGTAGAAAGGGAGGTCCAAATTGAGGGAGCAGAATAGGAGGAGGGTTGCTGGGCACAAGCTGCTGGGAGCATCCAATTCCAAAGGGATTGAGCGATTAGGCAGGAGAAGAAGAGGTGATTGACGGAGTCTTCTCCGATGTTGCAGAGGCTGCATCTTGAGGCTAGGGAGAAGCTAAGGTGCCGTAGGTGAGAGTCGGTGGGGGTTTGGTTGAGCATCAAACGCAAACCAAAGCAACTTACTCTGGGGAGGGAGATACTGTTCCAGATCAGTGGAGGCCATTAGAGGATGTTACCCCTTGTTCTAATAGAATTCCAAGCTCTATGCAGGGAGATCTAACCGCTAGGAGCCTCCTTCCAAAAGAGTTAATCTCTAGCAGTTGGGTTGGGAGATAGCAGAGATGTTGCAGAAGAGAAAAGGTCTTGGACTGCAGGTGGCAGAGATGAAGGTATATACTAGGAACCTGAGTGGAAGAAGGATGCAAGCCTCTGGTCCGTTGGAAATTGCAAGTTAGGAAAGACGGCAGAGAGGGGTTTGTCTCCACTCTAGGTGTCATGCCATATGTTGATGTCCTTACCATTGCCAAATACCCAGGCACTGCCTTGGTGGATGTAGTGAGCTAGGAGGTGGATTCTTCTCTAAATACAGGATCCTTACCTAGAGTTTGCAGGGTTCCAGATGTTGCTGTCTTTGAAGTATTTGTTCTTGAACCAAGAAGACCAGATGGTGTTCATAGTGCTAGCCTACCAACCCAGCTTGATCAGGAAAGCATCGTTCACTTCAGATATCCTTTTAATGTCGAGGCCCACTTCTTTCTTGGGGAGGGTCACTTGGGACCATTTTACATGGTGAATCTTAGGGGAGGAGGCGTTGCCTGACCGGAGGAAGTTCCTCATCAGGCGCTCAATGTCTTTGCAAATGGAGATTGGAAGGGGAAGGATGGAAGCAGTATGAATAGGAATGCAAGAGAGGACATGCTTGATGAGAATTAGATGATCAACAAAGGACAGAGTTCTGGCTTTCCAAGCAGTCAGTCTTGCATTAATGGAGTCCAGCAGGGGAAGGAGGTGAGATTGTTTTGGGGAGCCAAAGACGATAGGGAAGCCCATGTTTTTGAGCTAGTCCTGGCTCTCTTGCAGACCAAGGATGGAGCAAATCCGAGCCTTTCTTCTATTTCCACATTTTCCAATGAAAAGCTGACTCTTACAGAGATTAATGTGCTGGCTAGAAGAAGATTGGTATAGGTCAAGAAGGTCTTACAGAGCAAGAACTCTAGAAGTGGTTCCTTTCATAAGAATGATAATGTCATCAGCATATAGGAGGTGGCAGGGGGTGTGTATAACTTTGGAGAGGGGGAGGATGATACCTTGGGAGTGAAGATTATGAAGATGAATGCTGAGGATTTCCTCAACAATAATAAACAAGTATGGGGATAGGGGGTCTCCTTGTCTTAGGCCACAGGAGGAGCTAAAAAAACCTTGAGGAGATCGGTTAATCAAGACAGAGCATTTTGATGTGCAGACACACTCCTTCATTAGGGAGATCCAGGCTTCAGAGAAGTTGAAGAACCTAAGGGTAGAGAAGTGGAAAGGCCAATTGAGTTTATCAAAGGCTTTGGAGATATCTAGCTTGAGACAGAGAGATTTTTTACTAAGCTTCAAATTGAGTTTTTGAAATAGTTCAAATGTCAAGGCTGAGTGATGGTGAATTGGTCTCCAAGAGATGAATACTGCCTGATAAGAGGAGATCAGTTTGGGGAGGAGGGAGGAAAGTCTGGAAGATAGGATTTTGGAGATGATTTTGTAGGAAAAGTTCAACAAATTGATTGGCCTAAAGTCAGCAAAGGTAGATGGGGAGTTTGATTTTGGGATGAGAGCAAGGAAGAAAGCATTGGATGCTTTAAGTGGTTTTCTAGTATGGAAGAAATGTTGCACTGCTTTGGTTAATGTTTGACCTATGATATCCCAAGCTGAAGTGAAGAAAGCACCATTGAAGCCATCTGGACCCGAAGAGTTGTTCTTCTTGAGGGCAAAGACATATGTTTTTATCTCGGAATCAGTGGGGATTGAAACAAGGATGGAGTTTTCCAAATCTGAGATCTTGGGGTTGTTGGTCTGAAAGAGAGTGGTGAAGCTGGCCAGTATGAGGAGTGTAGAGTTTGGAGAAGTATTGTGTAAAGCTTCTAGCTTTAGCCGATTGTGAATTAATTTTGAAATATGTAAGGAGCTTCTAGTATTGAACAGCTTGATCTTTTGCCTATAGCGTGTATGACGTAGTTGATATCTACGGGAGATATGCAATTACAGTGTTTATGGAAGGGATTGAAATGAACTATGCCAAGATGGTTTAGCTTGTAATCCTTTTAGAGAGATATGGGTCATGCACCCCTGCCCCACTTAAAGAAAAACCCTATCTGGACAAACCCCTCTCCAGAGCTAAAAAGTCTTCATGGATTACAAAGCTTGAACTTGTCAGGAAACAATTTGGAAGGATAGATCATGAAAAATATAGGCGGCTTGTAGAAATTGAAAAGCTTGGATTTATCACATAATCACTTATCTAACACAATTCCTTCAAGTATTTCAACTCTAACTTTCTTAAGTAGCTTGAACTTGTCGAATAATAACTTGTCAGGGAAAATTCCATCGGGCTACCTACTCTGGACCCTCACTGATCCGTACATCTATAACGGCAATTATGATCTTAGTGGAATTTGTTTCTTCATTTCTAATCACTAGTAGAAATACTTAGAGTTCCTTGGAACGGAATTACATTTCAACAAACATGCCTGTAGGAAAAATTTAGGCTTCAAGCATGAAGCTGCAGTTAGTAGTCAAAACAGAAGAAAAGAATACTACACTATGAATCACTAAAATGAGATGGATGACTATGAGGTTCTTGACGTTAATGTGAATTTCTTTTGAGGTGTCTATACATTTATGCTTGTGTGCGATACTGAGCAATTTAAATTCTCATTAGTGTGCAACATGGATTACAAAAAAAATGTTCCACATGGAGATCGACTCTGTGTGTGTGTGTAGAAATACATATTGACTTCCTCTTGATGACTAATATATTTAAAAACCATGTTCCTTACAAGTGACTAATATCTGAAATTTATAAAAGTGTTATTCAGCTGTCCAGGTTGAAAAACCTATGAATTCAATTTTCTTTTTAATTTTTTATTGCCCACAGTGCCAAAATTTGGTAATATCATGACCCTAATATTTGTAAGGTCTTTTGAGATGCCCCAGGCGTAGCATTTTTTTTTAGAGAGCTACTAACGCCACATACCAAGCTTCTCCTTTCACATCCTTTTTTGCATGACCAATATATCCCTGTGTAAAATTAACTAAAAGGACATATATCAAAACTCTCTTCCTCCCAAACTTCTTTCTACACTCACCCACCCCCACCTCAGCCCCCTGCCCAGCCACCATCGTCCCCTTCGGTAGCACTGCCAGAGAGAGAAAGGGACGGAGAGGGTGAAAATCCTGCCTTAACACAGGCGAATGTCCCAATAACCAGATCTTTATATCAGTTCAAACGTGATTAAACTAGTTTTTAGTCCTAAATAAGATTAGAAACAATCAAACCACACTATGAGAAGGACACAAGATTTGTTCATGGAAAACCCTAATCGGAAAAAACCACAGGCCTTACCGTCTAGGCCAACAGACAACCAAGCATTATTTGAAAAGAAAGTTACAAAAAGACTTACAACCCTTTCCCAGTTGGTGACTCAACGTAAGGACAACTTTGATCTTGTCGACTACCCGTCATTCACCTTCAACCGTGCTTGAACAAACCACCTTGAATTCGTCTTCAAGGTGTCTTTACTTCAGAAGAGCAGAATGGAATTGATCTCAACGCTTGATCTTTAGCACACAAACTTGAAGCCGTGGGGGGAATGAATGGATCTCTCAAAATCTTCTCAGAGGAATTATTCTTGATCAAAAGTGTCTTTAGAAGAGAGAGAGAGAGAGAGAGAGAGAGAGAGAGAGAGAATGGCTATAAGTAAGCCTAAACTCGTGTATCAACACTTGTAATGCAATAAGGATAGGTAACATGTCTTGAGAGAAATTAGGAAGCAGTTTCCGGATGAAACACAACTTTCCCAGGTTCGCTCGAGCAATCAGGGAGTTTGCTTGAGTGAACTCGTCTCTGTCTCAGACATTCAGCGCATAATAGAGATGGCTCAAGCGGAGAATCATGTTGGGTCGAGCGATGAAGGTTCTGTAAGGGGTTCGCTCCAGCGAACTCTGTTAGTTCTTAGATTGATTGTCTTTCTTTGCAAGAGATCTTGAGCAGTCCTTTTCTAAATAAAATTTACAACTTTAAGAGTCCCGGTTTTGTCCATAACCCAATGAATTAGCCAACTAAAACTCTTACAGAGGGAGAGAAGGCGACGGTTAGGGAGGCAGTAGGGAGAGGGAGAGGGAGAGAGACAAGGAGAAGGAGAAGGGGAGGGGGAGAGGGAGAGGGAGAGGGAGAGGGTTGCGGGCAGAGGGGGAGAAAGGGAAGGATAGGGAGAGGGAGGGAGATAGGGTTACAGACAGAGGGCGGTGGTAAGGAGAGAGAGGGAGGGAGGGAGAAGGAGAGGGATAGAGGGAGATGGAGAGATAGGGATAGGGATAGAGGGCGGCAGGTGGAGGGTGGCAATAAGGAGAGGGAGGGAGAGGGAAAGAAAGGGAGGGAGGGAGGGCGGCGACAGGGAGAGGGGGGGAAGAAGGAATGCATGTGGAAAGAGAAAATGAGGGTGGAGGGGGTTTGGGTATTTTGGCAACAATGGGGTGTGCAGAGAAATTTTGGAAAGAGAAAGCATGTGGAAAAAGAAGGAATGTGGAAAGAAAATCTTAAGCTGTGGCATTAGCAGCTCTCTTTTGTTATCATCATTTGTTGCACACCCTTATATTTTTATAACTCATTTGAACACAATTCTCAATTCTCGGGTGAGGATAAAAAAATTTAGCCTCATTCTAAGAGTGCGTAGGTTACCACTAAATTAGTATTTAATATTATTAATAAAGCCGAGATTGACCCTCTTGTGGCTTCTACTAATTGGAAGCACTTTTGGAAGCCACCTCTTCCGCAAAGAATTTTATTCTTTAGGTGGAAATGCTTAAGAGGCGTTATTCCGGTAAGATCTATACTCAAATAAAGGTTTGGTTTGGGTAACTTTCTTTCTCAATGCTCCTTTTGTGAAGAGAAAGAGGAAACCATTGACCACATTCTCTTCCATTGTGAATTTTCTAGGGTAGTTTGGTTTGGATCCTACTTGAGTGCATTGACTCATAATTCCAACTGCAATAATGTATTAGATTGGTGGAATTAATTCTAAGACAAATAAAAGGTACCCAATCCATCCCCATCTTTTAGATCCTATATCTCATGCCTGTTTTCGTGCCTTGTGGTGGGGAAGTTGTATCGGAGAGCGATAAATGAATTGTGTGCCAAAGGGCATATCTTAACCTCTGAACAGGCTTTAATTATTTCTTACAACATGAGCCTGTTTAATAAACCTGAATGCCCCCCATGCAACTCGGATTTCATGTCTTACTCCCTATAATTAAGAAAGGAGATCTTGAGAAAATTGCTTTTCTCGTTAGCGATGCAGCCTTTGATGATCATACGGGCCTACCGGCTTTTGGTTTTGCTTTAATTTTTAACGGATTGCTTGTGGCTGCGGGGGCTTCCAAAGGATAGAGAGTCGTTTCTGCTAAAGAAGCCGGAACAAGGGCGCTCCTGTTTATACTAGATGCTATCAAGGATTGCAGATTCTCAAGAGTTCGAGTTCATATGGATGCTCTAGAAGTTATCAAAAGTATTAAGGGAAGCAATGATTGGTCTATCCAGCCTCTTGTAGGAGATATTTTGAAGTGTTTGAAGCATTTTGGATCTTTTGAGATAGTTTTCATTCCAAGAGATTTAAACATGGTCTCTCACTATCTCGGTAAATGTGGACAACCTGGGATATACTTAATATGGCCTCATTGTGGATAGGCCTCTGTTGGTTATTTTTTTAGGTTCGGGTCATGTGTTGTTAGTGTTTGAGTTTTCGGCGTTAATCGAACCTGTTTAACCAAAAGGATTGCTCGATTTTCATTATTTATTGTTGCAATGCCCAATTCTTGCTAATTTCTATTTTTGTAGGCTAACAACCGTATCTTGCGGAGAAACCGACCCGGTCAATTTACATCAAATTGGTATTAGAGCATGTGGATAGTCTTAATTTAAGCTGAAATTGCACAAGTTCATAACAGAAAAATCCTAACAATCTTTATATAAGCACAAGTTGTATAAATTGGAGATAATTAGAGAAAGGTCCCTCATATAGGACTTGTAAGGCCTCCAGTCTATCAACTTTTCCTCTAAGGCCTCTAGTCCATGCAACTTGAACATATTTCGGTGAGAGGTCCCTAGACACGTCACCTCATGGAGGGAGGTCCCAAGACATGCCACCTCATACATTTTCATGATTGATTTGCCCTTTCAACTGATTAGGCATGAAATTTTAAAATTTTAAAATTTAAATCTTCGATCCTCCCTCTTCATCATCCTCGATCTGGACATGGACATTGGCGGATTGGATCTCAACAGTTGAGATCGATTTCTATTTTTTTTCCAGAGAATGGGATTGGGGTTTTTCAGAGAAGTAGCCTTGCCAAACGCTACTGCTTCCTTGGCCCACACGCCGTTGCCGGAGAGGAAGAAGAAGGCCCCTACAACCTTGCCCAAGTTCTATTGCAAACTTGCAAAATACGAAACGAATAAGAAGACGATCTTCTGCTCCATCGCCGGATTTCCTAAGCCACCGTCTTTCCTGCGTGTCACCGAAGAAAGGGGATCGCCACCGGACGCCGCGCCATGCCATCGTCGGAATTGAGGAAGAAGGCGAAAGGAAGATGGCTTTTCTGTTTCTGATTGTAGAATGAAGAAGAAGAAGAAAGTGGGCTTGGGCTTTGCATCAGTTCCGGGTTGGTTCTAGGTCAGGTTCGACCTGATTCGTTCTAGAAGTCCATCCCCATTCCAGTCAAAGTCAAATTTATCTGAGTTTTGTATTTTTTTGTCAAATTTATTTGAGTTTTAGACAAATCTATCTGAGTTTTTGGCTATTTATTTGACTTCTGGAACAAATTTATCTAAGTTCTGGACAAATTTATCTGAGTTCTGGACAAATCTTTCTAAGTTTTTGGCTATTTATCTGACTTCTGGAAAAAATTTATCTGAGTTCTGGACAAATCTATCCTAGTTTTTGGCTCTTTATTTGAGTTCTGGAACAAATCTATCTAAGTTATAAACAAAACTATCTAAGTTTTTAGCAAATTTATTTGAGTTTTTGAAAAATATAGGTGAGTTACTGACAAATTAATTTATCTCCATTTTAAAAAAATTTAATTGAGTTTTTGAATGAATCTTTCTGTGTTTTTGGCAAATTTATTTGTATTTTCTTAGATCTATTTGTTTTTTTGAATTTTATTTGTGTCTTTTGAAATTTATTTGTATTTTTTGAAATAAACTTAACTGAGTTTATGACAAAAAGACTTGAGTTTTTTCCCACATTGATTGCTAATTTGGAAAATTGGGTTATCTTAGTTTTGGCAAATGTATTTGCGTTTTTTTAAATTTATTTGCGTTTTTTTAAATTTATTTACATCTTTTGAAATTTATTTGAGTCTTTTGAAATTTATTTATATTTTTTTGAAATTTATTTTGGATCTTTTGAAATTGATTTTCATCTTTTGAAATTTATTTATATTTTTTGAAATTTATTTGTGTCTTTTTAAATTTATCTGTGTTCTTTTGAAATTTATTGCATTTTTTGAAATTTATTTGCGCTATTTTGAAATGTATTTGTGTGTTTTTAGAATTTATTTGAAAATCTCATTAATGAGATTCCATTAATCGTGGCCTATTAAATGGTAGTTGACTATTATTAATGGGATATCCCACCAATCATGGGATATGATTTAAAGAAAGGATAAATTAGACATATCAGGTATGAGAATGTGTTAGATGACCTTTGGCTGTATGACTATTTTTTTGGATTGTTTGCAACAAAGTCATACTTTGAGGGACCTCTCGCTGAATCCCCCCTATAAATTATTATCATAGAATCTAAAAACTGGGTGATCTTGATTTAAACTTGGATTGCCCACATTGGCATTAAGTGTACGTAGAGTCTTGTTTTAAACCCCTAGATTGAGTTGTGCATAGAACATTTGCCTGAAAGAAGAATTGCAAGACAAAAGGAGGGAAAATCGTAACCTATCAAACCGTAGTTATCAAAATCATAGCTGTCGAGAATGAGACAAAATGATACAAATAAAAAGAAATGAACATAAAATCTAGATAACAAAAATATTGTTCGAAACAAATCAGATATAGCCATCAATGGACTGAGTTTAGGAGAGGTCATAGTGAATTTAAACTTAACCCATAACTAATAGCACATAGTCCCAAGCCAACTTCAAGTCAAGCTTTCCTTGTTAGACCTTTTCTAAACCTTGACGACATGGGGTTGCTCGGTTGGTTGGCAACCATGCAGGTCACCTGGCTGCCCAAAGATCAATTTCGGGTATGCCAATCTTCTCACTTGGGTGGGCTCCTCTTTCCACTTGTTGGACTTCCTCTTCCCACTCATGTGGCCTCTTTTGGGTCCTAGACCCCTTGGTTGGAGTTAGGGCACAAGAAAAACCCAACAAGGTGCAATTGTGGATTCTTAGAAACAAAGACAATGTAAAAAATGATTCACATGTGTAAATGATGCACATGTACGGAAAAAAAAACATGTGAATCATTTCCATAGGCAAATGATATTCATGTGAAGGAGATTCTATTGTTTGTCTTCTTCATATATATATATATATATATATATATATTCACATGTAAATATGAGTACATCCAGATTAACCATTTTTTCATAAATTTCTCAAAATCTTGATGATCAAGACATGGAATTTGACCCTCTAGCCCTTCTTTTTTTTAGCATTTTCGAGGATGAATGGTTCGGATCATAAAAATCAGGGCCACATACCCATAAAAGTCGATAATGGCATACTTTAGGTCTGAATTTTTTTCGTAAATATTTTAAAATCTGTGATGAATCAATGGACGAAATTTGCCCTCAGTCAATTTTGGACACATGATGAGGATGGAAAATTGAAAAAAAGGATTGGGCACAAGGGACGTTTCGAGCATGTCATTTACATTAGTCACATCCAATGACCCAATTCCATAAATTTCTCAAATCCACGATAAATCAAAGCATGAAATTTGACCCCATGGGCTTCTTGGACCTTCTAAAGATATGAGTGTTGCGTATCGTGAAAATAGGGTTCAAAGAAGTCCAGAATAGAAAATTTTAGGGTTTTGACTTTTTTTACAAATATCTTAAAATCCATAATAAATCAACGGTTGAAATATGACCTCCTAACTGTTCTTAGCCTTCTAAAGAGGATGAACAATTTGAATTTTGATTTCCTGGGTAACAATGTTAAAAGAAATGAAAAAAAGTTTGACCCTAAGGGAAGTGGTCAAAACACTGTAGCAGTGCCATTTTGGTTCTATTTATTACTGAGGTCTTGGATGCGTAAATATTTATATGAAAATGACTTGATTTACACACCATGTCAACACTTGATTTACACACCAGATGCATAAATAAGCGTAAAAGGAAATAATGGTGTGTAACCTTTTCTATATATACGAGTCATTTACATATGTAGATGATTGCAAACAACCCCCAAGTAAAAAAGAAAACTCACTTAAAAGACCTCGTTAGAAAGAGTAGATAAGTAAATAAAGAAAGCTCAATGCATTGAACTCAGCTCATGACCCGGGAATGAAACCATGAGCTTTTCGGAATAGATCTTTGGAACAGGCCAGTGGCCGCAACTGGTTTGGAGAGCATATGCATCTAATTTCACTGTATAAAAAATGTATAGGAACTAAGATATGTTGTGTAAGCCTGTTCATTTGTTAGACAAGCTATCCTTACATGTCCCTTTCAATCACCCCAAAATACTTTTTTGAGTAAAAGAGATACAATCGTTAATAGATTCTATTTCAGCCCCCCTTTACTCTATTCCATAGCAAACAAACATGTCTGAGTTTTCAAGAGTCAATGGACCGAGTTTTCCCAGGGATATAAGTGACTTTTCATGAGTCAATCCACCGAGTCTTCTTACTTTGTTATTTATCATATGATTAAGCTGCTTGTGGAATGAACTCTTTCTTTCATTCTTTATGCTTTTTCCCTCTCCGCGATGGGGCCTATTATCTGGTCCGTGGTGCGCAAGGAAGATTTTTCGAGTCGAGTTTTGTTCTTTCTGTTTGTCTCGGTCAAACTTGCCGTGAGTATGCATCTTTTTGTTTGTCCCACTCGAATGAGCCTTTCATGGGAAGCATCTGGATTCTGGACACTTTTTTTTTTTTTTTTAAATGGTTAAGTCTGGAACACTGGTCTTGAGTCATTTTGAGACATTATTTTACCAAGGCCGGCATCTGAAAATGAGGATGGACCAAAGAAAAACCATATGACACGGCATTTTATCCGTGTGATGTCATTCTCCATCAGACATTCCTACCAAATGACCATCGAGTTCTGAGTACCGAGGGATTTACATGAGAGGTACTTTTTTCCATTATATGAGACATCTCGTAATAAATCCAAATCCCTTCACACATAATTGATCATGAATTAATACTTTTTTTCCATTATATGAGACATCTCGTAATAAATCCAAATCCCCTCACACATAATTGATCATATATTTACACTTACCTTAATCGTTCATGAATTAACACTCACCTTAATTTAATACTAATTTAAATTAGAGTGATTGCTAAATGCATAAGGGCCAGTTACTATAAAGGGGATGAATTTATATCGTGGATAGGGATGTAAAAGAAAATCGAAAAACCGTCTAATCGAACCGAACCGCGGTTAATAACCGTGTTTCACGGTTCAATTACGGTTACGGTTAATGAAATCCAAAAAAGATTATCTCCCTAATAAACACTGGAATGTACCTCTTAGCATAACATAGCACATAGCCCTATGATATAAAATGTCTATTTCTATTTCCAATGATCTCTTGTATCTCACGGCTAGAAACTCTTCACCCCATCCACAAATTTGATAAATGGATTTGGCTTAAGATGAGTGGTTATTCAACCTGCCAATCTGACAAAACCCAATCCAATTTGAACAATTGGGCCATGGCCCCCCAACAACCCTACACTACACCAAAAATCGGAAATTGGAACGGAAAAGCGTTCCTAATCCTTCCGTTCCTAATCCGTTAAAGTGTTCCAATTTCCGTTCCAATTTGGTATCAACCGTTCCTAATCCAAATTGGAACGGAAATTGGAACACTTTAACGGATTAGGAACGGAAGGATTAGGAACGCTTTTCCGTTCCAATTTTCGATTTTTGGTGTAGTGCTAGCCTGATAGCATTTAAGCAATTAAGCAACAATTTGTATTTTTAACCCAGTTAATAAATGGGTCAGATTTGGTTTGAACCTCTTCATACTATCAATATCCAACCAAGGGACTTGAACCCATAAGAAATCCCAGCCATGGGGAAAGAAGCATGTTTTTTATAAGAAGCAAAGTCTACTCTTACATAAACGGAAACCCAACGATCGAACCTTGTGCAGTTGAATGACAATCAGAGTATCCAATCAATTGGCCAAGTACCCCTTGCTCTTATAAACACAATTGAGCATATTTTTTTATTTTTTTTTTATGAAAAAAAAAGAAGATTGCATCTTCAATTCCTCATGGTTCACTTGCTCTACCAACCCTAAGTCAAAAGTGTGGCCCTGGTGTGCAGGTTTGGGGTTTGGATTCCCACTAAATGATTATATGTTGACCTTTTAAGAATATTAACTGACAATGACTCATTATCTACCATGAATCATAAAGATTCCAAAAAGGACTTTCTTTTAAATCATGACCCAACACATTTGCACTCGGCTAATCTCAACTGAGCTACGAGCACAAAAAATTAAGCCACATGAATCACTCTGCACTTAAAGAGCATTGAAAGGGCTGTCACACTGGATTGGGACAATCTAATAGGTTCAACGTCAAGTATGGTACTGCAATTAGAGATGAAAACCTGGCCATAGAATAAAAACACAAGCACTTGATTTGAAAAAAAAAGTTTTCACCAATATTTGCACCAATTTTCAATCGGTCATGGGGTTCGAATCATAAGTATGTTTTATAAGTGATTCGGTCGCGATTTAGGACCATCTCTGGGGCCTTTTTTTTGGGTCCGAGTCCAAGTTAAGATTTAATTTAAATGTGGGTATGAATAGACCGGACCTCTAACCTACGCCTGGGTTGGCCCAGGTCTGGTACGGGCGCCCTTAGCTGTCATGCTTGGCTAGCAGACACTCCATGTCACGTGAATGTCTTCTCATCTCCTTATATATAGACTACTTAGATCGGAAAGGCGTCTCACATTTGAGACTCATATCATTTTAACATTTTGTTTATGATGGCAGGCAAACCATTAGTTAAAGTTGCTCTGTGGCTTCTGGTTTTGTGTATTGGAATCAATACTGCTTTTGGTTCCGCCAACAAAGAAATTGAGGGGGTGGTGTCATGCAATGAAAGAGAGAGGCAAGCCTTCTAAAGTTCAAACATGCTCTAAATGCCTCCAAGTACACCCTTACTTCATGGGTGGGTGATAATTGCTGTCGTTGGGAGGGAGTTGGTTGCAACAACGACACAGGGCATGTGTCATCAAGCTCAGTCTAAGCACAATTTCTAACGTTTCAAGTGAGATAGAACCTTCTTTGCTTGAATTGAAAAACTTGAGTACTTGGACCTAAGCGACAACAATTTCCGATCCAAACCCATACCCAAATTTTTTGGCTCATTCATGAAATTACGGCATCTTGATCTTTCTTTTGCTTCTTTCAGTGGAACAGTTCCTTGGCAAATTGGAAATATATCTGGCCTACGTTATCTTGACCTCCATTCTAACTCCCTCCAAGTGGAAAACTCGCATTGGCTTGCCCACCTTTCTTCTGTGCAATACCTTGACTTGAGATTAGTGAGCCTAAGTATGGTTGCTGATTGGGTACAGCCAATTAATATGGTTCCTTCTGTCTGTGTTGCGCCTATCTGACTGTGGTCTAAGGAATTCCTCTACTCCTCTCCACCTTAATTTGACATCCCTCACTGTGCTTGATCTTTCTAACTACTCACTTACGTTGAAGCCATTGGATTGGTTTGCAAACTTTCGCAGTTTAGTGATAGGTTAGAAGGACCGATTCTGAGCTCTCTTTGGAGTCATTGCAACTTGTTGAAATTAGACTTGTCATCAAATAATTTGACCGGAGACTTAAATGGATTCCTAATAAGTTTAACCAGATGTGGCCCAAATAATCTCGAGAAACATGGAAGGCTTGCATCTATGAGAGAATTGTATCTTAGCAATAACAACTTTAGTGGGACTGTTCCAGAATGTCTTTGTCAACTATCGAATCTTGTTAGTTTGAAAATGTCAAATAATTCATTGGAAGGGGCTATATCTGAAGCTCACTTTGCCAATCTTACACGACTTGAAGAGTTAGACTTTGCTGCAAATTCTCTTGTTTTTAATGTAAGCCCTCATTGGATTCCTCCTTTCCAACTTAAAAGGATTGAATTGAGCTCTTGTCAACTAGGGCCTCAATTGCCCACCTGGCTTCAGTTCCAGAGGAACTTGTCTTACATAGACCTCTCCCATTCCCAAATTTCAGATGTCATTCCTAACCTCATACGTGGTAAGATTCCACCTGTATTAAACTTTGATCAGGCAGCTGTTGAGTTTAGTTCTAATCGGTTTGTGGGTCCTTTACCACAAAATTGGTCAGGTTTATATTACTCGGATCTCTCCAATAATTTTCTTTCAAGAATCAAGACAACTGGACATGAGCATTGAGTCTATTTGGTTCATGTTCCTTTCTAACAATAGTTTACACGGTAGTATTCTCTCTTCAATATGTAATTGCAGATCAATGTCGATTTTAGATCTCTCAATAAATAATTTAATAGGACAAGTTCCTTCGTGTTTTGAGGACTTTAAAAACCTTTTAATTTTGGATTTATCATATAATAACCTTGACAGTCTGATTCCCAACATATTTAGTTATAATCTCAAATGGTTGCAACTCAGCCACAATAATCTTTCAGGAGTACTCCCTTCTTGGATCATACTTCAGTCTAGGTTGCTTGCTCTGGATTTAAGCGGAAATCAGTTATCTGGATTCATATCAAGATGGTTAGGGGAAAATTCATCAGATTTGGTTATTTTAAACCTTCGATCAAATATGTTTTATGGCAACATCCCCCCACAATTGTCACTACTAATTTCTTCACTCCAAACTTTGGACCTTGCTATTAATAGACTATCGGGAGAAATACCTACTTCTTTTGGAAATTTTCCTTCCATGGCAATGACACGGAAACTTATCCGCAATATTTTTGAAGGATTTACTTTCTTTGGGAAACTTATTATGTATCGAGAATTTGGAACAGTGGTTATGAAAGGGATGGAAATGACCTATACCAAGGCGCTTTCTCTTATAATTACCATGGACCTTTCAAGAAACAACTTATCTGGAGAGATCCCTCAAGAGATAACAAGTCTTCGTGGATTACAAAGCTTGAACTTGTCAGGAAATCATTAGGAAGGAAAGATCCCAAAAAACATAGGCAACTTGAAGCAATTGGAAAGCTTGGATTTATCACAGAACCACTTATCTGGCAAAATTCCATCAAGCATTTCATCTCTAACTTTCTTAAGTATGCTAAACTTGTCAAATAATAACTTGTCTGGGAGAATTCCATCTGGCTACCAGCTCCAGACCCTTACCGATCCATCCATCTATACTGCAATTATGGTCTTTGTGGGGCTGCCTCTACCAAAACGATGCTTTGTAGAAGTTGTGCCTCAACCACCAAATACCTTTCACAATGAACATGAAAAAGATGGAATTGGACATTGGTGGTTTTATGCTGGTGTGGCACTGGGATTTGTACCAGGATTTTGGCTCACATGTGGTATTTTAATCTTCAGTAAATCTTGGAGGATTGCCTATTTCAGGTTGTTCGACAGATTGAATGAAATGCTTGAGGGGTTCTATGTTAAGATGGTAGCAATGGTGATGAAGAAAATAAAGGGGTAGTTTTTCCCCGGTAATGGTTTTAGTTTACATTGTACTCTGCTTTGATGGACTGTGATCCAATGTATCCTATGAGTCATATGAGTTTTTTTTTTTTGGTAAATAGATATTTCATTAAAGAAAGCACAAGAACAACAGGAGGGGAAAAAAAAAAAGAAAAAAGACAAAAGAGAAAACAGTTAACCCCTAGACAAAAGGATACTTGAGGCCCATTTCCAGTCTACATCCTGTTTACTAGAAAATAAAAACTTAGCAAGCCTATGGAGCTTGCTCATTTAGAGCCCTAGGAATAAATTCAGAATCTACAGAAAGAAATAAGGAAGCCAAAGATTTAATGTCTAAAATAATTGAGTTAATGGACCAATCGAGGCCTCCCTTCAAAGCAACAATCACTTCTTGAGCGTCCGTCAAAACACGAAGCTTATCAAAACCATTCTTCCAAGCCCTTTCTAATGCAGCTAAGACCGCCCTCGCTTCGGCCTCCTTTGAAGAGATGACTTTGGGCCCTTGGATAGCACCTGCATCCACAATGACATCATTTAAGATCATAACAAAGCCAAAAGAAGCATAACCTTCCTTAGCCTTTAAGGCAGCCTCTAAGAAGATTATAATATCGTCTTTGCTCGAAATCCTTAAAGGATCTAAGGAGAGTTTCAAATCTATTTTTAAAGGAATGTCCCTATAGTGGCATGTGGGATCGTCAAGTTATGGACTAATCCAATGATCTTAGAGGGATCTAATGGTTGACCTATATGAATACAGTCATTCCTAGCTTTCCATATAGTCCACCACATGGAAAGGATCCACATTTTTGAGTGAACATCCCCAAGTGGAGGAGTTGGTTGGCCTTGCTCACATGAGATCTTCCACCATTCCATTAAGTCCAAAGGGTACATAGAATCCGATAAAAAAACCCCTGCGAGCCGAACCAACTTGCTCTAGCAAATTCACACTGCATCAGAGCATGCCCAATCGAGTCCTCCTCTTTTTCACATATAGGACATTTGTCTTCTGAAGAATAAATCTTATATTTAATGATGGCTCTTATCGGAACAACATTCCTGAGACATTTCCAACCAAACATTAGGACCCTTTGAGTTAGAGGAAGTCTCCAGAAAGCTTTCCAATTAACCATAAAAAAGGAGTTAGCATCATTTTTAGTGCATATTAATCTATAAACTGATTTAGTAGTAAGTTGTTCGTTTTTGGAAACGGGACAAACTCTTTTATCCTTAGTAAAGGATCTAGAGATATAGATCTTACCAATATCCTCAATGTCCAGAGGGTTGTTAAAATACTCTTTTAGAATGTTAAAATCCCAATCTTTATATATTAGCATTCCATAGATCTTTAACTTTAAGATCTGGGTTAATTATAGAAGATAACGGCTTTCTCAAACCATTTTTGAAGGGAATCCAATTACATTTCCAAACAGATATTTCAGGTTCTTCGACAGATTGTATGAAAGGCTCGATGGGTTCTATGTTAAGATGGTAGTGATGGTGAAGAAGAAAATAAAGGGGTAGTTTTTCCCAGGTAATGATTTTAGTTTACTTTGTACTCTGCTTCGATGGACCGCGACCCAATGTATCGTATGGTCACATGAGTTGAATATCCTTTTGTTTATTTGAGTTCATCACTAGTTTTAATGGTTAATTCACTTAATGTAAATTCTTATATGTGCTTTTCCTACCCTATATTTTGTAGGGATGCACCGCATAGAGATGGAGTGTCCGTAGTTGAGTTTGAAGAAAAGGATTTGAAGCCAAACTTGAATTTTTTATCTACAGAGATGGGTAGTTTGTTTTTGTAGAAATGGGTGGTTTGACATTATAGAAATGCGTTGTTTAAGTGTTGTAATGGATTAGAAAATTGTATTTTAATGCATAGTTGTTTTGTACCATGGAATGGAAATGAGTTGTTCTGTTATAGTGTTTTGTACTCATTTTTGGTAGAATGGAATGTTCTTGGAATGGATCTTGCACAGATAGCTTGGAATTGCCTGGTTGCTGTTAACTTGAAGCTCAAAGGGGCATATAGATGATCGGAGTTATGTGAAAATTAACCACCTCAACCAATCTAGGGTGTGCTGTAAAGAGAACAATGAAGTACTAGCTAGGGTCTGACTCACTTTGAGAAGGATATCTCAGTTGAGAAATACTAGGGAGTGTGTGCTGTAAATAGAACAATGAAAATAGGACTCTGCATTCATCAGCTTCTTCTAAAAATAGAACAGTGGTCAAGGATGTTACTGTACAGAAAACAGTGAATGCCCGTGCAGTCTTTGAAGTAGCTACTTGATGTGGAGATTTTCAAGTAAACAGAAGAAACTAACTTAATCCTGGTCCCCCCTTGTTTTAGAATGACATTTGCCCAACAACCAACTCAGAACAATGGAATTCACTCACAACAACTTGTGCAGCATCATATCCATTCTAACATCTGCTGATACATTCCATTTACATACAATAGGAATACAAATCCAACCAACATTCATAATTAAATCTCCACTGCCATTCAATGTGCAGCAATATAACCAGTGCACCGGGCTTAATTCCATTTACATTCATACAACAGGAATAGAAATGAATGACAACATCCAGAATTAAATCTCCACTTTCATTCTATGTAGGGGCGGACCTATGGGGGCTCGCAGGGGCCATTGCCCCCATACATCTTAAAATTCCCTTTAAAGACATCCTTTGGCCCCGGTGGCTATCTTGTTTTGGACTTTTTCTTATATGATTCAATATTGCTCTCGCACAAATTAAAGTGAATTTCTTTTAAAAAATTTCACAGAAAGAGAACTCCAATTCAAATTTTTTTTGCATAACCTGGAAAAAGAACTCCAATCCAATTACTCTCTTAAAATCCTTCAGATTGAGGATTTCTGGGCTTAGAGATCCAGAGTTAACTGGCTAACTCAGGGAGACTCTAACTCTCGCTTCTTCCACTTGGCAGCTAAATTTTTTCATAGAAATTTAAAAATCCTATCTTCTCAAACTTAGTATGGCCAAATCATCTCGGACCAATGTGAGCTGGTTGACCACCGTCATCAATCTTTCTCTTCTTGCTTCGCAACTCCCTCTCAACCTGCTCCCTCTCAACCTACTCCCTCTACCAACATCATTATTCCTAACAGCCTCGATACCTCCAACACCCATTCTGAGAATATGTTCCTCATCAGTTTACCTTCGCCTCAAGAGGTCCGCAGGGCCGTCTTCACTATTAACCCAAACAAATCCCCCGAAGGCTTTAATGCCAAGTTCTATCAATCTTTCTGGGATACCTTACATCCGGACCTTCACCTAATGATTTCGGATTTCTTCTCCCAGGGAACCTTGGATCCCAGATTGAATGAATCCACCTTGATCCTCATCCCTAAAAAGGAGGGCCCTATTTCTCTTAAAGACTATCGGCCGATCAATTTCTGTAATGTGGCCTACAAATTTATTTCGAAAATCTTAGGTCAGAGACTGAGACCCATCCTGTCCAGAATCATTGCGAGCACCCCGTGGGCTTTTGTCCAAGGGCATCGCGCTCTAGACCAAATTGTTGTGGCAAAAGAGACCATTCATCGGATGTCGAGACTGAAAGGAAAAAGGGCCTGTCAAACTGGATGTTCAAAAGGCAAATGACACTCTCAGTTAGTCTTTCCTAGAAGCTTGCCTCTATAAGCTTGGTTTCCATCCAACCTTTGTGGCTAGGATTACGAAATGCGTTTCTTCTGTCAAGTATAAAGTCAGGGTATATGGAGACTCCACTGCTCTCTTTACTCCCTCTCACGGCCTTCGTCGACCTTCGTCAGGGTGACCCCGTATCCCCTTACTTCATATTATTTGTACGGAGGCCCTCACCCTCACTCGTTTTACTACCCATCCGAGCTGTACCAACATATTACTATATCCTAAAATTGCGACGGGCGGTCAGCGGGTGGGTCTTCTGTAGTTTGCAGATGATCTGTTATTCTTCCTGCAGATTAATGAGAGAACTCTGCTAAGCTTGAACAACACTTTGTAGCTCTTTGAAGAGGAAGCAGGCCAAAGAATAAACAAAGACAAAAGCCAACTCTTGTTCTCCACAAACACTTCCTCGTCTTTGGCTCGTCTCACCCGGGATACCTTGCAAATTTCCAGGTCAGTCACCTCCTTCGATTACCTGGGCACTTCTCTAGCTCTGGATAGAAATCAAAGAACAGCTTGGCAAAATTCTTTAAAGCGAGTTCGTAATCACACAGTAGGGTGGAGAGGGGGTCTTCTTTCGCTTGCTGGCCGGCGCATTCTAATCCAGTCGGTCACCTCTGTAATCCCTACTTATTGGTGTCACGTCCCCCAAAATACGAATTGGGGAAAAACGTGAAAAATTAAATTAAATTCAAATTTCATATGTTTAATACAACACAAGCTTCCAAAAAGTTGACCCACAAAAATTTCAACCTGTGATGAGTCAAAATAAATTTCATTAAATGCAGCGGAAGCTTATTCAATTGGTATTCAATGATCATAAATAAGAACCAACACGAAAATCAAATAAACATTAATTGTTAAAGTTGCAGAATGAATAAAACAATTACTAAAGAAAGGTTTATCATTAAAGAAAGTTCATCTAAAGAATTGCTAAGATGAAGTTCACTCTCATGCAGGCTCAGACGGCTCCAAAACCGTCTCTGGCATCCCACTCAAGTTTATCAGTTGGTTCAAACGTTTGAAACGCTTGATCCTCCTCCGTCTCCTGGGTAAAGTAGGGCTCGGTACCTATGCACCAAATATTACAAAGTAAACAGCAAGTACATAATCATAATTCGAAATTTAATACAACAACGAGAAAAATATAGACGAGAGTGATCATATAGAAGTAATGACAGTAATAATGACAAGAAAGAACGTATATCATAATCCAAATAAAGCAAAAGGGGCAATATGATTCACATGAAGACAAGTGTCTCCGTTTTGGGTGGTCAGCCCTAAATAAATCGAGAGAGCCCGTCCATAACGTCGGTAGTCATAAACCGATCGAATTAAAAACAAATCAGGATAACCTGTTCACATTCAAAGCGGATTATAAGTGATCCAGTCACATCGGTGATCAACCGTCCATATATCGATCTGCAGTCGTCCATAAATGACCCACATAAACATAAACATATATGCATAATAGACCTGAATGATAAAGCTCCGACACAAGAGTCCTAGGTCAAAATAAAGTGACGGCCATTCCACATCCCATATCATAATCAAATCTTCATACAAAATTTGCCGAGTCACTTTATAGTCCATAATACACAATAGGGTATGCATCTAAAGGAGTACATATCCTAAATCAACATATATATGCATGCAAAGGTTAAGACATAGATACGAATCGATCCTAAGGTCAAACATAAGGTCTCGTACCCCACAACCATAGAAATCTCTAATAAATATAAGATCAACGCATCCCTTTTCCACCAATGGTGCATAAACTCAATTAAGGGTTTTCCAATAGTGATGGGTTGAACTTGACTCCATTAGGATTTCCTCGAGGTCATACAAAGTACTAAATCCCATGTTAGTAAAATACCGTTTGCCCGTACGGTATTTACTTAGTCCATTGATTCAATTAATAAAAATATAATTTTAACACATCAAAAGATAGTAAAAGGTTATAATTTAGGTTTATAAAACAACCAAGGTTTTTTTCCTAATTTCCACAAACTAAAAGGGACAAGGTGCAAAATTTAACATAACTTAAAAGTCAAATCAGTACATGGGTGATGGATACATTTTTTTTCATGCACTCCTGGACCACCAAATTCCTCCCTCCATTCATCCCATCAAGTCTGTAGTGTACTAATGTCACATGGGAGTGACATGGGATGACATCATCGTCATCTCCATTCCTTTCTATCTTATTACAGAAGTAACAGAACCAGTTCTGCTGTAGCTCATCGTCAACATCATTGTGCCTCTGTGCACTTCGGCTAGTGGCCCCCTGATCCAAAGCCCATGATCAGCCTTCATCAGTAAGGTCGCCCAGGGCCCTAGTGTAAGATCTATGGCCCGGATTGGTCATCAGGTCTCATCCTTTGGCCCCACTATCATATCTCATAACGAAGCAATTTCGAAAGTGTCTCACGCCCCAACGGTGTAATCTCTCAGATGGTGAACCAAGAGGGGTCCACCTCACACAGGTCCACACTTCTAAGATCGCCCCGCCACGTCCGGCCAGATGAATGGACCAGATCTATGATCAGATCATCCGGTGGGTCCCACAACCGCCTGATGTCCAAAACTAATTATTTCCCCTCAATCACATCATCTCTGATCAACCTAATGGATGGTAGGCCAGGGGTGTCCACTGCCTATGGGACCATCCCCTTCAAGGTCGCCCGTGGGTCCTCTTCCGGATCCACGGACCAGATTCATCATCGCGTAGCCCACCTAGGTCCCATGATAAAAAACATGGGTACAGTCCGAGACCTGCTGGTAGTTTCTCAATGGGTTTCCAGAATCTCAATTCCAACATACAATTAACATAATCTTGGAGGATTAAAAAGAAGGGGTTTTAAAACCAAACAACAAAAGGTGAAAAGGGGGTTTTGAAATCCAAACAAAAGTACTTCGGGTAATAGACATTTACAACGGTAACATCGATGTGAGGAAATCGATTAGGTCATCCCCAAATCTCATATCAAACAAAATCGCATTGCAAGATTATCATCAGATGAGGCATAAAAAGGGTTTCTACATGCATCCATATTGGAATCAATGAGAAACACATGCATTAGATTCACAAATTATGTTTAGGTACTTGCCTTTTACCGGGGTTGAAGAAAATGCACAGATCCTCACCAATACCCAATCCGAGATTACCACGGCACTCAATCACAATCCTAACACCAATCTGATATAAGAGATGAGAAAGAAATACCTAGGTGATCAGATCTATGATATTCCTACCCAAAACCTAGTATTGGAAAGAAAAATGGGATAACCCAAGAATACAGATCTACTCCTAATGATTTGAGGAGAGGGTTACCTGAGATAAGAAAACCTGACAAGAATGCTGGTATCCTTTGATCTTGATTCTGATGGCTGGATTCTAAAGCTGGAATGACTTGGGAAGTTGAAAGAGGAAAAAGACGAAGAAGTTACAGGAGAAGTTGCAGAGAGATAAGTGGGGAGGGATAAATCGTGCGATTAGTTAAAATAAGGATTATGTTAAAAGGGAATATCCTCTGGGCTTAAGTCATTGGGTCAAAACTACGGGTCAGGTCATCTACCCCTTAACCCAACTTACCGATCCAAGAATTCTATCTAACGTGTGACCCACTTAATCCTACACACTTAAATAACTAAAATACATTAAATTAATATAATACTAATATTTTAATAATAAATATAATTAATGGTGGGGCGGATCTTACAATTGGCTTTGTCATCTTTCTATTCAGGTCGTGTCATCAAGGAGATCAACCGCACCAATGCTGCTTTTCTTTGGTCTGGAACTATTTCCAGACAAGGACTTCACCCAGTTGCCTGGGACAATGTCTCCAGACCCATTCCTGAAGGAGGGCAGGGAATCCGTGATGTGGCTACTGACTCCGACACCCTGCTCACTAATCTTGTCTGGAGGTTCATTACTGAACCCAACTCTTACTGGGGAACTATTTTGTCTCAGAAATATCTGAGATTTAGTACTTTCAGGAACTGTAACAGGACTCCGAAATACTCCTCTCTGTGGAGGAAAATGCTTTCTCTTAGACACCATATCAATGATTATCTTCATTGGTCTGTTGGAAACGGAACCCAAATAGATGTTTTGCTGGACCTCTGGATTCCTGATAACGAGTCTGTTGAGCCTCTTTCTCTCAGGATGCCTCCGAACGGTCCTCCACATGTGTGCGACCTGATCATCAGCGATCAGAATAACCAGCCTCGCTGGGACGAGCAACTCCTTGCTCAGTGGTGTACTAATGACCGGGTGGTGAGGATTTGCTCAATTCCACTAGGCGAGGATGATGTTCCTTGTTGGAAGAATGAAAAAGCTGGAGAATGCTCAATCAAAGCTCTCTACAATCATCTTAGGCCCCTTCAAACTGGTCCAAACCTCCCTTGGCAAATCATTTGGTCCCTTCAGATCACTTCTAAGCAAAAAATATTTCTCTGGAAATGCCTACAGGATCGTCTTCCAACTAGGGATCGCCTTCACAGATTCCTTCCTAACATTAATCCCATATGAGTTCTCTGCCACCGAGACAGAGAAACACTCAACCGCCTCCTATCCACTTGTGAGGCCACTTCTACTCTTTGCCAAATCATTCTAGTGCGTCTTAAAGTTAATTTTCCCTTGGAGTCGATCAATTCCTGGTTCTGGATCCAACATCAGGACACTTTACAGATTGTAACTGTTAGATTTAGAGGAAGAACAATACCAAATTCTGAGAGACAAAAAACAATGAAGAAATAAAAATGTTCTTCTCTATATAAACTTCAGTACATGACAATGCTTAAATAGACTCAAAATACTTGGCAAAACAAACTTCACTTCCCACGACTAACATCACCTGAGAAAGTGGCATACAAAACTGACTCAAACAGAAGCAAACGTTCACATAAAAAAAACTAGCTAAAGACTTGCAACTAACTTGACCAAATCTTCCTACAATTCAGCTAACAAATGCTGACTTATTCTTAGTTTAATACGTGGACATTTAGAGCCTTGAATTATATTGCAACACCTCCTCTTAATTCAAGCTCATGCATGCCTATTTTCTCCAGAAAGAACTGATGCTTCACTTGTGCTAAAGCTTTTGTAAACAGATCAGCATTCTGTTCATTCGTGCCACAGAACTTTAGCATTAACTTCTCTTCTGCCACAAGCTTCCTTATAAAATGATGATAAATTTCAATATGCTTGGTTCTAGCATGGAATGCTGGATTCTTTGTCATAGCTATAGCAGACCTGTTATCACACCACAGCTGGATTGCACCTTCTTGCTCACAGCACAAATCCTTTAGCAATTTCCTCAACCAAATTGCTTGCCTTGCTGCTGCACCAGCAGCCACATATTCAGCTTCAGATGATGATAAAGCAACTGTGTTTTGCTTCTTGGAACTCCAAGTGATGGCTCCAGAGCCAAGACTAAACACCGAACCTGATGTACTTTTTCTATCATCTAAGCAACCTGCCCAGTCACTGTCACTATAGCCAATTAACTTGAAATTGTCCACACTCTCATAAAGCATTCCAAGTTTGATTGAACCTGCAACATACTTAAGGATCCTTCTTGCTGCACCTAAGTGTTGCTTAGTTGGAGAATGCATATATCTTGAAACTACACTTACACTGTGAGCTATGTCAGGCCTTGTGTGTGTAAGGTAATTCAAGCCACCAACCAAGCTTCTGAAAAGCTTCTCATCTGCCTTCTCAGTGCCATCATCACGTTGCAGCTTCTCATTTGTGTTCATAGGAGTTCTTATTGCTTCACATTTCTTCACATGAAACTTCTTAAGTAGATCCTCTGCATATTTTCTTTGACAAAGAAAAATTCCATCTTCTCCTTGCTTCACTTCTAAACCAAGAAAATACTGAAGTAGTCCAAGGTCAGACATCTCAAACTGATTCATCATGGCAGCTTTGAACTCTTCTAGCATCTTTTGAGATGAGCTGAAATAGATTATATCATCTACATAAAGACAGACAACTATAAATCCATTTGTACCTTTCTTCACATAAAGAGTTGGTTCATTCTCACTTCTTTCAAATTTATTTTGAAGAAAGAATGAATCAATCTTGCTGTACCAGGCTCGTGGTGCCTGTTTCAGCCCATACAAAGCCTTTTGCAGCTTGTATACCTTGCCTTCTTCACCAGTTTTGACAAACCCGAGTGGTTGCTCAACAAAGACTTCTTCTTGCAAGTCTCCATTGAGAAATGCTGACTTAACATCTAACTGAAACACCTTCAACTTCCATTGAGCAGCCAATGCTAACACCAATCTCACTGTCTCGAACCTTGCTACTGGTGGCCTGACATAGCTCACAGTGTAAGTGTAGTTTCAAGATATATGCATTCTCCAACTAAGCAACACTTAGGTGCAGCAAGAAGGATCCTTAAGTATGTTGCAGGTTCAATCAAACTTGGAATGCTTTATGAGAGTGTGGACAATTTCAAGTTAATTGGCTATAGTGACAGTGACTGGGCAGGTTGCTTAGATGATAGAAAAAGTACATCAGGTTCGGTGTTTAGTCTTGGCTCTGGAGCCATCACTTGGAGTTCCAAGAAGCAAAATGTTTCCTCAAAATCAATTCCTTCTTGTTGTGCATACCCCTTAGCCACCAGTCTTGCTTTGTGCTTTTGGATACTTCCATCAGTGTTGAACTTTGTTCTGAACACCCATTTCAGTCCAATAACATTCTTCCCTTCAGGAAGATTCACCAATCTCCACGTTTCATTCTTCTCAATGGACCTGATCTCTTCATTCATTGCACTCTTCCACTCCACTTCTTTCTCTGCTTCTTCAAACTTAGTTGGATCAGTGACTAGCAATGCAAAATCACAGGCTTCATACACGTCTGTCAGAGACCTGTATCTTCTTGGACCCGAATTACTTGATGAACTCGATAATGATGATGATGGTGATGGACTTGAAGAGGACCATGAATTTTGACTGGATGGAGTTGAAGGAGTGCTTGGTGTATGAGCATTAACTTGCACATTTGACTCCTCTTCTGAACCATCAAAGCCAATTGTTTGCTGAACATTGTTGTTGACTTCTTTTTTCTCCCAACTCCAGCCTGCTTCTTCATCAAATACCACGTTTCTACTAACAATAATCTTGCCAGTAAGTGGGTTATACAGTCTATATGCCTTAGATTGAGCAGCATAGCCAATAAATACACATTTGGCAGATTTATCATCTAGCTTAGTTCTTAAATCAACTAATGCATATGCTATACAACCAAAAATTCTCAAGTGACTTACATAAGGTTTCTTTCCTCTCCAAGCTTCAAGTGGTGTCATGTTCATGACAGCTTTGGTAGGAGAGACGTTGAGAATGTACACTGCAGTTGCTACAGCTTCACACCAGAATCTGTTTGGCACTCCCCTGGTTTTGAGCATACTCCTTGCCATTTCAACCATTGTCCTATTCTTTCTTTCAGCAACTCCGTTTTGCTCAGGAGTGTATGGTGCAGTCAATTCCCTTCTTATTCCATGCTCTTCACAAAATGTGATAAACTCATTTGACAAGAACTCACCACCTCTATCTGTTCTCAATGCTTTTACATATAATCCAGACTGTTTTTCAACCATAGCCTTGAAAATCTTAAAGCTTTCAAATGCTTCAGACTTAGCTTTAAGAAAATAAACCCAGCTCATTCTACTAAAGTCATCTGTTATGAGCAAAAAATACTTACTTCCGCCGAGAGAAACTGTCTTCATTGGCCCACACAAATCTGCATGAAGAAGCTCAAGACATTCACTTGCACGCCAGGCTTTTCCACTTGGAAAGGATCCTCTTGATTGCTTCCCATAGATGCATCCCTCACACAACTCAATTTCTCCAGTTTTGGGCAGCCCTAGGACCATCTCTTTGGACTGCAGCAGTTTCAGCCCTTGTGTATGCAGATGGCCATATCTCAGGTGCCATAGCTTGGCATCTTCATCTCCTTTGACTATCAAGACTCTGTTCACATGTCTTGACAAATCCAGAGGAAACATCTTGTTCTTTCCCATGGCAATCTTCGCTACTGTCTCTTTAGAGTTTCTGTCTTGAATCAAGCAAGCTCCATTCTCAAACAACACAGAATAGCCAGAGTTGAGTAGCTGGCCAATACTTAACAAGTTGTGAGCCAACTTTGGCACATACTGCACATCATACAAGAGCTTGGTGTTGCCTTGCTCAGTTGTGATTGCAATCGTGCCTCTTCCTTCTACTTCAAGTTGCTTTCCATCTCCAAGTCTCACCTTGCTCTTTGCTGATTCATCCAATTCTCTGAACATTGACTTGGCACTTGACATGTGATTGGAGCATCCACTGTCAACATACCACACGCCACCTTCAGCATCATTGTTTGATCCATGTTGAGCCAAGAACAGCTTCTCTTCTTGCTCCACAAAATTGGACTTTTGATCACCTCCTTTCTTTTCATCCTCCTCTTTCTTCCAGCAACTAGCCTCTTTGTGTCCAGGTTTCTTGCAGTAGTAGCATTTGAAGGAGCCCTTGTAATTTTGAGAAGATTGGTCTCTTCCCTCATTACTCTGCCTTCTTCCACAGCCTCTCCCTCTGGAGCCTCCTCTACCTCTGCCTCTGCCTGAACTTTGCTGAGCTCTCTCCTTGTTTGAAGACTCTCCTTTTGCTTGAAAAGCCTTCTCTTCTTTCTTATCATCTCCTTTGCACGTTCTTTCTTCATGTGCTTGAAGAGAGCCTTTCAATTCATCAAAGGTATATGTTTCCATATCCTTTGACTCCTCAATTGCTGTCACCACGTGATCATATTTCTTTGTGAGGCTTCTTAACACCTTGCTTACAACCTGGCTGTTCTTGATCTCTTCACCCAAGGTTCTCATCTGTTGAACTGTGCTAGACATTCTTGACAAATATTCTTGCACTGTCTCCTTTTCCTTCATTTGAAAAGTTTCAAATTCTCTTCTTAGAGATTGCAATCTTACATTGATCACCTTCTTGTCTCCCATGTATTCTTGTTTAAGAATACCCCATGCTTCTTTTGCTGTAGAAGCTGCTGCTATGCGAGGAAACACCTCATCATCCAGAGCTTGTTGAATGATGAAGAGTGCTTTTGCATCTTTCTTCCTTTTCTCCTTCAAGGCTTGATCTGGCTCCTCAGTTCCATCGTCTTCAAATCCACTCTCAACACTGCTCCACAACTCTTGTGATTTGAAGAGAGTTTTCATTTTTAGACTCCAAAAATGATAATTGACACCTTTGAAGACAGGCAACTGATTTAGTGAATTTCCATTCACATTGATGTTCTGCATGATGAATGATTTCACTCAAGAAGTTGTGTTTTCCCTTTGTGTTTAATCTCACACACGAAAAACACTCAAACCAGCCCAAGAATTGCTCTCCAGCTCTGATACCAAATGTTAGATTTAGAGGAAGAACAATACCAAATTCTGAGAGACAAAAAACAATGAAGAAATAAAAATGTTCTTCTCTATATAAACTTCAGTACATGACAATGCTTAAATAGACTCAAAATACTTGGCAAAACAAACTTCACTTCCCACGACTAACATCACCTGAGAAAGTGGCATACAAAACTGACTCAAACAGAAGCAAACGTTCACATAAAAAAAACTAGCTAAAGACTTGCAACTAACTTAACCAAATCTTCCTACAATTCAGCTAACAAATGCTGACTTATTCTTAGTTTAATACGTGGACATTTAGAGCCTTGAATTATATTGCAACAGTAACATGGTACTGGTGGTATACCTGGAAGGCGAGAAATGCTACGATCTTCAGGTCCGTACCTCTTCATTCCCCTTCCATTTTTGAAGAAGATTCAGCAGGCCTCGCATAAATGGAACATGGCGCACATGGTCCTGCAGGTTCAAAACAACAAAAACTTGCCCCGGAACACTGGTCGCCTCCCCCTCAGGACGTCAACTCAACATTGACGGGTCCTTTAACTCTGCTAACGGCTCTGCTGGCATTGGGGGATCCTCCGCAACCATCATGGTAACATCATCCAGGCATTTGCTTCTGCCACGATTGCTCTCTCCCCGCTGGAGGCCGAACTGAATGCTTTACTCAGAGGCATCCAACTTTGTCATGAAAGGGGTATCTCCAACGTCCTGATCAAAGGGGACTCCTTCATTATTTGGAATTCCTTAAATTCTCATGAAGGATTTCCTTGGAACCTTATGGCGATCTGGAGAAAAATCAAGCTCACTCTGGCCAAATTGCCTCGGTGGAAGGTGACTCTAATTCGTAGATCAACGAACATGGTGGCAGACAGTCTTGCCAAGCTGGGGCCGCCAATGGAAATGATTTTCCATACTTCCTTACCAATTCACATATGGTTTATTTATTCTAAGGAGTTTGCTGTGCAGGATCTGCAGAGCGGGAGTAAGGCGCAACATCTTCAGGAGCAACACATTTTGGAGTATCAGAAGTTCAGAACAGATGATGATTCCCCTTTCTTTTGTATTTGTCTAGGCTATCTATGTTACCTATGTCTTGGATCCAATGGTTGAGATCTCAAGTGGGGTCAGGTTATATTTTGTTTTGTCTCTCTTAATATAAAGATTCAGTTTCAGCGAGAAAAAAAAAAAAAAAAAGAAAGTGAATTTCTTTTTATGGCGCCTATATCTTCAAGGTCGTGTGAGACAAGTGGCATAAATTCATTAAGGTTCCAAAAAAAAGGGCCATAAAGCCTCCTTACTGATGGCTAACATAATTAAAAGCCGAACTCATTAGTCATTACTGATGACTAATATATAAATTTTCTAAAGAGCCATTCAAGTCTCCAGTTTGAAACTGTATGAGCTCAACCAAATTTTGGTTATGTCTACTGCTGAAATTTGCTATTTTCATGGGTCAGACCATGTCGGCCCATGCTTGACCCTATTATTTGCAAGGTCTTTTGAGATGCCCAAGACGTAAATGTTACAAACAAACTCTACATGCATTTCCTTTAATCATTGTTTATAGCATGCCTAAATATGTCAGCATTTTTGTTTATATTTTTCGAACTCAGTTGAGCCCAATGAAAATAAATTGAAATGGATTTAAAACATAAAGCCACTGCTTGCAAACACCAGTTCTATGAAATTCACATAGTTAATCATTTTTCAATTACAATATGAATCAGTCCTGGGCCAATAGCTTGGATGGTAAGGGATACCATAGTCCTCCAAGGGAAGGTAGGGTAGTTAGTTTATGTCCCGGTCGGAACAAATAGGGATCTGCTTGTAGTGCCTTCAGAAAAAAAGGTTAAATAAGATAGCTTATGAGGATAGATTAAGATTACCACTCAATGTTAGAAAGGTTAGAAGATTAGGAATGCATGGTTGATCATCAGCCCCAAGTGCAAGGCCGCGATGTAGTAATAACTCATTGACAGGGATTAATTAATCATGTTAAACATGTCCTATTAGAAAACTCGTACTAACCTAATAAAATCTATATAAATAAATCTCTATGAAACTGAAATTGAAATTTAATTACAAATCCAAATTAAAAATTACAATCCCAAATAAAAATCATAATTTAAGAATCCTAATCTAAAGACTGCAAAAACATAAAAGACATCACACCACCAATTGCATAAAAGCAAATAAATCATGCATTAAAATAAAAATCCATTAATAATATCGTTCAAAAATAAGGATAAAAGAATTCTAGATATTCTTATTATGGGAAATCACAACATTATATTGGCAAAATTAATAAAAGACTACAAAAACACTGCACCAAGTGCGTACTGTCACTACCTACAAACATGCGATTCCGATCCAAGGCAAGACACCTTGACCTCACTAATTGCGTCTTTTAGATTAAAATGAACCAACAAACTAGTAATTCCCCAACATTAATCAATACTAGAAAAATAAATCTTTCTTTTACCCTAGATCGAGTATATCAAGAAAATAGGACTTGCGCATAATCTCATCTTCAAGTCTTCAATCTTTCACCAAGGGAGAAATAGATGGCTGGTTGATGATGGAGCGATGGTAGCAACTGCGGCCGCTTAAAAATCCAAGTGGTGGTGTGACTTAGGAAAGGCCTTGGATGTAGTAGTGATGGAAGTACGGAGAGATGGAGGAAAATTAATGGAAAAGGGGGGAATGGTCTTGCTGGTCGTCCAAGGGAGAATGAGGGGGATGGTATGCACGTCCAGCCCTCTGCGGCCTTTTTTATATTTTCTTGAGTTGGATTAGTTGCAAGGGATTTGGATTTGAAAGTGTTTGAAGTGTAGGATCCAAGTTGGGATAGGATTTGGAGGGTTGTGATTGAACAATCATGGAGTCCCATTGTTGATTGGATTGCTACCAAAAATCCTTCTAAATTTAAACTCACCTTGTAGCTTGCTTCTCTTGAAAAGGGCCCCCACTCACTTTGGCTAAGCAATAATTCAAATCTGAATTTTCAGATCCGAAACAAATTTTTGAATGCATGTGGACCCCACATATATTGGACGTGTGATGCTTTGCAAACCAAAACCAAGGTGTACGACAAGTGATGCTTTTTGGATAAATCTTGGGTTGCATCCTCAAATCTTGAAGCCTATCTTCTTGGAGTTAACTTTAAAAAGGTGCTAAAATCTTGGATTCCTTGATTTAGTTTCCACTTGGATTGCTTAGCAAGATCTTCCATTTTTTTAGAACACTATATGGCAGTAAATCAAAATTTGACCGCAGTGCAAGTGATCAAACCAGTCAAAAGTTGAGTTTCAGTAGGCATAGGGATGCTCAGGGTTGTTTCAGACCAGGTTTGACCAGAACTTATTAGGCATTAGGCTGTGGTTCAAGGGATATGGGAGGGGCCTATTTCCGGGCCCAATGAACACTGTCCCCTTGGCCTACTTGGTCCTATATATTTACTACAAATAGGCATACATATTTAGTAAAGTGCCCTGGCCCAGGGTTGAATGAAGCATGAATGGCAGGCCTAATACGTAAATTCGATGGGCTTGGACAAACTTCGAATAGCCCAACCCAGCCATCAACACCCCTATAGACGAAGGTATAATTCACCTCCTTTTCTTTTCTTTCTTTCTTTCTTTTTTTGGGTTGTTTTCGGAATGTTCTTGATCTTCATTTTTGGTGTAGTGCAACCTCTTAATGGTGTCCAACCACCAAGGTGATGGAGTTTTATGGTGGTTTCTAAGAAGGAAAATCATCGGAGCCAAGTTGAGGATGACCCAAAAGGAGGTGGCAAAATTTAGGTTCTGAATTTTTGGCAGATTTCTCAAAGTTTGTGATGAATCAACGGATGAAATCAGACCTCCTAGTTCATTTTGGCCTTTTGAAGATGATGGACGGTTCAGATCATGATCTAGGGCTCCATAAGAATTGGAAGATTGAAAAAAGGATTGGGCCCAAGGGATGTTTCAGATGTTTACACCAATTACATCCAACAATCCAATATTTTCCCATAAATTTCTAAGATCCACCATAAATTGAGGAATGAAATTGGATGCCATAGGCTTTTTGGGCCTTCTAAAGCTAATGAACGGGTTCATATCGTGGAATTAGGCCCGACAAATGTTAGAATAGTGGGTTTTAAGGTTTGGAGCTCCACAATTATCTTAAAATTCATAATGAATCAATGGTTGGAATTTAACCTTCTATCTATTTTTAGCCTTCTAAAAAGGATGAAGGGTTTGAATCTTGATTTTTGAGCCAACAGTGATGAAAAACATGAAAATAGGTTGGCCCTCAAGGGAACACCTTAAGCACTATAGCCGTGTCTTTTTTGTTATATTTATGCAAGTGGTGTTGTAATTCACATTACCAAGGTCTTCAGTGCGTAGACTTTTATGAAAAAATAACTTGATTTACACACTATTTTCACGCTTAGTTCAAATCACATTGTGAAATGGGCATGAAAATGGGTCAGTTACGCATTCACGGTTGACCCGACCTTAATCATGCCCAGCAAGTCTTCAGACTTCTAGAGTCGAGTTTGGATGTCTCCGTGTGTTACACTCAAAACTTGCCGTGGGCGAGGGAGCGGAGTTCACTGGTTGGGTGGGCCCCATCGCATCTATGGCAATTCGAACAACTCCACATGACCATCTGGACTCTCTTGAGCCACTTTGGACTTTGGAGGCATTATTTGATGAAGGTGGGGATTTGAAAATGATGGATGATGGAGTGAAATTCCTCAGCACAAGCCATTTCCTCCACGTGATGTGACTCTATATCAGGGTAATGGAGGAATTCCTCCAAAATGAGCAGCAATTTTCACCTGTAGTGTGATGGTTAAGAATACAAGATATGGATAATATTTGCATGTCCTCTATTTTTCTTGATAAAATATCCACACCTTTGTGTCCTACAAACGTAATGAGCGTACATGAAATAACAAAATTGACCTTCAAACAAGTTATTATAACAGCGATGACTTTTTTCTGAAAAAAAAAAAAAAAAAAAAGAGGCCCATAACCTCTATTTCTCTAGTTTCTTATGTAACATTAAACAAAGTTTCTTTTTTATTTTTCATTTTTTCTTCTTCTTTTATACCCTGTGAAAGGACTTGGGCCTAAGTACATACAGAAGTAGTTCAGTATTTAAGAAACAAGTTGTAGTACAGTGAAACAGTACAACAACAAAAAACAGAATTACAGAATATAATCTAGAAATGTAAATACACTTACTGTTTGAAGGCAGAAAACAGTACTCTGTCGTTGAAGTTATCAATCTTAGAAATTCGCAGAAAAAGGTTGATCAATGTTAGTGTTTAACACTATGTCTATAAGACAAATTTCGCCCCCATAACGGTGCTTACGAGTTTCAATGGCATTTGTCTCCTAGGATACAATGATCAATCCACACAGTAGCAGCACTACAAACTATGTGACAGGCGAACCAATCGTGCAGTAGAAGTCTCTTTTGACTGAAACTGATGACCAAAATGCAATGCAGTTGCAGTGAATGGAATGAGCAAGAAGGCATGAACAAGATGATATTTATAGCCCGCTTCATGTCTATTCATGGGGTTGTAAATAGATGCTTCTCTTTGGACACACCTCTTGGGTTGGACACACCCTTTCATATGTGCATGGACACATCCTTTCATATGCGAATGGACACACCACTTTGGACACACCATTTCATATGCGAATGGACACACCCCTTTTGGAAAAAGGAAATTTCTCCAAAAATATATAAATGGGTAATGGGCCGAGCCAGGCCCAACTCACGTGAAGCCCAAGCTTGGTTCAACTCGGTGCAAGGCAAGTAGTGGTGTTTAGGAGGCAATTTCTCATTCACTTCTTAATGGATTAGAGCAACCCAATACATATTCTTAATCTACTTATAGAGTAGATTACATTCCCATGAATTCCCACCTAAAATGATAAGTGGGTCCCACTTACATTTTGGCTCAAAGTTGACAAAAATAGTGGTGCTCTTGGCCATTTTTCCAACAATCCATTCTTTAAAATCATGACCCAACACATTCACACTCGGCCAATCTCAACTGAGCTACAAGCAAAAAATACTTAGGCCTCATGGATTACTCTGCAATAAAAGAGGACTGAAGGGGCTTTCATATTATAGATTGAGAGAATTTAATAGGTTCAACGTCAAGTATGGTATTGCAATTAGAGATGAAAATGTGGCTACAGAATGAATAAAAGGCCAAGCACTCAAATTGAAAAATATCAGGTACCACCAATAGATGCACCAATTCTCAATCGGTCACCGGGGATCATAACTTCACATCACAAGTATGTTTTAGAAGTGTTTCTTTGGCAGTTTAGGTCCATGTCTAGGGCCTTTATTTGGGTTTGAGTTCAAGTTTAAGTCTTTAATTGGTTTGGCCTTATCACTGAGCTATGATTAGGTTTGGCAGATGACAATTGTTCGTCATGCTTCGATACGTGGAAGTCTTCTCGTGTCGAGTTTGGATCCTTCGGTATGTCTCGGTCAAACTTGCCGTGGGGGAGGGAGCGGAGCTGCGGAAGTCATTGGTGGGCCCCATCTGTGGAAAACCGAACAAGTCTATATGAGCATCTTCACTTTTTGAGTTAATTTGAGGAAGTTTTTGTTATAGGTATACATCTGAAAATGATGGATGATGGAGGAAAATCCCTTGTCACATGCCATTGTCTTCACATGATGTGACTCCCTATCAGAGTAATTGAGGAATTCCTCCTTAACGAGTAGAGCATGGTAAACGTATTGGTTCCGGCCCGGTCCTGGGTGAAATCGGAACCGGAATCATTTTCTAAGAGGGGGAATCGGAACTGATAATATTAAAGGGAACCAGAACCGGAACCGGAACCATTTGTGAGGCGAGTCTGGTTCTGGTTCCGGGTATAAGATGTAGAAAAGTAAAAACCCTAATTTAGAAAAGTAGAAAAGTAAGAAGGGTTTTGTTTTCACATACTAAAGTTATCTTATATTAGTGTATATTGGGTCGGGTCCCGGGTCTACGGGTCTGAGCCACTATGGATCCAGAATTGGAACCGTTTAGGTATCGGTTCTAAGAAAAAGATCCGGAACCAGAACCATTTGCTTATCGGGACTAAAATAAGGACCCAAACCCGGAATCTAACGGGTCGGAACATATAATAATTTATTCATACATATTTATATAAAAACAGTCAACACATCTTCAATCATAAATACAAGTGTTATCTTCACATAGGCTAATGGTCATTTCAATCTTTCCGCACAAATTTCTTTTCTACCCCTTTGAAGTAGCACCAATTCCATTTTAGAATTGATCAAATCGTTTTTTAACTCTGGATTTAAAAAAAAATGTATAAACATCTTAACTTTAAAAGCCATAAATTATGAGACTTTAAAAACCATGGGCTAGTGTCATTTGATCCCAGTAATAATTGGCCCACCTTGGATCAATGTATATATCTCTTAATTGTGGGTCCATATAGGCCCACGGAAGTGTGATTATAGTGGGGCAAACCTAGGGTCATTTTTCTATATAATCATATCAGAAAATGATGCCTATAAGATTCAATCAAAAAAATTCCAACATAAATTTTTTTTTATCACAAGCCCATATATGAGGTGGTCTATCAAAAGGTCGAGTCTGATTTTCGTTCACGTGTGACAATCTTTGAATAGAGTAGAGCTCCATTTGGAAACTAAAAGAAAATGATATTTTTAATAAAAAATTTAGTAGTGTGAATTTTTGAAAGGTGGGCCCCAAATATTAAAATAAAAAGATGACAATCTTGAGAGGATGGAAAATAGATGGTGTTGAGAAAGAATAATCCATAATCTATATTGACCTAGAAAACTAATATCTATGCATAATCCATGAGGGGGTCCCACTGCATAAATAAGTTAAATGTGTGGGGCCCACTAATTGATTTGTATCCATTAAGAAACCAAACAATGGCCGGCCAATAGGCTTGCATCCCTCCATCAATGGGGCCCACTATTAGGAAAAAGGGGTTAAGAGAAGGCCATTGGGATTTCATCCAATACTGGAGTCTAATCTTGAAATATATTTAATACGAACAGGTGACCCACTTCTAAATCCATCCATTTAGGGAAAAAAACTGAAAGGCGAGTAAATGAGCAACAATTTGGATTTCAATCATCGGTGGGGCCTACAAAACATATTTAACATGGGACCCATTGATGACTGAAGATCTAAGGAAAAGAAATAGAACTCAAATTCAAACGTTCATAAAAATCTCTTATGAGAGAGGTTTTAGGAGAGAAAGAGTAGCCGTCTTTGAAAAGAGAGACTTTTTAGGGATGATGTGTCACCCCTCACAGCCCAAAGAGACTTTTTAGGGATGAGGTGGCACCCGTGCTTAGCCCGGGGAAAAACGTAAAATATTACATTTTGAATTTATGAGCTATCAAAATTAATTATAAACATATAAGAATATATTCATGTAAGTTTATATAGAAAATAGTCAACACATCTTCAATCACAAATACAAGTGGTCAACATCAACAATAAACTATTACAAAGATAAAGTAAAAAAAAAATCCATTCAACAACAACATAAAAATAATAATAACAGCAATAATTACTAAAGAAGATATAGAAAAGCGAATTTTGTCAATATATAAAATATTAGTAATAAGAAATGCATTCAAGTTTTTGTTACCCATTGATAATTTCAAAGCCCAATAAAACAAAGCCACCCCATTTGGACTTGTTTGTGCAACAAGAGTATTCTAGTTTATGCAAATTTTTATTTTCTCATGAGAATGGAATTCTGTTTTTTCGTAGAAAATCAAAGTCCTCTCTATTAAGGAAAAATTATTCAATTTTTATTTCTATGCAAGGAAAATACATCACACCAAACAACATAATGTTGTTAACAAAGAAAATCATAAAAATGTGCAATCCTCTCGTTTCACAAATGCACCATTTTTTTTTATTTTCACATAGGCCAATGGTTATTTCAATCCCTCCGTACAAATTTCTTCTCTACCCCATTGAAGTAGCACCAATCCCATTTTAGAACTGATCAAATTATTTTTTAGCTCTAGATTTAAAAAAAAAATATGTAAACATCTTAACTTTAAATGCCATAAATTATGAGACTTTAAAACCACATGCTAGTGTTATTTGATCCCAGTAATAATTGGCCCACATTGGATCAATGTATATATCGCTTAATTATGAGTCCACATGGGCCCACGGAAGTGTAATTTATGGTGGGCCAAACCTAGGATCATATGTCTATCTAATCATATCAGAAAATGATGCCTATAAGATTCAACCAAAAAATATCACAAGCCCATCCATGAGATGGTCTACCAGAAGGTCAGGTCTGATTTTCGTTCACATGTGACAATCTTTGAATAGAGTAGACATGTATTTGGAAACTAAAACAAAATGATATTTTTAATGAAAAACTTATCAGTGTGAATTGTTGAAAGTTGGGCCCCAAATATTAAAATAAAAAGATAACAATCTTCAGAGGATGGAAGATAGATGGTGTTGAGAGAGAGGATAATTGTAGCAAAATAGAGAGATTTTAGGGGATATTGATTGGGAGACTTTATGAGATAGGATAGGGATAAAGAGATTTTTTTGGAAAAAAAAATTGCGGCATGTGATGACATGGCACCTTAAAGTACTCTATGTTTTTTTTTTCCATATTTATTTGAAAGGAGAATAATTGGGTGCTGAGATGCCCCCCCCCCAGCTCACCTCCTCATTGGCTTTAATAATATATAATGGTTAAGAATATAAGATATAGATAATATTTGCATGCCCTTTCTTGATAATATCCACACCATTGTGTCCTACAAACGTAATAAGCATACATGAAATAACAAAATTAACCTTCGAACAAGTTATTAAAATAGCGATGACTTTTTTCTATAAAAAAAAAGCCCATAACCTTTATTTCTCTAGTTTCTTATGTGACATTAAACAAAGTTTCTTTTTTATTTTTGATTTTTCCTTCTTCTTTTATACCCCACGAAGGGACTTGGGCTCATGAGATATCCCAACCATTGGAAAAGAAGCTTACTTCTATAAGAAGAGAAGTATGCTTTTGCAGGAAGGGAAACCTAGCGATCGAATCCTGAGTAGTTAAGTGAGAATCGGAGTGTCCAACCAATTAGACAACCCCTTGTTCTTATATTAATTACAATTGAACATCACTTTTTATGAAAAAAAAAAAGATTGCATCTTCAATTCCTCATGGTTCCCTTGCACTACCAAGCCTAAATGTCAAAAGTGTGGCCCAGGTGTGCTAATTTGGACTCGCACTAAATGATTATATGCTAACGTTTTAAGAATCTAAAATGTTTGATCAATAACTCATTATCTACCATCAATATAAGGATTTCAAAGGATTCTGGTGGTATCCATGTTGTTCTGAGTACATACAAAAGTAGTTCAGTATTTAGGAAACAGGTTGTAGTATAGTGAAACAGTATAACAACAAAAAATAGAATTACAGAATGTAATCTAGAAATGTAAATGCACTTACTGTTTGAAGGCAGAAAATAGTATTCTATTGTTGAAGTTATGAATCTCAGAAATTCACAGAAGAAGGTTAATTAAGGCTAGTGTTTAACACTATGTCCTTAAGATAAATTTCGCCCCCGCAACGGTGCGTACGAGCTTCAATGACATTTGTCTCCCAGGATACAATGATCGATCCATATAGTAGTAGCACTACAAACTATGTGACAAGCGAACCAATCGTGCAGTAGAACTCTCTTTTGACTCAGACTGATGACCCAAATGCAATGCAGTTGCAGTAAATGAAATGAGCAAGAAGGCATAAACAAGATGATATTTATAGCCTGCTTCATGTCTATTCATGGGGTTGCATCTGTTCAGTGAATAGATGCTTCTCTTTGGACACACCTCTTGGATTGGACACACCCTTTCATATGGACACATCCTTTCATATGTGAATGGACACATCACTTTAGACACACCCTTTCATATGCGAATGGACACACCCCTTTTGGAAAAAGGAAATTTTACCAAAAATATATAAATGGGTAGTGGGCCGAGCCATGCCCAACTCGCGTGAAGCCCAAGCCCAAGCCCTAGTTTGGTTCAGTGCAGGGCAAATAATGGTGTTTAGGAGGCAATTTCTCATTCACTCCTTAATGGATTAGAGTAACCCAATATATGTTCTTAATCTACTTATGAGGTAGATTACATTCTCATGTATTCCCGCCTAAAATGATAAGTGGGTCTCACTTAGATTTTGGCTCAAAGTTGACAAAAATAGTGGTGCTCTTAGCCATTTTTCCAATAATCCATTTTTTCAAATCATGACCCAACAGATTCGCACTCGGCAAATGTCAACTGAGCTACAAGCAAAAAATACTTAGGCCTCATGAATTACTCTGCAATAAAAGAGGACTGAAGGGGCTGTCATATTATAGATTGAGACAGTTTAATAGGTTCAACGTGAAGTATGGTACTGCAATTAGAGTTGAAAATTTGGCTACAGAATAGAAGGCCAAGCACTCAAATTGAAAAATATCAGGTACCACCAATAGATGCACCAATTCTCAATCGGTCATGGGGGATCATAACTTCACATCATAAGTATGTTTTAGAAGTGTTTCTTTGGCAGTTGTCTAGGGCCTCTATTTTTTTTTTTTTTTTTTTTTTTTTTAGGGCCTCTATTTGGGTTTGAGTTCAAGTTTAAGTCTTGTAAAGAAAAAAGAAACCTACCGCTGACTTGGGTTAGGGCCTGTAACCTAAACAGACCTGGTTTTATCCCTACACTATATTTAGTAAGATTTTAGCCTGGTTAACAAGGAGACACTCTCAATGTCTATTATTTATTTATTTCTTCTGCTCAATTGGAGCACCTAGTGGTAAGACTAAGGTGCCTTATCAGTGAGCTCTCTGATTTGGTTTGGGGGGCGGACCTATGTGGTTGACCGCCCCAGGTCATAATTTTTTTTTGGTAAACAAATTACCATAGAGTTGAGACATTGGGTAGGGCCATTGGATAGATTTGGGGCACGATATGGTGCAATCGCCCCAGGTCAGAATTGAAATCCTCATAGAGTTGAATGGGATCTTGGAGCATGCTCATATGTCAAATTTATCGCTCCACATATATTTAAAGATAGACCCACATATATAAAACTTTGTTGGTAAAAAAAGAAGAAAAGAAAGCGTTACCGCAACACATCGCTCTCCCTTTTCTTCGACCTCTTTCGCAACCTCTGCGATAAAGCTTTTAAGTACTTCTAATTAACATCCTAATCTCTTCATTGCCCAATATTCAATAACTTCATGTAACTAGTTGAGTTCCACGAGTTGGACTTTTTCTATAAAAAAAAACATATAAGTGCTATTTGATAATGTAAAAAAAAGTCAAATAAAGTTTAGTAAAAGCTTTTTTTTTTAAATGTGAAGTCTATCATTGGGAGATGACAATTAGTCGTGACGCTTCGGTATGATACGTGGAAGTCCTCCCGTGTCGAGTTTGGATCCTTCCGTATGTCATGGTCAAACTTGCCGTGGGGGAGGGAGCGGAAGTAATTGGTGGGCCCCATCTGTGGAACCCGAACAAGGCTATATGAGCATCTGGATCTGGACCTTTTGAGTTACTTTGAGGAATTTTTTTGTTAAAAGGTATACACCTGAAAATGATGGATGATGAAGGAAAATCCCTTGTCACATGCCATTGTCTTCACATGATGTGACTCTCTATCAGGGTAATTGAGGAATTCCTCCATAATTAGCATCAATTTCGACCGGTAGTGTGATGGTTAAGTATATAAGATATGGTTAATATTGTGATAAGCGGTGTCTTTTACCGATTTACGTGCAAGGAATCCTTTTACCTCGACATGGAACACATTAAGGTAAACCGGAGCCCCACATACTTACTATCCCCCATGAATTAAGACATGTTTGTTTGAAGGAATTGTGATTATTCTTACCTCGAAGAAAGTTGAGAATTCCAAATGCTCAACCCCCCTGTACTATTTAAAATGCTGGAATTATAATAATTTATAAGGGCAAAACTGCCTTTATGTGCTCTAAAAACTGGAATTTTGAATTCTTGCTTCAAATGAAAAATTTATAATGCTTAGGGGACAAAAGGCGAAGGCATAGAAATTACCAACAAGTCTAATTCCTTGTCAGAAATGCATTCAAGCAATTAAACAATCAAGCAATCATTTGACATTTTTAATCTAATTAACAAATGGGTCAGATTTGATTTGAGCCTAGCTCTACATATTATCAATAGTTCCGAACCTAACTTGAACTAACCCAACATGATGCATTGCAAAGAGGCAAGTTATTCTTAGCACCAAAACGGTGCCCGGCCCAATCCCAAACTTTTACAAGTTCCAGCATTATGTGTTAATCTTGCGTCATTGTTACGTGGTATGTTGTGGTACCATTGATGCCTAGGAAATAAAGAGGCAATCCCTTCTATTGTAAAAAATATATTATAAAATCTCATCTTATCTCATATTTTTAGTCATTTGATCCGAGACAAGGACCGTTATTTGTTAACTGCATTCAATTTTGACTATCAACTCAAGAAACTAGTGATTAAGAATGTTGGAGAATGCCACTTCTTATACTTTGTTAATTGAAATTCTCCTCTTGTATGCTGTGGGTTAAATGTATTGAAAACTATTTCGGCTCTCTTTACTAACGTTTCGTGGTTTTATAGGAATGATTAGGTAAGAAAACGTAACAAGGTATGAGAGCCAACTGAGCACAAGTTGTAATTACTGGAGGAATTACTCGTACTGAAATGTGTGTCACAAAATGGACACTGACTATGGCTGCACATGGGCGGTTTGGATTGGTTGAGCACTAAATTCAACCACCAAACCAAACTTATCGAATTTTCAATTAACCAATTCGATCCAACCGATAGAGAGGGCTTAGACCGAACTGAACCGAATCGGTTTGGTTGGGTCACCGTTTATTTATTTCTATTTTTAAAAATAAAAATTAAAAATTTCAAAATGATGACACCCTCATCCTTTGCATTTATTCCAATGTTTAGGACAAAGATAAAAATCCATATCGACTATGATGGTTCTGTAGTCATTTTGTTTCTTTTCTTTATTGTTTGCTCTCTTTTTTCTTTTTAATTAAATTTATCTTTACAGCAAAAATTAAAAAATAAAAAATGATGGTTCTGCAGTCCCAATACACTGCAAATTGCATAATATACCGGTCGGTTCGGTTTGTGAGATGAACCGGAAGTTCAAACCGAAAACCGACCGATCTAAGCGATTTCTACAATTTTCAAACCGTAGGTCGAACCGATCCACTATAAAACCGATCCGAAACATCCGATTCGGTCAGTTCGGTCCGATTTAGCGGTGATACCAGATTTTTTGTGCAGCCCTAGTGCTGGTTGGGTTCGTCTTTGTATGAATAGTTAGCTAAGAAGACTTAATGAAAAAGATTTAAAGAATATAATGTGTATTCTAATATGGTAAGTTACACCTGACAACCCAACTTGCCTACCTATGCTCTTCAAAAGAAAAAAATCTATGCTTTTGCTAATTTGATTTCCTTTTTTCCTTTCTCTATTTTCTTTTCAAAGCAATTTTAGTGCCCTCTCAGTTTTCTCTTTTTTAGAAAAACAATACACATTGATATGGCGCGCGTTTCTGTGTGTTTTTTTTTTTTTTTTTTTTTTTTTGCATAAAGTTGCGCACAGGTCTGAAGAGGTATTTACATAAAAGTTTCATTTATTAAATGGACCCTCAAGTTCATAGATTTCCTCTTTAGCTTATGATGACTCAAAACCTTTGCCCTTCCCAAGTCAACTAAGTCAAGGTCTTCCCCAACCACTTGCATCTCCTCCTTTTCTTGTTAGCATCCACACATTTGTACCCCACCGACGTACGTGGAATAACATTTTCTTTTTTGCTAAACGTATGTGGAGCAACAAAATTGACCTTCCAAAATCTGATTATAATCACGACAACTTTTTTCTAAAAAAAAAAAGTATAACTTTTACTTCTCTAGTTTCTTATGTAACATTGAACAAAATTTCCTTTTTCTTTTTCTTTAATTTCCATCCTTGTTTTATACCCAACCAAGAGACTTGGACCCATGAGAGATCTCAGCCATGTAAAAGAAGCTCGATCTCATGGGAAGTGAAGTATGCTCTTGCAGGAAGGGGAACACAGTGATCAAACCTGGAACAGTTAAGTGAGAGTAAGAGTATTCAACCAATTGGGTGACCACCTTTTCTTATATTAACCGCAATTGATCATCATTTTTTTATGGAAAAAAAAAAAGATTAAATCTTCAATTCCTCGTGGTTACCTTGCACGACCAACCCATGTCAAAAGTGTGGCCCAAGTGTGCTGGTTTTAACTCATGCTAAATGATTATATGCCAAATTTTTAAGAATCTAAACTGTTCAATGACTCATTATCTACTATGAATTATAAGGATTCCAACTGATTTTTATGTTATCCATTCTTTTAAATCATGACCCAACAACACATTTGCACTCAGCCAATCTCAAGTGAGCTACGAGCATAAATACTTGAGGCTTATGAATTACTATGCAATGAAAGAGGATTGAAAGGGCTGTCACACTAGATTGGGACAATCTAATATTATATATAGGTTCAACATCAAGTATGGTATTGCAATTAGAGATGTAAATATGGCCACAGTATAAAAGGCCAAGCACTCGAATTGATAAAAATCAGGTATCACCAATATTTTCACCAATTTTCAATCGGTAATGGGGGTACACAACTTCATTTTTTTTAATACAAAAAGAGAAATAGAAAGAAAGGTACAAGAATAATGTACTCCACCCACCCAAGCTTATATAATAAAATCTTTCCAAGGAGATATCCTGTGCACCCCTTGTTTAACCAAAGCATCGGCCATAGAGTTGGCCGATATTATCTTGTGAGTGTCTCACTCAAACTTGTGGAGTCGAGGTTGGATCGTTCTGAGTGTTGTCTCACTCAAACTTGCCGTGCGGGTGAGGGAGTGGAACTCAATGGTGGACCCCATCTATGGAAATTTGAACAACTCTTAAAATGAGTGATGTGACTCTCCATCTGATTAATTTAGAAATTCCTCCAAAATGAGCATCAGTTTTTAGTCAATCGGGTACTTCAGCATTTCGGTGGACCATTTTGAACTGATTAATAAATGTGTTAGGTTCAAGATGCGTATATTCTTACTATGTAAATTGATTAATCAAACCTAAAACCAACCCCATCTGGCATCTTACCAATTGAACTATGGCCCGCCAACCAGCTCCAGCTTCACATAGCGATTAAGCAATTAAGCAACCATTTGACATTTTTAATAGATGGGTCAGATTTGGCTTGAGCCTAGCTGAATCTATTATCAATATATTATCAATAGATCTGAATCTAACTTGAACCAAACCAACCTAATGCATTGCAACCCTTTACCCTCAGGATGCTTAAAACCAAAACGGTGCCTCAAACCCAAGCAGTGTTCAGATCACTTTATCTTCAAAATTTTAGCTATCTAGTAAAAAAAAATATAAAAGGGCATCTTATTTTATGTTTTTATTCATTTGATCCAAGACAATATCATCTTATCATATATTTTTAGTCATTTGATCCAAGACAATGATCATTAGTTGTTAACTGCATTCAATTTTGACTATCAATTAAAGAATCTAATTACCTTAAAAAAAAAAAAAAGATTCAATTTTGACTATCAATGAAATCCCAATAACTGCATATGAGCATCTGGACTTTCTTGAGTCACTTTTTTTTTTTTACTTGAGGGATTATTTAATGAAGGTGGGCATTTGATTTGAAAATTATGGATGATGGAGGAAAATCCTCCAGGGCACATGCCATCTTCTCCGCGTGATGCGCTATCCGGGTAATTGAGGAATTCCTCCAAAATGAGCGTCAATTTTGACCGGTAGCGTGATGGTTAAGAATATAACATATGGTTAACCACTCCATGTCACATCTATGTCTTCTCATCTCCTTATAAATAGATTACCTAGATTGGAGAAGCTTCTCACATTTGAGAATCATATCATTTAACAATTTGCTTATGATGGCAGTAGGCAAACCATTTGTTGAAGTTGCTCTGTGGCTTCTGGTTTTGAGTAGTGGAATCAATGCTGCTTTTGGTTCCGCCAACAAAGAAACTAAGGGGGTGGTGCTATGCAATGAAAGAGAGAGGCAAGCCCTCCTCAAGTTCAAACATGCTCTAAATGCTTCTAGCGACACCCTTACTTCGTGGGTGGGTGATAATTGCTGTCGTTGGGAGGGAGTTGGTTGCAACAACGAAACAGGGCATGTCATCAAGCTTAGTCTAAGCAACACATTTTATGATGTTTCTGGTGAGATAGATCCTTCTTTGCTTGAATTGAAACACTTGAGTTACCTGGATCTAAGCCAAAATGATTTCGGACATTTCGGAGACAAACCCATTCCCAAATTCTTTGGCTCATTCCTGAAATTGTGGTATCTTGATCTTTCTTCTGCGGCTTTCGGTGGAATAGTTCCTTGGCAAATTGGAAATATATCTGGCCTACTTCATCTGGACCTCAGTGGAAACTATCTCCAAATCGAAAACTTGCGGTGGCTTTCCCACCTTTCTTCTTTGCAATACCTTGACATGGGATCTGCGAACCTCAGTATGTTTTCTGATTGGGTACAACCAATTAATATGATTCCTTCTTTATCTGTGTTGCGCCTATCTGACTGTGATCTAAGAAGTTCCTCTACTCCTCTCCATCTAAATTTGACATCCCTCACTGTGCTTGATCTTTCTTACAACTCACTTACATTGAAGCCGCTGGATTGGTTGTCTCAGCTTCTCAATTTGGTGTCCCTTGATTTGAGCAACAGTAGGTTGAAAGGACCAATTTCGAGTTCTCTTTGGGGTCATTGCAACTTGTTGAAATTAGATTTGTCATCAAACAATTTCAACGGAGACTTGAATGGATTCATAAAAAGCTTATTCAGATGCGGCGAGAAACATGGAAGGCCTGCATCTATAAGAGAATTGTATCTTAGCAATAACAACTTCAGTGGGACTGTTCCAAAAAGTCTTGGTCAACTATCGAATCTTGTTAGTTTGAAAATGTCATGTAATTCATTGGAAGGGGCTATATCTGAAGCTCACTTTGCCAATCTCACACGACTCGAAGAGTTAGAGTTGTTTGCAAATTCTCTCGTCTTTAATATAAGCCCTCATTGGATTCCTCCTTTTCAACTTCAACATATTGAATTGAGATCCTGTCAACTAGGGCCTCAATTTCCCACCTGGCTTCAGTTCCAAAGGAACTTGTCTTACGTAGACCTCTCTGATTCCCAAATTTCAGATGTCATTCCTAACTGGTTTTGGAATTTGTTGTCGCAGGTTTCCTATCTTAATATTTCTCATAACCTCATACGTGGTGAGATTCCATCTGCATTAAACGTTGGTTTCGGGGCAGTTGTTGATTTTAATTCAAATCGGTTTGTGGGTCCTCTACCACAAAATTTGTCATGGGTAACTTTATTGGATCTCTCCAATAATTTTCTTTCAGGACCAATTGACACGAGCTTTGGAGATATATCCTACTTGTTCCTTTCTAACAATAGTTTACACGACAGTATCCCCTCTTCGATATGTAATTACAGCTCTATTTCGATGTTAGATCTATCAAGAAATAATTTAACAGGACAAGTTCCTTCGTGTTTTAAGGACTTGATTTTTTATGTTTTGGATTTATCATATAATAACCTTGACGGTCTGAATCCCGACATATTTACTTCTGATAATCTCAATTGGTTGCAACTCAGCCACAATAATTTTTCAGGAGTACTCCCTTCTTCGATTGGAGTTCAGTCTTCGTTGCTTGCTCTAGATTTAAGTGGAAATCGGTTATCTGGATCCATACCAAGATGGTTAGGGGAAAATGCATCAAATTTGGTTATTTTAAACCTACGATCAAATATGTTTCATGGCAACATCCCCCCACAATTGTCACTCCTTTCTTCACTCCAAATTTTGGACCTTGCTAATAATAGACTATCAGGAGAAATACCTACTTCTTTTGGAAATTTCACTTCCATGGCAAAGACAGAGAAACTTTTATGCAGTATTTTAGAAGGAGATGGTTGCGATTCAGAATTTGAATTTGAGGCAGATGTTACTTATCAGGAATACGTAACAGTGATTGTGAAAGGGATGGAAATGAAGTATACCAAGGCGCTTTCGCTTGTAATTACCATGGATCTTTCGATAAACAACTTATCTCGAGAGATCCCTCAAGAGCTAACAAGTCTTCATGGATTGCAAAGCTTGAACTTGTCAGGAAACCATTTGGAAGGAAAGATCCCAAAAAACATAGGCAGCTTGAAGCAATTGGAAAGCTTGGATTTATCACAGAACCACTTATCTGGCAAAATTCCATCAAGCATTTCATCTCTAACTTTCTTAAGTAAGCTGAACTTGTCAAATAATAACTTGTCTGGGACAATTCCATCGGGCAACCAACTTCAGACCCTTCTTGATCCATCCATCTATGCTGGCAATTATGATCTTTGTGGACCGCCTCTAACAAAACTATGCTCTGTAGAAGTTGTGCCTCAACCACCAAATACCTTTAATGGTGAAGATGAAAAAGACGACACTGGACATTGGTGGTTTTATGTTGCTTTGGCACTGGGATTTGTAGCAGGATTCTGGCTTACATGTGGTATTTTAATCTTCTGTAAATCGTGGAGGATTGCCTATTTCAGGTTCTTCGACAGATTGAATGAAAGGCTCGATGGGTTCTATGTTAAGATGGTAGTGACGGCGATGAAGAAAATAAAGGGGTAGTTTTTCACAGGTAATGAATTTCGTTTACATTATACTTTGCTTTGATGGACCGTGATCCAATGTATCCTGTCGGTCATATGAGTTGAATATCCTTTTGTTTATTTGAGTTCATCAATAGTTTTAATGATTAATTCACTTACTGTAAATTCTTACATTTGCTTTTCCTACCCTATATTTTGTAGGGATGCACCGCATGGAGATGGAGTGTCGGTAGTTGAGTTTGAAGAAGAGGATTTGAAGCCAAACTTGAATTTTTTATCCACAGAGATGGGTAGTTTGTGTTTGTAGAAATGGGTGGTTTGAGTGCTGCAATGGATTGGAAAATTATATTTTAATGCATAGTTGTTTTGTACCATGGAATAGAAATGAGTTGTTCTGATATAGTGTTTTGTACTCATTTTTGGTAGAATGGAATGTTGCTGTTGGAATGGATCTTACACAGATAGCTTGGAATTGCCTGGTTGCTGTTAACTTGAAGCTCAAAGGGGCATATAGATGACCAAAGTTATGTGAAACAATAGGGAGGGTGTGTTGTAAAGAGAACAATGAAAAATAAAGGGGTCAAAGCAGCAACTTCACTCTATTATTTTTTTTGAAATGTTCATGAATAGGATTCTTGTTGTGGTCAAGGGTGTTGCTGTACAGAAAACGGTGAACGCCTGTGCAATCTTTGAAGTAGCTACTTAACGTGGAGATTTTCAAGCAAACAGAAGAAACCAACTTAATCCTGGTCCCCCCTTGTTTTAGAATGGCATTTGCCCAACAACCGAGAACAATGGAATTCACTCACAACTTGTGCAGCATCATATCCCTTCTAGCATCTGCTGATACATTCCATTTACATACATACAACAGGAACACAAATCCAACCAACATTCAGAATTAAATCTCCACTTCCATTCGATGTGCAGCAATATAATCATTGCACCAAATAAACGTGCTAAATTCCTTTTGCATTCATACAACAGGAATAGAAATGAACGACAACATCCAGAATTAAATCTCCACTTTCATTCTTTGTGCAACATCATAAACACTCAATTACAAACCGCCACATAAAATACGCAGCATTCCAACAGACTCATACAATTTATTAGAACTACATAACTTCAGGATTCCACGTGCAGACTTTGGGACCCCAATTAGAAATACATAGCTTGTATATTGACGCCTATATCATTATACTGTATTAAAAAACTGTATATAATCAAGCCTGTGCTATCATTCAAAAGCTGTGTATCATTCAAAGCAGTGATGAGCTTCAAACTATAGCATTCAAAAATATATATCATACATAATAGGCTGTGGACTACATTCGAACTTTTCCAACTTCCAATTACAAAAAATGGGTTAAATTTGAACTCACAATTACAAAAAATGGGTCAGATTCCAACTTCCAGAATCTGAATAGGCTACATTCCAGCAGCATTTGGACAATAAAAATACAGGCCAACTAATAGATTCAAAACAACATCTCTGATTGCTTCCATGCAAAATCAACCCATTCGGCTAATGCAATGATAACAAAACTCCCATTTAGAATCAAAACCCACCACTCCATGCCGATGGCTCCTTCTCTACAAAATTCATGATTGGAAAGCCAATTGTTAGAATTTAGAGAAACGAGGAAGTTTGGATAGAAATTTAAAGAAAGTAGGGTTGTGTTTGGTGATGTTGGGTCACAAAATAGTAGAAATGCATAAATATGAGCAATTATGACTTCGTGTGAGAAGTAGACGTGTATAAAATGTCCCCTTCATTGTGCAAATCACAGTTTATTTCAAATCTGGCTGGAACATTTGCATAGCTTTGGAAGGTGTGGTTGAAATTTAAACATGTAGTAATTACTAATTGATGAAAGCATTAGAACAAATATGTATTAAAATAAAAAAATAGTAATTATTAATTGATGAAAGCATTAGATCAAATATGTAGTGAAACAAGAAGACTCTTTACTAAATACCTTTTTAATAAGGCAGACAATTGCGCCTTTTATGGGCAACACCACGTTTGTTACATCCACAGCAACATCGTTATTTTAATTGTCTTTTCTCCTTAGAGGATTTGAGCCTCTTTACATGACCCTTTGTATGTGTTTGAGGTGGCGGATGATATTGGACTCTTTCCTTCTCTCCAATCCTTAAACTTCTGATTCATTTCTCTTTCGAAATTCGTTTTTAAAAATCATTAGATCCTTTCTAGCATGTTGGTATGCCTTTGTCGACAATGAAGCCTCATCGGCAATCATTGATGCATGATATGACAAATCACTATGTCTTCCAAGCATCATGTCACACACAAAAGAGGAGTGAGAGAGATGACCGGGAGAGTTCCTTTTGCTGGACTTTTCTTTTTTAGTTTCTAGTTTTTTTGTTTTTTGGCCCTTTTCTGTGCTTATATGTGTTGTGTTAACCGTTGGATTCTCTATCAAATCCAATGATGCGAAATGCTCCACGTCACCGGTTTGCACTCCATGGTGAGTTCAGTTTGGATAGGAACATGGTTATAAATATCTACATAGCGGCCAATATCGCCACGGTTTGGGAATGTAGCGGCCACTACGCTTCGGCCGGAGGGTATTTAACCCAGCCGGCCCTAGCTCTTCCTTTCACCCATTTTTTCACCATTCTTACCTCCCAACTGCTGTAAAAGCCTCCCAACTCCAAAGGTTTCAACTTATTTTCATGATTTTACTACAAGATTGTACAAGTGAAGTAACATCAAATTTGAAAGAATCAAACACAAACAACTACAAGATCCAAGCTTCCATTCCATCTAGGTATGTTTTTCTTTTGAATTTTTTTCTAGTCTTTTGAGATCATCTATAATCTATTGATCTCTTTCTAAGAGTCTAAGTACTATAAAATGCTTCCTTGTCTTGTAATATGATGAGATCCATGTTTCCCTTTCATCATGCATACATATAATCTATTCATCTCTTTCTAAGAGTCTAAGTACTATAAAACTCTTAAGTCTTCTTAATTCTTATGCCTCTATTTCATGTTCTATTTTTTTTTTTTTTTTTTTTTTTGAGCTTTCCATTACTCTTTAAGTTAGCATGACTAAGAAACATGAATACATGCGAAAAAACTAATCATTACTATTATTTTTTATTTATGCAGCGATACAGGGCCTCATATATTGAGGGCACCGCTACGCCCCCTTTTCTTACTTACTTTTGCAAAAGAACCACATTTTCTTTCATTTTACAATTTTATGGACTTTCTGAAATTTTTTCAAATTTTTTTGGTAATTTTTTCAAATCGCATCGCTACGCCGCTACGTATCCCTGCTACGCTACGTATCGCCCTCTTCGTAGCGGTTTAGCGGCGGGCGTAGCCACTATTTTCATCCTTGCATAGGAATATTTCTCAATCAAAGTAATATTGACCATTAGATTAAATACATTTGAAAAATTAAGGAAAATTGTGTTCTTCATTTTGACAATGCACCTAACTCTAATAAAACTGAAATCTTTCATGGTGGAGAAAACTACGCATCTGATGCACAATTTGAGTTATCACCAGATATGCTCGATTGTGTGTAGAAAATAAACTAGTTACCAAATCATTTTTTTATTAGTGCTTCAATCACGTAATTCTCCAATGGTAATAACACTTCCTCTGGAGAAAATCCAAACCTTGTTGGAGGTTAACCAGGTGGAGACACAACTTTTTAACGTTTCAGGGTTTTTCAAAGTTGAACCTCCACATATATAGAGATTTTATTTGACCTCACTTAATCATTATGAGGTCAACCTTATGTAATCACTTCAACATTTATAATATATATTAGTAATGTAATATAAACCAAGTGCCCATTTTATATATATATATATATATCTTTGTTTCTTCATTTCTAATCACCAGTAGAAATGCTTAGAATTCCTAGGAACTGAATTACATTTCAACAACATGCCCATAGGAAAGTTGCCAACTTGAAGCATGCAAAATCTAAAATAAAAAGTGCATGCCGCAGTTTGTTGTATAGAAAGGGGAAAAAAGCTTAGTGCCCAGAGCACAGAGCGGGAGCACTGAAACGCTAAATTTTAAAATAATTATATGTCTGGAGCGCCTATACAACATGGTGTCTATTGGTTTATAAATAATTAACTAATGGGCACAAATATATTTTATCCTTATATTCAAGTATAAAATAAGGAGAAAAAAATTAACTTTGCAATTTGATCACATAAAATAGACAATAATTAATAAGTTAAAAGAAGTTTCTTCATTTAAAAAATAAATGTCAAGCTTATAGAAAAAGAAAATGCATATAAATTAAAGAATCTGCACGGTTCGCTTCATATACTGTTGATCCACGCTCCCAGCATCTTCAAACCGCACTATGAGGACGGATCCGCTCCGAAAACGCTTATTTGCATTTTTGGAGTAGGATGGGGAGGGGGAGGGGGAGGTTCAAATTACTAAGGAAAAAAGAATAGTGTCTACAATCCAAGGTATAATCATATGCTATTAATGCTACATTATAAATCACTAAAATGAGATAACTACATTATAAATCACTAAAATGAGATAGACAATGATGATGATGCTCTAGACATTAAATAAAAATTTATGAATCACAAACAAGGAAAAAAGTTTCCAGATTACCAACGCCATCCAATACGTAACTAAAAGCCACAAGTGATGTTCGAATCTCGTTTGGTACAGTTAAGGAGCATCAGAAGATTCAGAATTCACTAAATATGGTACTCATATTTCTTCACAAAAGGTGCAAGACACGTCCAACCATTTGCTTCTACACAAAATAAACAAAACACAGTGAATATAATTTTAAGTAAAAATGATGCAATAAAAAAATGGTACAAAGGAAAAGGAAGAAAATTTAAAAAACAAAGCCAATGCTGATCTTACAATCTTCATACTGTAAAAGGCTATCACAGCTCACCTCATTCTTATTATATGTAGGTCATATTCTTCAAAACATGGATCTCTTTTCTGAAATGGCATGAACATTTGCTTCATACAGAAGAAACAATGTATATCATTTTTCAGGAAATTGTATTGCAGCTAGATTCATTGTCCAAAACCTCCCTGACCTCCGCTGTGACTGATCCATGTTTAGTCAATCTGTGTTGGCAACAAGTCAAAAGCTGAAAAATTTAACGTAAATGGTACCACAAATCTTCTTGGATATTTCTAGAACAAAAAATGATTAAATGGTGCTACGAACAAACTAAATCTGGATTCTGAGGTGATCAGCAAGTGAGGAATTGGGACCATGTTAAAGTTATGAGCCTTTGTCCAGGCCATTGACATATATTGGTAAAATTACAATGCTTAGTTAAAAAAATAAAAATCTACATTTCTTTGTTCAATGAACAAAACATTACAATAATCTTAGACGTTCAGTTGGTGGGCCGAAGAGCAAAACGGCAAAGAACGCAGTCTTATAATCATTCCCGTCTTACGTCATCATCCAATTGTCATTCACTACCACTCTTCTAGCAAATCACATTCTGAATTTTGCTTGAATCTTGCTTTGATCAATTGCAAAGTTAAACCATCTAGCACTTCATATATCCGCAGAGCTTCTGAATGAGACCTATCTTCAGCAGTAAATGAACAAAACTAACCATTCACTCGAACAAGGCTCCGGCCTTGTTATTTCCTCACTCCCCTGCATTTCATCATTGTCCATATCTTTGCAACATCTTCCCACCTCCCAGCAGCTGCATAGATGTTTGCCATCACCACATATGATACAGCACTCAGAGGCTCTAGAATGAAGAGGTGGTTCGCTACATTCTCTGCGACTTTGACCTTGTGGTGAGCCCTGCAAGCACCAAGCAAAGCACCTCATACACCAGCATCAGGTTCGACGGGCATGTTTTCAATGAATTTGAGAGCCTCTTTTAGTTTCCCTTTGCGCCCAAGAAGATCTGCCATACAAGCATAGTGCTCCAGCATAGGACTTATCTGATACACCTTGATCATAAAATTGAAATATCCCCAACCTTTCTTGAGGAAACCAGCATGGGTGCATGCTTGAAGAATGGCCAAAAAAGTTAAATGATTTGGTTTATAACCCGACTTCATCATTTGAGGGAAAAGAGTCAAAGCTTCTTCGAACTCCCCATTCATCGCATAACCCCAAATTATCGTTGTCCAAGAAACTACAGTTCTTTCATGCATGATGTCAAAAATTCTACGAGCATCAACAATACAACCACATTTAGCGTACATGTCCACCAACGCGTTACAGACCATCACATTTTCCACCAACCTGCTGTCACAAGCATACTTATGCATCCATTGCCCAATCTCAATAGCACCAGTTTGGCTACAGGCAGACAACATGGCAACCACAGTTACTGCATCAGGATTCTCATCAGCTGCAGACATGGCAGAAAACAAATTCATAGCCTTGTCAACATCCCTGACCTGAGCATACCCATCAATCATTGCAGTCCAAGAAACACAAGTTCTATTTGGCATTGTATTGAACAGAAGTTGTGCCAACACAAGGTCCCCACATTTAGAATACATAGCAATCAGAGTGTTTATAACTAATACATTTGAATCATACCCTTCTCTAATGCCACGAGAATGGAATAGCTTCCATTGTAAAATTGCTTTGGAGTGAGCACATGAGGTCAACAAGCTGAGAATGGTGCTCACATCTGGTCTCATTCCATCACGACACATTTGAAGGAAGCAATCAATGACCTCAACAAATCTCTCCTGATGGGCATAACCGGCAATCATAGAATTCCACGACACAACCGTCCTTATAGCAACCCTGTGAAATACTAATTTGGCTGCATCCAAATCACCACACTTAGCATATGCGGTGATCCAAGTGTTGGGAACAGATACATAAATTTCAACTCCGATTCAAATTCCTAAGCAGTGAACTGCCTTTGTCACATTTAAATTCTTCACGATAGCACTCAACTGAGTCAAGCTTAAAATTGTAATCAAATCGGGCCTAAGCTCTGACAACCTCATTCGGTGGAAAAGTTCGAAAGCTCTGTCAAGAAGACCCAACTGCGAAAATCCCATAATCATCACATTCCAAGATGCAACATCTCTCTCAGGCGTTCTTTCAAACAGAAAATGTACACTGTCCAACCTACAACATTTGATATACATACCTACCATCGCTGTCTGCATGAAGATATCTGATGAAAAGGGGGATTTTAGGACTTGGGTGTAAATGATTTCAGAGTTTCGAAGATTTGAGAGTTGCGTGCAAGCTTTTGCTAAAGAGGGGAAGGTGAGTTTGTTTGGTTGGATGCCAGACTGCTTCATTTGGTGAAAGAAGAGAAGAAGGGCTTTCTGACTGCAACCATGGTCGACATATGCTCTTATGTTGGAGTTCCATGAAGCAATGGTTGAGAGATTTGAAATGCAGTAGAGAATTCGGTTACAAGAGTTCATAACACATAACCTTGCGAACACATTTTGTTCTGACATCATAGGGCAACAGAAGCTAATTAGGCAATTTCACACTTATTACTGACAACTGAATTTATCTCCCCATTTTAAAAGTAGAAGCATGTTGCCACCTTTCAAAATCCAAGCAATGGGGCCCACATATGATAAAATTCAACCCGCTAATAGCATATGTCCCTGCCACCCCCTTTTCATGAATTAGCACTTTTCAAAATTCACTCAAATTGGACTGCATCGTACTTGAAAGCATGACTTTTCCCCATTGGAGTTTAATCATATATTTTATATGTGATTAATTCAATATTGTTCTCACACAGATTAAATTGAATTTCTTTTTATGAAGCCTATATTTTCATGGTTATGTGATACAAGCAGCCTAAATTCATTAATAATGTGCCCAATATATGGGTTCAAAGAAAAAAAAGTGCCAAAAAGCCTCCTTAACAATGACTTACTATTTTTAAAAACCAAACTCATTACTGATGACTAATATATAAATTTTCTAAAGTGCCATTCAGGTCTCCAGGTTGAAACTGTATGAGCTCAACCAAATTTTGTTTATGTCTACTGCTGAAACTTGGTATTTTCTAGGGTCAGACCATGTGGACCCATGCTGCCCAAGAAGTCAGGGTTACAAACAAACTCTACATGCATTTCTTTTAATCATTGTTTATAGCATGCCTAAATATGTGAGCATTTTAGTTTATATTCTTAGAACTCATTTGAACCAATGAAAATAAATTGAAATGGATTTAAACTTTAAAGCTGTTAGTGAAATAAACTCGGATTAATTGTCTTTATATTTTCAATTATGGTTGTTTTTAGTGAATAGTAATGTGGGTGTTAGTGGATAGTAATGTGTGGGGGTTAGGTTAGTATTGTATTAGTGGTTGTAGGTTACAACATTCGCTATTTAAAATAAGTTGTCATTCATGCCTACTTTAAGGGGCTGTTATGGGTTGTGTGTAACTCATGTGGCTTTTCCACTCCTATTCTATTTATATGCAAGTCAATGAACATAATAGCAGTATTCCGAGTATTTTTATTCGTAACAAGTGGTATCAGAGCCTCTTTAGATCAAAATAGTTCTTGGTCATCCACAACGAGTTGTAGTTTCTTTTCTTGTGTGATTTTTGAAGAAAATCATGGCTATGAATGAAATGATGCAACCACAACTCCCAAGGTTTTGTGGAACAAACTACGACAATTGGAGCATTCAAATGACGGTGCTTTTTCACTCTCAAGAGTTATGGGATCTTGTGGATATAGGCTATACCGATGTAATGGATCAAAAAGCTTTTGAAGCTCTCTCACAAGCACATAAGGAAGCATTACGTGAAGCACGGAAGAAGGACCAAAAGGCCTTGTTTTTCATCTTCCAAGCAATGGATGAAAAGATATTCGACAGAATATCAAAAGCTTCTACAGCAAAGAGCGCATGGGATTTGCTAGATAAAGCCTACAAAGGTGCAAAGAGAATAAAAAAGGTGCGAGTTCAAACTCTTAAGGGTGAGTTTGAAAACATGAAGATGGGTGAGACGGATCCATCTCTGATTATTGTGGTAAAGTGATTACCATAGCAAATCAAATCCGAGCGAATGGAAAAAAGATGGATGATATAGAGATCATAGAGAAAATTCTTCGATCTCTTCTAGAAAAATTTGAGCACGTTGTGTGCGCAGTTGAAGAAGCAAAGGACACATCTGATATGTCTATTGAAGAACTCATAAGCCCATTAGAAGCACATGAACAAAGAATGAAGCAAAGATCACCTTCCTCATCTCTTGAGCAAGCACTCAAAACATAACTCACAATGAGTAGAAGATTCGATAGAGGAAGAAGAGGCGGTGGACAAGGACATGGCCGTGTAAGAGGATCGCACAACAATGAAGGTGAAAAGAACAAAAATTCAAACTCATCAAGAGGCCGTGGAAGAGGTAGATCTCAAAACAACACTGAAAGGTATGATATGACAAATATAAAGTTCAATGTCATTACTGCAACAAATATGGTCATTATAAATTTGAGTGCAGAAAAAAGTTAGCAGAAGAAAGTGAAGAAAACTCTAACTTTGTTGATAAAGATGAAGATCAAACTACTCCTATTTTGTTAGTCTACAACATAGATACCGGATGCAGTAATCATATGTGTGGCAAAAAGGAGATATTTACTGAATTGGATGAAACCATCACTTCCATGGTCAAATTTGGTGACAACATAAAGATACCGGTAAAAGGAAAAGGTAAGATTCTAATCCAAGCAAGGAATAATGATCATCTTTACATTTCTGATGTGTTTTATGTTCTTGGGTTAGAATGCAATCTGCTTAGTGTTGGTAAACTTCAAGAGATAGGTCATATTTTGAACATAAAATATGGTATTTGTGACCCTAAAGATGGCAAAAATCAATTAATTGATAGGGTACCTATGACTCAAAATAGGATGTTCCCTTTACAAATTAAGAATGATGTTGCTTGCTACAAAACAATTGTACATGATGATTCATGGTTATGGCATCTTCGATTTGGTCATTTGGGTTTTCACAATTTGAAAAGGCTTGCTTCTAAGGAGATGGTGATCGGGTTACCTTCAATAAATCACCCGAATTAGATTTGTGAAGGTTGCATTTTTAGAAAACAACATAGAAATCCATTTGTAGCAGGACAATCTCCAAGAGCTACAAGGCTGCTTCAACTTGTCCATTCAGATTTATGTGAGGTAGGTTGTACCTCAAATGGCAATGGCAGGTATTTCATCACATTTACTGATGATTGCAGAAGAAAAACATGGATATTTTTTTGAAAGAAAAATCTGAAGTCCATGTTTTCCAAGAATTTAAGTCATTTGTGGAAAAGCAAAGTGGTCATTATTTGAAAATTATTAAAACGGATGGAGGTGGGGAGTATACCTCGTGTGACTTTGAAGAGTTTTGCAGGACGAATGGAATTGATCACCAGACCACCACTAGTTATACGCCTCAGCAAAATGGCATATCGGAGAGGAAGAATAGAACTATCATGGAGATGGTAAGGAGCATGTTAAAAGGAAAAGGTATTCCTAACACTTTTTGGGCTGAAGCCACAGCTTCTGCAATATATGCATTTTACAGGTGTCCTACAAAAGCATTAAAAGATGAGACGCCTGAAGAAGCATGGAGAGGGAGAAAGCCAAGAATCTCTCATCTTCACGTGTTTGGGCACATAGCATATGCACATGCACCTAAAGAAAAAACGAAAAAACTAGATGATAAAGGTACAAAGTGTATATTTGTTGGGTATTCTAAAAAGGCCTACAAACTGTACAATCCGGTTACTAATATAATGATTGATAGTAGAGACGTGAAGTTTGACATATTCAACAAGTTGAAGATGAAGCTTGGCATGACAAGTTTAAAGATCCTAGTTTAAGGGAGGCTGTTAGTGAAATAAACTAGGACTAATTGTCTTTATGTTTTCAGTTATGGTTGTATTTAGTGGATAGTAATGTGGGTGTTAGTGGATAGTAATGTGTAGGGGTTAGTATTGTATTAGCCATTGTAGGTTACAACATTCACTACTTAGAATAAGTTGTCATTCCATTCATGCCTACTTTAAGCATGTAACTCATGTGGCTTTTCCACTTCTTTTGTTCTATTAATATGCAAGTCAATGAACATAATAGCGTTATTCAGAGTATTTTGATTTGCAACAAAAGCCACTGCTTGTAGACACCAGTTCTATGAAATTCACATAGTTAATCATTTTCAATTACAATATGAATCAGTCCTGGGCCAATACCTTGGATGGTAAGGGATATCATAGTCCTTCAAGGGAAGGTAGGGTAGTTAGTTTATGTTCCGGTCGGAACAGATAGGTATCTGCTTGTTGCGTCTTCAGAAAATAGGTTAGATAGGATAACTTAGGAGGGTAGATTAAGGTTACCCCCAATGTTTGCAAGATTAGAAGATTAGGAATGCATGGCAAATACCATTCAAATCATGAAGCTAATTTACTGTCCAAATAAATAAATAAATAATCATGAAGCTCTTTCGTAGTTCAACCAAGTGGAAGCGTGTAAGTAAGAAACTGAAAATCCAATGGGGGATTTGTTTTCTGCCATCCGATGGGGGTCTGGAAAGTCTACTTGGCGTCTGGCAGATTTCATTGAAGAAATTCAGGATATTTCTTCTCAGCTAGGTGCTTCCTTTTCTAATGTTCGGTGTGGCAAGGGAAGGAGTTCTTCGGTTTTATATATATTTTTGTGTTTAGTTTTTCCTTTTGATTTGTGGACTTTTCCTTCGATTGTTTGGCTTTAGTTTGCATCCTGTTTCCTTGTTCTTTCTTTTAATAAAATTTTACAATTATATATATATAAATATATATAAAAACTGAAAATCCATGTATCAAAACCACCAAGCAATCAACTTCAAAATGAAGCTACAGTGTGTCTCTAAGCACTAAAAGTAATAGTGTCATGAAGTATTCAAGTTAATGAAATGTGACACCTATCGGTGCACCATGACACACCACTCAATATTTTGAAACGTATCACAAAATGTCATATTTTCAAATTATTGGCAAGTCCAATATATCGTAAATTATCATGATATTATCAAGATAAAAAAAAACAGAGATTGGTAAAAAATGATGGCTGTTGAGAACAAGAAAAAAATTTGAATACAGCAAAATGAACACAACATCTACATAACAAAAAATGTTGGAAACAGCTTACATATAGTTATCAGTGGACTAGGTTTAGGTCTGGTTATAGTCAATTTAAACCGGACCCAGACCTAATAGGGCAGTCCCAAGCCCAATTCAAATCAAGCTTCCATGTTCAACCTGTTCTAAAATTCACATGCCCAAGCCTGGGTAAATAACAATTTATATTTCTTCATTAATAATATAAAAATAATATATAAATGTAAAGGAATGATCAGGAAGACGCATGCCAGCCAACATATGATGACCCCAACTGTTCAATAAGTGAAGCAGGTCCAACATGGCTTGCTTATAGCTCAAGAACTACAAGATAATTACAGCTGTTTATCAAAGGCCTGCAAATGGGAAGTTAAGAAAGTTTAAAAAAACCACTCATGTTGTACTGCATAAACGAGCAGCTTCAAATATCCAATTGGGATAACGTTGTAAGTCCTATCATCCAGTGGATCCAAACTCACAATCTAATCCTTATTTGACTCAAAGAACTAGTAGCATTGACCTGAGCACAACCTTAATTAGTATTTAGCAACCACACCTAAAGAATAAGGATTGAAGGGATAAATCAATAATCATCCTTATAAAAACAAAAAAAAAAAAGTGCAGTCAGAGATTTTCAGAAGAAAAGGTCAAAAGCATCAACAAAACATTAAGTAAAAGGATAACACATTTATAAAGAAGGCCACAAAGAGCACAAGGAAACACAAAAGGTTCAATGCATTGAATTCACCTTGTGACTGAGGAACAAAACCATGAGCTTGGTGGAGTAGATTTCTGGCACAGGCCAGTGGCTGCAGCTGGTTTTGAGGGCGTCTGCAAGCACTATCTACTTCCATCGTAAGCTTAGCAGAAAACAAGCTGCCTCGCTGAAAGTATGAAGGAAAATAAACAAATTTTGATCTAAAGGCTCTGTTTCTGTACTATTCACTATTCACAAATGGAAAGGCGGATTTTTTTTTTTTTTTTTTGGAAGAAAATGTAAGGCACTCTATTCAATGTTACATAGGAAAACAGAACACAAAAGTAAATAACTGAAGTGCACTTCCACTTCCTTAAAAAGTAGTGGAAACATATTTTTAGAGAGAGGTCCAACTTGGGATTCCACAATAGATAAAATGCAAATGTAGCACGTTCAGTTTTTCTCCCACTTTCTACTTTTCAAGGTCTGTGCAGTAGTTTCAAAATGAAACGTCCAAAGGGAATGGGAGAAAACCCTTGATGTGTACATAAAACCTTTAGTTTACCTTTAAAGTTCACTAGCATGAAAGCCTGTGCGATGCACAGGTTAAATCTCATGTAAATTAAATAGTGAATTAAATTTAGTATTTAAATTAATTATTAGCTAAAAAACTGCTAAATTTATTCATTTGATCCCCACTTTGGTAATAAATTAGAATTGAGATTCAAATAAAGTATTAGCTTTTTAAAATACATAAAATGATAATGAATAGGTCACCAAGGTTCTATTTTCTATTTCAATTTTAATTCAGTGATTGGAATTTGGGTCCCTCAAACCACCCAAGCAAATAATTCAAGTGGAAAAAATCAATGACAAAATTTACATGATAAACATTCTAGTAAAGCTTTTGCTTAGATTATCTTAATACTGGCAATAATATAATATTAGTGATACATCAGTATAGATCAAATGATTGTACACATTTTTTGAAACATATACACAGGTGAGAAAAGTACGCATTGTTTGTAGTCTGCTTGTGTCGATGACCGAACACCATGAGGACAGTTAGCTAGTTTTGATTTGAATACTTTTTATATTATATATGCAATATTCTGAACTAAAATCACATTTATTTAGACGCAATCCAGATTAAAAAAAAAAATTCATGATCCGGACTCCAAAAACATGAAACAAAGACCTTTGGAAGGAAAAAAAAGGATATACCCCTGTGACAACCCACCTGTCAACGAAGTGCATGAGACCTTATTTTGGTGAATCACTCCATCAAACACCCGCAATGCCTCCTCCATAATCTGACAGTTTGCATACATATCAGCCAAAGCATTCTCCACATACACGTTTCCATTACAACCAATCTCAACAACAACAACAACAACATGACATCTTCTCTCATGCTCTAAATCTAGTAAATCACCATATGAACTCATAACATTGGCAAAAGTCAAGTGGGTTCCCTTAAATCCCTCTCCGATCATTATGTAATACAAATCGAGGGCTTATCCTTGGAGCTCACTCCTTGCACAAGTGCTAATCACGGTAATCTGCAAGATTGAGTTCTTCTCATTCATATTAACAAACAAATGCCCTGAGTCTTGCAAATTACCAGATTTTTGCATACAGCCCCAACGATAGGATTACACGAATCGACAATTCTAGAAAGCTTTTTGTCGAAAACCTTGTGAGCATGATCAATACAGGTTTATGTATAGAGTGCACTGATATAAATTTCTCCTCAGATAACACACCTGAAAAAGGCATTGTTCCCAGACTCCTCAACAAAAGATTACGATGTAACTCAGTCCCTTGAACGATGAACAAAGTCATAGTGAGCATCACCAATATCAGGTTAGTAATACAAAAGGGCTCCAAAGGCTTAATGTATATGGATTATATGAAGTAAAGGTATCAGGGGATGGCAATTGTCAGTTTCGTGTCCTTTCAAATCAAATGTTCATGTCACCAGAGCAGCACAAGCATGTGCGAAAAGAAATAGTGAAACAGCTTAAACAATTCAGTTCTTTGTTTGAAGGTTTTGTTCCCATGAAGTACAAAAGTTATGGCAAGAAAACGGTAAAATCTGGGGAATGGGGAGATCATCTTATTTAATTTCGGTACACCTGCTTTGTTGAAATTATTCCACAGGATGAGGCTCCACAGTGTGAGCTTTGGCTGAGTTTCTTTTTTGAAGTACATTATAATTCACCCTATGAGATTCAAGGTCAGTGTTGATTCAGATACTCCAATTCAGCATAAACCAAGAAAGAAACACTGGCTGTTTTAGCAGTCTGTATCATTACGGCCGTACACCATGGCATCATCAGAAATCAAGTTCTTCAAAAAAAAAAAAAAGCCTCCTCAATAAAGAAAATTCATACCTATTTATAGAAGAGGGAGACATCCGAAGCCAAGGCCAAGATGAGAGAGAGATGGAAAAGGCATTTGTGCTTGGGGTTTTATGGAAGACAGGCGTCTTAGATAGTTTCAATTGAAAAGGAAGAGCCGTGACTTGTGAGAAAAGTGTCTCAAGATGAAAGAAAATAAAGAGAAATGGAACGGGCATAGGAAGGGTCACTTGTGCTTACGTGGCTCAAGGAAATAGTGATTTCCACTCTAGTTTTTTACAACTGTTTTTCAACTTTAAAGAGAAAAAATTTAAATATGAAAAATATACGTACAGAAAAATGAGAAAATTATTCATAGTTTTCTCCACCTTTCTCCCCATCCAAGGGCACCCAAGTGTATAAATAAAAAAAAATCCGCGATTTTCGCAAGGAAAAAAAAAAGAAGCTAAGCTTATGAATAGAAAGGGGGATTTGGGCCAAAAGTAGGGGTGTAACAGTTCAGTTAAAAGTTCATTTTGGGAAAACCGTTAACCGAACCGTGAATTACGGTTTTCAGTTTTTAAAAACCGTAACCGAAAAAACCGTTAAAAACCGAATCGCGGTTAACTGTATTACACGGTTCGGTTATGGTTAATTGTCACTTTAAAAAAATGTGCTGCTGTTAGTGATATGCAAATGGGGGTTGGGAGAGGGGATGGTAGGTGAGAGACAGGATGACCGTGTAGGGCCATCTGCATGGATGTCTCCATGACAGAACAGACCCATCTCAGACTGTGAAACAACCAACCTTCTAACAGATAAGAACTCCATAAACACTTCACTCCATGACCATTTCCACAGGCACAGTTGGTGGGGTCCACCATCATCTGGTGTGCCCACCAGAGAAATTCAGCTCACACTCTCAACAGTCAACAAATCTCTGCTGTGAGACAAGTTAGGGACAAGGCACATCTCAAGATAAACCCCACCAGATGCCCCAGACCACCGAGCAGTGGGTCGCACTTTCTTCCACCCCCTGGTCAACCCTTCCCAAAACGCAACCCATGTTCCAATGTGGACAATCCAACCCAAACAAAACCCACAAGCAAAGCAGCAAAACTTCCTTCCTTATTCTAAGAAACCATGCAGATATTTAAAAAAGAACAGATAGTGAACAATAACAACGACAGCAATCACAAGAACCCAAGCTGGTATACTTCATTTCTTCACACACATCTATAAACAGAAAGGAAAAAAAAAAAAACCTTTTTATTAATCATCTACTTCAAACTGAAACCCTTAGATCAATTTTTAAAAAAATAAGAAGAAGAAGGTGATGAATGATGACAACAACAACAACAGTAACAAAAACCACTACTAATCTGCTTCATTTCTCCACAGATTTCCTTCAAGAAAGGAACCCTTTTTCTTTCTCATCTTCTTCTCCAATCTGAAAGCCCCAATTCAATAAAAAAAAAAAAAAAGATCCCGGTTCCAGATAGAGTGAAATGATCGATCAAGCCCAATCTGAATGAACCCAAAGAGAGAAACAGAGAGAGCAAAAGGGACAGTCTGAGGTGGGTCTCCATCTGGAAGAGTATTCTCCCTGTGTAGTATTCTAAAGGAGAAAAAATAAAAAATAAAAAATAAAATAAAGAATTTTCACATTCATAGAATTTGGTCATTTTGCTCATTCAAGAAAGCAATGAGTTAGTGTTACATGTTGGAGACTGCAGTCCAGTGCATTCGCAATGAATGTTCACCCCAACCTCCCATTCATATATTCTACATTTCATGTATGAAAAAGAACAAATATTCTTACTTCTACGTAGCTTTTACGGCATCTACCACAAAGATTTCTATCTAGTGTTATTATGTCACCAGAGCCTTAAAACAGAAACTATTCGATATTAATAAAAATAACAGAGAGAAATCTAGCTCCAAACAAATTCACATCCATCTCACTTGCAATTAGGGTTACATCCAAACGGGTTCCAAAACATCCCCCCCCCCCCCCCCCCCCCCCCCCCCAACACACACACACACACACACAAAAATACCAAATCCCCTAAAAGAAGCAACTTCATCACAAATCTAGCTCCACCCAGACGGCAAATCCGTAGCAGTGGCACAATCGTGTAATCATCAACAGATTCATGGGCAATTGGTCAAAAAAGAAAACCCTATAGATCAGAGAAGGCGGCGGTTACCTGCTGGGGTCGGTGTTCTCCTTGGTGTCGTCGTCGTCGCTGTCGCCGTCGTCGATCTCCGTCAAGGACGGCTGCTTTCCACTGCCGCCGCGTCTTCTCCTCCTCTTCTTCTTCTTCCTCGTTTGGCGCCTGGGAGAGAACTTCCTACTGTCGCCGCGTCTTCTTCCCCGTCGAGCGCCTGGGAGTCGAGAGAGCGGCGAGAAAGTTCGTTACGGAGTTACGATTTCTACTGTGTAAGTGAACGAAAGTTCCATTTTGAGTGCGGTCTCTGTATTACATATTTCATTTTAGGGACTCTAGTTTTTTTTTTATCTTCTATCTACTCTTATAAAAGAGAAGAAAATGCACTTTGCTTTCCCTACCAACCTAGTCCACATAAGAACAAATGACCTATCTTATGTGGGCTCCACTCATATAATATAATAAATATATATAACTTAAGAATAAATGACATAACTTGTATGGGCCCCACTCATATAATATAATATATATATATTCTATACATCTATACACTAGATTATAAAAGAATGAATGTTGCATAGTTTTTTCACTACAACATTTTGGAGCTCACATCAAAATATTATAATAAAATATCATAATATATTATTATTATTATCTACTATATACTATACTTCTATCTATCTTACTATTCTAAAAGAGGAGATATTGCAAACTTTTTTATTACACCATTATGGGTCTCACCCCCAAATATTATAATATAATATAATAATATATTATTATGAGAAATTGTAAACTTTTTTACTACACCTTTGTGGGGCCCACCCCCAAATATTATAATTCAAACTTTTTCGCTACACTATTGTAGGGCCCACCCCAAATATTATAATATAATATAATAATATATTATTATGAGAAATTGCAAATTTTTTCACTACACTTGTGTGGGGCCCACCCCCAAATATTATAATATAATATAATATCGATACCCTTATTATAAAAGAGAAGAGAGGTTGCATACTTTTTCACTACACCTTTGTGGGCCCCCCTAAATATTATAATATAATATAATAATATATTATTATTATATTATGATAATAATAATATAATATCATGCCCTTATTATAAAAGAGACGACAGTGTTATGCTTTTTCTTTACACATCTGTGGGCCCCACTTAGTATTATTATATTATATATATATAATCAAATAAAACTACACATATGTGGGCCCCAATGAAAGAGAAGAACTTGTCATGCTTTTTCTCTACACATATGTTGGCCTCACTTAGTATTATGATTATATATATATAAAATAAAAGAGAACTGCACATCTATAGGCCCCACTTAGTAGAAGAACTTGTTATGTTTTTTCTCTACATCTACACATCTATGGGCCATACTTAGTATTATTATATTATATATATAATACAAGAGAACTACACATCTGTGGGCCCCACTTAGTATTATTATAACATTTGTGGGCCCCACTTAGTATTATTATATTATATATATGTATCAAATAAAATAGTACTACACATCTGTGGGCCCCACTTTGTAGAAGAACTTGTCAAGCTTTTTCTCTACATTTACACATCTGTGGGCCTCACTTAGTATTATTATATTATACCACTTAGTAGAAGAACTTGTCATGCTTTTTCTTTACACATCTGTGGGCCCCACTTAGTATTATTATAATATCTGTAGGCCCCACTTAATATTATTATTATTATATATATATAATAAAAGAGAACTACACATCTATGGGCCCCACTTAGTAGAAGAACTTGTCATGCTTTTTCTATACATCTACACATCTGTGGGCCCCACTTAGTATTATTATATTATATTTATAATGAAAGAGAACTTCACATTTGTGGGCCCCACTTAGTAGAAGAACTTGTCATGCTTTTTCTCTACAAATATGTGGGCCCCACTTAGTATTATTAAATTATATTATATATATAATAAAAGAGAACAATACATTTGTGGGCCCCACTTAGTATTATTATATTTCAATGAAATGCTTAGCACAAATGTTCATGTAAAGGGTTGTGTTTGAAGAATTTGTACATTCGCTGCAAGAACTCAAATGAAAATTTTCAATTGAGATTTTCATGTGTAGAAAATTTCAACTTCGATCTCAATGCCTGTAAAGACACGATTTGCTTGTCAGAGAAAGATATGAGAATGCCAAAGATTACTTGGAATCCTTGTGATTTGTTGTTGATCCATTTAAAGCTATGAGTTGGGTACTATTCTGGTTGGTTGGTATTTTGTTTCATTGAATTTTCAATGATAGAAATGAAATATGTGAAATAGCATTGTGCCATTTTAAACATTTAGTGCTCCAACAACATTCGACAAAGTGAACTTTGTGACAATAGAAAATCTCTTTTTAATGTTGGGCCTTTTTTTTATGTTACTGAAATAGTAAAATTTATTTTAAATTTTTATAAGCCGTTAAAAATGAAGAAAAGTTGAATATTCAAAAATGACCAGCAATGTTAGAAATGAAATAGAATTTTAACATTCAGGGGAGGTAGTGACCAATTGGGTGTTTTTTTTTTTTTTTATTGTTGTATTAGCCAGCTTGGTGGATTGGTTATCTTGTATGTCATCTTTGACATTAGTGGTTTTTGCAGAAGGTTTGGCCCATTTATGATTGTTTTTTAATCTTTTAATGCGTTCCCCTCTTTCTGGAAAAAAAAAAAAGAAAAAAGTAAAAATAATTGTAACATGGTACACATTTTAGTGCATCAAACTTTATAAGGAATGACAGAAAATCGTTCATGTAGTTCCTAAGAGTTATAAGGCTTCAGATTTTCATTAGTGGTTAAAATGTAAAATCATACATGAATATTAAAAAATGACAATCAAATAACCTCTCTTTTAATGGAAATTGATTTGAGGAAAAATGAGAGATGAATGCTCATCCATCACCCTGGAACTCAAATCCCACGATGGTCAAGTTTCCTTTTGCATCCATAACCTCTTGTTTCTCACCCCTTCTTTAATAATCTCTCAGCAAAACTTATTTCACTATGAAATCCTATATATACTAGCAAATATGTTAGGGTGTAGTAGAAATCTGCAATCGATACAAAAAAACTATGCAAGAGTAGATCTAACTAAATAGTCACTCTAAAAATTATAGAAAAATATTTTATGTGATTTGATAGTATGCTTGTGTCAGATCAGAAAAAAAAATACTGGACATATATATATATCCCATTTATTAAGAAAGTATGGTGTTTTCATGCTTAGTGATGAGGACTTGGGTGACGGGTTAAAATGAGGAAGATATTTCATTGACGTGTGGGTGCACTAGCCAAAGATATGGAGAAGTTGTGGAGAGGCTTAAGGTCTATTTATATGCTTCATTTTCTTAGTACCCAGATAATTGATGTGTCATGAAAGTTTTTTTTTTTTTTTAATATGCAAGTGTTTGCAGATTTTTGTCATCTAAGCCTTTTCTTGATTTCTTCATTCCATGTAAGTTGGTTTTCTTTTAAAATTTATTACTATATATCAAACCAATAGCCAATGCAAGTGACTAATGGCTTGTCTTATTATTTCTTGAATTATGATAAGGTATTTTATTTTTTCTTTCAAGTTTTTATGAGTATGATGCAATGGAACCTATCATTTTGATATGCTGACTCATGTTTTTAGATCCACCCGCCTCTTCTGTTGATTTGAAGAGATTGCTTTAGGGCCCCTGTTTTTTTTTTTTTTTTTTGGTCTTAGGCAATTCTGGCAACATGCATTCATTCATTATCATTCTACGTGCTAAATTGTGTTTAAGGGTGCTAATTGTCTTTCTTTATGATTTTGTATGCTTCATCCAATGCATCATCTTAGGTCGAACCAGTATTACTCTTGGACTTGATTCTTGTCCAACATTGCAACCACATTACTATAATGCTAGGATAATGAATTTTCCATGAAATTTTCTTAGAAAGTTTGAAGGAAGTAGTTGTGCCCACCCTGAGAGTGCCTGAGAGTGCATGCCTAAAGATCTCTTTGTAGTTGGTTCTCTTGCTTCAAATTATGATATTTGTTTCAAAGATTCACTTAGTACAAAATTAAAATGTAACAGAACTGATTTATGATATATAAAAAGCTAACAGAAGTGCCACAAATGTACATGATTCAAAATTTGGTAGTGGTGTCATTTTAATTCAAGAAAGCTTTTTGAGTTGTTGCTTTGGTCCTCATCTTGACATATCAATATTGTTTCTTTCCATGATATTCAAATTTCTTTGTATTGGTATTACTACCATTCGGTGCTTCTCAACATGAATTTTGTATGTATTTGGCACTAGGTTTTAAACAAATTTTAATGGGAAATAGGCCGGACTATCGATCTATATTGAAATTGGTGAGTGTTTTGCCTAATCATGTATGGCCAAAAAATGTTGGTTTTCAACTTTTTTTCAGTTAGTTTCCTTCCATATATCTTGTTATTCCATCTTCTTCTTACTTTTTTCTATTGAAGCTTCTATTGAATTTCATAAGAACAATTAGTGATTGTAAATTGCTTAATTTTCCAAAAAAATGAGCTATATGTAAACTGGTCATTCTCCATTGGGATTGTTAATATTGAGTTTTTCAATGACTTTATTTTTTCAGATTATCACACTGAAAGATTGTGTTCCTTGCACGTACATTGCACGTGCAGGGCTCCACTAGTTAGCATAAAGGTAGGATTAACCCTGTATCATTTATCAAACTATATTTTATGGTTCGATTCCATTAATAACCATAATTTAAGACTAAAAATCATAATCAATTTGTAAAGTGAGGTTTTTCGATTTTAATATCCATCACCATAACCATACCATGAAACACGATTATTAATTGGTTCAGTTCAAACAATTAGATGGTTATACGGTTTTCTTTAACCACCCTAGCCAAAAGACAAGGAATGGAATTCCTCAAATAAGAGAATGTGACTTTTAAATAGCAGTTGTGTGAAGAGAGTAAACGGTTTGCTGAGGCATATCATCGAACACTTGGGGCCCATTACTTTGCATTTGAAGGGTGCGTGACGAGTTCTTCTATTGTTAAAACTACCAGGTTTATCTGTGATCCCCAATTGCGTAGCAAGTTCCTATACAAAACTGATTACATCATTTGTTTTATCAATGTTTCTTCCAAGCATTACAACATAAACTTCATATGCATATTGAAAGTTCAAATTGCATATAGCCAACAAGTAGCAATCAATCAGACCATACAATAGAGATTGATGGGGTATTTACTTGAAATCTGACCAAGCTGTAGCATTCAGACCAGAAGAAAAGATCTCAAACAATACAGATGTGTGAGAGAGGGCAGGCTAGAGAGAGAGAGATATCAAATTATGGGTCGGGCTTGAAATGGGCCTTTTTCGTAGAATCCCATATGTTTGTAAGGAATTCAATTTCTTGGAACTTCAAGGGACCGTTTGTTTATATGGAATTGAATACATTGGAATTCATGGTAGAATGAGACATAGATATGAGATAGAGACGTTGATGCCATCTTGACTTACTGCTGGGTATTCATTCTTCATTTTCCCTTAACTCATTATCATTTGAAGAAGGAGATATTAATTATTTGATTGTCATTTTTTAATCTTTGTCCTTGTTTCTTCAATCTTGGATCTTCATTTTTAGAAATGTAAGTGTTAGAAATGGAGAATCAATTACATAGAGGGCCGTTTGTTTCATGAAATTGAATACGTATGATTACTAAGAAATGTATTTTCAAAAGTGACAAAAATTGAATAAATAAAGATGAACATCTATGAATGGCTATCATATAATTTCTTCTTTAATGGGATTTGAATTGTGAAAATTAATGTACTAGAGTGATAGCTGGGGCTTTCAATAACCTTCTCACGCATCCTTATTGAGTGTGGATTGGACTCATGTGAGTGAATGAGTTAGGCCCACCTTTAGACCTAGTCAAAAGCAATATTGCAATGATAATCTTAACTAAAGACATTGTGGTCCTGACCTGAAGCTCTACATAAGATTGTAGACATTTGGTGGCCCACCATAGAGAAAATTATGAGACAAAAAGCAATAGTCCAAAGAAAAGGCATGCAGTAAACAAATTGCTGTCATATATAAGGCAGTGTATCGAGATTTGACCAGAGGCAAGTGATCAAACCAGTCAAAAGTTGGGTTTCAATACGCATAGGGATGCTCAGGGTACTTATAGACCAGGTTTGACCAGAGTTTGGCAGCTGGTATTGGGCCGTGGTTCAAGGGTTATGGAAGGAGCCTATTTTCAGGTCCAATTAATAACCACTGTTCCTAGGCCTAGTTGGTTCTATATATCTATTACCTATTATTACCCTTATATATTTTATTTTTTTACCTTATATTATGAAATTCTCTACACACCACCTGCTGTTGGGGCCCACTTTGCCAGATGGACCACATCTCTGCACCTGTGACTATGCATGTTTGTCAAGCAGATGTAGGTTTGTGTTTCTAAAATATCATGATATTATTATCATTTTGAGATGGCCATGTATCATGTGTTAAAAGGTTTCAGAATGCACTTTCGTCTCTTGTTCTCTCGAGCAGCTTCTCGATTCCACCTCCTGTGATCTCGAGAAGAACCATATATGATCGACTACCTCCAATTCTAATCCACCCTCTAAGATTTCTGCCGAATCTCAATATAAAAGTAAGATCTTCGGAGAGTTTTATGATTTTTTTTAAAGTCTTATATTCACAATTTTGTTGATTTATTTTGTTTTGGATTCCTTTTTTGCATTGAATTTGTGAATTTTGCGGTGCTTAAGTCTGATTTTTTTTTTTTTTTGGAATAGGTTGTTGACAGTGGGGCATTGGGTAATCTGAGGTGTAATTGTTGGGAATTCGGTTTCTAGATTGAATTCAAAGAATCGCATCAACTATGGAGTTCATACTTCATAGTGCAAAATCTTGGGAATTTCTAGATTCTATTTTATAAATTTATCCTTTTTTTATGATTACTTACAATAGTGTTACACCCCGATCCAAACTAATCATGATTAAGGCTAATTAATTGAGATTAATGCTAATTAAGCATGGATAAATGAGTTAATCAAGGTTAATGATCAAAGAGAGACAAATTAGTCTCAGATGATGCATTAAGCATAATAAAATGAAATTAAGTTGGTTAAAAAGAGTTTAGACTCAAACAAGGTAGACTAAGGACTTTTTCGTAAATATGAGTTTTCGCGTATTTCGTCGAATACGGAAATTCATGTGTATCTCGAATAGTACGTTAACTCTCGTAATAAACGTGATTCCATTTGACCTCAAATGGATCAAATGAGGCTTCATTTGACTCATAATGTAATTATACTCAATAAAAGAGGGTTTTAGTGTGAGGAGTCCTTATATTAGAATGAAATAGCTTCTTCATTCATTTCACCTTGAGAAAACCCTAGGCACCATTCTCTTCTCCCTTTCTCTTTCATTCCTCTTCATCAAGGGTGAGATTAGGAGTGGTTTGAGTGGCTTTGAGAGAGAAGGCTCCACCTTATCTTCTTCCTCAAGTCCTTTCCCCATTTTTGAAGTGTTGGAGCTTAAAAGATAGCTTAAAATCTCTTTGCTTGGAACTATAAGTAAGTAGTTGATATTCTCTTAAGATTTCTAAGTTTCATTGGTTGTTTTGTAGAGACTTCTAGCTCAAATAGCTCATGAGTTGTATATTTTTATGTTTTCATGGGATTAGGGTTTGATTTGGGGTTGTAATCCCAAGCCAAGTTAAGTAAAAGAGGGCTTTGAGTTCATTGACTTCAAGAGAAACAAGTATAAACATTTCTTGTGATTAGCATTGCTTGTTGTAGAAATGCATATAATTTTTCATGGGTTTGTGCATTTTCCATTGATTTTTGGAGTTGTTTTATGGGTTGTGTGAATAATTAATGAATGATTAGAAATATTGTTTTGGAAATGGATGATGTGTGAGGAGGGAACAGGAGGTCCCATTACTATTATAGGTTGTGGATGAATAATGGAGAACTCTATGGGCTGATGAGACCCTAGTAATCAAATCATTAGGTCCACTTGCATGCATCTAGGAACTTTCTCATATAAGGTGATTTACCACCCAAAATCAGGTACGCATACATGCATGCAACTTTCTAGTCGTTACTCTGCCTCTCTTCTTTTCCGACCTTTGTTCATTCACTAACTTAGGCATCGGAGAGCCCTGTGTTGCCCACAACCAGGATCCTTTGACTGTTTCTTCTTCCCTTTCAGGTCCCTGAAGCGGATAGTTCTCCCCAGTCATTTGGATAAGTCCTTAAAGGCCCCCCCCTAATCTTGTGAGTTAATATTTTCAACACTTACAATAGATATTGATATTTTAGATCTCTCAAGAAATAATTTAACAGGACAGATTCCTTCATGTTTTGACGACGTTCAAGAACTTTTTGTTTTGGATTTATCATTTAATAACATTGGCGGCGTGCTTCCCAATTTATTTACTTCTCATTATCTCAATTGGTTACAACTCAGCCACAACAATCTTTTAGGAGTACTCCCTTATTCGATTGGATTTCATTCTCCATTGCTTGCTCTGGATTTAAGTGGAAACCGGTTATCTGGATCAATACCAAGATGGTTAGGGGAAAATACATCAGATTTGGTTATTTTAAACCTACGATCAAATATGTTTCATAGTAACATCCCCCCACAATTGTCACTACGTTCTTCACTCCAAATTTTGGACCTTGCTAATAATAGACTATTGGGAAAAATTCCAACTTCTTGTGGAAATTTCACTTCCATGGCAATGACAGAGAAACTTATCTATGACATTTATGGAGGAATTACTTGCAATGGGAAATATACTATTAACTATCGAGAATATGTAACAGTGATTGTGAAAGGGATTGAAATGAAGTACACCAAGGCGCTTTCGCTTGTAACTACCATGGACCTTTCAAGAAACAACTTATCTGGAGAGATCCCTCAAGAGCTAACAAGTCTTCGTGGATTACAAAGCTTGAATTTGTCCGGAAACCATTTTGAAGGAAAGATCCCAAAAAACAAAGGTAGCTTGAAGCAATTGGAAAGCTTGGATTTATCACAGAACCACCTGTCTGGCGCAATTCCATCAAGCATTTCAGCTCGAACTATCTTAAGTAAGCTGAACTTGTCAAATAACCACTTGTTTGGGACAATTCCATCAGGCAACCAACTCCAGACCCTTAACAATCCATCCATCTATACCAACAACTATGATCTTTATGGGCCGCCACTACCAAAACTATGCTCTGCAGAAGTTGTGCCTCAACCACCAAATACCTTTTACGGTGAAGACGAAAAAAATGGAACTGAACATTGGTGGTTTTATGTTGGTGTGGCACCAGGATTTGTAGCAGGATTTTGGCTTACATGCGGTATTTTAATCTTCAACAAATAATGGAGGAATGCCTATTTCAAGTTCTTCGACAAATTGAATGAAAGGCTCGACGGTTTCTATGTTAAGATGGTAGTGATGGTGATGAAGAAAATAAAGGGGTAGTTTTTCCCAGGTAATGATTTTAGTTTACTTTGTACTACTCTTCGATGGATCATGACCCAATGTATCGTATGGGTCCTATGAGTTGAATATCCTTTTATTTATTTGAGTTCATCAATAGTTTTAATGATTAATTCACTTATTGTAAATTCTTACATTTGCTTTTCCTACCCTATATTTTGTTGGGATGCACCGCATAGAGATGGAGTGTTGGTAGTTGAGTTCGAAGAAAAGGATTTGAAGCCAAACTCGAATTTTTTATCTACGGAGATGGGTGGTTTGACATTATAGAAATGCGTGGTTTGAGTGCCATAATGGATTAGAAAATTGTATCATAATGGATTAGAAAATTGTATTTTAATGCATAGTTGTTTCGTACCATGGAGTAGAAATGAGTTGTTCTGTTATAGTGTTTTGTACTAATTTTTGGTAGAATGGAATGTTGTTGTTGGAATGGATCTTGCACAGATAGCTTGGAATTGCCTAGCTGCTGTTAACTTGAAGCTCAAAGGTGCATATAATTGACCAGAGTTATGTGAAAACCACCTCAACCAATCTAGGGTGTGCTATAAAGAGAATAATGAAGTACTAGCTAGGGTCCGACTAACTTTGAGAAGGTTATCTCAGTTGAGAAATACTAGGGAGGGTGTCCTGTAAAGAGAACAATTAAAATAGAGAGGTCAAACCAGAAACTTCACTCTGTTTCTTATTTGAAATTCTAGGACTCTGTATACATCAGCTTCTTCTAAAAATAGAAAAGTGGTCAAGGGTGTTACTGTACAGAAAAGAGTGAATGCCTGTGCAGTCTTTGAAGTAGCTACTTGATGTGGAGATTTTCAAGCAAACAGAAGAAACCAACTTAATCCTACTCCCCCCTTGTTTAGAATGGCATTTGCCCAACAACCGAGAACAATGGAATTCACTCACAACAACTTGTGCAGCATCATATCCATTCTAACATCTGCTGATACATTCCATTTACATACATATAACAGGAATACAAATCCAACCAACATTCAGAATTAAATCTCCACTTCCATTCTATGTGCAGCAATATAATCATTGCACCAAATAAATGGGCTAAATTCCATTTACATTCATACAACAGGAATAGAAATGAACGACAACATCCAGAATCAAATCTCCACTTTCGTTTTTTGTGCAACATCATAAACACTCAATTACAAACCACCACACAAAATAGGCAGCTTTCCAACATCTAATTGGACACCATTCCAACATACTCATACAGTTTATTAGAACTACATAACTTCAGGATTCCACTTGCATACTTTGGGATCCCTATTAGAAATACATAGCTTGTATATTGAAGCCTATATCATTATACTATTTTCAAAAACTGTATATAATCAATCCTGTGATATCATTCAAAAACTGGATATCATTCAAACCTGTGATGAGCTTCAAACTATAGCATTCAAAAATATATATCATACATAATAGGCTATGGACTACATATGAACTTTTCCAACTTCCAATTACAAAAAATGGGTTAAATTTCAACTCACAATTACAAAAAATGGGCTAGATTCCAACTTCCAGCACCTGAATGGGCTACATTCAAGCAACATTTGGACAATAAAAATACAGGCCAACTAGTAGATTCAAAACCACATCTCTCTTATTGCTTCCATGCAAAATCAACCCATTCGGCCAATGCACTGATAACAAAACTCCCATTCAGAATCAAAACCCACCACTCCATGCCCCTGGCTCCTTCTCTACAAAACTCATGATTGGAAAGCCACTTGTTAGAATCTAGAAAAACGAGGATGTTTGGATAGAAATTTACAGAAAGTAGGGCTGTGTTTGGTGATGTTGGGTCACCAGTAGAAATACTTAGAATTCCTAGAAACTGAATTAAATTTCAACAACATGCCCATAGGAAAGTTGCCAACTTGAAGCACACAAAATCTAAAATAAAAAGAAGTGCATACCGCAGTTTGTTGTACAGAAAGGGGAAAAAAGCTTAATACCCAAAGCGCGGAGCAAGAATGGGAGCAACGAAAAGATAAATTTTAAAATAATTATATTATATGTCCGGAGCACCTATACAAAATAGTGCTTATTGGTTCACAAATAATTAACTAATGGGCACAAATATATCTTATCCTTATATTCAAGTATAAAAAATGGAGGAAAAAAATTAACTTTGCAATTTGATCACATAAAATAGACAATAATTAATAAGTCAGAAGAAGTTTCTTCATTTAAAAGATAAATGTCAAGCTTATAGAAAAAGAAAATGCACATAAATTAAAGAATCTGCACAGTTCACTTTATATTCCGTTGAACCACGCTCCGAACATCTTCAAACTGTACTCCTTAGGACGGATCTGCTCCGAAAACGCTGATCCGCATTTTTGGAGCGAGATTGGGGAGGGGAAGGGGGAGGGGGAGGGGAGGTTCAAGTTACTAAGAAAAAAAGAATAGTGCCTGCAATCCAAGGGATAATCATATGCTATTAATGCTACATTATAAATCACTAAAATGAGATAGACGATGATGACGATGCTCTAGACATTAAATAAAAATTTATGAATCACAAACAAGGAAAAAAAATTTCCAGATTACCAATGCCAGCCAATACGTAACCAAAAGCCACAAGTGATGTTCGAATCTCGTTTGGTATAGTTAAGGAACATCAGAAGATTCAGAACTCACTAAATATGGTACTCATATTTCTTCACAAAAGGTGTAAGACGCGTCCAACCATTTGCTTCTGCACAAAATAAACAAAACACAGTGAATATATTTTTAAGTAAAAATTATGCAATAAAAAAAATGGTACAAAGGAAAAAGATTTCAGTTTAAAGACAAGAAAATTTAAAAAATAAAGCCAATGTTGATCTTACAATCTTCATACTGTAAAGGGCTATCACAGCTCACCTCATTCTTATTATATGTAGGTCATATTCTTCAAAACATGGATCTCTTTTCTGAAATGGCATGAACATTTGCTTCATACAAAAGAAACAATGTATATTATTTTTCAGGAAATTGTATGGCAGCTAGATTCATTGTTGAAAACCTCCCTGACCCCCGCTGTGACAGATCCATGTTTAGTCGATTTGTGTTGGCAACAAGTCACAAGCTGACAAATTTGACGTAAATGGTACCACAAATCATCTTGGATAGTTCTAGAACAAAAAATGATTAAATGGCGCTGCGAACAAACTAAATCTGGATTCTGAGGTGATCAGCAAGAGAGGAATTGGGACCATGATAAAGTTATGAGCCTTTGTCCAGGCCATTGACATATATTGGTAAAATTACAATGCTTAGTTAAAAAAAATTCTACATTTCTTTATTCAATGAACAAAACATTACAATAATCTTAAGACGTTCAATTGGTGGGCCAAAGAGGAAAACGGCAAAGAACGCAGTCTTATAATCATTCCTGTCTTATGTCATCATCCAATTGTCATTCACTACCACTTTTCTAGCAAATCGCATTCTGAATTTTTCTTGAACCTTGCTTCGATCAATTGCAAAGTTAAACCAACTAGCACTTCATATATCCACAGAGCTTCTGAATGAGACCTATCTTCAGCAGTAAACGAACAAAACTGACCATTCACTCAAACAAGGGTCCGGCCTGGTGATTTCCTCACTCCCCTGCATTTCATCATTGTCCGTATCTTTGCAACACCTTCCCACCTCCCAGCAGCTGCATGGATGTTTTCCATCACCACATATGATACAGTACTCTGAGGCTCTATAATGAAGAGGCGGTTCGCTACATTCTCTGTGACTTTGACCTCATGGTGAGCCCTGCAATGCAAGCACCAAGCAAAGCACCCCACACACCAGCATCAGGTTCGACGGGCATGTTTTGAATGGATTTGATGGCCTCTTTTAGTTTCCCGTTGCACCCAAGAAGACCTGCCATACAAGCATAGTGCTCCAGCATAGGCCTTATCTGATACACCTTAATCATAAAATTGAAATATTCCCAACCTTTCTTGAGGAAAACAGCATGGGTGCATGCTTGAAAAACGGCCAAAAAAGTAAAATGATTTGGTTTATAACCCAACTTCATCATTTGAGAGAAAAGAGTCAAAGCTTCTTCGAACTCCTCATTCATCACATAACCCCCAATTATGGTTGTCCAAGAAACTACAGTTCTTTCATGCATGATGTCAAGAATTCTGCGAGCATCAACAATACAACCACATTTGGTATACATGTCCACTAACGCGTTACAGACCATTACATTTTCCACCAACCTGCTGCACACGCATACTTATGCATCCATTGCCCAAGCTCAAGAGCACCAGTTTGGCTACAGTCAGCCAACATGGAACCACAGTTACTGCATCAGGCTTCTCATCAGCTGAACTTGGCTGCATCCAAATCAGCACACTTAGCATATGCACAGTGACCCAAGTGTTGGGAACAGAAACATAAATTTCAACTCTGATTTGAATTCCTAAGCAGTGAACTGCCTTTGTCACATTTAAATTCTTCACGATAGCACTCAACTGAGTCAAGATTAAAATTCTAACCGAATTGGGCCAAAGCTCTGACAACCTCATTCGGCGGAAAAGTTCGAAAGCTCTGTCAAGAAGACCCAACTGCGAAAATCCATAATCATCACATTCCAAGATGCAACATCTCTTTCAGGCATTCTTTCAAACAGAAAATGTGCACTGTCCAACCTACAACATTTGATGTACATATCTACCATCGCTGTCTGCACGAAGATATCTGATGAAAAGGGGGATTTTAGGACATGGGTGTGAATGATTTCAGAGTTTCGAAGATTTGAGAGCTGCGCGCAAGCTTTTGCTAAGAAGGGAAGGTGATATTGTTTGGTTGGATACCAGACTGCTTCATTTGGTGGAAGAGAAGAAGGACTTTCTGACTACAACCATGGTCGACATAAGCTCTTATGTTGGAGGTCCATGAAGCAACGGTTGAGGGATTTGAAATGCAGTAAAGAATTCGGTTTAACACATAACCTTGCGAACTAGTTACTAACAAAAGCTGGTTAGGCTTTTGTTCTGACATCATAAGACAACAAAAGCTGATTAGGCTATTTCACACTTATTACTAACAACTGAGTTTATATCCTCATTTTAAAAGTAGAAGCATGTTGCCACCTTTCAAAATCCACGCAATGGGGCCCACATATGATAAAATTCAACCTGCTAATAACACATGTCCCTGATCCCCCCTTTCATGAATTAGCACTTGTTCAAAATTCCCTCAGATTGGACTGCATCCTACTTAAAAGCATGACTTTTCCCCAGTGGAGTTGCATCATATAATTTAGATGTGATCAATTCAATATTGGTCTCATGCAGATTACAGTGAATTTCTTTTTATGGTGCCTATATTTTCATGGTTATGTGATACAAGCAGCCTAAATTCATTAATGGTGAGCCCAATATATGGGTTCAAAGAAAAAAAAAAGTGCCATAAAGCCTCCTAACCGATGACAAAGATTGGTAAAAGTCATCCAAAAGAAAAATGAAAAGAAAAAAGAAGAGGACAATGTAACCTATCATACTATAATTATCAAAATTGTGGCTGTTGAGAACAAGAAAAAAAGATTTGAATACAACAAGATGAACATAACATCTACATGACAAAAAAATGTTGGAAACAGCTTATGTATAGTTATCAGTGGGGTAGGTTTAGGTCTGGTTGTAGTCAATTTAATCTTGACCCAGACCTAATAGGGAAGTCCCAAGCCCAACTCAAATCATGGAAGCTTCCATGTTCAACCTGTTCTAAAACTTACATGCCCTAGCCTGGGTAAATAACAATTTATATGTTGTTGTCAGTAATATATAAATGCAAAGGAATGATCCAAATTCCAGAAGATGCATGCCAGCCAACATATGATGACCCCAACTGTTCGATAATTGAAGCAGATCCAACATGGCTTGCTTGTAGTTGTAGCTCAAGAACTACTTTACAAGATAACTACAGCTGTTGATCAAAGGCTTGCAAATGGGAAGTTAAGAAAGTTTAGCGTAACTGCTCATGTTGTAGTGCATAAATGGGTAGCTTCAAATATCCAATTGGGATAATGCTGTAGGTCCCATCATCGAGTGGGTCCAAATTCACAATCTAATCCTTATTTGACTCAAAGAACTGGTACCACTGACCTGAGCACAACCTTAACTGGTGTTTAGCAACCACACCTAAGGAATAATGATTGAAGAGATAAATCAATAATCACCCTAAAAAACAACAAAGTGCAATTGTAGATTCCCAGAAAAAAGGACAATAGCATCAGCAAAACATTAAGTAAAACTGTAAAAGAGTAACACATTTAAAGAGAAGGCCACAGAGAGTGCCAGGAAACAAAGAAGGTTCAACGCATTGAATTCACCTTGTGACTGAGGAACGAAACCATGGGTTTAGTGGAGAAGATTTCTGGCATAGGCCAGTGGCTGCAGCTGGTTTTGAGGGCGTCTGCAAGCACTATCTACTTCCATCATACGCTTAGCAGAAATAAGCTGCCTCCCTGAAAATGACAAGGAAAACAAAAAAGTTGATCCAAAACGCTGTGTCAATACTACGCATTATTCACAAACGGAAAGGCGGAATTTTTATTTTTTTTGGGTTGAAGAAAATGTATGGCAATCTATTCAATGTAGCATAGGAAAACAGAACACATAGGTTAGGGCCCGTTTGGTAAGTTTACTAATATAGTCAAGTGAAGTCAAGTTAAGTTAAACATCCCATCAAAAACACTTTTTACTAAAATTCCCTCCATCTTTTAAAAAAAAAACAAAAAAACAACTACATTTACTCACTAAAAGACAAAACAATTTCATTTCCCCATAAAAAAAAGTCAAAAATATCCCATCCCAAACAACTAAAAACAAAATATCATCATAACTCACTTATATTTTATTTATTCTTTTCATTTCACTTCACTCCAATTTATTTTAAAAGTAAATTACCAAACGGGCCCTAAAAAGTAGTCAAAACATGTTTAAAGAAAGGTCCAACTTGGGATTCCACAAAAGATAAAATGGAAATGTAGCACTTTCAATTTTATGCCCACTTTCTACTTGTATAGTTCTGTGCAGGAGTTTCCAAATGAACCATCCAAAGGGAATGGGAGAACACTCTTGGATGCTTAAATAAAACCTAGCAAGAAGATCTTTAGTTTACCTTGAAAGTTCATTTGAATATGGAAAATATGTGTGGAGAGAAAAAGGAGAAAATTAGTCATAGTTTTCTCCACCTTTCTCCCGATCCAAAGGCACCCAAGTGTATAAAAAAAAAAAAATCAACGATTTTCGCAAGAAAAGCTTATGAATAGAAAGAGGGATTTGGGCCAAAAGGCAAGGAATGGAATTCGTCAAATAGGAGAATGTGACTTTTAAATAGCAATTGTGTGAAGAGAATAAACAGTTTACTGAGACATATCATCGAACACTTGGGGCCCGTTACTTTCACAAGTAATACATATTTATTAATGGCATTTGCATTTGAAGGGTGTGTGACGAGTTCTTCTATTGTTAAAACTACCAGGTTTATCTGTCATCCTCAATTGCGTAGCAAGTTCCTATGCAAAACAGATTACATGATTTGTTTTATCAATGTTTCTATCAAGCATTACAACATAAACTTCATATGCATATTGAGAGTTCACATTACAACAAGTAGAAATCAATCAAACCATACAATAGAGATTGATGGGTGTGTGGGGGCCCATTTCTTGAACCTGTTCCTCTTGGTCTCGGCAAGGGTGCGCTCGGATATGCTGACGTGTGGGAGCCATTTCTCTTGATCTCGGCTACGACCCGATCCATGTCGGTCTCGGCACTACGTGCTGTCTCGGCCGAACAGAATTCAGTTCGGCCGCGCATACCGTCCAGTCTCGGCAACGCAAGCTCGGCAATGCAATATTGCGCTTGCAGCTAACAGCCACGGCCCTCTCGTGGCAAGGCCCAAGGAAGGGATCTGATGGGACTTCAGCCACCACCAGATCAGGGCAAGATCAGGCCCAATGTGACTGGCATTAAATGCATTATGGGCTGATCGAACCCACATTAAATGCAAAGAGGGCTATGATGGACCTTCATTAATGACTTTGTGGGCTGATGTGACCCAGGTCATATCACCAAGCCCACTGGCACTCACCCAAAACTGTTCCATATATAAAGCACAAGCCAAAGGGAGCAGGGGGTAAGCATTCTGACATAGACACTCAGTCTTTCTTCTTCTTCTTCTTCTCCGATCCATTGCTGACTTAAGCATCAGAGAGCCCTGCGCTGCCCGTAGCCAGGGTCCTCTGACCTTTGTCTTTCTCCTCTTTCAGGTTCATACCGTCGCAGCTATCTCCTCCATGCATTGAGTAAGTCCTAAGAGGCATCCTGATCTTGTGAGTATATTATTCTTGCACTTACAATTGGCGCCGTCTGTGGGAAGATTTCTATAATCTTTCCTATTCCTATTCCTAAACACCATGACGAGGAGAGCTGCGAAAGATGGAGAAACTTCCAAGACAAAGCATGCAAGGCCGCCCCCTGCCAACCAGAGGGCTGGGAAGCAACCAGTCACAGAGGACGATGCTGAACGTGCTCTCATCCGGATCAACGTTCAGGAACGTGACCTCCGCTCGGAGTCCGCTCCCGGGAGGGGAGACACCCAGCAACCGGCAGGCCTCCTGACAGATCAGGATCAGCGGCATAAGTCTCCAGTGGTCGATGGATCACGTCCCCCTGGCCAGGCGGAGGACGTTGAGGGCCGGGTGGAGGACGTTGAGGATACTGAGGATGAAGACTACAGCCCTGATGACGACTTGGACTCCACCCTTCTGGAGATTAAAGCACAGAATGAGGCCATCAAGGAGAGAGACGCTCTGATCCTCCGGCTCCAGCAGCAGCTGGAAAGAGCTACGGGATCAGCGGGGCTTCGGCAGCAGTCCCAGCAGCAGCGGACTCGTCGGGAGCCGTCCCAGCAGCAGCGGACTCGTCGGGAGCAGTCCCAGCAGCAGCGATCTCGGCAGCAGCAGCGATCGCCACAACACGAGAGGAGAGTTACTCGTGTCACGCGCATCTCTTCCTCAAAGGAGGACCTGAGGGACCGCTTGAACAGGAAAAGGGATGACCGAACCCGAGATGAAGGCTCAAGCACTAGCCGTAGCTACTCGAGGAAGGCGTCCGAGACCATTCCGGAGGGTATGTATCATAATCAGGAATGGCTGGACGCGCACATAAGGGAAACGGTCCAGCGCAACCTGGAGGTAGCCGGCTTCGGCCGAGACCAAAAGAATGCTTGCTGCGACCCCGTTGATCTCGGCGCTTCTCCTTTCTCCCAAGACATCAGGAGGTACCCCTTACCGAAGAAGTTCACCGTACCAAGATTCGTCACCTATGATGGGGTCTCGGATCCAGCTACGCATCTCAGACACTTCTCCCAGAGGATGTCTGTCTGGGGAGACGAGGGCCATCTGAACTGCCGAGTCTTTTCCTCCAGCTTAGGCGATCTCCCCCTGAAGTGGTTCTGTGCGCTCCCAGAGGGATCCGTCTCGAGTTGGCAGCAACTCCAGCAGTCCTTTATGAAGAAGTTCCAGGCCTACAGAGTCCTCCCGAAGACAGATGCAGACATCATGGCCATGAAGATGAAGCAGGGAGAGAACGTCACCCAATTCGCCAAGCGCTTCTGGGCGGTCTACAGTCAGATTGAGAATTCCAAGGACGAGGTTGCCGTCTTCGCATTTCAGAATGCCTTGCTGCCAGACAGCGATCTTCGCAAGGACCTGGCCAGGAACCCGGTCTCTTCCATAGCAGCGCTCATGTCCATCGCCAACCGGTACATTGCTCAAGAGGATGACCAGGCCCGTGCTCGGGAAAGCCATGGAACCGTGCAAAGAAACCGAGACCGAGGTGAGAGGCCCCCCAAGAAGGACGGAGGACCGTTTCTGAGGAATGAGCCTCGGCGAGACGAGCGACGAAGAGGCGACTCAGACAGGAGTTGGGTGCCTACAAGCTCGGCAAGGACTCGGACGTTCGCCTCGGCAAGGAGCAAAAGGCCCAGGCTATCCGAGGACGCGTATCGGGGGGTCAATACGGTCTTCAAGATGCCAATCCACAAAATCATGTATAAGATCAAGAGCAGGCCGTACTTCAGCTGGCCAGAGCCCATGCAAGGCGACCCTTCTATCCGAGATCAGACGAAGTTCTGTTCCTATCACAAGGAGGGCGGCCACAAGACTGAAGATTGCAGGATACTGCGGTCGCATTTGGAGAAGCTTGTCCAGGATGGACACCTACAAGAGTTTGTCAGGAGAGAAACCAGGGCCGACACCCGAGCCCCGCGCCGAGACGAGGGGGGTCACGACAGCGACGAGACAGAGAAGATAATTGACGTTATCCATTTGGCACCCCCGCCCAAGGGGAGTAATCAAGCCCGTGCCGAAGCCAGGAAAGCCGCTCACGGCAAGCAAGTCATGGCCGCCGAGCTCGGCCCAGCACAGAAAAGGGCTCGGAGGGAGCGTCCCGAGATCAGGTTCACTGATGCAGATCTGGAAGGGGTGCAGCTCCCCCACAACGACCCCCTGATCGTCACTCTGAAGTTTGACTGCTCTAAACAGGGCGTGAAGAATTGCACTGTGAAGAAAGTCCTTGTTGACCCCGGCAGTTCTTCCGAGGTCCTCTATTTCGACAGCTTTCGAAGGATGGGACTGACGGAGAAAGATCTGCAGGAGGCTCGAGTTCCGCTTATCGGCTTCAGCGCCAAACCAGTCTACCCCAAGGGGAAGGTGACATTCAGGGTCGAGGCCGGTGGCGCGTCTGTCATGGCAACCTTCATGGTAATCGACGCACCCTCGCCCTAAAATGCTATAGTGGGCAGGTCTTGGCTCCACAGCCTGGAAGCAGTCCCTTCCACCCTCCATCAGAAGCTGAAATTTCCGTGGGAGGGAAAGAGCGGCCGAGTTGAAATCATCATGGTCAAAGGAGATCAGCAGGCAGCCAAGCAGTGCCTGACCGCTGTGGTACCCGGGGAGCAAGAGCCCAAGGAGGTCAATGTGGCCGAGATAGAGAAGAAACTGGAGCAGGGGCTGGATGAGCTCGGCCAAGATCCAGGCAGGAAAAGCGTGGAGGAACTTGCCGAAGTCAGGATCGACCCAAAGGACCCGGATCGGTTCTTCCTGCTCGGCAGCCAGCTCGGAGAGCCGGAGAGGTCCGAACTGGCCCAGTTCCTGGTGCAGAACAGAGATGCCTTCGCCTGGACACCTCAGGAGATGCCTGGCGTCGACCCCGAGGTAATGTGTCATAGACTGAATGTTGACCCTAACCACAAACCTGTGATGCAGAAAGCCCGCAGGACAGGGGTCCCACAGACCGAAGCCGTCGTCGAGGAAGTGGATAAGCTGCTTGAGGCCGGCGCTATCAGGGAGGTTCAATACCCGAACTGGTTAGCCAATCCGGTGGTCGTCAGGAAGAAGACTGGCAAGTGGAGGGTGTGCGTCGACTTTACCGACCTCAACAAAGCCTGTCCCAAGGACAGCTTTCCCCTACCAAAGATTGACCAGTTGATCGACGCCACGGCCGGGCACGACAGAATGAGCTTCCTCGATGCCTACCGCGGCTATCACCAGATCCCACTGTTTGGGCCAGACGAAGAGAAAACAGCTTTTATCACGCCCAGGGGAACCTACTGCTATAAGGTGATGCCGTTCGGACTGAAGAATGCAGGAGCCACCTACCAGAGGCTCGTTACCAAGATGTTCCACGATCAGCTCGGCAAAACCGTAGAGGTCTACATCGATGACATGGTGGTCAAATCCAAGCAGGCGCGGGATCATCTGTCAGACTTGGCCGAGGTCTTCGCCACTCTAAAGGAGTTCCGGCTGAAGCTTAACGCCTCGAAGTGCGCCTTCGGTGTTGGCTCCGGCAAGTTTTTGGGCAGCTTGGTTACACGCAGAGGCATTGAGGCAGACCCAGATCAGATCTCGGCTATCCTCAGAGTGCATAGTCCCACTTCGGCCAAGGAGGTTCAGAAGCTTACAGGGATGGCCGCGGCACTGAATCGCTTCATCAGCAAATCTTCAGATAAGTGCCGACCTTTCTTTCAGCTTCTTAGAAAAAATTCTAAATTTCAATGGACTCTAGAATGTGACCATGCCTTGCAGCAGCTCAAGGCTTACCTTTCTTCACCACCGTTGTTGTCAACCCCGACCCATGGGGAGACCCTGTATTTATATTTGGCGGTCTCAGATCATGCGGTCAGCTCAGTCCTCATCCGAGAAGAGGACAAGGTTCAAAAACCAGTGTATTATACGAGCAAGACCCTTATCGATGCCGAGACCAGGTATCTGCCTCTTGAGAAGCTCGCCTTGGCGCTCGTTAGCGCCTCGCGAAAGCTCTCCCATTACTTTCAAACCCATTCTATTGTGGTTGTCACGGAGCACCCACTCAAATCTGTTTTCAAGAAGGCTGACTTTTCAGGAAGAATCTCCCGATGGGCTGTCGAACTAGGGCAGTATGAGATTCAATATCAGCCACGGACAGCAATAAAAGCCCAGGTTCTGGCGGATTTCCTCGCCGAGTTTGATTCAAGTTCGGCACCAACCCAGCTCGGCACCGAACTGCGGGGTGAGGAGCATGAGGTGCCCGCGGGTTCGGAACAATCACAATGCCATGCCGATACCCCAGTTTGGAAGGTCTTCGTCGACGGATCTTCCACCTCGAGAAGAGCCGGAGCAGGAGTTGTTCTCCAATCGCCAGAAGGACTGGTCATTCAGCAGGCTCTGACACTGGACTTCAAGGCGTCAAATAATGAGGCCGAGTACGAAGCCCTTTTAGCCGGACTGAATAGCGCCTATATCCTCGGAGCTCAACAGCTGATGGTCTTCAGTGATTCACAGTTGGTGACAAACCAGCTGACTGGGGACTATCAGGCTCGCGACGATCGGATGGCCGCGTATTTGGCCCTGGCCAAGAAGCAGCTCTCTCAGTTCCACACGGCCGAAGTCAAGCAGATTGGCAGAGAAGTAAACTCTCACGCAGATGCTCTTGCAAACTTGGCCAGCGCTGTTGAGGCAGGAAGAAAGAGGAGCATCGAAGTCGGATCGCTAGCTGCGCCCAGCATTGAGCTCCGTTCACCTCGGGAGGTGTTATGCATCGGTCTCGGCCCGAGCTGGATGGACCCCATTATCACCTACCTTAGGGACGACAGGCTTCCCGAGGACAGTGGCGAGGCCCACCGGGTCAGACTCAAGGCAGCTCGGTTCTGGCTATCTCCCGAGGTCAAGCTCTACAGGAAATCGTTCTCGGGACCGTACCTCCAGTGCGTCCATCCAAGTAAGGTCGAGGACCTCCTTTTCGAGATACACGAAGGAATCTGCGGGAGCCATATCGGAGGAAGGTCCCTAGCCTACCGAGCCATCAGCCAGGGTTACTGGTGGCCGTATATGCAGAAAGATGCGCAGGTATATGCGAAGAAGTGCGAGAAGTGCGAGAAGTTCTCACACTCTCTCCATCAGCCCGCGCAGGATCTCAGCCCGCTCTCTAGCCCGTGGCCATTCGCCCAGTGGGGGCTCGACATAGTGGGCCCGCTCCACCGAACCCCAGGGAACAAGAGATGGCTTATTGTGGCGACAGATTACTTCACCAAATGGATTGAAGCAGAGCCACTTTCATCCATCACAGAGCGAGACTCTAAGAATTTTGTGTGGAAGAATGTCGTCACAAGGTTTGGCATTCCCAGAGCGCTGGTTTCGGACAACGGAACTCAGTTCGACTCTAAACTTTTCAAGACCTTCTGCCAGGAGCTCGGCATCCGAAACCATTATTCCACTCCAGCCTACCCACAGAGTAACGGCCAGGCCGAGATCTCCAACAAGGTGATCCTCGATGGGCTCAAGAAACGGCTGGACCAAGCAAAGGGAAGATGGGTGGAAGAACTGCCGAGCGTCCTGTGGGCTTACAGAACTACTCCGAGGCGTTCCACTTCGGCTACCCCCTTCTCACTCGCCTATGGCATGGAAGCAGTCATCCCTTTGGAGATCGGCCTCCCCACTTTGAGGTCCGAACTCTTTGACCGGGGACAGAACGAAACCAATGTGGCCAGGGAGCTAGATTTAGCGGACGAGCGAAGGGAAGCAGCTGCAGTCAGGCTAGCCGTCTACCAGCAGCAGCTAGCCAGGGGCTACAACCAGAACGTCAGAGAGAGGAAGTTCTCTGTAGGAGAACTGGTCCTCAAAAAGGCTCTCCCAGGGGACAAAGATCCGAATCAAGGGAAGCTAGCGCCGAATTGGCATGGTCCGTTTAAAGTCACTTCCATTGCTGGACGGTCAGCTTATCGGCCGAAGACATGGAGGGACGGCCGCTACCGAGACCATGGAACGCCTCACACCTCAAAAAATTCTATTTTTAGTCTCTGTACTTGTACAACACTTCTGGATTTAATGGAACTACAGTTCTCCTCAATTTGTAGCGATCTGGCGTCCTGATAGTGACAATGGTGTGAAGTTGGAAGACCGTCTAAGGCCGGCACTCAGCCACCTAGATGAGTTGCCGAAACGGCCCATATCTAAGGTTGGCACTCAGCCACCTAGATGAGTTGCCGAAACGGCCCATATCTAAGGTTGGCACTCAGCCACCTAGATGAGTTGCCGAAACGGCCCATATCTAAGGTTGGCACTCAGCCACCTAGATGAGTTGCCGAAACGGCCCATATCTAAGGTTGGCACTCAGCCACCTAGATGAGTTGCCGAAACGGCCCATATCTAAGGTTGGCACTCAGCCACCTAGATGAGTTGCCGAAACGGCCCATGTCTAAGGGTGGCACTCAGCCACCTAGATGAGTTGCCGAAACGGCCCATGTCTAAGGCTGGCACTCAGCCACCTAGATGAGCTGCCGAAACGGCCAATGTCTAAAGATGGCACTCAGCCACCTAGGCGAGCTGCCGAAACGGCCCAAGTCTAAGGATGGCACTCAGCCACCTAGACGAGCAGCCGAACTAGTTAAGGTTATGGTTGGCACTCAGCCACGTAGACCAGCCGAAACGGCACCAGACGATAATGGCACCCAGTCTTATCACTGCCTTAGGCCTGATGCGATTCTTTGTTTTCGCCGAAGGGGTCAGAGCGCTCGCGGGGAACCCTAGTCTGGTCGGTCTACTCTAGTCCGAGCTCACATCCATGTTCACAAAACTTGCGGAAAGCGCAAACAGAAAGCAAATCAAAGCCAAACATAGCACATGAAAAGAGGTCTGAAATTCATTGATAACGCGATATGCGCATTGGAGCTTACATTTTCCATTCATCACAATTTCTGATCAAAACAATTCGAAACAAATATTACATTTTTTATAACAAAGCAAAAAGAAGGAACAAAATCAAGACGACGGCCCTGCTTCCGTGTCTTCAATAACGACCACAGCGGCCTCGGCTGTAGGAGCGGCTTCAGAGGGGGCGGGCGTCGGCTCAGCAGGGGCTTCGGCCAGAGTGGCAGGGATCTCGGCTGGGGCTTCAACTGGGAGCGCATCCTCGAACTCGGGGAGGTTCTGATATATTGGGTTATCCTCAGGAACCCCCATCTTCTTAAGCACGGCCTCGCAACCGAGTCGGAACAATTTCGGGATGAGCGCTGAAATTTGATCAGTGTAAATGCGCGCAGCATCCTCAGTCCCGTCCAGGAAGGCGGCGTCGGTCGCGGCCTGCCGTGACTCGAGGAGCTCCTCCTTCTCCTTCCTCTCCAGTTCGAGCTCGGCCTTGAGCCCTGCCGACTGTTTCTCCTCAGCCTGATACTTCCCCTGCCATTCGAAGCTCTCAGACTTCACTTTGCAGAGCTCGCTTGACATCAGATCGGACTGCGCGTTGAGCTCTGCGTTCTTGGCCGCCTCTGCCTTCAGCTCCTCCCTTGCCGCCCGCAGTTCGGTTTCGGCTTTCTTCTTTTCCTCTGCCAGGCGAGTCCGCTGACCGTCCTCTTCCATCATTCTTTCCGCGACTACCTGGAGCCTTTGGACAGCCTGCAAGGGAATAAACGACTTAGTACGAAATCAGAAGTAAGAAACATCAATGACTAAAGAAGTTCGGTACTCACCGCGAGGGAGTGCTGCATGGTCCTCATCAGCAGCTGTGGGGAGTCTTCCGATCTGTGCCTCTCCATGTCTTTGGGGAGTGCACAGGCTCGGATGAGCGCCGAAATGACAGCTGGGCTCCCCACCAGTCTGTCTTCAACGTTCAGGGGCCTCCCCCTTCGCAGTTCCATGTCTGGCCTGAATGCGGCCGGCTCGGCATCCGAGGACGTCGCCGACTGGGGCTCGGAACGCCGCTCCACCAAGGGAACCGCCGGGGTGGGCACCACGTCCATGGCCCTCTCCCTCGCTGCTTGGGGTGGGCGCTGCCGCGGCCGCTCTTCCAGAGCCGTCTCCTTCCCCTTCGCCCTCTTCCTGGGCCTCTCCCCCTCCGAGTCTGTGGGAGGGCGGGCCTCGGCGGCAGCGGGGACTATCGCCCTGGGAGGAGTCTGTTCGGCTCTAGGGGCTGCCTTCCGCCCGCCGAATACCGCATCCGCCAGGTTCCGCGGTTGATATGTGGGCCTCCTCCCCTCCATGTCTTCGGCCCCGGAAGAATAGTTGTCAACTTCCCTTATCGGGGAATCAGCCTCGGCTCCGGATGTATAGTCTTCAATTTCCCTTATCGGGATGCCCGCGACCACGGCCAATGTAGTGGAAGCTCCCACGACCGAAACGGTCCCGCTGGTTTCGGCTAGAGCGGGGGCGAAGTTCTCCAGGTTGCCGGATTTCCGCGTATAAGACACGTATCTCGGCTCGTACTTCAGAAGGGAGTAGGCAGCCCTTGTGTGGTGGCCGCGGTAGCAGTACACCTTGTTCAGCCAAGGTGCGTGCCTCCTCCAACCGTTCAGCTGGGCTTCGCGCTTGCGTTCAGAAAGGCCTGCGAAAAACAGCCGAGTTAGAATCCGGCAGCAGAAATCAAACATAAGAAAGAAATCGGAAGCCCAGGGGGTTAGGTCTTTACTCGGTGGAGTCCCGAGGCGTCGAGGGACTCGGACCCTCCTAGTTGCTTCGGTCTCGGTCTCGCCGAACTCCCAGTTTCCCGAGACGAGCAGGCGGTCATCTCCGGCGTATTTATTGGAGTCTTCCAGCGCCGTGACGAGGGGTTGGCACCTCGCCTTGACGCGAAGATAATAGGTGCCCGCCTCCCTAGACTTGCAGAGGTCATATATATCCTCTATATCATGGACGCCGAGGCTGATGTCTAGAATCCTATTCAGCTCGGCGATGCCCATGATGATCTTATACCCATTGGGCATTAACTGACAGGGGCTAAGGTTCCAGGTCTCCAAACAAGACCTAAGAAGGGGGGCCAAGGGGAATCTGACCCCACCCTCGATCACGGCTATCAGGGGAAACGGCATCCAGCCGTTGCGAAATGAGTAGATGGAGGGGTCGGCTGCCATGATCTGGACATCGTCTGGGATCATGTAGACTCTCCTAAGAGTTGCCAGGCCCGACTGGGAATCTATCCAGTGAGTAAAAATCCCCATCTCTGAATCTAAGGAACCCTAACAATCTCTAGAGGTCTTAACCGTGGAATGTCTGAGAAACGGAGGAGACCCTAGGTGGGGTCAGGACAGAAATACAGAATGAAAAGAGAAGAGAATCGAGGTAGGGAGACTCACAGACTCGGGCGAAGTCACAAATCAGGCCGTTGATCCCTCACCGGCCCGCAATGAAGTCCTGGACGAAGCTAGGAGGCGATGGAGGTGTTTCTGGCAGTGAAGGTTCTGACGAGCAAAAGTTCCAGCAGAGCTTCGACAGGGTTAGGTTGCAGAGATGACAAAGGAGGGAGACGCAGGTGAATATAAAGGGTAGGAATGGGCGCCATTCCGGAATTCGAAGCGGGACACGCGTGAAATGTCGCCTCGGCTTGCGTCGCACGCCCCCTCGAAAAGACAAGAAAACCTACCAGGCAATAACGCGTGGCGCTGTGGCGGTGATGGTCCGCCTTCCCATGCTAATCATAGCCCCGCATTTATTGCCCCCTTTATTATCTCTGGCAGACGAAGCAGCGGCGGCGTCTGGCGCCGAATGAGTCAGAACCCTTAAACAAAAGCGGATGGAAGGCGAGCACTATCCGTCTCGGGAGACCGGTTCAGTTCGTAACCCTAGTGCGGGGGATCAGTCCAGCTCTTAACCCTAGTGCCCGAGAGAGTCCTAGAGGTCAAGAACTGAGGGGCTATTGTGTGGGGGCCCATTTCTTAAACCTGTTCCTCTTGGTCTCGGCAAGGGTGCGCTCGGATATGCTGACGTGTGGGAGCCATTTCTCTTGATCTCGGCTACGACCCGATCCATGTCGGTCTCGGCACTACGTGCTGTCTCGGCCGAACAGAATTCAGTTCGGCCGCGCATATCGTCCAGTCTCGGCAATGCAAGCTCGGCAATGCAATATTGCGCTTGCAGCTAACAGCCACGGCCCTCTCGTGGCAAGGCCCAAGGAAGGGATCTGATGGGACTTCAGCCACCACCAGATCAGGGCAAGATCAGGCCCAATGTGACTGACATTAAATGCATTGTGGGCTGATCGGACCCACATTAAATGCAAAGAGGGCTATGATGGACCTTCATTAATGACTTTGTGGGCTGATGTGACCCAGGTCATATCACCAAGCCCACTGGCACTCACCCAAAACTGTTCCATATATAAGGCACAAGCCAAAGGGAGCAGGGGGTAAGCATTCTGACATAGACACTCAGTCTTTCTTCTTCTTCTTCTTCTTCTCCGATCCATTGCTGACTTAAGCATCGGAGAGCCCTGCGCTGCCCGTAGCCAGGGTCCTCTGACCTTTGTCTTTCTCCTCTTTCAGGTTCATACCGTCGCAGCTATCTCCTCCATGCATTGAGTAAGTCCTAAGAGGCATCCTGATCTTGTGAGTATATTATTCTTGCACTTACAATGGGGTATTTGCTTATAATCAGACCAAGCTGTAGCATTCAAAGAAGAAGAAAAGATCTCAAGCAATATATAGAGATAGAGAGAGTACCTTCGGTTGTCTGTCAACTGTGGAGGGAGGTAGACAGATGGGTGACAGGGATTTAAGGTATTTAGCTTGAAATAGGCTTATTTTCCTATTAGCCTACTTGTTTCTATAGAAATGAGTTTCTATTAAATGGCTTGTTTGTTTGCATGAAATTGAAAAAATTGAAATCCACAGTAAAATGGACTATGAATATAAAATAGAGAGGTACATGCCATCCTAACTTTCTAAGGAATCGAATTTCTGTGTTGACTCTGTTGGCATTTCATTATCTAACCTCAATTTATTTTCAATTCAAGGTGGGATCATTTGATGGCCGTTTTTCTTAATCTTCGCCTCATTTCCTTCAATTCTAACAATTTTTAGAAGTATATAAAGTGTTAATTTTTAAAAAATAAAAATTATATAGAGGGCCCGTTTGTTTCATGAAATCAAATACATATGATTACTAAGAAATGTATTTCGACTAAAATTAAAAAAATAAATGTGAATATCATATAATTTGTCCTTTAATGGACAATGAATTGTGAAAACTAATTCACTAGAGTGGTGGTTAGGAATTCAATTTAAAAAAAAAGAAGTAGTGGCTAGGTATTCAATAACCTACCCAAACCCTATCCTCAATTGAGAGCGGATTGGACTCATATAGTGTTGAAGTTAGGCCATCCGCAACCCCAATCAAATCCAATATGTGGTGGGTCCCGCCCCAAAACTTTGGTGGTTAGGGACCTAATGGATTAGAGTGCATAAGTTTAAATTTCTATTTAAAACATTGAAAGTTTATATAGTCATTTCTCAACGACTGGAGAGAAAATTAAGAGATAAAAATCAGTAATCTGGCAGCAAACAAATGGCTATCATAAGGTGGTATATTGAAATTTGACCACAGTGCAACTGGTCAAACCAGTTAAAAGTTGGGTTTCAATAGGCACAGAGATGCTTCTATAAAAAATAAAAATAAAAAATAAAAAAAAAGGCATAGAAATGCTCAGGTTTGGTGCAGACTAGGTTTAGCTAGAGCTCGGCAGGCATTTGTCTGGCTTTGGGATGTCCTTCAACGGATACGGGAGGGGTACACTTTCAGTTCCAATATTCCTATGCCTAGTTGGTCCTATATATTTAGGGCTCTGGTAAATACACCCACCCTAATTAGGATTTACACCCACTCTACCTATGCCTAGAGATGACCTGTGACATGAGGGAATGAGGGTACGGGCAATCACAAGACGGACAGCTTTCACATTTAATGTCCAAAAAGTTGACAGCACCCCACTCAACATCCAGACCCTCCAATCCTCCATCCCTCCAATCTCCACCCTCCATCTCGGCCCCCTCCCCTTCTCCAGCCCCGCCCACGGCCTCCACCCCAACTCCGAAAACACCGACTCCCTCCCCGCCCACCTTCTTCTCCTCCTCTTCCAAGCCTCCCAAACCCTCCAACCCTCCTTCGAAAACCGGTTTGGATTTCATGCTCTGCAATACGGTGGAAGAGGTGGAGAAAACCGGTTTGGATTTCATGCTCTGCAATCTGGGTCGTTCGGCCTCCGATCGGACACGACATAAATGGGTCATTTCTTGCAGAGGAATGGCTTTCAGAGGGGTTTGAAGATCGAATTGCAGAGAGAAAGCAGGGGCTTTTGGTGAGGAAATGGGCACCCCAGTTGGAGATTCTTGGGCATGAATCAACTGGAGCATTTTTGAGCCATTGTGGGTGGAATTCGGTGCTGGAGAGCTTGAGCAACGGAGTACCGATGATCGGGTGGCCACTGGCGTCGGAGCAGTTCTATAATGTGAAGGTGATGGAGGAGGAGCTGGGGGTGTGTGTGGAGGTGGCCAGAGGGAGTGGTGGTGGAGAGAGGGAAGGTGAAGGAAGTGATTGAGGCGGTGATGGGAGAGACAGAGAAGGGAGAGGAGATGAAGAGGAAAGCAGGAGAGTTGAAGGAGATGATGAGGGCAGCAAATCAGCAATGGAAGAGGAAGGAGGAAGAAGAGGGTCTTCTCTCACGGCCATTGATGATTTTCTTTCAACAATATCATCATCAAAAGGGAAAGATTGACGGTTGAGATTAAATTAGATGGGGGATGATATATTGATCCAGCCATCCAAGGACGAAACACACACAATGGAGATAAAGCAGCACGTGGAATCTGTATAGTACTCTAATGACGTGTACGGATGGACTTTTTATCACTTCAGAGATGTAGACTCACTGGGAAATTCAGATTTCCTATCACTCCATCTGCATGCAGCAAAAATAAAAAACGCAAGACCAGAGCCGTGGTCAAATCAACATGCTGTTGTGAGTATCATAAAACTCTTAGGGCCGTACACCCACCCTTTATATAGGGTGGGTGTATATACCAACACCCTATATTTACTACAAATGGGCGTGTATTTTTGGCAGAGTGCTGTGGCCCAGGGTTGGATTAGGCATGAATGGAGGCCTCATAAGTAAAATGTGTTGTGATGTAGGCCTACGAGAAGATCAAGATCAAGTACGCATGAGACAAAAGAGGATTTACGTGGTTTGACTTATGGCCTACGTCCATCCAAGAAGAAATGAGAGATTTTACTATCAAAATAAAGAGGAGTAAGTCATAAGGGCTCTTAGCCTTTATTTATAATATTAGCCCCAAAACCCTGGTACACCTAGATCAGACCTACTTTTAATTACAGTAGGCATATAATAGATCTACTTCTAATCACAGTAGAACAAAAATGCTGCGTACTAGGTGTGCACAAAAAATCCGCTAATCCAGAAAACCGATCCGATCCGTGGATTTTTAACCGATTCGAAGGTAAACGGAAATAGGGGCGGATTAGAAATATTGGAATGCGTTAGTAACGGATCGGTGACGGATTCCACCCTCAACATGCGGATTCAAACCAATCCAATCCATTGACATTAAATATAAATAAAAAAAAACTTTAAGGGATCTAAATATAAGTTAAGATGTCTACATATAAAATAAGAAAAAAAAAAATTAAGGGTCAAATATGAAATTTTTTACAGCATATTTGATATCTTTCTATTAACATTAGATTGAACGGATTGAATGGATTAATCTGATCCAATCCGATCCTCCACGGATCGGATCGGGTCGATTTTTAATAGTCACGGATTGGTGACGGATTTCAAATCCATCATTCTGTAGGTTATAGATTAGTAACGGATTTGACTCAATCCGCACCAATCTGATCCGAGTACACCGTTACTATGTACATGGGCCCGGTCAACAGAGACTATTAACTTATTACTCAATACCACCGGCTTCTATTGAGCCATACAAGTTAACAAAATGATTGGGCTTTGACAAGCTTCTAACATTAGATTGTAAGCCCAAAAAAATATAAATTTGAGTTGGGTTAACGCGAGCTCAATCTTGAAATTCGTATGTTGTCAAGCCTATAAAAATTTGGTCCTCAGCTCGGGTTCGGTATAATAATGCTAACTGGAACATGTAGGGTTCAAGCCCAGCTCAAATTGGACTAGTCTCAGCTCTGCTGAAGCCTGAGCTCACTTCTTAATTTATGTTCCTACTCCAACCGATAACCTTCATTTTCTTTTTAATTATTCATTTGGACGAAAATATTTTAATAATCCAGCAGCATCATCCACCCAAACTTTCCTTTATTCATATTAATTTAAAATTATGGAATGCTCATGTGATTTAATAAAAGAAAGTTAGAAAACCAAACTTCATTTTTCAATTTTCTAATCTGATTACAACATCGAGTAGGACTGTAGGAGGAGCAGGAAAACAAAGGAGATGGACTCTGCAATCATCTCCTTTACAGCTGAAATAACGATTAGTCATGAAATACAGAAGAAATCTGCAACCATTCTAGAGATTATATAAGGCTTGTTTGTATCCCTTGAACATGTCATCTGAAGTAAGGTTCACCTTCCTCTTACCCCCACCAATGCTGGGGACTGGGGTACATTATGGCACTGCGATCGAGTTCGGTGGAGTGCTCGAGGCCAAGGAGGATGACCAATTTGCGTTACATTTTTTTTCCGCAAAGGAATTATTATATTTGCGTTACATTTTGTTCTGCACTATAAATAATACTTATGCATTTTTACATGAGAAATTTAAATATGTGGGCTTTTATAAATTCAAATTTGATTTGCAAATTATGTGATTTTATTGCACATTCTCATTTTAAATAATTGTTGATAAATGTGATTTTAAAACTGATAAGTCTTATGATCTTAAAAAACAGTCCAAAAGTGAATATATATATATATATATATTCTTATTTTTAGGCCGGGCTTAGCACGCGGGCCTGTTTTGCTAGTAAAACATTATTGATTATGTACTCCAATTTGAGGGTGGCCCAACTCTTATAGAAAGACTCTTTAGGAAAGACTCATAGAAGATTGTGGTTTTATTTTGGGTAGTTCAAATTTTTACAAATGAATCTCTCCCTTAAACCCCTACAATATCCCGGGATATTTAAGTTGGTCTATACCATCAGTTCTTTGAGATTTGTATAAACTGATTTAAAGAGTCTGTTCATAAATAATTGATGATTAAAGCTTTCGTTAGGCGTCACCTGTGAAAATCTAAACCCGTTCAAAATAAATGACCCATATAAATCACTGTCAAAACTTTCTCCAAGATTTACTCATTGATAATAAATCTGTGGTAATAATTTTTAATAACTGTGCCCCACTGATTCTGTTTGGTAGAATAGCAATTCCCTGTTTTTATTAATAATTATGCAGCTCATATTTTGATATCAAGTCTTTACAAAAGAAATAAGGAAATCCATGTAGTAAACACTACACCAATTACGCACATGTTGTACATGCAAGTCAAACTTTAAAATTCAGTTTTTTATGCTCACTGAAAGACCATGATTGGTCCACTCATGGTCAGGATATGGACTCTTCCTTTCCATGATTTATTTTAATCACTGTGACTATAGCATGGTCCCATACTAATGGTAGGGGCAATATTATTCTCCTACAAGCAAATTACATAAGACTCATATGTAGTCCAGCTCATGGGGCCCACTTATAAGTAAATTTACCAAAAGATGGAGGGTATATGGAAAGGTCTCCTCATGGATGATGGAGACCCCAAAAAACCAAGACCACCATTTCATCCTAGTCCTCCATTAAACAACCTTAAAGATAATGGCATCTTAAACATAAATATTGTTGAGACTTAAGTCAACAGGGAGTGAAGGTTTAGTTAATGTAAAATTGAACTCGTTGGTGGATCATGGGATGAAAACAATATCAAAGGAACTATTTAGATGAAAGGTGAGCCCAAGTTGACCCCACATTATATATATTAAAGCAATTGGAGAGGCGGGCCGTAAATAGTGCCACGTAGCAGTATGGGAATTTCTCTTGGAGAGCACCACGTGGCATGGGTTTCACATTGACATCTGGCGCACCCAAATGTTGCAATAAATCTCACTACAATTTCTCATTCCTTACTTAATATATAAGGAATTATTATATATATTAAAGCAATTGGTGATTGGGATTTGGGTTGATATAGTGCAGATTGGATTTAGGCACGGGCTTTAATTGCGATGAAAACTCAACCCAAAAATAGAATCTCTTATAAAATGGAAGCTATAAATATCAGGACTGTTCATGACAGCCGAGGCAGCGAACACTTTTTGCAACAGCCTTCTATCTCTTTTTCTTGCATTCCAAAAGAAAATGGCATCCAAACCAACCTTATTTTTCACATGGGGCCTTCTACTCTTCTTCCTCTCTTTCTATTCCTCTTTCTTCTTCTGATAGAATCACGGCCTATTCCACAAGCACCTCATCAAGCTTTTCAATTCATCAAAAAGCTAGAGGGAAGCCAAAAGGGTCAAACCATCAAAGAGTTGCACCACCTTAAACAATATCTTTAGAAGTTTGGATACCTTCCTCGCCATTCCAACACAGCAAACAAACGCATCTACGACGATGACTCCTTTGATGATTTGCTCGAGTCAGCCATCAAGTCATACCAACGCAACTTCCATCTCAACATCACAGGCAAAATCGACGCAGCAACAGCAGAACAGATGATGATCCCGAGATGCGGAGTACCAGACATTGTAAATGGAAAGAGTGGCATGGGGCGCCATCTGGGTTCGACCCATCTCCACCAAGTCTCTCATTTCGCCTTCTTCCAATATGAACCAAAATGGCCCCCTTCCAAGTACCCCTTCCAAGTACCAACTCACCTATGGATTCTACCCTGGGAATCTAGTCATTGACATTCAAACACTCAGATCAATCTGCGCCAGCGCTCGGCCAATCTCAAGTGAGCTACGAGCATAAATACTCGAGGCTTATGAATTACTATGCAATGAGAGAGGATTGAAAGGGCTGTCACACGAGATTGGGACAATCTAATATTATAGGTTCAACATCAAGTATGGTAATTGCAATTAGAGATGTAAATATGGCCACAGTATAAAAGGCCAAGCACTCGGATTGATAAAAATCAGGTATCACCAATATTTTCATCGATTTTCAATCGGTAATGGGGGTACACAACTTCATTTTTTTTTAATACAAAAAGAGAAATAGAAAGAAAGGTACAAAAATAATGTACTCCACAAGAATAATGTATTCCACCCAACCAAGCTTACATAATAAAATCCTCCTAAGGAGATACCTTGTGAATCTTTTATTTAACTAGAACATCATCTATAGAGTTGGCCGATCTGAGCTCGTGACGGAAAATAATGGTGATAGATGACACGACACTCAGATTTCATTAAAAATGAATTCAAACTGAGTCCAAGTTTGTCTTTAATTTAAATTTGAGTATGAATAAACGGAACCTGTTATAAAAAACAACATATACATGGACCTGTGACCTACACCTGACTTGGGTTAGGGTCAGGGTATGGGTCCTCACATTAAAGACCCAAACAGACCTGATTTTATCCCTACACTGTGTTTAAGTAAGATTATAGACCCAAACAGAGACCTTGGGATCCAACGGCCTGGCTGGGAGACCGGGCCATGGGTCGGTCTCCCAGTCAGGCCACCTAGCACGACCGTTATTTGGATCCGAGTTCAAGTTATAGTCTTTAATTTTAGAGAATGTCTAAATGGCCCGACCGGGAGACCGACTCATGGCCCGGTCTCCCAGTCAGGCCGTTGGATGGGCGTTGGATCCTGCTAGCAGGACTGTTAATTTTAAATGTAGGTACGAAACTATGAATACACCGGGACCAGAGAGGTCTGGTACGGGGCCCCTTATAGCTGTCATGCTTGGCTAGCAAGCACTCCATGTCACATCCATGTCCTTCCATATTCTTATATATAGATCACCTGGACCGGGAGGCTTCTCACGCTCAGAATCATCGTCTAACATTTCGTTTATGATGGCAGCTGGTAAACCATTTGTTGAAGTTGCTCTGTGGCTTCTGATTTTGTGTAGTGGAATCAATGCTGCTTTTGGTTCCGCCAACAAAGAAGCTAAGGGGGTGGTGCTATGCAATGAAAGAGAGAGGAAAGCCCTTCTTAAGTTCAAACATGCTCTAAATGCCCTTCTTTTCAGGTGTTACAGTACTAAAAGGTATATTATACTTCCCAAATCAACATCCAGAAATGACATTCATGAGCTACATTTATCCATTGGACAACTAAGGAATTAGTTAAGGTAGAGATGTCAAATGGGCCGGGTCAACAGGCCGTGGCCCAGCACGGCCCACAAGGCACGGCCCGAGATACGGGCCGTGCTGGGCCGAGGTGGCCAAGCCCGTTGGCCCGCCAGGCACGGCCCGCTAGGCACGACCCACCTAGCCCGCCAACAAGTGATTTTTTTTAAAAAAATTATCCATTTTACCCCCCCAAACAGCCATAAAACAATCATATAAGGGGTATTTTGTGTCCTTTTCAATTTTTCAAAGTCTATAATACTCTAACCCTCTTATTCTTTTTCTAAATTTATTAGTGTTATTTATACTACTCTAAGTTTCTAACCCTCGAATATTTCTACGTAAGAAGTGTATATCGTGACAAATTGCTAAAAATTGGCTCAACTTTGCTAAAAATTGGATTAAGTCTTAATAACATATAAATAAAAAATTACTAAGAATTTAAAACTACTACGCCAAAAGGTTAAAATAACATGATGGGGTTGGTTTTCTTTTAATTATTGGAACTTCCATGATTCCATCCATCCTAACCCCACTAATACAAGTGCACCTAGGTGGGCCCCATGGGATGTAGTAGGAAATCCCCAATCAATCAATCAATTAGAGTAACTGAATGAGTCTCTTTTCTGATGATGGTGGAACTGGGGGTATGGACCATATGACATGCTAACTGACTTGAGGTATATGAGGTTGGTAATCTGATCAATCAGCATCTTTGTTTCACTTTCAATGACTACTGCTTCAGAGTTGAGAGTTTCAAATTCTAATCATGGGGGTAATGGCTGATTCATCCACATGCCTTTTTATCTTTTCTCAGTCTTCCTTTCCGCCATTTGACATGTGCACTGATAGGTTAAAAAATGAATCTCCCTTTCTAGACACCTCTCGCTAGTCATTGGTCTTTTTATATCATTATATCAAGGCATGGTGCCACCAGTTTCAAGTATTTCACCATAAAAATTGCAAGAAAAGGCACATTACAAAAATCACTTCATTGTTGAAAAGCAATAAAGTACTTAATTTTCATTCATACCCATCCAGACAGAAATGAGAGAACAGACTCATTCAAGTTGAGACAACCAATGAAAAAATCATATCCATATGGATTGCTTGCATGCAGGAAACTGAAATCCATAATCTTAACAACAACAACAACATTAATGAAAAGAAATAGCAAGAACCAATCTGACTGAAAAGAAAGAAAGAAAGAAAGAAAAAAGAAAGAAAGAAAGAAAGAAAAAAAAAAAAAAGAAAGAAAGAAAAAAAACAAAGAAAGAAAGAAAGAAAAAAAAAAGAAAGAAAAAACAAAGAAAGAAAGAAAGAAAAGAAAGAAAGAAAGCAAAAAAAAAAGAAAAAAAAAAAGAAAGAAAGAAAGAAAGAAAAAAAAAAGAAAGAAAGAAAGAATGAAAGAATGAAAGAAAGAAAGCAAAGAAAGAAACAAAACAAAGAAAGAAAGAAAGAAAGAAAGAAAAAAAACAAAGAAAGAATGAAAGAATGAAAGAAAGAAAAAAAAAAAACCAGACCAGGCCCAGCAGGCCCACCTGGCGGGGCGGGCCGTGCCGTGCCAGGGGTTTTCCCTGGCGGGCCGTGCCGGCCCGGCCCGCTAGCTGGGGTGGGCCGTGCCAGCCCGGCCCGTGGCACGGGTGGGCCGGAGCTGGGGCGGGCACGTTTGACATCTCTAAGTTAAGGTTCCTTTCTAAGGTCCTACATGGTCTTCCAAGCTTAAGAATCCTATTGATTTCCTGGGTGTACCATGATTATCCTCAAAGATGGTCATGGAGGTCTCACATAGGTATTAGGATAGATTTTTCCTTTAATTTGAGATAAATAAGTGTCCTTGACACATTAGTCATGTCCTTCTCTTAGGTGTTCTCCATCCCTTCCAACCCTTTCAAAACTTCTCCCAGGCCATATAATCAGTAAACCAAGGAGGGATCTACCAAACTTTCCGCACTTCACTCAAACATTAAGGGCATGTTTGTGTAACACTTTTCCGCGGAAAAGTTGACGATTTTCCTCGGAAAACCCATTTTTCCGGCGTTTGGTGCGGAACAATTCCGCGGAAATGCTTTCCTGCCTCGTCAACATTTTCCTTGATAATTGTGGAAATGGGTTTCCCATGGGGGGGTATGGGAAATGGTTTTCCTCGGAAAACTTCTCCCTCTTTTCCTCACTCTTGTCTATTTCAACTCAAAAACCCTACAACTTTTTCATTTTATATTTCTTTATATAAATTATTATTTAATGTTAAATAAATAATATACATTTATGTTATTTTTCTTCAAAAAATTATATCACCAAATAAGAAATTTTAATTTTCTATAAGGAATCCACAGCCACACCAAACAACATCTGCACCAATTCAATGAGGAAACTCTTTTTACACCAAACATGAATTTCTAAATTCTACGGAAATGCTTTTCCGAGGTTTTCATTTCTATGGAATTTGCTGACGTGGCAATTTCCTCTTTCCTCGGAAAGGGTGTGTACACAAACATGCCCTAAAGACACCTTCCTTCCCTTTCCATACAACATAAGAACCCATGCATTCCCATCATCAATTATTAAGCAAATGAGAATATAATTTCAGAATTGAATTAATTTACAAGAGTCAAAAAGAGTAAACAACAGGCATTTTCAGTTTAGTGCTTATACTTGCCTTTACCAAGCTTTTCACACGGTCAAACTTCCTCTTGAGTCAAACAAAGAAAAACCCCCAAATTTCACAAACCCTATTAAGAAGATAATACAGAAGAACTATCAAAATGCATGCATGTACAATGGGTGAGTCTTTTGACATCAGTTATTCATTGAAAGTGAAAGAGAGAAATAGTTCTCACCTGATCTAGCAATTAGAAGAGATAGGAAGGGGGTGCTTCAGATTTTATGGGGATGAAAATCTAGTGATTGGAATGAGGAAGCTAAAACCTTTCTTTACTTCCACATGCAAGTTCTTCCTTGAATGACTGTGAAAAGAGAAGGAGAAAAGGAAGAAGGAATGAGCTTGAGTTTCCTTTTCAGCAGCCCACATGAACTGAAACATGAACAGAACGAATGAAGTGGGTGGGTTGTTTTGAGTTATGTTGTTTCACAGTTTATAAGAAGGTCCTCCATTGTCATATTTACACTTTGAGTCAAATGAGGGCCTAATTCATTAGTTTGAGGTCTAATGAGGAAATGATCAATATGAAAGCTGCCGTGCTCGACGAAATACACGCGATTACGCCAATATGATATGCATACGATGCAAAATACGAAAATCCGAAATTTCAAAAAAGTCCCCGGCTCCACCCAAAAGTGTTAATCTTTGCTCAACTTATCTACCCAGAACCCAAGGTCTAACTAAAATGCTAAGCCAAAACTAGTTATACATAAGATAACTTAATTAGTATCTAAACACAATTAATTTATATAAAGCATAATTAATTAAGCTTAAACAGGATTAAATCGGGTTGGGGTGTAACATAAATCACTAAAATGAGATAGATGCTGATGATTACCAACGCCAGCCTATACATAACCAAAAGCCACGAGTGATGTTCGAAACTCGTTTGGTACAGTTAAGGAGCATCAGAAGATTCAGAACTCAGTAGCTCACCTCATTCTCACAATATGGTACTCATATTTCTTCACAAATGGTGTAAGACATGTCCAACCATTTGCTTCTACACAAAATCAACCAAACACAGTGAATATAATTTTATGTAAAAATGAAGAAATAAAAAAATGGTAGAAAGGAAAAAGACTTGAGTTTAAAGACAAGAAAATTTAAAAAACAAAGCCAATGCTGATCTTACAATGTTCATGCTGTAAAGGGCTGTCACAACTCACCTCATTCTTATTATATGATGGTCATATTCTTCAAAACATGGATCACAAATTTTTGAAATGGCATGAACAATTGCTTCATCCAGAAGGAACAATGCATATCATTTTTCAGGAAATTGAATGGCAGCTAGATTCATTGTTTAAAACCTCCCTGATCACCTCCGCTGTGACTGATCCATGTTGAGTTGATTTGTGTTGGCAACAAGTCAAAAGCCGACAAATTTGACGTAGATTATACTACAAATCATCTTGGATATTTCTAGAACGAAAACGATTAAATGGCGTTACGAACAAACTAATTAAATCTGGATTCTGAGGTGATCAGCAAGTGAGGAATTGGGACCATGTTAAAGTTATGAGCCTTTGTCCAGGCCATTGACAATGACATACATTGATAAAAGCACATTGCTTTTTAGTTAAGAAAAATTCTAAATTTCTTTGTTCAAAAAACAGAACATTACAATAATCTTAGACGTTCAATTCGTGGGTATATAAAAAAAAAATCAACAGTTTTCACAAGAAAAACTGGCTTATGAATAGAAAGGAGGATTTTGGGCCAAAAGGCAAGGAATGGAATTAGTCAAAAAGGAGAATGTGACTTTTGAATAGCATTTGTGTGAAGAGAATAAACAGTTTACTGAGGCATATCATCGAACACTTGGGGCCCGTTACTTTCACAAGTAATACATATTTGTGTGGGGGCCCATTCCGTGAACCAGTTTCTCTTGGTCTCGGCTAGGGTGTGCTCGGTTAGCTACTGTTTGGGGGACCACGTCCCTTGATCTCGGCTACGATCCGATCTACTTCGGTCTCGGCACTACGTGCTGGTCTCGGCCAAACAGAATTCAGTTCGGCCGCGCATACCGTTCAGTCTCGGCAATGCAAGCTCGGCAATGCAGAATTGCGCTTGCAGCTAATAGCCACGGCCCTATCGTGGCGAAGCCCAAGGAAGGGATCTGATGGGACTTCAGCCACCACCAGATCAGGGCAGGATCAGGCCCAATGTGACTGACATTAAATGCATTGTGGGCTGATCGGACCCACATTAAATGCAGTGTGGGCTATGATGGACCTTCATTAATGACTTTGTGGGCTGATGTGACCCAGGTCACATCACCAAGCCCACTGGCATTCACCCAAGACTGTCCCATATATAAGGCACGAGCCAAAGGGAGCAAGGGGTAAGCATTCTCACAGAGACACAGAGTCTTTCTTCTTTCTTCTTCTTCTCCGATCCATTGCTAACTTAAGCATCGGAGAGCCCTGCGCTGCCCATAGCCAGGGTCCTCTGACCTTTGTCTTTCTCCTCTTTCAGGCTCAGGTCGTCGCAGCTATCTCCTCCATGCATTGAGTAAGTCCTAAGAGGCATCCTGATCTTGTGAGTATTTTTATTTCTGCACTTACAATTGGCGCCGTCTGTGGGAAACGATTTCTATAATCTTTCCTATTCCTATTCCTAAATACCATGACGAGGAGAACTGCGAAAAGCGGAGAGACTTCCAAGACAAAGCATGCAGGACCGCCCCCTGACCAGCAGAGGGCTGGGAAGCAAGTAGTCGCAGAGGACGATGCTGAACGCGCTCTCATCCGGATCAACGTCCAGTAGCGTGACCTCCGTACAGAGTCCGCTCCCGGGAGGGGAGACACCCAGCAGCCTGCAGGTCTCCTGACAGGGCGAGACCAGCGGGATAAGTCCCCAGTGGTCGATGGACCACGCCCTTCAGGTCAGGAAGGACACGTCGAGGACGTTGAGGATGAAGAGGATGATGACTACAACCCTGGCGACAGCTTGAACTCCACCCTTCGGGAGATTAAGGCACAGAACGAGGCCCTCAGGGAAAAGGATGCTCTAATCCGCCAGCTCCAGCAGCAGCTGGAGAAAGCTGCGGGCTCAGCAAGGCAGCAGCAGCGGACTCATAGGGAGCAGTCCCAGCAGCAACGGTCTCGACAGCAGCAGCGGACTCGTCAGGAGCAGTCCCAGCAGCAGCGGACTCGTCAGGAGCGATCCCAGCGACAACATGAGGAGAGGGTTACTCGTGTTACGCGCATCTCTTCCTCAAAGGAGGATCTGAGGGACCACTTGAACAGGAAAGGGGACGACCGAACCCGAGATGAAGGCTCAAGCACCAGCCGTAGCTATTCCAGGAAGGCGTCCGAAACCATTCCGGAGAACATGTACCGAGACCAGGAATGGCTGGACGCACACATAAGGGAAACGGTCCAGCGCAACCTGGAGGTAGCCGGCTTCGGCCGAGACCAAAAGGATGCTTGCTGTAACCCCGTTGATCTCGGTGCGTCTCCTTTCTCCCAAGACATCAGGAGGTACCCCTTACCCAAGAAGTTCACCGTACCAAGATTCGTCACCTATGATGGGGTCTCGGATCCAGCTACGCATCTCAGGCACTTCTCCCAGAGGATGTCTGTCTGGGGAGATGAGGGTCACCTGAACTGTAGAGTTTTTTCTTCCAGTCTGGGTGACCTCCCCCTGAAGTGGTTCTGTGCACTACCGGAGGGGGCCATTTCGAGCTGGCAGCAGCTCCAGCAGTCCTTCTTGAAGAAGTTCCAGGCCTACAGAGTCCTTCCGAAGACAGATGCAGACATCATGGCCTTGAAGATGAAGCAAGGAGAGAACGTCACCCAGTTCGCCAAGCGGTTCTGGGCGGTCTACAGTCAGATAGAGAGCTCCAAGGACGAGGTTGCCGTCTTCGCATTCCAGAATGCCTTGCTGCCAGACAGCGATCTCCGCAAGGACTTGGCTAGGAACCCGGTGTCTTCCATAGCAGCGCTCATGTCCATCGCCAACCGGTACATTGCCCAAGAAGATGACCAGATCCGCGCTCGGGAAAACCATGGAACCGCGCTGAAAGACCGGGGTGGGAGGACATCCAAGCAAGACGGGGGACCGTCTCGGAGGAGTGAACCTCGGAGAGAGGAGCGGCGGAGAGATGAGCCAAACAGGCGTTGGGCGCCCACCAGCTCGGCAAGGCCTCATGCGTTCGTCTCGGAAAGAAACAAGCGACCCAGGCTGATAGAGGACGCATTCCAGGCGGTCAACACGGTCTTCAAGATGCCAATCCACAAAATCATGTATAAGATCAAGAGCAGGCCGTACTTCAGCTGGCCAGAGCCCATGCAAGGCGACCCTTCTAGACGAGATCAGACGAAGTTCTGTTCCTATCACAAGGAGGGCGGCCATAAGACTGAAGATTGCAGGATACTGCGGTCGCATTTAGAGAAGCTTGTCCAGGATGGACACCTGCAAGAGTTTGTCAGGAGAGAAACCAGGGCCGACACCCGAGCCCCGCGCCGAGACGAAGGGGGTCACGACAGCGACGGGACAGAGAAGATAATTGACGTTATCCATCTGGCACCCCCGCCCAAGGGGAGTAACCAAGCACGTGCCGAAGCCAGGAAAGCCTCTCACGGCAAACATGTCATGGCCGCCGAACTCAGTTCAGCACCGAAAAGGGCTCGGAGGGAGCGTCCCGAGATCAGGTTTACTGATGCAGATCTAGAAGGGGTGCAGCTCCCCCACAACGACCCCCTGATCGTGACTCTGAAGTTCGATTGCTCTAAGCAGGGCGTGAAGAATTGCACTGTGAAGAAAGTCCTTGTTGACCCCGGTAGTTCTTCCGAGGTCCTCTATTTCGACAGCTTTCGAAGGATGGGACTGACGGAGAAAGATCTGCAGGAGGCTCGAATTCCCCTTATCGGCTTCAGCGCCAAACCAGTCTATCCTAAGGGGAAAGTGACATTCAAGGTCGAGGTCGGTGGCGCGTCTGTCATGGCAACCTTCATGGTGATCGACGCACCCTCTCCCTACAATGCTATAATGGGCAGGTCTTGGCTCCACAGCCTGGAAGCAGTCCCTTCCACCCTCCATCAGAAGCTGAAATTTCCATGGGAGGGAAAGAGCGGCCGAATTGAGATTATCACGGTAAGAGGAGATTAGCAGGCGGCTAAGCTGTGCTTGACAGCTGTGGTACCTGGGGAGCAAGAGCCCAAGGAGGTCAATGTGGCCGAGATGGAGAAGAACCTGGAGCAGGGGCTGGATGAGCTCGGCCAAGATCCGGGCAGGAAGAGCGTCGAGGAATTGGCCGAAGTCCGGATCGACCAGAAGGACCCGGATCGGTTCTTTCTACTCGGCAGCCAGCTTGGAGAGCCGGAAAGGTCCGAACTGGCCCAGTTCCTGATGCAGAACAGAGATGCCTTCGCCTGGACGCCTCAGGAGATGCCTGGCGTCGACCCCGAGGTAATGTGTCACAAACTAAATGTTGACCCTAACCACAAACCTGTGATGCAGAAGGCACGGAGAACTGGGGTCCCGCAGACCGAAGCCGTTGTCGAGGAAGTGGATAAGCTGCTTGAGGCCGGAGCTATCAGGGAGGTTCAATACCCGAAATGGTTAGCCAATCCGGTGGTCGTCAGGAAGAAGACTGGCAAGTGGAGGGTGTGCGTCGACTTTACCGACCTCAACAAAGCCTGTCCCAAGGACAGCTTTCCCCTCCCGAAGATTGACCAGTTGATCGACGCCACGGCCGGGCACGACAGAATGAGCTTCCTCGACGCCTACCGCGGCTATCATCAGATCCCACTATTTGGGCCAGACGAAGAGAAAACAGCTTTTATCACGCCCAGGGGAACCTACTGTTATAAGGTGATGCCGTTTGGGCTGAAGAATGCAGGGGCCACCTACCAGAGACTTGTCACCAATATGTTTCACGATCAGCTCGGCAAAACCGTGGAGGTTTACATCGATGACATGGTGGTCAAGTCCAAGCAGGCGCGGGATCATCTGTCAGACTTGGCCGAGATCTTCGCCACTCTAAAGAAGTTCCGGCTGAAGCTTAACGCCTCGAAGTGCGCCTTCGGTGTTGGTTCCGGCAAGTTTTTGGGCAGCTTGGTTACACGCAGAGGCATTGAGGCAGACCCAGATCAGATCTCAGCTATCCTCAGAGTGCAGAGTCCAACTTCGGTCAAGGAGGTCCAGAAGCTTACAGGAATGGCCGCGGCACTGAATCGCTTCATCAGCAAATCTTCAGATAAGTGCCGACCTTTCTTTCATCTTCTTAGAAAAAATTCTAAATTCCAATGGACCCCAGAATGTGACCACGCCTTGCAGCAGCTCAAGGCTTACCTTTCATCACCACCGTTGTTGTCAACCCCGACCCACGAGGAGACCCTGTATTTATACTTAGCGGTCTCGGATCATGCGGTCAGCTCGGTCCTCATCCGAGAAGAGGACAAGGTTCAGAAACCGGTATATTATACGAGCAAGACCCTTATTGATGCCGAGACCAGGTATCTGCCTCTGGAGAAGCTCGCCTTGGCGCTCGTTAGCGCCTCGCGAAAGCTCTCCCATTACTTTCAAACCCATTCTATTGTGGTTGTTACGGAGCACCCACTCCAATCTGTTTTCAAGAAGGCTGACTTTTCAGGAAGAATCTCCCGATGGGCTGTCGAACTAGGGCAGTATGAGATTCAGTATCAGCCACGGACAGCAATAAAAGCCCAGGTTCTGGCAGATTTCCTCGCCGAGTTTGATTCAAGTTCGGCACCAACCCAGCTCGGCACCGAACTGGGGGGCGAGGAGCATGGGGCTCCCACGAGTTCTGAACAATCACCATCTCAAGCCGAGACCCCAGTTTGGAAAATCTTCGTCGACGGATCTTCCACCTCGAGAAGAGCCGGAGCAGGAGTTGTTCTCCAATCGCCAGAAGGACTGGTCATCGAGCAGGCTCTGACCCTGGACTTCAAGGCGTCAAACAATGAAGCTGAGTACGAAGCCCTTTTAGCCGGACTTAACAGTGCCAATATCCTCGGAGCTCAACAGCTGGTGGTCTTCAGTGATTCACAGTTGGTGACAAACCAGTTGACTGGGAACTACCAGGCTCGCGACGACCGGATGGCCGCGTACTTGGCCCTGGCTAAGAAGCTGCTGGCACAATTTCAGTCGGCCGAAGTCAGGCAGATCGGCAGAGAAGCGAACTCTCACGCAGACGCCTTGGCTAACCTGGCCAGTGCTGTTGAGGCAGGGAAAAAGAGGAGCGTCGAAGTCGGATCGCTAGCTGCGCCCAGCATTGAGCTCTGTTCACCTCGGGAAGTGTTATGCATCGGTCTCGGTCCGAGCTGGATGGACCCTATTATCACCTACCTGAAGGACGACAGGCTTCCCGAGGACAGTGGTGAGGCCCACCGGGTCAGACTCAAGGCAGCTCGGTTTTGGCTATCTCCCGAAGTCAAGCTCTACAGGAAATCGTTCTCGGGACCGTACCTCCAGTGCGTCCATCCAAGTAAGGTCGAGGACCTCCTTTTCGAGATACACGAAGGAATCTGCGGGAGCCATATCGGAGGAAGATCCCTATCTTACCGAGCCATCAGCCAGGGTTACTGGTGGCCGTATATGCAGAAAGATGCGCAGGTATATGCGAAGAAGTGCCAGAAGTGCCAGAAGTTCTCACACTCTCTCCATCAGCCCGCGCAGGATCTCAGCCCGCTCTCTAGCCCGTGGCCATTCGCCCAGTGGGGGCTCGACATAGTGGGCCCGCTCCACCGAACCCCAGGGAACAAGAGATGGCTTATTGTGGCGACAGATTACTTCACCAAATGGATCGAAGCAGAGCCACTTTCATCCATCACAGAGCGAGACTCCAAGAATTTTGTGTGGAAGAATGTCGTCACAAGGTTTGGCATTCCCAGAGCGCTGGTCTTCGACAACGGAACTCAGTTCGACTCTAAACTCTTCAAGACCTTCTGCCAGGATCTCGGCATCCGAAACCATTACTCCACGCCAGCTTACCCACAGAGTAACGGCCAGGCCGAGATCTCCAACAAGGTGATCCTCGATGGGCTCAAGAAGCGGCTGGACCGAGCGAAGGGGAGATGGGTGGAAGAACTGCCGAGCGTCCTGTGGGCTTACAGGACCACTCCAAGGCGTTCCACTTCGGCTACCCCCTTCTCGCTCGCCTACGGGATGGAAGCGGTCATCCCTTTGGAGATCGGCCTCCCCACTCTGAGGTCCGAACTCTTTGACCAAGGACAGAACGAGACTAACTTGGCCAGGGAACTGGATTTGGCAGACGAAAGAAGAGAAGCGGCGGCAGTCAGACTGGCCGTCTACCAGCAGCGGCTAGCCAGGGGCTATAACCAGAACGTCAGAGAAAGGAAGTTCTGCGTGGGGGAACTGGTTCTCAAGAAAACGCTCCCAGCCGACAGGGATCCGAATCAAGGGAAGCTAGCGCCGAATTGGCATGGTCCGTTTAAGGTCACTTCCATTGCTGGACGGTCGGCTTATCGGCTCGAAGACATGGAGGGACGTCCGCTACCGAGACCATGGAACGCCTCACACCTCAAAAAATTCTATTTTTAGTCTCTGTACTTGTACAACGCTTCTGGATTCAATGAAACTACAGTTCTCCACAATTTGTAGCAATCTGGCATCCTGACAGTGACAATGGTGCGGAGTTGGAAGACCGTCTAAGGCCGGCACTCAGCCACCTAGACGAGTATCCGCCACGGCCCATATCTAAGGTTGGCACTCAGCCACCTAGATGAGTTGCCGAAACGGCCCATGTCTAAGGTTGGCACTCAGCCACCTAGACGAGCTGCCGAAACGGACCATGTCTAAGGCCGGCACTCAGCCACCTAGACGAGTATCCGCCACGGCCCATATCTAAGGTTGGCACTCAGCCACCTAGATGAGTTGCCGAAACGGCCCATGTCTAAGGTTGGCACTCAGCCACCTAGACGAGCTGCCGAAACGGACCATGTCTAAGGTCGGCACTCAGCCACCTAGACGAGTTTCCGTCACGGCCCATATCTAAGGTTGGCACTCAGCCTCCTAGATGAGTTGCCGAAACGGACCATGTCTCAGGCTGGCACTCAGCCACCTAGACGAGTTTCCGAAACGGCCCATGTCTAAGGTTGGCACTCAGCCACCTAGACGAGCTGCCGAAACGGACCATGTCTAAGGTCGGCACTCAGCCACCTAGACGAGTTTCCGTCACGGCCCATATCTAAGGTTGGCACTCAGCCTCCTGGATGAGTTGCCGAAACGGACCATGTCTCAGGCTGGCACTCAGCCACCTAGACGAGTTTCCGAAACAGCCCATGTCTAAGGCTGGTACTCAGCCACCTAGACGAGCAGCCGAACGTGTTATGGTTACGGTTGGCACTCAGCCACCTAGACCAGCCGAAACGGCACCAGTCTTCCAACACGGAAATCTGGTTTCGCCGAAATACATGGGGCTTCCAAAGGGTCAGCGCTCGCAGAGAACCCTGATCAGGTCGGTCTACTCTAGTCCGAAGTCACACCCAAATTCACAACACTCACGGAAAGCGTACAAAGGAAAGCAAGTAAAAGCCACACCACACAGGAGAAAAATATGAGAAAGAGTCTTTCATTGATAGCATTGATTTACATCGAGACAGTTTGAAACAAAGACTACATTTTATAAAGAAAAGAAAAAAGAGGAAGTCAAGTCGATGGCTCTGCTTCTAGGTCCTCGATGACGACCACGGCGGCCTCGGCTTGAGGAGCTTCTTCAACGGGGTCAGGCGTTGGCTCGGAAGGGACTTCGGCCGGGGTGGCAGGGGTCTCGGCCAGGGCCTCATCTAGGGGCTCCTCTCCGAGCTCGGGGAGATTCTGATGTATCGGATCATCTGCAGGAACCCCCATCTTCTTCAACACGGCCTTGCAGCCGAGCCGGTACAGCTTCGGGCTGAGCGCCGTGATTTGATCAACGTAAATCTTCGCAGCTTCCTCAGTCCCCTCCAGGAAGGCGGCATCGACCTCAGCTTTTTTCGATGCAAGGAGTTCCTCCTTCGATGCAAGGAGTTCCTCCTTCGCCTTCCTTTCCAGCTCCAGCTCGGCCTTGAACCCCGCCGAACTCTTCTCCTCTGCCTGGAGCTTCGTTTGCCATTCGAAGCCCTCTGACCTTGCTTTGCAGAGGTCGCTGGCCATCATATCTGACTGAGCCTTGAGCTCCGCAGTCTTGGCCGCCTCCGCCTTCAGCTCCTCCTTGGCCGCTCGCAGTTCGGATTCGGCTTTCTGTTTTTCCTTTGCCAGGCGAGCCAACCGACTGTCCTCCTCCGCTATCCTGTCCGCGACTATCTGGAGCCTTTGGACAGCCTGCAGCGGATCAAACAAAAGAAGCTCAGCACGAAAACAAGAAATATCAAAAGAGAGAAACACCTGTGACCAGGAAAGTCGGGCACTTACAGCGAGGGAGTGCTGTATGGTCCTCATAATCAGCAGGGGGGAGTCTTCCGACCTGTGCCTCTCCATGTCCCTGGGGAGTGCACAGGCTCGGCTGAGCGCCGCAATGACATCTGGGCTCCCCACCAGTCTGTCCTCAGCATTTAGTGGCCTCCCCTTCCTCAGCTCCATGTCCGGCCTGAACTCGGCCGGTTCGGCACCTGAGGACGTTGCCGCCTGGGGCTCGGAGCGACTCTCCACCAGAGGAACTGCCGGAGCGGGCATCACGTCCACCGCCCTCTCCCTCGCAGCTTGGGGTGAACGTCGCCGTGATCGCTCCTCCTGGTCCGGCCCCTTCCCCTTCGCCTTTTTCCTCGGCCTCTCACTTTCCAAGTCTGGGGGAGGTCGGGCCTCAACTCTGGCAGGGACGATGGTCCCGAAGGAGGGCGGGGCAGTGCGGGGTGCGGCAGCCTGTCTACCGCTGCCGACGACGGCGTCCGCCAGATTCCGCGGCTGAAACGCGGGCCTACGCCTCTCCATATTGTCCACTTCGGCCTCGGCTCCGGAAGTATAGTTCTCAACTTCCCTTGTCGGAGAGTCTACCTCGGCTCCGGAGGTATATTCTTCAATTTCCCTTAGCGGGATGCCCGTGACCACGGCCAACGTTGCGGACGCTTCCGCAACCGTGACGGTCCCGCTGGTTTCTGCTGGATCGGGGGCGAATCTCTCCGGGTTGCCGGATTTCCGTGTGTAAGACACGTATCTCGGCTCGTACTTCAGAAGAGAGTAGGCAGCTCTTGTGTGGTGGCCGTGGTAGCAGTACACCTTGGTCAGCCAAGGTGAGTGCCTTCTCCAACCGTTCAGCTGGGCTTCGCGCTTGCGTTCGGAAAGGCCTGCGAAAAACAGCCGAGTTAGGATCTGGCAGCAGAAATCAAACATAAGAAAGAAATCGGAAACCCAGGGGGTTAGGTCTTTACTCGGTGGAGTCCCGAGGCGTCGAGGGACTCGGACCCTCCTAGTTGCTTCGGTCTCGGTCTCGCCGAACTCCCAGTTTCCCGAGACGAGCAGGCGGTCATCTCCGGCGTATTTATTGGAGTCCTCCAGCGCCGTGACGAGGGGTTGGCACCTCGCCTTGATGCGAAGATAATAGGTGCCCACCTCCCTAGACTTGCAGAGGTCATATATATCCTCTATATCATGGACGCCGAGGCTGATGTCTAGAATCCTATTCAGCTCGGCGATGCCCATGATGATCTTATACCCATTGGGCATTAACTGACAGGGGCTAAGCCTCCAGGTCTCCAAACAAGACCTAAGAAGGGGGGCCAAGGGGAATCTGACCCCACCCTCGATCACGGCTATCAGGGGAAACGGCATCCAGCCGTTGCGAAATGAGTAGATGGAGGGGTCGGCTGCCATGATCTGGACATCGTCTGGGATCATGTAGACTCTCCTAAGAGTGGCCAGGCCCGACTGGGAATCTATCCAGTGAGTAAAAATCCCCATCTCTGGATCTAAGGAACCCTAACGATCCCTAGAGGTCTAAGCCGTGGAATGTCTGAGAAACGGAGGAGACCTTAGGTGGGGTGAGGACAGAAATACAGAATGAAAAGAGAGAAGGATCGAGGCAGGGAGACTCACAGACTCGGGCGAAGTCACAACTCAGGCCGCTGATCCCTCGCTGGTCCTGAAGGGAGTCCTGGGCGAAGCTAGGAGGCGATGGAGGTGGTTCTGGCAGTGAAGGTTCCGGCGAACAGAGGTTCTAGCAGAGCTTCGACAATGTTCGTTTGCAGAGATGACAAAGGGAGAAGACAGAAGTGAAATATAAAGGGGGGGAACGGGCGCCATTCCGGAATTCGAAACGGGACACGCGTGAGATGTCGCCTCGGCTTGCGTTGCACGCCCCCTCGAAAGGACAAGAGAACCCACCAGGCAATAACGCGTGGCGCTGCGGCGATGATGGTCCGCCTTCCCATGCTAATCATAGCCCCGCATTTATGGCCCCCTTTATTATCTCTGGCAGACGAAGCAGCGGCGGCGTCCGGCGCCGAATAAGTCAGAACCTTAAACAAAATCGGATGGAAGGCGAGCACTGTCCGTCTCGGGAGATCGGTTCAGTTCTCAACCCTAGTGCGGGGGATCGGTCCAGCTCTTAACCTTAGTGCCCGAGAGAGCCCTAGAGGTCAAGAACTGAGGGGCTATTGTGTGGGGGCCCATTCCGTGAACCAGTTTCTCTTGGTCTCGGCTAGGGTGTGCTCGGTTAGCTACTGTTTGGGGGACCACGTCCCTTGATCTCGGCTACGATCCGATCTACTTCGGTCTCGGCACTACGTGCTGGTCTCGGCCAAACAGAATTCAGTTCGGCCGCGCATACCGTTCAGTCTCGGCAATGCAAGCTCGGCAATGCAGAATTGCGCTTGCAGCTAATAGCCACGGCCCTATCGTGGCGAAGCCCAAGGAAGGGATCTGATGGGACTTCAGCCACCACCAGATCAGGGCAGGATCAGGCCCAATGTGACTGACATTAAATGCATTGTGGGCTGATCGGACCCACATTAAATGCAGTGTGGGCTATGATGGACCTTCATTAATGACTTTGTGGGCTGATGTGACCCAGGTCACATCACCAAGCCCACTGGCATTCACCCAAGACTGTCCCATATATAAGGCACGAGCCAAAGGGAGCAAGGGGTAAGCATTCTCACAGAGACACAGAGTCTTTCTTCTTTCTTCTTCTTCTCCGATCCATTGCTAACTTAAGCATCGGAGAGCCCTGCGCTGCCCATAGCCAGGGTCCTCTGACCTTTGTCTTTCTCCTCTTTCAGGCTCAGGTCGTCGCAGCTATCTCCTCCATGCATTGAGTAAGTCCTAAGAGGCATCCTGATCTTGTGAGTATTTTTATTTCTGCACTTACAATATTTATTAATGGCATTTGCATTTGAAGGGTGTGTGACGAGTTCTTCTATTGTTAAAACTACCAGGTTTATCTGTTATCCCCAATTGCGTTACAAGTTCCTATACAAAACAGACTGCATCATTTGTTTTATCAATGTTTCTTCCAAGCATTACAACATAAACTTCATTATGCATATTGATAGTTCACATTACATATAGCATACAGTACACCAACAAGTAGCAATCAATCAAACCATACAATAGAAATTGATGGGGCATTTGCTTGTAATCAGACCAAGCTGTAACATTCAAAGAAGATGAAAAGATCCGAAGCAATATATATATATATATATATATATATAGAGAGAGAGAGAGAGAGAGTGCTTACTTTGGTTGTTCGGAAAGAGTGGAGCGAGATAGCTGGGTGGGAGGGAGGGAGGGAAGGCTAGAGACAGAGAGAAAATTATGGGTCGTGCTCGAAATGGGCCTTTTTCTTACAAGCCCATGTGTTCGTATGGAATTCAATGTCTTGGACCTCTAGGGCCGGTTTGTTTACATGCAATTGAGTACATTGGAATTCATGGTAAAAGGAGATAGGGATATAAGATAGAGATGTAGATGCCATCTTGACTTTCTGTTGGGTATTCGTGCTTCATCTTCCCTTGACTCATTATCACTTGAAGCCTGAAGGGGATATTATTTAATGGTCATTTTTTAATCTTTATCTTTGTTTATTCAAGGGATTTTTACAAAAAAATTAAGCTTAAACATTAAGATTTTTACAAAAATCTTTATCGTCAACTGGGGTGATTTCGTCCAAAAAAATGTACGAACAATTATCTCGCCATTTTATGATTTTTCTTCATAAAGCTATTTAATTTATATTTAAGCATAATTCTTTCGTAAAAATCCCTTTATTGAATTGTGGATCTTTATTTTTAGAAACGTAAGTGTTAGAACCTGAGAATCAATTATATAGACGGCCCATTTGTTTCATGAGATTGTTACATAGGATTACTATGAAATGTATTTCCGAAAGTGAGTAAAATAGAATAAATAAAGGTGAGCATCCATGAATGGCTATCATATAATCTCTCCTTTAATGGAATCTGAATTGTGAAAAAAAAAGAAAAAAGATTTACTAGAGTGATAGCTAGGTATTCAATAACCTTCTCACGTATAATTATTTATAGCGTTGATTGAACTCGTTTGAGTGAATGAGTTAGGCCCATCTGCAGCCCTAGTCAAAACCAATATTGCAATGATAATTTAAACTAAAGACGTTCTGGTCCCGACCTGAAGCTCTACTGAGGGGTGAGAGTGCGTAAGTTCGATATTTTCTGAAACGATTGAAAGATTGTAGCCATTTGGTGGCTCACCAGAGAGAAAATTAAGAGATAAAAAACAATAGTCCAAAGAAAAGGCAGGGCACAAATGGCTATCATACGGGAGTAAATCAAAATTTGACCACAGTGCAAGTGATCAAACCAGTCAAAAGTGGAGTTTTCAATAGGCATGGGGATGCTCAGGGTTGTTTCAGACCAGGTTTGACCAGAGCCTGTTAGGCATTGGGCTGTGGTTCAAGGGATACGGGTGGGCCCTATTTCCAGGCCCAATGAACACTGTCCCTTGGCCTAGTTGGTACTATATATTTACTACAAATGGGAATAGATATTTAGTAAAGTGCCTTGGCCCAGGGTTGAATGAAGAATGAATGGCAGGCCTAATAAATAAATTTGATGGGCTTGGACAAACTTCAAATAGCCCAACCCAGCCATCAACACCCTTATAGACAAAGGCAATTCACCTCCTTTTCTTTCTTTCTTTCTTTTTTTGGGCTGTTTTCGGAATGTTCTTGATCTTCATTTTTGGTGTAGTGCAACCTCTTAATGGAGTCCAACCACCAAGGTGATGGAGTTTTACGGTGGTTTCTAAAAAGGGAAATCATCGGAGCCAAGTTGAGGACGACCCAAAAGGAGTTGGCAAATTTTAGGTTCTGAATTTTTTGCAAATATCTCAAAGTTTGTGATGAATCAACGGATGAAATTAGACCTCCTAGTTGATTTTGGCCTTTCGAAGAGGATGGACGGTTCAGATCATGATCTAGGGCTCCATAAGAATAGGAAGATTGAAAAAAGGATTGGGCCCAAGGGATGTTTCCAGATGTCATTTACACTAGTTACATCCAACAATCCAATATTTTCCATAAATTTCTAAGATCCACGATAAATTGAGGAATGAAATTGGACACCATAGGCCTTTTGGGTCTTCTAAAGATAATGAACGGGTTCATATCGTGGAAATAGGCTAGACAAAAGTTAGAAAAGTCGGTTTTAAGGTTTGGACTATATTATGTCTGATTAGTGGACTTCAAATGGATGGATGACATCGATTTGGTGGAATTAGATGGTGTCACTAGTACATGATGTTATTATAGGCCTATCACAACCATTTTTTTGTCAATGTGGCCCATTCACTTGGTCGCCCACTTGATTAACAACACCATGTAAATGGTGAAGTTGAAGTTCTATGAATAGCTGATTATTTGTATCATTGTTTGTGAGTTCTGAATTGAGCTCATTAGATTACTATGTATTCATCGGTTTCATAATAGATTGTAATATATTTGAGTCATGAAGCAACTGAAAATAAAAAATTGTAGCGACTCCTTGTCAACTAATGCAATGTTGACTTGATTGGATAGAAAAGACGAGGTTTTGATTTGTTTTACAACTCTGTCATTTTCAGAGTTGGGGTTCTCATTAGAGTTTAAAATTTATGTTATTTGTTTCTCAAATTGATCTCTTGAGAAGTGGGCATTGTGTTATTTGTGTTATTTTTCTTTTTGAATTGTTATTAGAGAATATTAGTTTCTTGATGTAGTTAGATATTTTGCATCTATTTCAATGCAAGATGTTTTTCTTTTGCCATTGATAATGTAATAAATGACATCAAAATAATGTGAATACATAACAACAAAATAATATTTGAAATCTTCAATTGATCATCGTCTGCCCCCCTCAAACAAAAATCTTAGGTCCGCCACTGGTCTTAAAGGTCAACCAATACTCAGTACAGACCAAGTTAGTTCCTTATCCAAGTCTTCCAACATACACATCAGTGGAGTTGGAATCAATCTAGGTGTTTGAAATAAAAAATTTAGTTGCAGTTGCATTTGCATCCTATTAAAACCATGTAAAAATATATTTACCTTTACATTAGTTTGCTATTGTGAATTTTACAGAGGGGATGTAATTAGCACAAAAGGGAACAAAGTTACAATGGTAATTGAAAGATTGGGAGGAAGAGGTCTAAAAGTTCAAATGATGAACATCACACGACTTTCAGGGTATCGAAAAGATGGCCACCCTTGTGAGGGACAAAAGTTACAAAAGCATTTCCAGTATAGCGCACATATTTGCATGAAGTCTCTGCATGTCCACTAGGGTTGACTACACAGTCAAGAAGGGGGAAAATGGAAGGACTGAGTGATGGGTTGATTCCATGCAAAAATCATGTATAGTGTATGAATATTAACCATTTTAGGATGTGAAGTAAATGGAAAGAAGATGAAGAAACCCCAGATCATCATTTTGTGATACAGAAAAAGAAAAACGACAAGAAGAATACCTCCGCCTAATAAACCGCTGGAAAGCTTGATGCTATAATCCAATAGGTTGGAAAACGACCTTTGGGACCACCTTAACTACCTTTTGAGGAAGGAAAAGACGAAACCGCTAGGGGAAAAGGAGAAAGTGACAGAGGAAGAAGGGGAAAATGGGGAAGTGGGGTTTAAACCACTGGAAAGCTTGATGCTACCATCCAATAGGTTGGAAAATGACCTTTGGGACCACCTTAACTACCTTTTGAGGGAAGAGGAGACAAAACCGCCAGGATAAAAGGAGAAAGCGAAGGAAGAAGGGGAAAATAGGGAAATGGGGTTTCGGGGGAGTTTTATGGGGTGAATGTGACGACGACGTCGTCGCACTTTTCAATCATTATTTAAAAAAAACGGAAGTGGTCCCCTCGGACCACTTCCGTGCCACATTTACTAGTGGCCCATTTTTCGAGTAGTGGCCATGTTGGGTCCTTTTTTAGGTAAAATTCTCTTGTTTATAGCATGTCTAAATATGTTAGCATTTTTGTTTATATTTTTAGAACTCATTTGAGCCCAATGAAAATAAATTGAAATGGATTTTAAAATTTAAAGCCACTGCTTGCAAACACCAGTTCTATGAAATTCACATAGTTAATCATTTTTCAATTAAAATATAAATCAGTCCTTCAAGGGAAGGTAGGGTAGTTAGTTTATGTTCCGGTCGATACAGATAGGTAGATAGGTATATGCTTGTAGTGCCTTCAGAAAAAGGTTAGATAGGATAGCTTATGAGGGAAGATTAAGATTACCACCCAATGTTTGCAAGGTTAGAAGATTAGGAATGCATGGCAAATACCGTTCAAATCAAGCTAATTTAATGTCCAAATAAATAAATAATCATGGAGCTCTTTCGTAGTTAAACCAAGTGGAAGCATGTAAGTAAGAAACTGAAAATCCAATGCGGGATTTGTAATTTCTGCCATCCAATGGGGTCTGGAAAGTCTTCAAATCCTTGGCGTTTGGTAGCTTCCATTAAAGTAATTCATGATATTTCTTCTCAGCTAGGTGCTTCTTTCTCTTATGTTCGGTTTGAAGCAAGTGAAATGGCAGATGGTCTTGCAAGGGAATGAGTTATTCGGTTTTATATATATTTTTGTGTTTAGTTTTTCCTTTTGATTTGTGGACTTTTCCTTCGATTGTTTGGCAATTTAGTTTGTATCCTGTTTTGTTGTTCTTTCTTTTAATAAAGTTTTACAATAAAAAAAGACTGGAAATCCATGCATCAAAACCACCTAACAATGTACTTCAAAATGAAGCAACAGTGTGTGTCTAAGCACTAATTAATAGCAATAGTGTCATGAAGTTAATGAAATGTGACACCAATCGAAACACCATGACACACATCACTCAATATTTTGAAACATATCACAAAACGTCATATTTTCAAATTATTGGCAAGTCGAATATTATATCATAAATTATCATGATAAAAAAGAAAAAAAAAACCAGAGATGGTGTAAACAGCTTACGTATAGTTATCACTGGACTAGGTTTAGGTCTGGTTATAGTCAATTTAAACCTGAGCCAGACATAATGTTTCTTCCAAGCATTACAGCATAAATTTCATATGCATATTGAAAGTTCACATTACATATAGCGTACAGTACACTAACAAGAAGCAATCAATCAAACAATACAATAGAGATTGATGGGGTATTTGCTTATAATTCAGACCAAGCTGTAGCATTCAAAGAAGAAGAAATGATCTGAAGCAATATATAGAGATAGAGAGAGTACTTACTTTGGTCGTTTAGAAAGAGTGGAGCAAGATGGATGGGTGGGAGGGAAGGCTAGAGAGAGAGAGAAAAAAAATTATGGGTCGGGCTTGAAATGGGTCATTTTCATAAAAGGCATGTGTTCGTATGGAATTCAATTTCCTGGAATTTCAAGGGCCCGTTTGTTTACATGAAATTGAATAAATCGGAGTCCATAGTAAAATGAGATAGGGATATAAGAAACAGTTGTAGATGCCATCTTGACTTTCTGCTGGGTATTCGTTCTTCATCTTCCCTTGGCTCAATATCAATTGAAGGGAATATTATTTAATTGTCCTTTTTTAATCTTTATCTTTGTTTATTCAACTGTGGATCTTTATTTTTAGAAATGTAAGTGATAGAACCTGAGAATCAATTATATAGAGGGCCCATTTGTTTCATTAAATTTTTACATAGGATTACTAGGAAATGTATTTCCAAGAGTGAGTAAAATAGATTAAATAGAGGTGAGCATCCATGAATGGCTATCATATAATCTCTCCTTTAATGGAATTTGAATTGTGAAAAATGATTTACTAGAGTGATAGCTGGGTATTCAATAACCTTTTCACGTATCATTTTTTATAGGGTGGATTGGACTCGTTTGAGCAAATGAGTTAGGCCCATCTGCAGCCCTAGTCAAAACCAATATTGCAATGATAATCTAAACTAAAGACGTTGTGGTCCTGACCTGAAGCTCTACTGAGGGGTGAGAGAGCGTAAGTTTGATATTTTCTTAAAAGATTGAAAGATTGTAGCCATTTGGTGGCTCACCAGAGAGAAAATTAAGAGATAAAAAACAATAGTCAAAAGAAAAGGCCGGACACAAATGGCTATCATAAGGCAGTAAATCAAAATTTGACCACAGTACAATTGATCAAACTAGTCAAAAGTTGAGTTTCAATGGGTATAGGGGTGCTCAAGGTTGTTTCAGTCCAGGTTTGACCTGAGCTTGTTAGGCATTGGGCTGTAGTTCAAGGGATATGGAAGGGGCCTATTTCCGGGCCCAATGAACACTGTCCCTTGGCCTAGTGGGCCCTATGTATTTACTACAAATGGGCATACATATTTAGTAAAGTGCCCGGGCCCAGGGTTGAATGAAGCATGAATGGCACGCCTAATAAGTAAATTTGATGGGCTTGGACAAACTTCGAATAGCCCAACCCAGCCATCAACAACCCTATAGACTAAGGTAATTCACCTCCTTTTCTTTCTATTCTTTCTTTCTTTCTTTTTTTGGGTTGTTTTCGTAATGTTCTTGATCTTCATTTTTGGAGTAGTGCAACCTCTTAATGGTGTCCAACCACCAAGGTGGTGGAGTTTTATGGTGGTTTCTAAAAAGGGAAATCATCGGAGCCAAGTTGAAGATGACCCAAAAGGAGGTGGCAAATTTTAGGTTCTAAGTTTTTTGCAAATATCTCAAAGTTTGTGATGAATCAACGGATGAAATTAGACCTCCTAGTTGATTTTGGCCTTTTGAAGAGGATGGACAATTTAGATCATGATCTAGTCCTCCATAAGAATAGAAAGATTGAAAAAAAGGATTGGGCCCCAGGGATGTTTCCAGATGTCATTTACACTAGTTAGATCCAACAATCAAATATTTTTCCATAAATTTCTAAGATCCACGATAAATTGTAGAAAGAAATTAGACGCCATAGGCTTTTTGGGCCTTCTAAAGCTAATGAACGGGTTCATATCGTGGAATTAGGCCCGACAAATGTTAGGATAGTGGGTTTTAAGGCTTGGACTTCCGCAAATATCTTAAAATCCATAATGAACCAATGGTTGGAATTTGACCTTCTATCCATTCTTAGCATTCTAAAGAGGATGAAGGGTTTGAATATTGATTTTCGAGCCCAAAGTGATGAAAAAATGAAAATAGGTTTGTAAGTGCAGAAATAAAAATACTCACAAGATCAGGATGCCTCTTAGGACTTACTCAATGCATGGAGGAGATAGCTGCGACGACCTGAGCCTGAAAGAGGAGAAAGACAAAGGTCAGAGGACCCTGGCTATGGGCAGCGCAGGGCTCTCCGATGCTTAAGTTAGCAATGGATCGGAGAAGAAGAAGAAAGAAGAAAGACTCTGTGTCTCTGTGAGAATGCTTACCCCTTGCTCCCTTTGGCTCGTGCCTTATATATGGGACAGTCTTGGGTGAATGCCAGTGGGCTTGGTGATGTGACCTGGGTCACATCAGCCCACAAAGTCATTAATGAAGGTCCATCATAGCCCACACTGCATTTAATGTGGGTCCGATCAGCCCACAATGCATTTAATGTCAGTCACATTGGGCCTGATCCTGCCCTGATCTGGTGGTGGCTGAAGTCCCATCAGATCCCTTCCTTGGGCTTCGCCACGATAGGGCCGTGGCTATTAGCTGCAAGCGCAATTCTGCATTGCCGAGCTTGCATTGCCGAGACTGAACGGTATGCGCGGCCGAACTGAATTCTGTTTGGCCGAGACCAGCACGTAGTGCCGAGACCGAAGTAGATCGGATCGTAGCCGAGATCAAGGGACGTGGTCCCCCAAACAGTAGCTAACCGAGCACACCCTAGCCGAGACCAAAAGAAACTGGTTCACGGAATGGGCCCCCACACAATAGCCCCTCAGTTCTTGACCTCTAGGGCTCTCTCGGGCACTAAGGTTAAGAGCTGGACCGATCCCCCGCACTAGGGTTGAGAACTGAACCGATCTCCCGAGACGGACAGTGCTCGCCTTCCATCCGATTTTGTTTAAGGGTTCTGACTTATTCGGCGTCGGACGCCGCCGCTGCTTCGTCTGCCAGAGATAATAAAGGGGGCAATAAATGCGGGGCTATGATTAGCATGGGAAGGCGGACCATCATCGCCGCAGCGCCACGCGTTATTGCCTGGTGGGTTCTCTTGTCCTTTCGAGGGGGCGTGCAACGCAAGCCGAGGCGACATCTCACGCGTGTCCCGCTTCGAATTCCGGAATGGCGCCCGTTCCCCCCCTTTATATTTCACTTCTGTCTTCTCCCTTTGTCATCTCTGCAAACGAACATTGTCGAAGCTCTGCTAGAACCTCTGTTCGCCGGAACCTTCACTGCCAGAACCACCTCCATCGCCTCCTAGCTTCGCCCAGGACTCCCTTCAGGACCAGCGAGGGATCAGCGGCCTGAGTTGTGACTTCGCCCGAGTCTGTGAGTCTCCCTGCCTCGATCCTTCTCTCTTTTCATTCTGTATTTCTGTCCTCACCCCACCTAAGGTCTCCTCCGTTTCTCAGACATTCCACGGCTTAGACCTCTAGGGATCGTTAGGGTTCCTTAGATCCAGAGATGGGGATTTTTACTCACTGGATAGATTCCCAGTCGGGCTTGGCCACTCTTAGGAGAGTCTACATGATCCCAGACGATGTCCAGATCATGGCAGCCGACCCCTCCATCTACTCATTTCGCAACGGCTGGATGCCGTTTCCCCTGATAGCCGTGATCGAGGGTGGGGTCAGATTCCCCTTGGCCCCCCTTCTTAGGTCTTGTTTGGAGACCTGGAGGCTTAGCCCCTGTCAGTTAATGCCCAATGGGTATAAGATCATCATGGGCATCGCCGAGCTGAATAGGATTCTAGACATCAGCCTCGGCGTCCATGATATAGAGGATATATATGACCTCTGCAAGTCTAGGGAGGTGGGCACCTATTATCTTCGCATCAAGGCGAGGTGCCAACCCCTCGTCACGGCGCTGGAGGACTCCAATAAATACGCCGGAGATGACCGCCTGCTCGTCTCGGGAAACTGGGAGTTCGGCGAGACCGAGACCGAAGCAACTAGGAGGGTCCGAGTCCCTCGACGCCTCGGGACTCCACCGAGTAAAGACCTAACCCCCTGGGTTTCCGATTTCTTTCTTATGTTTGATTTCTGCTGCCAGATCCTAACTCGGCTGTTTTTCGCAGGCCTTTCCGAACGCAAGCGCGAAGCCCAGCTGAACGGTTGGAGAAGGCACTCACCTTGGCTGACCAAGGTGTACTGCTACCACGGCCACCACACAAGAGCTGCCTACTCTCTTCTGAAGTACGAGCTGAGATACGTGTCTTACACACGGAAATCCGGCAACCCGGAGAGATTCGCCCCCGATCCAGCAGAAACCAGCGGGACCGTCACGGTTGCGGAAGCGTCCGCAACGTTGGCCGTGGTCACGGGCATCCCGCTAAGGGAAATTGAAGAATATACCTCCGGAGCCGAGGTAGACTCTCCGACAAGGGAAGTTGAGAACTATACTTCCGGAGCCGAGGCCGAAGTGGACAATATGGAGAGGCGTAGGCCCGCGTTTCAGCCGCGGAATCTGGCGGACGCCGTCGTCGGCAGCGGTAGACAGGCTGCCGCACCCCGCACTGCCCCGCCCTCCTTCGGGACCATCGTCCCTGCCAGAGTTGAGGCCCGACCTCCCCCAGACTTGGAAAGTGAGAGGCCGAGGAAAAAGGCGAAGGGGAAGGGGCCGGACCAGGAGGTGCGATCACGGCGACGTTCACCCCAAGCTGCGAGGGAGAGGGCGGTGGACGTGATGCCCGCTCCGGCAGTTCCTCTGGTGGACAGTCGCTCCGAGCCCCAGGCGGCAACGTCCTCGGGTGCCGAACCGGCCGAGTTCAGGCCGGACATGGAGCTGAGGAAGGGGAGGCCACTAAATGCTGAGGACAGACTGGTGGGGAGCCCAGATGTCATTGCGGCGCTCAGCCGAGCCTGTGCACTCCCCAGGGACATGGAGAGGCACAGGTCGGAAGACTCCCCCCTGCTGATTATGAGGACCATACAGCACTCCCTCGCTGTAAGTGCCCGACTTTCCTGGTCACAGGTGTTTCTCTCTTTTGATATTTCTTGTTTTCGTGCTGAGCTTCTTTTGTTTGATCCGCTGCAGGCTGTCCAAAGGCTCCAGATAGTCGCGGACAGGATAGCGGAGGAGGACAGTCGGTTGGCTCGCCTGGCAAAGGAAAAACAGAAAGCCGAATCCGAACTGCGAGCGGCCAAGGAGGAGCTGAAGGCGGAGGCGGCCAAGACTGCGGAGCTCAAGGCTCAGTCAGATATGATGGCCAGCGACCTCTGCAAAGCAAGGTCAGAGGGCTTCGAATGGCAAACGAAGCTCCAGGCAGAGGAGAAGAGTTCGGCGGGGTTCAAGGCCGAGCTGGAGCTGGAAAGGAAGGCGAAGGAGGAACTCCTTGCATCGAAGGAGGAACTCCTTGCATCGAAAAAAGCTGAGGTCGATGCCGCCTTCCTGGAGGGGACTGAGGAAGCTGCGAAGATTTACGTTGATCAAATCACGGCGCTCAGCCCGAAGCTGTACCGGCTCGGCTGCAAGGCCGTGTTGAAGAAGATGGGGGTTCCTGCAGATGATCCGATACATCAGAATCTCCCCGAGCTCGGAGAGGAGCCCCTAGATGAGGCCCTGGCCGAGACCCCTGCCACCCCGGCCGAAGTCCCTTCCGAGCCAACGCCTGACCCCGTTGAAGAAGCTCCTCAAGCCGAGGCCGCCGTGGTCGTCATCGAGGACCTAGAAGCAGAGCCATCGACTTGACTTCCTCTTTTTTCTTTTCTTTATAAAATGTAGTCTTTGTTTCAAACTGTCTCGATGTAAATCAATGCTATCAATGAAAGACTCTTTCTCATATTTTTCTCCTGTGTGGTGTGGCTTTTACTTGCTTTCCTTTGTACGCTTTCCGTGAGTGTTGTGAATTTGGGTGTGACTTCGGACTAGAGTAGACCGACCTGATCAGGGTTCTCTGCGAGCGCTGACCCTTTGGAAGCCCCATGTATTTCGGCGAAACCAGATTTCCGTGTTGGAAGACTGGTGCCGTTTCGGCTGGTCTAGGTGGCTGAGTACCAGCCTTAGACATAGGCTGTTTCGGAAACTCGTCTAGGTGGCTGAGTGCCAGCCTGAGACATGGTCCGTTTCGGCAACTCATCTAGGAGGCTGAGTGCCAACCTTAGATATGGGCCGTGACGGAAACTCGTCTAGGTGGCTGAGTGCCGACCTTAGACATGGTCCTTTTCGGCAGCTCGTCTAGGTGGCTGAGTGCCAACCTTAGACATGGGCCGTTTCGGCAACTCATCTAGGTGGCTGAGTGCCAACCTTAGATATGGGCCGTGGCGGATACTCGTCTAGGTGGCTGAGTGCCGGCCTTAGACATGGTCCGTTTCGGCAGCTCGTCTAGGTGGCTGAGTGCCAACCTTAGACATGGGCCGTTTCGGCAACTCATCTAGGTGGCTGAGTGCCAACCTTAGATATGGGCCGTGGCGGATACTCGTCTAGGTGGCTGAGTGCCGGCCTTAGACATGGTCCGTTTCGGCAGCTCGTCTAGGTGGCTGAGTGCCAACCTTAGACATTGGCCGTTTCGGCAACTCATCTAGGTGGCTGAGTGCCAACCTTAGATATGGGCCGTGGCGGATACTCGTCTAGGTGGCTGAGTGCCGGCCTTAGACATGGTCCGTTTCGGCAGCTCGTCTAGGTGGCTGAGTGCCAACCTTAGACATGGGCCGTTTCGGCAACTCATCTAGGTGGCTGAGTGCCAACCTTAGATATGGGCCGTGGTGGATACTCGTCTAGGTGGCTGAGTGCCGGCCTTAGACGGTCTTCCAACTTCGCACCATTGTCACTGTCAGGATGCCAGATTGCTACAAATTGTGGAGAACTGTAGTTTCATTGAATCCAGAAGCGTTGTACAAGTACAGAGACTAAAAATAGAATTTTTTGAGGTGTGAGGCGTTCCATGGTCTCGGTAGCGGACGTCCCTCCATGTCTTCGAGCCGATAAGCCGACCGTCCAGCAATGGAAGTGACCTTAAACGGACCATGCCAATTCGGCGCTAGCTTCCCTTGATTCGGATCCCTGTCGGCTGGGAGCGTTTTCTTGAGAACCAGTTCCCCCACGCAGAACTTCCTTTCTCTGACGTTCTGGTTATAGCCCCTGGCTAGCCGCTGCTGGTAGACGGCCAGTCTGACTGCCGCCGCTTCTCTTCTTTCGTCTGCCAAATCCAGTTCCCTGGCCAAGTTAGTCTCGTTCTGTCCTTGGTCAAAGAGTTCGGACCTCAGAGTGGGGAGGCCGATCTCCAAAGGGATGACCGCTTCCATCCCGTAGGCGAGCGAGAAGGGGGTAGCCGAAGTGGAACGCCTTGGAGTGGTCCTGTAAGCCCACAGGACGCTCGGCAGTTCTTCCACCCATCTCCCCTTCGCTTGGTCCAGCCGCTTCTTGAGCCCATCGAGGATCACCTTGTTGGAGATCTCGGCCTGGCCGTTACTCTGTGGGTAAGCTGGCGTGGAGCAATGGTTTCGGATGCCGAGATCCTGGCAGAAGGTCTTGAAGAGTTTAGAGTCGAACTGAGTTCCGTTGTCCGAAACCAGCGCTCTGGGAATGCCAAACCTTGTGACGACATTCTTCCACACAAAATTCTTGGAGTCTCGCTCTGTGATGGATGAAAGTGGCTCTGCTTCGATCCATTTGGTGAAGTAATCTGTCGCCACAATAAGCCATCTCTTGTTCCCTGGGGTTCGGTGGAGCGGGCCCACTATGTCGAGCCCCCACTGGGCGAATGGCCACGGGCTAGAGAGCGGGCTGAGATCCTGCGCGGGCTGATGGAGAGAGTGTGAGAACTTCTGGCACTTCTCGCACTTCTTCGCATATACCTGCGCATCTTTCTGCATATACGGCCACCAGTAACCCTGGCTGATGGCTCGGTAAGATAGGGATCTTCCTCCGATATGGCTCCCGCAGATTCCTTCGTGTATCTCGAAAAGGAGGTCCTCGACCTTACTTGGATGGACGCACTGGAGGTACGGTCCCGAGAACGATTTCCTGTAGAGCTTGACTTCGGGAGATAGCCAAAACCGAGCTGCCTTGAGTCTGACCCGGTGGGCCTCACCACTGTCCTCGGGAAGCCTGTCGTCCTTCAGGTAGGTGATAATAGGGTCCATCCAGCTCGGACCGAGACCGATGCATAACACTTCCCGAGGTGAACAGAGCTCAATGCTGGGCGCAGCTAGCGATCCGACTTCGACGCTCCTCTTTTTCCCTGCCTCAACAGCACTGGCCAGGTTAGCCAAGGCGTCTGCGTGAGAGTTCGCTTCTCTGCCGATCTGCCTGACTTCGGCCGACTGAAATTGTGCCAGCAGCTTCTTAGCCAGGGCCAAGTACGCGGCCATCCGGTCGTCGCGAGCCTGGTAGTTCCCAGTCAGCTGGTTTGTCACCAACTGTGAATCACTGAAGACCACCAGCTGTTGAGCTCCGAGGATATTGGCACTGTTAAGTCCGGCTAAAAGGGCTTCGTACTCAGCTTCATTGTTTGACGCCTTGAAGTCCAGGGTCAGAGCCTGCTCGATGACCAGTCCTTCTGGCGATTGGAGAACAACTCCTGCTCCGGCTCTTCTCGAGGTGGAAGATCCGTCGACGAAGATTTTCCAAACTGGGGTCTCGGCTTGAGATGGTGATTGTTCAGAACTCGTGGGAGCCCCACGCTCCTCGCCCCCCAGTTCGGTGCCGAGCTGGGTTGGTGCCGAACTTGAATCAAACTCGGCGAGGAAATCTGCCAGAACCTGGGCTTTTATTGCTGTCCGTGGCTGATACTGAATCTCATACTGCCCTAGTTCGACAGCCCATCGGGAGATTCTTCCTGAAAAGTCAGCCTTCTTGAAAACAGATTGGAGTGGGTGCTCCGTAACAACTACAATAGAATGGGTTTGAAAGTAATGGGAGAGCTTTCGCGAGGCGCTAACGAGCGCCAAGGCGAGCTTCTCCAGAGGCAGATACCTGGTCTCGGCATCAATAAGGGTCTTGCTCGTATAATATACCGGTTTCTGAACCTTGTCCTCTTCTCGGATGAGGACCGAGCTGACCGCATGATCCGAGACCGCTAAGTATAAATACAGGGTCTCCTCGTGGGTCGGGGTTGACAACAACGGTGGTGATGAAAGGTAAGCCTTGAGCTGCTGCAAGGCGTGGTCACATTCTGGGGTCCATTGGAATTTAGAATTTTTTCTAAGAAGATGAAAGAAAGGTCGGCACTTATCTGAAGATTTGCTGATGAAGCGATTCAGTGCCGCGGCCATTCCTGTAAGCTTCTGGACCTCCTTGACCGAAGTTGGACTCTGCACTCTGAGGATAGCTGAGATCTGATCTGGGTCTGCCTCAATGCCTCTGCGTGTAACCAAGCTGCCCAAAAACTTGCCGGAACCAACACCGAAGGCGCACTTCGAGGCGTTAAGCTTCAGCCGGAACTTCTTTAGAGTGGCGAAGATCTCGGCCAAGTCTGACAGATGATCCCGCGCCTGCTTGGACTTGACCACCATGTCATCGATGTAAACCTCCACGGTTTTGCCGAGCTGATCGTGAAACATATTGGTGACAAGTCTCTGGTAGGTGGCCCCTGCATTCTTCAGCCCAAACGGCATCACCTTATAACAGTAGGTTCCCCTGGGCGTGATAAAAGCTGTTTTCTCTTCGTCTGGCCCAAATAGTGGGATCTGATGATAGCCGCGGTAGGCGTCGAGGAAGCTCATTCTGTCGTGCCCGGCCGTGGCGTCGATCAACTGGTCAATCTTCGGGAGGGGAAAGCTGTCCTTGGGACAGGCTTTGTTGAGGTCGGTAAAGTCGACGCACACCCTCCACTTGCCAGTCTTCTTCCTGACGACCACCGGATTGGCTAACCATTTCGGGTATTGAACCTCCCTGATAGCTCCGGCCTCAAGCAGCTTATCCACTTCCTCGACGACGGCTTCGGTCTGCGGGACCCCAGTTCTCCGTGCCTTCTGCATCACAGGTTTGTGGTTAGGGTCAACATTTAGTTTGTGACACATTACCTCGGGGTCGACGCCAGGCATCTCCTGAGGCGTCCAGGCGAAGGCATCTCTGTTCTGCATCAGGAACTGGGCCAGTTCGGACCTTTCCGGCTCTCCAAGCTGGCTGCCGAGTAGAAAGAACCGATCCGGGTCCTTCTGGTCGATCCGGACTTCGGCCAATTCCTCGACGCTCTTCCTGCCCGGATCTTGGCCGAGCTCATCCAGCCCCTGCTCCAGGTTCTTCTCCATCTCGGCCACATTGACCTCCTTGGGCTCTTGCTCCCCAGGTACCACAGCTGTCAAGCACAGCTTAGCCGCCTGCTGATCTCCTCTTACCGTGATAATCTCAATTCGGCCGCTCTTTCCCTCCCATGGAAATTTCAGCTTCTGATGGAGGGTGGAAGGGACTGCTTCCAGGCTGTGGAGCCAAGACCTGCCCATTATAGCATTGTAGGGAGAGGGTGCGTCGATCACCATGAAGGTTGCCATGACAGACGCGCCACCGACCTCGACCTTGAATGTCACTTTCCCCTTAGGATAGACTGGTTTGGCGCTGAAGCCGATAAGGGGAATTCGAGCCTCCTGCAGATCTTTCTCCGTCAGTCCCATCCTTCGAAAGCTGTCGAAATAGAGGACCTCGGAAGAACTACCGGGGTCAACAAGGACTTTCTTCACAGTACAATTCTTCACGCCCTGCTTAGAGCAATCGAACTTCAGAGTCACGATCAGGGGGTCGTTGTGGGGGAGCTGCACCCCTTCTAGATCTGCATCAGTAAACCTGATCTCGGGACGCTCCCTCCGAGCCCTTTTCGGTGCTGAACTGAGTTCGGCGGCCATGACATGTTTGCCGTGAGAGGCTTTCCTGGCTTCGGCACGTGCTTGGTTACTCCCCTTGGGCGGGGGTGCCAGATGGATAACGTCAATTATCTTCTCTGTCCCGTCGCTGTCGTGACCCCCTTCGTCTCGGCGCGGGGCTCGGGTGTCGGCCCTGGTTTCTCTCCTGACAAACTCTTGCAGGTGTCCATCCTGGACAAGCTTCTCTAAATGCGACCGCAGTATCCTGCAATCTTCAGTCTTATGGCCGCCCTCCTTGTGATAGGAACAGAACTTCGTCTGATCTCGTCTAGAAGGGTCGCCTTGCATGGGCTCTGGCCAGCTGAAGTACGGCCTGCTCTTGATCTTATACATGATTTTGTGGATTGGCATCTTGAAGACCGTGTTGACCGCCTGGAATGCGTCCTCTATCAGCCTGGGTCGCTTGTTTCTTTCCGAGACGAACGCATGAGGCCTTGCCGAGCTGGTGGGCGCCCAACGCCTGTTTGGCTCATCTCTCCGCCGCTCCTCTCTCCGAGGTTCACTCCTCCGAGACGGTCCCCCGTCTTGCTTGGTTGTCCTCCCACCCCGGTCTTTCAGCGCGGTTCCATGGTTTTCCCGAGCGCGGATCTGGTCATCTTCTTGGGCAATGTACCGGTTGGCGATGGACATGAGCGCTGCTATGGAAGACACCGGGTTCCTAGCCAAGTCCTTGCGGAGATCGCTGTCTGGCAGCAAGGCATTCTGGAATGCGAAGACGGCAACCTCGTCCTTGGAGCTCTCTATCTGACTGTAGACCGCCCAGAACCGCTTGGCGAACTGGGTGACGTTCTCTCCTTGCTTCATCTTCAAGGCCATGATGTCTGCATCTGTCTTCGGAAGGACTCTGTAGGCCTGGAACTTCTTCAAGAAGGACTGCTGGAGCTGCTGCCAGCTCGAAATGGCCCCCTCCGGTAGTGCACAGAACCACTTCAGGGGGAGGTCACCCAGACTGGAAGAAAAAACTCTACAGTTCAGGTGACCCTCATCTCCCCAGACAGACATCCTCTGGGAGAAGTGCCTGAGATGCGTAGCTGGATCCGAGACCCCATCATAGGTGACGAATCTTGGTACGGTGAACTTCTTGGGTAAGGGGTACCTCCTGATGTCTTGGGAGAAAGGAGACGCACCGAGATCAACGGGGTTACAGCAAGCATCCTTTTGGTCTCGGCCGAAGCCGGCTACCTCCAGGTTGCGCTGGACCGTTTCCCTTATGTGTGCGTCCAGCCATTCCTGGTCTCGGTACATGTTCTCCGGAATGGTTTCGGACGCCTTCCTGGAATAGCTACGGCTGGTGCTTGAGCCTTCATCTCGGGTTCGGTCGTCCCCTTTCCTGTTCAAGTGGTCCCTCAGATCCTCCTTTGAGGAAGAGATGCGCGTAACACGAGTAACCCTCTCCTCATGTTGTCGCTGGGATCGCTCCTGACGAGTCCGCTGCTGCTGGGACTGCTCCTGACGAGTCCGCTGCTGCTGTCGAGACCGTTGCTGCTGGGACTGCTCCCTACGAGTCCGCTGCTGCTGCCTTGCTGAGCCCGCAGCTTTCTCCAGCTGCTGCTGGAGCTGGCGGATTAGAGCATCCTTTTCCCTGAGGGCCTCGTTCTGTGCCTTAATCTCCCGAAGGGTGGAGTTCAAGCTGTCGCCAGGGTTGTAGTCATCATCCTCTTCATCCTCAACGTCCTCGACGTGTCCTTCCTGACCTGAAGGGCGTGGTCCATCGACCACTGGGGACTTATCCCGCTGGTCTCGCCCTGTCAGGAGACCTGCAGGCTGCTGGGCGTCTCCCCTCCCGGGAGCGGACTCTGTACGGAGGTCACGCTGCTGGACGTTGATCCGGATGAGAGCGCGTTCAGCATCGTCCTCTGCGACTACTTGCTTCCCAGCCCTCTGCTGGTCAGGGGGCGGTCCTGCATGCTTTGTCTTGGAAGTCTCTCCGCTTTTCGCAGTTCTCCTCGTCATGGTATTTAGGAATAGGAATAGGAAAGATTATAGAAATCGTTCCCCACAGACGGCGCCAATTGTAAGTGCAGAAATAAAAATACTCACAAGATCAGGATGCCTCTTAGGACTTACTCAATGCATGGAGGAGATAGCTGCGACGACCTGAGCCTGAAAGAGGAGAAAGACAAAGGTCAGAGGACCCTGGCTATGGGCAGCGCAGGGCTCTCCGATGCTTAAGTTAGCAATGGATCGGAGAAGAAGAAGAAAGAAGAAAGACTCTGTGTCTCTGTGAGAATGCTTACCCCTTGCTCCCTTTGGCTCGTGCCTTATATATGGGACAGTCTTGGGTGAATGCCAGTGGGCTTGGTGATGTGACCTGGGTCACATCAGCCCACAAAGTCATTAATGAAGGTCCATCATAGCCCACACTGCATTTAATGTGGGTCCGATCAGCCCACAATGCATTTAATGTCAGTCACATTGGGCCTGATCCTGCCCTGATCTGGTGGTGGCTGAAGTCCCATCAGATCCCTTCCTTGGGCTTCGCCACGATAGGGCCGTGGCTATTAGCTGCAAGCGCAATTCTGCATTGCCGAGCTTGCATTGCCGAGACTGAACGGTATGCGCGGCCGAACTGAATTCTGTTTGGCCGAGACCAGCACGTAGTGCCGAGACCGAAGTAGATCGGATCGTAGCCGAGATCAAGGGACGTGGTCCCCCAAACAGTAGCTAACCGAGCACACCCTAGCCGAGACCAAGAGAAACTGGTTCACGGAATGGGCCCCCACACAAGGTTGTCCCTTAAGAGAACACCTGAAACACTATAGCTGTGTCTTTTTTGTTATATTTATCCATGTGGTGTAATTCACATTATCAGGGTCTTTGGCAAAAATAATTTGATTTCCACACCATTTTCATACTGGATTTAAATCACATTGTGACGTGGGCAAGAAAATGGGTCCAAATAATAACTTAATAAGCCTCACGCATTGACGGTCGCCCCCACGTTAATCATGCCTAGCAAGTCTTCCGACTTGTAGAGTCGAGTTTGGATGTTTCCGTGTTTCCGTGTATCTCACTCAAACTTGCCGTGGGCGAGGGAGCGGAGTTCACTGGTGGGGTGGGCCCCATCTATGGCAATTCGAACAACTCCACGTGAGCATCTGGACTCTCTTCAGTCACTTGGACTTGGAGGCATTATTTGATGAAGGTGGGGATTTGAAAATGATGGGTAATGGCTTGAAATTCCTCAGCATATGCCATTTTCTCCACGTGATGTGACTCACGTGCAGATGAGCATCTGGACTTTCTTGAGTCGCTTTTGTTTTTTTGACTTGAGGGATTATTGAATGAAGGTGGGCATTTGATTTGAAAATTATGGATGATGGAGGAAAATCCTCCAGGGCACATGCCATCTTCTCCGCGTGATGCGCTATCCGGGTAATTGAGGAATTCCTCCAAAACGAGCGTCAATTTTGACCGGTAGCGTGATGGTTAAGAATATAACATAACATATGGGTAACCACTCCATGTCACATCTATGTCTTCTCATCTCCTTATAAATAGATTACCTAGATTGGAGAAGCTTCTCACATTTGAGAATCATATCATTTAACAATTTGCTTATGATGGCAGTAGGCAAACCATTTGTTGAAGTTGCTATGTGGCTTCTGGTTTTGAGTAGTGGAATCAATGCTGCTTTTGGTTCCGCCAACAAAGAAACTAAGGGGGTGGTGCTATGCAATGAAAGAGAGAGGCAAGCCCTCCTCAAGTTCAAACATGCTCTAAATGCTTCTAGCGACACCCTTACTTCGTGGGTGGGTGATAATTGCTGTCGTTGGGAGGGAGTTGGTTGCAACAACGAAACAGGGCATGTCATCAAGCTCAATCTTTGGGATACTATTAACAATGTTTCTGGTGAGATAGATCCTTCTTTGCTTGAATTGGAACACTTGAGTTACTTGGACCTAAGCAGCAATGATTTCGGACATTTCGGACACAAACCCATTCCCAAATTCTTTGGCTCATTCCTGAAATTGTGGTATCTTGATCTTTCTTTTGCGGGTTTCGGTGGAATAGTTCCTTGGCAAATTGGAAATATATCTGGCCTACTTCATCTGGACCTCAGTGGAAACTATCTCCAAATCGAAAACTTGCGGTGGCTTTCCCACCTTTCTTCTTTGCAATACCTTGACATGGGATTTGCGAACCTCAGTATGTTTTCTGATTGGGTACAACCAATTAATATGATTCCTTCTTTATCTGTGTTGCGCCTATCTGACTGTGATTTAAGGAATTCCCCTACTCTTCTCCATCTAAATTTGACATCCCTCACTGTGCTTGATCTTTCTTACAACTCACTTACATTGAAGCCGCTGGATTGGTTGTCTCAGCTTCTCAATTTGGTGTCCCTTGATTTGAGCAACAATAGGTTAGAAGGACCGATGCTTGATCTTTCTTACAACTCACTTACATTGAAGCCGCTGGATTGGTTGTCTCAGCTTCTCAATTTGGTGTCCCTTGATTTGAGCAACAATAGGTTGAAAGGACCAATTTTGAGTTCTCTTTGGGGTCATTGCAACTTGTTGAAATTAGATTTGTCATCAAACAATTTCAACGGAGACTTGAATGGATTCCTAAAAAGCTTATTCAGATGCGGCGAGAAACATGGAAGGCTTGCATCTATAAGAGAATTGTATCTTAGCAATAACAACTTTAGTGGGACTGTTCCAGAAAGTCTTGGTCAACTATCCAATCTTGTTAGTTTAAAAATGTCAAATAATTCATTGGAAGGGGCTATATCTGAAGCTCACTTTGCCAATCTCACACGACTCGAAGAGTTAGACTTGTCTGCAAATTCTCTCGTCTTTAATGTAAGCCCTCATTGGATTCCTCCTTTCCAACTTCAAGATATTGAATTGAGATCTTATCAACTAGGGCCTCAATTTCCCACCTGGCTTCAGTTCCAAAGGAGCTTGTCTTACCTAGACCTCTCCGATTCCCAAATTTCAGATGTCATTCCTAACTGGTTTTGGAATTTGTTGTCACAGGTTTCCTATCTTAATATATCTCATAACCTCATACGTGGTGAGATTCCATCTGCATTAAACTTTGGTTCCGGGGCAATTGTTGATTTTAATTCAAATCAGTTTGTGGGTCCTTTACCACAAAATTTCTCATGGGTAACTGTATTGGATCTCTCCAATAATTTTCTTTCAGGACCAATTGACACGAGCTTTGGAGATATATTCTACTTGCGCCTTTCTAACAATAGTTTACACGACAGTATCCCCTCTTCGATATGTAATTACAGCTCTATTGCGATTTTAGATCTATCAAGAAATAATTTAACAGGACAAGTTCCTTCGTGTTTTGAGGACTTTCGTTTTCTTGCTTTGGATTTATCATATAATAACCTTGACGGTTTGATTCCCAACATATTTACTTCTCATTTTCTCACATGGTTGCAACTTAGCCATAATAATTTTTCAGGAGTACTCCCTTCTTCGATCGGAGCTCAATCCCTGTTGCGAGCTCTGGATTTAAGTGAAAACCGGTTATCTGGATCCATACCAAGATGGTTGGGGGAAAATATGTCACAATTGGTTATTTTAAACCTACGATCAAATATGTTTCAGGGCAACATCCCCCCACAATTGTCACTACTTTCTTCACTCCAAATTTTGGACCTTGCTAATAATAGACTATCGGGAGAAATACCTACTTCTTTTGGAAATTTTACTTCCATGGCAATGACACAGAAAAATATCCACAGTATTTCTGGAGGAATGCTTAGCTATCAGCAATATGCTACAGTGATGATGAAAGGGGTTGAAATGAAATATACCAAGACGCTTTCACTTGTAACTACCATGGACCTCTCAAGAAACAACCTATCTGGAGAGATCCCTCAGGAGCTAACAAGTCTTCGCGGATTATGCAACTTGAACTTGTCAGGAAACCATTTGGAAGGAAAGATACCAAAAACCATAGGCAGCTTGAAGCAATTGGAAAGCTTGGATTTATCACAGAACCACTTATCTGGCAAAATTCCAACAAACATTTCATCTCTAACTTTCTTAAGTAAGCTGAACTTGTCAAATAATAACTTGTCTGGGACAATTCCATTGGGCAACCAACTCCAGACCCTTCTTGATCCATCCATCTATGCTGGCAATTATGAACTTTGTGGGCCGCCTCTGCCGAAACTATGCTTTTCAGAAGTTGTGCCTCAACCACCAAATAGTACTTTTCTTGGTGAAGATGAAAAAGATGGCACTGAACATTGGTTGTTTTATGTTGTTGTGGCACTGGGATTTGTAGCAGGATTTTGGCTTACATGTGGTATTTTAATCTTCAGCAAATCATGGAGGATTGCCTATTTCAGGTTCTTCGACAGATTGAATGAAAGGCTCGATGGGTTCTATGTTAAGATGATAGCAACGGTGATGAAGAAAATAAAGGGGTAGTTTTTCCCGTTAATGGTTTTAGTTTATGTTGTACTTTGCTTTGATGGACTGTGATCCATGTATCCTATGAGTCATATGAGTTGAATAAATCATTTTGTATCATTGATGTATGCAACATATTGTTCTTTGGCAACCACTTTGTGTTCATTGTGAGATGTATGGATGCATGTTACATTGACCATATTCACTGTTAGAAGTTAGAACCCTACCTCTGTGCGTTGACCATTGGCACACAACCCATGCTTAATAAATCAAAGTGGGAAACTTTTATATGCGAAATGAGCTTACAATGGTATGTAAACTCCACTCGTGATCGTTGGATCTGACAGTGGGTCCAACGGATGGGAAGAGAGATATAAGAGTAAAAAATAAAACCAGTCAGAAAGCTGGCAGCTCTCTCTCTCTCTGCCTCTCTCTCTCATGGTTCAAATTCTTAGTCGAGACCTGTTGGTATTCGTCGATATGTACCGGTCTAAGCTTATACCACCTGGTATTAGCTTGTATATTGGTCTCGGTCCGCTCTGCTAAAAATCATAAATTATTGAAATTTATCGGCGGATATTTTGAAAACTAAAATCTTACAGTTTCATGGTGGAGAAAACTACGCAGATACACAATTTGAGTCATCACAAGATATATGCTCAATTTTGTGCACAAAATAAACTAGTTACCAAATCTTTTTTTTATTAGTGCTTCAATCACATCTCAAATGGTAATAACACTTCCTCTGAAGAAAATCTGAAGCTTATTGGAGGTTAACAGGGTGGAGACACAACTCTTAATGTTTCAGGTCTTTCAAAGTTGAACCTCCACATATATGGAGATTTTATTTTAGCTTGACCCTTATGAGGGCAATCTTATGTAATCACTTCACTATTTATAATATATATTAATACTGTAATATAAATCAAGTGCCCAGTTTTTGGATATATTTACCTTCTTTTCTTCATTTCTACTCACAGGTAGAAATACTTAAGAATTCCAAGGAACTAAATTACATCTAAACAGACATACCCATAGGAAACTTGCTTGAAGCATGCAAAAACTAAAATATGCTATTACTAGAAAGAAGTACATACGCAATTAGCTGTCAAAACAGAAAGGAGAAAAAAGAATAGTTCTTGCAATCCAGGGCACAATCATATGCTATTAATACTACAATATAAATCACTAAAATGAGATAACTACTTTATAAATCACTAAAATGAGATAGATGTTGATGATGATGCTCTAGATGTTAAATAAAAATTTAAGAATCACAAAGGAGGAAAGAAGTGTCCAGATTACCAACGCCAGCCTATACATAACCAAAAGCCACGAGTGATGTTCGAAACTCGTTAATTTGGTACAGTTAAGGAGCATCAGAAGATTCAGAACTCAGTAACTCACCTCATTCTCACAATATGGTACTCATATTTCTTCACAAATGGTGCAAGACATGTCCAACCATTTGCTTCTACACAAAATCAACCAAACGCAGTGAATATAATTTTAAGTAAAAATGAAGAAAAAAAAATTGGTAGAAAGGAAAAAGATTTCAGTTTAAAGACAAGAAAATTTAAAAAACAAAGCCAATGTTGATCTTACAATGTTCATACTGTAAAGGGTTGTCACAACTCACCTCATTCTTATTATATGATGGTCATATTCTTCAAAACATGGATCACTTTTTCTGAAATGGCATGAACATTTGCTTTATCCAGATGAAACAATGCATATCATTTTTCAGGAAATTGTATGGCAGCTAGATTCATTGTTTAAAACCTCCCTAACCACCTCCGCTGTGACTGATCCATGTTGAGTCGATTTGTGTCGGCAACAAGTCAAAAGCTGACAAATTTGACGTAGATGATACTGCAAATCATCTTGGATATTTCTAGAACAAAAATGATTAAATGGCGTTACGAACAAACTAAATCTGGATTATGAGGTGATCAGCAAGTGAGGAATTGGGACCATGTTAAAGTTATGTGCCTTTGTCCAGGCCATTGACAATGACATACATTGGTAAAAGTACATTGCTTAGTTAAGAAAAATTCTAAATTTATTTGTTCAAAAAACAGAACATTACAATAATCTTAGACGTTCAATTGGTGGGTATATAAAGAAAAATCAACAGTTTTCGCAAGAAAAAATGGCTTATGAAAAGAAAGGAGGATTTTTGGCCAAAAGGCAAGGAATGGAATTAGTCAAATAGGATAATGTGACTTTTGAATAGCAATTGCGTGAAGAGAATAAACAGTTTACTGAGGCCTATCATCGAACACTTGGGGCCCGTTACTTTCACAAGTAATACATATTTATTAATCGCATTTGCATTTGAAGGGTGTGTGACGAGTTCTTCTATTGTTAAAACTACTAGGGTTATCTTTTATCCCCAATTGCATCATTTGTTTTTTCAATGTTTCCTCCAAGCATTACAACATAAACCTCATTATGCTTATTGATAGTTCACATTACATATAGCATACAGTACACCAACAAGTAGCAATCAATCAAACCATACAATAGAAATTGATGGGGTATTTGCTTGTAATCAGACCAAGCTGTAACATTCAAAGAAGATGAAAAGATCCAAAGCAATATATATATATATATATATATAAATATTGTGTGGGCCAGTTCCTAGGCATTCTAGGCGCACGAGATTAGCCATAACGCCGGTTCGCGCTCGCCCCGGATGCACGCGCCTCGGCACAAGCCCTAAAGCGCTGGCCGAGACCAACACTCCCAAGCGCCATCTCTGCCGTACTCGCTGAAAGCGATGGGCATCTCGGCTACTGCCGAGGTGGAAGCGCCTGCCCGAGACGAGCTTGTTTCGCCACGAGCGACATATGGTCACGTGGCAAGATGGAGACGCGATGATGGGACGGACATCATCCAGGCCGTCCATTCTCACCACATTTCTGACAATCATATCCAATGGCTGCGGCCGTATCAGGGCAGGGCCCTAGGAAAGGTCCAATAGGACCTTAGCCGCCAACAGGCCAGGGCAGGATCTGGCCCAATGTGACTGGCATTAAATGCAGTATGGGCTGATCGGACCCTCATTTAATGCGATGTGGGCTATGATGGATCCTCATTAATTACTCTATGGGCTAATGGATCCCTAGCAGTCAAATCGAGAAACCCACTAGCTGATATCTCCTGAGGCTTCCTCATATAAGGGACGGGATGACCCAGAAAAAGGTACGCACACTCTCATGCATGCAACCACACTCTGCTTTCTCTTCTTCGATTAGCTTTCCTGCACTAACTTAGGCATCGGAGCCAGGGTGCTCTGACTGTTTCTTCTCCCCTTTCAGGTCCCTAGCTCTAGCAGTTCTTTCTCTGGTCCTTTGGATAAGTCCCTTGAGGCACCTTCCTAATTTTGTGAGTATATTTTTTGCACTTACAAATGGGGTATTTGCTTATAATCAGACCAAGCTGTAGCAGTCAAAGAAGAAGAAAAGATCTCAAGCAATATATAGAGATAGAGAGAGTACCTTCGGTTGTCTGTCAAGTGGTGACAGGGATTTAAGGTATTTAGCTTGAAGTAGGCTTATTTTCCTATTAGCCTACTTGTTTCTATGGAATTGAGTTTCTATGAAACGCCTTGTTTGTTTGCGTGGAATTAAAAAAATGGAATTCATTGTAAAATGGGCTATGAATATAAAATAGGGATGTACACGCCATCATGACTTTCTAAGGAATCGAATTCCTGTGTTGACTGTAGGATATTCATTTCTTTATCTTCTCTCAATTTATTTTCAATTCAAGGGGGAACCATTTGATGGCGGTTTTTTGTTTTGAATCTTCGCCTTTGTTCCTTCAATCTTAACCATTTTTAAAAGTATATATAAGTGCTATAATTAAAAAAAATCAATTATATATAGAGGGCCCATTTGTTTCATGAAATCGAATACATAAGATTACTAAGAAATGTATTTTGACTAAAATTAAAGAAATAAAGGTGAGTATCATATAATCTCCCTTTTAATGAAAAATGAATTGTGAAAACTGATTACTAGAGTGGTGGCTAAGTATTCAATAAAAAAAAAAAAAAAAAGTGGTGGCTAGATATTCAATAACCTTCACGGACCCTATCATCATTGAGAGCGGATTGGACTCATATAGTGAATGAGTTTGGCAATCTGCAACCCCAATCAAAACCAATATGTGGTGGGCCCCGACCCAAAACTTTGGTGGTTAAAGGCATAAGGGTCATAGTGCGTAAGTTCAAATTTCTATTTAAAACATTAAAAGATTATATAGTCATTTCTCGGTCACTGGAGAGAAAATTAAGAGATAAAAATCAGTAGTCTGGCAGCAAACAAATGGCTATCATAAGGTAGTATATCGAAATTTGACCACAGTGCAACTGATCAAACCAGTTAAAAGTTGGGTTTCAATAGGCACAGAGATGCTCTGGTTTGGTGCGGACCGGGTTTGACTAGAGTTCGGCAGGCATTGATCTGGCTTTGGGATGTGCTTCAACGGATATGGGAGGGGTACAGTTTCAGTTCCAATATTCCTATGCCTAGCTGGTCCTATATATTTACTGCAAATAGGCGTGTATTTTTGGCAGAGTTCTGTGGCCCAGGGTTGGATTAGGCATGAATGGAGGCCTCATAAGTAAAATGTGTTGTGATCTAGGCCTAAGAGAAGATCAAGCACGCACGAGACAAGATGATTTACGTTGTCCGGCTTTTGGCCTATGTCCACGGGAGAAGACATGAGAGATTTTACTATCAATCAAAAGAAGAGTAAATCATAAAGGCTCTTAGCCTCTATTTATAATATCAGCCTTAAAACCTTAGTACACCTAGAACATACATACTTCTAATTACAGTAGACCTATAACAGATCTACTTTTAATCACTGTAGAAAAAGGATGCTGCGTACTAGGGGTGCACAAAAAATCCACCGATTCAGAAAACCGATCCGATTCGGTGATTTTTATCCTATCCGAAGGGGGACGGATTGAAAATCTTGTAATCCGTTAGCAATGGATCGATGTCGGATTCCACCCTCAATTTGCGGATTCAATCCGATCGGATTCGTTGACATTAAATATAAATAAAAAGACATTTAAGGGGTCAAATATAAGTTAAGATGTCTAAATATAAAATAAGAAAAAAAGTTTAATGGGTCAAATATGAATTTTTTTACAACATGTTTGATATCTTTCTTTTAACATTAGATTGAATGGATTAAATGGATTAATCTGATCCGATCCGATCCAATCCTCGGATCGGATTGGATCGGTTTTTAACAATTATGGATTGGTGACGGATTTCAAATCCATCAATCCGTAAGTAACATATTGGTAACACATTTTGCTCACTCCGCACTAGTTTGATCCGTGTACACCCCTACTACGTATAGGGCCCCCGTCAATATAGACTATTTACTCAATACCACCGGCTTCTATTGAGCCAAACAAGCTAACAAAATGATTGGGCTTTGACAAGCTTCGAACATTAGAGTGTAAGCCCAAAAAAAAATATAAATTTGAGTTGGGTTAACGCGAGCTTAATCTTGAAATTCGTATGTTGTCAAGCCTAGAAAAATCTGGTCCTGAGCTTGGGTTCGGTATAGTAATGCTAATTGCAACATTTAGGGTTCAAGCCCAGCTCAAATTGGACTAGTCTCAACTCTGTTGAAGCCTGAGCTGACTTCTTAATTTATGTTCCTACTCCAACGGATAACCTTCATTTCCTTTTCAATTATTCATTTGGACAAAAATATTTTAATTATCCTGCAGTATCATCCACCCAAACTTTCCTTTATTCATATTAATTTAAAATTATGGAATGCTCATGCGATTGAATAAAAGAAAGTTAGAAAACCAAACTTCATTTTCCATTTTTCTAATCTAATTACAACATCAAGTAGGAGGAGTAGGAAAACAAAGGAGATGGACTCTACAATCATCTCCTTTAAAGCTGAAATAACGATTAGTCATGAAATACAGAAGAAAGCTGCAAGCATTCTAGAGATTACATAAGGCTTGTATCCCTTGAATGTCATCTGAAGTAAAATTCACCTTCCTCTTACCACCACCAATGCTGGGGTACATTATGGCACTGGGATCGATGGACTGCTTGAGGCCAAGGAGATGATCAATTTAATTTACATTTTTTTTGAAAATGAATTATTATATTTGCGTTACATTCTGTTCTGCACTATAAATAATTCTTATGCATTTTTATATGAGAAATTTAAATATGTATAAACTCAAATTTGATTTGCAAATTTTTATTGCACACTCTCATTTGTAATAATTGTTGATAAATATGATTTTAAAAATGATAAGTGATATATAATAATGGTTTTAGATATATTTTCTTCTTACTATCTTAAAAAACAGTCCAAATTGAATATATATTCTTATTTTTAGGCGCAAGCCCTGTTTTGCTAGTAAAACATTATTGATCACGTACTCCAATTTGAGGGTGGCCCAACTCTTATAGAAAGACTCTTTAGGAAAGACTCATAGAAGATTGTGGTTTTATTTTGGGTAGTTCAAATTTTTACAAATGAATCTCTCCCTTAAACCCTTACAATATCCTGGGATATTAAGTTGGTCTATACCATCAGTTCTTTGAGATTTTTATAAATTGATTTAAAGAGTCTCTTCATAAATAATTGATGATTAAAGCTTTCCTTAGGCCTCACCTGTGAAAATCTAAACCCGTTCAAAATAAATGACCCATATAAATCACTGTCAAAACTTTCTCCAAGATTTACTCATTGATAATAAATCTGTGGTAATGATTTTTAATAACTGTGCCCCACTGATTCTGTTTGGTAGAATAGCAATTCCCTGTTCTTATTAATAATTATGCAGCTCATATTTTGATATCAAGTCTTTACAAAAGAAATAAGGAAATTCATGTAGCAAACACTACACCAATTACACACATGTTGTACATCCAAGTCAAACTTTAAAATTCAGTTTTTTATGCTCACTGAAAGACCATGATTGGTCCACTCATGGTCAGGATATGGACTCTTCCTTTCCATGATTAATTTTAATCACTGTGACTATAGCATGGTCCCATACTGATGGTAGGGGCAATATTGTTCTCCTACAAGCAAATTACATAAGACTCATATGTAGTCCAGCTCATGGGGCCCACTTATAAGCAAATTTACCAAAAGATGGAGGGTATATGGAAAGGTATCCTCATGGATGATGGAGACCCCAAAAAACCAAGACCACCACTTCATCCTAGTCCTCCATTAAACAACCTTAAAGATAATGGCATCTTAAACATAAATATTGTTGAGACTTAAGTCAACAGTGAGTGAAGGTTTAGTTAGTGTAAAATCGAACTCGTTGGTGGATCATGGGATGAAAACAATATCAAAGGAACTGTATAGATGAAAGGTGGGCCCAAGTTGACCCCACATTATATATATTAAAGCAATTGGGGAGGCGGGCTGTAAATAGTGCCACGTCAGCAGCATGGGAATTTCTTTTGGAGAGCACCACGTGGCATGGGTTTCACATTGACATCTGGCGCACCCAAATGTTGCAGTAAATCTCACTACAATCTCTCATTCCTTACTTAATATACAAGGAATTATTATATATATTAAACCAATTGGTGATTGGGATTTGGGCTGATATAGTGCAGATTGGATTTAGGCACGGGCTTAATTGCGATGAAAACTCAACCCAAAAATAGAATCTCTTATAAAATGGAAGTTATAAATATCAGTACTGTTCATGACAGCCGAGGCAACAGCCTTCCATCTCTTTTTCTTGCATTCCAAAAGAAAATGGCGTCCAAACCAACCTTATTTTTCACATGGCCTTCTACTCTTCTTCCTCTCTTTCTATTCCTCTTTCTTCTTCTGATAGAATCACGGCCTATTCCACAAGCACCTCATCAAGCTTTTCACTTCATCAAAAAGCTAGAGGGAAGCCAAAAGGGTCAAACCATCAAAGAGTTGCACCACCTTAAACAATATCTTGAGAAGTTTGGATACCTTCCTCGCCATTCCAACACAGCAAACAAACGCATCTACGACGATGACTCCTTTGATGATTTGCTCGAGTCAGCCATCAAGTCATACCAACACAACTTCCATCTCAACATCACAGGCAAAATCGACGCAGCAACAGCAGAACAGATGATGATCCCGAGATGCGGAGTACCAGACATTGTAAATGGAAAGAGTGGGATGGGGCGCCATCTGGGTTCGACCCATCTACACCAAGTCTCTCATTTCGCCTTCTTCCAATATGAACCAAAATGGCCCCCTTCCAAGTACCAACTCACCTATGGATTCTGTAAGTGCCTAAAAATTACGGACTTAGTTAATGGAGGATTAAGCTCCTGATGCAAGGTTTTGAGGGAGGTAAGGGGAATGGATCGAGCCTCCAATGACCTGAAAGGAAAAGAACAACGGTCAGAGACCCTGGCTGTGGGTAGCCGAAGGCCCTCCGACGGTTAAGTTAGTGCAGGGACTGAGAGAATGGAGAGAAAGAGTTCTGGGAGGGAGAGATTATGCGTGTGTGTACCTTTCATGGATTCTCTCATGCAATATATAGGTGGAGAAGTCATCATTGGACTGTCTTCCTGAGGAGACGGGAGTCCCATCTGAGCGTACTCTCATCTCCTGAGTGGGGGTAGGTAAAAAGGGGACGTCCCATCGGACCAGCCCTCCTCGCCTATGGATATGATTGTAGATATGGCGTGCTCCTTGCGTAGGTCCGGAGCCCATTCTGTTGTCAGACCGCCGATCCTGATTTGGCAGTGCATTAATGGCGGCATTTATGATTGAATGAAAGGAGGCCGAGCTCGGTCGAGGCTGAGACCGAAGTTGGGACTCGTGACGCAATCACTGGGGCCCGCTCCATAATTGCCCGAGACGGCGATGCAGCCGAACTTGGCGGCACCGAGATCACGGGTTACCGAGACTGGGTGGTGGCCCCGTTTAATTCCATGATCACGGAATGACCCCACACAATTGCCCCCTAGCTCCCTGACCTCGGGCTTTCTCCGAGGTCGGGAGCTAAGACTTGGATGTGACGGGGCTGTCTTTTCGTATCCCGCCTTAGGAATATCCTCATTATGGCGCCTCTTCACCTGCCCTAGGCAATAAATAGGGCGTCATGATTGCCCTGCCACAGCGGATACGGAGAGCGCCGTTTCGCATACCCGAGGCGATTAATGTCGTACCAGAGGCATGGCGGAATACTTATCGTCTCTGCCACGTGGAGCCTTCTGTCTGGTAGGACACCGAAGTCGAAGCGACGCGACGTGCGGTAATCAAGAGGGGGCGCTCCTTTATAAAAAGGGGCCCGCTCCTCTTTCTTCTTCTTTTACCCTAGCTGTTAGTTTGAAGGAGACTCTGCTGCAACTTTGTTCAACCCAGAAGATCGCCGAACTCGGAGACTCTTCGACCTCTGCTTCCCGTTCCTTGCCCTTCCGTCTTCTGCAGTCCTCTTTGCTTTTTCTGTGAGTTATGCTTCTTGCCTTCATCTCCTTTCTGTATTTCTCCTTCTTCTGCGATTTCTGAGATCCCTAATCCCTTAGGCCCTCCCAGCCTTCGTTCCCTTTCTTCTATTTCTTCCTTCTCTTCTGTTTCAAGAAAATGGGAATATACAGCCACTGGGTAGAGGGCCCTGCAGCCCTAGAGGCTTTTAGGGAGAACTTTAGGATCCCAGAGGATGTCCTGGTGAAACCCTTTGTCTTCCAGGGCTCCGTCAAGGGTTTCGTCACCTATAAGGAATGGATGCCCTTCCCTTTGCTGGCTGTGTGCGAAGGGGGGGTAAGATTCCCCATCCACCCACTCCTCCGGTCCTGTCTCCACGCGTGGAACCTCTGCCCCTTCCAGCTAATGCCGAACGGCTTCAAAATAATAATGGGCGTGGCCCAGCTGAATTGGATCTTGGACATCGGTCTCGGCGTACATGATTTAGAAGATGTCTACGACATCTGCAAGGCCGCGGGGGTCGAGGACGCTTACTACCTTCGGGTCAAGGCCAGGCGCCGTCCCTTGGTGAATGCCCTGGAGGACTCCACCAAATACGCCGGAGATGACCGCTTTTTGATCTCGGGAAACTGGGAGTTCAGGGGGACCGAGACCGAGGAGGACCGGAGGATCCAGGTCCCACGAAAACCAGGGACACCCCCTAGTAAATGCCCACCCTTCTAGGTTTAAGCTTATCTTGCCTTTGCCTGCTATTATGCCGAACTGATGTCCTTGCCCATTTTTCCGTGTAGGCATTCAGAAGAGGAGGAGAGAGGCCGGTTTCGACAAGTGGAAGCGCAACGACGCGTGGCTAGAGAAGATTGAGCGCTACCACGGTCATTACGACCGAGCCGCCTTCTCCTTGCTGGGGTACAAACCTCGATATCAGTCTTACACCAGGAAGGCTGCCGAGATTCCTCTTGCTCCGCCAGGGGAAGTCGGACCCGACCCTGCCGAGACAGACGGTCAAGCCACGGATCCTCGGGACCCGATAGTCATCGGTGACAGTCCTCCCCGAGACCGAGGAGAAGCAGAGGAAGAGGAAATGGAGAGGCCGCGCCCACCCTTGAAGAACCTGGGGGCCCTGATTTTTGGGGGTATGGCCCCGGAAGCCCTCAAGAACGTCTCCAGTGGTGCAGGTGCCGCCCAGGGATCCGCCCCCGCCGCCTTTTCTAGCTCGTCGGGCGCGGCAGGCGCTTCTTCGGCCAAGCCTTCGAAGGGGAAGTCGGGGGAGTCTTCCGTGGCCGCTCGGCAGACGAAGGACCCTCGTCCGCTCCGAGAAAGCAGGCCGCGGGTGGTGGACCCCGGGAAGGAGACTCCGCCCCCTCCGCCGCAGAAGGAAGCCCGGCCTCGGTCTGCCGCTGCCGGAAAGGAGGGCGAGAGGCCCCCTCCCGAGAAGAGGCCCCGTCTGTCGAGCGCGGAGGGGAGGCATCTGTCGGCGGAACCGCAGCCCCAGCAGTCCACGCCAGCTCCTTGGAGGCCCAACTTCGACCTCAACCCCAACTAGCCGATGACGGTGGGGGTGCAGCTGGGGACGAGCTGGGAGTCGGTCATGGCTCTCGCCCGGGGATGCGCCCTCCCCCAGGATATGGAGAAGCACAGGAAAATCCGGTCTCCGAACTTAATCCATCATACCTTGAGGGCGTCGCTCGAGGTAGCTTTTCTCCCCTATTTTCTAAAATGTTCACTTCTTAGTCACCCGATCAAACCTACTCACCGTTTCTATTCTTTTCACAGAACGCGCAGAGGCTCCAAGTACTGATGGAGAGGGAGGCGGAAAGAGCTGCCCAGATTGATGGGCTAGAGAAGGAGAAGAGGAAGCTGGGGAGTGCGCTGGAGGCCAGCGCGGCCGAACTCAAGAAGGTGGGGGAGAAAATCGCCCAACACGCAACGGATCAGCAAGCAGCGAAGGCTGAGATCATTAAGTTGCGGGGCGAGAACAACAACCTGAGGAGCGCCGCGGACGAGAAGGCGAGGAGGGCGGCCCGGCTGGAGGTTGAGCTCGTCGAGAGGGGGGCCGAGCTCGCGAAGAAAGATGCCGAGGTTGCCGAGAAGCAAGGCGAGCTGGCCAAGAAAGAGGCTGAGCTTGAGGCCTCCAAGAAGGAGAGATCCGAGGCCGAATCCATCCTGCGAGATCAGGCTACAAAGGCTTACCAAGACGGGGTGGATTGGGCCTCGGAGGATTACGCGTCTCAGATCACAAATCTGAGCTCAGTGCTGTACGAGATGGGGTGCAAGGCGGCCCTGCTCAAATATGGGGTCTCTGAGGACCATCCCATCTTCTCGGATCTTCCTCAGTTCCGACCTGCAGCAGTGGGTTCAGAGCCAGAGCCAGGCTCCAACCCTTCCGAGGCTCCGGCCGATGCCCCCATCGCTCCTCCTCCGCCCCCGACCTCTGCCGAAGTCCAAGGCACTCCTCTTCCTCCTCTGACCCCGGCTGAAGCTGAAGGCGCTCCTCTTCTTTCTCCGACTCCTGCCGTCGTCCCGGTGGCCGAGACTCTTGCTGCAGCTCCTTCATCTGCTTGTGATCCCCCCATTTCCTCTGCACCTCCAGAGTCGGAGACCCATAAGGAGGTGTCCAAGGAGTAGACTTAGGAATTTTCTCTATTCTTCGATGTAATTTTTCTTCTTTAAGTGCACAGAGATCATGTAATCGTACTTCCTGATTAATGAAAAGAAGTTCTTTTTCAATCTTGCTGTTTCTCTTCTTTTGCAACGGTCTGTGGATGCTCTGATGTGAGGTGATGTCCAAAGTGGATGAGGTCGGTAGGAGGGGCCTGCCTCTGGCAGACCTTTTCCAGTCTCGGAAGACTAGGTTGTCCCTTTCCTACTTTTGAATTTCAGCGAGTAAGCGAGTCATGCTGTCGTTTGACCGAGGGTTAGGCCTTAATGGCATGTCTTTGAGGGGGAGGTTCCCAGGGTGAAATGGTGGCGAGCCCCCGACTTACATGCCGGGGTTCAGCTGAGGCCGTGCTCCCACGGTCTAGGTGAGACCCTAGGGTAGGCCGAGTTTCGCGGTCAGACGCCGCAGAGGACGCCTCTTGGTCAGTTGGCCCTGCAACCGAACTCGAGGAGGGTGGCGCGAGGGCCGGATTCTTGCGGAGTTGGTCGTACGACCGAACTCGAATAGGATGGCGCGAGGGCCGGATCCTTGCGGAGTTGGTCCTACGACCGAACTCAAAGCGGATGGCGCGAGGGCCGGATCCTTGCGGAGTTGGTCCTACGACCGAACTCGAAGAGGATGGCGCGAGGGCCGGATCCTTGCGGAGTTGGTCCTACGACCGAACTCGAAGAGGATGGCGCGAGGGCCGGATCCTCGCGGAGTTGGTCCTACGACCGAACTCGAAGAGGATGGCGCGAGGGCCGGATCCTCGCGGAGTTGGTCCTACGACCGAACTCGAAGAGGATGGCGCGAGGGCCGGATCCTTGCGGAGTTGGTCCTACGACCGAACTCGAAGAGGATGGCGCGAGGGCCGGATCCTTGCGGAGTTGGTCCTACGACCGAACTCGAAGAGGATGGCTCGAGGGCCGGATCCTTGCGGAGTTGGTCCTACGACCGAACTCAAAGAGGATGGCGCGAGGGCCGGATCCTTGCGGGGATCGAAGAAATTCAAGGCAAATCTGTGTCAAAAGGTTCTTCTTTATTGATCAAACATCTCGAATACAACTAGAAATAATATTTCTTTAAGTGGGCAGCGTTCCATGGCCGGGGCAATTCCTTGCCGTCCATCCCTTCTAGTCTGTATGCCGACCTGCCCGAGATGGAGACTACTTTGTAGGGGCCGAGCCAGTTTGGTGCCAGCTTGCCATCATTGGGATCTCTATCCACGGGGAGCGCTTTTTTCAGGACCAGTTCTCCAACCGAGAACCTCCTCTCTTTGACCTTTTGATTATACCCTCGGGAAAGCTGCTGCTGATAGGCGGCCAGACGTGCGGATGCTGCTTCCCTTCGTTCCTCGGCGAGGTCAAGTTCTCTAGCGAGGTTCATCTCGTTCTGCCCTTGATCGAAGAGATTTGTTTTTAAGGTCGGGAGGCCGACTTCAAGGGGAATGACTGCTTCCATCCCATAGGCTAACGAAAAAGGGGTGGCCGAAGTGGATCGTCTCGGCGTGGTTCTGTATGCCCAGAGGACACTTGGCAATTCCTCTGTCCATCTGCCTTTAGCTTTATCAAGCCTTTTCTTCAGCCCCTCCAGAACTACTTTGTTCGAGATCTCTGCTTGCCCATTGCTCTGTGGATAGGCCGGAGTCGCATAGAGGTTTCTGATGCCGAGCTCCTGACAAAAGCTTTTGAAGAATTTTGAATCGAATTGGGTTCCGTTGTCCGAGACCAGAGCTCTGGGGATCCCAAACCGTGTGACGATGTTTTTCCATACAAAATTCTTTGTGTCAAGCTCGGTGATGGAGGATAAGGCCTCTGCCTCAATCCATTTTGTGAAGTAATCGGTGCCCACCATTAGCCATCTTTTGTTTCCCGGGGTTCGGTGGAGAGGTCCGACGATGTCCAGCCCCCATTGAGCAAAGGGCTATGGACTGGAGATTGGGCTCAGGTCCTGAGCTGGCTGGTGGAGGGAATGGGAAAACTTTTGGCATTTCTCACATTTTCTGGCGTAGATCTGGGCATCCTTCTGCATGTAGGGCCACCAGTAGCCCTGGCTAATAGCTCTGTAGGCCAGCGATCTTCCACCGATGTGGCTACCGCAGATCCCTTCATGAATTTCAAATAGAAAATCCTCTACCTTGCTTGGATGGACGCATTGGAGATATGGTCCAGAGTAGGATTTCCTATAAAGCTTTTCATCTGGAGATAGCCAGAAGTGAGCTGCTTTTACTCTGACCTTGTGGGCTTCGCTCTTGTCTTCTGGGAGCTTGTCCTCTTTCAGGAACGCCATGATCGGATCCATCCAGCTTGGACCGAGGTCAGTGCACAGAACCTGCCGAACTGGGAGGAGCTCTATGCTCGGTTTTTCCAGCGTCCCTACATCGACTGTTCTTCTTTTTCCAGCTTCTACAGCCGAGGCCAAGCTTGCCAGGGCGTCTGCATGGCGATTGGACTCCCTACCAACTTGCCTGACTTCAACTTTTTCAAACTGGGAGAGGAGCTGCCTGGTATGGGCTAGATAGGCCACCATTCTTTCGTCTCTGGCTTGGTAGTCCCCGCTCAGCTGGCTCGTCACCAACTGGGAGTCGCTGAAGACCACCACCCTCCGTGCCCCCAGTACTCTCGCACTGCCGAGGCCAGCGATCAGTGCTTCATATTCTGCTTCATTGTTTGATGCTTTGAAGTTGAGGGTTAGTGCTTGCTCTATGACTAACCCTTCTGGGGATTGGAGGACGACGCCGGCGCCTGCCCTCTTGGATGTAGACGATCCGTCAACGAAGATTTTCCAGGCTGACTCCAGAAATTTTTCCCAGGATTGGTCTTCCTCAGTCTTGGCGTTACCTTCATTGCTGCCCTTGGAGTCCCCCAGTTCGGTATCGAGCGAGGTCGGTGCCGAACTAGGAGAGGTGAATTCGACGACGAAGTCCGCCAGGACCTGTGCCTTGATTGCCGTTCTGGGCTGATACTGGATGTCGAACTGACCCAATTCCACGGCCCACTTGGAGATTCGGCCAGAAAAGTCCGCCTTGCGGAAGAGGGACTTGAGCGGGAATTCCGTGATGACTACCACCGTGTGAGTCTGGAAGTAATGGGAGAGCTTGCGAGAGGCGCTGAGCAGTGCTAGTGCTAGCTTTTCAAGAGGTAGATATCTGGTCTCGGCATCGAGCAGGGTTTTGCTGGTGTAATAGATGGGGTACTGTTGCTTGTCGCTTTCTCGAACCAGCACCGAGCTCACCGCATGGTCCGAGACTACAAGATAGAGATAGAGAAAATCGTCTTGCGACGGAGTGGACAGTAGAGGTGGTGAGGAAAGGTACCTTTTGAGCGTCTCTAGTGCCAAATCGCATTCTGGAGTCCATTGGAACTTGGAACTCTTCTTCAGTAGCTGAAAGAATGGACGGCACTTGTCTGAGGCGCGGCTGATGAAGCGATTGAGTGCAGCGGCCATCCCCGTCAGTCTCTGGACCTGCTTGGCCGAGGTGGGGCTTTGGATAGCCTGTATGGCCGCGATCTGCTCCGGATTGGCCTCAATCCCTCTCCGTGTCACCAGGCTTCCCAGGAATTTGCCGGAGCCGACGCCAAATGCACACTTCGAGGCATTGAGTTTGAGCTGGAACTTTCGGAGGATGGCAAATGTTTGGCGCAGGTCTGTCAGGTGGCTCTGCGACTCCCTGGACTTGACTACCATGTCGTCAATATAGACCTCCATCGTCTTTCCGAGCTGATCTCGGAACATCCTAGTGACCAGCCTCTGATATGTCGCTCCGGCGTTGTAACAGTAGATGCCCCGAGGTGTGATAAACGCAGTTTTTTCCTCATCAGATCTGTGCAGGGGGATCTGATGGTAACCTCGGTAGGCGTCCAAGAAGCTCATTCTGTCATGCCCCGAGGTGGCGTCGATCATCTGGTCGATCTTTGGGAGCGGGAAGCTATCTTTGGGGCAAGCTTTGTTAAGGTCGGTGAAGTCTACACAGACCCTCCACTTGCCGCTCTTCTTCTTTACAACCACTGTGTTGGCTAGCCACTGGGGATAGTGCACCTCGCGGATTGCCCCAGCCTCGAGGAGCTTCTCCACCTCCTCTAAAATTGCCTCTGTCTTTGGGATCCCCGTTCTGCGAGCCTTCTGCACTACGGGCTTGTGTCCGGGGTCCACATTTAGCTTGTGACATATGACCTCGGGGTTAATCCCGGGCATCTCGTAAGGAGTCCACGCGAAGATATCTTTGTTTAGGAGTAGGAAGTCCAGCAATTCGGCCTTTTCAGCGTCAGGGAGCTGGCTACCCAGCAGGAAGTAGCGCTCCGGATTTTCAGGATTGATCCTGACCTCGGTGAGATCTTCTATGCTTTTCTGCCCTGCTGTCCGCCCGACATCCTCGATCTCGGCTTCGAGCTCGGCCATGTGCACTCGTCTCGGTTCCTGTTCTCCAGGTGCTACGACCACGAGACATTCTCGGGCCATCTGTTGGTTTCCGCACACAGTCACTATTTCGACCGTTCCTCCAGGCTTCTCCAATGGAAACTTGAGTTTTTGATGAAGGGTGGATGGCACTGCCTCCATGGCGTGCAGCCAACTTCGTCCCAATATCACATTGTAGGGGGACGGCGCGTCTATCACCATAAAGTCTGCTACCTTTGCTGCGCCTCCGATCCGGACTTCAAGTGAGATCCTGCCTTTGGGGTACACTGGCTGGGCACTAAACCCTATCAAGGGGACGTGGGCCTCCCGCAGGGCGGATTCGGGCAGGCCGAGCTGTTTGAAACAGCTATAGTATACAATCTCGGTGGAGCTCCCTGGGTCCACAAGGACGCGCTTGGTAGTGTAATTGTTCAGCCGCAGGGTGAGGATGAGGGCGTCATTGTGGGGGAGCTCGACTTCCTTCAGATCCTCATCCGAGAACCAAATCTTGGGCTTTTCTCTCTTACGCCTCTTCGAGGCGCTTTCCCACTCTGCCGACATCACCTGCTTGCCATGGGCAGCTCTCCTGGCGTCTGACCGAGCCTGGGCGCTTCCCCTGCCTGGGGCGGGTGCTAGGTGGATGACATTGATGGTACCCGCCGGCTCATCGCTCTCATGGTCATCACTGGGTCGAGTGCGCTGCTGTGCTCGGTGGACCCTTTCCTCCTGTTTGATATACTCCTGGAGGTGTCCGTCATGGACGAGCTTTTCGAGATGGGACTTCAACGCAAAGCAGTCTTCGGTCATGTGCCCGTGCTGCTTGTGATAGGAGCAGCGCTTGTTCTGGTCTCGGATGGATGGGTCGCCTGTCATTGGCCGAGGCCACTGGAAGTATGGCTCTGCCTTGATTTTATTCAGGAGTCTATAAATAGGCTCCTTAAACACAACACTGATAGCCCTGTAAGGATCGTTGGCAGGCTTGGCGGACTGTGACCTCGGCCTCTTGCTGCTGTCCGAGGCGATCGAGAAAGAGCGGGAGGGCTTCCTTTTATCCGACCTCGGTCGGGGGAATGTTTCTTCCTTGGTGGAGGCCTGGTGTTTCTTCGGGAATCCGAACCGCTCTGTGCCATGGGCCTCGTCTTCTTCCTGCTCAATGTACTGTTTTACCCTTGCCATCAGTGCTTTCATCGTGGCCACGGGGTTTCGGACTAGATCTCTGCGGAGTTCATTTCCTGGGAGTAACCCCTCCCTGAAGCACATGATGGCGACTTCGTCATTGGCGTCGGTAATCTGGCTGTATATCGTCCAGAATCTTCTGGCGAAGGCAGTGATACCCTCACCGTCTTTCATCCGGATCGCCATGAGATTGCTACCTGTCTTCGGGATGACGCGGTGCGCTTGAAACTTTTCAAGGAAAGAGCTCCGGAGCTGCCGCCAGCTTGAGACCGACCCGGGAGGGAGTGCGCAGAACCACCGGAGAGGGAGGTCTCCCAGACTGGATGAGAAAACCCTGCAGTTTAAAAGACCGACGTCCCCCCAGACCGACATCCGCTGAGTGAAGTGCCGCAGATGCGCCTCTGGGTCTGAGGCCCCGTCGTAAAGTACGAACCTTGGGACGTTAAATCTCTCGGGGAGAGAGAAATATTTAATTTCCTGCGAAAAGGGGGACATGCCCTGGTCGTCCCCTTCATGCTCATCAGTCTGGTCTCGGGCGAGACCGATCTCGGCCAAACGGGCCTGGACCTCCTGCTTGATATAGTGGTCCAACTGCGCCTTGAGGTCCGTCTGGTCATCGAGTCTCGGGGATTCCGGCTCACGCCGTGCTCCCCCGAGACCACTAGGCAGATGACTGCTGCTCGAGCCTTCCTCCTCGCGGTGAGACCTCCTTCTGTGGTTGAGGGCATGCCTCAGATCTTGGTTACCCGGGTGGGTCCGCTTCCGCCGGGGAGGCGGACCACGAGACTTCCTCTCATTCATCTCGAGTCGCTCCTCTAGACGACGAATCACCTCGTCTTTATCTTGGAGAGCCTGGTCCTGGGCATCGAGCTCTTTAAGCAGGGGGTCGTCATTTCTCGTTTCACGGATATGATGGAGAGATTGGCCGTCGTCGCGAGAGTGACAGTGGGACTGACGGGACGTCGCCCTGATAGGGGTTTTGCCCCTTCGCCGAAGATCCGACGTGGGGGCGTTCTGCTCCGGACCCCTTTGCGATCGACCATCAGGATGGTGAGGGACCCCTCGACGGTCATCGTGGTGGGGGCGCGCAGTCGTGGGCCGAGACGAAGAGGCCGATTGGACTATGCCCTCCACGCACGCGGCTCCTGACCTCCCCCCAGACCTCCTCTGGCGCGGGGCCTCTGGTTCCTCCTGCCTGACGGGAGGAGCCGCAATCGGCCCCGGAGGGGGAAGAAGAGTGGAACGAAAGTCGGGGGGTGGTTCCGGAACAACCGACTGGGCTGGTTGCGACGGCAAGAATGGTGGGAACGCAGGTTCCTCCCGTAGCGGGAAGGACGATGCTTTTTTAGACGTCGATGGTCCTCCGCCACCGTTTCTGGTTTTTGGAGGCATGGCTTCTGTAGAGGCTTTGGCACAGATCCTATCCCCACAGACGGCGCCAACTGTAAGTGCCTAAAAATTACGGACTTAGTTAATGGAGGATTAAGCTCCTGATGCAAGGTTTTGAGGGAGGTAAGGGGAATGGATCGAGCCTCCAATGACCTGAAAGGAAAAGAACAACGGTCAGAGACCCTGGCTGTGGGTAGCCGAAGGCCCTCCGACGGTTAAGTTAGTGCAGGGACTGAGAGAATGGAGAGAAAGAGTTCTGGGAGGGAGAGATTATGCGTGTGTGTACCTTTCATGGATTCTCTCATGCAATATATAGGTGGAGAAGTCATCATTGGACTGTCTTCCTGAGGAGACGGGAGTCCCATCTGAGCGTACTCTCATCTCCTGAGTGGGGGTAGGTAAAAAGGGGACGTCCCATCGGACCAGCCCTCCTCGCCTATGGATATGATTGTAGATATGGCGTGCTCCTTGCGTAGGTCCGGAGCCCATTCTGTTGTCAGACCGCCGATCCTGATTTGGCAGTGCATTAATGGCGGCATTTATGATTGAATGAAAGGAGGCCGAGCTCGGTCGAGGCTGAGACCGAAGTTGGGACTCGTGACGCAATCACTGGGGCCCGCTCCATAATTGCCCGAGACGGCGATGCAGCCGAACTTGGCGGCACCGAGATCACAGGTTACCGAGACTGGGTGGTGGCCCCGTTTAATTCCATGATCACGGAATGACCCCACACAGATTCTACCCTGGGAATCTAGTCATTGACATTCAAACACTCAGATCAATCTGCGCCAGCGCTTTCGGTAAATGGCAGGCAGTCACCCACTTCACTTTTCAGGAGATTGAAGACGTGAATAATGCTGATATCAAGATCGGATTCTTTTCAAGAGAACATGGTGACGGTGTACCTTTCGATGGTATGGGAGGAATACTCGCACATTCATTTGAACCCACTGTGGGATGGTCTCATTTTGATTCTGATGAGAGGTGGGCAATTAATCCCTCCTCTTCCGACTTCTATGACATCGAATCTGTTGCGGTGCATGAGTTCGGGCATCTGCTTGGGCTCGCTCACACCTCTGATCCTAATGCTATAATGTTCCCCTCCATTCGTGGTGGTCAGAGGAAGGTGACGCTTAGTGAGGATGACATTAACGGAATAAGATTTTTGTATGTTCTATAGAAAATTCAGTTTTTTCATCGTTCATGTTAGCTCATTATTATGTGTAGTCAGCTTCTACATTGTTTTCCTACTTAGCTTGAATGCTGTGATTGTGATAGTAATAAATAAAAATGAAGTCTCTTCATTTTATTGCATAAGCATATAAACTAATGAAATGAGATTTGAGATGGACCTATTGGACATAGTCAGAGATAGTAATTGGGGGCCACTATGTAACATAGAAAATCTTTTTGGGTGTCCAATATAAAGAAATGATGAATTTTAGAATATATGGGGCTTTTCAAAATTTCTGGTTTCCTGTCCCACTCTATTTCCCCGCCAGTACTGTTGGGTCATTGAATCTGGCATTGGGTATAAAGGGCCCACTTTTGATTTCGTTAGATAAAGGGCAGCCATGACCAATATTATCGACAGGAAATTGGTTTAATTTAAATTAACATAAAAATGATAGTATAGTAACATCACAAATGACTGTGATTATCAATACCATTTAATAAATTAGTTTAATAATGCTAGAAAATAGATTACTTAGGTGAATAACAGTTGAATAAATGTCAAATTAGGGCGGAAGGGACAAAATTAGATTTATCATATGGTCCCACATGCTAAAAAATGGTGACTGCTCACAGTCACAGGTATGGGAAACAATTATGGCAGCACAAATCGAAAGAGCCTCATTGAGAGAACAACAATCATATGAATTAAAAAAAAAAAAAAACAGTCATATGAATTTAATGGTATGGAACAACTCATTAAAGGACACAAGAAAAAAATAGATTTTAAAAAACATCTGTCACGCGCGGCATGGCCTGGCCCAAGCATGGCTAGGCCAAGCTCTAGCAAGGCCTGCCTGTTTTACATGCCTAGGTCTCGTTTTACATGCCTAGGTCTCCGACCAAAAGAAAAAAAAAAAATGCCTTGTGCTGCAAGGGGTCCGAAAATTTTCATGATTTGCTGTCGTGTTTCCGTGCATGTTCCATAGATGTATTTTAATCTCTACGTACGACTTCTTCGGTCTTCTGCATGCTTATAAAAGTAAGATGATAAAGGAGGAAAAAAGTTCCAAGGATGACTCCAACAGATACGGTCATTTAATTTGTAAGTTGTCTTTTTCCAAAAACCTTTCAAAACTTACTGTTTTAGGCCATTGACCATCAATCTGTAACTGCTAATTCTAATTCTAGAACAAATAAATTTTGAAACTGTAAGTGCAGAAAAATATACTCACAAAGTAGGGATGTCTTCAAGGACTTACTCAAGGAACTCGAGAAAGAGCTGCGTGTCTGATGAACCTGAAAGGGGAGAAGAGAACAGTCAAAGGACCCTGGCTAGGGCAGCACAGGACTCTCCGATGCTTAAGTTAGTAGTGATCGGAGAAGAAGAAGGAGAAGAGGTGTGGTTGCATGTAGAGGAATGCATACCTCCTCTGTGTATCGTCTGTTGCCTTATATGAGAGATTGTGTTGGTGCCTGTGCTAGTGGGCCTCATGATGTGACTAGGGTCTCATCAGCCCACATAGTCATTAATGAGGGTCCATCACAGCCCTCATTACCTTTAATGAGGGTCCGATCAGCCCATACTGCATTTAATGCGAGTGACATTGGGCCTGATCTATTGGCGGCTGAGGTCTCATCGAATCCCTTTCTTGGGCCCTGTCCCTGATAGGGCTATGGCCAATGGATGTGATTACATCTTTGTGTAGCCGAGACCGAATAGGACGGTGCTGCCGAACTGGTTGCCCACTTCCGATACCAGCAGAATGTACCGAAACCGAGGCAGCGCTAGGTCTGCGTCCGAGGCCGAGACCAAGGGTGACAAGCTTTGCCGAAGCCGGAATAAGGTTCGGTTCCAGGGATGGACCCCACACAATAGCCCCCCAGCTCTTTGACCACGGGGACCCCGCTCCCTGAGGTCGGAGAGCTGAGTGGGAACCTCATTTCACTTTAATCGTTTGGCGTTTATATCCATTTAATTCGCCATCAATGTTTTGTCTGCTCGAGGCAATCAGGAGCCTGATAAATACAGGGGTTATGATTGATATTGGGAGGCGAACCGACCGCGCCACGTGTCGTCATCGGATGGGCTAGCAGGTCATTCCGAAGCGGTGTGGGAGTGAACGAGGCGACGCTTCGCACGCATCCCCTTTTCGAAAACCGGGATGGCGCTCATCCTCCTTTCCTTATCCTTTATATACAGTGCGTCCCCTTCTTCTCCATTCTTTACTTCAGCCTTTTGACGGATAACTAGCAGAGAACTCCGAGCATTGAACTCCGAGCATTGAACCTCCAGTGGCCTTTACCGACCGCAATCCATCCATCAGAGTCCGACCCTGCCTCTGTCGAACCAGTGAGTCTCTCTCCTATTCTCCTCTCTTCAGTTTTTATTTCTGACCCAGTTCCTAGGGTTTCCTCTCTGTCCCCCACCTTTTCTGTCCCGTATCCGCTCCTTCTTTAGAGCTCCGTTAGGGTTTCTCAGACTTAGGAATGGGGGCTTTCAGTCATTGGATAGATTCCCCTGTGGCCCTGGCACAGCTCAGGGCCAAGTTCATGATCCCGGAGGACGTTCGGATGAAGGCCTCCGATAGGTCCTCCGGCTATACCTTTAGCAATGGCTGGATGCCGTTTCCTCTTGTTGTCATCATCGAAGGGGGAGTTAGGTTCCCCCTCCATCCCCTCCTTAGGTCGTGCCTCCGAACCTGGAACCTGTGTCCATGCCAGTTGATGCCTAATGGCTTCAAAATCATCATGGGCGTTGCCGAATTGAACAGAGTTCTAGGAATCGGTCTCGGCGTCCATGACATCGAGGACGTTTACGACCTCTGTAAAACCCGAGAAGGCAACACATACTACCTCCGAGTCAAAGCCAAATGTTCGCCCCTCATCACGGCCTTGGAGGACTCGAACAAATATGCCGGAGATGACCGACTGTTTGTCTCTGGCAATCGGGAGTTCGGGGAGACCGAATCCGAGACCGCGAGGCGAGTCCAAATCCCACGATTCTTCGGGGCACCACTGAGTAACGCCCTTTCCCTTCTACTGGGTTTCGGATTTTTGGCTTGCATCTCTGTCTGCTCTTATTCTAATTCTTATCTTTCCTCCTGCAGGCCTTCACCAGCGAAAGCGAGACGCCCAGCTAGATAATTGGCGGAGGAACAAGGCTTGGCTGGATAAAGTTTATAAGTACCGAGGTCACCTCAACAGAGCCGCCTTCTCTTTGCGGGGGTACGAGCCGAAGTACGTGTCCTATACACGGAAATCAGGCCGTCCTGGGGACGTTGTCCTCGCCCTAGCCGAGGCCGCAAGCGGGACTGTTTCGGGAGTTAAGGCTTCCACATCGGTGGCCGAAGCCGAAGGCGACCCCATTCAGGAGATCGAGAACTACTCTTCCTGCGCCGAGGACATGGAGAGGCGCAGGCCTGCTTACCAGCTGCTGAACCTGGAGGACGCAGTGTTCGGCGAGCAGCTGGCAGCCCCCGGTGCTGGTCCACTCCCTATTTCTGCCGTCCCTCCTCGCCCCGAGGTCCAGTCTACTGCAAACGCGGAGTGGGAGAGGCCCAGGAAGAGGGCGAGGGGGAAGGACCCTGTCCACGAGGACGGGCCGAGGTCCGCCCGGGCCGCGAGGGAGAGGGCCGCGGAGGAACCAGCTCAGGAACGACCCTTGGTGGAGCAGCGCCGCTCGCCCCTTGCGACCACTCCGGCCGAGCCAGAGGCCTTCAGGCCGGAGCTTGAGCTGAGGCCGGGGAGGCCACTGAATGTTGCGGACCACTTGATTGGCAACTCAGCCGTGGTCGCGGCCCTCACCAGGGCCTGTGCGCTTCCGAAAGACATGGAGGCGCATCGCGCAACTGACAGCCCACAGCTGCTCATGAAGACAATACAGCACTCCATCTCGGTAAGTTTCGAGTCTCTCCCAACTGCAACACTGGCTTTTCCGCGTAATACTAATTCACACGACTTGTCTTTTTGCAGGCCGTCCAGAGACTTCACGTGGTACTAAATAGAGTCGTTGAGGAAGATGCTCGGCACGGCCGTCTGGTGGAGGCAAAGGAGAAAGCCGAGGCCGACCTCAGGGCAAGAAGTGAAGAACTGAAGGAGTGGTGGCCAAAAAGGCCGAGCTCGACGCTCAGGCCGACCTGATGGTGAGTGAGCTTTGCAACGTTAAATCGGAAAACTACGAATTGCAAGGCAAGCTCCTCACCAAAGGGAAAAGAGCGGCGGGGCTAGCAGCTGAACTTGAAGGAGAGAAGAAGGCGAGGGAAGAACTTCGAGAGTCAGCCCAAGCCGAGATCAATGCTGCCTTTTTAGATGGGGTTGCGGATGCGGGTCGGAGCTATACCGCCCAAGTTAAGAAGCTGAGCTCCAAACTATTCCATCTAGGCTATCGCGCTGGACTCAAGCAGATGGGGGTCCAAAAAGATCATCCACTCTACCAGAACCCCCCTGGGCTTGAGCCAGCTGCATCCGTGCCCCAGGAGCCCGCCGAGACTCTCGCGTCGCTGCCTCCAGAATCTCCCGCTGAGACCCCTGCGCCTCCTCCACCCGAGGTTCCATCTGAGACGTCGGTTTCTCCCGAAGCTGCGCAGACTGGTGATGCGGCAGTAGTGATCGTCGACGACACCGGGGCTGAGGCATCTTGATTCTTTCCTCATAACCTGTAATCCTTTTTGTTTCTGTCTGTTTTGGTGTAATCGGACCTTTGTAAACACAATCAGTTTATCAATGAAATTCCTTTGTTTCTCAAATGAAGTTTCTCTTTTTGAATTCCACTTTGTTTGTGGCTTGTTACTTGCATGGGAATGTGCGTTTCTGCTTCTTTGCCCTTTCTTCTCTTTTTTCTTGTTTGTACTTTTCACGAGTATGTGAGTTCGGTAGAAATAGACCAGCCAGTTTAGGACCTAGCTAGGAGTGACGTAGTCGAGTGAAGTAAAACTTGAGGGGCCTTTCCCAGCCCTAAAGATGTTATTCACTTCGGTAAATGGGGGTGAAATTTGGCCGAAGTGGAATCGTACCTGGATCGGTGAATAAAGTCGGTTTCGGTAGCCATAAGGTTTTGCGCCTGGGGGTCAGACATACCCGAGACGACCTTGTATGTCGGTCGTAAGGACTCATGCCCGAGTGGCCCATAGCCGACCCGAGGCGCTCTCATCATTGGCCCGAAGGCTTCACGCCTGGGTGGCACGTAGCCGACCCGAGACGATCTCATCGTTGGCCCGAAGGCTTCACGCCTGGGTGGCACGTAACCGACCCGAGACGATCTCATCGTTGGCCCGAAGGCTTCACGCCTGGGTGGCACGTAGCCGACCCGAGACGATCTCATCGTTGGCCCGAAGGCTTCACGCCTGGGTGGCACGTAACCGACCTGAGACGATCTCATCATTGGCCCGAAGGCTTCACGCCTGGGTGGCACGTAGCCGACCCGAGACGATCTCCTCATTGGCCCGAAGGCTTCACGCCTGGGTGGCACGTAACCGACCCGAGACGATCTCATCATTGGCCGTGGCCGAAGTATTGACACAAGATGCCCCGTTCTTTCGAATGTGAGCTCCTTTCATTGAATTCTTCTAAGTACAAATGTCCAAGTTTTTCAGAAATAGAACTTCTTGAGGTGAGATGCGTTCCATGGTCTCGGTAGCTGTTTTCCTGCCATATCTTCAAGTCGATAAGCTGATTGCCCAGCAATGGAAGTCACTTTGAACGGTCCGTGCCAATTCGGCGCCAGCTTGCCCTGATTCGGGTCCTTGTCCCCCGGGAGTGTCTTCTGAAGGACCAGCTCCCCCACTGAGAATTTCCTCTCCCTAACTCTCTGGTTGTAGCCTCTGGCCAGTTGCCGCTGATAGGCTGTAAGCTGAACTGCTGCTGCTTCTCTTCGCTCATCGGCCAGGTCCAGTTCCATAGCTAGATGGGTCTCATTTCGGCCCTGGTCGAAGAGTTCAGACCTTAGAGTAGGTAGGCCAATTTCTAAGGGAATGACGACCTCCATTCCGTAGGCTAGGGAAAAAGGTGTTGCCGAAGTGGATCGCCTTGGAGTCGTTCGGTAGACCCATAGGACACTCGGGAGCTCTTATACCCATCTTCCTTTGGCTCTGTCAAGCCGTTTCTTCAACCCGTCGAGCACTGCTTTATTGGAAATTTCCGCCTGACCATTACTCTGCGGGTAAGCCGGGGTGGAGTAGCGATTGCGGATGCCGTGCTCCTGGCAGAAGCTTCTGAAGAGGTTGGAGTCGAACTGAGTCCCGTTGTCCGAGATCAATATTCTGGGGATGCCGAACCTTGTGACGATGTTTTTCCAGACGAAATTTTTGGAATCCTGCTCCGTGATGGAGGACAACGGCTCCGCTTCGATCCATTTGGTGAAGTAATCCGTGGCTACTATCAGCCATCTTTTATTTCCGGGAGTTCGGTGGAGCGGTCCCACTATGTCTGGCCCCCACTGGGCGAATGACCATGGACTAGAAAGAGGGCTGAGGTCCTGTGCTGGCTAATGGAGAGAGTGGGAAAATTTCTAACACTTCTCGCATTTCTTCGCGTACACCTGCGCATCCTTTTGCATATACGGCCACCAGTAACCCTGGCTGATAGCCCGGTAAGCTAGTGACCTTCCTCCGATATGGTTTCCGCAGATCCCTTCATGTATTTCAAATAGAAGGTCCTCCACTTTGCTCGGATGAACGCACTGGAGGTACGGGCCTGTGTACGACTTCCTGTAAAGCTTGACTTCGGGAGACAACCAGAACCAGGCTGCTTTGAGTCTGATTCGATGGGCCTCGCTGCTGTCTTCGGGTAGCTTGTCGTCTTTGAGGTAGGCGATGATGGGGTCCATCCAGCTCGGGCAGAGGTCAATACACGACACTTCCCGAGGTGGATGGAGCTCGATGCTGGGTGCGGCCAAGGATTCCACTTCGATGGTTCTTTTTCTCTCTGCTTCGACAGCGCTGGCCAAATTTGCAAGAGCATCTGCATGGGAGTTTGCTTCTCTGCCTATCTGTTTGATTTCCGTCGTATGGAACTGAGAGAGTAGCTTCTTTGCCAGGGCTAAATACGTAGCCATCCGGTAGTCGCGAGTTTAATAGTCCCCCGTCAGCTGGTTTGCCACCAACTGTGAATCACTGAAGACCACCAGCTGTTGAGCTCCGAGGATTTTGGCGCTGTTCAGTCCGGCTAAAAGGGCTTCGTACTCAGCTTCATTGTTCGAAGCCTTAAAATCCAGGGTCAGAGCCTGCTCGATGACCAGTCCTTCTGGCGATTGGAGGACAACTCCTGCTCCGGCTCTTCTCGAGGTGGAAGATCCGTCGACGAAGACTTTCCAAATTGGGGTGAGGGCTTGGCATTGTGATTGTTCAGAGCCCATGGGCGCCTCATGCTCCCTGCCCCCCAGTTCGGTGCCGAGCTGGGTTGGTGCCGAACTTGAATCGAACTCGGCAAGGAAATCCGCCAGAACCTGGGCTTTGATCGCTGTCCTGGGCTGATACTGAATTTCATACTGCCCCAGTTCGACAGCCCATCTTGAAATTCTTCCTGAAAAGTCAGCTTTTCTGAAAACAGACTTAAGTGGATGTTCCGTAACAACCACTATGGTATGTGTTTGAAAGTAATGAGAGAGCTTCCGCGAGGCACTAACGAGTGCCAGCGCTAGCTTCTCGAGTGGCAAGTATCTGGTCTCGGCATCAATCAGGGTTTTGCTCGTATAATATATGGGTTTTTGGACCCTATCCTCTTCTCGGAGGAGGACCGATCTCACGGCATGATCTGAGACCGCTAAGTATAAAAACAAAAATTCTCCATGAACCGGAGTTGACAGTAGAGGAGGAGAGGATAAATAGGCCTTAAGCTCTTGCAAGGCCTGGTCACATTCCGGAGTCCACTGAAATTTAAAATTCTTCCTGAGAAGCTGAAAGAAAGGCCGACACTTATCTGAGGATCTACTGATGAACCGGTTCAGTGCGACTGCCATTCCGGTTAGCTTTTGGACTTCCTTAGCCGAGGTGGGACTCTGCACTCTGAGGATAGCCGAGATCTGATCTGGATTTGCCTCAATCCCCCTACGTGTGACCAAGCTTCCCAAGAATTTGCCAGAGACGACACCAAAGGCGCACTTGGAGGCATTGAGCTTGAGCTTGAACCTCTTCAAAGTGGCGAAAACTCCGGCTAGGTCTGCCAAATGGTTATGAGCTTGCTTGGACTTGACCACCATATCATCGATGTAGACTTCAACAGTCTTGCCGAGTTGGTCGTGGAACATCTTGGTGACAAGTCTCTGATAGGTGGCTCCTGCATTCTTCAGCCCAAACGGCATCACCTTGTAACAGTATGTGCCTCTGGGTGTTATGAAGGCTGTCTTCTCTTCGTCCGGCCCAAACAGCGGAATCTGGTGATAGCTGCGGTAAGCGTCGAGGAAGCTCATTCTGTCGTGCCCGGCCGTGGCGTCAATCATCTGGTCGATCTTGGGTAGGGGAAAGCTGTCCTTGGGACAAGCCTTGTTCAGGTCGGTAAAGTCGACGCATACCCTCCACTTGCCAGTCTTCTTTCTGACGACCACAGTATTGGCTAGCCAGGTCGGGTATTGAACTTCTCTAATGGCGCCGGCCTCGGATTTATCCACCTCCTCGACCACGGCTTCGGTTTGTGGCACCCCAGTCCTGCGAGCCTTCTGCATCACAGGTTTATGATTAGTGTCCACATTCAATTTATGACATATTACCTCCGGGTCGATGCCAAGCATCTCTTGAGGCATCCAGGCGAAGGCTTCTTTGTTCTGCACCAGGAACTGTACCAGTTCGGTCTTCTCTGGCTCTCCGAGCTGATTGCCGAGCAAGAAGAACCGTTCCGGATCTTGTGAATCGATCCTGATTTCGGTCAGGTCCTCCACGCTCTTGCTCTCTGGGTCTTGGCCGACCTCGTCTAGCTTCTTCTCCAGCCTCTTTTCCATCTCGGCCATGTTAACCTCCTTTGGCTCTCGCTCTCCGGATACCACGGCTGTCAGGCATTGCTTGGCTGCCTGCTGATCTCCTCTAACAGTGACGATTTCAACTCTGCCATTCTTTCCTTTCCAAGGAAATTTCAGCTTCTGGTGGAGAGTGGAAGGGACTGCCTCCAGACTATGAAGCCAAGATCTGCCCACTATAGCATTGTAAGGCGAGGGTGCGTCAATCACCATGAAGGTTGTCTCAACAGACGCGCCGCCGGCCTCGACCTTGAACGTCACCTTTCCCTTGGGGTACACCGGCTTGGCGCTGAAGCCAATGAGGGGAATTCGGGCCTCCTGCAGATCCTTCTCCGTCAGTCCCATCCTCCGGAAGCTATCGAAATAGAGGACCTCGGATGAACTACCGGGGTCGACGAGGACCTTCTTCACGGTGCAATCCTTCACGCCTTGCTTAGAGCAATCAAACTTCAGGGTGACAATCAGCGGGTCGTTGTGGGGGAGCTGCACCCCTTCCAGGTCTGCATCCGTAAACCTGATTTCGGGCCGCTCCCTCTAAGCCCTCTTCAGAGCTGAGCCGAGCTCGGCGGCCATGACTTGCTTACTGTGTGAGGCCTGCCTGGCCTCGGCACGAGCTCGGTTACTCCCCTTGGGCGGGGGAGCTAGATGGATGACGTTAATAATCTTCTCTGACCCGTCGCTATCGCGGCCTCTTTCGTCTCGGAGCGGGGCTCGGGTGTCGACTCTGGTGTCTGCCTTGACGAACTCCTGTAAGTGTCCCTCCTGGACAAGCTTTTCCAAATGCGACCGCAGTACTCTACATTCCTCAGTTTTGTGGCCGCTCTCCTTGTGGTACGCACAGAACCTGGTCTGATCTCGGAAAGAAGGATCGGTTCTCATGGGCTCCGGCCAGCTGAAGTACGGCCTGGATTTAATCTTGTACATGATCCGGTGGATAGGCTCCTTAAAGATCGTGTTGACCGCCCGATATGCATCCTCGGACAGCCTGGGCTTTTTGCCTCTCACCGAGGTGAACGCCTGAGCCCTCGCTGAGCTAGCTGACGCCCGGCGTCTCTCCGAATCATCTCTTCGGGGCTCGTCTCTTCGGGACGGTCCCCTCTCTTCCTTGGAGGGCCTTTCACTTCGGTTCTTCTGCGCAGCCCCATGGTTTTCTCGAGCCCTGACCTGGTCGTCCTCTTGGGCGATGTAGCGGTTGACGATGGACATGAGCGCTGTTATGGAGGACACCGGGTTTCTGGCTAGATCTTTGCGAAGGTCACTGTCTGGCAGCAGGGCATTCCGAAATGCGAAGACGGCCACTTCGTCCTTGGAGTTTTCAATCTGGCTGTAGACGGTCCAGAATCGCTTCGCGAACTGGGTGACTTCTCCCCTTGCTTCATCTTCAAGGCCATGATATCCGCATCTGTCTTCGGCAGGATTCTGTAGGCCTGGAACTTCTTCATAAAGGACTGCTGGAGTTGCTGTCAACTCGAAATGGACCCATCCGGGAGCGCACAAAACCACTTCAGGGGGAGGTCACCCAAACTGGAGGAGAAGACTCGACAGTTCAGATGGCCCTCATCTCCCCAGACAGACATCCTCTGGGAGAAGTGCCTGAGATGTGTAGATGGGTCCGAGGTCCCGTCGTAAGTGACGAACATCGGGACGGTGAACTTCTTTGGCAGGGGATACTTCCTGATATCGCGAGAGAAAGGAGACGCGCCAAGATCAATGGAGTCGCAACAAGCATCCTTTTGGTCTCGGCCGAGACCAGCCACCTCCAGATTGCGCTGGACCGTTTCCCTTATACGCGCGTCCAACCACTCCTGATCATGATACCTGCTCTCCGGAATGGTTTCTGATGCCTTCCTCGAGTAACTATGGCTGGCGCTCGAGCCTTCGTCTCGAGTTCGGTCGCGCCTTTTCTTATTCAAATGGTCCCTCAAGTCTTTCTCAGGGGAGTCGGGGCGCCTGCTACGAGACATCCTCCTCTCGTGTTGTCGCTGAGAGTGTTACTGCTGCCACGACTTCTGCTGCTGAGAGTGCTGCTGATGTCTTGCTGAACTCGTAGCTCTTTCCAGCTGCTGCTGGAGCTGGCGGATCAGAGCATCCTTCTCCTTGATGGCCTCATTCTGCGTTCTAATCTCTTCAAGGGTGGAATCGAAGTCATCATCGGGATTGTAGTCCTCGTCCTCAGCATCCTGGATCTGATCAGAGGGGTGTGGTTCGTCGACCACTGGAGACTTCCGCTGGTCTTGACCCAACAGGAGACCTGCAGGTTGCTGCTGGGTATCTCCCCTCCGGGGAGCAGACTCCGAGCGAAGGTCACGCTCCTGAACGTTAATCCGGACGAGGTCATGCTCGACGTAGTCCTCTGTGACTGGTTCCTTCTCGGACCTCTTCTTGGCGGGGAGGCGGCTAGTGGACTGTCCCGCACGCTGTGTTTTAGAAGCCTCTCCGCCTTTAGCAGCTCTCCTCGTCATGGTGTTTAGGGAAGATTGTAGAAATCGATCCCCACAGACGGCGCCAATTGTAAGTGCAGAAAAATATACTCACAAAGTAGGGATGCCTTCAAGGACTTACTCAAGGAACTCGAGAAAGAGCTGCGTGTCTGATGAACCTGAAAGGGGAGAAGAGAACAGTCAAAGGACCCTGGCTGGGGCAGCACAGGGCTCTCCGATGCTTAAGTTAGTAGTGATCGGAGAAGAAGAAGGAGAAGAGGTGTGGTTGCATGTAGAGGAATGCATACCTCCTCTGTGTATCGTCTGTTACCTTATATGAGAGATTGTGTCGGTGCCTGTGCTAGTGGGCCTCATGATGTGACTAGGGTCTCATCAGCCCACATAGTCATTAATGAGGGTCCATCACAGCCCTCATTACATTTAATGAGGGTCCGATCAGCCCATACTGCATTTAATGCGAGTGACATTGGGCATGATCTGTTGGCGGCTGAGGTCCCATCGAATCCCTTTCTTGGGCCCTGTCCCTGATAGGGCTATGGCCAATGGATGTGATTACATCTTTGTGTAGCCGAGACCGAATAGGACGGTGCTGCCGAACTGGTTGCCCACTTCCGATACCAGCAGAATGTACCGAAACCGAGGCAGCGCTAGGTCTGCGTCCGAGGCTGAGACCAAGGGTGACAAGCTTTGCCGAAGCCGGAATAAGGTTCGGTTCCAGGGATGGACCCCACACAGAAACCACATTTGACTAGACTGAGATATGAATCCCTTCATCTCATAGAAAATGACATCCAAGCAACCTTTGTTTTCAAATTGGCTTCTACTCTTCTCCCTCTCTTTTTGTTCCTCTTTCCATTCCGGATTGAATCGCAATATGCTCCAAGTAACTTATCAACTTTTTAGATGTTGAGAAGTCCAATATCGCCTAAGTAATAGACTTGACATGTCTTAATATACCTGTATGGCTTCCCACATCTCCCTCTCTTTCTGTTCCTCTTTCCTTTCCTGATTGAATCACAATCTACTCCTAAAATAACTTATCAACCTTTCCACCTATAGGCTTAAACTTTTGGGTTGGAACATGATTTATCGACATGTCTTAATAAACTAGAGGGAAGCCAAAATGGTGAAACCATCAAAGGCATACATTTGGATACCTTCCTCACCAATATTCCCAACACCAACACCAACACCAACACCAACACCAAAGGCATCCAAGAAGATGATGACTCCTTCAATGATTTACTCGAGTCGGCCATCAAGTACTTATACAGAGCAGATGATGAGCTTCTTCCCGGATGCCAACACATGGCCCCCTAATTTAAAAAACCACCTCACCTATGGGTTCAGCCTACACCAATAAAGCGGATTGGATTTTATACAGGATATTATGGAGATGGTAATCATTTTCATGGTAGGGTGGAATACTTGCACATGCATGTTATCCCCCTACAGGAGTTACCCATTTTGATGCTGATGGATCCATCTCGATCTCCAGAGTTCTTCCACATGAAATCGGTTCCGGTGCATGAGATTGGGCATCTGCTTGGGCTCGAACACTCCAGTGATCCTAAGGCTGTAAAGCACCCCGGCTTAAAGGCTGGTGAGATCAGGGACAGACTTGCTGAGGATGGCATTCGAAGAATCCGAGCTTCATATAATCTTAAGTAGATGATCTGGTAACTTGTTTATTATGGATCTAGTCATCTGTGTTTTTTTTTTCTTTGTTTTCCTACTTAGCTTGAATGCTGTATAAGATGAAAATCATGTGAAAGAAGATAATAAAAAATGAAAAATGTCTATTTTATTGAGCATATATCTATACTGTTTGAATTGAGAGAGACTTGTTGGATTTGTTTTAAGTTGTGTTGGAGTTTGGCTTTGGGATTAAAGGGCCTACTGTTGATGCAGCCAGCCCCAATTAGGTCGACAGGAAATGATTTGAATTAAAAAGGTCACTTTTGTTCATCAAAATGGGGCACCAGCCTAGTCGATATATAGCAGGCATATGATAATCAGAGCTAAATTATCAGTTAAGTAGAGCAAATTAAAACGAATTTGGACCTGTGATCACCTGTAATTGACCATGATCTTTGATTGAAGTTAAAATGAAATGGAATGGTTGGAGTCTTGGAGATAACGGATATGATAATCTCACTTGCAAAGTAAATTGGGCTGGTAACGTAATGAGGGTAATTTTCTATTTATGTAGAGTAGTAATGTGGTAGATACTCGTCCACCAACACTTGATCTTTATGTAGGATCCAATTCCACGATTTGCATTGAGAATAAATTAAAGTGGCCCATCAGATTGATGACATGAATTCTTGGTGGGCCTCACGAATTCGATGACAACCATGAGACAATGTTTGATGATGGTGGGTCATGGGCCACCAATGGGGCTTTGATCCCTAATTAGTTCCAGGTTTTGATTGAAGGGATTTACTTTCTGCCACAATTTAGAAATGGTGGCCTTTTCCGATGCTCTAATTTTTATTTTTTTTCTTTTTTGGCTAGAAGGTAAAATTGTATTGAGGAAGAGAGCAACTCGGCAGAAAGCCCCCAGAACATGAAGAAAACCAATAAGGGATAGAACTGGCCATGTCTTTCAAACGATCCAAGAAGATCACCTTAGCTCTCTCCAAGGAAGGTTTCATGTTATTGTGCTTAGAATCATTCCAGATGGACCATAAGACAAAGATGGCGTGGAAGAAGATAATTGCTACAGATTTTCTTCCGAAGACATCTCCATCCTTAACAATAGTCTTTCATATAACTGAAGCTAGAAGAGGGGAAGAGAGCGGAACTCCACAAGGACTAAGAAGCCAAAACCAAAACTGTTGGGCCAAGAAAACAGATGCAGGTCAGATTCCTCACTATTGAAGAAGATATAGCATCTACAGGCCATGGACCATCATTTATGTTTAGTCCAATTGTTAGTTGGAGTTTTCCTCTACAGAAGACGCTATGTGGGGACGACCCCGAATAATAAAAGGATTAAACCTGATCTCGGTAATGGGACTCGGCCACGGCCACGGGCCGGACTATCCGCTTTCCCTAGTACTAAGTTGGTTTCGGCGACTTTATCATCGGCCTCGGTCTCGGACGTAAGCCCCACACTACTTCGGTTTCGGCACCACCTGCTGATGTCGGAAAAACGATGACCAGTTCGGCCGCGCTGTTCCATTCGGCTTCGGCTGTATGGGGGTGTGCGACCACCTCCATTGCTCACATCCCTGTTAGGACAGGGCTCAAGAGAGAGGTTCGATGGGACTCCAGCCGCCAACATATCAGGACAGGATCAGGCCCAATGTGACTGGCATTAAATGCAGTATGGGCTGATCGGACTTTCATTTAATGCAAAGAGGGCTGTGATGGACCTTCATTAATGACTCCGTGGGCTGATGGGACCCTAGTCATGTCATCAGGCCCATTGGCACATGCGCCAAAAGGATTTTCCCATATAAGGCAGGAGAGGACCCAAAAAAGAGGTACGCATTCCCTCACATGCAACCATACACACCTCTCTTCTCCGATCAGTCACCTGGACTAACTTAAGCATCGGAGAGCCCTGTGCTGCCCAGGCCAGGGTCCTCTGACCGTTCTCTTCTCCCCTTACAGGTTCGACAGATAGCAGCAGCTCCTTCGGCACTTTGAGTAAGTCCTCGGAGGCATCTTAATCTTGTGAGTATATTATTTGCACTTACAGACGCCATCTCAAGCAAACCAAACGAAGGTTGACAAATTTAATCCAGATCAGGCTAGACCAAGTAGTTTCTACAGCATTAGTTCTCAATAGATTCAGGCTTGTTGAATGAAACAGAAACTCCTGCAACTCTGTCGGGAGCTGATTTGGAATTAATGTGCCAAGCATTATCAGTAATAATATCTGCTACTGAGCCTTTTTCTAAGAAGTGGATATTAACTGAAAATAGTGGTGTGATGTTTTTGGAGAAAAAGAAGAGGTGGCTTCCAAATTCGCTTGAAAATTTAGGGATCCACCTCCCCGGTTGTGTATATTACATGCTTCTCCTATAACAGATGTGCTAAACTCTATCCTAGGCACACATAATCTAGATCGTTTAAAATGAATGTCATCCCCTCCGGTGAGATATTCTTAGATTTCTGATCTATAAGAATGGATCTCACTGTTATATTGATCACGTGATTGATAACATAATTAGTACAATCATATATAGTACTAATAATATGACTTAATCTGTGTAATAGACATCACAAGGGATCCGGGTTCTAGAAGAAGGGGTGGTTTGTCAAATCTAAATCCTTGGCAAAAAAAAAAAAAAAAAAACTTGGCCATTATCATAGCCCATTCTCTATATATCAACATAGCTCCACCCACTCGACGCCCCTCTAAACCATGTCAATAGAGTCTCCTATCTTAAGGATGTTATAGTTTAGTTTAAAAAATAAAAATCTATAAATATAATTGAAATATGTTGATGAAGATGATGAAAGGAGGAGACCATTAATAAGTGAACTCGCACTGTAAGGAGTGCTAACCACATCTATGTCCACCACCCCACCTATTACATTTCTAGGAACAAATACAAATAAAACATAAAAATTAATAAAGGGAAGAGCTCACACAAGCTGCAGCCCACCTTATTACAAGCTGGAGCGTGTGAGGCCTCACCACGGTGCTTATGAGGCTTCAGCTTGTAATAAACTGGGCTGCAGCTTGTGTGAGCTCTCCCCATTAATAAATTGACTCAAGATAGAGTGATATAAGAATTAACAGAATAGCTAGATACAAAAGATCCATCTAGAAGGTACTAATTGAATTAAAATTTAAAGAGTAAGAGAAGGAGATAAATTCATGAAATGAAAATCCTATGCTTTACTATTAAATTGAATTGACTTTCTCCCTATGCACAGTGCTTGGTGTCCTCTGTCCGTGGGACCTGGGGAAATATTGAGGCGACGGGTGGGGTGAGGTGGGGTGGGGGCAACATTGAATTTCTGAATGGTAAAAGGTGTTGGAACCTAATTTCATACACATGTCTTGGAAAGGATCCCTGGGTTCTCAAAATTAACATATTGTTGTTGGACCAGTAGCCCAACATAGCAAAAAAAGAGTACATTGGCGTAAAATAAAATAAAATTAAGTGTCAAATTAAGAGAAAAACAAAGTCGAGGGAGTGAGAGTAAAATCACCTTTTTTTTTTTTTTTTTTTTTTCATTTTGTGCCTTTCAAGAGGTTTTTTTTTTTCTTTTTTGTTATTTTGTACCTGTTAAAAGCATATATTTCCAATTCCACTTTGTGAGAGTGAAAGTACTCTTCTTTTTTTTTTTTTTTTTTTTCATTTTATGCTTTTACAACCAAATCCCGCTACTTCTTTTTCCTCATGTCCCTCAATTTTATTTCATTTTACTCCACACAAGGTCACAAAAGTTGAAACCTCCCTCTGTGCTACAATCTCCTTGTTTGGTCTCGAACATTTTGCCAATGTATTTCACAGGATTGTAGAAAATTATTAACCACAGTTGTTGTCGATGATGGACTTTGATCGGCCCATCCCAAAGTGAAGGTCATGTACAGAGATCGGGTGAGGTGCATTTGCGAGGTGGTTGTGTGTGACCTGGACCTTAAGATAGGTTATTGTGATCAGGTTAATTTTGATTTTATAGTCTATAACATCACTTTCTTCTTAATAAGATTGATATGTACTGATTAAAGCCCTGATTAGGACCCACTTATGAATGTCTAAACGTTTCAAAAATAAGTGACTTAATCTTGTATGAAACCTTATCAAATTTTAGTATTTTACTCCAATAAGTGTTGCTGGCAAGAATGGTCTCATATGGAACATAAGTGATCAATCCATTCACAAGTAATCTGTGGTTAAGATTTTTAAACACCCAATTAAAAAAAGGACTCTTTCATAAATTGAGTTGAATGTTTAATATTATTTTTTTATTAGGCAGCACCTTTTCTTTATACCGGGTCTTTTTGTGCAAGTCTTGTCAGTCTTAATGCCAAGTCTTCATTGTTTCCTATATTATCAGGCAGCACTTATTCCCCCTCAAGGCTTGACTTTGTCTGAGCTTAATCTTCTCCATACTGATAATAATAATAATAAATAAAGACAAAACAGGTTCAAGTGTCAGTCGTTCAACATACGCGGCATATGTTATTAATATACATTTTCATATCATTCAAATTTTTTTGTTTTTGTCCATTTGACCATTGTTTTTGAAACTGTCTTTTCTAGAACAAGCCATTAGTGGTGAAGATTATTTTAATAGTAAGAAACTTCATGGGAAACCATTAGTGGACGGTTTAGGCACTTAATTCATCTTCCCGTAATCTTTCGAGACAAGGCCTTTGTTCGATGAGATAAAATTTATTTTTATGGCATTTCAATAGCTATGAAATAGTTTACATAGGAACGGAGGACAATGGAGTAGGTCACAAGTTAGCTAGACATGTCCAGTTTATTGATGACATAAAAGTTTGGTGCGCCTGATCTAATTATGCATATTGTAATTGTGGGCTCTATGAGTTTGATGTAATGGTATTTTCTCGTAGTCTTCTCATAAAAAAAGTACAAAAAATAAAAAAAGACTTTAAGATGATCTGTTACCTCTACCGTGAGTCCTATAATTTTAGACGGTGTGGATTAGGATGAGGAGTTTAGATCACATAATCATTTGACCATGTCCATATAGTTCCATCAATTGTGAAGTTGTTATGCCGAAATTTCATTTCAATCATATGACTGGGAATGCCATGAAACTGATCGTGCATAAAACATGAGATTTGACTTCTTTTGTTCTCCATTTTGACCACGCTTTCTTCATGAATAACTAAATTGATAATGGGAGCCGCTTTAATTGGAGTAAAAGTTGGACTGATATAGTGCAAATTGGATTAGAACATGGGCTTCACTGCATATGGGTATGCTGATATGGATTTCACTGCATATGGGTACGCTGAGATTTGTGATGAACCATCAGCTACACATATAGTGGAAGCCTGTTAGATTATCTTTAGGGCCTGCTTGTTTAGTAATACTAGTAGTAAAATTTTAGAGTGGTACATCAAAACAACCTTGTCCAAACTCACCCACCAATCCAATTGAACTCTCAACCTCACTCCTTTATCAATGCCATCGGCTAATAGATTGGTAAGGTCTCGTTTGGCAAACAAATCTTTAGATAGGGAAAGCTATTCGGTTTTTTTAAAGTTGTGGTAAATCCATATTTAACAATTTTAAATTTATGAGGAATTAAACGAATGAAATTCTTTATTTGTTAGGATTCTCAAATCTGACTACCCCTACAAGATTTGAAAATCCTCACTTATATGGATTTGCACACCAAACCTTATTTTTTTCAACTGTATGCATAGATACACACCAATATCAATGTGAGATCCTTAACTACACAAATCCTCAACAAAGAAACCTTATGTCAGTGATAGTAAAGAATCATTAGATCTATTGATTTCTCGCTTGTTACCAGACATACCTTAAGTGTTTTCTGCCTAACATTTTAGTTATATATATATATATATATATATATCTCTAGACTTATCATAAATTCAGCATGGCCGATGCAAGGCACCCAAATTTAGAATTAATCCGACCCAAGTTTGAGTCCTCTAGTTCATACCCACTTTGAAGAAGTTGAAAAACTAAAATAAAATCTGCACCTTATATAAGCAAGTTACGAAGGGTTGCTTGCTTAATCCAACCTAATGGTAACAAAGTGAGAGGAGCTACAGATGTATCAATCGGCAAATGGCATGGTAGATGCTCTGGCTAAGATGGAAATAATTGGAGATATAGCTTTGCTTGGTCTTATGTAACTTTTTTTTTTTTTTTTTTGTTAGCGTATTTATACTCTAATACCAATTAAAAAATATATTACAGACGTTTATTTGATTACAATGAAATTATTTTACGTTGGAGAGCTATAAGACCATTTCTTCCCCCTCATGCAATTTAAGTAGGCCACTAAAGTCATCATAGAGTACTGTTTTCTTTTTTATATTGCTTTTCCACCCATCTCCTATGCCGATCGAAGACTAGTCTCTGGCCCAATACTAAATCCCCAAATAATGACTTGGTGAAAGACTTGGACCCAGACTTGGCTTGGAACGCTATTGTCATGTATTTCTTTTGACTAGTCATCAAAATCAGGACACGAGCTGCCACCCAGACATATATAAATAGGCTTGCCGATGCCCTTTCTGCAATATATTAAGTAGCTTACAAGTTCCTCTGCACAGTGACAACAGCCCTTCCATCTTTTCTCTTGTACTCTAAAAAGAAAATGGCATCCAAACCAACCTTAATTCTCATAAGGGCTTGGGCTCTTCTTCCTCTCATTCTATTCCTCTTTCCTCTTTCAACTGAATCGCGCTCTACTCCTCCTGATCACCAACACCATCATCATCATCAACCTTTCGGATTCATCAAAAAGCTAGAGGGATGCCGCAAGGGAGAGACCGTCAAAGGGCTACACCAACTCAAACAATATCTTGAGAAGTTTGGATACATTCCTCACCATTCCAACACCACCACCAAAGGCACCGATGATGATTCCTTCGATGATTTACTCGAGTCGGCCATCAAATCATACCAACACTACTTCCATCTCAACACCACAGGTGAACTCGACCCAGCCACATCAAAGCAGATGATGATTCCACGATGCGGAGTGGCAGACGTAAATGGAAAGAGTGGCAAAGGGCGCAATCTGGGTTCGACCCATCTCCATGCAGTCTCTCGATATAGCTTCTTCCCAAACTCCCCAAGATGGCCCTCTTCCAAGACCCACCTCACCTACGGATTCGTCCAAGGGGTTCAAGTCATTAACATAAAAAGCCTAAGATCAGCCTGTGCCAGCGCTTTCAATAAATGGCGAGCGGTCACACATTTCACTTTTCAGGAGACTCAAAACGTCGACTCTGCAGACATCAAGATTGGGTTCTTTTCCAGAAGTCATGGTGATAATTCAGACTTCGATGGTAGGGGTAGAACCCTTGCACATGCATATGCACCCACATTGGGATTGCTCCATTTCGATGCTGATGAGAGGTGGGCTATTAACCCCTCCTCTACAGAATTCTTCGACGTTGAATCCGTTGCAGTGCATGAGATTGGGCATCTCCTTGGACTCCATCACTCGGACGATCCTAATGCTATAATGTTCCCCAGCATTCCTGGTGGTCAGAAGAAGGCGACGCTTGGTACAGATGACATTCAAGGAATACGAGCTTTATATAATCTATAGAAAATTTTGGCTTTCTATATTTGATATCAATTCATTGTTGTAGCTTTAAAACAGATGATTGTAGAGCTATCATGTTCATTGTTATGTTACTTTTCCTGCTTGATGTTTTAATAAGGTAAAGAGTTTGCAGAAACCAAATTGGAGAAAATTTTTCTTCCCCCAAAGTGAAAAGGCTACACAGAAAACACCAAAGAATATAAAGAATAGCCAACTAAGTAGCAATACCCAAAAACATCAAAATAGGATGGTGATAGATATCAACCTTTACAGTTTTAAGGGAAATGATCATACCTCTAATTCTGTCTACAAAAAGATCCTTGGCATGCTCTATAGTAAGCTTCTTGCCATTGTGCTTGGGGTCATTGCAAAGAAGCCAAACATAATATCACTTATGAGATTACCTTCGTATATGATTCAACTTTTAATATTATTAGAGGTGTGGCCATTTCTCATTATTTTGTAACTGCCTATTCTGGAACAAAACATATACATTAGAGTTGAAGATCATTTTATCAGCAAGAAACTTCGTGATCTACTGCATCTGCCACAAATCCCGTTATAATTTTCTTAATGGTGTCCGATGAGTTACATCACATAATTTTCTGCGGCGGAAATTATTTTCCGCTGCTAAAACTGCCTTAGACTGGTAGGTTGGGGGAAAACTGACTTAAACCGGTGGAAAGAAGCCATTGCTGAAAGACTGACTTAAACCGGCGGAGAGAAGCCATTGCTGAAAGTCGCATTTTTTTTTTAGCGTGGAGAAGCTCTTATGGCCAAATTTAACTTCAATCATAGAATTAGGACCACCATCAAATTGGTAGTGTGTAAAATATAAGATTTGACTTTGTGGACCCAAACGTAGATAAAATTTTAATTGGTCATGTTCGATCTAAGAGGAGCAACCCATTCTATTACAGCCTTAATCGAAACGAGGGGAGTAAAATTACGCTCTTTGATTAGAGTTAAATTATTGGATCCTAGAGAACTTTGAGACAAATGGAATTCAAGCTGGTTACATAGTTTGAGGTGGATGCTTCTTTTTTCTTTTTAGCTAAGTTTGACTATTAATGGTAAGGAGTGATAATTTTAACTTGAGACTCAAGAATGGATCCTGGGTATGTTTTCCCTTTTTTTTTCTTTAATCACCCAAAACCTAGAGGGTTGTTTGTGTTAAAATGCATAAGAATTGAATACATAAGAATCATACCATTAGGGTTAAAAACGAAGCTCTCTTTGATTCTACTTTCCTAAAATCAAACATCATTGGAGGCTTATAGAATTATTTTTAAAAATTCACCTTTTGTCTTAATTTTTTTACAACTTAAATCATGAATACCATGTATTTTCCATCTATTATTGTGGAAACAAACAAGCCCAAGTTACCCAAACAATATCTCAACCAAAAATAACGACTTGGTGGAAGACTTCCATCCGGACTTTCCTAAAAACTCTGTTCTCATGTATTTGTTTTGACGAGGCATCAAGATGAAGAGCTACCAGCCTACCACCCAATATGACTCTGGCATTTGCCCTTCCTACAAAGTATAAGTAGCCTACAACCCTGCCATCTCATTTCTTGTACTGATCAAAAAGAAAATGGCATCCAAACTAACCTTATTTTTCACATTGGCTTGGGCTCTTCTTCCTCTCATTCTATTCCTCCTTCCTCTTTTGATTGAGTCGCGCTCTACTCCCACTTCCCATCTCTCAAACAAAGTACCTTATCATCATCGTCAACCTTTCGAATTCATTAAGAAGCTAGAGGGAACCCAAAAGGGTGAAACCATCAAAGGCATACATCAACTTAAACAATATCTTGAGAAGTTTGGATACCTTCCTCTCCATTCCAACACCACCACCACCAAAGGCACCAATGACGATTCCTTCGATGATTTACTTGAGTCGGCCATCAAATCATACCAACACAACTTCCATCTCAACATCACTGGCCAATTAGATGCTGCCACTGCAAAACAGATGATGATTCCCCGATGTGGAGTTGCAGACATTGTAAATGAAAAGAGTGGCAAAGGGCGCCATCTGGGTTCGACCCATCTCCGCGCCATCTCTCATTATAACTTCTTCCAAAATTCCAAAAGATGGCCCCCTTCCAAGACCCACCTAACCTATGGGTTCCTCAACGGTGTCCAAGTCATGGACATGAAAACCCTCAGCTCTATCATCTCCAGTGCTTTCGCGAAATGGCAAGCCGTCACCAATTTCACTTTGAAGGAGACACAAAACGTCGAGTCCGCAGACATCAAGATTGGGTTTTTTTCAAGGAGTCATGGTGATGGTTTACCATTCGATGGTAGGGGTGGAGTGCTTGCACATGCATACGAACCCACAATGGGAGTGGTCCATTTTTATGCTGATGAGAAGTGGGCTATTAACGCCTCCTCTAATGAGTTCTTCGACGTCGAAACCGTAGCAGTGCACGAAATTGGGCATCTACTTGGGCTCGATCACTCCAACGATCCTAATGCTAGAATGTACCCAACTGTACATGGTGGTCAGAGGAAGGTGGAGCTTGGTGCGGATGACATTCAAGGAATACGAACTTTATATGGTCTTTAAAAAACTTTGGTTTCTATATTTGATACCAACTCATGGGTTGTCTTTTCCTAATTTTCGTTCTTGATGTTTTAATAAGATGAAGAGTTTGTAAGAATCAAAATGGTGAAGTTTATTTTGAAAGTAAAAGTATATATACTGCTGAATTGAATTGCAATTTTTAGATGTCCTCACAGTCATGGCAGATGAGAATTGGGTTCCCATTTAATACATGGGCCAGACGCACAAAGCGCGGCCCAAATAAGGAGTTATTGTCAATTTGTGATAATTTGTCCAAACAATTGCTAGTGACCATAAAAAAAAAAAATCTAGTTCAGCAAGGTCTGGATGTCTAAATGGGCATACTCGGTCGTGGTATAAAATATCGGCCGACACCAGTTCAGATCGGCCCATACCGGTCCGATATTTTGGTGTGATATCGGTCTCGATATCGCAGACCAAAATATCGCCAAAATATCGGTTCATCTCGGCCAATATTTTGAAAATATCGGTTTAACTGATATATCAGTCCATCTCGGTCAAAATATCGGCCAAGATGGAATAATGGTAAAAAAAAAAACCCTAAATTTTTCACTTTTTTCCTCATTCTTCCCCCAGATTCTTCCTCTCCACTCATCTTCTTAGAGCAACCCATCCTCCTTATCTCATTCTCTTGCATATTTCCAATACTATTTCTTGAAGAAATCATTTTATTTGGTAAGAAAATCAACATACTCTCTTATTTTAACTATTATGTATTCTTTAACAATCCATACCAAATAAATGATGATGATGATATCGAGCCCGGGCAACACTCCACTTGGATTTAGGTTGTCATGCTCATCAATCTCTCTCTCTTGTCTCCCCTAATTTTAGATAAACCATAAACCTTTTGATGTCTAAGTGTCTTTTAATTTATTTATCTCACTATCATGTTTCAGATTTTAATATTTTATCTTCATGGTCTTGGATTTCACAACTTATTTGATGATTGAGTTAATATTAAATGATACTTGATATGTTATCTTTATTTTCTTATATTTTACAGTAATAAATTAATCATGAGCATCAATAATGGTTGCATTATATGAAATACTGGAGAAGACAGCGAACTACTACACAGACATGACTCATAACTTAAGGTGACCGAAATTTTGATTTATTGTTATTATTAATGGAAAAAAATATTGTTTTCCAGCATTTTCTAATATTCTAGATTTTTTGGATATTTTTTCGATTTTTTTGGATTAAAAAAAATTTCACATAGCGATGACCGCGACGGACTGATATCCGCGACTGATACCGATATCATATCGGTTTTTCTGCCCAGCCGATACCATGACTAAGACCGAGATCGAGATTTTAAGCCATGCGTCCTAACACTCACAGCTCGTAGTAGGTGTGGTGGGCGCGGTGTTCTAAAGTCGGGACGGACTTGGATATGCCTCTGCAGCCAATTACCTGACCAGGGCCATGAAAACTCCAAGCCTTTCGTTTCATATTATTAGAGTCAGTTACGATTGAGGCAAGATGCCAGTCACTCATTAAAAGGTGGCCTCGCTTTTACTTCTAGAATTACCAACAAACAATGTTTGAGGATATGTTTTTTAAAGAAAATGAAAAGGTTGAGAACTTGGCAAAGAGTATGAATTAAACTACAGTAGAGAATATTAGATCTTAAGAAGGTGGTTCTAATGAGGGCGAATTTGCCTTATATTATAATTTAGAGTGGATTAGATTTATGTTGTCATTGGGTTGTGTGATTTAATTTATTATGTGATTAGGATTATATATATTAGAAATTTCTTTTAGGTGCCCGGACCCAAGAGAGCTCACACAAGTAGAAAGAGTAAGTTCACACCTTGAAGAGAGAGAAAGAGAGAGAGCCCACAAAGAGGGAAAGATAGAGCATGGAAAGAGTGGCATACCCAGGGATCCAATATCCTTGGGCAGTGGGTGGCATGTGGGGTTCCCAACCAACTAAACTAGCCCTTGTTGTCATTAGAGTTATGGTTTGATTAAATTATCTAAATTGGACTCTTCATTTGCCTTTTAAATATGGGATATATATGAAGATGGGATTTGGAAATGTGAAACATATAGAAGAATCCACATATGTAAAATCTACACAACTGAAACACATTACCAGTATACGTTTTTCTGGACACACCACTTTTGCTACATTAGTAAGCAATATCAAACGGTTTGATTTTCATATATAAAATCTTCATATATCTCAAATTAAATGAATATTTAAGACATACAACTAAATAATTTAAGATTTATTGGGTAAGTAAAGAATTTGATTAGTTTGCATTAAAAATTTAGAACCCTTAGGAGTCATAAAAAATAAAAAAGGGATGACAAGATTTGATACTACAAGTTATCTCAAACGTCGTTCTTATTAGCTATTGGATATCAAAAATGTGTGATCATTTTACAGCTTTACAAGTGTGGAAGTTTTATACGAAAATAACTTCATTTACACTCCAATTTCATACCTCAATTGTTGCATAAATCTGCACAAAAAATAAAAAAAGCGTGTATACATAATAAGTTGTTGCAAACAAACGAGCCCTAGGATTCAAACCCTGGACTCGCAGGTGAGAACTAATGAGTCCTAGGGTTCAAACCCTAGACTTGCAGGTGAAAACTATCGCTCCTTACCACTTAGATAGCTATTCTCGTTTGAGCCCCATAGTTGACCCCATTATATGGTGGTAAAACCTCATTTGACCTGTTTGAACAGGAAAACGTGACTGACATTATCAAAGTAAATATGCATGAACACCAAAAAAGGGAACAAAGAAAGAAAGAAAGAAAAGTAACACCCAAAAGAAGGAGAGCTTGAGAATCCCAAAATGAAAAACTAAGAAAACCAACAGAAGCAGCAGTAAAAAACAAAAATGAGTGCTTTAAAATTCTGAGAAATGAAGTTCGCCTCCTCCTCTTGCTGGGCCTGGGTTTAAATTTCTGGCCTATTTAACATTTGTGCGGGGCTTAACTTAAGTGATAAAAATCCTTATAGAGCCAGTCCTGTTCCAAATAGTTAATTGCATATGGCTTAGTGATTTGTTTGCCAAAATAAATAAAATAAAACCCAAACAAACGATAGAATGCGTGGCCGGGCCCAATTTCCTAGATGGGTGGGCTCAGTCTTGACATAATTGAAGCAGACCAGGTTCAGGCCGGGAAGTTAAGGCCCATGTCGAGCTTAGGCACTGGTGTAAACTAGGGATGTAAATGGGTCCCCAATTCTCTGATTACCCAGAGGTTCTGATCCGTTAAAAATCGGGTCTGGGTCCTTATTTAGGCCCTGATAAGTCAATGGGTCGTGGTCCGGTTCCACCTTGGTTCGGACACGTGGACCCAAAACCCAACATATTACCTTAATTTTCTAAAATCTCTCCTAAAAATCATTTTTTTTTAAATATCATTCTCTACGTAGACCCGGATTTGGATCCAGACCCATCTTATATATGGTTCTGGTTTCGGTTCCGAAGCCAAGAAAACAGTTCTAGATCAGGATCTGGTTCCACCTTCTCTTTAACGGTTCCGAAACCGACCCATTTACACACCCTAGTGCAGACCTATGTGTCTGAAAACGGGCCGGCCAGGCTAGGCCAACTCTGGGTATCCCTCAGCCCTGCCAACCTACATATGAACACACCCCAACCCATCGGACCCGGCAGAATGACCAAAACTGCCTGTGTTTTATAAATCTTCCACGAATTGTTGAAGTCTTTCCACGACAAAATGTCTTTGACTTTGACAATCTTATTCCGGCAATGTTTACTTTCCTTCCTTCGATATGACGTCATTGAAAATCTTGTTCTCTCGCTATATGACCCATTCGGAGAGAGTTATATGATGACCCTCTCCCTAACATGTAGGCCATTGCCAACCACTGATCTAGTGTGGGTGTGGCCCATCTTGGATGGGACACGAAAGAAAATCTTACCCTCTCCTATGTTCAACACCTTGATTACAGCGCTTTCAGATTATTTTATTCCCAGTGCTACACTTAAGGCGTGTTTGTTTAAATTACAATATAGAGGAATTGAACATATAAAATATATGTCATAACAAGATGAGTTTTAAAAATGAGCACCAAATGACAATTTCTTTTGTGGAAATAGAATTCAAGAGAACTTCCAAAATGGGCATCAAATAACATTTTACTTTCATCAAAATAGAATCAAAATAGAAAAATGAGCATCAAATGACCTTTGAAAATGAAAATCATAGGTCAATTTTAATAAAATAACATCAAATAACCTTTGCTTTCATCTAAATAGAATCAAAGAGATATATGAGTATCAAATAACCTTTAAAAATGGAAAACATAAGTCAATTTTTAAAAAAATAACATCAAATAACATTTCCTATTCCACAAAAGAGAAGGTTATTTGATGCTATTTTTTTAAATTTGACTTATGTTCTTCATTTTTAACTACTTATGGCATAAAACCATGCATTCAAAAATGCCCTTACTAATAAATGAGACGGGATATCTCTCCACTTGCTCATACGGGCTAGACGTCTGTACGGGCATGGTGACTGTAGTATGATTATGAAAAACTAAATCTAGTTTGGTGGATCATATTATTGAATTACTTTTTACTTTGTTGTCATTAAGATGTCGGTGATCCATATCATTTCTTCCAAAAAAAAAAAAAAACACTTGGGGCCCTGTTTCACATTTCTACATAAATTGATTAAAAGAGTAACGATTTCCATACGGTTAATACAAGTTGATACAGTTCATTATACATATTACTGATACAGACATTATTTGTTGAGATCAGTATATATGTCACCAATACTCTGATACTCATTATTATTGGTCCATATTATCAGTGTACGTTTGATAGATATTATATTGATGTCAACATCCACCCTTGCATCTAAACGGTCATAATCGTGGTCGAACCCTCACCCTCACCATAAAACTATTATTGTGCCGTAGCCTATCAGCAATTGGTGTGGTAAGCAACTGGGGTGTAAGATCCTACAAGTGATATCAAAACCTGGTAGGTCGGGTGTTCGAGTCATTGAACACATATCAAGGTGGTTTGGTCGGTTACTTCCTCAAAGTCTGGCAAATGTATCAGCAGCCTTTGCCTTCTAAAGTAGAATATGTGGTAGAATTTATTAGACAAACAAGCCTATGAGAAAGATGTTGGATCTAGTCTTCCACAAAAACAAGCATACCGAAAGTTGTCGTGGCATTAATCTGATCTCAGTTAGCAATTTTGAAAGTACATTTGGATCCGTTTGTCAATGGGCTCAATAAACTCTGCCACATATTCTATATTTTAGAATGCGGTTCTCTTACTATGCTTTAAAGAGTCACCCTATCAAATGGGTACTTAGAAGCAATGATCCAATGACTAAATCCTATGAGAACAACCAATTAGTTAGGATGGTTCCCTACAAAAATTGTTTGGGCCAAAAATCAATATACACCCTCCTTTTCCAATCGAGTACATCGAAAATTTTAATTTACTTGAAATGCACAATCCTATCAGTCAATCTATCTCCTTCACCCGCAATTTGTTGCCGACCATCTGGATGGTCCAACCACAAACAGGTATTCCACCTAGTCTTGCTCGTAAATCTCGTGTACCGTACAGGACGGATGGTAGTCTTGCATGAGGCATCTGCCAACTACTCCGTGGGAGACTTAGACCTAGACTTTGCTTTGCGACTCATTTGACTTGTATCTTCACCTTGAGCTGAATGGTAGTATAAATAGGGCATTCCATTCCACTCAATTCATCAAATATAGGTAAGAACTGCCTTCGGCCCAATAGCAACTACCTTTCTTTTTGTAAGTTTTTCTCTCTTTTGGTCTAAAGGAGGGTGATAAGAATACAGAGAATGGCACCCAAACAAAGCTCACATCTCACTTTGGCTTGGGCTCTTCTTCCTCTCATTCTCTTCTTATTTCCTCTCTTGATTGAGTCGCGCTCTACTCCCCCTTCTCATCTCCCAAAGGAAGGAAAACACCATCATCAACCTTTCGAGTTTATTAAGAAGCTAGAGGGATGCCACAAGGGTGAGACTGTCAAAGGCTTGCATCAACTTAAGCAATACTTTGAGAAGTTTGGATACCTTCCTCACCATTCAACCAACACTACCACCAATGATGACGATTCATTCGACGATTTGCTCGAGTCGACCATCAAATCTTTCCAATACAATTACCATCTCAATGTCACCGGAGAACTCGACTCCGCCACTGTAAAGCAGATGACAAGGCCACGGTGCGGAGTGCCCGACGTCATGAATGGAAGGACACGGTCTGGCAAGGATGGCCGCCATCTCAACTCGGCCCAATTCCACATTGTTTCTCACTATGCGTTCTTTCCTGGGGAGCCAAAATGGGGTAAGAGCCATCTCACCTATGGGTTCCTCCCTGGCGTGCAATCCATAGACATCCAAAGTTTGAGGTCCATTTGTGCAAACGCTTTCGCTAGATGGCAACGCGTGAGCATTTTCACATTTGAGGAGATTGGAAATGTGAACTCTGCAGATCTCAAGATTGGTTTCTTTAGAAGAGATCATCGTGATGGCTATCCATTTGATGGTTTTCAAGGAACACTTGCCCATGCATTTTCACCGCCAGGAGGACACTTCCATTTTGACGCGGATGAGAATTGGGGCATCAACCCATCATCTAATGATGCAGTTGATGTCGAATCGGTTGCGGTGCATGAGATCGGGCATCTGCTTGGACTTGATCATTCTTTTGATAAGAGTGCTGTTATGTATGCCTACTTTGGTTATGGTTTGAGGAAGGTAAATCTTGTTGCGGATGACATAGCAGGAATACGAGATTTATATAATTAGACTACTTTCTCGGTGCAAGTGATAAATATGTAGCTTCAAATGTGATAATAATGGAGTTGTCTCCTATATAATTTTTCAAGTATTCGAGCAATATTGTAATATGATGAGTTTGAATAAATGAAAGGGGTTTTGACATATTAGTCCTCTCTAAATTGAGGTTTGCTAATTTCACGATCGAAATACAAATGATGTCACTGGAGTCGTTTGACTCTGGTTAACATTATTTTTTATTTTATTTTTTTGTTAACATTATTATTATTATTTTTATCATACTCAATGATATCATAGGATTTATCAATTTTTATTTCATGTATTTTTTGCCACCTTAACAAGAGAATTCATTTTTTAATTGAAAATGAATAATGGTATTTTGTAAAAAGTAAATAAACATCTAGAAGAAGATAAAATGAAGAAGCGCCCAATTCATTTCAGACAATCATCAGGGTCTATATAGTGTTTGTATGTATGAATACATTGTAGAAGCTTCAAGTGTAAAGCCTCATTTGTAGTTTAGTAACCCTGTGAGTACGAGGTCAATCCTAAGGTAGCGGTTTGAAATTTGAATCTTTTTCCACTTGAAATTATATCTAGGAAAAATAAAATAAAGTAAGAATTTAATAAAAAAAATTCTAATTAATTAGGACTCTTTAATTTTAGAACTTTCTCGATTGTTCATGATATTTCCGGAGTAATTTATTTTGAGAAAGCTCTAAATGATTAAGACTTTTAACCTATCTTAACTAAACCTAACATAAGATTTCCAATTTTCGAAGACTTTCAATCCAATTAGAGTTCTTTTTTTAGCACAATTACAATTATTTCAAGCTCTGGAAATCTCCTAAAAAATAGTAATTAGAAAAGTCAAAACTTCTAAATAGTAGTTTCCTAACACTATGCATATTAGTATCCCAATCTAACCTAAATTCTAGTTATTTTCACCTAGTTATTAATTAATTATTCTAAAATTCTAATTTAATCCTAAAACCAATTTTTATGCAATAATGAATTAATTTATGTAATCCTATATGAAACTAATGCAATCCTAGAAAAAATCTAATTCTAAGATGGATGCAGAAATTCTTCTAAGTCTAGAAACACCTTGTTATGGGCCCAAATTTTCAAACTTGAACGAATTACCTAAAATGATCTAAATCTAAATTTTATGGCTGGGTTTTATACTCTGATGATGCATGAATCTAATAAAAATACAACAATGAAAAAGGATTTCAAACGAGTGAGATATACATGCCTACATGATCATGCTAGCTATGCAGCAGAAGTTAAGCCTCCATTTATTAGGGGGTCATATAAAATGTAAATAAATTCAAAATTCCCTCATTCTTTTTATAAGAAAAAAAAGGTCAAAAGGCAATCTCCTGACAAAAAAAATCTACTTTTTATTAAAAAAAAAGTGAAAAAGATTCTCGATCAGGTCACTAAAGACAAAAGACCATTATAACCATCTTACATTTTATTTTCTCTAGATATGTTGCATCACTTGACATGTAAAGTTCCCGGTTATGTTTTTCTAGAAGCACCAATACTTCTACTACATTAGTAACCAATATTGAACGGCTTATGGCTTGGATTTCATATATAAAATCTTCATATATCTCAAAATAAATGAGTATTTAGGACATGAAATTAAATTATTTAAGTTTAATGGGCTACTAAAGAATTTGATTAGTTTGTATTAAGAATTTACAACCCCTAGGAATCATTAAAAATAAAAAGTGATGATGAGATTTAATACCACAAGCTATCTCAAGCATCGTTGTTATTAACTATTGGATGCCAAAAATGTGTATTCATTTCACACCTTTACAAGTGTGGGAGTTTTTACATGAAAATGGGTTCATTTACACTCCAGTTTCACATCAATTGATGCGTAAAATAGAGTAAAAAAAGTTTTTGCATGTATGCATCTTAAGTGGGTGCCAACACATGAGCCCTAAGGTTCTAGTAGGTGAGAATTGGCACTCCTTGTTACTTGACCAGCCATTCTCATTTGAGCCCTATAGTCGACCCATAATATGGTGGTAAAACTTGATTTGACCTACTAGCCTGACCCTAACTCCCTTTTAAGACACAATGTTTATGAGATGGTCAAAGGTCAAGAAAACTTTACTCACATTATCAAAGTAAATATGCATCAAAATAAAATAAAATAAAATAAAATAAAATATGAAAAAAGGAAGAAATAAAAGTAACACCCAAAAGAGGGAGTGATAAGTCCTTAAAAATGCATATTTTCATACACGATTTAGACCATTTTAGGGACTGATTAATCCAAAATAGTCTCATTTAAGAAAAAAATCATGTTCTTATGCATTTTGGGTTTATTGTAGTGCATTCATGCATAATGATGTGCATTTTAATTTAAGGGCCCATTGTCATGCATTTGTGATTTTTATTCAAAATTATTATTTTAAATTGTAATTCACTTTTGCTTGTAGAAAATGGATGAAATGGGTCCCACAACCAGGGAATGAGATAAAGAAAGAAATTGCAAGGAGAAGAGATAAGGCCTCTCATGCCCTACATAGGCCTCTCATGCCCTATGTAGGTAACCCATACCCTATGTAAGCATTCCATGCTCTATATAAATATCACATGGGATGTTCTTTCCCTCTTCTTCTCATAGAAAGCAACCCCCTCTAGCCTCTCTTCACTCCATTTTCTCATTTCTCCTTCTCCTCATTGTGTTCCTCAATGAGGCTTAGTCCTAAAGCCACACTATTCCCTTGGGATTTCTCATCTAGAAGAGGTTTTTCCATCCTAACATGTATTTCTCTATCGTTTTTATTTTTTATCTTATGTAAATGAATCTACATGTTAGTAAAAGTTACTTTTTTCAATATTCTTCTTCTTATGGTTTATGCTTGATGCTTTATTTATATTGCTTATTTTTGTGCTTGGATTAACGACCCAAGTTTATGAGGGAATATTTGAAGTGATTCTAAATTGTATTAAGAAAGAATTTTTTAGAAGATAATATCACTACATGAACTACATTTAAATTTTGCACAACTACATTTACTTTTTTTCACAACACTACATTTAAATTTTATTAGTTTCACTAGCTTTACTTTTTGCAACACTACTTTTATTTTCCAGGAAATTCTTTTATTTCCTGCACTTTAAGTTTATGCATAATTTATTTCTTCATAATAATTCATGGATCATAATTAGAAATTGCATTAGAATAGGTTTTGTTTCTGAAATCACAATATTTAATGACTGATTAATAATGCTAATTTCGGACCTGGTACATAGTGAAAAATCTGCACATTGAAAAAAAACTGCAGTGTTTTAGCAGTTTTGTTCAGATTGTGTTCCAAAAGTATGTGATTTGAAAACCAGGTAAAAGATGTTACTTTTCCTTGAAAGTTAGTAGAATTATAGTAAGGTATAAGAACTTTGAAACTCCAGAATTTCAGCCAAAGATAACCTCGGGAACCATGTCAACCAAAGGCACAAACAGGGGTACCCAGCAAGGTCATACCAGATTTCAACAGCATAACTTGTTCAAGTAGACATCTTGTTGTATTCATATCGTTTTCATCCAAACTCCTTTTTCACTTCTGTTTTTTTTGTTGTATTCATGAATCATCAAGGTTCGTAAGTTTTGGTTTAGAGCATCTTAGGTAGGTTCTACAGTCCAGTAAAAACAAGCCTGTGCATAAGGTTTTTCATACTTAGAATTTTTCAAAGTGCATCAGATTTTGAGGAACTTGTTTAGAATTGCATTGTTTGCATGTAGGACCTCATAAAATCATTCATATTTTCATTATAATTTGTTTTGGTAAGTAGGATATAATTTAGAAATTTTTATTTTGATTTTTCATATTAAATTGGTTGTTTGATTTGTGTGTTCTTTTGCAGGTTTTTAGACATTTTAGGATTGCTTAGATTAGGTTTTCATTAGTAGATTAGGTCTTTTATTTTTGGAAAGAATTGTAATTGCACTTTTTACATTAAGTTATTTTAGAAAAGTTGATGTAATTTGATTAGTTTCTTATTTAGGCTAGTTTTATATTTTAATTAGGACAGGTTAAACGTCGGAAAGTTTCTTAATCAACATTGCTCCCTGTGGATCGACCTCGTCTTACCAGTTTATTACTACATTGCAGCTCTACACTTGGAGCTCACGATCATAGACCTTGAGAATCCCAAATTGAAAATGAAAAACTAAGAAAACCAACAGAAGCCATAGGAAGAAACAAAAGTGAGTGCTTTAAAATTCTGAGAATGAAGTTCTCCTCCTCCTCTTGCTGGGCCTGGGTTTAAATTTTTGGCCTTTTTAACATTTGTGCGGGGCTTAACTTAAGTGATAAAAACCCTTATAAAGCCCGCCCTGTTCCAAATAGTTAATTGCATATGGCTTAGTGATTTGTTTGCCAAAATAAATAAAATAAAGCCCAAACAACGATAGAATGCGTGGCCTGGCCCAATTACCAAGATGGGTTGGCTCAGTCTTGACATGATTGAAGCAGACCAGGTTCAGGCCTGGAAGTTAAGGCCCATGTCGAGCTTGGGCACTCGTGCAGATCTGTGTGTTTTGAAAACGGGCCGGCCATGCAAGGCCAAGTCTGGATATCCCCTCACCCGGCCCAACCTACATATGAACGCCCCTTAACCCATAGGACCGGGAGAATGACCGAAACTGTGTTTTGTAAATCTTGCACGGATTGTTGAATTCTTTCCTCGACAAAATGTCTCTGACCTTGTCTTCTCTATTTTGGTAAAATCAATGCCTTTGACAATCTTATAATCCGGCAATATGACGGCTTTAAAAATCTTGTTCACGCTACATGACCCTTTCGGAGGGAGTTATATGACCCTCTCCCTAACATGTAGGCCATTGCCAACCACTGATGTAGTGTGGCCCATCTTGGATGGGACATAAAAGAAAATCAATATGCACCCTCGTTCCAATCTAGTACATTGTAAAATTTAATTTACTTGAACTGGACAATTCTATCAGTCAATCTCTCTCCTTCACCATCAACTTGTTGCCGACCATTTGAATGGTCCTAGCTTATGGAAATGGTCCAACCACAAACAAGTCTTCCACGTAGTCTTATGCATGCCATGGTGTATACATGGCCAGACATTGCTCATGCAGTGAGTTTAGTAAGTAGATTTATTTCTAACACTGGGAAAGAGCGTTGGAAAGCAGCGAAGCGGATCTTCAATACCTGAGAGGTACATCAGATTTTTGCTTGTGTTTCGGAAGCTCAAAACCAGTACTTAAAGGCTTTATAGATGTTGATTTTGCAGGTGATCTTGATCGTCGGTTGTCTACTTCTGAGTACTTATTTACTTTTGCAGGGGGGTCTATTTCCTGGTAGTCTAAGTTGCAGAAGTGTATAGCATTGTCTACAACCGAAGCAGAATACATAGTTGCTAATGAAGCAGGAAAGGAGATGATTTGGTTAAAGAAATTTTTTCGAGAACTGGACTTAGAGTAAGCAGAGTATGTAGTCTACTATGATAGTCAGAGCGTTATGGATCTTACCAAGAATGCTACATATCATTCCCGCACGAAGCATGTTGATGTGAGATATCATTGGATTCGTGAAGTCATAAAAAAGAATCTCATGAAGTTGGAGAAGATTCATACTGATAAGAATCCCTCGGATATGATGATTAAGGTCGTGTCTAAGGGAAAGCTGGAGCTGTGTTCAGAGTTGGCAGGACTAGACTCCTACTAAGGGGGTTCAGAGGCGTCCTCCCCATGGTCTGGAGGGTGAGATTGTTGGCCTAGTGGGTCCAGACCAACTGAGTTCATGGTCATGGGAATTTTGGTAATTGTACCAGGACTTTCTTATTGGCTAAGATAGGGTTTCTTGGGGAATAAGAAAGGCATCATTATATATTTGATGTAATGTGTAACCCATGATATTCTGTACTGATCATACATAGAGAGTGAACCCCAAAGGAGAGTCGAGTTTCTTTCCCATGGACGTAGGCAAGATTGCCGAATCATATAATTCTCTTATGTGTAATTGCTTGTTCTTGTGTGGTTGATTGATTGCTTGATCGCTTATTCACGTTTCCGCATATAAGCGCACAGCAATAAGAATACAGAGAATGGCACACAAACAAAGCTCACATCTCACTTTGGGTTGTGCTCTTTTTCCTCTCATTCTCTTCTTATTTCCTCTCTTTATTGAGTCGCGCTCTACTCCCCCTTCTCATCTCCCAAATGAAGGAAAACACCATAATGATCAACCTTTTGAGTTCATTAAGAAGCTGGAGGGATGCCACAAGGGTGAGACTATCAAAGGCTTGCATCAACTTAAGCAATACTTTGAGAAGTTTGGATACCTTCTGTGAGGCCCCACCCCTTTGTGGGCCCTCAATTTGATTTTTAATATTAATTAATAGAGTATATCATCTAATTATACTAATTAAGGGGATAGTAAGGGTAGTTATGTGTTTTCCTAAGCTTTAGTTAGATTAGTCTAGTTGTATTAGTAATAGGGTTTATAGGGGTCTTTTGCAATTTTTATGGTTAGCTAGTGAGTGGAGGCCCTAACTAGATATTAGTGTTATCTATAGGGGGGTATCCATTAAAGTCTCTTTTAGAACCTTCCTACCTAAAGACCTAAATGCCCTCTACCCTAACCATAATCCTATACAAACAAGAAGGGTATTATGGTCTCTAGCCCAAAACCCCAATCCTAAAAATACAACACATTTCCCAAGGCACCATAGCTACTATTCAACTTCTTCACTTCCCCTCTCCTTCCTCTCTTCTAGACCTAGGCTTTGTGCTGGAGAAGACCCTAGGAGCTGAGATTTCACCTTCTTAGCTTGGTTCTTTCTCTCTTTCTACAGTCTCTCATTTCAACAAGGCAAGTGCAATATACTTATTTAATATAGAATGTATGTTTTTATTTCATTTGATTCTGCAATTTTAGTCCAGTTATTATTCATGTGATAGATCTACCATTGAGCTTAGTTTTGTTGGATTTTGTGGTATTGATGGATGAGATTACTCATTCGGAAGATCAATGGCCCATTTAGGTGTTGGATGGTAGTACATTAGAGTGTTTTTAGTTTTAAATTGATTTGGTGGTGTTTGGGTGAGATTGGAGGAGGTTTCATGGAAAAATGGGCTGAAGGAAGAAACCCTAAAATCTGGGTTTTCAGCAGTTTGCATGTGCCCAGTTGACCGGCCTGCAGTCCGGTCGACCGAGCACACTAAAACTGGGAGAAAACAGGTCTCGATTATTTTTCCTGCAGAACTGAAATTTCAGTGTACTCGGTCGACACATGTTCCTGCAGAAAACAACTGGGAGTTGGATTTTCCCTCAGATCCAGAAATTCTATGTACTCGGTCGACCGAGCCCTGCTCCAGGTCGACCGAGCACACAGAATTTGCAGTGGAAATGCTTGAGAGGTAGGACATCAAATTTTTCAGGATTCTGTGTATGCGGATGACCGCCCAGGCCAGGAGGTCGACCGGACACACAGGAAATTTCCTGAGAACAGATCAAGTCTTCCAGGTGATTGACCAAATTTCCCCAGTGTACACGGTCGACCAACCAGGCCAACAAGTCGACCGAGCACACTGCACCGAGTCTACCTAGGGGTCAACCCCCACTATACTCGGTCGACCGAGCCCTGTGCCAGGTCGACCGAGGATACTGAATTCAGTGATTTTCCAGTTTTCATATTTCTGAAGTTGTGATCATTTGTGGGGCCCACTGATCATCCAAATGAACATCTATTGATGTGCCAAGCCCGAGTCAATGGTATGACTCAACCTTGACTCGTCGGGACTACCAAGTAGGGTTTTGGTCGCTTAATCTACGATGATTCGACCCTTAAACGTTGTCAATGATGCATGCAACTTCTGGAGCACCAAACACAGTATCCCTTGGCATCTGAGACTTCATTTAGGGATCAAATTACCTGAGATGGGCCTAGACCTGAATGTAGTCCATTACCTAGGTCGACTTATTGTTATTTCCCTATTGATTCTCATGCTTGAAGTTCATACTTCGCCTTTCTTATTATTGTCACTCTTAAATTCTTACTATAGCTTATGACTGTTAATTAAATGAAAATGGATGACCTGAACCTAGAATATCTTAGAAGTGACCCGATGGTGTGATTGGGAGAATAATGACCCGTGTTTGTGGCTAGGCGGGCCTTATTGTGGCCTAAGTATGGATATGTGTACCCTTAGATTGGAGAGGTGGTTTATTTTGGGATTATAACTCATGATAGATGAGAATGAGTTGTTTATCTGTAGAAATGGATACGTTGCCTCGTTTGGACCGTTTTAGACCAGGCCATGTGTTTGATGGGCCTTGGTATGGATCCAACGAGTGGGCTTGGACTTGAATTGTAATCCATGGACTAATTGATATATGAACCTCTTAGAGACTTGGTTAGGACCTTGTTCACGCAAGGCAAAGCCTAGACAGATACAGACCTTTAGAGTTTCCTCGAGTCGGCATAGACATTCACTCGGTTGACTTAAGCTCAGCCTGCGGACTGATCATCCTTGGTAGGAGATGTTTATGAGTGTTGAGTGAGCTATCATGATAAGCTATGTTTTAGACAGACGGTGTGATACCAAATCCAGTCTCCCCGAGTGATGAGTATGGTGAGACTGTTGAGTGATTTGCAGGGTTAGTTATCCCCAGCACTGGTGAGATTCCCCGCCGCAACTATGTTCAGTATGGGAGGGCCGCGGCATAATATCCCGCGGTATCCAGCTCGTATGAATGTGCCATATTGTAGTAGATTAGATGTTGCATATATTGTCCTGATTCTATATGTTTATTCGCTCAACTGCCTAGATCATGTATCTCGATATTCTTTACACTGTGTAACTGTCTCTACTCTTTTGATTTATATGTCCTATGTTACTTGTATACTGTGACTTGCCATATTTTTAGATCTGACCCATCTTTGGTGCTTAGGTCTTGATCTCGAGTACTCGGACGATGCGCTCGCCCTCGTAGAGGCGCCTATAGCCGGAGATTTCGTTTGGGGCCCAGCCGACCCAGATGTCGAGCCGGAGGGTGGAGAGTCAGGGCCAGGGCTTTGAGAGTTTTACTTTGATTGGGTTTTTGGAGCGAATTTTGTAGTGAGCCGGATAGCTGTTAAATATGTATTTAACTTTTATTGTTCTTATCAACTGATACTTTTAAACTAGACTACAGTTCTGCTCACACTTGATATATCATGATACCTATTGCTTCCGTTTCACTTCTTATGCTTCTGCAATTTAACCGTTGTTATTACATTGTTCAAAAGTTTCAAATTGGACCTCAGTGCGGACCTACGATCTTGGAAGTTCTCGGATTTTTTCGGAAAGTAGCGCGCCAACTTCGGATATTCTGACGACTTTGTCGGTATCCGGAATTAGGGCGTTACACCTTTCTCACCATTCAACCAACACCACCGCCAATGATGATGATTCCTTCGACGATTTGCTTGAGTCAACCATCAAATCTTTCCAACTCAACTACCATCTCAATGTCACCAGAGAACTCGACGCCGCCACTATAATGCAGATGACAAGGCCACAGTGCGGAGTGCCCAACGTCGTAAATGGAAGGACACGGTCCAGCAAGAATGGCCGCCATCTCAACTAAACCTAACTCCCCATTGGTTCTCATTATGAGTACTTTCCTGGGGAGCCAAAATGGGGTAAGAGCCATCTCACCTGTGGGTTCCTCCCCGGCATGCAACCCATAGACATTTAAAGTTTGAGGTCCATTTGTGCAAGCGCTTTCACTAGATGGCAACGCGTGAACATTTTCACATTTGAGGAGATTGGAGATGTGAACTCTACGGATCTCAAGATTGGATCTTTTAGAGGAGATCATAATGATAGCCATCCATTTGATGGTTTTCTAGGAACACTTGCCCATGCATTTTCACCACCATCATAGTCAGAGAGGAGGTTCTCCAAAAACTATAAATATGAGACCTAGGGCTGGATATCCCATAAGCCATTACACGCCCAAGGTGGAAGTCCAATAGGTCTCTCTCCCCCCCCCCCCCCCCCCCCCCCCCCCCCCCCCCCCCCCTTCCTTTAGTTTCCTTCTTGAGTGATTAGGGTTTCTTCTCAATTGAGATCCTACCACTCTCTTTGAGAAACTCTCTACTTGAGGGTCATAATGTGGAAAAACACAAGGCTAAGGAGATCAAATCTGTGAAAGAGTTTCGTGAAGATCAAGAACATCTTCTCGATTTTAGCACAACCAAGCTCCTCATGTATAGATCTACAGCTAGTTGTTTTAGTAGATCTTCTTATTTATGTTTGCTTGTTTTGATATGTCCTTTGTTGATAAATCTATGATCTGGATTGGGTTCTTGGCCTTTTAGGTGTTTGATCCATGTTTTAAGTGGGTCAAAAGTTTTGAAAACCCATATAAAAGGCCCACTTTCTTCCCATGTTTAGGCCTTCTTTCCAATCGCCCCCTTGTGATTAGGGGTGTTTTGGTTCTCCTGGAGGAATTGCACAGTGTCATTGGCTTCACGTCGATTTCTGCCAACTGGTCATAGGACTTGATTTTAACCCATATGAGGCCAGTGCGGTGTGTATATTCCACATGTAGATATTAAGTAGTATTTGAGGTCATTCCCTTACTCTAAGTTTTCTTCCATACTCTTGGAGTACATTTTCAGGTAAGGCATTAGGAACTAGGATCATGGATCAACGTTGTCAGCGATGTTAACAGAAAAAATGTTTGTTTCACAACATGATATGCTGTCTCAGTTAAAGACTTTTAAACAATTTGGCCGCATGGTCAGCTCTGATTTCTTTCCCACTTAGAGGAGTGTTTCATTCCACTTTTATTATCAACAGTTACCATCCATACTCTTATATTGAGAAAAAGGAATATGGATGGTTTGCATGTTATTCTTACCACATGTAATACCTATATGTGATTTCCCATGGAGATAAATTGTGGGTATGAACTATCACACATATCAAGATATTAAATGGTGTTCAAAGTAAAGGATTTCTGCTCATCTCCACCCTCCTGCTCTACAGGGGAAATGGCTGGGGGAAGCGGATTCAAGTTCAAAGCAAGAGCATTATGAAGTATAGGAAGACCAGGTGGGGGGATTTAATCTCTGTGTTCGTGAATAATATGTCGGAAAACACTGCGTGGACTGGCTTTGATCTTCCTTTTCTCCTTATGGGATGATTTACAATGCTTTCTTTCTTGCTAAAAGCACAAGGGGGAAGGGTTTCTGTTTTGGTTTAGTGACAGGGAGACAACAGACAATTCAGGATATGAATGTGAGGACTGTTGGAGGCAGGAGACTTTTAGTGAAGGTGGCTAGCTTTGGTTGGTCACAGACAGTAGGCCCTAGGAAGCTCAACAGCTCTGGGTCTGGATATCCCAAAAACTATTTGAATTTTAGTCATGAAACTGGTATAATTGGATTTAAGGAGAACTAATATATTAAAACCCCTAAATGAAATGTAGCAGCTTATTATCTTAAAGATATAGATTGGGTTGAGAGACACCAAAGTCTTTTGTATATACTACTCCAAATTTATGTAAATGAATAGACAGTGTGACTTAAATTCACTAAACAAATTTATATGTAAATGTTCTCCTCCATTAACTATATGCCCCGTCAATACATTTTCTAATATATTTATGAAAGTCTCGTTTTACTCTCATGCATCCATATTAAAAAACCCTCAATTACCCAAACCCAAGTTTTTCACAGATCATATATTTTACATTGCAAATGGGTAGGAGACTCCATCCAATGAAATCTTGGTTTAGAGGAGATAGGATTGTGGAATCTCTTCTTAGACCCCGTTATAGAAGTCTAAAGACAAATCCTCAAGATTTATTGAAGAAAGATATCTTCCTTTTTAATTGGGAACTTGAATTCATGCCTTGTAACTCATATAAAAGGATATCTTTCACCCACACATTATGATGAAGTAAAGTTGGGTTTTTTTTTTTTAATTTGCAGGAATGCTGAATTACCATAATTGATCTTTTTGTGAGTTTAACTAGTACCACTTGCTTGATTTGTTATATGCATACCGAACTTGGACTCTAATTTGAAAAAATAAGTTTTTTCTATCCCGTAAAAAACATTAGGAGTAATTTGAAAATTAATTTTTTTCCATCGGATAAAAAACATAAGGTGTTTTTGAGAGCTTATTAATTATCAGTGCCACGGTTTCACTGAATATCCTCAATTGAAAGATCTACGGAAAACTTGAACCCTAATTTGAAAAACCAAAATTTATTTTCCACCCCATAAAAGCATAAGGAGCTTTTTGAAATTCAGACAAAAAAAAAATATTGAAGCCATCTACAAAAGACCAAGCATTCTACCGAACAGCAAGAGGGCACAGAACAAAAGGCCAAAAAAAACTGCAACAACCATCACTCCGCACAAACTCTTTCCTTTCTTCCAAATTCATCCCCACACAGCAGATTGTTGCTCTGTTATTTCCTCACTTATTGCATTAGAGAAGGGGAAATGGGAGAATGTGAAGAAGACGGAGGACGAGGAGCATCAGAAGAAGAAGAAGAAGGAGCTGAAGCAAGAGGAGGAATGAAGAAGAAGGTCTCCATTAACGCTTTCCGAGACGTTTCGAGCTGCAAGACCTACAATTACAGCGACGCCCTCTACTGGGACGCTCGCTACATCAGCGAGGCCGGCTCCTTCGACTGGTACCAGCGCTACCCCGATCTCCGCCCCTTCGTCCGCCGCTACATCCCCACCTCCTCCACCGTCCTCATGGTCGGCTGCGGAAACGCTGGTAATTTAGTATTTTCTAGATAGTCGAATCCAATTTGCTCTTCTTCTTCTTTTTCGCTAGTTTCAAAAACCCTATTAGGTCAAGATGATTTTTTTTTGCAAGTTGAAACCGATTCCATTCTTGGGGTGGTGGGTATTCATCATAAACATTATTAGTTTCGATTTGGCTTTCTTGGGTCGATTGGATTCGGAGGGGGATCTGTACTCTGTTGTTTAATGTTTATTCATATTTGCCATTCCATCACGGTTTGATTGGCATGCATGGTTGGTAGTTTTTTTCATTACTTCCTTCAATTGCAGTTCTGGGTCGGTTTTAGAATTGATTGAACAAAAAAGGGTCACTTTTAGAATTGCTTTTGGTTTTTGTGAATCCATATTCCACACGTGCACGAATATTCCTTGGGTGCAATACCCCAGATACATCCGAATGAATCAACTCAAAGCAATTAGTAGTGATCTCAATATGGATAGGAAAAGGAAGGACTTTTGCCCGTCTTACAACTTGAACAATCAAATTTAACATCTAAAACAAAGGATCTATTCAAAAGCGAACCAGAGTTCAACATAGATAGTAATTTATTGCCATTAGGATTTCCTAATCTACGATGCCAAAAGGTACACAGCTGGTTATGAGAAGATGAAACAAAAAATTAAGGAAATTGTAGTTTTATGTACCCGAGCTGTGTTCAAATGCAAAGGGAATACTTGTCCACTTTTAGTCCCCATTTCAATCACTTCACCCGTATCCTTATCCTGGTCTTGTATAACACGACCAGTTGGAGAAAAAGAAACAGTACCAGTATTGACAACTAATTGGCCAACTGAAAGAAGGTTGTTAGATAAATTAGGAACTAGATAGACCTGATGCAACGGCTGAGAATGAGGAATAGTACCAATACGTAAACTTTCTGTCCTGTTATATGTGTTTTCTGTGTGTCTAACACATGTGAAAAGCCAAATCCCCTTTATTTGTATTTTCCCCTTGTATTTTTCTTTATTCTATTTTCAATCTCTCTTTTGGTTCTTTAGATGCGAGCCATAGGATTGAGTCAATCCAATGATTCGAACCATAGGATTGAGTCAATCCAATGGTTGTATAACTTCTTTTTCTTTAGAAAGCCCTAAAGGAAAAGAGAATGAGATTAGATTGCATTCGGTTGTATTACTTGGTAGAGAGAGTGTAGAGATTGTGAGAAGATGCAAGAAAAGAGTTTATCTAAAAGGACGAAGAGAAAGAGGAGGAAAGAAAGCTTTGGAAGCTTGTAACTAGTAAGTGGGTTGATAGAGATTCACTTGGTAGTTGGCTTTTAATCTCCATCAAATGTAAAGAAGAAGCTTTGCATTGTTATCCCGTGGGCGTTGGTTGCACATTGTGACTGAAACATGTTAAATCTTGTGTCTATTGTGTTTCTTGTTTGATGTATGTTTGCCTTAGTTGCATTGCCACTAGATTTAGTTAGTGATTGTTGTTGAGAATCACATTGCCTACCAAGTGTTTGTAGAAATTCCCCAACAACACTTTCTTCATCAGTCGTGTGAACTCGGAGGGTCCATCATATGGAGTAAGGCTAGTCAAAATGGCTCGAGAGCAAGTCATATGATTGGAGGTGCTGGAGTCCATATACCACAGTGGATGAAGATGAGGGAGCTCATAGCAGTAAAGGTAGACTACATCTTTTGTTGAACATCCTTGATTGTGTGAGTAGAAGGAAACAAAGTGAACTGTGGTTCAGCAAGGGTCGAAGAGCCTGTGGCGGCTTGATAGGCTCGGTTTGGAGGATTTTGTGGACAGCTCCTGCACTCCAATATGATATGAGCTGAACCTTTGCAGTAATTGAAAATTTTCTTCTAACATTGTTATGCCAGTGCTCGAATACCTTACATGAGCGACATTGTGTTTTACAAATATCTCAAGGTCATGGTTTTCCTTGAACAGAATAAGCGACTGCCGAAGACCCTGAGGTGTGCTTTTGCTATTCTAATGTTGCTAGATTGATGGCGCAATTCTTCCTTTAGAAGTTCATGCAAGCATGTGGCCAGGCTAGGGAGTGGATCTCGGCTCTTGTGATTGGACTGAGTAGACTCATGTTCCCCTTGGAATTTCATCAGAAACTGAATTCTGCCGAAACTGTAAAACAGTTTTTGAATGGAGTTGCAGTTCCTTTTATGTGATTGGGGCTGCATCACAATTTCATGATGTATCAATTGAGGGGTGTGTGCAGGGACTACGAAGCTACATGTTGGAGGGATTATGCCACAAAAAGAAAGTACGTATTTGTTTTAGTACAGGTTGTTGCAATTTAGAGTGGAGGGGACTTTGGGAGGGCAAAAGAAAAAACTGAAGTTCTTGGAATGTGACAAGCAAGATTTTACAATAAGAGTCGGGAAAACTCATCCATCCTTGAATCTACTGAGTCAGATGAGACTCGATTGAGTTAAACCGTCACATCTTAAAGCCCAATAACCTTTAAATTTATGAAAAAATAGTATAAGATCAAAACAAAATGAGGGGAAGAAGATACAGTTCTATGGATCTAGAATTTTTAAGACTTATCTTTTACTTAGAAGTGATGAATTTAAGTAATTCATAGGCACTCACATTTATATTTCGCTCGGTTGGATGAATAGTACCTCCAAATTCCAATATTTGGTTGCTTAGATCTTCCATAACACGTGCCTTCAATCTTTCATAATTAGTGTTGAAGGTTCCTAGGAGCCTGAAGTATTGGTCATATGTTGAGCATTGAGGAGGGTGTTTTAGTAATACTCCTTTCACAGCTTAATACTAAAACAGGACTCAAGTGATGCTATATTATGGGCCAAAGAGATCAGGGAACTGGCTTCAAACTTGGCGGTTCCATTCAATCATCTGGCGAGGAGGCTACAACAGAATAGTGGACTTCTGGGCCAAGCAAGGGATACAAAGAGAATCTCACTTGTGGGCCAAGCTAGGGATAGAAAGAGAATCTCATACTTGTACTGTATGCCCTGAAAGATTGCGGTAATTGCTTTGATTTTATATACATGCTACTCTGGATATTTTTCTTTCCTTTTCAGTAAATACTATTTCATATATCTTACTGTATTTAATAAGATTTCTGATAAGTCTTACGTTCTAACTGATTGAACTGGATTCAGAGATTTGAGTGACTGAATAACTTGTTCGAGTCATGTTTAGGGGATAACACAGTTTTAGCAATTCAGACAGCGGGGTCACAAAATCTTCTTATTTTTTAGTATTTTTTAAAGTGTGAGGCTTCTTAATTTGTTTTCCATAAATGATAAGATGATAGTGGGAGGTAAATTTTCTTCCAATGATCTCAGATTGTAAACTTGAATGTAATGTTATCATTTATTTTAGAAAAGAAAATTACCATTTTATTTTTGTTATAGCTCCTTGCATCATTATAATGATAGTAGTTATTTTTTGTAGTTATGTCAGAAGACATGGTGAAGGACGGATATGAAGACGTTATGAACATCGACATCTCGCCAGTTGCTATTGATATGATGAGAAAAAAATATGAGAATATCCCTCAGCTGAAATGTATCCTTTTCAGTTGAAGTTCCTTTAATGATTTAAAATTCCAAACTGGTTCTCTTGTTGTTGTCTAACTATATTTGACCTTTCTCTTTTTGAGAATAACCTTCACACATTTAGTAGATATGCAAATGGATGTTAGAGATATGAGCTTCTTCCCAGATGAATCATTTGACAGTGTCATAGATAAAGGTAGTGTACCCTCTGCTTTGTTGATACATTTGAAAAAATATCCCTATAAATAATTAGTATGTATAGCTGATGCTTCTCTTTTGCCGTTGCTGAATTCAAACAAAATGATCAAGCTGATTTTCAATACAGGAACTCTTGATTCCTTGATGGTAAGATTCACGCTTGGAATTTTGTCAATAACATCTTAATACTTCTGTTTTACCTGTATTTTAACTTTATCATGATGCTTTTGAATGTTAGTGTGGTACCACTGCTCCGATCAGTGTGAGCCAAATGCTTGGGGAAGTCAGCAGGTTTAGGCTTCATCATCTCAGGAGTTGCTTCTGAATTGTAATTATTGTTGTATTATAGGATTTTTGTATCCATAGTTTGAATTAGTAAATTCATTTGACTTAAAATATTTCACAGATGCCATTCCTAACATGTTTTTCTCTTTTGTGTAGGCTTCTAAAACCAGGAGGGGTCTATATGTTGGTATAGCCTAACGTAAAAACTTTATTTCTTGTAGTTGTTGCATGTATTTATATTCTGCATGCTAAACAATGTTGATCGATTGATGTTTACAGATAACTTATGGCGATCCGACAGTGAGAATTCCTCATTTAAATCGACAAGGATATGGTTGGAAAATCATATTGCATATCATCTGTGAGTTTCTTTTGCAGAAAGATCTCTCCTGATCATTTTGTGTGTTAAATATTTTTATGAAGAAAGACATTTTAATAAAATCATTATTATCATTCCAAAAAAAATAAAAAAATGAGAAAGATCAAGTAGCTGGTGCCACTGCAATAAGTCCAACCCACATTGTGGGACCAGTTTAGCCCATTGTGTATGCATGGTGGGTGGATAGTTGGATAAGATGCATATTGCGTGGATTTCATACAACTCAAATTCAACTTTATATTATGACCATCACCTTTTCATGTGGAGCCTGCAAAATTTGTTGGCACAGCAATTCAGTCCCAGCCGTTAATTTTACATGTTATTTATTTAATGGTTATGATTATTGAATCAAATTGTAATTTAGGCCTTGTGCAGGTCCATTACTCCTTTCAATCCCACACTGCTGGTGGGGTTACTATTATAGTGCAACTCTCTCTCTCTCTCTCTCTCTCTCTCTCAAGTGCTGGTTAAACACTTTGAAGTGTAACATTTCTGCGATATTCTTCACCCTGAAAAAGGTGCAGTCATGCGGACACTATTCTAATTGGTGGAAGAGGATCTTGTCTTATTTAGGATTGTGCTGAATTTGTTCATATTCTGGGTTAACACCGTCCAGCAATTCATTAGTTTGTCTACATTCTGCTGCATTTTCTTGGCCCTCAGGCACAGCTTCATACAACTCCAAGTCTCTCCATATGCCCTGGATTATTGCTTAAGGAATATCTCCTTTTATTATTTGTGCTAGGTCTCGTGTCCACTGATAGATTTTGGCATGCTTCCAAGGAGGTAGTGGGACGACTAGTTCCCACATATGAGTCTTTTTGTAATGCATCAAGTTCTTCTGCCATAGCCTTTTGCTAATGAGAGGAGGCAATCTCTTCATAAAACTGAGGCTTATGAAGATCATGAATGGGTACAAGAAAGGACTTTTAACGAGAAGGGAGGTTATCCGTAGCCTTCTAGGTGTGTGGGATCACCAATATCTGGGGCAGAAGGAGCAGATGGCTCACTTGTAGATTGATCTTGTGGAGCAAGATATTATGGCCTATGATGGTAAGCTTGTAATGGTTTTATGACAGTTGGAGGAGAGCAGGGTTCATGAGGTAATAAATTAGGGAAAGTGTCAAGAGGATAAAAGAGTGGTTTCTCAAGAGGAGAAGCAACAAGGTTTAAAATGGGAATATCAGAATATGTTCTAAAAAAGAAATATGTATTCAAATACGAAGACGATTGGTAGTTGAATCATAGCAACTATAACCCCTTTGTTCGATGCCATAGTCCCAAGAAGGCAAACAGCAATTTGTGGAGATATTTTTTCCTTTCATGTTTTGGAAGTAAAACAAAGCACATGCACCTAAATACCCCTAGATCTTGATAAGATCATTTGGAATGAAAACATTTTACAAAAGGGATAATGCCCCGAAGGACAGAGGATGAGGTGCGATTAATGAGATAAACTGAGGTTAAAAAAGCTTTTTCTTGAAATGATAAAGGAGCATTGGAAGAATGTGACGCTGGAGCAGATGGCTTAGATCTAATTGATTATGTGACCTTTCAAGCCCTTGGGTCTTTGGATCAATTTAAGCGATCTAAGGGATACTTGGTCAGTTTACATAAGGGACTCATTAAGTGGATTGTGTCAAAAATCAAATTGGCGGGCTAATTAGGGTTTGAAAAATTGGCCGAGTCCGAGTCAACTCGGCCAACTCATCTTGGAGTCAGCACATACCCAATCGTGTCAATCCTGACTCACACCAAAAGGGTTTAAAATCCTTCTTTTCTCGTTTACCTTTCTAAGTGACTATTTTTCTTCCATTTCTACCCCATTAAAACCCTAAACACTCTTAAATAATATAAGATACCCTTTTGAAAAGGTGTTGGTTGGAGAGAATTGATGAATGTCTTGGGAAAAGGAGAGAATTGATGTAATTGATGCTTGGGAATGAGGAGAGAGACAAAGACTCAAAGAGTATTGAGAGGGGAGAGTGAAAGCCCTTTCTAGGAGATGGTATCTTCTTCGTCCCCTAAGAAAAATTTAAAAAAATAGTACAAGTGACTCAATGCATCTCGGCTGAGTCTGAGCCTTAGTTTTTAAACCCAGTCAATGAAACTACGTTAATTTTGAAATTTTTTTGAGGTGGAAGATCACCCAAAACAGGTTCATGGCAACCTGTTTGACCATCCTGACAATCTCAATTAAGCCCAAATATGCATAAGAAGCCGAGAGTCGTGGACAGCCCCCGTTGGCCCTCAGGCCATCAAATATTTCCCAAATCAGACCCCATCCAATTAGTATTGCTACCAGCCTGGTCACCCAGGCCTTGTGACTAGCTAAGAGTGGATGGTTGGCCCCTCCAATTAAATCTCCTTTTTAATTCTTCCTAGATTTTAGCTTATTTTGAGCTTTCTAATATTAATATTAAATATATGTTGATAGAAATTTGTGAAGGGATTAAGAGATAAACATATTAAAGTTTGTAAGTAGGCCCCACACTCTAAATAAAGAAGAAATAAAGGAATATTACCAAGGATGCCCAGAAGAAACAATGTTGTACAACATAGTTGTTCTTTAGTTCTGCGAGGAATCTTAGTTGTGCAAGTAATCTTAAAAGCAAGCGAAACTGGATATCTCCAACAGCCATCAAGTGAGACCCACTAAATCTGAATGGTTACTTAATTTGAACATGCAAAGCATTCTACAATTATTTGTTTTTTCTTCCTTACACATTTTTTGTTACTTTGTTCCTTTTTTTATGTTATTTGGACTCTTAAGATTAAAGAGTCTATGATTGAATGGATAGATGAGACTAAGAACAGATTTTAGGCTTTCAAAGCATTATAAATAATGGTTGTAATGGACGACAATCCTATCCTTCGTTATTTTCATATTTTTTTGCAATAAAGTGGCTTAACACATTCACCTTCGCTTCTCTTTGGTTTGAGTAATCTCCCAATGTATTAAAGGAGAAACAGTGGATTGGGCCACTAATTGGTAAGTGGAACTACTTTTTATTCTCCTAGTGATTATGTAGGATTTATTGTTGATTGAGGATTTTGGGTTTTGGGTTGACGAATGATCAGATTTGGCCTCCCTTTGATTGCATCAGAATGAAGAAGTGATTTCGCTGTGTCTAAAATGTGACCTTGCTTCCATTTTGTTCTGGAGTATAGGGACATGATAATTGAGGTAAAGTGCCGTGTTGAAAGAGAGTCCCTAAAATTAGAGGATAGATATTCCCTCCAGACTCAAGCGAAAGTTTTTAATTTTGGTAGAAAATGTGTCTCAATCAGAAAAATTATCATAAATAGTCTAGAAATCTGACCTTTTTTTTTTCTTCAAATTGAACAACTATAACAAGTGTAATCATGAACAAGTAAAACATAATAAATAGAAAATCCCTTTGGTGGGCTGAGACATAGGGCCCCCAAATGTCAGAATGTATGATGTTAAAGGGAGCAACGGTAGCAGTAACACTACTATGAAAAGTTAAAGCTGTATGTTTAGATGAAAAAAAAAAAAAACCTCAAAATATCAAAAGGTCTCACATGTCCTAAGTCACCAGAAGAAATTGATTGTTTTAAATGAATAACTGAAACATATCCTAATCTAGAATGCCAAATGGAAAAGGTACTTGCAATATAGTAGCAGATGCAACAACTAGAGATGGATAAGGCAGACGAAGTTGTTCCACAAAATACAACTTTTGAGCTTTAGGGCCTGTCCCAATCTCCTTCCTGGAAGATTGGTCCTGAACAACACATCCATTAGAAGAGAATGAGACATGAAAAGTGGATGCAGTTAATTGGTTAATAGTAATACATAACAAATTTAAGGAAAGCTTTGAAACACATAAAACATGGGAGACAGAAAGCAAACCAGAGGATGTGGTGGAGGTAATGGAACCAATTTTAGTAACAAGGAAATTGTGATCAATCAACAGAGCAAATATATATATGAGACAAAAGTGAGGTGCAATTTACCAGCAAGGATTCATCAGAAGCCATATGGCATGATCACCTGAATCAAATATCCAAGAGGATATGGGGATACCTGATGTCTATGAAAAGACAAACATGGCTGACGCAAGGGCAGAAGAAGGTGAAGGTGTGGTGATTGAAGAAAATAACATTTGTTGAAACCTTTTATCAATGAAACTCTAAATTCATGTTGAGAATTCTGGAGATGAAGGGCTATTGTTAGTAGTAACAGGTGCAGAATGCTGTGGTCTGCATATGCCTATTTGGAGTGGTATGTTTACAAGTTACAACAAATTTTCTGACTGAAGCATTCTACTGATTAGGAGGGGCAGCCCTATTTGCTGGGATCAAAACATCTTTCATTCTTCATTGCCATTGACTGAAGTTGTTCCTTCAGTTGAACATGTCAATTTCGTACTCCATATTTAAACCCTTAGTTGACATTGTACATCAGAATTGCATTTACCTAAATATCTACTTTCTGAACTGCTGAACTGCCATGATCTTCTACCACTGCATAGATCTCGTCTCCATGTGTACATGGGCAAAAGCGGATCTGAATTCCGAGTCCGGATAGCTCCAAAAACTGCAAATCAATATGAGCTTTCCATCTTGGTCAAATATGACTATTGACTTTGACATGTGCAACACAAGTTTTGGGCTTTATATTTAAGCATTGCTTCTCAGATCCAAGCCCAAAAAACCATTCCATCGTCCTAGGCTCTCTTTCATTCTTAATCATTTTAAACCTTAGATTCTTCTGGTATGTTTGATTGCAGAGTCAGCAATGACAACATCGACAGCTTTTGGTCGTGTTTGTGTTTCTCTGATACTGCATTTTGCAAAGAGAAAAACCAAGAGATCTCTTAACTCTCCTCTCTTCACTATTCCTTTGTCTACCTGAAAATTGAAGGCATGCTTTCTGTCTTCTCCCATTTTTAGATCTATGGCTATCTTTGCCAAGGTTTAAAAACCCAGACTCGGACTGGTCTGAGTCGAGTCGAGTCACACATTAAATATTTATTAGGGGACAAAAGGGACACCTTCTCCTAGAAAGAAGGGCTTTCTCTCTCCTCTCTCTCAATACTCTTTTCCAAGCATCAATCACATCTATTCTCTCCTTTTCCCATGGCGTTCATCAATTCTCTCCAAACCAACACCTTTTCAAAAAGGGTATCTTATCTTATTTAGGGAGTGTTTAGGGTTTTAAGGAGAGATAATTTTAAGCTTGAAAAAAAAGAGAAAGGAAAAGTGAGGACTTCAATCATGCCAAATGTATTAAGAGAAGTGACCAAAAGGTTCTAGTGAAGGACAACTATATCAAAGAAAGGTGGAGGGAATATTTTAGCGGAGGGAATATTTTAGCATACTTTTAAATGAAGACTATGTAGGAGACATAAGAACAAAAGATGATATTTCAGTAGCAAAGCATACTTTTTTTCGTAGAATTAGGGTGGTGGAAGTGAGGATAGCATTAAAACAAATGAAGACAGGAAAGGCTACGGGCCCAGATGACATCCCAATTGAGGCTTGGAAATGCTTAGGAGAAGTTGGGGAGATTTGGCTAACTAGACTTTTCAATAAGATATTAATGACAAAGAAAATGTCGGATGAAGAAGATGTGTTGTAGTACCTATATATAAGAACAAGGGAGATATACAAAATTGTACCAACTATCGTAGTATTAAACTTATGAGTCATACTATGAAGCTATAGGAGAGGGTAATGGAGCAAAGACTTAGAGAGAAGACCAGGATATCTGAAAATTAATTTTGTTTTATGCCAGGGAAGTGTATGATGGAAGCTATCTTCTCACTTAGGCAATTAATGGAAAAATATCGAGCAAAGAGGAAAAATCTACATATGGTCTTCATTGATCTAGAAAAGGCCTATGACAGGGTACTGAGAGATTTAATTTTGTGGGTTTTTACTAAAAAGAATGTTCCAAGGTTATATTGAAATTATTAAAGACATGTATGAATGAGCAGTAACGAGTGTGAGAACTACTTCTTGAAAGACGAGAGTTTCCACTCAGTGACCATAGGCTTGCATCGGGGGTCAGCCTTAAACCCTTATCTCTTTGCACTGATTATGGATGAGTTAACTGCTCATTTTCAAAAAGAGGTACCTTGGTGCATGTTATTTGCAGATGATATTGTGTTGGTAGATGAATCAATAGATGGTGTGAATGCAAAACTTGAGAGATGGCGGGAGGCTTTAGAATAAGCAGTTCAAAGACAAAATATACGGATGGTAACTTCAGTGGGCACATAGAAAGAGCTAAAACTACTATGAGAATTGAAGACCAGGAGATACTACAAACCTTGGCTCTATAATTAGTAATGATGGAGAGATTGATGAAGATGTCGAATTTAGGATAAAAGCGGGATGGATGAAGTGGAGACTTGCTTCTGGAGTTCTTTGTGACCGACAAATGCCAACAAGATTGGAGGGAGAATTTTACAGGACGGCGATTAGACCAGCTATGACCTATGGAGCAGAATGTTGGCCAATCAAAACACAACATATGCACAAAATGGATGTAGCAGAGATGAGAACGTTGAGGTGGATGTGTGGTAAAACTAGGGATGATAAAATTAGAAATGAGCGCTTTCGAGAGCATTTAGGAGTAGCAACAATAGGGGATAAAATTAAAGAAAATCGTTTGAGATGGTTTGAGTATGTTCAACATAGGCCGATAAGGAAAAGTTTGGCAATGAAGGTTGATGGCCCACCAAGGGGAAGGGGTAGGCCAAAGAGAGCGTGGATGGAGATGCTAAAAATGGATATGAGGAAGTGTAACTTATCTGAGCATTGGCTCAAGATAGATTGAAATGGAGAAACATAGTTCGTGTAGCCGACCCCAACATAGTTGAGACAAGGCTTTGATGATGATGATGTCTCAATAACCTGAGTGATGTGAACCTTGCTCCGATTCCACTTGTTGGGATACAGAAGCGTGCAATCGGCACCCAATCAAGATGCACATGCACACGCACACACAATGACACAATGAAAAGCACAACAAGTGTACATGGTTCAACAGTGTGCATACATCCACATGAAAAGAACTCTCTTCTATATTCTTCTTTTATTCCCTCCTGGGCCCCCCATTTGTTTGGAGCTTTTATGGAAATTTCACATGTTAGGAAATGTCCTCCCAACATTTGGAATTTCCTGTATGAAGTATGAACAGTGAGATACTAAAAAAACCAGCTTTATGAAATGTTACTTTGGCATGTAGAATTCTCCAAATTCAAATTTCCAAAATGCTACAATATATTTGAGTGAAACCAAATTCAAATTTCCAAAATGCCACAATGTATTTGAGTGAAACCATGTGGTGACATTCTCTTTACTAAGCCCTAAGAAAGCCTAGGTACAAAGACCAAATATCCCTAACCCTAGACTTGGACCCTGGATGACCTAGATGGACAGATCCTGTTAACATGAAATGAGGATCAAAATAGTGGTTAAAGCAGGCGTAGCAACTAGTGGTCAAAACGCTATGTAGTTGGCAATACATAGCGGTTGCGGCGATACATAGCGGCATAGCGGTGAGAGTTCTTTAAGTGGTCAAAAGAATTTAGTTCTTTTGTAGCATTCAATCTTATGTTCTTTTAGTGATTTAGAACCATATAAGGGTGTAGAGACAATTTTAAGAATGACTATTGAGGAGAGGAAATATGAAAAACAGTATTTCAAATTAAAATTGCTTGTCTTTACTAGGTTTTGACCGTAGCGCCGCTAATTTCAAAATAGCATAGCGGCCTCAACTGTTACGGCCAATAATGTGGCCGCTTTGCTACATAGCATCCACTATTTTGTACCATAACCTGGAATACATGACATAACCCAACAATTGGAACTTGGTCCATAGATCAATGGTTACATTTTTGTGAATAATGGTTAACTTTTACTTTTATATGACTTTGAAAAATGATCTATACTATCATGAGAACACCTTAAATTCATGAATTTGGGTCTTTATCCCATTGTGTCATGTTTAAATGATTTATGATAATGATCATTGTTAAATGAACCTCAATATAGTTAGATGAAATGATATACAACACACCAATGGTTAGAATATTGAAAAAGTATATATTATTCAAGCACGATTAGAATTTAGATGAATGCATTCGTAGATTCATAGTGCTTCAAAACCTTTTTCTATTATTATGGGTGTTATGGATGCTTTTAGGGTTTTTTTTTCTTTTATAATTGTCATGGTCCAGGCCAGTTCATGCTGATCCACATGGATGGCAACTAAGTGCAGTCCAACCAGAGTCGAGGACTGGCACTGGCTGTTCATTCCTTGTTTTGAACCCCTTCAAAGCTCTATTTGCCCATAATTGAGGTTCCTCTTTTCCCAATGATTGAGTTTCCTCCAAGGTTATTGCTTCAGAAGAACTTGGCCCCTTCAATGTTGAAGGCATTTTGTTGGACTGCACTATTGTTATATTCCAAACATGTGTTCGAGTGGGAGCAGGGGAGATGGTGCATCTCTCTCTACTTTATGACGTGGTGGACTTCATTTGGGGCCATTTCTTTATCCCTTGTGTGGCAATTTCTCCTCTCCTTGGGAAGCTTTGTTTGTGGTACTTAAAATTGACCTCTCCATCTGTTAGGATTATCAGTCATGAATAGATAGCTTTTGGACTTTTTTTAGTCTATAATCTCTTCTATTCCTGCACATGCTTATGTTTTTGGGTTAATGTTCATTTGTTACATGATAACAGCAATGATTAAATGGTAGTGTGTGTGGCTTTTTACCATCCAGTGTCTGAATTTTATACTCGGTGCAATTACATTTCTTTTTTCCCTTGGCAGCCAGACCAGGATTTCATAGGCCAGGAGGGTCTAGTTCTTCATCAGACTCGTACATGGATCCAGTTCCATTTACTGAGAAGGGTCACCTCCCTCCAGATTTTGTTTTGGAAGATCCAGATTCTCACTTTATTTATGTATGCAAGAAGATCGATGGGCTTGTGGGGCTTGACATTGCAACCGCTAATGACATAAACATAGTTGTATAAGAGAAAGCAAAGGCAGCAGGTTGAAATGGAGTCTGCTTGATTCAGGTATTGAAGATGAAGACGCTTAAATCTATGAATTATATCTGTCATCAAACCATCATAATACCTGATGTTACTACATGTGTACTTGTTTGTAAAATTAGATTGGATCCCCATCCTATTGAAGCATGGGCTCTGCGCATGGTGGGTAGAATCAGAATGTGAAGATGAAAATAGGAGTTGCATCATGGACCCAAAGCATCAGGGTCACCTGGAGCCTCTGTTATGTTTCTAACTAGAAATGATTTGTCATACAAAAGGTAGTGTGATTATGCATCTTGGTAACTAGGAATGGTTTGTCATACAATTGGTGGTGATAGTTGTGGATTGGGATTTGTTCCTTCTATGTATGAGATGAAAAAAACAAAAAATAAAAAAATACACAGATTTGGAAAAGTCTTATAAGAACTGATCTCACCATGAAAGATCAAATTGTTTTTGAATGTTTACTTTTGAGAGCCGACATGGACCTGCCTGTGGCCATGAGGCCGGGCGCTCTACAAACACATGTGGTGTGCTTGTGCTTGTGCTTGTGCCTGCCGAATGCCTCTAAAATATAATGTGAGTTTGGTCATGCAAAGATGGACGAGAGTCAAATTGTTCCATATGACATTAAAATTTTAACCCACGACCTGTTTTCTAACAATACTAAAATGGAAAATTTTCTCCCACGTTCCCATCTTATGGTTAAGAGTTGGGGCACCAGGCAATTATTTTTTATAGGTTTGTGGTATATTTTTACCTACAAAATCCGGTATTATTTGGTAGAACCAAATATTAATGTTTATTTATTTAATTAAGCTTTTCAAGGCCCTTTTCTTATTTGAAACTGAATTCCTAAAATTTTCATCTGTAGTGCTAAAAATGAAGGATTTGTGGCAAAGAGCTATCAAATGAACTCACCATCAATGGGAAATGGTTTTCCACTTAGCACCCAATTAAATTGAATCATGGGAAGATAATGATCTCATTAGTTCTCGACTGTCTAGAATTGAGTGTTTCTCGGGCTCAGGGCCAAAGACTCCTGAGCTGGGGATGGAAATGAGATACCTTAGGTTATCGCAACAAAACATAAAAATAAAAAAAATCTCATCTACTTCACTTGTAAGTCCTTTGCGATAAACTTTTTGAGGCTCCTGTAAGAAAATGCATTTTAATTTTTTCTCTAGGGCTTGTTTGTTTTATGCAATTGATTATAAGACTCTTATTTCTAAAAATGATTAAAATTGAAGAAACAAATGTAGTTTTTAAAAATGACCATTAAATTATCACTCTTCATTGAATATGAATCAAAGAGGTGAGAAATGAATACCCATCCACCATCATAATAGTTCATATCCTAGGACAGCGAGGGTTTTACCCAGGCCTATCAAACGGATGGGTAGGGCCTAAGGTTCTCCTTACCCTACCCCCACCATATGTGAGGCCAAGTCTAGGTGGGCCAAAATCCTCGAAGGGCTTGCCCTACCCTCACCATATGTAGGGCCAAGCCTAGGTGGGCCAAAATCCTCGAAGGGCTTGCTCTACCTACGCCCTTGCCCTACACTCACCATATGTAAGGCCAAGCTTAGGTGGGCCAAAATCCTCGAAGGGCTTACTCTACCTAAGCCCTTGCCCTACCCTCAAAGACAAGGCCAGGGCCTAAAAATAAGAAAATAATATTTTAAATTTGCTTTCTACAATGTTATTGAACATCGATATGTTCGAACAATTGTAGTTGATACTGCCCAGGACTTAGAAAACAAAGAGCACAAAAGTGTTTGCCTACCAATGAAGACAGGTGCTAGGACTTTAAAAAAATCCAAATAGATTAATACACATAAAATTTAAAAATACCCTTATCAGTATCAGTACATCCTCTGATTGTTCTCTAATGCAAGGCCCATCCTCTGATTCATGACACTGCCTTTCAATCTCCTCTCTACATTTGAGTGAATTTCATAAAGCATGTTGGTCAGGTCAGGTGGGCCTCACATTTGGAAGTTAGCTACTGAGGTGCCGTAGGAAATGGCAGCAGCCACTGAGATTTTACGCCACCTTCTTCGGAATGAAACGAGACAATGGCTTGATTGAAGCCAGTGGTTGAAAAACTATCTCCATGACCGTTGCAAAGAAAAGACAAAGCTACTTTGTGAGTCTTGTGTCACATACCAGAGTTTTGTGGCAACCATATACCACCTGGCACTTGTTATACATGTAAGTCCATCAGGATTAGGACTGGAGCTTGAGCTTGTTGGTATATTTTTTTTAAGCTAAGATGGTTGGATCCTTTAGAGATGCGATCAAGGGCGGATTCATGAAATTTAACTTGTGGGGGCTTCACGTAGAAAAAGTGTTGGAGGAAGGGTCACTCGAATGTAATAGAAAAATATATTAGCTTTTAATATTTGCAGAGCAGTTTAAATTTATTTTTTTTACTTTTTACATATTTGGGTGGGGGCTGAAGGAAGTTGTATCTGGGTTCGCCCCTGGACGCGACTAGTGTGGGACTAAACCACAGCACAGGTGCCTCACCACTAAATGCCCTTCCATATGAACTCGCTTTATTATTAGTTTCAAAATATTCAATTAATTACCTAAGCAAAGTAAAGACATCCAATAATTTACCAATTCGATTTTGCCTCCTTCTTTTTGTAATCAGAATGACATTAACAACAACAACAACAAAAATCGGAGAAACTAAAGAGGAGAACAACCCTCTCCTTCACCTAGTCCGAAATACAATTATCCCAACAAAAACTTACACCAAGCATGAATAATATTTGATCAAGAAATAAGCAGCCTCATTTGCCTTTCTAGAGACCAACAAAAAAAGAGAAGACCAACAAAACTAATGTCCCAAACAACTCAGTTGTGCCTTAAAGATTTTCAAAATAATTTTTCCAGGTGCAACAGTTTCCGTTTAAACCCACCCAAAATCGTTTCAGAGAATAGTGATCAAAAAACTTATCCACTACTGAAAATCTCTTCTTTTCTCCACCAAACAAGTGAGAAAATCTCAGCATATGTCAGTCTTTTTCTCAAACAAAAGGGCCCTTTGTGCACAAGTAGAACTTCACAGCAGTAGAAAGTAGTTGTCGAGTTTTCCTCTTTGATGAAGTCATGAGGCTTCTTCAAGTCCGCTTAGCAACAAATTCAGCATTTACTTATTGGGAGACAGACTCTGTTGCTACTTGCTAGTATCTCACACTACAAAAACAAAGTGTTGGATTTGATAAATGTATTAAAAGACAACATGTGACGTGCCTGTTCATGTTGGTCTATTTGAAAAGGGCAGAGTCCGGATCCTGAGTGGTCCCTGTTACATGCTTCCCACAAAAGAAGGTTTGAGTGAAATTCACCTTGTGCCCACCTATTAATAATCAGAATGGGTAAAATTGAACTGAAAGTCATCCTATCATGTAGCATATTTTTCAAATTTTACCTCGATAGGATTTGGTCCCGACGTAAAATTGAATACATGAGTAATGACATGATTGGTACAATTTTATGCATTATTAAATCCTATATATAAATTGGATTATTAATCTTCTCTTCAATCTCATAGTGAGACCAAATCTTATTGAAATAAAATATGAGGATATATTGTCACCATTGCGCACATGAAAACAACAGAGAAACCAGGTTGGTACACTGACCCACTTTTGCCACCATGTGTAGCGTATGCTCTATCGCACTCTGTCTATATCATGGGATTGTCCCCTGATGTCATGACTTTTAGACGGCATTTTAAGGAAACTCTCTTCCCAATAATAGAATAGGAGAAATGATGGTCAAATGTGTATTTACTTTTCACATAATGTCATTTTTCGTGTCTTGTAAAAACCAAATTCACTTGCTGGTTGAATAAAGTGTATACCTAAACTGATAAATCTCATAATATCTTGGGACTATCCCATGATATCATAGGATATGATACAAATAAGTTTTTTTTTTTAAATGTTGACAACAGTTAAATGACTCTGGTGACATTATCCAAATTTTGGTCACACAACTGGAAAATCTAGATTTAAGGACTAATATTCAAAAGCCCTTGAAACAATGGTAAGAACTCTTTTTGGTAGGAAAGAACATTCATTAAAAAAAAAAAATCAGCCGGTCAACAAAACAAATTAAACAAACCACTCCAAACTAGTGTCACTGGCTAAACCATACTTTGCTATAAACTTGGTCGCCGTCTCTTTCCTTGTTTTTTCCTCTCCCCCTTGCTATATTGGGCCAATGGACATAAGTGATACTTTAACGGGGACGTTTGTTTTTTCCATTTACATATGTAATTGATTCACATGGGTAATGGAGACACAAAAATCATGTTTGTTTGGTGTGATTTTGATTCACATGTGTAAAATAGTTGTGTAAATGGTGTGAAAGATGACCCTTTTTATGCATTGCATTTTCACACCTCAAGAGGTGTGAAAAACTTACACACGTTACTGTTACTAGGCGGACTGCTACAGTGCCTCACTGAGCAGTCCGCCTTTTATTTTATTTTATTTTTTTTGGGCTCCACTTGTAACATCCGAACCGTTCATTCTCTTAAGAATCTCAAACACGGCCATGTGTCCAATTTTCAACCGTTGATGATGTATGGAGGTTGAGATATGATCAACATAATCACAGCCGTTCGATTAATCTACTGTTACTAACATATAGCAGTCCGCCTTTTATGATTTTTTAATTTTTATGGGACCCACCTGTAAAATCAGGACCGTTCATATTCTTCAGAAGCTCAACCACGGCCATGTGTCCAATTTTCAACCGTTGATGATGTATGGAGATTGAGATATCATCAAACAATATACAACCTATTGTTACTAACATACCCAGTCCGCCTTTTATAATTTTTTTAATTTTCTGGGGCCCACCTGTAAAATCAGCACCGTTCATATTCTTCAGAAGCTCAAACACGGTCATGTGTCCAATTTTCAACCATTGATGATGCTTGGATGTTGAGATATCATCAAACAATCTACAACTTATTCATAGATTCACATGTGAAATGTTATGTTAGTAACAAACGGTGGAATCTGATCCACATGTGAGTCATTTACATATGCAAATGACTCATATGTGGGTCATTTACCCATGTGAATCACTTTCACAAGAAACAAACGACCCCTAAAGACGGAGGAATCGATCCTCGGCATCTGTGTGATGCTCAGGTAAGAGCGAACTCAATCATAAGTGTATTGGGGACTTGGTGCATTTCTACTCCCAGGTTCAGTATCAGATTAAGTGGGTACAAAAAAGAAATCAGATAAAATGGAAGTCAGAAAACAACACAAAGTTTTTCATAATTCAACACTCACATGGGCACGAACATATAGTACCGAATGATGTAGCCCTTCGCATCTATTCATCCCGCTTAGAAAGCAATACTTTGCATCCCTAGTTATTCCCAACTTTGTACTGAAAATTCCTCGAGTCAGTTGCCTCTTGATAAGGTCGGTATAATTGTTCCTACCGAGAACTTGAGTAAAGTTATTATTATTTTTTTATGTTATCTCAGCCATCTCTAGAGGAATGGGCCCCCTAACCCTCTAGAGATGGGGTGACCTCAGGTGAGGCAAGTAGACCTTTGGTGAGGTATCACAGCCTCAAGTGAGGAAATGTGCCTGTTCAAGTTTTAATCCAAGACTGGTAGGTATGAATCAACGCCTCTTACCATTATGATAAAAGGCCGTTCTTCAATAAAGCTACTTACTATCTACTTGTTTTGAGCTGATCAGACCCGGTCTCACCCCTAGTCCTCACACAGTTACACTACTTTGCAAAGCTACTCGGTGCAAAAATAAAAAAGAAATAAAAAAAAAAAAGCCAAACTTTGTTAAAGTCATGATTTCCTCCAATGAGAATTAGCGGGTCCTACTTTATGGACGACTAGAATTAAAAATCTAGTACAGCATGGGCTACTTACAAGCATTTCTATCAGGTTTTCTCTTTGTCTAGAGTTTTTTTGACAAGAGTCAGGTGCCATCTCCTTGAGATTTCAAATGCCTATTTGATTGAGAAGAGTTTTCTAAAGCAGTTTCCAAATGATAGCTTCCTCGTATGGAATCCTTGAAGAATTCCAGTTGAAGGGATAACATTTGGAATTCTCTAAATGCGCCAAGATATTAAAAAAAATAAAAAATTAGAATGCTTTCAACTAAATAGGCCTTAGGTCTCCAAGGCAAAGATTTTGCTATTACACACTGCACTAAGTACAAGGATCAATAGAGGCTTTAACTTGGGATAGTACGAGTGGAACTCTACAGTGGGGCCTACATATTGGAAACCCGAGCCCTTCAAAATAAATACTTTCTCACTGTGTGTGGTATCTTTAAATTTGTTTTTATAGGAGTTGAGCCCACCATAGGATTTACATATCCTTGCATTAGTTAGCATTAGTTGACACTTGATGGCAGTGTTAATAAAAATAGAAAAGATTAAAAAAAAGATTTTTCTTCTCTTTTAGCTTAAGCTTGACCCTAGCCCTCAAGGGTAGAGCATAGGCCTAGTTATGTAGGCTTGCCAAGGGCTTTGTCCTTAACTAGGCCCTCCCAGCATATGTAACCTGCATATGTAAGGGTTAAGCAAAGGTAGACCCTAACTTGGTCAGAACCCGACTTGCATACACTGAGAGCCCTGTCTCCATGTATTATAAACAAAGTATTAGGGCCAAAACACATTCATAGTTAAATGGTGTTAGCACCTTAATTACACTCACAGCGGTGAGTGAATGGTTTTGGGAATTTTACATGTAGAATGAAGTAAAGTAAAGCCTCAAATAGTGAAAGAATAAAAATAAGTGGGTTATAATGATATTTTATATTTAGTTGTTTGGTAGAGAATCTTTTTGACTTTTTATTTAAAAGATGAATGTCTTTTTTTTTATCTTTTTGTAGAAAAAGGAAGTTGCTTTTTTACTTTTTTTTTTTTTTTTGAAATATTAGAGAATTCTAAAAATATGTATTTTTTATATGACTTTTATTTTCATTAAAATTTAAAATCTTTACTTTACTCCACTCCACTCCACTCGACTCGTCCAGTTTCCAAACAGCCTAGGGGCCCGTTTGGTAATTTACTTTTAAAATAAAGTGGAGTGAAGTGAAATGAAAAGAATGAATAAAATATAAGTAAGTTATGATGATATTTTGTTTTTAGTTGTTTGGAATGGAATATTTTTGATTTTTTGTATGGGGAAATGTAGATTTTTTGTCTTTTAGTGAGTAAATGTAGTTGTTTTTTGACTTTTTTTGAAAAAGATGGAGGGAATTTTTGTAAAAAGTGTTTTTGATGGGATGTTTAACTTAACTTGACTTTATTAGTAAATTTACCAAACGAGCCCTAGGGATCCCCAGTAAAGTTTACACACAGTTGTCCAGTTTTTTTTTTTTATATATTAAACGCACATTGCAGTCATAAAACCCGGAAAGAATGAAGCATCCATTTTTCGGCCGCTCTTGACGCTGTCTCGGATACATACCCTTCCGTAATTCGCGTTATTTGGGAATTTATGTTCTTCGTTTTGTCCGTTCCTCGGAATCTACGCTCTGATTAAAGAGTCTACCTTTTGAATGGAGAACGATACAATCAAAGAGCCTACAATCACCATACACCTTTTCATGATATGCAGATGATGGTGCTCTCTAGACTACCAATAAAAACAGCTCACATGCTCCATTTATATGTTACCTTTTCATCTTCGGTGTTTATGACCTTTGCAGACTAGTACAATTCAATGGATGAATTTATTTTTGAGGATTTTACAAGGAAAAAAAAACACTTTAGATGCTCTTTATGCCAAAACGGCCTGTTGAGTTTTCCCCCAGCTAAAGCAGTCGATCTTTTTTTTTTAACTAGCTTTTTCCAGGGTCAATCTTGCCCTTGCGATTGTATAGTAAGAGTTCCGTGCAAAAAAAAAGAAAAAAAATTACTCCTCTTCTCTTCTCCAAATCCAACCCAAATGAAGAAAAAATGTCATATCGATTTGAAAATATGAATTTTAAGATAAAATGAGATTCCTGTGGAAAAAAAAAGAGATTTGTAGGGTTTTCGTTTGGGATTAAGAAGAAAACGACACATTCCGGTAGAGGAAGAAAAGGAGATTTGCAAGGGTTCCAATCTAGGATGAAGATGCATGGGAGATATGGTTTTTTTCTTTGTTTTAAATTGGAACCCGACAAATCTACTATTCTTTCTTCGCCAGAATCCAATGACCTCTTCTTCTTTATCCTGCAAATCTCATCTTTTTCTCCCGCGGGAATCCTCGTATTATCTAAAAAATCATATTATTATTTTCTCTGTGAGAAAGAGAGGATGAAAAAGATGACTACAAATCATGTGTGTTTTTCTTTTTTATTTTTCACGACCCTCCTTGCATTAAAAAGACGGAAGTGGTCCCCATATGGGCTATTTTGGTATAATGTGCACCTACCGGGAATATATATATATTTTAAATCCTCTTAAGTTTTTTTAGTCACAACTCACAACCAATTTAAGAGTACTCGCACGGACTACCATGACTAATTTTTACTCTCTTTTTTTCTCTATTTTTTTAAAGACTTATTTTTTTACTTTTCAGCACTTTGTGGTTTCACGAGCCCTATGAATCCTGTGGGCAATTTTCTTTCTTGTGTGGCCCACCATAACTGATTACTGATTCGTACCTTAGAAAATCTGCCACGAGAATCAAGACTTTCCGAATCCACTGTTCCACACAGAAGAAGAAAAAGACTTTGCAGTCTGCACCCTTACATCTCTGACCAGGTAAGTGGCTAATGTGATCAAGACCAAAACCATTACCATCTCTGATCCAATCACAAATGGAACACTGACCAATACATGACCGTTGGGCAACCCCACATTCACATATGGTTGACTGGTCTATTTTTTTGAGATAATTAGCTAAAGATCTCCCTAAATCTACACATATTTCAGGACTAATTCGTCAATTCAATCATTTTAGGCATAAAATTTTAAAATTTAAAATTTTAAAATTTATATTCTCCCTCGTTTGGCGTGGGCAATCCTAGCGCGTGGTTATTCCTTGCAGAAAAGAGAGATTGGAGAAGAAGGATTCCGGAATTAGAACTGATCCAGGATCGCAGAAGATCAATCTCTTGGTGGGCCACACAGATCGAAGAACCAAAGGAGGCACTGGATCCGACCCGGCGCTTGCAAAGTTGTGTTGTTTCATTCTTTGAAACAGAACGAGGAAGAAGAGGTGACAGGGCACTGTTTCCCGGACGTCGTCGAAGAAGATCTGGTGATCTGGTCTTGCCGAAGCCGAAGGTAGTCCAGCAGAGAAAAGCCTTATAGTTCTTCGCAAAAGACAGCCTAGATCCCTATTGATCGATCTCATCCCTCGTTACAGAAGATTGCCGGAAAAGAAACGACGCCGCTGCTCTTCGTCAATCGGACTGCAAAAATCTCGCCGAAGAAGTGTCGTGCGTGGCTGGAGTGGAAGAAGACAGCAAGAAGGGGGCAGTTTGGGTTCTGTATTCTTTGTTTGCAGACTGAAGAAGAACGCTGAAAGTCTGTTTTCGGCTGGGCCCCACATCACCAGGATTCTGCTTCTATCGCCGGAGTCTCCGTCGTCGCTGGGTGTCACCGGAGAAGAAGCGCTGCTGCACTGTTGCCGTGGAAGGACGAGAAGATAGCAGGGAGTCGTCTTCCCAGTTGTAGAAGGAGAAGAGGAGGAAGAAGACGACCTTCTTGGGTTGGTTTCTGTTCTGGGTTTAAGTTCACCTGACCCACTTGAGAAGCCCTATGAATCTGGACAATGCAGAACGTGGAGAGGAGAGGAAGACAACCCAGGCTCATTGGGTTCAGTTCCGAGTTTGGGTCAGTTTCACCTGACCCGTGAGGCAGAAAGCAATCTTAATTTATCTGAGTTTTTATGACATTTATCTAAGTTTTTATCAAGTTTATCTGAGCTTTTAACAAATTTTATGAGTTTCTATCAAAATTATTTAAGTTTTTTCATTTTTTGTCAAATTTATTTGAGTTTTGCGTAAATTTATCATAGTTCTGAAACAAATTTCTCTGAGTTATGGACAAATTTATTTGAGTTTTTGGCTAATTAATCTAATTTCTAGAACAAATTTATCTGAGTTCTAAAATTTGGAAAATTGGTTCATCTTAGTTTTGGCAAATGTATTTGCGTTTTTTTTAAATTTATTCACTTTTTTTAAATTTATTTATGTTTTTTAAATTTATTTGCGTCTTTTGAAATTTATTTATTTATTTTAATAAATTTAACTGAGTTTTGACAAAAATACTTGAGTTTTTGGAAAAATTTTCAGAAATTTGGAAAATGATTTATCTTAGTCTTGGCAAATGTGTTTGCGTTTTTTAATTTTATTTGCGTGTTTTGAAATTTCATTTGCGTCTTTTGAAATTTACTTGCATTTCTTGAATTTTCTTTGGATCTTTTGAGATTTATTTGATTCTTTTGAAATTTATTTACATTTTATGAAATTTATTTTGATCTTTTGAAACTTATTTGCTTCTTTTAAAATTTATCTGCGTTCTTTTGAAATTTATTGCTTTTTTTAAAAAAAATTATTGCTTTTTTTGAAGCTATTGCGTTTTTTTTAAAATTTATTTGCGCTATTTTGATATTTACTTGTGTTTTTTTAGAATTTATTTGAGAATCTCATTAATGAGATTCCATTAATCCTGGGCAATTAAATGGTACTTGGCCATTATTAATGGGATATCCCACTAATCATGGGATATGATTTAAATTAATGACAAATCGGACATTTCAGGTATGGGAATGTGTGTGATGGACCTTTGGCTGTATGACTTTTTTTCGTGAACTGTTTGCATTAAAGTCACACTTTGAGGGACCTTCGACCAAAGCCCCCCTATTTTTACATCCCAAAGGAAAAGTGCAGAAGGAAGAACAACAATGCTCCATATATATATATATATATATATATATATATAACATGAACTCTCCATATTTTCAGTGGGGTCCATTATTTTCAACTATTTGGATGACCGGAACATGAGGTTTATTTGATATCAAGGGAAATTTTTAAATAAGACCTTAGGTTTTTGCCTTATTTCAAAAAAAGACATAAGTTTTAAAACTTTTTAAATTAGTCCCTAAGTCTTCCATGAAGTTTTCAATTAAGGACATCTGATCATTTAAAGGTATTTTTTATGGCATTTTCTCTCAATTTCTTAAAAATACCCAGAGTACCTTCATTTAAAGACATGACATGGTTCTAGCGGCCACTATATTTAGCCGAAGTACTTAGTTTTCGTAGATCACTATAAGGCTACTAGTGAAAAAAATGAAGAAAATATAGTGGAAGTAAAGATGTGTTTTATTTCATTAAAGGATAATTTGGATAGTTTAAGAAAATTGAAGAAAAAAACTGTCGGAAAATTGCTTTAAATTGATGAATGTCCTTAATTGAAAACTTTCTGGAAAACTTAGGGACTAAATTAAAAAGTTTTACAACTTGTGTCCTTTTTTGAAATAAGATAAAAATGTAAGGACTTATTTGAAAATTTCCCGGATACTAATAATGGATGGATAAGTCATAAGTGTGTCTTTTTTTTTCACTTATTGATGGAAGACTAAGACTTTTCATTGTTTGGAAATTTTGGACCTGTCATTGGCCGTTCCCTTAGACATTTGAAATTTGTTGCTTGATTTGTGGCCTTTCAAAAGTTCAACCTTTTGACTTAACGCTTTTAACATGAATTGATCTGTTTGGGTGCTGATTAATTTGTATAAGGCTTGAGTTTGCAAACCACATCATCTTCAACTCCCCCATTTTTTACATGGAACATGTGTGTTGCGGAGTCCTTCATGCACGAAGAGATTAGTCCCATCGGGTCAAATACCATGTGATATATCCTCGTCGGCACAAAATAACTTTGGCCCAAATATCATTGGATTGAAGCTATAAACACCTTGGTTTAATAACTTTGCAAAGGAGATGAATATTACTCGGATGAATGATTGATGGTAAATGAAGGGAGAATTTAATCCAGCCGTGTGGATTGAGTTCAGTGGGCCCCACAGAGGATATCTCTTGGATGTGTTGGACCGCCGTGGTATTATTCCTTTTTCGGTTGGTGCAAAGTGCAAGGAACATGCTGAAACTGAAAAAACAGAACCAAAAGCAATTAATGTGCGTTTCCCACACAAATTGAAAACACTGTAACTGCTTTTACATTCCAGCGACCCTTTCATATGTGCATCTTTTTTTTTTGGGACATTTACTAAATAAATTCCCTTACATAAGATAACCACCGTTGGGACCCTAAAAATTTTCTAATATCAGAGTAGGACCTCCCGCCCAAATGTAAAATGTTGCTTCCCATTCTACCCCTTTGTAGTTGATGCCAACAGTTTGTTGATGTGTAGAAATTGAACACAGTGTTCGTTGATGTCAACCAACAGTTTGTGACATCAACGAATAAATTCGTTGATGTCAATGAAAGCTTACTGTTAGCACATATTATGTGTAGAAATTGAACACAATGTTCGTTGATGTCAACCAACAGTTTGTTGACATCAACGAATAAATTCGTTGATGTCAATGAAAGCTTACTGTTAGCACATATTATGTGTAGGAATTGAACACAGTGTTCGTTGATGTCAACTAACAGTTTGTTGACATCAACGAATAAATTCGTTGATGTCAATGAAAGCGTACTGTTAGCACATATTATGTGTAGAAATTGAACACTGTGTTCGTTGATGTCAACCAACAGTTTGTTGACATCAACGAATAAATTTGGTATATATGTATGAAAACGTCATGCTAGCTTGGAAAGTTTTTTTCCCATTCTCTATTGCACCACTTGGAGGTACCTTTGGTTGTGCAAATCCTTTCCAACTCTCATGAAACTCATGCTTTAATTCTCTTGGAAATGTGATCTACAGCACATGAACAACCTGTGAACTAACTAGTATCACTACAGTGAGACAATAAACTGTCAACGGGCACTTTAGATTATCTTCCAACATATATACAAGAAGAAAATGAAATCAACAACAGTGGCCATCAGAGTTAACATGTCAACCATCCAATATACACTGCCAAATGGCAGTGATCAATTAATAGAAAATACATCAATGATCATGAAAGAACATTATCCAACCATTCTATCCACCCACTATAAAAGATAAACATTGGTCTGCTATTAAATGAAAGAGCTACATCCACCAACACTCTTTACAAAAAATATTAGGACATTGTTCCTCCTGTTACAAATGTAGGCACTAAATACAAAAGTGCAGTAAATAGATGGTTAGACAACTTCAAAAGACATGGTTCCAGCTTTACAAAAAAAAAAAAAAGTGCTACAAATGCCAGAACCACAAGTAGCCACAATTTCGCGAGGGTTCTCCTAAATGTATCACGATCTGGAAACACTCTCCCTTTCCACAAATCTTGCGCAGTACTCTCTAGCAACTCATGTTTGAAATCATCAGCTGGCACTAGCGTATCTTCAATGTTAGGATCTTCAACAAAGGTTGACGTTTCGGCGCGGATTCCCACATCTTCTTGCATTTTGTCCCCTATTGTAGGATCATCATTTGCCCATGGCCGAGAGTCTATTAATGTAAAGTGATCAGGTGAAAAGGAGAAGATGGCTTCGATGTCTTCCTCGAGATCAACAGTGGGATCAATGGTATCACAAGAATGGATACTGTTTACTCCAATATCGGGATTTGCTTCAAAATTATAAATGTCACGTCCAAGTGCTTTCGAAGAGCTTTTGTGAGAATCACTGCATCCAAATAATAATGATTAGTCCATCTTCATCTTTCAAGGAAGAAATCAAAATTCAATTTAGTGAACAAGATAATAACGTACCGTGTTGTGATAATAATGTTCTTTTTTAATTTTTCCCCCCTTCACACTAAATGCAATGGATGTAGAGTGATGTAACTGGTGCACGTATATTTTGAATTGAATGGTTTTGAGGGTTTCAGACCATAGACAGTGGAACACCAAACACCACAAGAATTTTTGTTTTCCAAAGGGCAACTTTGGTTTGCTTTTATAAATGTTTTTTTCTTTTTATTTGGTCAACTGAATTGTTGCATCTGGAGATCTTGCAATCACTGAATTCATATCTCATTGAGAAAAGATTAGTCTGGCCTTTAGTACATTCCAGAGAAGAAAAACATCTAGAGGATCACTGTTATGGGCCTTTTCGTTTTGTCCAATCACAGGGGTGATCTTCTTTTACTTCTGTGATTAGCCTATTTTTTGTAGTTGGAATGCAATGGAGACTTCCTTAAATTACTGGTATTGAATATGCCATTTTGGAAGAAAGAGGCAAGGCATAGTGAAAATTAAAATATATATTTATATTTCTGATTTTAACCCGAAGAAAGCATGTCCAATCTTGCCTACAAAAGCTCATCATGGCAAATGCCACCTTAGATGAATCAAAATAATAATGAAAGATGCAATTTCAAAAGATCTATGGATCACTGGAATGAGAACCTAGCTAGACAATAATAAAACCATTTAAAAGGATGGCCTGCTATGTTTTCTTTCTTTCTTTTTCTGTTTTTTTTTTTTTTGGTAAAGATATTGATTTAAATATAATGAATAAGAGAAGCATACACTTATTGTCGATCATTGTCGGTTTTCCTTTTCACAAATTGAAGATGTTTAGAAGATTGGACCTTTTTCTTCTTTTGGTTCTGAAAAGATGCCTGCTACCATTTCAGGATTCATCTTGTTGGAAATTGTAAGCAGCCATGAGATTTATTGGAAAATGCTCTTATATTTGAATGGTTTTTCTCTTGGTATATTTCAGCTAATGATTATTTCCGTAAATTGACACTTTTTGTGCCATCTGGAAACAGGTAAAAGTATGTGATATCTGTGGGGATACAGGACATGAGGAGATGCTTGCTACTTGTAGCAGATGCAATGATGGCGCAGAGCACATGTAATCATCCTTTTTTTTTCTAGTACTATATTTATTGACTATTTCACATTCATATATATATATATATTCACCTTTAAGGGTAACATATTCGTTTAATGTTATTTAGCTATTGCATGCCAATAATGCTGCATAAAGTTCCAGAGAGTGACTGGCTATGTGAAGAATGCTAGCTCAAGGAAGATTCTGAAAAGCGAAAACTGGTTAAAACTGAAGTGGTTTCAGAAACTCCAAAATCATCATCATTGGGTGAAAAAGAACTTTTTCCAAAGTCGAAGAACAAGGCATAGAAGGCAGAGGCAAACCAAGCCATAAAAGCCATGGCAACTCCTAAGGTTCCCACCGAAAGGCGTGTAGGAAATATGGAAGCCGCTTCAATTTTAAATAACGATGCTGTTGAAACAACTGTTGGATCACCAGGGACGGCCAGCTCCAAGAGGGCTGAACTCTCCCAAGAGAATTCATTCAAGAATTCGAATGTTGGGAAACCAAAGCCAGTGCATCTAGTAGCTTCACCCACAAGCTGCTTTGCTAATGGTTCTCAGGAGACTATTCACCTGCTTGGTTCTTCCAGGCATTATGCATCATGGATGCAAGAACGACTTCACAGTAAGTTTAAATACCTTCACTGTTTTTGGGTCAGTAACTTGCTTTATTTAGAAGGCAGAGGCAATTCAGCTCTCGGTTGGTGAATTTTTTTTTAAAGCTATACAATTCATTGGCTCTTTCAGGTTCTCTTTCAAGGCCATCTACTGTCAATAAATCAAAGCCAAAAGCCAAAGAGTTACATGATGTTTCTCAGAAACAAAAATTGACTAGAGAATTTTCCAGTGGTGTCACAAGAAAAGAGGGGTTGATTCAGACATTTAGCAAAAATCTGTCCTTCGAAAGCACAATCTCAGGCCTCTTAAATACCGATGATTCAGATGCTAAATTGCAGTGTACTATTAGCTCTTGTTCTGACAATTCAGGAGGCTTGAAGCAAGGGAAAATACAAAATATAATAGAAAGGAAGTAGTCTTTTATGTCTGATCGCCCAGTGTCACCAATGGCTGGTACCACAACATCTCTCACAATGGGAGCAAAGCATGATGAAAGATCATGTACTTCATCCAAATCAACTATTTTCACTGCTAGAAAAGGATCAGAAAATATAATTGCTTCAGGTATGGTTTCACCTTCTTGTTTGGTTGAATCGAAGATCCTTTTTTTGTGTTTGATTTTGTTTTGCACATCAACCCATTCTTAATATATTTATTTGGCACTTAACACTTTCTTATATCTTATCGTGTTACTTTTACATGTCTTGATATTTAGATGGAAGCGGTGATGTGAAGAAGCAGCCATCAACATACTTTTTAGTTGATATCAACGAACTCTGTGTTTTTTTTAAGAACTAAAATAGTGTTATCAGTACGCTTTCATTGATATCAATACATTTATTTGTTGATGTCAACATACTTTTTAGTTGATATCAACGAACTCTGTGTTTTTTTTCCAGAACTTATATAGTGCTATCAGTGCGCTTTCATTAATATCAACACATTTATTTGTTGATGTCAACATACTTTTTAGTTGATATCAACGAACTCTGTGTTTTTTTTCAGAACTTATATAGTGCTATCAGTATGCTTTCATTGGCAAGGGTAAGGCATTACTTGTATTGTATTATCTAAAAAATCCAATCAACCAACTAAAAAAACAAAAAATCAATCCAATCAACCAACTAGAAAAACAAAAAATCACTAAGAAGAAATGCCTTGGATGTAGAATATTGGAGAAGAACCTTGGAGAAGAAAGGGCTATCTATTTTTACAAGAGAAGAAAAGAGTTGAGTGTGTAGAATTTTATTACCTTGAAAACCAGGTCTTCAGATTTTGAGGACTTCCTCTAGGGCTTGGGTTTTGATGTAGAGGAAAAGAGGAGGGCGAGGAGGAGAGACAGAGAGAGACGTGGAGTGCGACCGGTGGCCGTTCGACGGGAGATGGAAGTGAAATGGAGACTGGACTGGTCTGGTCTTCTCCTTCTTCCGTTTCTTCTTTTCTTCTTTTTGTTTTCAGCTTCCTTCCCTTTGGCAACAACTAACAAAGGGTAAAATGGGCAAAAATAAGGAAGATTTGGGCTGGAGGTCCTTCCCTGATAATATAAAAGTTTTGAAGTCCCAACAGTGATTATCCTCTTTAAGGGAATTTATTTAGTAAATGTCCCTTTTTTTTTTTAGGTGGTCTGCCTATCTGTAGAAAATCATTGTTAAATATATAATAATAAGTCCCACCAAAATATATATATATATATAATAATATGAAAAATATATTAACCTTGTGATGCACGGGTGCTTATGTTTTTGCATATTCTTTGGCTAAACAAGGAGTAGATAAATCTTTTTATTTTATAGTTAGCTCTTTGTAATGTTTTTCCTGCTTTGGTAAAATGCTTTTGTAACATTGCCTTTTGTTTTTGTTGTTAATCTTTTGTTGTATTTTAGTTCTCCTTTAATGAAATGAAAGTTTTCATTACCAATAAAAAATTAATTCGTAAGATGGAATTGCCTTACCATTTGTTAGTATAGGAAATTGAGTTCATGGGAATTCTAAAAAAAAAAAAAAACACTCCTACAACGTAGCTAAAACTGAACAACTAAGGTGAAGTTTTATCAATAGCAATCAAACAATCTTTCCTTCATTGGACAATGAATTGAGAGGCATAAGAATTGATTTCCTAAGAGTTTTAAGAATCTAAAGGATGCGGATTTGTGCAGCAGGAGAATTCTATTTTCCATGAATTTCTATTTCAACGTAAGAGAGGAATCATGCATTCTTACTCTTGATATAGGAAATCAATATCTTCTTTATCAAGAAAGTTATTTCAATTTTTCTCCTTTTCATAAGGAAAATTCATCACACCACATGACCCATAAAAGGTCCTATATATATAAAATTAGAATAATTTTCTTCTCTAGAACTGATTCCTCTTATTGCACAAATGTGCCCAGACTAACACAAACAGGTTTCTTACCCAAATAAAAACACAAACGGGTAATTAAATAAATTGAGATTGTATGCTCTTGTGAATTTTGTATCTCAAAGTCTTGAGATTTGGTTGATTGAGAAATTTTTTGATAAGCATATGATATTGTGATAAAATGAAATTCCATTTCTCACCCTCACAAGATAATTCCTAATCCAAACCGACCTTAAAAGATTAACTAAAGAAACAACTTTTTTTTAGTAGAACCATTAATGTTCTATCAAAACACAAATATGAAAATATTAACCAACAAATTGGTCCAAAGGCACCCCCTCATCAAGAGCAAAGTTTAACCATAGATATGATGATCTTAACCACCAAAAAAGAAGATGACTCCAACCCAAATATATATTAATGGTGAAATGAAAACAACCCTGTCCAAACCTGCTGCTGTTGAGCTGCCTCTGGCTTTGCTTTGTGAAAGACTCACAAAAGAGGAATCTGAGCCTCAACAGGCCTTCAAACTAGTTTTTACACTCTTCCTATTCCTCAAATAGAAACAGAGCGCTCTCTCTCTCCTCTCTCTCTCCTCTCTCTCTCTCTCTCTCCACTTTTCCAGAGCCAAGCTAAAGAGAAATGAAACAGAGAAAAAACCCACCTCCATAACACCCTCTCCTCTCTTTCTTCTTTCACTTTCCAATCTTCTCTTCTTTTGGTTTTTTCATTATAGACAAAACAAGCAAAGATGGTGCAGCATCACTGCCATCAGCAGCTCAGAAAGAGAGAAGAGGAAGAAGAGTTTTCTTCCTCATACTCCATTCTCATGGAATGTGATGTCTGTTCTCTCTGTTCTTTCTCTTCTTTCTCTTCTTCTACTTACAAGAAATCAATGCCCAGTCTCCTCCGTCTCTTCTTTCTCTTCTCTTTCTTCTATTGCAGCCTCTGTCTCTTTCCCAGGCTCTTCAACTGTTCCTTCATCACCCCTTTCTTCTGTATGTGGAATAACCATCTCCTCTTTTTTTCTTACCTTCTCTTTTCTCTCTATCATTCTTATATTATATGTTGTTATGAGATCCTCTAGTTGTGTTGAGAGAAGACACTGTAAACCCGTTTTATGTAGTGGAAGATTTTGGACTTGGTCCCGTGGTTTTTCCCTATACATTGAAGGGTTTTCCACGTAAAAATCTTTGTGTGCTCTTGCTCTCTTCTTTACTTTTATTACTTGTGGATTGCTATGTGTTACACTTTATTCTCCATTGATTTGCACATAGAAAGGGAAAGGTGTGTGCTTTCCTAACATTATATTCCCTGATTTTCTTTGGGTCTGCAGATTTATATGGGATTCAAGTGGGAAAGGTAACTGGCTTCTCTGTTTTGGCAGAAACCAGGGAAGGGAACCCATCTTTGCCATGCTCTTCAATGTTGAATGGTATGCGTTTTCTTCTTCTTTGGGTGCGTTTGGACGACCTCATATTGCAATATTTTTTCCATGTTCATTCATCATGAATGATCTTAACCACACGAAACATTTGGGTACAATTATGTTAGAGAGCTTTTTCTGACCATCCATCCACATTGTACTTGTGGTTATTTGAGTGACGTCAGCTTCTATGGCAAGTTTGGCGCCCACCATGTGGAACTGTGAATGGTCAGTCTCTATCTACATGTCTCCTAACCCCAGCAATGTCCAAATGTAAATTTAAGTTTATTGCAATAATTTGCCAATGGTTTCTATGGAATATTGCAATATGAATAGTTCATTGGCAAGAGCCAAGAGTTAGTCTTGAATGTGCTAAAAAAACTGCAAGTTTTGATTTGATTGATAAATGGGTCGTTATCTGTTTTGCTCTGCATTTGATGTGGTGCCAAGAAGGTTGAAAACTAGATTTGAGATTTGATGAAGTACTGATTTTTTGGATTTTTAACCCCAACAAGAAGTTGGTGATTTCGAATTGTGGTTGCAAAACGACTATCCCCAACTGGTGTAGTTTTCAATTTCTACATTGCCTCAAATGGAAAGCAAAATGGATATTCTCTAATCCATCCAAATATTCAATTGATTGGAAGTGGCAAGCAAAATCCTTGTGATTTTCTGACTTAATGGTCATATTAGATGAGTAAAGATGTAATGAATTTTTGAGTGTCCACTGACTGTTGTGACCACAAGCATAATCTTAGCTTGTAAAGCTGAACAAAATGATAAGATTACTCCTTAATTCTATGATTAGGGACTCTAGTTAGATGCATTGTACGTCCATACTCTTGATACTGAAATGCCTTTCATCGTTGAGCTTTGCGAGATTGGATTATGCATACGGTTACAACAGTCAGTGGATTTGGTCACAAATTCCTGTCAGAAGCTATGTTCATCTTTAATCCTTGCTACAAACCTTTTTAGTTAATGTCCAACCAAACAAATGCAGGGAGCATTTGTTGTGACAGAACTGGTTTTCGCTCTGATATATGTTATATGAAAGGAGATATCAGAACTAGCTCTGCTACCTTCTCCATTTTCCTCCACTCTTCCAATAATATTGAGATAGACAATGCAAACACATCTTCTTCAAAGGAAGAGGTGGTCGAAAGAATCAGACCTTACACTCGAAAATGGGAGACAAATATCATGGAAACTATAGACGAGCTTGGACTAATCGCTCAAAGCGCAAATAGTGATATTACTAACACCTGCCAAACTCCGCACTCTGTTCCTGCAATCTTCTTCTCTACTGGTGGCTACACTGGCAATGTCTATCATGAATTTAATGATGGGATACTCCCTCTCTACATCACTTCACGGAGATACAACCGCCGTGTGGTCTTTGTCATTCTTGAGTACCATAACTGGTGGATCACTAAATATGGTGACATCGTTTCTCGCCTCTCTGATTACCCACCAATTGACTTTACACGTGATCAGGCTGTGCATTGCTTTCCTGAAGCAGTTGTTGGTCTTCAAATCCACGATGAGCTTACAGTGACTTCTTCATTGATGGCTAACGATGTGAGCATTCAAGATTTCCGTAACCTGCTTGATGAGGCCTATGGGCCCCGAATTAGGGGGCTCATCAAAGAAGAGGAGTCACAAACAATGGCACCTTCTATTGAACACCTAGATAAGATTATGGACAAGCCAAAACTTGTGATTTTATCTCGAAATGGGTCGCGGGCTATATTGAATGAGGAAGAAGTGGTGGAATTGGCAGAGGAGATTGGGTTCCATGTACAAGTTTTGAGGCCTACTCGGACCACCGAGCTGGCAAAGATTTACAGAGAGCTGAATTCTAGTGATGCAATGATTGGGGTCCATGGTGCTGCAATGACACATCTTCTGTTCATGAGACCTGAGTCAGTTTTCATCCAGGTTGTGGTGTTGGGTACTAAATGGGCTGCACAAACCTACTATGGGGAACCGGCAATGAAGCTGGGGCTTAAGTACATTGGTTATAAAATCTTGCCAAGAGAGAGTTCTTTGTATGGAAAGTACAATATGAATGATCCCGTGCTAAGAGACCCGAAGAGTATAACTAGAAAGGGATGGCAAGAGACGAAGAGGGTGTATTTGGATCGACAAAATGTGAGATTGGATTTAAGACGCTTTAGTAAGCATTTGATTCACGCATATGAATACTCCATGTCCAAGAGAAAATTGAGGTGGCAGCATCAGTAGCAGGAACATAGATGTTACTTTTTAAGTCGTACAATCTTCAGTCATTTTAAATCCAACTCTGGGAGGAAATTTTTGTATATTCTCACGCACAGTCCATATGAAAAATATATAGATGGAAACGATATGTGAGAATGCCTAAGGGGTCTTCATGTGCTTTTTTATAGTTAGAAAGAACTTTATTGTTGTTCCTTCTCTCCATTGAAGATGATGAAACTAGAGCTTAATGCTAAATTAGTCTATGTAAACAGTTGTATATGTATTTTGTGTTGTGGTGAATATATATTTTATGGCTATGAGGTATGATTTAGAATCATCTTCATCATTAAAGCTCAACATTGTGGTTGGCTACATGAATTCTGTTTCTCCTTTTCGGGCTATCCTCTTCCAAATTCTCGGGTGCGAGGTATGATTTAGAATGAGAGGTGCAAAACCATTTAGGAAACCATTGTGTCTGACCTGTATTATTGAATTCCTCCCCTGCATTTCCCCTTTTTGGAGGTAGGTTCTGAAGTAGTTTTCTTATGTTCGTAGCCAATGTCTTCATCACATCAATCATTCTCTTTCTTAACAGTTACGTCCGTTTGCTTGCATGGTATTGTATTCCTAGGAATTATAGTCAATATTTCCCATCAAGGTGCTAAAATTGAGTTAGTAAAGGGGACCATCAAATATTTCCCCCCTTCCTTTGGAAGTAATTTACCCATCCATCACCCAAGTAAATAAAATCCTTGAAAAGTAAGGGTGCCATCTGCATCTCCACATATATCCCTCACTCCTCTCTTCTTTAAAAACCCTTCATTGGAACCCACTTTACTATGAATTCCTGGAATTCAAGTTTCAACTCCATGTAGGTGAACGGGCCTAATTAATGATCACAGGGTGCTGCTGTAATTTCATTCAATATGGCTTCTCACTTTTTCGAAATGTGATTACATTTTGTCTTCTAAGGTTTTTTTTTTTTTTTAATCTTTTCTTCTCATTAGTGTCGCGAGTGGGCCTTAAATTCGAAATGCAGGTAAACCACTAAATGTAAAAGTTGTGTGTTTTGGACACGTGGAATTCCATAAAATTGTGTTGGCATTATTAAATGAGACCCTTACTTTTGTGAGAGACATGGCACTTGAGAGGCATCCTGTGAGTGGAATATGATCAATAGGATGTATATTCAAGGATCAACAGTGGAAGGGATTCTTGCAAGGCATCCTGTGAGTAGAATATGATCAATAGGATGTGTTTTCAATGAATTAGAATGCAAATTGGGGTGTGTAGGAATGATGTACTTTCCTGATTCTCATTCCTTTAGGAGGTGTTTGTGTAACCTCTTTTATCGGAAATAAAAAAGAAACAAGGCACCAGGTTTTTCGGCGCCTTTCTTATTATCATTTGTTTTAAATGTATTTTTCTGCAATAGAGAGGAGCTGGACTTCCTACCTAAATTAGACTGTGAAAAATGGTGCTGCCTTTTTACATAGGCGTCTTTTCTTCGATGGTCGGAAAGTGGTTCCATGTCCAATTCGTGGCATTACACAAACGCCTCTTTATAATTCCTCCCTAGAATACACTGTAGAAATCTAGTGCTTCCTTCTTGTGAACAATTCCAATCACAATAAAACGTGCATGTATTCCTTTGTAGATCATAAATTGAATGAGATAAACCGTGGGTAACCAGATTTTGGAATGCCTCTGATTCTGCAAACTAAGATTTTTGTGCATGGATGCTTCCAAGTAGACACCCTACTTGTGAGCAGGCCACTGATCATAGACAAGAATACCATACTGAGCATAGGATCTGCCGGGCCATATGTCATTGACAAATATTCCTAAGTGATGGGATAAATGAACTCCATTGCATCTTGATTGAATACATTGATCCATTCATCCATCTATCCACTTCGTTGACAGTAGATTACACCTTGGTCATGTAGTTCCATCCATTTAATTGGTTGCCCATAAATCATCACTCAATTAGATGGACAATGAGATTAAAATTCCTATGAAACCCATTCAATCAATTGCAGACCCTACCAAGACCATTACCCATTAATTATTGACTAATCGCATCATTAATTAAGCCTTGAACCCAATGGTTAACCCCTTTAATTAGCCTCTCAAGGTCACCCCAATCAACCTATACTTTTAATCACCACACTTAAAAGAGGTCACCCCATCCTTTGGACATGTAAGTACCAATTTTAAGAGGATACTCCAAGTGAGTCTAAGCTACCTTCCTAATCTTACTGATACCTAATTTCCTCTTGGAGTCATTCAACATAGGGCTATGTTTTGCTAAGAGATACCCACTGATTCGTGTGAGAAGTAACCTTTTTACCACTGCACAGGACATCTCATCATAAATCCAACCCCCTCACACTTACCAACTCCCCTTGAAATAGCACTCATCCCAATTTGGCACTTACCTAAATAATAATCATCATTTGATTAAGTTCTAGAAGTTTCTTAACTTTAACATTTTTCATAAGATTTAATCTGATGGTGATTACTATAATGCCAAATTGGGGAGCTATGTGATTTAATTGGATTTGTCATGGCAGGCCGTGGTTAAAAAGTTGTCCTAGCATACCATAACCCATTCTCAACATATTTTTCCAACGTATAGATTAATAGCATGGTGGTTTTTTTTTTTATTCTTTTTTGTTCTAGAAAAGAGGATTTTATTAAAGCAAAAACAGACAGCTACAAGATTACAGGTACTGCAGCAAGAAAACTACTATCAAGTAATGCTCTTTTACTCGAACAAGGGAAAAAATGGAACTGCTGAGCTACTACAGATTCACTACTGGACTTAAAACTATATCTATCTGAGATGGGAAAACAAAGAAAAATGCAAGTTTTATTTTGATGATCCATCCAAAATTTCAATTGGATGATCCAAACTAATCAATAAACAACGTCTAGAAAAATAACATTGGTATAAATTCTAGAAGCAGCTGCCCTTTATAGTCAAGCAATTTAAATGATATAATCTTGTCTGATCGAGATTCAATCCATGCTTTGCAAAGAGCAATGAACTGCCATAACTGAAAATTGGCTGATTTAATTCAATAAGTGGAATTACAGTTAGACTTTCCCTCTGTACACAACCATTACATTTGTCCAAGATTTCATTTCACTTTCAGACCACCTTGGATGGCATAGCCTCAGTAAATGCTGATGCACTGCGGAAACCAATTTCAGCACCGGGCTTCGAGAAGAAGCAACAATGATACAAGTGTTACAGCATCCAAATGAATCACAACCATTGCTTTGCTGCCATGGTATATGGTTGGACTGGAGGAGGTGTCCTTGGAATCCTAGTACCACTAGAAACTGCTAGAGAATCAATGAAAAGAAAAGTCAGTGACTCTCCTACAGTTTTACATAATGTAATAAGTTTTGAGCTCAAAGAATGTTGCTGATTGATACACCAAAATGATTAGAACTAAGAAATATGATGACAGGTTGGCGTAAACTATTTATTACTCACAAGAATCAGTCGACTTCCCCCCGAGGGAAGATCTGCGAGAGGTATCAGGCTGAACACCAGTCAATGACTGCCTCCTTAGAGTCCTGACAGTGGCTGCTGAAAGAGGTGACTTCACATCGTTATTATTTCTGTTATAAACTGGAGAACGTGCTTCCAATGGATGCTGATGAATCCTGTGACTTGAAACAAAATTCTCAAGAACGTAAGATATATTGATGCATTCAGTAAAACCAGCAATGTTACAAAACAAAATTAGTGATGCTCTGCTGTGTATTTGAGCAATACCTTCTCTCCGATCCATGAATAATTTTTCCAATGGTTTTAAGCGACTTGCGTATTTGAGATCCTTTTCTGTTTGTACTGGATGAGTTTAGTAGCTGTGATTTTTTGGTGAAGCAAGCCTCATTTTCCATTGCAACCTGGACTTCTTTCCTCATAAAAATTGATGGCTCAGGTGTCCTTGTTAGTTGGGGGATTCTTGATATGCTCTCAGTTTTCACTGATCGACTCAGAGATGCCTTGGTAGGGCTGGGAGTAAACTGATCTGAAACCTCTACCGCTGCATTGCCCCCGCTGCCAATCTTTGCTAGGACTGGGCCTTGAGAAGGGCATGAAATGCTCATCTCTAGTATCATTTCATTCATGCTACTAGTCAGATGAACCTGTGGCAAGGTTAGAAAAGCCTTGATCAGAATGAAAGCTAAATTGTATCATCCAACAATTAATATCGAATATACAATAATAAAGAGGAAATTGAAATGCCAAGACATTGATAAGGGCGTACATCATCAGTCTTTTCAACTTGTGCTTCATCATTTTCTTTCTTGTGGCCTCCCAAGCTTAGCCTACGAAGACGAACTGGAGTATGTTCTGTTCTCATTTTTGGTTTTACAGAGGTTTTGGACCCTCTTTTATCATCTGAAGGATTTGCCAGCTCAGCAGTTACAGCATTAGGATTTTCAATGCTTAATCTTCGAGGACATGGGGGAGTGCGTTCACTTTTCACTTTCTGTTTCTCATTTATTGATCTCAGACTTCGTTCACTCTTCACTTTCTGTTTCTCAATTGGCGATCTCAGACTAAGTTCACTCTTCAGTTTCTGTTTCTCAATTGGTGATCTCAGACTTTGTTCACTCTTCACTTTCTGTTTCTCAATTGGTGATCTCTGGTCCTTCATATTATTAGTCTGTAATGCACTTTCCTCTTCCTTTTTGGCTAATGCCTTCTTGAGACTCTCGATCTGCAAAATGCATATCTCATTAATGTGATGGGCTGACACTGTGGGACTCAAAACTGGGGATATGGTAGAACTGTGGTCAGTTCATGCAATTCACTCATATATATCAGCTTAACACCAATCGGTGTGAAAACATCGTGTGAAAACATCTGAGCTGGTCATGCAAATCAGTCACTAGGACTGGCAAAACAATTTCTACAGTCATGGTTACAGAATTCAAAGAAATATTGGGTAAATTTTCTACATGAATAATATTCAAAGCTGTCAAAGAGTCAAACCCAGCTTGACTGGATGCAGTTGGGGCTGGCTCAAGCTCGAGCTGGAGTCAATTAGATTATGAGTTGAGCTTGGGCACGATCTCAAAATAAGGGCTTTGCTCGAATAAGTTGACATTTTGTACGAGCTGAAGCCTAAAGCCAAGTGTATCTCGTTAACATATATATGAGGAAGACAAGTGATCCCACCCACAACGTTGAGCCTGGATAGTTGTCTCCTCAATCTCAAGCTCATAGTAGAGCTCAAGTGTGGCTCATTTAAACCTTAATAAAACATATGTTCTCAATTTAAACTCATATCATATGATAAGACTACAACATCAGAGTCACATGTTTGACTCAATTTTCACATAAATTTACAGAATATTATGAGACAATGATCTTTATATGACTAAATGAATACCTTCATTTTAGATTCAACTTCTTCAAGGTTCAAAGAAGGGAAAGTCTGAATGATCTTGGGATGTTCAAAGAAATTTTTATCTAGAAAGTGTGAAAGCAGCCAATGTACTGTATGCAGGCCTATTCAAGACCATCATATGCACATCTGTGTGTAATGTGTAATACAAGATTAATTGATCCCATCCATTCTCAGACCAGTGCAACGACAATCCAATTTTATCAATGTTTGGGTATGGCTCACAAAACCAAGTCTCACAAAATGATTATGACATGAACTTGATGAGAGAAATTACCTTGACTCTAAGGTGGGATCAATCTTCTGGTTTGCAGACTTTCAACATAGAGTATATGAGATGTAACTTTGAGAATTTTTTCCAGAAGATTAAGAAAAAGGAGAAAAGCTGGGTTCAGAAGTCGGAACAAAGACTGACCTTTTAAACACAAGCCCTTGATTCAAAGTTTATGGCAAACGTGGGAAGTTATGGGAGACACTCCCTTTGTAGGTTAATAATGCAGCATCAGGAGTATTTTCTAGGAAGTGGTGGAAGTATTTTAACAATTATAAAAAGAGTAAAAATTTTGAAGAAGTAAATGAAAAGAAAATAGGAACATTACTCTCTAATGTTCGTGCATTGGGATAAATATATAGGGCTTTCTATCATACTTTGGCCAAAACATTAACAGATTCTCTCCTATTTACTTAATTAGTATGGATGAAATCTTGGACCTTTCCCCCTATTTTCTCTAGACATTCTTTTGGAACTTCTTTTCAAAAGGAAAATACACACACAACTCACCAAGATAGATCAAACCAAGACATATCAACCTGAAGAGTCATGAATTACTTTCAATAAACAAAAGACCATAACTAGAGACTTACCTGTTCTTTGAGTTCTCGAACATTGCTTCCTTCTTTATTAACACGAGCAGCACCAAGCTCAACTGTTGACACCCTCTGTGCAAATTTTAATGTGCTGATTGTTTCCCCATAAGAATCTGCCTCTGGGCTCACATGTGCGAACATTAATGTTTTTGCATGTCCACCTAATAGTTGATTCAGGAACACAATGTTCAGTCAGAAGAAATGATCCATCTTCAATTTAGCTCAAACATGTATTGCAACTAGCAAGGATTAAATGACACAGTTTTTAAAATGACGACCTAAAGAATCTTGCAGCAGTTGTGTAAGCTTGCTGTTTCTGTAGGGTACGTGTGAATTCTTCTGAGCCAAGGCTGTAATCACATCTCCTAAACAGGACAGAGACTTATTAATATGCTGTGCTTCTTTTAATCTATCTCCTGTCACTTCTGATTTATCCACCCTCTCACTTCCTGCAAGGTCCACCAAATGCAGGCAGCTACGAAGAATGGTCCCAGAGGTATCTTTGCCTTCAACATGTACTGTCAAGATACTGCATGAAATCACTACCACCATCATTACTGACCTTGCTACATGCACAGATTTAAACAATCCAGTTTGCACGACAAAAATACCAACCTGTGAGAACGGCTACTCCGGTTGTTGACCGCTGTTGATCCAACAACGCGGTTTGTCTCACCCAATTTCATCAGATTAAGAACGTCGATGGTGGACCGCACAAGATGCATATTGGCATCTGGAAGAGTAAGTCCACCATTGCTTGTACAGTTTCGAATCTCTAATTTGTTGTTAGTTAAGAAAAAAGAAGCTTCTACAACATCGATATAAATGGAACAAAGAAGAGAGCAAATAAAACACGAAAATAAAGGATATTTTGTTGTTGATGCATCTTCTGAGAGAAGGTCTCGTACTTGCTCATTGTATATTTCAACCATTTGAACTTGAACCTTATATCTCATAATGTCCTTTCTCTTACTAGCTGTCTTGAAGAGGTCGTTGAGGGCCAGGTAATTGATTCCCATACCTTTACTAGATCCCCTTGGTGGACCACACTGTCATTGGAAACAACAAAAATCAAGAATGATTTTTACTTAATCAGTTTCAACTCAACGACGGTCATATATTACAATGGTCCAGATAGATTTGGCAAATTCTCACCATGGTATGCGTTTTACCAGACCCTGTCTGACCATATGCAAAAATGCATACGTTGTAACCATCCATGACAGATCTAATTAAAGGACGGGTGTCCTTGAATACATCCTCTGCCACAATGAATAAAGTTTGATAAGAATCAATACTTAATATGGATAGATAAAATAATGTAACATGATAAAAATATTACGCAAATCACCTTGGCTAGCGATTGGGCCAAAAACCTTGTTAAACTGGAATGCTTTCCGTGAATCTTTCAGAGGTTTTATTGGATCTACAATGATCAATGAGCCATCATCTCCAACAAAATCAATTGTACTTCTAATGTCATCGTTGAAGGCTGGCCTGATTCTGCAGTATACTCGTATATTTCCTAAAGAAAATAAAAATCGAGTTAAATCCTTAAACATGACACTTAGATTTTAGTTAGAAGAAACAAAGCAACCTTTCAAATCCTGAAGCGCATTATAAAGATTTCTGTTTTCTTTAACAACTTGATGGTATCCAAGAGCAGCCGTAGAAAGCCCTTGAACTTGACTTCCTGAACCATTGTGAAGAAAAGATATGAGAACCCGACTGGATACAAAGATAACAGTAGTATACATAAAAGGCTTTACAAAAATGAGTCACATGATACTTCTATTAGAAAATCCCAAAACTATAGGTAAAACAAAGGTTAGGCCACACACAATTTGGATGTTGCAGCTGTGCTGTGCTACTTTGGCACATGCACTCATGTGGAAAGCAAACCAATTTCCATGCATATGGAAGAAAATCAAACATTAAAGAAGCTAGACAACCTCACAAAGAAGTTCTTGCTTGATTGAGGGCTCGATGTTTCCGATCAAATGCATGGCTTTCATATTTTGAGGTTGTGCAATGTTCCAAGATAGAAGACTTTTAAAATCAGGTTCACAGCATTAATCAATTGTGGAATTTGGCACATGGAGATCTGAATGTCGATGCCCTACTATCATGCAACCTAAAATATCTTTCATATGCTATTTCTCTCTATTATCATATATGTAAAATGTACCAAGTTGCGCTAAATCACTCTGAAGTTGAAAGTGTAAGACTTTGAAGTCATTCTTTGCCCTTGACAACAAGGTCTTGATATCCTGCAAAGGAAATATAAATGAGCAAGTCATTCCCGAATAAGTCATTTGAGGGATGACTTTCTAAAATCCTGGAATCATTTCCAATCCAACGAAATAATTCAGTTATTTCATCAAAGTGGAAGCAACATAAATTAATCGTCCCATGACTCTCGTACATGGACAATTAGAAAATATGAGCTAAATTAGTTGACAAATTGTAAAATAAAATGATTTACAACTTCTCTTCTAGTGGCATACAGGTACAAGGACTGGGAAGGAACAGGAAAAACAAAGCCCACCCACCCTTAAGTTTCTTTCTTGTGCTTCCAGGCGCCTCCTGTGGTTGCAGTGACCCTTCTTCAAACAAGAATTGCAACACTACAAAGAAAAAAAAATTCTTTTAAATCACTCATATGGATCTATCTATGTTAATAGAATCAAATGTTATAGCAAGATAGACTCGTTGAAAAAGTTTCAAGTCAACCCAAATGTTGAACAAGTATGGCGTGTGCATTTTTGGAATATGAGACTTCTACAGTTCTGCGTGTGTATTTATAGAACATTAAAATGGCTAATAACATACTTCATTCCTGAGAAAATAAATAATCTGATACTCAAACTGAGATTTTGCATAGTAAACCCAAGCCTTGATTTTGCATGACAAAGTATTAAAAGGTTCTTTGTCCTTCTTATGTGCATTTGGAATTTAAGAACTTTTACCCTTCTTTTGTGTATTTTTTTATAGCATATTCAAATGGCCAACATAGTTCATTCTGAGAAGAAAAACCTCAACTTGAGGATGCATATATGTTCAGGGTCCATGCATGCAACTTCTTCTGATTCATGAATTCAAATGAAGCACACTCATTTTCTGTATTGTGATTTGTGGAACAAAAATGTTGAGAGGGTGTCACGAAGCTATGTGCAAGAAAGCCATTAAGAAGAGAGATAAGATGTTATACCTTAGGATCGCACTTTTCTATAGATAATGAATCTGAAAATGAGCTGTTTTCTTCCACCAAACGCTCTTTAAGAACTGATTTTAGCTGCATTTAGGAAATGGGAGTAGTTTGTTAATATGGATTCTTGATTGATAATTAGCCGTTGGAAACTTTACTCCAACCAGAAACAAGTTGGCCACTTTAGGGTAAATTTTACAAAAGGTGAGATAAATGAAGGGCTTTAACAGCAGAAAAGAAACAGCTGCACCAGAACTCTGCAGTCTCCAAAATATTAAATTCAATGTACATTAAAAATGAAGGATTTATAATACATACAAAAATGGCTTCAAACAAAAAAGAATCCACAACTGACTCATGGCATCACGATTTTCATATTAGGAAAGAGCTTATGAGTTGAATTAGCATTTAAATGTATCACAAATAGGACACTCTATTCATTTAGTTAACGCGCTCCTCTAAAACCTATATTGATTTTAGACATGAAAATAAATTATCCCTAACATTGAAGTTCCCAAGTGAAGAAAAACTGAACACCCTCTGAATACAAAAATGGCTTCAAACAAAAAAGAATCGACAACTGACTCATGGCATCATGATTTTCATATTAGGAAAGAGCTTATGAGTTGAATTAGCATTTAAATGTATCACAAATAGGACACTCTATTCATTTAGTTAACGCGCTCCTCTAAAACCTATATTGATTTTAGACATGAAAATAAATTATCCCTAACACTGAAGTTCCCAAGTGAAGAAAAACTGAACACCCTCTGTTACAGATGATTCTCAGTTTGGCACATTCATTCAAAAAGAACAACATAAAATCACCTGAAGCAAGCAAATGATGATGTTAACTCACCTCAGGGAACTTATTTAGCTTTTGTTCCTGCAAGCAACTTGTAAGCATCCTAGTCATTGCCTTGAATGAATCCTGCAATAGAAAACATATTGTCAAGAGACCCAAAACCAGCTTAGCTTGCATTTCCTCTATTCATACAGAACCTAAAAAATCTTTACGTATCAAATAAATTGCATATGAAAGAAATCACCTGATTTCCACGGCCGAAAGAATCCAGAAGTTCGCTATCGACATTTTCCTTCGATTCTAACAGACAGTCCGCCAGCGCCTTTGCAAGCAAATCAACTGAATCTGAAACACAATCATAACAGAATATAACTCACAACATTTCTAAAATCAAATTAGAGAGATATATGAAATACAAAGTTTTTTTTTTCTCAGTTTGAAATCCAAACCCATTCGCACCTTCAAGCTTCCTACTTTCAACAGGCGGTTGCTGTTTCTCAGAGGCGGTCGACATGTCCAAGCGTCTACAAGGCTCTGGGGGAATTGAAGCAGCTCCACGCGAATGCATCCTGGAGGCTGAATGCAAGACTATGGGAGACCTCATGTACTTCCAAGATCCAATTGCACCGCCCCACTGCTTCCATTCATGGTAACATTTGAGGGCTAATATGCAATCGACAATCTTCGCTGTCGATCCCGCCTCCATTGTATCCTGAAACAAAAGATTATAACAATAACAATAATAATAGAAAAACCAACCAAGATTACCATAAAAAAAAAATGACGATTGAGAGAGATAGAGTATGGGATTTTCTTAATCAATTTGGTTTTCCTCACCCTTTCAAGATCTGATGCTTCAAAAGCTGGAACCTTAAGCTCTTCGACGGCAACCAGGAAATTACGAACATTCTCAAAGTACTGATATGCGGGCAATGGCTGGAATTCGGAGGGAAGAGAAGGGGAATGGTTCTCAACAACCTTCACAAGAGACCAATTTCAATAAAAAAAAGTGAGAAATTAGAGAACCCCAAGATAAGAAACTGATTAAAGTAGGGCAAACAAGAACCTTTGGGACAGAACCCGGTTGGATTCTGTTGATGGCATTGCAGAGAACAAGGCCGCTGCGCAAGCAGGAGAGGAACTCGGATTCAGAGGGATTGTTAGGGAGGCCGAGAGGCCCGACCAGGTTCTCGAGCCACGCTGCAGCTTGGAACCTCCTCAAGGCTGCAAGAATCAGAAGAAGGAAATGTAAGAAAAACCCAAGAATCAATTGGTTTCTGCTGTTTGGGTTGAAAGAAAAGGAAGAACGGGGAAATGGGGTACCTGCTTCTTCTGCTTTTCTTGAAGCCAGGTGAGAATCTTGCAGGGGTATTCTACATGGGTCTTCCATACATACACCTTCTCCTTCTCCTTCTTCCTCCTTCTTCTTCTGCCAGAGAGAGAACTGAAAAGAGAACTGTTTGACTCTGGGTTCTTGGGATATGAGGAGGAAGTGAGTGGGTCTGTTTTGGTTTGGTGTTAGGTTCGGGACGAAGCTTAGGCACGGAAATTGTAACGGTCGAGTGCTTTTTTTGAATTCAAACCTGTAGCCCAAGGCCTTTCTAGCGTTGGATTGGATATCAGCCGTTGGTAACTGACGGTCGGGATCGTTGCAGAACTCTCAGATCTCTAGGTTGGGTTTCAGTTCTTTTTCCGAGTAATTTTTGTACGGACACATTTGAAAGTGAAAGTGTTCAAGTGGGGCAGTTTACAGATCGACAGTTTTATTAGGAAATAAAATGCAGCAACACCCCAACATCTAAATAGGGTGTAGGCCAACTCTTCCTACAAGATTGGGAGTATCCTGTACCTAGGATATTAAATGTTGGATGGTTAGGATCTTTTCAGCTGGTGAGTAGATATTTGGTTCATTTATCTATGGTTAAAAAATAACCCCAAGGGGTTTGCCAAGTGGTCAGGACCACGGTTCCTCTTTCTTCAAGAGTTAAAGATCCTCCCTCTTCAGGAACCAAATGTTAAGTTCACTTGTGCTACCACCTAGGGGCCACAGGAGTTTTACCAGGGTTCTTTCTGGGCCCGGAGGGAATAGTCCAGTCCAAAGGATTGGGAACCCTCCGTTAGCAAAAAAAAAAAAAAACCTATTGTTAAGAAATGAGGGATCTTCTCTTATATGCTTTTAATTTAACAAATGCACAAGACTCCAGTGTGGGGCGAACATAGTGACCGCGAACATAGTGATCTTTTGAACCGTTCAATATGGATCTCATCTCCACTGGTGTGATATTCTCAAATCTTACTTCCATACGAGTAGGTCACATCATCAAATTGACCCCATGACCTATAATGTGATTAGCACAAGCTTACATATTACATATTATTGAAAAGATGCATCAATCTTGTCTTCAGTCGGTTGCTCAATTTTACAGTGGGATCTAATCTGATTTAGGTGAGATTTGAGGGTATCTCACTTGAGGGGATGGAGTTTGTTTTGGATGGTCCGATGATCTTTCGTGTAGGCCATGAAGGAGTTATCGACATATTTGTTACACAATCGTGCTACTTGGCCCGACCTGGGCACTGGATTCTGGCCCGGTCCCCCAGGTCGGGCCAAGTAGATTTTTTCTTTGTTACATGGGCAGCATGTGAGAATACGACAGGGGATAGAGGCTCACTTTTGTTCATACTTGGTTTTATCTAATTGGAACCCATAAGGGCGGTTTGGCACTTAACTAAGTAAAAGTGAAGTGAAGTGAATTCAGACAAGAATTGACAAGGGTCATATCAAAAGTACACAATTTCAACATTCCCTCCATCTTTTTTAAAAAAAGTAAAAAAAGCAACTTCTTTTTTTCCACTAAAAGACAAAAAAAACTCCAATTTTCTATACAAAAAGTCAAAAAGATTCTATACTAAACAACTAAAAACAAAACATCATCATAACACTTTATATTTTATTCTCTCTTGATTTGATTCTTCACTTCATCTCACCTCACCTCACCTCACTTTACTACACATCTAAACATGCCCTAAAGCTTTTAATTCTGGTCGAGACTAATCTGAATCTGATTTCTGAAAATTGTGGGTCATGTCCTACATGTCCAAACCAAGTCAGAGTTCAAATGAAAATTTCATTTTTGTCTGGGCTTGTTCAAGTTGGAGATTGGGTTGACATGGGTTTCAAAGTCCAAGTTGAAATTAGGCCCTTTTGGACCCTAGTTTGCCAAGGGGAGGTTTTTTTTTCTGGTACACCAGGGCAGAACTAGGGAGGGGCTGGCAGTGGCCATGCTTCCCCCTTAAATTTCCAAAAAAATCCTAACTTTTATAGAGAATCTTAGAATTTTTTTTTCTTTTCTTACATTGGGCCCTCTAAGAAATTTTCCCGCTGAGTCTCCAAATAAGGGGGCCGAGACCCCATCGAGCCCTCAGGCAAGGGAAGTAGACCTTAGGTGAGATAAGGGAGCCCTCAGGGGTGAGGAAAAGACACATCAGATGAGGTAAAGAGCCCTCATGTGGGGAAAGGTGGCATGCCTAGGTAGCCTAAGTGAAAACTGGCGCATCTCACCACTAGGATAAAATGTCGTTCTTTCCGACGGAAGTTGATGGTAGTCTGATGGGTCTTATGTACAGGCTTGTCTTCCATCATAAACTTTTCTTCCATCACGCCTGTCGTAAAATTGGCCATATGATGAATAAGATGATTAATATGCATGAAATTGTTTTACTTGCACTATTCATTATATAGGTTAAATTCCTATTATGATAGAATTTGGGATATCTCATACACGGTAAAGAACTCATGCTGAACTAATTGAATTTTCGATAGGTAGACACCACCTTGAAGTTTCTAATTCTTCAATTCAAGAATTTTCTATAGACTCAGAGATTCTGAATTCAAACTAAGCATGTCTACCTTTAGTGTAAGATGATGATGTGGTAGGGTGACATGGCATTCAAATATATTTGTTTGACACTTGCCTACTTCTGGGGCCTACTTTCTAGTGGAGCAGTGGGCTCCAAATGTACAACATATGTGTTGGAAAATCTGGGTCATTTAAGGAATTCCCCTAATGAAGGAGTGGAACGCTACCATCATGCCGGCCTATTGAAAATCTAAGTCATTGAAAATAAATACCCTTATCATGTATGGAATGCCCTCAAATTTCACTACAATAACAGGTGGTGCCCCACCATAAGATCGACCATATGATGAAAAACACGATTGACACAATCTCATGAATTATTAATTATATATATTTTTATCATGTTATTCATCCTATAGTCAATTTTATTTATGGAGGGCGAACTTCTAATGGAGTAACATTTGATATATTCCAAGACATGCGGGGCTAGTGGATATGCTGTAAAAGTAAGAATCTCCATTAGGCCGAAATCTAGGCATAATTGACGCCACACATGGACATTAATCGTTACTCGTTAATATAATATATATACATAGCCTCTCATGGCTTCCTTTGCCTTATGCATTATACAGTTGTTACTAACAAAATTTGCGATTTCTTTAAAAAAAAAAAAAAAAAAAAAAAAAAAAACAAACAAAGAAGATCATGAAGAAACCCAATAATTACCAATTAACCGGTTCTCGCTTCTCCTTGTTCCTATTCATACCTCACATAAAACACTTACTTTACCATTTTACAGCCATGGTAACTCTCCTCTCATATTTTCCTTTTCACCATTTTTTTTATTTTATCATTTTTCAACTTTTATGCACTCAAACATAGATCTATCAACAATTAAATTTGATATATAAAAAATTGAGTTTTCTCATTAAAACAATAAAGAACTCATTTCAAAATCAAGTTTTGAAAAAGAACCGTCTCAGAAGCAATTCTAAATAAGAACCCATACCAAAATTTTGTTTTCATGACTGATGCATTCACATAACTTTAGAAAATAGAGGTTTTACCAAAAAACAAAACTCACACTCATTTATGCCAAACAAAGACTAAATGGATTTAAATGTTATTTATCACATTCCGCACTTAGAGCAATAGATTAACACAAATTAAGACCACATGCGAAAGTGCAGTGATTGTTCATAGAAAAAAAAAATGAAAAATAGATTCCCCATAGAATTACATAGAGACCAAATGAATTCTTTTAAGGGAGTGGTTTCCCTTCAAGGAAGAGCTTGATCATGGTCAATGCTCTTTTTGGCTGGTAACTTGGCACCTGATGACCTGCTCCCCTTATTGTAGCAAATGTTATGTCACCCTTGTACACAATATTGTAACCACCAACCTGACAAACGAAATACTTTTTTCCATTAGATTCTATCTTTAGCATCTATGAATGAATCAAATATTTTTTTTTCCAGGGAATTGAATACATGGGAATTGATAGTCAAATGGGCTCAATTAAAGAGTTGAGTGAAAGAAATAAAATAGGGACATACATTGACTACACTTTCATTGAATTTGAATTTCTTAAATAATAGCTGGATGCTAATTTCCCATCTCCCCTTCATTTATTTTTTACCGAATGAGAAAGATTATTTGATTCACTTTTGTATGTGTGTACAAATCAGCAAACTTGCTCAGCTTGTTTGAGTCATAGGCCAAGCTGTGTGACCGAGCCTAGGATTGGGTCAAATTATAAACTAAAGTTGTTGGGTTTGACCCATCCTCATATCCAAAGAAGAAAGTAGACTAATGCATTTGGCTACTGTTATTTCCATTGAAATGCACTTGCTTCATTATATGAAATCGAGATATATTTCAATAAGAAAAAATTAAGTGCAAGTACATTTCTCCCATTTCACTACATCTTGTTTTGTGCAAAAGTAGGAGATTGGCACAAAGATGGGGCTAATTTTGAGAAAAGGAAATAAATGAATACAAGCATTTTTACTTTTTTTTTATTTATAAAATTAGAGTTTTCATGACAATCTATGTAGTCAAATGCGGCCTATATGGTTATTTCATCAAGGTTTTATATGTGACTGCCTGTTTGACACCAACTCTTCTTTCTTCTTTACATAGAAAAAAAAAAAAGCCTCTTCCTTGTTTCTATCAATGAAAATTAATGAAATCTTAATACCAGAGGGGGAAAAAATAATTTGTAAAACGCGAAGAGAAGTTTGTGACTGTAATGCCATACCTCCTGATTGATGTACCAAGGTTTCCATGGAGTCTTCACCGGAAGTCTAAGCTTGCTCAAAGAATATCTAGAGGAAGTAACAGAAACTACAGCATCCACGTCTCCACTGCAAAACCCAAATCCAAGTACCTAAAGTGAATCAAACTATAAAACCCACCTATAAAAATGCCTCTTGGTTCTATTGAAAACATGCAGCATTTTTTACCTGTACACCCAAACTCTAAGTCCTTTGGCCATAAACTCTTCTAACAGAGGCAGCGTGCTAGGAGGGCTGTCGCGCCAATGGCGTGCCACATCACTGGAATTCAAAATCTTAGTTTATTATATATAAAAAAAATTAAGGAGAAAATACTATTTATATTAGCAGACTCTAACATGATTGAGACAAGACTATGATGATGAAAATTCTATTTATATAATATAACATGCATGAGATACAGTAGCCCAACTACCATATTTCTATGTATCAACAATATGTATCAAGATAATAGTGATACAAGTGTGAATTGGATATCACATGATATTCTTGTTTTTTTTTTTTTTAAAGCTTGTTTTATGGCATGGAAACCACATGGTTGACCCCACCAATATGTTGGGTGCGCCCTATTACCTGCATCCTGTCCAGGGATGGTGGAGTTTGGTAACATTGGCATGAAGGGCTTCTTGCACTTCAGGTAGATTCAGATAAGCAGTCATGTAGTTATCTGAACAAGGATCATGACTGAAGACCTGCATCCAAATTCCAAAACATCTGCATTAGGATCTACAATCCAATGTTACACAGCGAACGACCATGGGGAATACAGTAGAAAAAAATTGACTCACCAAACAGACTAGGAAAGCCATTGAGTAGATCAGCTCAGTGCCTTTTTTAGTCTACTTGGCCGAGTCCGGATGAATCAAGTTTTCGACTTATTCTGGGGTAAACTAATGGTAAGGGTGCTCATGGCCCAAGCCACTAAAGCATGGTCCAGATTGGGCAGGATTTCAGCTGTGCTTTTAGGAGTGTGGTCTGGACTCGGGCCTAATCTAGGCCTGATAGTTGCGGGCTGGACCTGACTTTATGCATTCTAAAAGGCCGGCCCAATATATTGAGCACAAAGGAGTATATATTTGAAATGGCTAGTATTGGGCCTGACTTTAGGTAAATTCATTGGACTAAGGGTTGAACATTAGACCCAGTAAATAAATGGACTGGCTTGGACAGGTTTTTAAGAATGTTATTTTCTAATGGGTAATGTGACAAACCAGTTGGAATGGCCCAAAAATCTGCTTCTAGCATGCATTTACTATCAATAAAGAAAAATCAAGTAAGAAAAAATTGAGGTAGTCTTCTTACCGAAGCCCTTTTGGGTGGGGTGGTGAGATTGGAAGTGCACAGCGGCTCATAGATGTTATAGTAATCAATGGACCCAAGTTTAATAGCATCAAGAGCTTCTTGGCAATGCTTGCTAACATTGGTAAATGGAGAGAAATCACAGTACTTGTGGATTCTGCGTATGATCTCGTCTGAAATAAGTGCATGAGACCAGTAGAAATCATATTTACCCAGCTCATCTGTTTCACGGTTGAGCGCAGCATTACCAATCTGCAATTAGTGGCATGAGATTAAGCACAGCATAAACCTTAGCACCTTAAAATTTATATATGATCACTTGTCTGAAATCTTCGTAATCCTTGGTCCAGTTTTAGGATAGTGACTCAGGTTGTTGTTATGAATGGTGATGAGTCCCACAGCTGTTGAGAATGATCTAACGGCCCACATCAAATAAAGTTCTTTAAAAGAATGTAAAGCTAGACTGTTGCCTAGGGGTGCCATTTAGGCTAGCTAGGCCTCATCTGAACCTGATGGCCTGACCAAACAAAAGGTGAAATTCAGTGTGATCAGCTCTCTTTGTTTTTTGGGTACAGAAAAGGCCCTGGACATGAATTCTGAAGCCCATATGGAATCTGAGGGGGTTTAAGTTTTGGGCTTTGGGTATCTGAATTTCACCCAAGCATGTATAAAACATAGTGCTCATACCATACAACAATGTACATAAATTTTCTACATTTCATACCCTTCTAAAAGTAAGCAAAACCCATAAATTCTGGGACCCGACCCGTCTAATCCAACCTAATTAAATCATTTTGCACTCAGGAAGAGGATACAATATGGGGAAGGCTCGGGTTATGGATATTCAGGTTTCAGTCGAGTCGGGTTGTCCGGGGTGGGAGCTTGAATTGTGTAAAAACCTCTGCCAGAATTGCAACCACCCTTGTAGTCTGGGAGACTCAGCGGAGATCCATCAGTACTGTTGGGTCATTGAATACCTGCAGTGGGACCTATTTGAACTTAGATCAGTACCTATTTACTTCTAACTACCAGAGAATCTTACTGCAATCCCTTTGAGGTTGATGATTGTATTGTTATGCAACCCATTCTGTTGTAAAATGACATGTGCAAGTTGAGGCACAAAATGTCCAGCATAGCTCTCCCCAGTAATGTAGAACTCTCTCTTCTTGTACTCTGGGAATCTCTCCAGCCAATTCACCAAAAACACATAGGCATCCTTGGCCGTTTTGCGGTCGCCGCTTAAGTCATAATCTGACGTCGTGTTCGAGTAGGAAAACCCTACACCCGCAGGCGACTCCAAGAACAATACATTAGCCACTGCAACAAAAGTACTAGTCCCTTAGATCAATGCCATGGAGAGAATCAAAATCTTACAAAGAAAACATAAACACCTACTAACCACTCACATTTATTCCATGCGAAGGGATTTTTGAAGAGCGTTTTGCCATCGCTTTTCACTCGAAAGGGACCGAGTTCCTCCATTGCTCCATACCCAAAAGAAGAACAACCAGGGCCTAGAAAGATTCAATTTCAAAATTATTGTACTTTTCTGTTTGGTGAGACTAAATTACATTTACTCTGTAATGAGAGGGATACGGAAAAAGGCGTGGACATGTAGATAATAATTAAAGAAACTTCAATATTCAGAATCCAGATTTCATACTGCTGCTTAACTAATGGTTCAATGGTAAGGCAGCTCACCTAGTTGCCTAGGGTTCGAACCCTGGGTATGCCTCTATTTGATCTTTTTTGGCACTAATTTCCACATTTACATATAAACATCTAATTACACCTCCTTAGGTATATTATCATATAATTCACTAAAAGGGGATCATTAATATACCATTTTCACAGCTCATTTACGCATATGTTTTCTAAATGAACACATGATCATGTGTATGTATTACGCATGTGCATCATTTACATAGGTGAGTGCTAGGTGTCATTCATTTGCACCCATTTGCAAATGTAGATGTTACATGTGGCATACAATTTTTTTTTTGCTCTCATTTATGACTCAAATGTGTAAATGAGGTGTGAAAATGGTGTAAATGGGGAGATTTTCAAAATTGATGAAACTATCATTATTTACATTCCTTCTTTTCACTTTTATTGTTTTAAAGAAAGAAAAGAAATCAAAGTATGTGATATGATGGGCAGAGCTACAATGCATTGCCACTGCATTATTATATGATGCAGCACCCATTTTAAATCCATGGTGGGGCCCACCTTTTCAAAATCCAAGCGAATTATCGACCCTCTAAATCTTTGAAGTTGGTTTCAGTGGGGGCAACCATTGGATTGATGTTAGCCCCATTTCATAGAACTGAATAAAATATAATGAAAGAAAAATAAACTTTAGATCATGTTAGCCCCATTTCAATAGTGTGCAGCACTATCAATCCTTCAAAGTTCAATTCAGAAACTACATAGATAAGTGAACAAATTATCAAACATCTAGCATTACATATGTAAGTGCAGAAATAATAATACTCACAAGATCAGGATGCCTCTTAGGACTTACTCAATGCATGGAGGAGATAGCTGCGACGGTATGAACCTGAGAGAAGAGAAAGACAAAGGTCAGAGGACCCTGGCTCTGGGCAGCGCAGGGCTCTCCGATGCTTAAGTCAGCAATGGATCGGAGAAGAAGAAGAAGAGGAAGAAGAAAGACTGGGTGTTTATGTGAGAGTGCTTACCCCTTGCTCCCTTTGGCTCGTGCCTTATATATGGGACAGTCTTGGGTGAATGCCAGTGGGCTTGGTGATGTGACCTGGGTCACATCAGCCCACAAAGCCATTAATGAAGGTCCATCATAGCCCACACTGCATTTAATGTGGGTCCGATCAGCCCACAATGCATTTAATGTCAGTCACATTGGGCCTGATCCTGCCCTGATCTGGTGGTGGCTGAAGTCCCATCAGATCCCTTCCTTGGGCTTTGCCACGATAGGGCCGTGGCTATTAGCTGCAAGCGCAATTCTGCATTGCCGAGCTTGCATTGCCGAGACTGAACGATATGCGCGGCCGAACTGAATTCTGTTTGGCCGAGACCAGCACGTAGTGCCGAGACCGAAGTAGATCGGATCGTAGCCGAGATCAAGGGACGTGGTCCCCCAAACAGTAGCTAACCGAGCACACCCTAGCCGAGACCAAGAGAAACTAGTTCACGGAATGGGCCCCCACACAATAGCCCCTCAGTTCTTGACCTCTAGGGCTCTCTCGGGCACTAAGGTTAAGAGCTGGACCGATCCCCCGCACTAGGGTTGAGAACTGAACCGATCTCCCGAGACGGACAGTGCTCGCCTTCCATCCGATTTTGTTTAAGGGTTCTGACTTATTCGGCGCCGGACGCCGCCGCTGCTTCGTCTGCCAGAGATAATAAAGGGGGTAATAAATGCGGGGGCTATGATTAGCATGGGAAGGCGAACCATCACTGCCACAGCGCCACGCGTTATTGCCCGGTAGGCTATCTTGTCTTTTCGAGGGGGGATGCGACGCAAGCCGAGGCGACATCTCACGCGTGTCCTGCTTCGAATTCCGGAATGGCGCCCATTCCTCCCCTTTATATTCATTTTCGTCTTCTTCCTTTGCCATTTTCGCTCTCAATTCCTCTGCTCTCTGCCTGGACTTCTGTTTCCTGCTAGAACTCTTGCTTCCTGCTAGAACTAGTGCCACCGGACTAGGACCAGACCTCGTACTGTTTCCCAACAGTAGTCGCCCACATCCGTCAGTCGGAGTCTGACTTTGCCCCGTCAAACCAGTGAGTTTTCTTCCGCTCCCTCCTCCTTCATTTACATTCCAGACCTAGCCCCTAGGGTTTCTTAGATCCGGAAATGGGGATTTTCACCCATTGGATAGATTCCCCGTCAGGCCTGGCTAACCTTAGGAGAGTTTACATGATCCCGGACGAGGTCCGGATCATGGCAGCCGACCCTTCTGTTTACGCTTTCCGCAACGGCTGGATGCCGTTCCCTCTGATAGCCGTCATCGAGGGTGGGGTCAGATTCCCCGTGCACCCTCTTCTTAGGTCTTGTTTGGAGACCTGGAACCTCAGCCCCTGCCAGCTAATGCCCAATGGGTATAAAATAATCATGGGCGTCGCCGAGCTGAATAGGATTCTAGACATCAGTCTCGGCGTCCATGATATAGAGGATATATATGACCTCTGCAAGACCAGGGACGGGGTCACCTATTACCTTCGCGTCAAGGCGAAGTGCCAACCCCTCGTCACGGCGCTGGAGGACTCCAATAAATACGCCGGAGATGACCGTCTGCTCGTCTCGGGAAACTGGGAGTTCGGCGAGACCGAGACCGAAGTAGCTAGGAGGGTCCGAGTCCCTCGACGCTTCGGGACTCCACCGAGTAAAGACCTAACCCCTTTGGGTTTCGGATTTTCCCTTTCCTTTTTTTTTGTTTTATTTCTGCTGCCGAATTCTAACTCAGCTGTTTTTCGCAGGCCTTTCTCAGCGCAAGCGTGAAGCCCAGCTGAACGGCTGGAGAAGGCACTCACCTTGGCTGAGCAAGGTGTACTGCTACCACGGCCACCACACAAGAGCTGCCTACTCTCTCCTGAAGTACGAGCCGAGATACGTGTCTTATACACGGAAATCCGGCAACCCTGAGAGATTCGCCCCCGACCTAGCAGAAACCAGCGGGACCATCTCGGTTGCGGGAGCGTCCACAACGTTGGCCGTTGTCGCGGGCATCCCGCTAAGGGATATTGAAGACTATACCTCCGAAGCCGAGGTAGATTCTCCGACAAGGGAAGTCGAGAACTATTCTTCCGGTGCCGAGGCCGAAGTCGACGATATGGAGAGGCGCAGGCCCGCGTTTCAGCCAAAGAGTCTGGCGAACGCCGTCCTCGGCGGCGGTAGAAAGGTTGCCGCAACCCGCACTGCCTCGCCCTCCTTCGGGACCATCGTCCCTGCTAGAATTGAGGCCCGACCTCCCCCAGTCTCGGAAAGCGAGAGGCCGAGGAAAAAGGCGAAGGGGAAGGAGCCGGAGCGGGAGGAGCGACCACGGCAAAGTTCCCCCCGAGCTGCGAGGGAAACGGCAGTGGACATGGTGCCCACCCCGGCAGTTCCTCTGGCGGAGAGTCGCTCCGAGCCCCAGGCGGCAACGTCCCCGGGTGCTGAGCCGGCCGAGTTCAGGCCGGACATGGAGCTGAGGAAGGGGAGGCCCCTAAATGCTGGGGATAGACTGGTGGGGAGCCCGGATGTCATCGCGGCGCTCAGCCGAGCCTGTGCGCTCCCCAGGGACATGGAGAGGCACAGGTCGGAAGACACCCCCCTGCTGCTTATGAGGACCATACAGCACTCCCTCGCTGTAAGTGCCCGACTTTCCTGGTCACAGGTGTTTCTATCTTTAAATATTTCTTGCTTTCATGCTGAGCTTTTTTCGTTTGCTCCGCTGCAGGCTGTCCAAAGGCTCCAGATTGTCGCTGACAGAATAACAGAAGATGACAACCGACTGGCCCGCCTAGCAAAGGAAAAGCAGGGAGCCGAAGCCGAACTGAAGGCGGCCAAGGAGGAGCTGAAGGCGGAGGCGGCCAAGACTGCAGAGCTCAAAGCTCAATCTGATGTAGTGGCGAGCGACCTCTGCAAAGCAAGGTCAGAGAGCTTCGAGTGGCAAACGAAGTTCCAGGCAGAGGAAAGGAGGTCGGCGGGGTTCAAGGCCGAGATGGAGCTGGAAAGTAAGGCGAAGGAGGAACTCCTTGCATCGAAACAAGCTGAGGTCGATGCCGCCTTCCTGGAGGGGACTGAGGAAGCTGCGAAAATTTATATTGATCAAATCACAGCACTCAGCCCGAAGCTATACCAACTCGGCTGCAAGGCCGTGTTAAAGAAGATGGGGGTTCCTGCTGATGATCCGATATATCAGAATCTCCCCGAGCTCGGAGAGGAGCCCCTAGATGAAGCCCTGGCCGAGAACCCTGCCACTTCGGCCGAAGTCCCTTCCGAGCCAACGCCTGACCCCGTTGAAGAAGCTCCTCAAGCCGAGGTCGATGCCGTGGTCGTTATCGAAGACATAGAAGCGGGGCCGTCGACCTGACTTTGCATTTTTTTTTTTTTTTTTTTTTTTTTTTTTTTTTTTTTTTTTTTTTGCCAAAGGTGTAATTTTTGTTCCGAACTGATTTTGATGTGAGCTCCAATGTACATATCGTATTTATTAATGAAAGGCCCTTTTTCATATCTGTCTCCTGTGTGTTGTGGCTTTTATTTGCTTTCCTTTGTACGCTTTCCATGTGTTATGAATCTGGGTGTGAGTTCGGACAAGAGCAGACCAACCAGGTTAGGGTTCCCTGTGAGTGCTCTGATTTCTTGGAGGCCTCTTTTGTTTCGGCGAAACCAGAGAATCGCATCTGACCTCCTAAGGCATCGATAAGACTGGGTACCATCATCGAATGATGCCGTATCGGCAGATCTAGGTGGCTGAGTGCCAGCCTTAGACATGGGCCGTATCGGCAACTCGTCTAGGTGGCTGAGTGCCAGCCTTAGATATGGTCCGTATCGGCAACTCGTCTAGGTGGCTGAGTGCCTGCCTTAGACATGGTCCGTATCGGCAACTCGTCTAGGTGGCTGAGTGCCAGCCTTAGACATGGGCCGTTTTCGGAAACTCATCTAGGTGGCTGAGTGCCAGCCTTAGATATGGTCCGTATCGGCAACTCGTCTAGGTGGCTGAGTGCCAGCCTTAGACATGGGCCGTTTTCGGAAACTCATCTAGGTGGCTGAGTGCCAGCCTTAGATATGGTCCGTATCGGCAACTCGTCTAGGTGGCTGAGTGCCTGCCTTAGACATGGGCCGTTTTCGGAAACTCATCTAGGTGGCTGAGTGCCAGCCTTAGATATGGTCCGTATCGGCAACTCGTCTAGGTGGCTGAGTGCCTGCCTTAGACATGGGCCGTTTTCGGAAACTCATCTAGGTGGCTGAGTGCCAGCCTTAGATATGGTCCGTATCGGCAACTTGTCTAGGTGGCTGAGTGCCTGCCTTAGACATGGGCCGCTTCGGCAACTCGTCTAGGTGGCTGAGTGCCAACCTTAGACATGGGCCGGTTCGGCAACTCGTCTAGGTGGCTGAGTGCCAGCCTTAGACGGTCTTCCATTTTCGCACCGTAGTCGCTGTCACATTGTCATTGATCATCAACTTGCCCCAAAACAAACGCAGTTTTATTAGATCCGGAAGCACTGTACAAGCACACAAACTAAAAATAGAACTTCTTAAGGTGTGAAGCGTTCCACGGTCTCGGTAGCAGCCGTCCTTCCATGTCTTCGAGCCGATAAGCTGACCGCCCTGCGATAGAAGTCACCTTAAACGGACCATGCCAGTTCGGCGCCAGCTTGCCCTGATTTGGGTCCCTGTCGGCTGGGAGCGTTTTCTTGAGAACCAGTTCCCCCACGCAGAACTTCCTTTCTCTGACGTTCTGGTTATAGCCCCTGGCTAGCTGCTGCTGGTAGACGGCCAGTCTGATTGCCGCTGCTTCTCTTCTTTCGTCTGCCAAATCCAGCTCCCTGGCCAGGTTAGTTTCGTTCTGTCCTTGGTCAAAGAGTTCGGTCCTCAGAGTGGGGAGGCCGATCTCCAAAGGGATGACTGCTTCCATGCCGTAGGCGAGTGAGAAGGGGGTAGCCGAAGTAGAACGCCTTGGAGTGGTTCGGTAGGCCCATAGGACGCTTGGAAGCTCCTCTACCCATCTCCCCTTCGCTTGGTCCAGCCGTTTCTTGAGCCCATCGAGGATCACCTTGTTGGAGATCTCGGCCTGGCCGTTACTTTGTGGGTAAGCTGGCGTGGAGTAATAGTTTCTGACGCCGAGCTCCTGGCAGAAGGTCTTGAAGAGCTTGGAGTCAAACTGAGTTCCATTGTCCGAGACCAACGCTCTAGGAATGCCGAACCTTGTGATCACATTCTTCCATACAAAATTCTTGGAGTCCCGCTCTGTGATGGATGAAAGTGGTTCCGCTTCAATCCATTTGGTGAAGTAATCTGTTGCCACAATAAGCCATCTCTTATTCCCCGGAGTTCGGTGGAGCGGTCCCACAATGTCGAGCCCCCACTGAGCGAATGGCCACGGGCTAGAGAGCGGGCTGAGATCCTGCGTTGGCTGATGGAGGGAGTGGGAGAACTTCTGGCACTTCTCGCACTTCTTCGCGTATACCTGTGCGTCTTTCTGCATGTACGGCCACCAGTAACCCTGGCTGATGGCTCGATAGGCCAGAGATCTTCCTCCGATATGGCTTCCGCAGATTCCTTCGTGTATCTCGAAGAGGAGGTCCTCGACCTTACTCGGATGGACGCACTGGAGGTAGGGTCCCGAGAACGATTTCCTGTAGAGCTTGACCTCGGGAGATAGCCAAAACCGGGCTGCCTTGAATCTGACCCGGTGGGCCTCGCCACTGTCCTCGTGAAGCTTGTCGTCCTTAAGGTAGGTGATGATGGGGTCCATCCAGCTCGGGCCGAGACCAATACATAACACTTCCCGAGGTGAACGGAGCTCAATGCTGGGTACAGCTAGCGATCCGACTTCGATGCTCCTCTTTCTTCCTGCCTCAACAGCGCTGGCCAAGTTAGCCAAGGCGTCTGCGTGAGAGTTCGCTTCTCTGCCGATCTGCCTGACTTCGGCTGACTGAAACTGTGCCAGCAGCTTCTTTGCCAGGGCCAAGTACGCGGCCATCCGGTCGTCGCGAGCCTGATAATCTCCAGTCAGCTGGTTTGTCACCAACTGTGAATCACTGAAGACCACCAGCTGTTGAGCTCCGAGGATATTGGCACTGTTAAGTCCGGCTAAAAGGGCTTCGTACTCAGCTTCATTGTTTGACGCCTTGAAGTCCAGTGTCAGAGCTTGCTCTATGACCAGTCCTTCCGGCGATTGGAGAACAACTCTCCAGTCAGCTGGTTTGTCACCAACTGTGAATCACTGAAGACCACCAGCTGTTGAGCTCCGAGGATATTGGCACTGTTAAGTCCGGCTAAAAGGGCTTCGTACTCAGCTTCATTGTTTGACGCCTTGAAGTCCAGTGTCAGAGCTTGCTCTATGACCAGTCCTTCCGGCGATTGGAGAACAACTCCTGCTCCGGCTCTTCTCGAGGTGGAAGATCCGTCGACGAAGATTTTCCAAACTGGGGTCTCGGCTCGAGATGGTGATTGTTCAGAACTTGTGGGAGCCCCATGCTCCTCACCCCCCAGTTCGGTGCCGAGCGGGGTTGGTGCCGAACTTGAATCAAACTCGGCGAGGAAATCTGCCAGAACCTGGGCTTTTATTGCTGTCCGTGGCTGATATTGAATCTCATACTGCCCTAGCTCGACAGCCCATCGGGAGATTCTTCCTGAAAAGTCGGCCTTCTTGAAAACAGATTGGAGTGGGTGCTCCGTAACAACCATAATAGAATGGGTTTGAAAGTAATGGGAGAGCTTTCGCGAGGCGCTAACGAGCGCCAAGGCGAGCTTCTCCAGAGGCAGATACCGGGTCTCGGCATCAATAAGGGTCTTGCTCGTATAATACACTGGTTTTTGAACCTTGTCCTCTTCTCGGATGAGGACTGAGCTGACCGCATGAGCCGAGACCGCCAAATATAAATACAGGGTCTCCCCGTGGGTCGGGGTTGACAACAGTGGTGGTGATGAAAGGTAAGCCTTGAGCTGCTGCAAGGCGTGGTCACATTCTAGAGTCCATTGAAATTTAGAATTTTTTCTAAGAAGCTGAAAGAAAGGTCGGCACTTATCTGAAGATTTGCTGATGAAGCGATTCAGTGCCGCGGCCATCCCTGTAAGCTTCTGAACCTCCTTGGCCGAAGTGGGACTCTGCACTCTGAGGATAGCCGAGATCTGATCTGGGTCCGCCTCAATGCCTCTGCGTGTGACCAAGCTACCCAAAAACTTGCCGGAGCCAACGCCGAAGGCGCATTTCGAGGCGTTAAGCTTCAGCCGGAATTTCTTCAGAGTAGCGAAGACCTCGGCCAAGTCTGATAGATGATCCCGCGTCTGCTTGGACTTGACCACCATGTCATCGATGTAAACCTCCACGGTTTTGCCGAGCTGATCGTGAAACATATTGGTGACAAGTCTCTGGTAGGTGGCCCCTGCATTCTTCAGCCCAAACGGCATCACCTTATAACAGTAGGTTCCCCTGGGCGTGATAAAAGCTGTTTTCTCTTCGTCTGGCCCAAATAATGGGATCTGATGATAGCCGCGGTAGGCGTCGAGGAAGCTCATTCTGTCGTGCCCGGCCGTGGCGTCGATCAACTGGTCAATCTTCGGGAGGGGAAAGCTGTCCTTGGGACAGGCTTTGTTGAGGTCGGTAAAGTCGACGCACACCCTCCACTTGCCAGTCTTCTTCCTGACGACCACCGGATTGGCTAACCATTTCGGGTATTGAACCTCCCTGATAGCTCCGGCCTCAAGCAGCTTATCCACTTCCTCGACGACGGCTTCGGTCTGCGGGACCCCAGTTCTCCGTGCCTTCTGCATCACAGGTTTGTGGTTAGGGTCAACATTTAGTTTGTGACACATTACCTCGGGGTCGACGCCAGGCATCTCCTGAGGCGTCCAGGCGAAGGCATCTCTGTTCTGCATCAGGAACTGGGCCAGTTCGGACCTTTCCGGCTCTCCAAGCTGGCTGCCGAGTAGAAAGAACCGATCCGGGTCCTTCTGGTCGATCCGGACTTCGGCCAATTCCTCGACGCTCTTCCTGCCCGGATCTTGGCCGAGCTCATCCAGCCCCTGCTCCAGGTTCTTCTCCATCTCGGCCACATTGACCTCCTTGGGCTCTTGCTCCCCAGGTACCACAGCTGTCAAGCACAGCTTAGCCGCCTGCTGATCTCCTCTTACCGTGATAATCTCAATTCGGCCGCTCTTTCCCTCCCATGGAAATTTCAGCTTCTGATGGAGGGTGGAAGGGACTGCTTCCAGGCTGTGGAGCCAAGACCTGCCCATTATAGCATTGTAGGGAGAGGGTGCGTCGATCACCATGAAGGTTGCCATGACAGACGCGCCACCGACCTCGACCTTGAATGTCACTTTCCCCTTAGGATAGACTGGTTTGGCGCTGAAGCCGATAAGGGGAATTCGAGCCTCCTGCAGATCTTTCTCCGTCAGTCCCATCCTTCGAAAGCTGTCGAAATAGAGGACCTCGGAAGAACTACCGGGGTCAACAAGGACTTTCTTCACAGTACAATTCTTCACGCCCTGCTTAGAGCAATCGAACTTCAGAGTCACGATCAGGGGGTCGTTGTGGGGGAGCTGCACCCCTTCTAGATCTGCATCAGTAAACCTGATCTCGGGACGCTCCCTCCGAGCCCTTTTCGGTGCTGAACTGAGTTCGGCGGCCATGACATGTTTGCCGTGAGAGGCTTTCCTGGCTTCGGCACGTGCTTGGTTACTCCCCTTGGGCGGGGGTGCCAGATGGATAACGTCAATTATCTTCTCTGTCCCGTCGCTGTCGTGACCCCTTTCGTCTCGGCGCGGGGCTCGGGTGTCGGCCCTGGTTTCTCTCCTGACAAACTCTTGCAGGTGTCCATCCTGGACAAGCTTCTCTAAATGCGACCGCAGTATCCTGCAATCTTCAGTCTTATGGCCGCCCTCCTTGTGATAGGAACAGAACTTCGTCTGATCTCGTCTAGAAGGGTCGCCTTGCATGGGCTCTGGCCAGCTGAAGTACGGCCTGCTCTTGATCTTATACATGATTTTGTGGATTGGCATCTTGAAGACCGTGTTGACCGCCTGGAATGCGTCCTCTATCAGCCTGGGTCGCTTGTTTCTTTCCGAGATGAACGCATGAGGCCTTGCCGAGCTGGTGGGCGCCCAACGCCTGTTTGGCTCATCTCTCCGCCGCTCCTCTCTCCGAGGTTCACTCCTCCGAGACGGTCCCCCGTCTTGCCTGGATGTCCTCCCACCCCGGTCTTTCAGCGCGGTTCCATGGTTTTCCCGAGCGCGGATCTGGTCATCTTCTTGGGCAATGTACCGGTTGGCGATGGACATGAGCGCTGCTATGGAAGACACCGGGTTCCTAGCCAAGTCCTTGCGGAGATCGCTGTCTGGCAGCAAGGCATTCTGGAATGCGAAGACGGCAACCTCGTCCTTGGAGCTCTCTATCTGACTGTAGACCGCCCAGAACCGCTTGGCGAACTGGGTGACGTTCTCTCCTTGCTTCATCTTCAAGGCCATGATGTCTGCATCTGTCTTCGGAAGGACTCTGTAGGCCTGGAACTTCTTCAAGAAGGACTGCTGGAGCTGCTGCCAGCTCGAAATGGCCCCCTCCGGTAGTGCACAGAACCACTTCAGGGGGAGGTCACCTAGACTGGAAGAAAAAACTCTACAGTTCAGGTGACCCTCATCTCCCCAGACAGACATCCTCTGGGAGAAGTGCCTGAGATGCGTAGCTGGATCCGAGACCCCATCATAGGTGACGAATCTTGGTACGGTGAACTTCTTGGGTAAGGGGTACCTCCTGATGTCTTGGGAGAAAGGAGACGCACCGAGATCAACGGGGTTACAGCAAGCATCCTTTTGGTCTCGGCCGAAGCCGGCTACCTCCAGGTTGCGCTGGACCGTTTCCCTTATGTGTGCGTCCAGCCATTCCTGGTCTCGGTACATGTTCTCCGGAATGGTTTCGGACGCCTTCCTGGAATAGCTACGGCTGGTGCTTGAGCCTTCATCTCGGGTTCGGTCGTCCCCTTTCCTGTTCCTGTTCAAGTGGTCCCTCAGATCCTCCTTTGAGGAAGAGATGCGCGTAACACGAGTAACCCTCTCCTCATGTTGTCGCTGGGATCGCTCCTGACGAGTCCGCTGCTGCTGGGACTGCTCCTGACGAGTCCGCTGCTGCTGTCGAGACCGTTGCTGCTGTGACTGCTCCCTACGAGTCCGCTGCTGCTGCCTTGCTGAGCTCGCAGCTTTCTCCAGCTGCTGCTGGAGCTGGCGGATTAGAGCATCCTTTTCCCTGAGGGCCTCGTTCTGTGCCTTAATCTCCCGAAGGGTGGAGTTCAAGCTGTCGCCAGGGTTGTAGTCATCATCCTCTTCATCCTCAACGTCCTCGACGTGTCCTTCCTGACCTGAAGGGCGTGGTCCATCGACCACTGGGGACTTATCCCGCTGGTCTCGCCCTGTCAGGAGACCTGCAGGCTGCTGGGCGTCTCCCCTCCCGGGAGCGGACTCTGTACGGAGGTCACGCTGCTGGACGTTGATCCGGATGAGAGCGCGTTCAGCATCGTCCTCTGCGACTACTTGCTTCCCAGCCCTCTGCTGGTCAGGGGGCGGTCCTGCATGCTTTGTCTTGGAAGTTTCTCCGCTTTTCGCAGTTCTCCTCGTCATGGTATTTAGGAATAGGAATAGGAAAGATTATAGAAACAGCTTCCCACAGACGGCGCCAATTGTAAGTGCAGAAATAATAATACTCACAAGATCAGGATGCCTCTTAGGACTTACTCAATGCATGGAGGAGATAGCTGCGACGGTATGAACCTGAGAGAAGAGAAAGACAAAGGTCAGAGGACCCTGGCTCTGGGCAGCGCAGGGCTCTCCGATGCTTAAGTCAGCAATGGATCGGAGAAGAAGAAGAAGAGGAAGAAGAAAGACTGGGTGTTTATGTGAGAGTGCTTACCCCTTGCTCCCTTTGGCTCGTGCCTTATATATGGGACAGTCTTGGGTGAATGCCAGTGGGCTTGGTGATGTGACCTGGGTCACATCAGCCCACAAAGCCATTAATGAAGGTCCATCATAGCCCACACTGCATTTAATGTGGGTCCGATCAGCCCACAATGCATTTAATGTCAGTCACATTGGGCCTGATCCTGCCCTGATCTGGTGGTGGCTGAAGTCCCATCAGATCCCTTCCTTGGGCTTTGCCACGATAGGGCCGTGGCTATTAGCTGCAAGCGCAATTCTGCATTGCCGAGCTTGCATTGCCGAGACTGAACGATATGCGCGGCCGAACTGAATTCTGTTTGGCCGAGACCAGCACGTAGTGCCGAGACCGAAGTAGATCGGATCGTAGCCGAGATCAAGGGACGTGGTCCCCCAAACAGTAGCTAACCGAGCACACCCTAGCCGAGACCAAGAGAAACTAGTTCACGGAATGGGCCCCCACACAACATAAAACACAAAATACTCCACAGAGAGCATCTTAAACTTTCAACTACCATACATTCAAATTATCAAACATCTAGCATACCTAAAACACAAATAAAGGGGATGTCCCTCTTCTCTTCGTCCCATTTCCAAGGAAACCCAGGAAAAAAAAAATGATGAAAAGAAAACAAACATATAGAAGAATTCATCAGATGGAAGAACCCATTTCAGTACCTTTTAGAAGGAAACAATCAGCCACTTAAAAAATCTCGATCAATCAGAGGAACAATCAAAATTCACAGAATCCTACCAAGGAAAAGAAAACACATGCGTCTTCATTAGAGGAAAAAGAGGAAAAAATATGGGAGAGAAAGTAAAGAAGTTTTCAATGAGAGAGAAGAAACGAGAAAATACCAATGAAACAGGGAATTTTAAAATCTCTTTAGCAGATAGAATAACTGTAAAAGATCCCACCAACTAAACACCACTAAAGAGGAAAAATTAAAGGCCAAAACAAGGATACATGTTAAAATAGGAAAAATTTGTTACAGTACACTGACTTCTGATTCCAATCGCATACAGTCTAGTCTGGCATGCCAAACTTTGACACTAAAATTACAGAATAAGAATAGGCAGTGAATTGATCATCTTCTTCTTTCTCGTTTGAGTGTTTGAAATGGGCTGTTTTGGTACACCTTTAGTCATGGAATCGTTTTACAGAATAAAAGAACTAAATGGATATTAATGGAAAGTTAGGTTATTGACCACATAAACACTCATTTTTTTACTACTTACATTGGGTTAATCCCACTTCAGAGTTTACCCAGCTGCAAAAGGAAAATTTGAACGTAGCCCACTATCTCCCATATAAGAACACATCATCAACAACATCGAATATTTCTCCAACCAACATAAATAAATCACCATACTCTTACACTCAGATTCATCGGTTCAACAACACCCGCCCCAAACTACCAAAACAAAACCTACTCCTAAAAATCATCAGTCCCCAAAAACAGACCCTCTTTACAAATTACCATACCAACAGAAACTACATCGGCAAGTCTCCAAATGAAAACCCTATCTGGATCTAAAAATTAACAGACAATTAGACCTTAATAAACCAATCACAATCCATATGAAATCTCAACCCATCAAAAGGCCTCATGCAAGGTAAGGGTGTAAGCTCTTACATATAACCCCATTCACTTTCCTCTCTATAGTCGATGTGGGACTCCGGGGCGTCACATTCTACCCCCCTTAGGGCTGCACGTCCCTGTGCAGTAGCCTGCCAGTCCCTGTAGCCTGCCAGCCCTCTTGGCCCGCCCACATGGAGACCCGCCCACTCGCACCAGGCCACGGCAGGGGACCCACACTCGAACTAGTCGAGAGTCGGCTCTGATACCATTTGTAACGCCCCACCCTTCACCTATGCATGATATTGTCCGCTTTGGCCCACGGGCCGCACGGTTTTGCTTCTGATGGGCCTCAACCCATCAAAAGGCCTCATGCAAGATAAGGGTGTAAGCTCTTACATATAACCCCATTCACTTTCCTCTCTATAGTCGATGTGGGACTCCGGGGCGTCACAAAATCCACTGAACTTATCACAAACTGCAAAATCTGCAAACGAGCATAAAGACTACAAAACAGAAAATCAGACTTTGGTTTGGAAGGGTACCTTCCATAATCCTCTTAATGAAATCAGCATTTACAAACCCTAACTCCATGCGCTTCCACATAACAGGAGAAAACAAAAGAGAGAGATGTAGATTACCGTGAAGTCGAGAGATCCTCCGCGTCCGTATAATGGAAGTAAGAGCAGGAAAACGAAGAGTAAGAGAACCTTTACTTTACCCGCCGCATGTCTCTTCTTCCTTTGCTTGGTCTCTTTCGAAATCTCCAGTTTTCTCTTCTCTTCTTTGGGAGCCGGAATCCACCAAGCTCAAACGACAGGTTTTCAGTTCCCTTTTTGTCTTCTCCCATAGTAGTCGAACTCTCCTCAAGCTCAAACGGCAGCGGCGATCGGAGATCCCAAGCAAGCCACGAATCGAGCTAAGAAAACCCCTAGGATTTCTATCTTCTGTCTTCTGCAACCGATCTTGTTAAACCCTAGGAATTTTTTAGAAAGAGAGAGAGAGGAGAAAGGATTTTTGAGAAAGAGATACATATGGATTTCTGAGAAAGAGAGAGAGGGGAAAGGATTTCTGAGGGAGGGAAGAAATGGGCGCGCGAACCAAATGGAGGAAGGAGAAAGTTGGGACGGTTTGAAACCTTGTCTGATTACAAACGGCTACTGACCGTTTCAATGTTTCGTTTTTGGTGACCACCGGATTGGATTGATCACACAAGGGATTCCCTTCGCTTCTATACCAAACAAGAGGGAAAGAAGGAAATAAAGTAAATTCATTACATGTTCCAGATACACTCAATCCAACATTGGGCACCATATAACTAACACATTTTAGTAATAATTTATGTGTTGATAACGAGAATGAGTGTTAGGGGCTTGGATTTTGAAAGGGTCAGCCCCACCATGAATTTAAGAATGGGTGGTGTAAATGACATAAGCTAGGAAAGTAATACCAATTAAAAATACTAATTACTGTTGAGGGAGAAGAGGAAGAAGTAAACACAATAAAAACAAAACCACTCACCATATATTGCGTTCTAAATAACCTGAACTTCATAGAGACTGGCTCCTTACTGTCCTAGTTCTTAACTATGCCAAGGGTTCGACTTTAGATATGCCACATTCCCTCACCTGAGGTCTCTTTATCTTACGAGTGGCCTCCCTCACCTCACCCAAGGTCTCAAAAGGAATCCCAACCCCTCTTAGATAGGGTAAAAAAATATATGAATTACATCAACCAATTTATTGAAAAAGTAAAACAAAATTGCAAAACAAATACTCTTAACTAAATAGAAAACCTAGCCCTAATAGTTAATCACACATATAACCAAAATAAAGTCAGCCATCGAGGACTTTAACATATTCAAGTAATGCAAAACAGACCAAGTTGTATAAAAGTTCTTATCTTGATAAGAACTCACTAGTTTGAATACTAGTTTTCTCAAGGCATCATATTCATTATTCACCCACCATGAATAATTGTTCATGTTTTTTTTTTCCCCCTTTTTGGTAAAATAATAATAGCTTGAAACAATGACATTAATTTATCATTATCAAAATATCAAGAGTAATTACTAATTACCTCCATTGAGCCATAGAAGGAGAGGTTTGGATGAATGATTGGAACCCATAGCTTCAACAAAATAGTAGAAAAGGGCTCTACCCGTCTTGTCATCCACAGTCACATAACCTCCATACTGTGCAAAATTGACACCTCCGGGTTGACCCGGCAACTTGGTGATCTTGTCAGCCTCTTTTGATCCCATCTGGGAGATCATAACCTCATTTAGACTCATAATTTGGCTTTCATCATAAAGCTCGCCACTGCTTGTGATGTCCACCATCTTCTTCAACTTCATGAAATTTCGAAGGGCATCGCTCTGGCGAGCATCAATTTTGAATATATGCATGCACAAGAGGAAGAAGAAGAAGAAGGAAATGAGATTGTTCATGATCTTCCTTCTGCTTGGAAATCTGTATGGATGATGGTTCCTACAAAAACATGAGGTACTGTGAATCATTTATATTCTAAAAGGTGCTTAATTTGGAAAACTTTGTGGTACCCGCGTTCATTACAATATAAAAAATATCGTGTAAAAAGAAGGATCCTCATTTAGCCATTAAATTCATTGCAAAATAAGTAACTAAGCAAAAGTAGAATCCTTATAAATTTCAAGTCATAAAATAAATTTACAGTCCTTGGAAAATCAGGAAACCATATAAATTTTAATTTAGAAAGAGATTTGCATGCTTGCAAAATAGAAAACCATTTAAACAATCCTCATTTAGTCGTTAAATTCATTGCAAAATAATTAGTAACTAAGCAAAAGTAGAATCCTTATAAATTTCAAGTCATAAAATAAATTTACAGTCCTTGGAAAATCAGGAAACCATATAAATTTGAATTTAGAAAGAGATTTGCATGCTTGCAAAATAGAAAACCATTTAAACAATCCTCATTTAGTCGTTAAATTCATTGCAAAATAATTAGTAACTAAGCAAAAGTAGAATCCTTATAAATTTCAAGTCATAAAATAAACTTACAGTCCTTGGAAAATCAGGAAACCATATAAATTTGAATTTAGAAAGAGATTTGCATGCTTGCAAAATTTGAATTTAGAAAGAGATTTGGCGGCGGGCTTCCACTACAGTGGACCATTCACACGTACATGTGTTTGTCAGCACATGGTGATGAAATCCTTCACTTGAATACCCCTATATATATATATATATATATATATATATATGAAGAATGTTCATATGCATCCATTCCTCACCATATGGTGAGGGATGCTTCCTTAAATGAGGGGTTTCATTTATGGAAGCATCCCTCGCCTTATGGTGAGGGATGGATGAACATTCCCTTATATATATATATATATAGGTCAGTTCTCCTAAGCTCAAGCTTATGATAAGGTAAGATCAAGTGTGGTGGGGCCCACCTAGGGACCCACATGGGGATGAGGGTGAGGGGATTTCAAGGACTCCTTGGGATAATCCTCTTTGCAAAAAATTAGCCCCAATTGTAATTTTTATCATCTCCATATGGGCCCAAAAGTTTAATGGTCAATAGTCCATTCGGATCGATACATAGTCGATCTAACAGTCCGGTAAATTCTGATCTGACCAAAAGTTTGTGGACATGTGCAATTTAGAGGGGTCATGTGTTTGGTCAATTTGGATGGACCAAATGTTAGCCCTACAAGCATGAGCTTACGGAAATTCTATCCTAAACTTGAGCTTAGGAAGCTTAGGATAAGGTAAGTTCAAGTGTGTGGCGGGGCCCATCTAGAGACCCACATGGGGATGGGGGGATTTCAAGGACTCCCTGGAATCATCCTCTATGCCAAAAATCAGCCTCAACCGTAATTTCTAGCATCTCCAGATGGGCCCAAAAGTTTAATGGTCAAGAATTCCTTTGGATCGATACATAGTCGATCCAACGGTCTAGTAAATTCAAATTTGACCGAAAGTTATTGGACATGTGCAATTTAAGAGAGTCATGCGTTTGGTCCATTTGGATGGACCAAAGGTGGGCCCCACAAACATGAGCTTACGAAAGTTTCTCCTAAGTTTGAGCTTAAGAGAGTTGGCCCCTATATTATATATATATATATTAGGCCTGTCAATGGGACGGGCCGGGCTTGGGCTTGGGTTGTCCAATCCCGTCCCGAAAATAGGACGGACCTGCCAGGTATTGTCCAATCCCGGCCCTAAATTGAACGAGCTTACATCTAATCCCGTCCCGTACGGGCCCGGGCTGGGACAGGGCCGGGCCGGGCCTGGGCTTAGCCCGATCCTGGAGATAAGCAAAACATTATCTAATTATTCCTACTGTCACCAGACACCCGGTGTGAACCCGACTTTAAACCCTCCTCTTTTTTCCAGGCTTGGGACCGGCAATGCAATGCAACAAGCAACATGGCGGAGTTAAATTTGTTTTTTTTTTTTTTGCTAGTGACTAGAAAATCAGAAAATCAATAGAAATGAATGAGTATACTATATGCTATATGGGTTAAGTAATGTAGGAATGATTAAAACCTTTTTTTTTCCGGTAAAAGTAGAAAATCAGAAAATCAATAAAAATGAATGAGAATAAGTATTCTATATGAGTCAAGTTAAAGTAATGTAGCATCAGTTAAAAACTTTTTTTTTTTTAAAGTAGAAAATCAGAAAATCAATAAAATGAATGAGAATGAGTATCCTATATAGGTCAAGTAATTTAAAAAAGAAATCAACAGAAATTAATTTTCTTTTAATATGTCTAAAACATCAATTAGTGCATTCCCATCATTATCTAAATCACCATCACTAGTTGGGTCATGACTAAACCAATCTTGGGCTGAAGAGGTAGAAGAGCGATTGAGTGTGGGATGTTTTTAGGGCTTGCAACGTCTTATAAAAGAGATGGACTGATGGAGGGTGCAGTTACAAGAATGTCCCTCCTAACTAGTCGTTTTTTTACTATTAGTGAGGGACAATTTAGGTAATATATATTTTTTTATCAAAATTAACTTGGAGCGGGCCGGGCCGGGCCTGAACGGGCTGGGCATCCTCTGCCCAGTCCCAGTCCCATTTTGGCCGGGCTTTAAAATTATTGACCAAGCCCAACCCACTGGGCTCAAAATTTTTTATAAAGCCCTGTATTTTCGGGCTTGGGATGGGCCGGGCCGGGCTTTCTACCCGTTTCAACCCGTCCCATTGACAGGCTTAATATATATGGTAAGCTCAAGTGTTTGGTGGGGCCCAATTGGGGACCCGCATGGGGATGGAGATGGGGAGGATTTCAAGGACTCCCTGGGATAATCCTCTCTACAAAAAATCAGCCCCAATCATGATTTCTATCAACTCCATATGGGCCTAAAAGTTTAAGGGTCAATAGTTCATTCAGATTGATACATATACAATCCAACGGTCTAGTAAATTCGGATTTGACCGAAAGTTAGTGAACATGTGCAATTTAGGGGGATCATGTGTTTGGTTCATTTAGATGGACCAAAGATGGGCCCCTTAAGCATGAGCTTACGAAATTTTCTCCTAAGCTTGAGCTTAGGAGAGCTTGCTCATATATATATATATATATATATATATATATATATATAGAGAGAGAGAGAGAGAGAGAACGACCACTTGATTTCTTGCTTTCATTAAGCACTTAGCCCCCTTCAATTGAGGGTAGATTGGAATGTGATTATTATTATCACAACTTTCCTAATGAATGAGAGAGATTAAGGGGAGGGAATCAAGAGAATGGTTGAGACTATAGAGGAAAATATCCATGTTTCCATAGGAGTTCATGGGAAGATATACTTCCTTTTGTGAAGGGTGTATTTATCTATTGGACATGGTCCCACCAAAATATGATCACATGTGGGCCCGATCAATAGACGTCAAACCCTATATATCCTTTTGTTTTCCTTCTAAATTCTGACTCAATTGCATGAAAATCAAGAGATTCATGGGGTTGAGCAAGTTGTTGATATGGATTGATGGTATGTCACGACCCGGGCCCGAAATTACGATAACCCCAAGCCGTAAGCCCATACTTATTCCCGTAAACTCCGAATTAACCGAAGTTAAAACGGAATCCATAAGGGATAACATCCTCAATAAACCTGTCAATTACACAATATTGCGGAAACATATATATTTGACAATATCAAATTTCGATTTACATGTATACAAAAGAATAAAGTCCTTGTACATGTATCATTCCCATCATTTCTTGTTAATCAGTGTGTACCCAAAACACCATGCAGTAACAATTAATTACATCTCTAAATGGTTAAACAAAATACTTTTCAAACGTTTCTCAAAATGTTATAGTTCTTTCTCAAGCTCGAATACCCATATCAAACGGTATTCCGGCCGTTTCATTCGTTCAATCCTCTTGGAAGAACCGGAGCGGTCTCATCCGCTGCCGTCGGGAGCGCTGCTGCACCGGCAGGGGCAAACGGGCTTGTAATGCCATTAATAACACTAATGAACACGACGGTTCAACAATGTATAAACAGATCTTGTAATAACACATGTTAATATACATACTGAATTCATTAAATCCATTTGGTAATAAATACCATTCTAGACAAATCTAGATAATTCCTACAATGACAGTAGGTAAACTTAAGAGTTAATCAATAGACATATACAAGATGGTCATTACCATAGCTTTCATTCATTCATTTCATTTTATTTCATTTACTTTCATTTAATTTACCATCTTCCCTCAAAGGAATGATTCATCTTCCGAATGGAAGGCATCAATCAATATCCATAGATATGATTGGAATATGTGGGACTTACTAGTGTCCGGGCCATGGACAACTAGCATCACCACGAAGCTCCGGAACGCCCCCGAATCAATCTACTGCAGTAGGATTATTCATTTTATTGTTACCTTTAGTAACTGTTTATTCATTAATTCATTCATTGCATTGTTCAGTTCAGCCCAGTAATGAGTTTAAGAAACTAACAAGTAGTGTCGGACTCGGAATCAAATCAAATCTATTAATTCTATCCAAGCTCTAGTCAAATTCCTAAACCAAACAAATGAGTGAAACGTTCGTCATTGAATGTACGTGTTATTCTCGATGAACATCACTTTGATAGTAGTTTGTACATTCAATAACTTAGCTAACACTTATGCAGGTTTAGATGACACAATTGAAGAATCCATACACAATTTAATTATACTTAATTCACTACCATTCTTTTCTTTTATTTTCTATAACCTTGACAAATCTTAGATTATGGTATAATTAGTTCTAACGCTAATTTATAGACCACCAAGACTCATAGAAAAAGCATTTGATTCCAAAAAGAACCAATTTATTCAAGTTACAGGCTGTCCGATCGATTGGTCTGTATGTCCGATCGATCGGCCCAAAAAATCTCTCAGTTAAATGCATGTCCGATCGATTGGACTCGGATCTGGGATGAGTTGCAGGTCCGAAGACCTGATTTTTCTTCCCTTTCCTTAGTTCTCTTTTATACATTCAAATCACTCCCATCTTACAAGAAAATAGAACTTCATGTTCTCTTTTATACATCATCCATTAACCATTTCAATCATTCCATAAATGAATTTCTAAAACTTAATGGAAAATACATAAACTCCAAATCCATGGGAAACTCAATGAACTTTTACAATGATTAACACTAATCACAAGGAAATGTTTATACTTGCCTCTTATGAAGCTTAGTAGCAAAAGCCCTCTTTCCTTAACTTGGCTTAACATAAGTCTTTCCCAAGAACTCAAACCCTAACCCATAAAAACATGAAGATACATCTCATAAGCTATTTATGCTAATGACCATGCCTAATCACTCATTATAACTTGAAACCTCATTAAAAGTTCCAAGTACTTACTTGTAGCTCAATGAGAGAAACCTTGAGATCTTTCTCAAGCTCTACACTTCAACAATGGGGGAGAATTGCTTGGGGAAGATGATGAAGATGAAAATACACTCCTCACAACTACTTGGATCACTCCTAGCTCACTCTTGATGAAGAAATGGAAGAGAAGGGAGAAGATAAAGAAGACTCTAGGGTTTGCTTGAGTGAAATGAGAGAATGACTCATTTCATTCTAATATAGGGCCTCCTTACACAAAAACCCCTTTTCATTAAGTCTTATTACATTTTGAGTCAAATGAAGCTTCACTTGATCCATTTGAGGTCAAATGGAATCACATCTATTATGAAAGTTAACGTACTATTCGAAATACACGCGTTGGTATCAAGAATTTCCGTATTTAACGAAATATGTGAAAACCCGTATTTACGAAAAAGTCCTTAGCTTACCTTGTTTGAGTCTAAACTCACTTTAATCAATTCAATTCCATCTTAGTCCATTCCATTATGCTTAATGCATCATTTGAGACTAATTTCTCTCTCTTCGGTCATTAGCCTTCATTGATCCAATTATTCATGCTTAATTAGCATTAATCCCAATTAATTAACCTTAATCGTGATTAGTTTGGGTCGGGGTGTAACATTGTATGAGAACAATATCCTAGTCCAAAGCTCTTCTAAGTAAATATGGTGAAACTGAATGGTGATTAATGTCTCGATCACTATCAAATCTAGACTGGTGCCAATTAAAGTGGGGCATGCCTTAAAGGGATTGGATTATGATAAGAGGGTCACTATGTGAACACACAAAAAAAAAAAAAAATAATAAAAAATAAATAAATAAATAACAAAGGAGAAAAAAATCTTGTTATAAATAAAACCAACCTTATCACTACTTGGAGCCGTTTTATTAATTGGTGAGGAATTCCTCCACAAGCTCAGTTGTTGAGCATCTAAACTCTAAACAACACTAACAACAATAATAATACGAGGATTTTATCAGAAAAATCACCTGAGATGCGGACTACACCAAAAAGACCCTCTTAGTTTTCCTTGTACAGAAGTGGTCCCCTGAGAACGCTTCCGATTGTATATATTTTTTTTTTGTGAAATGAGATCTGCGTCGATGTCGACACTAATTTAAAAATGTGTTCAGTATATCCGACTCGCCTAATGGGGCCCTTAATTCAAGATTAAGTTCAATATTTACCTCGGCAGGGGCGAACCTACACCATCCACACCGCCCCAGGTCACATCCCAATTTACCTTAAGTTTGCATGGCTGAGATGGTCCATGCTTCATTCTATTAAAGGGGCTACCCCACCTTAGGTCTAAAAAACCAATAGTTTTCTAGTCTCGTTCTCAAAGATCTCCCAAATGAAAAACCTCAACAACCCTTCGCTCAGTTTTACTCCTTCCACTGCTCAGGCAGCCCTGCTTCTACACAATATCACGGCCCAAATGTTGGCACTCTCTCTTCTCTCAATCTCTTCTTACTTCTATTATTCTCTCTTCTCTTTCTTCCTCTTCATGTGGATTCACCAAGAGCACCACTCTCTCTATATACAATAAGGGATAGTGATGAGATTTCTACCTTTGAATCAAATTAATATGAGCATAAAATGCCTTCTTCCAAATGGATTCGATGAATTGAATCCCTAATTTGTGTTTTTCTTCTTGAAAATACATGCCACTATTATTACACACATATAGAGCTACTGTCTCTTACAAACGCACACCACATACATCTTTGGAGTTTTCTATAGTCCTTTTTTATTATTGTCGTATGATTGCTAAGTTAATTCTCATCCCACTAATTTGAATAAAAGGCTTCCTTGAGGAGATGACTATTGTAGTTAAAAAATAATGTGTGGGAATTGAGTATTAATAATAGGATATGAGTTCTTTATACTTGATTTGTCAAAAAATAAAAAATTATATAATTAAGACATGCAATAAGTTGAGATTATTGCTAGTTGGTGTTGATTTTGACATTTTTAATTGACCATTGTCCGCATCACCGAAATAAAATTCTTGGGTCCGCCACTGTACCTTGGTAAGCTTTAATGTACTTGAACTTAGTAAGGCTTTAGGTCTATAGACACCCTCACGTATGCATTCATTTCCAATACCAAGAACACATTTTCCAAAATAAACACCGCCCCCCCGGCCGCCCCCCCGAATTCCAAACACCTAAAAAGTCGCAAATATCTTTTTCAATTATCTGAATTTCCAACTTCCTTAGCATTTACAAATGCTTCTCTGACCATGAAGATTTGTGAATCCCATGTTAGGGACATCATTTGGGGAATTTGTAAATCCTCCAGAAAAGAAATCTCAATCTTGCCCCTTGGAAAGCTTTTGCATATAGATTCTCAGTAATTCCAGCACGATGTGCCATTTGGAGTGACTGATGCATTCACATAACTTTAGAAAATAGAGGTTTCACCAAACAACAAAACTTTCACTCAATTATGCCAAACAAAGATTAAATGGATTTAAATGTTATTTATCACATTCCGCACTTAGAGCACTAGATTAACACAAATTAAGACCACATGCGAAAGTGCAGAGGTTGTTCATAGAAAGAAAATATGAAAAACAGATTCCCCATAGAATTACATAGAGACCAAATGAATTCTTTTAAGGGAGTGGTTTCCCTTCAAGGAAGAGCTTGATCATGGCCAATGCTCTTTTTGGCTGGTAACTTGGCACCTCATGCCCTGCTCCCCTTACTGTAGCAAATGTTATGTCACCCTCGTACACAATATTGTAGCCACCAACCTGACAAACGAAGTTCTTTTTTTCATTAGATTCTATCTTTATTAGCATCTATGAATGAATCAAATTTTTTTATAATCTTTCCAGGGAATTGAATACATGGGATTTGATTGTCAAATGGGCTCAATTAAAAAGGTGAGTGAAAGACATAAAAAAGAGATATAGATTGACTTCACTTTCATAGAATTTGAATTTTTTAAATAATTTTCCCATCTCCCCTTCATTTATTTTTTACCGAATGAGAAAGATTATTTGATTGATCACTTTTATATGTATGTACAAATCAACAAACTTGCTCAACTTGTTTGAGTAATAGGCCAAGCTGTGTGACTGAGCCTAGGAATTGGGTCAAATTATAAACAAAAGTTGTTGGGTTTGACCCATCCTCATATCCAAAGAAGAAAGTAGACTAATGCATTTGGCTACTGTCACACTTTTGTATGTGTGTACAAATCAGCAAACTTGCTCAGCTTGTTTGAGTAATAGGCCAAGCTGTGTGACTGAGCCTAGGAATTGGGTCAAATTATAAACAAAAGTTGTTGGGTTTGACCCATCCTCATATCCAAAGAAGAAAGTAGACTAATGCATTTGGCTACTGTTATTTCCATTGAAATGCACTTGCTTCATTATATGAAATCGAGATATATTTCAATAAGAAAAAATTAAGTGCAAGTACATTTCACTACATCTTCTTGTTTTGTGCAAAAGAAGTAGGAGATTGGCACAAAGAAGGGGCTAATTTTGAGAAAAGGAAATAAATGAATACAAGCATTTTTACTATTTTTTTTTTTATTTATAAAATTAGAGTTTTCATGACAATTTATGTAGTCAAATGCGGTCAATATATATGGTTGTTTCATCAAGGTTTTATATGTGACTGCCTGTTTGACACCAAAGTAAAAAAAAAATTGTAAAACGCGAAGAGAAGCTTGTGATTGTAATGGCATACCTCCTGATTGATGTTCCAAGGTTTCCATGGTGTCTTCACCGGAAGTTTAAGCTTGCTCAAAGAATATCTAGAGGAAGTAACAGGAACTACAGCATCCACGTCTCCACTGCAATAGCCAAATCCAAATACCTAAAGTGAATCAAACTCTAAAACCCACCAATAAAAATGCCTCTTGGTTCTATTGAAAACATGCAGCATTTTTTACCTGTACACCCAAACTCTAAGTCCTTTAGCCATAAACTCTTCTAACTGAGGCAGCGTGCTATGAGTGCCGTAGCGCCAATGGTGTAGCACTTTACTGGAATTCAAAATCTTAGTTTATTAGATATAAAAAAATTAAGGAGAAAATACTATTTATATTGCCCGACTCTAACATGGTTGAGACAAGGCTTTAATGATGAAAATACTATATATATAATACAACATGCATGAGATACAGTAGCCCAACTACCGTATTTGTATGTATCAATGATATGTATCAAGATAATAGTGATACAAGTGTGAATTGGATATCACATGATATTCTCGTTTTGGGTTTTTTTCCTGAAAAAGGAAAAAAGCTTGTTTTATGGAGTGGAAACCACATGGTTGACCCCACCAATATGTTGGATGCGCTCTATTACCTGCATCCTGTCCAGGGATAGTGGAGTTTGGTAACATTGGCATGTAGGGCTTCTTGCACTTCAGGTAGATTCAGATAAGCAGTCATGTAGTTATCCGAACAAGGATCATAACTGAAGACCTGCATCCAAATTCCGAAACATCTGCATTAGGATCTACAATCCAATGTTACACAGCGAATTAGGATCTAGAATCCAAAAAAAATCACTCACCAAACAGACTAGGAAAGCCATTGAGTAGATCAGCTCAGTGCCTTTTTGAGTCTACTTGGCCAAGTCCGGATGAATCAAGTTTTCGACTTATTCTGGGGGAAACTAATGGTAGGGGTGCTCACTAAAGTTTGGTCGAGATTGGGCAGGATTTCAGCTGTGCTTTTAGGAGTGTGGTCTGGACTCGAGGCCTAATCTAGGCCTGATATTTGCGGGCTGCACCTGGCTTTATGCATTCTAAAAGGCCGGCCCAATATATTGAGGACAAAGGAGTATATATTTGAAATGGGCAAGTATTGGGCCTTACTTTAGGTAAATTCATTGGGCTAAGGGTTGAACATTAGATCCAGCAAATAAATGGACGGGGCTTGGACAGGTTTAAGAATGTTATTTTCTAATGGGTAATGTGACAAAGCTTCTAGCATGCATTTACTATCAATAAAGAAAAATCGATTAAGAAAATTGAGGTAGTCTTCTTACCGAAGCCCTTTTGGGTGTGGTGGTGAGATTGGAAGTGCACACAGGCGCGTAGATGTTATAGTTATCAATGGTCCCAAGGTCAATAGCATCAGTAGCTTGTTGGCAGTGCTTGCTAACATTGGTAGATGGAGAGAAATCACAGTACTTGTGGATTCTGCGTATGATCTCGTCTGAAATAAGTGCATGAGACCATAGGAAATCATATTTACCCAGCTCATCTGTTTCATCGTTGAGCACGGCATTACCAATCTGCAATTAGTGGCATGAGATTAAGCACAGCATAAACCTTAGCACCTTAAAATTTATATATGATCACTTGTAAATCTTCGTAATCCTTGGTCCAGTTTTAGGGTGGTGACTCATGTTGTTGTTATGAATGGTGATGAGTCCCACTGCTGTTGAGAATGATCTAACGGCCCACATCAAATAAAGTTCTTTAAAAGAATGTAAAGCTAGACCGTTGCCTAGGGCCTGGGGGTGCCATTTGGGCTAGCTAGGCCTCATCTGAACCTGATGGCCTGACCAAAAACAAAATGTGAAATTCAGTGTGATCAGCTCTCTGTTTTTTTTTGGGTACAGAAAAGGCCAGGACATGAATTCTGAAGCCCATATGGAATATGAGGGGGTTTAAGTTTTGGGGTTTGGGCTTCTGAATTTCACCCAAGCATGTATAAAACATAGTGCTCATACCATACAACAATTACATAAATTTTCTACATTTCATACCCTTCCAAAAGTAAGCAAAACCCATTAATTCTGGGACCCGTCCCGACTAATCCAACCCAATTGAATTCATTTTGCACTCAGGAAGAGGATACAATATGGGGCAGGATCGGGTTATGGATATTCAGCTGGTTTAAGTCGAGTCGAGTCGGGTTGCCCGGGGTGGGAGCTTGAATTGTGTAAAAACCTCTCCCAGAATTGCACCCACCCTTGTAGTCTGCAGGGAGACTCAGCAGAGATCAATCAGTACTGTTGGGTCATTGAATACCTGCAGTGGGACCTATCTGAACTTAGACCAGTACCTATTTACTTCAAACTACCAGAGAATCTTACTGCAATCCCTTTGAGGTTGATGATTGTATTCTTATGCAACCCATTCTGTTGTAAAACGACATGTGCAAGTTGAGGCACATAACGTCCAGCATAGCTCTCCCCAGTAATGTAGAACTCTCGCTTCTTGTACTCCGGGAATCTCTCCAGCCAATTCACCAAAAACACGTAGGCATCCTTGGCCGTTTTGTGGTCGCCGCTCAAGTCATAATCCGACGTCGTGTTCGAGTAGGAAAACCCCACACCCGCAGGCGACTCCAAGAACAGTACATTTGCCACTGCAACAAAAGTACTAGTCCCATAGATCAATGCCATAGAGAGAATTAAAATCATGCGAAGAAAATATAAACAACAACTAATCACTCACCATTATTCCATGCGAAGGGGTTTTTGTAGAGCGTTTTGCCATCGCTTTTCACTCGAAAGGGACCGAGTTCATCCATTGCTCCATAACCCAAAGAAGAACAACCAGGGCCTAGAAAGATACGAGTTCAAAATTATTGTACTTCTCTGTGTGGTGAAACTAAATTACATTTACTCTATAATGAGAGAGTAGGAACATGGATAAAGGCGTGGACATGTAGATAAAAAATACAGAACTTCAATAATCACAAATTTCATATTGCTACTTAACTAAAATTAGTTAAATGGTAAGGCATCTTACCTAGACCCTAGGTGGGCCTTATTCGATCTTTTTTTGCACTATTTTTCACATTTACATATAAACATCTAATTACACCTCCTTAGGTGCATTATCATACAATTCACTAAAAGGGGATCATTTATACACCATTTTCAAGACTCATTTACGCATATGTTTTCTAAATGAACACATATAAACATGATCATGTGTAAGTACTACGCATGTGCGTTATTTACATAAGTGAGTGCTAGGTGTCATTCATTTGCACATAGGTGTACATGTAGATTTTACATATGGCATACAAATGTTTGTTTGCTCTCGTTTATGAGTAACATGCGTAAATGTGGTGCGGAAAATGCTGGAAATGGGGAGATTTTCAAAATTGATGAAATTATCATTATTTACATTCCTTCTTTTCACTTTTATTGTTTTAAAGAAAGAAAAGAAATCACAGTACGTGATCTGATGGGCAGAGAGCTACAATGCATTGCCACTGCATTATTATATGATGCAACGCCCTTTTTAAATTCATGCTGGGCCCACGTTTTCAAAATCCGTACCAATTATTGACCCTCTAAATCTTTGAAGTTAGTTTCGGTGGGGGCAACCATTGGCCGGATTGATCACCCGTGAGGGATTCCCTCCATTTCTAACCCAAAAAAGAGGAAAAGAAAGAAATAAAGAAAATTCATTACATGTTCCAGATACACTCAATCCAAAGTTGGGCGCCATATATCTAACACATTTTAGTAATAATTTGTGTTGATGACGAGAATGAGTGTTAGGGGCATGGGTTTTAAAAAGGTCAGCCCCACCATGAATTTAAGAATGGGTGGTGTTGTAGTTGTGCCCTAACGGGCTTATAATAATGAGATAAGTTAGGGAAGTAATATCAATTAAAAATACTAGTTACTGTTGAGGGAGAAGAGGAAGAAGTGAACACAATAAAAACGAAACCACTCATGATATATTGCGTTCTAAATAATCTGTAACGCCCCGGAGTCTCACATCGACTATTAAGAGGAAAATAAATAGGGTTATATATAGTGCTTACACACTTATCTTGCATGAGGTCTTTTGATGGGTTGAGGCCTATCAGAAGCAAAACCATGAGGCTCGTGGACCAAAGGGGACAAGATCATGTATGTGTGTAGAGTGGGGCGGACCAAGAAGATTGACAGGTTACTGCACAGGGACGTGCCGCCTTAAGGGGGTGACCAAGAGGACTGACAGGTGGCGGCACGTCCAGGCTACTGCACAACGCGGTCGGAGTGACACCCCAGAGTATAGGGTAAAAAAAATTTGAATTACATCAACCAATATATCGAAAAAGTAAAACATAATTACAAAACAAATAAAATAAAGTCAGCAATCGATGAGTTTAGCATATTCATGTAATGCAAACAGACCAAATTGTATAAAAGTCCTTATCTTGATAAGACATCACTAGATTGAATACTAGTTTTCTCAAGGCATCATATTCACCCCCATGAATAATTGTTCATGTTTTTTTTTCCTTTTTGGTAAAAAAATAATGGTTGTTTTTATAGCTTGAAACAATGACATTAATTTATCATTATAAAAAAATAAGAGTAATTACTAATTACCTCCATTGAGCCATAGAAGGAGAGGTTTGGATGAATGATTGGAACCCATAGCTTCAACAAAATAGTAGAAAAGGGCCCTACCCTTCTTGTCATCCACAGTCACATAACCTCCATACTGTGCAAAATTGACACCTCCGGGTTGACCCGGCAACTTGGTGATCTTGTCAGCCTCTTTTGATCCCATCTGGGAGATCAGAACCTCATTTAGACTCATAATTTGGCTTTCATCATAAAGCTCGCCACTGCTTGTGGTGTCCACCATCTTCTTCAACTTCATGAAATTTCTAAGGGCATCGCTCTGGCGAGCATCAATTTTGAATACATGCATGCACAAGAGGAAGAAGAAGAAGAAGGAAATGAGATTGTTCATGATCTTCCTTCTGCTTGGAAATCTGTATGGATGATGGTTCCTACAAAAAATGAGGTACTGTGAATCATTTATATTCTAAAAGGTGCTTAATTTGGAAAACTTTGTGGTACCCGCGTTCATTACAATATAAAAAATATCGTGTAAAAAGAAGGATCCTCATTTAGCCATTAAATTCATTGCAAAATAAGTAACTAAGCAAAAGTAGAATCCTTATAAATTTCAAGTCATAAAATAAATTTACAGTCCTTGGAAAATCAGGAAACCATATAAATTTGAATTTAGAAAGAGATTTGCATTTTTGAAAAATAGAAAACCATTTAAACAATCCTCATTTAGCCATTAAATTCATTGCAAAATAAGTAACTAAGCAAAAGTAGAATCCTTATAAATTTCAAGTCATAAAATAAATTTACAGTGCTTGGAAAATCAGGAAACCATATCAATTTGAATTTAGAAAGAGATTTGCATACTTGCAAAATAGAAAACCATTTAAACAATCCTCATTTAGCCGTTAAATTCATTGCAAAATAAGTAACTAAGCAAAAGTAGAATCCTTATAAATTTCAAGTCATAAAATAAATTTACAGTGCTTGGAAAATCAGGAAACCATATAAATTTGAATTTAGAAAAAGATTTGCATGCTTGCAAAATAGAAAACCATTTAAACAATCCTCATTTAGCCATTAAATTCATTGCAAAATAAGTAACTAAGCAAAAGTAGAATCCTTATAAATTTCAAGTCATAAAATAAATTTACAGTCCTTGGAAAATCAGGAAACCATATAAATTTGAATTTAGAAAGAGATTTGCATGCTTGCAAAATAGAAAACCATTTAAACAATCCTCATTTAGCCATTAAATTCATTGCAAAATAAGTAACTAAGCAAAAGTAGAATCCTTATAAATTTCAAGTCATTTAATAAATTTACAGTCCTTGGAAAATCAGGAAACCATATAAATTTGAATTTAGAAAGAGATTTGCATGCTTGCAAAATAGAAAACCATTTAAACAATCCTCATTTAGTCGTTAAATTCATTGCAAAATAATTAGTAACTAAGCAAAAGTAGAATCCTTATAAATTTCAAGTCATAAAATAAATTTACAGTCCTTGGAAAATCAGGAAACCATATAAATTTGAATTTAGAAAGAGATTTGCATGCTTGCAAAATAGAAAACCATTTAAACAATCCTCATTTAGCCGTTAAATTCATTGCAAAATAATTAGTAACTAAGCAAAAGTAGAATCCTTATAAATTTCAAGTCCTAAAATAAATTTACAGTCCTTGGAAAATCAAGAAACCATATAAATTTGAATTTAGAAAGAGATTTGCATGCTTGCAAAATAGAAAACCATTTAAACAAAAATTCTTTAATTGTCAAAGATGGTTTGAGCATATGTATTGTAGGCAGCCAGTAAGAGGAAAGTTAGGCTATACAGGTTGATGGTACATAGAATAGATTTGAAGATGTCTAACTTAGTAGAGGATTTTAATGTGGAGTGAGTTCATCCCGAGGGGTTATGAAAAAGTATTTATGTCGGTGGTTTTGGGATGAATGATTAGTTAAAGATTTTTTAATATGGTATTAGATCCAACCATAACAACGTGGTACTAAAAAAATGGGGGAATTCGGCGACGGGTCCCTAAACATTTCAGTTTATTAACCTAACATCCATAATCTTTTTTCATAGTGTGATAGGTCATTTTCTCAAATTTGAAGACCTAAAATGTCTAATTTACCATTTCTACAAAATCATATCCCACGATTAGTGGCATATGCCATTAATAATAGTCAACTACCATTCAATTAGCCAAATAAACTTAAAAATATCCAAATAAATTTCAAAAGATCCAAAAAAATTCCAAAAAAATTAAATAATTTTCAAAAGATGAAAATCAATTTCAAAAGATCCAAATAAAATTAAAAAAATGTAAATAAATTTCAAAAGACGAAAAAAAGAAAAAAGTAAAATGAAAAAAGGAAATAAATTCTAAAAAACACAAAAAAATTTCAAAAATTACAAATAAATTCAAAAGAACGTAAATAAATTTCAAAAAACGCAATAAATTTAAAAAACGAAGATAAAATTAAAAAAGACTCAAATAAATTTTAAATTTTTTTTTCAAAAGATAAAAATAAATTTGAAAAGACGCAAATAAAATTTAAAAGACCCAAATAAAATTAAAAAAATATAAATAAATTGAAAAGGATGAAAATGAAATTAAAAAGACGCAAATAAATTTCAAAAGATCCAAATAAATTTAAAAAAATATAAATAAATTTCAAAAGACACAAATAAATTTCAAAAGATCCAAATAAATTTAAAAAAATGTAAATAAATCTCAAAAGACATAAATAAAAACTCAAATAAATTTGTCAAAAACTTAGTTAGATTTTTCCAGAACTTACATAAATTAGCTAGAAACTTAGATAGATTTTTTCAGAACACAGAGAGTTTTTTTTTTTTGAATTCAGATAAATTTGCGTAAAATTCAGATAAATTTGACAAAAAACTTAGATAAATTTTACAAAAACTCAGATAAAACTCCTATAGTTTTGTCAAAAACAATATAACAACCCTCCTGCCTTCCTTCTTTGGCAATGGCGCAGCACCGTCGACTATGTTCGGATCTCAGATCGGTTTCCAGATCGTCAAGATATTGTCAAAACAAACTTCAATCGTTAATGTTTCTGGGGTTTTGGGCTTTCGCAAGGTGAGTCAGGTCAAACCTGGCCTAAACCAACCCGAGACTTGAGGCCTGGAAAGGACCCAACTAGGTCATCATCTTCTTCCTCCCAACGCCTGCAACAGGCGATGTCCCCCCTTCTGCTGTTGTCTTCCGCGGCAACGATGGGCAGGCAGGCGGACTGGCAAGGCGACGATGATGACGAAGAGAAACTGACAGTGATGTGGCGGCTTCGGTCTTCCTTGACTATCTGCAACAGGCAATGTCGCCCCTTCTGCTGTTGTCTTCCGCGGTGACGATGGGCGGGCGGCCGGACTGGCAAGGAGATGATGATGACGAAGAGAAATTAGGAGTGATGCGGCAGCTCCGGTCTTTCTTGAAGATTAAGGGATGGTGGCGATTGCATATGCCCAGCCGTGATTCTGTTTTGCAAAACAGAATCACTGATCATGCAATCTCCGTCAATTGAATAGGCCCAGTCATCTACTGTTATTTTCCGCGATGACGATGGGCGGGCGGCTGGACTGGCAAGGCGGAAATGATGACTAAGAGAAACCAGTAGTGATGCGGCGGCTCTGATCTTCCTCGACGATCTGCAACGGGCGATGTTTCCCCTTCTGCTATTGTCTTCCGCGACGACGATGGACAAGCGGCTGGACAGGCAAGTCAATCATAAAAATCGTATTCAGGAACTTCTGGCTGCAAACATTTAGCTGCTTGAACCAGAGCCCTTAAAAAGAATTTGCCTGGACTAGAGGCTGAATAGATTCAATTCTAGGGGCCTTTCGCTAATTATTTCAAAAAAATGTGTGTCACCAAAAAATGAACCCATATTGTTTCCGTAAAAATAAACACTCCTATTGGAAGTCCATTACATGGCCTTGGAGCCACATCCAATAGAGTTGATCGTGTAGTTGGGCAAATACAAAATTCACATTTTGAGGTAAAAGAATTACTCTTCTATATGTAAGTTTGGATCATACACCTGCAGTAGAAATCTTTTATCGCAAAAGATGATGATGGACCGCTTGGATCGAATTGACCAAGGCAAAAACAATGATTTTCCTCAATAGACTAGAAATCTTTCTTTCTTTTTCCTCACTAGACTAGAAGTCTCTCTTTCTTTATAACCTTTCACATACTTCCTTTTTTTATTAGCATATTGTATATATATAGAACGGCCACTTGCTTTCTTGCTTTCATTAAGCTCTTAGTCCCCTTCGATTGAGGGTAGATTGTAATGTGATTATTATTCTCACAACTTTCCTAATCAATGAGAGATTTTTTTTTGCTAAAAGGCAATTGTATTAAAGGAGGGAGAAGAAAAAATAAAGGCAAAATGCCCCCAGAGAAACAGCCAAAGAGATTACAAAGGAAAGATCAAAAGCAAAAAACCATTCCACCAAGCTAACAGGGCTGAGGAATGGAAAGGAACCTGTAAAACTCTAGGATTGATACCAGAGAATGGTTTAACCAACTTTCTTAGAGAAGAAGAGATGAGCTCAACAAGGAGGATCTTGGCCTTCATCTGAGAGGCACTGGAGTTTCTGAATAGAAGATCATTCCTACATTTCCATATGACATATATAGTGGAAGGGAAAATTGCAGCAGCCCCCTGAGTCGCCAGGTTGTCACAATGAGCAGAGAGATGATGCTAGATCCAAGTGGGGGAAGGTTGGAGATTGAATGTAACGCCTGCTCCTTGAAGAGTCCAAGACCAAATGGCAGCAGCAAAGTGACAGTGGAAAACAAGGTGGAGAGCAGATTCTAAGCTGGACTTGCAGAGACAGCAACGGTTAGCAAGACTGAAGCCCACAGATTGAAGCTAGTCCAGAGTAGGGGTTTTGCAGTGCATGAGTCTCCAAGCGAAGAATGAGATTCTGGGAGGCAACAGGGAATTCCAGATGAGAGGCGCCCAAGCAACTTTCATATCTCTGTAGCGAAGGAGATTCCAAGCTTCTTTGAACTGAATATCCTTACCTGGGTGGGATTTCCAACTAATGTGGTCAACAGAATCCTGATGGAGGGCTAAGTCCTGCAGCTTCAACCTAAGAAGCTCGGCAGAATCCGAGGGGATATCATCTGGGATCACCCATCTATTAACTAGAAAGAGAGAGTTGATTCTCTGGTTGAGAAGGAAGGAGAAGGAGGGGAACAGGGAAGCCAGGCTGGAGTCCTCAGCCCAGCTAGCATGCCTGATATGACGCCAGATACAAGAACCAGATCTTGGTGTAGTTGGACTCCAGAGAGAGGACTTGTGGAAGTACTTACTTCTCATCCAATTCCCCCAGAGAGATTGAGAAGAGGCAGCCTGCCATCCAAGCTTAATAAACAAAGCCTTGTTCTGCTCCTGAAGACGTCTAATGCGCAGGCCACCTTCATCAGGGGGGGAGACAGACCACCTGCCAACGGATGGAGTGCCTTTTGGGTTGAGAAAGATCTACTGACCACAGGAAGTGCTTCATCAGACGGTCTAAGTGATTTATCACAGATTTAGGAACAGGGAGGACCAAAGCAATGTGAGTAGCAAGGCTGCCCAGCACGTGCCCGATTAGAACTCTGCGACCAACAAAGGATAGGAGCTTAGTTTTCCAGCCCGCTAGCTTGGAGATGAATCCGTCGATCAACTGGTTGAAATGATGCTTCTTAGGCGTGCCAAGAACTAGAGGGGCGCCGAGGTACATCGAGGAAATGAGAGAATCATGGAGGTTAGTCTGCTCCTGAATCTGTCTTCTTTTCCTAGCTGAGCATTTACCAAGGAAGAGCTTGCTTTTTCTTAAGTTGATAACCTGACCAGAGCAGCATTGGTAGGAGCCTAAGATAAGATTAAGAGCAGTCAAACAAGGTTTGTATCCTCTGAGGAATAGAAGAACATCATCAGCATAGAAGATGTGGTACGGGGTGAATTGGACTTTAGAAAGAGGAAAGATGAGGCCATTTGCTATCAGCTTGTGGATGTTAAGGCTAAGGATTTCCTCTGCAATAATGAATAGGTAGGGAGATAAGGGATCCCCTTGTCTGAGACCACAGGAGGAAGGGAAAAATCCACAGGGGGATCTGTTAATAAGCACTGAGCCCTTGGCTGTAGAGATGCACTCTTTGATGAGGGAGATCCATTGCTCAGAAAAGCCAAAAAAGGCAAGAGACTTAAGTAGGAAAGTTCAGTTGAGCTTATCAAAAGCTTTAGATATATCTAATTACAGACATAAAGCTCCACCACTAATCTTGGTATTGAACTTTTGGAAGAGTTTGTGAGCCAATGCTATATGCTGATGGATGGATCTATCTTTGACGAAAGCTGCTTGGTTGAGGGATATAATAGTGGGGAGGATTCCTGCCAGCCTGGAGGCCAAAAATTTTGGAGATGATTTTATAGGAGAAATTGAGAAGGCTAATTGGCCTGAAATCTTCAAAAGAGTTGGGGGAAGGAATCTTGGGGATGAGGGTGAGAAGGTAAGTGTTAGCAGCTTTGTAAAGCTTTCTGGAAGAGAAAAAATGCTGGACAACATTGATCACAGAGGCGCCAGTAATGGACCAGGTTGAGGTGAAGAAGGAGCTAGAAGAACCATCAGGACCTGGAGCACTGTTTTTGTTGAGGTCAAAGACAGCCTTCTTGATCTCTACAACAGCAGGGCAGGAACACAGGAAGACATTCTGCTCAGGGGAGACTTTGGTGCTATCCACTTGAAACAGGTTTTCATCCATGATCGAATCGGGAGATTGAGCACCAGAAAAAAAATAGTCAATGGCTAGGAGCTGGATTTGTTTAGGGTCCTCTACCTAGTTACCATTTGAAAGAATCTTGGAGATGCGATTGATCACCCCTCTAGACTTGGCAGAAGCATGGAAGAAGGATGTGTTTCTGTCACCTTCACTCAGCCATATGGATCTAGCTTTTTGACGCCAATGAGTCTCTTGAACTTGAAGCCAATTATGCCGGGAAGATTTAGCAGCAGAGAGGTCTTGGTGGAGGGAGTTAGTCGGGCCTGCATCGAGGAGCTCTTGAATGGAAAGGACATTGGAATCAGCTTGAAGAACTTTCAGATTGATGTCCCCAAAAACAGACTTATTCCAAGTCTTAAGGATACTCTTCATTGATTTCAGGTTTTGAGCTAGAATGAATTGGGAGTGGCCAGCTATCTCAGTGCTCCAATGATCAGCAACCAGGTTGAGAAAATCTGGGTGTTGGATCCACATGGATTCAAACTTAAAAGGCACATTGGCAGGGAGAAGCCTCTGGTTGTGGGACAGGAGTAAGGGGCAATGGTCAGAGGAGTATTTGGGAAGGTGGGATAATTGGGGATCTGAGAAGGCCGCAAACCAGTGGGGGTTACAAATGACTTTGTTCAACCTGGCTGCGACATAGGCTGAGCCCCTACGGTTATTAGACCAAGTGAATTTGTTACCTGAATATCCCATGTCTTGCATACCAGAGGAGAGCATCATCAAACGAAAATCATTGACAAAGCGGGAAGGGTGGAAGCTTAATTTTTCAGAAGCAGAGAGAGTGGAGTTGAAGTCCCCCAAATCAACGAGAGAGATTAAGGGGAGGGAATCAAGAGAATGGTTGAGATCATAGAGTAAAATATCCATGTTTCGGTAGGAGTTCATGGGAAGATATACTTCCTTTTGTGAAGGGTGTATTTATCTATTGGACATGGTCCCACCAAAATATGATCACATGTGGGTCCCATCAACAGACGTCAAACCCTATATATCCTTTTGTTTTCCTTCTAAATTCTGACTCAGTTGCATGAAAATCAAGAGATTCATGGGGTTGATCGAGTTTTTGATATGGATTGATGGTATGAGTACAATATCCTAGTCCAAAGCTCTTCTAAGTAAATATGGTGAAATTGAATGGTGATTAATGTCTCGATCACCATCAAATCTAGACCGGTGCCAACTAAAGTAGGGCATGCCTTAAAGGGATTGGATTATGATAAGAGGGTCACTATGTGAACACAAAACAAAATAAATAATTAACAAAGGAGAAAAAAAATCTTGCTATAATTAAAACCAACCTTATCACTACTTGGAGCCATTTTATTAGTTGGGAGGAATTCCTCCACAAGCTCAGTTGTTAAGGATCTAAACTCTAAACAACATAACAATAATAAAAGTATGAGGATTTTATTAAAAATTCACCTGAGATGAGGACTATACCAAAAATACCCTCTTAGTCTTCCTTGTACAAAAGTGGTCCCATGAGACCGCTTCTGATTTTTTTTTATTGTGAAATGAGATCTACGTCAATATCGACACTAATTTGAAAATGTGTTCAGTATATCCGGCTCTCTTAATGGGGCCCTTAATTCAAGATAAAGCTCACTATTTACCTCGGTAAGCTTTAATGTACTTTAACTTAGTGAGGATTTAAGTCTATAGACACCCTCATGTATGCATTCATTTCCGATACCCAGAACACATTTTCTTTCTTTCTTTTCTTCTTTGGCTGTTTTTTCAAAATTGGAGGGTACTATTTGAGTTTTTTTTCAAAATTGTGTGGTAATGTCTAAAAAATTTCAAACTAACCCTAAAAAGTCGCAAATCTCTTTTTCAGTTATCTGAATTTCCAACTAAAAAGTCAAAAATATCTTTTTTAATTATTTGAATTTCCAACTTCCTTAGCATTTATAAATGCTTCTCTGGCCACAAGGATTTGTGAATCCCATGTTAGGGACATCATTTGGGGAATTTGTAAATCCTCCGGTAAAGAAATCTCAATCTTGCCCCTTGGAAAGCTTTTGCATCTAGATTCTCAGTAATTCTGGCACGATGTGCCATATGGATTGACTGATGCATTCACATAACTATAGAAAATAGAGGTTTTACCAAACAACAAAACTTTCACTCAATTATGCCAAACAAAGATTAAATGGATTTAAATGTTATTTATCACATTCCGCACTTAGCGCAATACATTAAATACAAATTAAGACCACATGCGAAAGTGCAAAGGTTGTTCATAGAAAAAAAAAATTGAAAAACAGATTCCACATAGAATTACATAGAGACCAAATGAATTCTTTTAAGGGAGTGGTTTCCCTTCAAGGAAGAGCTTGATCATGGTCAATGCTCTTTTTGGCTGGTAACTTGGCACCTGATGACCTGCTCCCCTTATTGTAGCAAATGTTATGTCACCCTTGTACACAATATTGTAACCACCAACCTGACAAACGAAATACTTTTTTTCATTAGATTCTATCTTTAGCATCTATGAATGAATCAATTTTTTTTATTTTTTATTTTGTTTCCAGGGAATTGAACACATGGGAATTGATAGTCAAATGGGCTCAATTAAAGAGGTGAGTGAGAAATAAAATAGGGACATACATTGACTACACTTTCATAGAATTTGAATTTCTAAAAAAATAGCGGGTGCTAATTCCCCATCGCCCATTCATTCGTTTTCTACCGAAGGAGAAATATTATTTAATTGGTCATTTTTGTATGTGTGTACAAATCAGCAAACTTGCTCGGCTTGTTTGAGTCATAGGCCAAGCTCTGTGACTGAGCCTAGCAATTGAGTCAAATTATAAACAAAAGTTGTTGGGTTTGACCCATCGTCCTCATATTCAAAGTTGAAAGTAGACTCATGCATTTGGCTACTGTTAATATTTCCATTGAAATGCACTTGCTTCAGTATATGAAATCGAGATATATTTCAATCAAGAAAGTGGGTTTTAACATACTAGTACTCTTTATATCCAGTTTTTCTAATTTCATGACCGAAATTTAGATAATGTCAATAGAGTCATTTGACTCTGGTCAACATCTCTTTATACTTTTTTTGCGTCATATCCCATGATATCATGGGATTTATCAATTTCTGTATTATACACGTTTAGCAAATTGCAAGTAGATTCATTTTTTTACAAAAATACAAAAAGTGAAATTTTTGCGAAAGTGAATACACATCTAACCATTATTTATCAAGTTATATCATTTGAATTTCTTTTCGTTAAGACACTGCATAAAAGCTATATCACCATGGAACAGTCTCATAACATGATTTACTAGTTCATGTGACATACACTGTTGCCGTGATATTATGAGATTTGAGATAAAAAAAAAAGGTTTAAAACAAATGTTGACCAAAGTCAAGCGCTTTTAGTGACATTATTTGAATTTCGATCGTGAAATTGGGAATATTGGATTTAAAGATGATTTATATGTCAAAACCCTTAAAAAAACTAAGTGGGAGGGATGAAGGTACATTTCTCCCATTTCACTACATCTTCTTGATTTGTGCAAAGGAACTAGGAGATTGGCACAAAGAAGGGACCAATTTGAGAAAAGGAAAAAAATGCATAGAAGCATTTTTACTTTTTTTTATATAAATAAAATTAGAGTATTCATAACAATTCTTGTTGTCAAATGCAGCCTAATGGTTGTTTCATCAAGGTTTTATATGTGACTGCTTGTTACACACCAACTCGTATTTCTTCTTTACCAAAAAAAAAAAAAGCTCTTCATTCTATCAATGAAAACTAATGAAATCTTAATACCCAAAAAAAAAAAAAAAAATTGTAAAAGGCGAAGAGAAGCATGTGATTGATTGTAATGGCATACCTCCTGGTTGATGTACCAAGGTTTCCATGGAGTCTTCACCGGAAGTTTAAGCTTGCTCAAAGAATATCTAGAGGAAGTAACAGGAACTACAGCATCCACGTCTCCACTGCAAAAGCCAAATCCAAATACCTAAAGCGAATCAAACTCTAAAACCCACCTAGAAAAATGCCTCTTGGTTCTATTGAAAACATGCAGCCTTTTTTACCTGTACACCCAAACTCTAAGTCCTTTGGCCATAAACTCTTCTAACAGAGGCAGCGTGCTATGAGGGCTGTCGCGCCAATGGCCTCCCACAAAACTGGAATTCAAAATCTTAGTTTATTATATATAAAAAAAAATAATGAGAAAATACTATTTATATCAGCTGACTCCAAACATTGTTGAGACAAGTCTTTAATGATGAAAATACTATTTATATAACATGCATGAGCCCAAGTACCATATTTATATGTATCAAGATATTTGTGATACAAGTGTGAATTGGATATCACATGATATTCTTGTTTTGGGTTTTTTTTTCTTAAAAAAAAAAAAGAGCTTGTTTTATGGCATGGAAACCACATGGTTGACCCCACCAATATGTTGGGTGCACCCTATTACCTGCATCCTGCCCAGGGATAGTTGATTTTGGTGACATTGGCATGAAGGGCTTCTTGCACTTCAGGTAGATTCAGATAAGCAGTCATGTAGTTTTCCGAACAAGGATCAAAACTGAAGACCTGCATCCAAATTCCAAAACATCTGCATTAGGATCTACAATCCAATGTTACACAGCGAACGACCATGGGGAATACAGTAGAAAAAAATTGGCTCACCAAACAGACTAGGAAAGCCACTGAGTAGATCAGCTCAGTGCCTTTCTGGGCATACTTGGCCAAGTCCGGATGAATCAAGTTTTTGACTTATTCTGCGGGAAACTAATGGTAAGGGTGCTCATGGCCCAAGCCACTAAAGCTTGGCCCAGATTGGGCAGGATTTCAGCTGTGCCTTTAGGAGTGTGGTTTGGACTCAGGCCTAATCTAGGCCTGATAGTTGCGGGCTGGACCTGGCTTTAAGCATTCTAAAAGGCCGGCCCAATATATTGAGCACAAAGGAGTATATATTTGAAATGGGCTAGCATTGGGCCTTACTTTAGGTAAATTCATTGGGCTAAGGGTTGAACATTAGACCCAGTAAATAAATGGACCGGGCTTGGACACGTTTAAGAATGTTCTTTTCTAATGGGTAATGTGACAAACCAGTTGGAATGGCCCAAAAATCTGCTTCTAGCATGCATTTACTATCAAAAAAGAAAAATCAAGTAAGAAAATTGAGGTAGTATTCTTACCGAAGCCCTTTTGGGTGGGGTGGTGAGTTTGGAAGTGCACACAGGCGCGTAGATGTTATAGTGATCAATGGACCCAAGGTCAATAGCATTAGTAGCTTCCTGGCATTGCTTGCTAACATTGGTAGATGGAGAGAAATCACAGTACTTGTGGATTCTGCGTATGATCTCGTCTGAAATAAGTGCATGAGACCATAAGAAATCACATGTACCCAGCTTATCTGTTTCATCGTTGAGCACAGCATTACCAATCTGCAATTAGTGGCATGAGATTAAGCACAACATAAACCTTAGCACCTTAAAATTTATATATGATCACTTGTCTGAAATCTTCGTAATCCTTAGTCCAGTTTTAGGGTGGTGACTCAGGTTGTTTGTTATGAATGGTGCTGAGTCCCACAGCTGTTGAGATTTGAGAATGATCTAACGGCCCACATCAAATTAAGTTCTTTAAAAGAAGATGCCATTTGGGCCTGGTTGGTGGGGTGGGGGGCGGGCCGGGGGGCTATAGAAATGGCCTATGGGTATCTGAATTTGACACAAGCGTGTATAAAACATAGTGCTCATACCATACAACAATGTACATAAATTTTCTACATTTCATACCCTTCTAAAAGTAAGCAGAACCCATAAATTCTGGGACCCGACCCGACTAATCCAACCTAATTAAATCATTTTGCACTCAGGAAGAGGATACAATATGGGGCAGGCTCGGGTTATGGATATTCAGGTTTAAGTCGAGTCGGGTTGTCCGCGGGGTGGGAGCTTGAATTGTGTAAAAACCTCTCCCAGAATTGCACCCACCCTTGTAGTCTGCAGGGAGACTCAGCAGAGATCCATCAGTACTGTTGGACCTATTTGAACTTAGATCAGTACCTATTTACTTCTAACTACCAGAGAATCTTACTGCGATCCCTTTGAGGTTGATGATTGTATTGTTATGCAACCCATTCTGTTGTACGATGACATGTGCAAGTTGAGGCACATAATGTCCAGCATAGCTCTCCCCCGAAATGTAGAACTCTCTATTCTTGTACTCTGGGAATCTCTCCAGCCAATTCACCAGAAACACATAGGCATCATTGGCCGTTCGGCGGTCGCCGCTTAATTCATAATCCGACGTCGTGTTCGAGTAGGAAAACCCCACACCCGCAGGCGACTCCAAGAACAATACATTTGCCACTGCAACAAAAGTACAAGTCCCTTAGATCAATGCCATAGAGAGAATCAAAATCTTGCAAAGAAAATATAAACACCTACTAATCACTCACCATTATTCCATGCGAAGGGATTTTTGAAGAGCGTTTTGCCATCACTTTTCACTCGAAAGGGACCGAGTTCGACCATTGCTCCATACCCAACAGAAGAACAACCAGGGCCTAGAAAGATTCAAGTTCAAAATTATTATACTTTTATGTTTGGTGAAAATAAATTACGTACATTTACTCTGCAATGAGAGAGATGGATACGGATAAAGGCGTGGACATGCAGATAATAATCAAAGAAACTTCAATATTCAGAATCCAGATTACATATTGTAACTTCACTAATGGTTCAATGGTAAGGCAGCTCACCTAGTTGCCTAGGGTTCGAACCTTGGGTATGCCTTATTCGATCGTTTTTTGCACTACTTTTCACATTTACATATAAACATCTAATTACACCTCCTTAGGTATATTACTATCATACAATTCACTAAAAGGGGATCATTTATATACAATTTTCACAGCTCATTTACGCATATATTTTCTAAATGAGCACATATAAACATGATCATGTGTAAGTATTACGCATGTGCATCATTTACATAGGGGAGTGCTAGGTGTCATTCATTTGCACCCATGAAAATGCTGTTGTAGGATAGGAAACGGCGCATGAAAAGTTTTATGGTGAGGGCAAGGGCTTGACCACAATTATGACCCCTTATGAGCAAGGGTGGATGTTGACCTCAACATCAGTAAATGGGGAGATTTTCAAAATTGATGAAATTATCATTATTTACATTCCTTCTTTTCACTTTTATTGTTTTAAAGAAAGAAAAGAAATCAAAGTATGTGATATGATGGGTAGAGCTACAATCCATTGCCACAGCATTATTATTATATGATGCAACACCCTTTTTAAATCCATGGTGGGACCCACCTTTTCAAAATCCAAGTCAATTATCGACCCTCTAAATCTTTGAAGTTGGTTTCGGTGGGGGCAACCATTGGATTGATCACATATGAGGGATTCCCCTCATTTCTAACCCAAACAAGAGGAAAAGAAAGAAATAAAGAAAATTCATTACATGTTCCAGATAAACTCAATCCAACGTTGGGCACCATATATATATATATATATCATTACTAGAAAAAAGGGCTTTTATATCGGTTGCAAAAACTACCCTATATCGGTTTTTCATATAGCCGATATAATATCTTCAGTCAAGGTATTTTATATCGGTTAATATTTAATTATATCGGTAAATTTTTTTTTTATATCGGTTACACAGGAATTGACATAATAATGTCTATATATAATATCGGTTAGGAAAATATGTGATATTAATATCAATATTTTAGATCGGTTATTATAAAACCGATATTATAGACAAATATTTTATATCGGTTGTATACATATATATTTTATATCGGTTGTATACACATATTTTATATCGGTTATTATGGAACGGATATTATATGTACATATTTTATATCGGTTATTTCCCTCATTTTTATTTTTCCTTCTTCCCTCCCTTTTCAGGATGTCCTGCGGCTAACCGCCTGTGCACATGCGGCTAACCGCAAGTCCACATGCGGCTAACCGCCAGTGCACCTGCGGCTAACCGCAAGTGTTATATAATATTTTATATCGCTTATTTTGAAACCAATATTATATATCCAATCATATTACATCGGTCTTCGAATCCCTTGATCGCCCGCGCGGGCTCGATCGATCAGTACTTCTTTCCCTCCTTTTTATTTTTCATTCCCTCCCTTCTCTTTATTTCTCCATCATTCCTTCTTTCCTCTCACTCTCGCTCTCTTCTCTCCTCACTCTCGCCTCTCTTCCCAGCGCCTCTCTCCCTCCAATAACCCCTTTCCTCTCACTCTCGCTCTCTTCTCTCCTCACTCTCGCTCTCTCTGCTCTTCTCTCACTGTCGCTTTCTCTACTCTCTCTGCTCTCCCTGTCTCTCTCGCTCACTCTCGTTCTCTTTCTCTCTGCTATCTGCTGGCCGTATGTTAATGTGGATGAGAAGAGAAGGAGGAGTCTCTTTTACTATTTTGCTGAAGCAGAGGAGCATCCTGAGAAGAAGCCCCTTACTATCTGTATGAATGGAGGTTGGTTCTTCTTCTTTTGCTACTATTTTATAAGTGGGTCTTTTTATCTCCTTTTTTTCCTGTTTAATTTTTGGGTTGTAAAGATGAGACATTGGAGTTCTTTTTTTTGCAATTTTGGGTCATGGACCTTTTTTTTTGTTTTTTTCATTTCTCTCCTAACCATCTTATCTTTTTGTTAGTTCTATCTCAATTTCAAAATGGTTGTTTCTTTCTTTCCTTTTTTTTTATTTTTATTTTTGGATTCTTGTTGATGGTACTTATGGTTATGGTTATGGTTATGTTTTTTTTTTTTCCCTAACTTGTATAATTTGTTTGGGCTTGTTAGCTCTACTCAGTATTTTCATTCCAGGAAGAAGCTTTATGTGCCTCTTTGACAGTGTAGTTTCTGTTGACTGTCAACGTTTCTCAATCTGTTTTAACCTGTTACGTTTGGGCGTTTGGGTGTTTGGTTATTTGGGTTTTATGGTATGGGATTTTGGTTGGCACTGTAGGTGTTTTGTAAGGGGGCTAGCCGCCGACCCACGGTCAGCTTTCCAGGAAGCCTATTCTCTCAGGATGATTTTCAGCACGTCCTGCGGCTAACCGCCAGTGCACCTGCGGCTAACCGCCAGTGCACCTACAACTAGCCGCAGTGCTAACCGTTGGACTTCGGTTTGATTTCCAGAGACAAGTTTTTTAGAACACCCTCTTGCGATGACCCCTGCGGTTGCCTCACGGCTAGCCCCCAACTATTCCTGCGGCTAGCCATGAGCCAACCTGATTCAATTTTCTGAGAGGTAGACGTCGTGGATGGGGTGTGTTGGTGTTTTGTTTATTTCGGTTTTCACTTTTTGTTGGTGCTGTTGTTTGTTTTGTTGGTTTTTGTTTGTTTTGGTTTGGGAAGAGGGTTTTGGAAGATGGTTTTTTTTTTCTTGGTCACAGGGGAGCAATTGAGCTAGTTGTTATCCTCAAATGCACAATTTACAGTAAGTGGGACATGAATAGTCACTTCAACGCACAATTATATCTCTGCACAATTATTGAGCTAGTTGTTATTCGTGACAAACCCAACTTATTGAATAGTTCATTGGGGCCGTGCAGTTGTCATCAAATTTTGTGTGCAGCTGCATTACTCTTCTCAGGCATTTGTTTGTCATTAGATCTTTTTATTTCATCTTATTAATGTCAGTCATTTTTTTTCTGTGGATTATCTACATTACTCTTCTCTGTGGGTTAATTTTTTTAAATATTTGTATCTGGTTTTATTGTGAATTTTTGAACTTGGTTGCTTTTGTATTGTTGTTTGGTGAATCTCTGTCCATGGATTTATTTCTACAAATCTTCAGCCAATCTGAAAGCTTTGCCCGAACGAGAATAACCAAGGTTGGAAACAAGGATATTCAGTTCGTTTGGTGCACACCAACCCAGGTCTCTCTCACATTAATTGGTTGTAATATTAGCATTATATGGCAATGACTTTCTGATTATTGCTTGTCTGTAGCATTTTATTGGGCTATTCAGAAATGGACAAGTCTTGGATGTCATTGAATCGGTTTTCTATTGCATAAAGGGAAGGGGTTGAAAGTTTTTTGATGTTTGCCAAAAAGAAGTTTGGTGATGGGAACCCCATGCCATGTCCATGCAAAACATGTGGGAATCTCAATAAATTTGTAGCTAAGGATGTTGAGTACCATCTATTTTTCCATGGTATCGATCGAAGTTATACTAGGTGGATATGGCATGGAGAAGCATCTCCTGGTGAAGCTCCCTCAAGTGTGCCTTTAAATAGGTCCACCCAACACCATTTTGGGAGTGATGTCCCAGATGATACTACACCCCCCAGATGATGCTGCAAGCTCATTAAAATTGGCTCAAACCGCTTGTGACCAGTATTCATCAAATCCTGAAAAGTTTCAAAGAATTCTTGCAGAGGCTGAGGAACCTTTATACAAAGGTTGTCTAAAGTTTACCAAATTATCTGCAGTAGTTACATTGTTTAATGAGAAAGCAAGGAGTGGGTGGTCTGACATAAGCTTTTCACGGTTGTTGAAAATCATTGGAGACATGCTACCCGACGATAATAATTTACTGCCCCGAAGTATGAAAGAGGTTAAAATGACATTGTCTGTGTATGGGATGAGCTATGAGAAGATAGACGCATGTTCGAATGATTGCGTGCTTTATAAAAAGGGATCTGATAATGAGAATAAAACTAGTTGCCCTACTTGTGGTGAGTCAAGATACAAAGTGAATAAGAACCTGACTGAGCAATGTAAGGGGGTGCTGGCAAAAGTTCTATGGTATTTTCCACCTATCCCTAGGTTTAAGAAATTATTTCAGTCGGTACAGACATCGAAACAGATGACTTGGCACGCTGATGAGAGATTGGTTGACGATAAGTTACGCCACACAGCTGACTCCCTCGCATGGAAGTTGGTAGATGATAAATGGTCGGAGTTTGCACAAGAGCCAAGAAATTTGCGCTTAGCACTTTCAGCGGATGGGGTCAATCTGCATGGTTCGATGAGCAGCAAGTATAGTTGTTGGCCAGTAATGTTAGTCACTTACAATCTCCCGCCTTGGTTGTACATGAAAAGAAAGTTTGTGATTTTAACGATGTTGATATCGGGTCCACGACAACCTGGAAACGACATCGATGTTTACCTAGAACCATTAATCGATGACTTGAAAACACTATGGGATACAGGGGTTAAAGCTCATGATGCTTACCGACAAGAGGCTTTTACGTTGAAAGCAATGCTGTTGTGGACCATTAATGATTTCCCTGCATATGGTAATTTGTCTGGTTGTGTTGTAAAAGGCTATCATGGTTGCCCCATATGTGGCGAACAGACACAATCATGCAGATTAAAACATTCGAGGAAGAGCGTATACATGGCCCATCGAATGTTCCTTCCAGAAGATCATCCCTTTCGGAAACATAAAAAATCATTTAATGGTGAGAAAGAGTTTCGAAAAGCACCAATGATTTTGACTGGTGAAGAAGTGGCAGAAAAGGTTAATGGAATCAAAACCTTGTGGGGGGAACCAGTACCAAAAGAGAAGCCCAAGAAAAAGAAAAAAAAATCAAAAAGATCGACTTCATTGAAGAGGAAGCGAGTGGAAGATGGTAGTGATGATGGTGCTAGAATTTGTTGGAAGAAGAAGTCAATTTTCTTTAACCTCGACTACTGGAAATACTTGCTTCTTTGACACAACTTGGATGTGATTCACATAGAGAAAAATGTTTGTGAGAGTCTTATTGGAACCTTGCTGAATATTCCAGGTAAAACAAAGGATGGACTGAATAGTCGCCTTGATTTGCAGGATATGGGTTTAAGGGATGAACTGGCACCTGATGTAAGTCAGAATAGAGCGTACTTACCACCAGCTTGTTTCTCATTATCCAAAGAAGAGAAATTCAGTGTGTGTGAAACATTGCATAAGTTAAAAGTTCCAGATGGATACTCAACAATTTCAGAGCATTGGTTTCTATGCAAGACTTAAAGTTGGGGGGTATGAAATCTCATGATTGCCATGTGTTGATGCAGCAATTACTTCCTGTTGCTATACGATCCGTGCTACCAAAACATGTGAGAGTTGTACTTATCAGATTTTGCTCATTTTTTAATGAGTTATGTGCGAAGGTAGTAGATGTACCTCGATTGCTTGAAGTTCAGAAGAATCTGGCGGTCACCTTGTGTTTGCTAGAAAAATATTTCCCACCATCATTCTTTGATATTATGGTTCATTTAACCGTCCATCTCGTTCGAGAAGTCCAGATTGGGGGCCCTGTTTGTTTGCGATGGATGTATGGATTTGAGAGGTATGAATAACTTTAAATATTCTTCAAGTGCAATTTTCTAATTTAAATTATTTAAAGTAATTAATGGTTTACTATGTTTTAGGTATATGTCGGTTTTAAAAGGTCAAGTAAGAAATCGTTACCGTCCAGAAGGTTGCATGGCATAGTGTTATATTGCGGAGGAAGCGGTTGAATTTTGTAGTGAGCACTTCTCTGGATTGGGTGCAGTTGGAATTCCACCATTTGAAGATAAAACTTACCCTGAAATTGTGACTGGCAAGAAACCTCCAGGAGGTGATTTTGTTGAAGTTGATGCTAAGTCCTTGGAGCAAGCACATTGTTATGTATTGCACAACACAAGTGTTGTTCAACCCTATATTGAGTAATTGTATTTTAACTTCTTGACTTACAAATTAAAGCGTTACACTAGTTTTAGAGCTAACATGCGGTTCGTATGGAAAACTATGCAGGAGACACATGAACCACCTAAAGAAAACATTTCCTCGGCAGTCCAAAATTCAGAAATGGTTACAAGATGAACGTAACCGTTCTTTTAGTTCTTGGCTCAAAAACGAGGTAACAATTGTCAATCATAAGACTTGTGTTGTGTCTATTTACTAAATGTGACTAACTTTCTTAGGAACACAGGTTTTTGAAGATCGGCGTGTCACCGGTAACAACATCTCAGAAATCTTGAGATGGGTATCACAAGGTCCTCGTATACATGTTATAAAATATCATAGTTATACCATTAATGGTTCTCATTTTACCACAAAGGATCGTGATGCTTCACATGTCACTCAGAATAGTGGTGTAAGTCTAGTGGCCACGGCGATGAACGTGTCTAGTGCAAAGGATAATAATCCTGTTTTCTGTGAATCAGGGTACTATGGTGTTATTGTGGAAATATGGTTGATTGACTATAGTCATTTCAAAATCCCATTGTTTAAGTGTGATTGGGTTGACAACAAGACTGGCTTTAAGGTAGATGAGCTGGGATTCACCATAGTTGATCTTGCTAGAATTGGTTATAAATCTGATTCTTTCATTTTAGCCTCTCAAGCAAAGAAAGTCTTCTATGTACCTGATCCAGTCAATCATAAATGGTCCATTGCTCTAGCAACTCCTGAAAGAACCTATAATGTTGTTGACAATGAAGAAGTCCTCTTTGATGCTGGCATTGAAGATCAAACTCGTCATGAAGTAATGCAATTGGATGAACCATTGGATGCTATAAATGAATCTGAGGCAGTGTACACGCGTGAAGATGCTGAGGGGACTTGGACTGACATTGATATTTGAAAATGTATTATAATTGTGTTTTTTGTGTAAGTGTTTATTATTGCTAAATATTCCCTTATGTACTTTTTTTGTAAGAAGCATATATAGGTTATTTGAACTGATGTCACACTTAGTGGTAGTGTTAGTATGCTATGCATTGCATTGTTGTATGTATTACCTATTCCATGACATACACAATATATTTATTGATATGTATGTTTTTTTTTTCACAGCTAGTAATGGATCCAGAAAGGCATTTTCGTGAATCACAGGACAACATAAGTAATGTTGGTGAACACCGCATTAAAAAAAAAAGGAAAGCTAGGGGGACAACTTTAATGCTTGAGTTGACCAAGAATTGGGATGGAAATGTAATTACTGTTGAGTATGATCAAAAGGGTAGGCCTACACCACAAGAAGTACGCAGGAAAATAGCTGGTTATGAAGGGGCTTTGACAAGAGTGATGGTCCCACTTAACGCAGTTAGTGATTGGCGTAAATTGAAAGATCTTAGGGAAGGGCAACTGGAAAGAGATTTATGGGATACAATGAAGGTAAATAAATATGTGATTTCCTGTTACTTTTGGAAGACCTTAAAATAATATGTGCCTTACTAAGCTATTTGTCGTTTTTTACTATTTAATTCATTTGGTATAGACTAGATTTGTGTTGGATGAAAATACTAAGGCTCAAGTTATATCTGATATTGGCCTCAAGTGGAGGCCGTTCAAGACAACTTTGACTACTAAGTACATACTTCCATTCAAAGATAATCCCGAACTACTTGTGGAGCCACCTACAAAGTATAAGTTTATCGATAAATTAGATTGGACTAAATTTGTGCAGTCAAGGTTGACCCCAGAGTTTCAGGTATATATCTACTTCTATAGATTACTTGTGGAGCCACACCATTGCACTCACTCACACAACACTGAGCACACCACACACAGCCCACAACTGCACTGCAGCACACCCCTGTACACTGCAGCACACCCCGGCACAATACTGTATTTTCTTCTTTGTAATTTTAAGGAGTTAAACATTCTACAATCTAAAAGGCAATCCAATAATGTGTATACACACCGACTAAGCAGATCAGGCTATGCGGGTCTTGAAGAAGATATTGTAAGTACATTTAGTATAGAACTATTTTAAATAGTTTCTTACGGTTGAACTAAACTAACTTAGATGTTTAATTGTGTTTTCATATTTAATGTATAGAAAAAAAAATCCAAAGAGACAGGCATTTTCGTTGATCATGAGATAGGAGTGTCAAATGGAAATTTGCTCGTCAAAACAAAAAACGGGGAATATTCAAATGATTCCACAAGGGAAGTAGTAGGAAAAATTGTAAGTTTCCATTCTTTGAAAAATTGTAAATTGTTTTAGACTTTTTGTAAGAGTGCCCAAGGTAGATGCGAGGCATCAAACGTCTTCACTATAACTTGTAGGTTGAGTATTCTCCCTAAGTGCCTTGCATGACCATGCATCAAGGTATTTGAATATTAGCTATATACATATGGCTCGGGATTCATTGGTGTCATGATTATTGTAGGATGATCTGAAAAAGAAAGTAAATGAGGGGGTTGTAATGACTGAGGGGAGCAATGATGTTCTTCCTATGGCTTTGGGTACCCCGGAGCATTGTGGACGAGTTAGAGGGGAAGGGAAGCATGTCACTCCAATGGCCTATTTCAAAATACCAAAACGCAGAACGAAGAAGTATAATGAGGAGTTGTTGGCCCAGTTACATGAATCTCAAGAAAGGGTGAGAATTTTAGAACAAGTTGTGAAGGATAGAGAGACACGTCAGAACTCTCCCCATTCAGAAAATATTGCATCCAATAGTAGTGGCGTTTTAAAAGGTCAACAGGTAATTTACCAAACCATAGTTTTTTGTTGTTTTGGTATATTATGTTGAATACATGATTTCTTAACTATTTTACCTAACTATATGCATTGGTTAATAACCATTTGAATTCGTATTTAACTCTTATAACATACAGCTTGAATATGGAGGTACTTTAAAAGTGAACAAGACATCATCAAATATTCTTGGTTCCCCGCAAGTATGTTTTATGGGCCGGCTATTAAATTAAGAAATTACAACCAACATTAGTTTCATTGTATTATATACATTAGTCGATGTAAGATTTAGTACTTATATATTATTTGAAGATCCAGAATTGTAGATTGGCATTGGGATCAAAGGACAAGATTGTTGCGAAAGGAAAGGCTTATGGGAAGACTGGACCATTGGAAAACATTCACAATATTTCTTTAGGGGAGCACAATGTACGAGTGTCGATAGATTGTGTATTGTGTCCTGATTCCCCTCTTCCTATACCCGTACGTGGTATTTTGACCACTATTTTAGATGCACACAACTCATTTGTGGCTTGGCCTGAAAAATGGGTGATATTAGATGATAAGGTAAAGTGTATTTTCCAACTCTTATTAGTTATGCTTAAGTTAAACTACCGTAATTAACTTTTTCATTTTAATTTGGATTTCCATGTAGAGTGTGGTTGATGATTCTTCTGCAGCTAATGGTGATGCAACTAATGGTGAAGGGGCAAGTCAGCTCCAAAAGTTTGGCAAGATTATAGAAACGATGATGAAATCAAGTCAGATAAGTATTCCACTTGAGAAAGGGGTATTTGAAGAAGATATAGAATTCAATTATTTTTTAAAATCTGATTTGTTAGATCTTTGTAACATGAAGAAGCTAGAGGTTAACTCAATGACTGCATACCAAAGGTAAACTATTTGTCTTTTCCTAAGAAATATCAGTCTCTAATATATTTGATGTTATGACCATTTTATTTACCTTATTTCTTTAGGTTTCTCTACGATCTATTTGAAAATTCTCGAGCAAGATATGGATTTTCCCATCCTGCACATTTCAATGATTTTGGAGAGAAAGAAGAGATGAAACGCAACATGATAAAGCAGTTGAGATTTGCAAAAAAGGACCAACTGATTTTTGTTCCATACTCCACCATGTAAGGGCGTACTATATTTTCACGTGTCTTCAATTTATCTTAGTAGTCATTTTATATCCACTTGTGTGTAATTAAATCTTATTTGTAATTTAATCCGTCCGCTTTTATGGAATTAGGGGTCATTGGCTTCTATTAGTCATTGATATGACATCAAGGGAAGTGTTCTGGTTGGACTCCTTGGTACGAAAGGTTGTTGACTTGAATGTAAAGTTCATAGTAAATGAGTGAGTAGTCCATTAATTCTTCTTGTTCATTTGTTTTCAAGGCTTCTCTTTTAAAATACTAAGTCTAAATGGATATCGTTGTGTGAAGTGCAATGAAAGTGGCAGCTATGGAAATGGGAAAAAGAATTAAAGGAAATCCAACTTGGGAATTGGTGAAGGTGAGCAATGAATAATTGTGTTTATGATATCACACATACAACATAATCCTTTTAGTATGCTTTTTATTGTCTCTATGTAGTGCCCTAAGCAAACGGGGAAAAAGGAATGCGGGGTTTATGTAATGAAATTTATGAAGCATCTTATGGAAGATCCTCTCGTGTCGACAAAATCTAAGTTGAAAGAACTTGGGGAGGCAGCGACATATGGCGATGAGGAGCTTAATGATTTACGTTTGGAGTTAGTTGAATACATTTTAAATTTTATCAACAATGGAGAATAGGTACATTCTATGCTTTTGCCTCTAAATTGTCATGAATGCATGTTTTGTCTTGATTCATCGAATAGGGGAAGTGTCAACTTCCCACAAGCTTTTACCATCCAAAATGTTCTTAAAACTTACTACTATGTCATTTATGATAGGAAGCATATACATATTAGATAGGCTTCTTTTGCAAAGTATTGATCGATGAAGTGATTTATGCCTTGTAGGTCCATTTTTCATTGGACAACTAATCGGGGAGCAGCGGTACACCAGGGCATCATATGCTACATAGTACATATACATACTTTTGGTAAATTTGTGCATATATAGATCAACTTTTTGTACAGCCCATGGAAGACAATGTAGATACTATATATATATATATACAATATTTCCATAGAGATTTGTCTAGTCAAGCTTTATGTTAAAACAGAAAGAAGTTATGATTCCTTGTTGTAAGATAAGCCTTCATCCAATTATAAGATCTCTTTTATATGTGATTTAGTACTTGGGTTGGCTAAATTTAGTTTCAATTTGAATCATGGAATGGACATGGATTTTTTGGTCTATACTTCGATTGATGTGACCTTCAGATTTGGAATGGTGGTACAAGTTGAAAATGCATGTACAAGTTGTATGAAGTTCAAAAAGAATTGAGAGATTGAATGTAGAAAAGATGCAGCCAACAAAACTCAGAGTTTGAATGTTTTGAATGTTGGTACAAAGTGGAATGTTAGCATGGATTTTTATTTTGTAATGGATCTAGTAAAGTGCTTTTAATGTTGTAAGGATATTTGAATATTAATATGAAATGGAATGAATATTCTTGTTTCATTTCTTTATGGTGGATGGAAAAGCACTTCACTAGAGGAGGCAGTGGGTGTGCAGGTGGGTGTGTGCAGGGTGGTGCAGCAGGAGGGCTGTGCAGGGTGGGTGTGTGCAGGGTGGTTTGATACTTCTTTTTAAGTGACTGAATTGAATTTAAAGAAAGCTATACAGTAATGGAGAGGTATACTGTAACAAAAGAAGTGAAGATGCTAGGACCCAAGAAAAACTTTGGTAATGTTCTTAAAACTTTTTGCATGCATAGCTTAATTGGCTGATTATTTTAAGTTGAGCCTTACAATGCCACTCTCTCTGTTCATCAGCTGGTGGAGAATGCTGATGAGTGCATGGTGCTTGACAATGAGGCCCTCTATGATATCTGCTTCATAACTCTGAAGCTTACTACTCCCAGTTGTGAGTATACCCGTACTTAATAGTCTGATGACATGATTAATGTGGAATTCCTTCACAGATTTTTTTTTTATGGTTTGTCATTCTGTTTTGTTTGGTGATTTTTATATGCATATGGTGAAATGTGTTCCTGGCTAACGCTCAAATGTGTTCTTGACCTGTTATTGGCTGTATGCTCTTATTAGAATGCCTCTGCTGGTTAAACCTCCATTTTCTATTTAAACAGGTCTTAATCATATGATTTTCAAAAAAACGGTTCAGCTTCTTTGTCATCAAAGATTTGGTAAACAAACACTTTTTTGAGCTTCTGTAGGATGGCTGCTAACTGCAGTGAGCTTCAGCTTGGTGAGTGAGCTTGAAATTTGGGTGTGAGCTCAAATTGAGCATGAGCATTAGCATGATTATTTGCTTCATGTTCTTTGTAGGGGAGCATTTATGGCCTCGTTCTTATGGCCAAACAGATGGTCCATCCTTAACTGATTTACACAATATTCATCCTGCAGTTACTCTTTAAAAAAAAAGAAGGGGGGCTTTTTCGGCTAGCCGTGAAAATTCATGCGGCTAACCGCATTCTGGGCCTGTGCCCTTTCAAGTTGCTTTTCGTTTCCCTCCTTTTCTTTCGGTTAGCTGCTGTTCTCTTCCTTCTTTGGTCTTCTTCGTTGCTACGTATCTGATCCTCTTCTCCCTTCTTCCTCCAAGGTAGCTTCCTTTCTTTTCTCTTATATTTCAGTTGTGTAGAATTATTTTCTTTTCCATTTTGTTAACAGTATCTGTTTCGTTTTGGTGTTTCTCTTTTCTTTCTCTCTTTCCAACTTCCTTCATTTCTCTCTTCCATTGGTTTCTTTCTTCATATTACTTATTGTCGTGTAATTTTCTCTTCCTTGTTTCTTCTAAATCTTGCCTTTTTGCTCTATGCTGTGTTTTCTTCCTCCTAGTGTTTTCTTGTGCACTCCAGGTGTTTGTAAAAATGCCTCCACGAATGAAAACAGCTGTGAACCACCCTGCTAAATGAGGACGATCCACTGCTGCCTCCTCTTCTCGTAGAACTAGATCTCCCTCACCCTCTCAGTCTACCTCTCATTCCACCTCTCCTTCTCTTACCCCTCCTTCTTCTCCTCCTCCTCCAAAGCCGGGCTCTGCTGTTCTCAAACCCAATGCCCAAATGCTGGCTGCTTTGAAAAAAAGATCAATCATGGTTGAAAGACGCACTTTGCGTAATGTTGTAAATCCCCATGAGTCAGCAGCCATTCTTGCTCAGGTCAGATGGGAAAACATGTTAGACTGGGGGGACAAAGCATATCCGTCTCTTTGTTTTTGGCGTGTTTGCTTCAATCACTGGTGCAGTATCTTCCGTTGACTCATGTTCCTTCACAATTGCCTTTCGAAACAAAGAAGTTACGGTTGATCCCGATCTTATCTCTTCAATCATGAATATTCCAGTGAACCCTGATGGTCTTTCCATGGTGTCTGACACCCTCACTGAAGCTGAAAAGGCCCAAGCTACTATTGTTCTATGTGGTCGTTCTGTTAAATGGGATCCTAAGAACTTCCTTCCATTGGGATCCCTCATTCCAAAATACGGGCTGTTGCACCACCTATTCACCTTCAATGTCTATCCTCGTAAAGGAAATCGGACTGAATTAACTGCGTATATGGTAAATGTTCTTTCCAAAGTGGTGTCAGGTGTTCAAATGTGTCTTCCCTCTCTTATCTGTAGAACCATTGTTCGCTTTCACCTCTCCACTGCCTCTAAGCCAGCAATCCCTTTTGGCTTCCTCATCTCTCAAATAGCTCGGTCTCTTGGTGTTCTCCGCCCAAATGAGCCTACTATTTCCCATACACCTTTTGGCGCTGCTAATCTAATTCAGATGAATCTCTTTCCATATGAAGAAGAAGGGGATGTACCCCCTCATCCTCAACCCCAAGCCCCTTTAGCTCCTCAACATCAGGCACCTTTAGGGCTCGCTCCTTCCTCTTCACATCGACAAGCTTCCCCTTCATCGGTTCCCCGGAGTATTGAAGAACGGATGGATGCTTTCGAACGCAATCAGTCCAAAACCGAAAAGCTTCTAAAGAAGACTCTCAAATATCTCAGTGGACTGTCAAAAGCGTGCAGAACTCAAGATGCTAATATCATGCCTCCGTCTCCTTCACCTCCGTCAGATTAGTTCTTTTGGGGATTCATAGCCACTTGTGTTTTTATTGGTTGTACTCTTTTTGGTGGTGTTCTTTTGGCTTGTGGCTGCCCCTCCTATGGTTAATTGGTTTAAACTTATGTTGGTTACTCTCTATGGATGTTCACTGGATATGGATGTTTTTATGGTCTTAGTGATTAACTGCTTTTATGCTTTAATTGTCTATTATCTTCTTGCTTTTATTGTCTGTCTTCTCTACATCCATGGTTATTCTGTCTTGTTCAATTTGTGACAAAAAAGGGGGAGTATGGTTTAAGTTTGCATGGGGAGAATCCATCTCCATTCTCATGCTTTTAATCTCTGTTTGTTAGTGTCGTGCTTTTACAGGTTCATCTTCTCAATCTCATATGAAGAGCTGTGCATACTAGTCTTGATGCCTTTTTGTTCTTATATTCGTTTTTCAGTTGTAAAAGGTCTTGTAGATAGTATATGGTTGTTCTTTGAGTTGTTTTGGATATCTTCTGTAATCTTGTATTAGCTAAATGATTTTGTCACGAAATTGACAAAGGGGGAGATTGTAAGTGTCACATGTCTGTGTGCACTAAGTTTTGTTTGTCAATTCCGCGCCAATGAGGTCCAAAGTTCTTGCCTCTCAAATTGACTCAAGGAAGATCACATTCAGAAGGATTATCAAGCTTGTGGGAAAGTCCGGATTAATCAAAGGTCTCCATTTGTGTTTGACAACCTTTTCAGGTAATTCATACCCAGACCAAACCCTTAATTAGATCCCTGGGAAAAGTTGTGTTTTAAACTCATGTTTTTTATCCTTGATAATTAGTCCCTGTGGAAAGGGTCAGGTGACCCTACGGTCACCTGCGGCTAGTCGCCCCTTGCAAAGGGGCTAGCCGCCAGACCTGCGGCTAGCTTTCCAGTAAGCTGTTTCTCAGATTTTTTTTCTATGCTTCCTGCGGCTAACAGCCAGTGCACCTGCGGCTAGCCGCCAGTGCACCCACGGCTAGCCGCAGAGCTAACCGTGGGATTTCGTTTTGCTTTCTAGAGGCTGTGTTTTTGTCAGATCATCTTGCGGCTACCCTTGCGGCTGCCTCACGGCTAGCCTCCAACTGTTCCTGCGGCTAGCCGTGAGCTAACCTGATTTGAAATTTTAGACCGTTATTTGAAATCGGCTAGCCGCTCGTCTAAAGGGGCTAGCCGCCAATATAGCCGTTGGATCTTTTCTATAAATCTGGAGCTTATTTCTCCTTTCACAGTGACTCTTTTGAGAGAGCTTTTGCAGGTTATTTTGTTCCCAACATATCTTAGCTCTCAACTCTTGTTCCAAACACTCATGTAGTACATTTAGGAAAATCCTAGAGCTCCATTAGCTCCAAGATGAGTGTGTTGTGTGAGAAGTTGCTTGTGTCTATTCTTTGTGGCATGATTTAATCATTTCTATATCTATATTGTGGGATTTGTTATGTATGATAGGTCATCACTAAGATTCAATAGACACACACACTTGAGCTTATCTACTCTCATCTAATTGTATCTCTTTGCTTGGTATTGTTTAAGCTGTCTTGTTGAACACATATGCTACTTAAGTCTTTCTCTTCTTACGTTTGTTCTGTTATCTGTTCTGGTTTTATTAAAAGTGCCCTAAAAAGTTTAAAATTGGTATAATTGATTCCCTTAGTCCTATTCACCCCCCCTCTAGGACTTAGTCATTGGCCCTAGCCTGCACTATCAAGGACAACCTTAATTAGAGGTAGGACCTTCAAACCCTACACAGGTTGAGTCATTTGTTCCATTGAGTGCAATTTCACAGATGATTCAGTGTAATTTTTTTTCAGAAACTGATCATAGCGCCAGTAAAAATGGAGTTGGGTCTTGCCTTCAAGGGAAGCGAAAAGATGGTTGTTAAAGCTCTGGAGGTAAATTATGATTATTTATCTCTTGGTTTTTTTGTTTATATATAGTTCCAACTTTTTGTACATCCCATGGAAGATGATGTAGATATATACTATATATATACACACACACACACAATATTTCCATAGAGATTTAATTTGTCTAGTCAAGCTTTTTTATGTTAATTATTAATTAGTTATATATATATGATCACTTTATTAATTTGTATATATAGTGCAAAGTTTTATTGGTGTACAGTGTGCTGCAATGGTACTGCATCAATGCAAATTCTTTTGATAAAAAAAAATGCATATATAATATTAAATCGGTTACAGAACAAACGATATAATACAATCCAAAAAAACTGATATAACAAAGCCCTTTATAACCGATATTATAAATTATTTTTATATCGGTTTCACTCTTTTTTATATCGGTTTTACAGTAATGTATGCTATAATTTCAGTCTCAAAACACATCAGTTCTCCGAAAACCGATATTATAAATAATTTTTATATCGGTTTCACTCTTTTTTATATCGGTTTTACAGTAATGTATGCTATAATTTCAGTTTCAAAACACATCAGTCTATCGAAAACCGATATGATAAATATTTTTTATATCGGTTTTACTTTTTTTTATATCGGTTTTACAATAATATGTGTTATAATTCCGGGTTCAAAAGACATCAGTTGTCCAAAAACCGATATGAAATATTACACATATTATATCGGTTATTGTTGTTTATTATATCGGGGGTACTTATATCGGTTTGAAGTTTACTGAAAAACCGATATAATAGGTCTTTTATATCGGTTTTTAGCCGATATAAAAACCCTTTTCTCTAGTAGTGTATATATATATATATATCTTACACATTTTAGTAATAATTTATGTGTTGATGACGAGAATGAGTGTTAGGGCCGATAAAAGGCTTGGATTTTAAAAAGGTCCGCCCCACCGTGAATTTAAGAATGGGTGGTGTTGTAGTTGTGCCCTAATGGGCTTAGAATAATGAGATAAGCTAGGGAAGTAATATCAATAAAAATACTAATTACTGTTGAGGGAGAAGAGGAAAAAAAAAAAAAAAAAACCTAAACCACTTATATATTGAGTTCTAAATAACCCGAACTTCATAGAGAACGGTTGTAAGGAGTGGTAGTTCTTACCTTACTGCCTAGAGTTCGACCTTGGGCATGCAACCTCCCTTCACCCAAGGTCTCTTTACCTAACTCATGGGCTCCCTTACCTCACCCAAGATCTCATATGGAATCCCAACCCCTCTTAGGGAGGGTAAAAAAAAAATTTGAATTACATCAACCAATATATTGAAAAAGTAAAAAAAAATTGCAAAACAAACACTCTTAACTAAATAGAAAACTTAGCCCTAATCGATAATCACATATTTTATAACCAAAATAAAGTCAGCGACCGATGACTTTAACATATTCAAGTAATGCAAACAGACCAAATTGTATAGAAGTCCTTATAAGACATCACTAGTTTGAGTACTAGTTTTCTCAAGGCATCATATTCACCCCCCATGAATAATTGTTCGTGTTTTTTTTTTCTTTTTGGTAAAATAATAATGGTTGTTCTTATAGCTTGAAACAATGACATTAATTTATCATTATCAAAATATCAATAGTAATTACTAATTACCTCCGTTGAGCCATAGAAGGAGAGGTTTGGATGAATGATTGGGACCCATAGCTTCAACAAAATAGTAGAAAAGGGCTCTACCCGACTTGTCATCCACTGTCACATAACCTCCATACTGTGCAAAATTGACACCTCCGGGTTGACCCGGCAACTTGGTGATCTTGTCAGCCTCTTTTGATCCCTTCTGGGGGATCAGAACCTCATTTAGACTCATAATTTGGCTTTCATCATAAAGCTGGCCACTGCTTGTGGTGTCCACCATCTTCTTCAACTTCATGAGATTTCTAAGTGCATCGCTCTGGCGAGCATCAGTTTTGAATACATGTATGCACAAGAGGAAGAAGAACAAGAAGAAGAATGAAATGAGACTGTTCATCATTTTCTTTCTGCTTGGAAATCTGTATGGATGATGGTTCCTGGAAAAAATGAGGTACTGTGAATCATTTATATTGTAAAAGGTGCTTATTTTGGAAAACTTTGTAGTACCCACATTCATTCCAAAATAAAATATCGTGTAAAAAGAAGGTTCCTCATTTAGCCGTTACATTCATTGCAAAAAAAGTACCCAAGCAAAAGTAGAATCCTTATAAATTTCAAGTCATAAAATAAGTTTACAATCCTTAGAAAATCAAGAAACCTTATAAATTAGAATTTAGAAAGAGATTTGCACACTTGCAAAATAGAAAACCATTTAAACAAAAAATCTTTATTAGGGCACATTTGGTAACAAAATCTGTGGGGAAAAGATTTTCTCTTTCCACTATCGTATGCTATATCCAAGTTTGGTAGCAACAAATTATTGTTGATTTCTTATGCCTAAAATCTGCAATTAATATGATTTTGGGATCCAATCTCCACCCATCGGATATGCAAATCCTGTGTGCAAAAGAGATCAAAGTAAAAATGATAAGATAAAATGAAAATTCTCAAGATTTATTAAATCTTATTATGAGGATTTCGGTTTGAAATGATTTTAAGCTACATAAGTGATAAACAACACATTTTATAGCGCTTAAAAATTCACAAGTTGAAAAAAATCCAAAAAGGAGAAGACCTATGAGTATAGACACCCTGAAAAAAGACATATTGCCATTCCAGTTAAAATAGCTTTAGAAAAGATTGACTATAAGGTTGAGATGAATAGGTGGGTTGCTTATTATCCACGGATTTTAGTGTCCAACACCAAACATGGATTGATAAAATCATCGGTATCTCCACACTTACAACCAAATGTGGAATGCAAGGAGATTCCTCTCCGGGTACCAAACATGCCCTAAAAGAATTTCAATCTAAGAATAATCTATTAAGAAAACATACATGATTAAAGTTTTGTTCAGATAAAAAATGGAATAACATAGGTTGTCAATGAAAGAAGGCAGATTTATTATTATAATCAATACGTAAGAGACAAAAATATCACATAGATTAACGATGAGAAACACTTAATTTTATCTGACACTCTGATCCAGGGATCTACTCCTCCATTGCAAAATATGTGATGTTCATTAATGCAGAAAATTTGCAAAACATTATAAGTTAATGTAGAAAATGTATGAAAATTCAGGTTCCTAGGTGAGAATGCATGAAATGATAGAATTAGATGAATAATGATGCAATTCACCTAATTAAACCCCTAATTCATCCTAAAATGATGCTTAAATGTGCAAATTCATGAACTCAACACACCCCCCAACCAGCATTTTGCTAGTCCTTTAGCAAAAGTTGCGAGCAAAAAGGTTTGAAGTTCTTTGACCTAATCGAAGAAAAGAAAGTAAATATGAAAACAAAATCACTTTCGCTGGTGTTCTCGGTTGCATTTATCATATGCAACAAGCTTTTAAACTCCTAGGTTCCCCCTAGTGGACGAGTTGTGCCTCGTGAGGGTTTACAGTGAATATACCCACAAAATTCTTTTTTTCTTTTTGCAAAAGATGTTTAAAACCTGTCAAAATCTAAGGAAACTTCTTCCAAGAGAAAATTCAGACACTGACTATTCTCGATTCTCTTAAATTCTGTTCACCAATCCTATCTTTTGGCTAAAAATTCTCAAAATCATGCTAATTGATCGTGCACGGTGAAAAGTATGTATTCATAGTAAGCATCAAATGATCCACCAAGAATTTTTTTTTAAATTCTAGGCTGCATAAAGTTAGCAAAGAAAAACATTATTCGTCTCAAGGCGATAATGGCGGCTTTCGCACTACTATTTTTTCAAAGGCCGTAATTTTTTTTTAAACACACACACGTGCCTGACTGTGCAATATTGTTTAGGTTCGTTAAGCTTTCTAATTAACTCATGTAATGAGCATTATGCTAGTGACTCCCAAGCCAGATGTCTTTAGGACACTAAGTATGTAAATACTCCTACGGGCTTACTGGCTCGAGTTAAAAAGGCTACGAACCCAAACTAGTGACAAAACTTTTTATTTTTTTCAAGACTTCTAATTGAACACTTTTTTTTTTTTTTTTTTGTGATCCCCAACAATAGGCTGCCCTTTCCATGTATCCACCCATTGAACCAGGAAGCTTTGTACACTAAGGGTCAATTTTCCATTTTTTTTTATCAAAAAATAAACAGAAATCATAGCTTCACATTCAAAACCTTGAAAACGTATAAAACCTGTGTAAAAGTGAGGGATTCTCTTGAGGGAAATCATAGCACTTCTCCAAAAACCCTTTCCATAAATAAAATAGTGAACCATTGTTTTCTTTAGCCCAAAATAAATATCTTCAGCCAATAAAAATTCTCTTGAAAGTTTCCCTCTGACCTAACAATAGCAATTTTTTTTTTAAGTCTCCTAAAAACCAAAGCAAAGCGAAAAAGAAAATGTAGAATGAAAATTGAACAAATGGTCACATATCAAGTTCTAACTCACATCCCCAAATAGGGGTGTACACGGATTGAATTGGTGAGGATTGGGCCAAATCCGTCACCAATCTGTTACCTACATATTGACGGATTTGGAATCCGTCACCAATCCGTGGCTATTAAAATCCAATCCGATTCAATCCGTGGAGGAACGGATCGGATTAATCCGTACAATTTAATGTTAAAAGAAAAATATCAAACATATTGTAAAAAAATTACATTTTGACCCCTTACATTTTTTTTCTTATTTTAAATTTAGACATCTTAATTTATATTTAGAACCCTTCTATTTTTTTTATTTATATTTAATATCAACAGATCAGATCGGATTGAATTCCCACATAGAGGGAGAAATTCGCCACCGATCCGTCGCTAACGGATTACAAAATTCTTAATCCGTCACCAATCCGTTTACCTTCGGATCGGATAAAAATCAGCGGATCAGATCGGATTTACGGATCGACGGATTTTTTGTGCACCCCTACCCCCAAACCTAAATTCAACATTGTCCTCAATGTTATGAATGCATGTGTAATGTGAAAATGAACAATAAGGAAAATTGAAATATCTTACCATGTGAGGTGATTGCAAAAGAATGTGATCAACCAGCTTAATTACCTTCCAAAATTGGGTTCCCTCCCAAACAGCGCTAAGTTTAATGTTGTTAGCCCGACGTGATGAAAAAGAATCTTTTAGAAGGATATCCTCAATGTTTTTATCCATCAGTTCCAGAAACGGTTCCAATCGTTGACCATTCACTTTGAAAACATCCCCATTATTGGGGTTTTCAATTTCCACAGCACCATGAAAGTAAACATTCCTGATAATGAATGGACCAGTCCATCGGGTTTGTAACTTCCCTAGAAACAGGTGGAACCATGAGTTATACAAAAGGACTTTCATACTTGGTTCAAAGGATTTTCTTAAAATTGACTTATCATGGTGCAACTTCATCTGTTCCTTATAAATTTTGGCATTTTCATAAGCATCATTTCTCAATTCATCAAGCTCATTGAGTTGCAACTTACGATGGTTACTTGCTACGGGCAAATTAAAATTGAAAGTTTTGATGGCCCAATAAGCTCTATGTTCCAACTCAACAAGCAAATGGCAAGCCTTACCATAAACCAACCCCCAATAGGAGTCTCGTAAGTGGTTCAATCGGCCCATTATGCATCCAATAGTCGCAAAGACCAGTTTTTCATATTTGGATTGACCGTCTTCTCCAAAATTTGTTTAATCTGCCTATTCGAAACTTCTACTTGGCCACTAGTCTGTGGGTGGTAGGGCGTACAAACCTCATGAGTAATAGAGTACTTTTTCATCAGATGGTTAAAGGTGCTATTGCAGAAATGGGTTCCAACATCATTGATAATTACCCTGGGTATACCAAACCTAGAAAATATGTATTCCTTCACAAATCTGATCACCACATGGCGATCATTCTTTCGGGTAGGTATTGCATCAACCCATTTTGAAACATAGTCCACTGTAAGTAAAATATACAAATTGCCAAAGGAACTTGGAAATGGTCCCATAAAATCGACCCCCCAAATATCAAAGATTTCTACTATCAAGATTAGATTCAAGGGCATCATATTCCTACGATTGGTTTTTCCAAACTTTTGACACCTATCGCAGCTCAGACAAAGCACATGACAATCCTTGAAGATTGTGGGCCAATAGAAACCACACTGCAAAACTTTTGTAGCAGCCTTCTTGGAGCTAAAATGGCCCTCGCATGCATGATCATGGTAGAATGAAATGACCAAGTAATGGTCATGATCAGGAATGCATCTTCTGATGATCTGGTTTGGGCAGTATTTTAAAAGATATGGATTATCCCAGAAAAAGTACTTGACCTCAGCTAGATATTTTGATTAATCCTGTTTTGACCAATGTGCGGGCATCTCCCCTGTAACAAGGTGATTGATTATATCTGTAAACCAGGGGATTTGGGAAATACTAAGCAATTGTTCATTTGGAAAATTTTCATTCAGTGGGACCTCATCTGGTGGCTCTAAGGGTAACCTCGAAAGATGGTCTGCTACAACATTCTCACATCCTTTTTTATCTCTTATTTCTAAATCAAACTCTTGTAGCAGAAGGATCCACTGGATCAATCGGGCTTTTGCATCCCTTTTAGACAGAAGACATTTCAGAAGTGCATAGTCCGTGTAGATGATGACTTTGGACCCTATTAAGTAGGACCGAGATTTCTCCAAGGCAAAAATCACAGCTAGCAATTCCTTTTCAGTGATTGTGTAATTTAGCCGTGCATCATTGAGGGTCCTACTTGCATAGTAAATCACATGAGGTAACTTTGCAACCCGTTGACCCAAAACAACTCCAATAGCAGTATCGGAAGCATCACACATTAGCTCAAATGGAATGTTCCAGTTAGGTGGTTGAATTATAGGGGCTGAAGTTAGTTCATTTTTTAGTCTCTCAAAAGCCTTTAGACACTTCTCATCAAATTCAAACGGGGCCTTTTTTGTCAGCAATTGGCATAAAGGTTTAGCGATTTTACTAAAATCCTTGATGAATCGACGATAAAAACTAGCATGGCCCAAGAATGATCGAATCTGCTTAACTGATTTTGGTGGTGGCAATTTGGAGATCAAATCAATTTTTGCTTTGTCCACCTCAATTCTATTATCAGAAATAATGTGTCCTAGAACTATGCCCATTTTTACCATAAAATGACATTTCTCCAAATTTAAGACTAGATTCTTTTCTTTGCATCTTTTAAGTGCAAGGGATAAATGATGTAAGCACTCCTCAAAAGAATTGCCAAAGACCAAAAAACCATCCATGAAAACCTCAATGAATCTTTTTACCATGTCAGAAAATATGATCAACATGCACCTTTGAAAAGTGGTTGGTGCATTGCATAGCCCAAAGGGCATGCGTTGTAAGCAAAAGTGCCAAATGGACAGGTAAATGTGGTCTTTTCCTGGTCCTCGGGTGCAATTGAAATTTGATTGTAATCGGAATAACCATCAAGAAAATAATAATAAGCATGACCGGCTAGCCTTTCGAGCATCTGATCCATGAATGGGAGGGGAAATTGATCTTTTCGAGTGACTGAGTTCAACTTCCTATAATCAATGCATACCCTCCATCCAGTCTGTATCCGAGTGGGTACCAATTCATTGCCTTCATTTTGAACCACTGTTGTTCCAGATTTCTTTGGTACCACTTGATTCGGGCTCACCCATGCACTATCATATATGGGGTAAAGCACCCCCCGCATCAAGTAATTTCAAGACTCCGACCTAACCACTTCTTTCATTGTAGGGTTCAGTCTCCTTTGTGGTTCATGAGAAGTTTTTGCATTTTCTTCCAAATGGGTTCTATGTTGGACCACAGATGGGCTAATTTCTTTGATATTTACAATGGGCCAACCTATAACTTCCTTGTGCTCATTCAAAATTTTCACGAGTTTTTCCTATTGGACAGGGTCCAAGTCTAAAGCTATAATCACTAGAAGGGTTTCTAGAGGGCCTAAAAATATATATTTCAAGGTATCCGACAACTGCTTGAGTTCCAACTTAGGGGGCTCTACAATCGATGGGACAAGTGGGGAAGCAGATGGAGTCAGAATCTCATGCTTCGTTTGGCACCTAGAGTAATCCATGGATTGGGTTAAGTCTAACAGTGCATTGACTTCCTCAATATGTCCATCTATATCAAAATTACTTCCAAAGTGGGTCAAACAAGCCTCTAGTGGATCTTCAAGTTTCAAATGGGGTAAGTGATTTTCCACCAATTAATGAATGTGACTAACTTCAAAAACCTCATCATCCTCATCAGGACGTTGCTTACTGACATTAAAAATGTTCACTTGGACTGTCATGGTCCCAAAAGAAATTTGCTTCACACCATTCATAAAATTGATCAAGGCATTTGAGGTGGCAAGAAATGGTTTCCCCAAGATTATTGAAATTTTGGGTTCAGCATCAGATGTGTGTTTGGTATCCAAGACAACAAAGTCGACGGGAAACACAAAGTCTTCGACTTTGATAAGAACGTCTTCAACTACCCCTTGGGGTATCAAATCGATGCATTAGCTAATTGCAAGGTCACATGGATCTTTTTCAATTCCCCCAAACCTAATTCTTCATAAAACAGAGTACAGAAGAAGTTTTACACTTGCACCCAAGTCTAGCAAAGTTTTCTCTATGTGATGGTCCCCTATATGGCAAGAAATGGTAGGACACCCTGAGTCTTTGTATTTGATCGGGGTTGGATAGGAAATGATTGAGCTAGCATGTTGGGCTAGAAAAGCCTTCTTGGGCACATTGGCGGTCATTTTAAAGGTGCAAAAGTCCTTCAGAAATTTTGCATATGCCGGAATCTGTTGGATAGCATCAAGTAATGGGATATTAGTTTCCACTAGTTTGAATACTTCTCGTATTTTATCCAACTGAAGAGTTGATTTTGCTAGGCCTAGCCTTTGTGGGTATGATGCCTTGGGAACATAGGTCCTAAGAGTGGGCTCACTATATGATGGTTCAGCATTGAATGGGTTCTCTGGTTCTAATATGGGTTCAACATTCATACTTGGTTCCTCAGTTTCCACTTTCGTACTTGATTCTTCCTCAGGTTCTTTGGGTAGTTTGACCTTGTTATCAACCTGTGTACCCAACCTAAGAGTGATTATGGATTTGACTTGTTCCGGGCCTTTTCCTTGAGATTATGATCATGAACAACTTGGCCATTGGGATTAGGTTCAGGTTGACTAGAAAAGGTTCCCTTTTCTCTGGCTCTGATGGAGTTGGCCAGCTGGCCCATCTGATATTCCAATTTTGCAAGGGTTTGAGTGTGGTCATTTGATAAGTCCTTAAAAATGTACATTTTCATGGTTATTTTTGGTAAGTTTAAAGACTTATCAAGCCAAGAGAGCCTCATTTAGTGTCATATCATGATTTTATGTATTTTTGATCTATTGAAGTACATTCATACATAATTTGCTAAAAAATCACACTTTTTGCATAAATTCATGAAACCTGCCATTTTTGGATATTTATTTTTGGAAAATCTATTATTTTGGGTACATCAAGTAGGGTCCTATGCACGGTCCATTTAAATTCCTTACATAGAATTATTTTTGAATCCATTTATTTTAATTTGTGTAGGAGAAATCAAGAATGGGACCCACAATGGTGAAATTTGAGAGAGATCAAGGGTAGGACATCTTTCAAGGTGGACCCATATATCTTGGTATTTTTGGAGAGTTTGAAAATTCAACAATGGAAAGCTAGATTTGTGATTTCAAGATCAAGAAAGGAAACTTCAGATTTGGTAAGATCTAATTATTACTAAGTTTGAAAACTCAAAAATCAAGAAAGAAATTTAAGAAAGGAAAGTGTGTTAAAAGAGTTGACTAGTCAATCAAAGAAGTTTGGAAGCACACCGAAGATGGAAGGGGAGTCAAGAAACAAGGAAAGAAAGATCCTAAGATCCCTTTGGACGTCCACATGGGTCCCACACACCCCATTGCACAACTAACATTCTATATGTGCACAATTATTTTCGGATTTTTCAGAGGCAACAAGATTAAAATGGTCATAACACTTAATCCAGTTGTCGGATTGGTGCAATTCATACACCGTTGGAAAGATCTTTTCGAGTAGATATCTTTAGAATCTAAAATTGTATCAATCGGAGCTAAAATGAAAAAGATATGGCCTCTGGAAGTTGGTGCTATAATTTCTACTCGGGATTGCAATTTTGCCCCATGAAAGCATCAAAAATCTCTCACTCACCTTGCTATTTCTTTGAAGACTTGTTGCCCAAGGAAGTGACTTGTCATACAAAGAAGTTCGCATGCTACAAACTTGGAGCAAAGAAGGAAAGAAAAAGAACAAAAATCTATAAATTGAAGGCATAAGCATCCCTCTCTTCTCATGATTGAAATCATCCACCTCTCCCTCTAGCTTAATTTCATTCCATCTTTCCCTCTTTTCCCTTTCATCTCAAGCCATCAAGGGGGTTCTTCTCAAAGGCCACACCACCACCCTTGTTTTCTCAACTAGAAAGAGGGATTCTCAATCATCCTAGTATGTATTTTTGTTTTTAATTCTCAATCTTATGTACTTAATTGCATACTAGTATTAATAAAATTGTTTCTTTTTAATTCTTGTATTGATTTCTTGTGAATCTTGATATTAGTTTTGCAATAGGGTTAGTTCTTACTTTTGGTTAAGTAATTTTAATTGGCTTGGAATAATTACTAACAACTCACCTTAGTATCCTCACAATATACCTTGTTTTCTACGGATACATGGTATTTTTTGAGGCAATACAATGTGAAGTTGAAGAGTGTTGATCAAGAAAAGTTTACAAATTCAAGTCTGACATTTATTTATTAAAAAGTGAGGATTTATCATTCTCTACTTGAATTGACAACCCAAGTTGAAGAATGGGGCCCTAGGTTTGCACCTCTAATTTTCTTAGACCCTCAATTGAGAAGAATTAAAAGAAGCAACTCACCACTTTTATATTTGAGTTTTGTTCACCATCTTTGATTTATGCACACCAACCTTATTTTCAGCACTTCACTTTTAATTCTAGTCATTAAACTCAGTTTTACGTTGCACTAGATTAGGAGAAATCATGTATAAAAACAATCATGCATACTAGTTTTTCAGACTTAGAAATTTCTAACATCTCATGGCATACATTGCATTACTAACTTTCTAATTTTAGGATTAGTTTCTAATTTTGTGTGTTAAATTATTTAGATAATTTCCAAAAATAAAAGATCTTTCTAATTTTTTAATTGAATATATCATCTTTGGACTCACTTAGTTCATCATTCTGCTTTTGATTTTCTAAAGACAAAAAGAGATCAAGTCGGAAGAAGTCCTTGAGAGTAAATGGAACTTGAGGCTCTTGCGTTAACAAATCTACTGGGGTGACAACCTCGTTTGATTTACTAGGCTTTTTCTTATTGTTTGGTCTACATCTTTTCTTTTGTTTTCTTGCCCCCATAGCATTTCTCATAGGATAGTTGTCATTCCAGAAGGGATTTGACGTTGCAACAGAGCGTAATTTGCTTCTTACTGTCTCCCGCCCTTCTTCTGACAAGATATCTAGATGGACCCACATCATCACACCATTTGGAATTTCTACTGGAACTAATCCATCCCTACTTTCCAATGGGTTTACCAAGCGAAACTTGACATCTCCCTCTTCTTCTTGCACAGTGGGAATTCTAACTGGTTGTTTGAAACTTCCAAAGTGAATAGGCACCATGTTAGTTGTCACCTTCTTGTCTTCTTTAGCCAAGGTGATGATCCCATTGTCAAGTAACTCCTGGACCTTATTCTTAAAGACCCAGCAATCTTTTATACCATGACTTATGACCCTATGGTATATGCAATACTTTGGGTCATTTGTTTTGCCGTCTTCTTCTAGTCTTTTACATGGCGGAAGCCTGATTTTATCATTTTTTAGGAGAGTATGACAAATTGACTCAGAATCTTCAATAGCAAAATCATATTCTCAAGACATTCTTTCTTTTAAAGTCTAATTTCACTTCATCTTGTTTTGGTCCTCATTATCTCTCTTCTAACTATTTTCGAGCTTCCTTGAGTCAAGGGGTGAAGCTACTTGAACTACTATAGCTTCTTTCTTTTTGCCCCCACTTTTGGGTGGTTCAATCTTCCTGGTGGATTTCTTTTCTATTTCTCGATTTTTAATGATTGTTTCAACTTCTATTGTTGCTTCCTTCTAACAACTCACCAAGGTCCTTTGCTTTACTTCCAACCAACTTAGCCCTTATTTTCGAATATAAGTTTGTCCTACACATGTTCGTCAAGGACTCATGTGAAAGGTTTTCCGAACATTTGAATGACAAAGCTTGCCATCTTTTGATAAAGGCAGTTGCTGATTCTTCTTTGCCTTGTTTTTTTGTACATAGGCGAGCTGTAGTCACTGAACTGTCAGCATCGGAAAAATGATCAGTAAACTTTTGTTCTATATCCTTCCATGACTTTACGGAACCGCTCGGTAGCCTTTTATACCAATCAAAGGCTGTTCCTTTCAATGTATTGGTGAACAATCGGATTTTTAATGCATCATTATTAGATATCTCTCCAGTCAACACCTTGAAGTGGCATAGATGTTGATAAGATGAAGTGCTTCCATCATATGATTGCAAATGAGGCTACTTGAATTTAGGTGGAAATGGCTCATCATCCATCCAGCAGGCCGGATAGGTGGGTTTGATCCTTTTTTGGATGATGTTACTCCCTCAGTAGCATTTTCAATCATCTTTTGGACTGCTTCAACCGTAACTCGAGTTAATTTTGCTCAACTCTTCTTCGTCATTATTATGGTCCATATCATGATCATGATTATCTCTTTGATCACGTCTGTTGTGATCATTGCGAGAATGTCGTTCGGACTCCTTTTTGTTGATCAGCGTTTAAAGAGTGACCATCATTGTCATATCTCTTCAAATCGTTTGTTTGTATCCTGGACATATTGCATGAACTTGGCTGGGGATTTGACTATGAGAACTTGTGAATTACTTGAATCACAAATGTGATCTTTTTTTGTTACTTTCCTTCCTCTGGCAGTCATGACACTCCTTGTTTGTGGCCGCTGGGTGTTGAATAACTCCACCATTTTCTTGACATAGGCCGATGATTCTTTCTTTTTCTTACCTTTACCAACCATATTGACCGACATAACTGATTCTTCGGACTCTTTGGGGATCCACATGGGTGCGATCTTAAATTCATGGGCCTTGTGGGCCGCTCTTCTTTTCTTTCTAGATGCCCGTTGGCATGATACTTGTACACTTGTCTCATTAGATGGTGCCTTGTCTTTAAGCTTTATAATCAATTTAGGTGTGGCATCATTTGAAGGTTGCTTCATAATTTTGACTTGGGTTGGATCAATTATCCTATTTGCCTTAGCCTTTTTGGCATAATGATGAGCTTTGTCTTGCTTGACTTGGTGAAGGGATTGAGTCTGCATAGGTGGATTCCCACTTGAGTTGACTCGTTTGTTAACTCTTTTTTTTTATAGCTCTTGGATAGAACTCGAGGTCGGACCATCTGCTTTTTTGCAACAAAGTCATAATCATTCCTTTTGCTTCGAGGTCTAAATTCTGCTGGCATGTTTTTTCTTGTCACCATTCAAGGATCATTTGAGCCCGATGAAAATTTGACAACTAAAGGACCTCTCATTTTCTTAGGGGGGCGCTGTGGGGCCTTTTCATCCATTATCACATTATTTCCCTTAAGCAAGGTGAGAGGCTGGAAAGCATTTTCAATGGGTACCGACAATCGGTCCCACACTGAAGTCTTCCTAGGCCGTTGCGTCCAACTAGGCTTAGCTACTTTGGTGGGGTAAGCACTAGGACACGACTTGGTAACATCATCCCAAGTTCTAGTCTTTCTTACCACTCTGGTGGGGTAAGTGCTAGATACAAGGGTCTTTTGTTTCATTTTTGAGCGTCCATGACACGAAAAACCGTACCGCTCTGGTGGGGCGTGTGGGTGCATGGGACTACAAAATTATCTTCATCATTTTTCATTTGACATTTTATATTTGATTGGAATTTAATGGATTGATTAAACTTGGATCCATTCAAACATACTTTATTTTGAAATTGATATGTTGATGGAGTTTGGTGAGAGTTAGCTAACTGACAATCAGCTCCATGGATGGATGTCCCTTGCATGTCCTTTGGAACTTGGTAGTTTTCTAACCCTTTGTGAGCTTGTTGACCATTAGCTAGCTGATCAACTCGAAAATGAGGAAATTTTCCTTCTTTTAACACTTCATGGGTTTTGGAGAAAGCAAACTTCTGATTTTCCAAAACTGCATTTTCTCCTTACAACTCTTCAAACCTTCTCTTTGCAATCTTTACATGGGTCTTGATCATTTGCATGGAGTTTCTTGCTTGGACTTTGGCCTCTAGGTAGGCCTTGTACTTGGTATCGTCAAAGGTGACAACAAGCTTGGCTGCCGTTGATGAAATTTGATGACAAAACTTGAGATACTTTATGTTATGCAACCTGAAAAGAAGAAATAAACAGTGAGCTGCTACAACAAACTGCACTTTTAGCGACGTTTTTTGCCGACGCTTTAAAATTTTCGTCGGTAAAGATTGACTTTTACTGACGTATATTATTCGTCGGTAAAAAACAAACTTTTTGCCGACGTTTTTTACGAAAACGTCGGTGAAAGGCAGACTTTTGCCGACGTTTTTTAAAAACACGTCGGTAAAGCTAGATCATATAATTACTTTATTTTCTAGAAAAAGTAAAAATTGGAGATTATTACCGACGAATTATAAAACGTCGGTAAAAAAATTTTACGATTTTTTTATATTTATTTTTTGATCCTTTTGCCGACGAAAAAAAACGTCGGTAAAAGTAGTTTTATATTTCTTATTTATTTTCCTTTCTTCTTTTGCCGACAAAAAAAAACGTCGGTAAAAGTATTTTATGTTTTTTATTTTTGTTTTATACTTTTGCCAATGCAATAAAACGTCGGTAAAATTATTTTATGTATTTTATTTTTAGTTTATACTTTTGCTGACGAAATAAAACGTCGTTAAAAGTATTTTATGTTTTTTATTTTTGTTTTATACTTTTGCCGACGCAAAAAAACGTCGGTAAAATTATTTTATGTATTTTATTTTTAGTTTATACTTTACCGACAAAATAAAACGTCGTTAAAAATATTTTATGTTTTTTATTTTTGTTTTATACTTTTGCCGACGCAAGAAAACGTCGGTAAGATTATTTTATATTTATTTTATACTTTTACCGACGAAAAAAAACATCGGTAAAAGTCTTTTATGTTTTTATTTTTATTTTATACTTTTGCAGACGAAAAAAAACGTCGGTAAAATGATTTTTATTTTTTTTTAAAATGCTATATTTATTTTTTCAATATTTTTCCTGTAAACCTTTTTATATACCTATATCAAAAAATAAACCTGTTCGTGTCCCTATATTCAATATAAAAAATGCATGCAAACAAAAGTTGCTAAATAAACAAACAACCATCACCATTTTTCATCAAATCGATCATCTCATTAAACAAATATTAGAATTAATAATGATACAGTTACATATAAATGTCCAATATACATATACAAATAAACTAAAAAGAATAAAACAACCCCAGAAATCTGCAACCGACCCCAAAGCGTCCATCACTTTGCAATGACAAAAACAACATTAGAATCTTTTCAATGAATTAAATTATAAATGAAAGATAAACATGTATATATATAAATCTTTTCTTAAGTTTTTCGGCGGCCTATTTTCTAGCCTAAGTATTGAGAATCAGGCGCTTTTTGCTTTTAATTCGTTAACCTGAAGTCCGATTCACTAACTGTCAATTCCTACAAGTTACTTTGGCCTTGAACAAGGTACCTGTGTCGGTTTTTCCATTTTTCTGGGGGCAGTTTCCCATTCCGGACCCCCGGTTAGCCGTTTTCGAGCCTAAGTGTTGGAAAATTCAATGTTTTTGCTTCTAGTTCTCTAACCGGGAGTCTTATTTGCAAACTGTCAGTTCCTACAAGTTACTCTACCCTTGAGCGAAGTGCTCATGCCAGTTTCTGATTTTTTCGGGGGCCGTTTCCCATTCCAGACCCCCGGTTGGCCGTTTTCGAGCATAAGTATTGGAAAATCCGATGTTTTCGCTTCTAATTCTCTAACCGGGAGTCCTATTTGCAAACCGTCAGTTCCTACAAGTTACGCTACCATCAAGCGAAGTGCTCATGCCGGTTTCTGCTGCAATTCTAAATTGAATGCATTTGGACCCCACTTAGAGTGTATCATCTTGAACCTTCATGGCTTTGGACGTGTAAAGCCTCTTTTGGATTTTTTGTTTTCTTTGTTTTATTTTCTTTCTTGATTCAAGATTCAAAATTTGAATCTTAAGTTTTATCTTCAATCATGGCTTGGACGTCCAACTTGGAATGGAGAAGCTTAGGAAGGCAAAGTGTTGGGCGTGTGATATCTCCTTTGGATAGCTTCTTGGCTTGCAAAAGTTTCCAAATATTTACAAACATATCTTGACTGAAATCCAACTTATAGAGTTCTTAAGGAAACCTGGACTCTTTGGATTTGAATTTATCTTGCAACTTCTAGGTTACTACCCTTCATATTTAGGACTCTGAAATTTGCTTGAATCTATCCAAATCTGAGCCCACTTCCTCTATTAAGAAATTCCTTAAATTACATCTAATTCCCAATCTGAAATTCAGATTTGTATCATCAATTGGAACACATGATGGCCCCCACTTCTGTGTGCAATGCTTGAAACTCCCTTACCTTAGATGTCCTTCATATGACTGGATTTTCTTTTGCATTTTTTTCTTTGTTTCGCTTGAATTGAATCTTCCAACTAGAGTAGTGTGGACCCCATGCAGAGCTTCAATGCCTTGGTTTTCCTTCTTTAATTCTTCAATTGATTTATCACTTCCGCGAGTCCCAAGAAATTGATTTTCCCTACAAAAATCAAGACAAATTACAAAACGTCAGCAACATCGACTCTTAGCGACGTTTCCTTGAAAACCGCCGGCAAAGTTCAACTTTATTTTAGCGACGTTTTTTGTAAAATATCGGTAAAATTTAATTTAATTTTTAGGAAAATTTAAAATCAGAGACCTTTACCAACTAATTTTTTTTTTACCGACGAAAATTTGCGTCGGAAAATTTATTACCGACGTTTAATTTAAAACGTCGGTAAAGACCTTTTTCCCACTACTTTTTCCCCTCTCCCGCCACCAAAATCGTTCTTTAATTTCTCTCCTCTCTCTCTCTGCTATTTCTCTCTCTGTGCGCTCTCTCTGGTTCGATCTCTCTGCTCTCTCTCTCTCTTGATCTTCGCTCTCTCTCTCTCTTGCTCTCTCATTCTCTCGCTCATCTCTCCCCTGCGCAGCCCTCCCCCATCTCTTCTCTCTCACCGTCTCCCCCTTGTAACCGTTCATTTCCTATGCACAACCCTCCCCATCTCTTCTCTCTCCCCTGCACAGCCCTCCCCATCTCTTCTCTCTCACTCTCTCACCGTCTCTCCCCTGCAACCCTTCATCTCTCTAGCCCTCTCCATCATCTCGTCGTCCTTTCCATCCCCTGCAACCCTTGCGCTAGCACATCACTCCCACTCTCTCAGCCGATCCGACTGAAATTCCTCGCCATTCGAAAACTCCCAAATCTCCAACCCTTACCCTCGTCTCTCTTGAACCATCGTCCATCCCATCATCGAAAACCCTCTCCATTCGAAAACCCCAAATCAAAAGTGTTTCAGAGCTTCTCCTACAACCTCTCTGGCGTGCAAGTGAACTCTCTTGACTCTCTCGCTTTCCACGCAACATAAAACGAAGGAAGGGAACGAAGAAGAGGAGGAAAAGAGGAAGAAAAAACTTGCTGCCTTGAAAACTCAGGTATTTCCCCCTTCTCAGATTACCTTCTTAGATTACATGTTTCTTGTAAAATGAGCATCAGTGGATGGCTTTAACTGTCACGGTCTTGATTGCATTTTTTTTATGCCAGATTGGAGTGAGATGCATGCATTAAACAAGTTAATGTTTACCTTATTTACCTTAGACGTACTCAATTTGTTAGTTGGCCTAGGACAGGCCCCAGCCTGATCCACATTGAATCCTACTTAATTTTGTTGCGGAAGCATCGGATGCTGAATTAGTGCCACAGCCATAGTGATGTTCTCTGATCCACTGAACTTGAATAGTCAATGAAAACTGAAGATTTTTATACCAGTAGTTTCTTAATTTCCTGGGGTTTGAGTTTTTTTTTTAATTAGATAACAATCTAACTTAATTTTATCAATTTTTCATCTAGAAGCATTTCCTTGGAAATGAAAATGGATTCTCAAGTGTTTTTTAATATATAGTTTGGTGCAGCAATTTGCCACAAATTTCATTTCCTTGCACATCAAATTTTTTTGTGTGGATTTTCATTCTTCATGAATGGATGGAAAATTGAAATCCTTGTGGCTTATGGGTCCTTGGTGTAAAAGAACCTTTCATCTCGTGCAATTGCAGAAAGGCTCTTTCAGCAACTCATTTTCTCTGAAAATGAAATTTCCCTAAAAATATGTGGAACTTTGCATGAAAAAGTGCCAAAGGAGGCAAAGAACATTAAAGTATTTATATTTGGCTCCTTTGCTCAAAGCGGAGTTTTGAGATTCTGGAGAGGTGCAATTGTGAAAGAGAAGGCAAGCATCTCCTCCTCCTACCAACTTCCCCTGCAAGTAGAATCGCTACATTGGAGGGCATGGTCCACAAGAAACTCCTTGTGCCTTGTTTGGATTCTCTCCAAAATCACGTTGTTCTCCGCATTAAATTGATTATAGTTGTTCTCCGCATTACAAGATCAGATTATATTTTGTTATTATTAATTTTTATATGGCTCTCCCCTAATTGCAGTAACTTTTTGATATTGGGGACTACGAGGGCAATATGCAGCTCAGGGCGGACATTGACCGCCAATGCGGGGTTTTGTATAGGAGTTGGAAGTATGAGCTGCATAGTCACTATCTTGAGCCGTTGGAGCAGGAGGTTCCCTGACCCCAAGACCACTCGGTAGAGGGTTGTGATCCAGCTGACTGGCAATTGATGGTCTCGCAGTGCTGGGAATCACTAGCCTGGAAGGTAACTTTGGGATGTTATCTACAACAATTAATTATATTCCAACGTAATTCTATTAGTAATTATTTTATAAATGATTGCTACTGTATTATTGTTTTTCTATGTAGGCGAAGTCGAAAAAAGCTTAAGGGAGTCGAGCCAAGCTGCTATATAATCATACTAGTGGCTCCAGGTCATTTGCCTCGAGGATGTCTCTGATGGTACTATATATATTCATATGAAGAAACTTGATTAAGTTTATTAATTTATCAATATGTAGCTAGGTTCATATCTAATACAAAGTTATTTCAAATGACAGACGGCACAAAATGCCGGTCAAGTGCCACTAATTACTCAGTTCTTCCGCGACACCCACTACAGAGAAAAGAGTAATGAGTGGGTAAATGAGGTGGCTCAGCAGAGACATGTACGCTTGCTAATAAATCAATTGTGATCAATATTGCCATAAAAGCCTTCTAACTCCTTTTTTTATTTAAATGGCAGGAGGCCTTGGTGCAGCGGACTGAGGAGCAGTCACAGCTCCGATGACGGAGGAACAGATTGTTGTTGATGTGCTTGGATCGAGGTCGGGATACTTAAAAGGGTATGGGACGTACACGAGGACCTCTTCATCTTCCACACAGTCTCGGGCACCGGATTCTGAGGTGATTGCCTTGCAGGAGCAGCTAGCTGAGCAGGCTAGGAGGCAGGCTGAGCAGGACAGGAGGCAGACTGAGCAGGACAGGAGGCAGGCTGAGCAGGACAGGAGAACACGTGCACTTGAGGCCCTCGTTCAACAGTTGGCAACTGCGGCAGGGATAGATCCGACCAGCTATTTCGACATCATGAGAGGGACCACTTCTGCTAGTGATGGCACAGCTACTGGAGATCATGATGCGACCCTTTGGTTAGTAGATTATTCTCTTGAAATTTTAACATAATAACTAGTCGAAATTTATGAGATGTACAGATTATATTTTATTTTCTCACATTCACAATCATTGCTACCATCTATATTGATCTAATTTTAACCATTAATATATGTGTCTCTTTCATTTTGAGAATCCTCTGTACATAGATTAAAGTTATCTTTTTATTTAAATTACTTATTATCTTTTTGTTTTTTTACATCCATCATTCATTAAAATATACATGTATTGATATTAACTAGGTTCTCTGATTTACAATCAGAGGCCAATTGTGGTTTTTTCTTCAAAATGTCAACAATTAAATCATTAGCTTTCTCCATTGTCTTCTTCAATTCAACTTCTGGCGTTTGATACTTGTTGCAAAAAGATGCAATATGGATCAACCTGCAAATACCACCATCCAAAAGAGAGACATGTGCCACTGGCTGCTGGCACTCTCAGCTCATAAGGACTTCCTCTTAGACCGGTAAATTTGATACTCATCCTTTCTCTATTCCCTGTCCACTTGATGTGCTTATCTATAGTCTTCATTGCCTCCTTTATTAGTTTAATTATCCACTGATGTGCAGGTTAGAAAAGAAAATTGCTCAGACAAATGCAAAGATTGAGAAAATGGAGTTCGATATGAAGATCAAAGAGGATTTAAAGACTGTAGCGGTGGGCACATCAAAGATCAACTACCTTGATCCTAGGATATCAGTTGCATGGTGCAAGCGCCATGAAGTTCCGATTGAAAAGGTAGCCATTTTTTCTTTCTCCCCTTCTAGCCAGAAATGATCTCATGTTGTTGACTGCATGGGATTTTATGCAGGTGCCATCAGTTGACCTCATGGAGCCCTCACTTTAATATCCTAACCACCCATATTGAACACCCTCATCAAAAAAAGGAGCTTACCAAATTATGCTAAACATAAATTTTCTATAGTGTTTTCTTATAGTCTCTTCATTGTTTCTTTAATTGTAGTTGTTCTTCTCTTTCTTTTTGAAAGGAAATTGACCAATCCTAAAACAGGGTTGTAAATGTAATTTATTCTCCGCTATTATCTTTGCTTGAAAAAGCAGAGATGTTAACCGAGTATCGTATCCACTGGGACAAAAAGGCTAAGTTGTGTGGTTTCCTAAATTCCTAAACTAATGGTATTAGAAGACAAAGTTCTGATTATTAAACTAATCCTACTAGGAAACAAAGTGTTGGGTTGATGGGTTTGTAATTCCTAACTTAACAAATTGAAAGACAAGTTTTTGATCCAATTAGATAAAAGTCTTAGGGTATGAATCCATCGTAGCCTCGTGCAATGACGAATATAGATATAGGGTTTCACTGTCAATGCTTGCAAGACTCGTTTTGGTTACAAACCTTCACAGAGTCAACAAATAAGGGATGCAGGTTTAGATCTAGGTATAACCTATCTCTAAGGCATTGATTATCCTAGTTTTTGAAAGTCCTTGGATCCTAACCCTAGAGGGGGGGGTGAATAGGGTGTGCTACAAGTATGACCAATATAGACCAATTTTAAATTCTTTAAAACAAACTAGTCAAATGTGATGATTTAGTCAAACAATATGCGGAAGCTAAACAAAAACAATCACCACATAGCAAGCACCACAACACAATATTTATAGTGGTTCGGCCAACGTGCCTACATCCACTACCGGCTTGTGCATCCAACACCCCACCGGATTTCCACTATGTATGCTTTTTACTAGGCTAAGCAATAACCCTTACAATGTTGTTTTTCTAGGCTAAACAACAACCTCTCAATGTGCTTTTATAGGCTTAGCAATAACCTTTACAAGATGCTTTTTTTTTTGCTAAGCAATAACCTTACACAATGCTTTTCTTAGGCTAAGCAATAACCTTTACAAAATGCTTTTCTTAGGCTAAGCAATAACCTTACAAGATGCTTTTCAAGGCTAAGCAATAACCTTACAAGATAAAGATTTCTCTAAGTTAGTGTCTTCACAAAAGATCACTCTAAGAGATACAATTTAAAGCTCAATGAAATTGCCTCTTAAATAGGCGGATATGAAAGTTTAAAACAAACTCACACAAACACTCTATAAATGCAAAAGTGTATGCTCATGATGTGTGTGTGTGATGACTTCAATCAAGTTTAAAAAGAAGGCTTATTCAAATGTATGCTCAAAGCATTTCAAAGTTTAAGACATATAAAAGACTTGATTGAAGTTTAATGCAAATCACATGTATGTTTAATAACTTGTTAATGATATGAAAATCAAAGAATCACAAGTTGTATGACAATGACTAACTTAGAACATGTGATGCATGTGCAATGTTGTTTTCAAAAACAAATAGATTTAACTAAAGTTCAAATGAAAGAAAACAAGAAATTAGGTTTCAACCAAGACAAAGAATCATGCATTAAAGGAAATCAAAGACTTTGGCTAAGCATGATTAAGTAAGGTTTAAAAACAACTTGGATTGAAACCAAAGTGAAGAATCCAATCTTAATAAGATCAAAGATTAGGAGAAGAATGGATTCAACACATCATAGTTATCATGTACAAAACCATTTACCAATAGCTTAAACAAAACATGAAAACCATGATTAACAAAGGTAGAGCTTACTTGGTGGTTTAACTCATTGATCCAAGCCTTAGCTCTCCTAATGACCTTCTAGCCTTTCCAACTTCATCCCCTTTCAATGGCTCCAAAATGGTCTCAAAGGTTCATCTATCAAGCCTTGAAAAAGGTTGGAAATGAATGGACTTTATAGCCAAAAAGTTGCCAACGGCTAGTCTCTCGGTCGACCTAGAAACAGGCCTCGGTCGACCTAGACCACACAACGGTCAAATTTCTGACCGTTGGAGCTACAGGCCAAAAACTGCCTGCAGTGTTCCCGGTCGACCGGGACACAGGGCTCGGTCGACCGGCGACACTGCCGGGACACCCCCTTTTTGCAAAAATTCAACTTTTGCCTATTTTGAAGATATTTCTTTGGGGGACCTTTTGGCCACTAAATCAAGCTTGGAAAACATGTTTTAAGACATTCTAAGATGTTTAAAAACATGAACACACAAAGCCTAAGATGATTCATAAGTTTAAAACCAAAGGCTAGCTTGATTGGATAAAACTCTTTTCAAATAAAAATGCATACAAAAATGATTCTTTTTGTGAAGAATGTATGCAAGGCTCAAACCTACAAACTCAAGATGATTTTCCAAATATAATGCACAAGGATATAGGTTTTCAAAAGAGTTTGGGTTTCAAAACTAATGCATCCAAGTTTAGAACCAAAACATGCATAAAACAAATACTTTTCCAAAACTTAAAAGCTATGCATGAATAAAACCAGATTTCAAGGTTTTCTAAAACGATGCAAGAGTGTGTAAATCAAATGATGCTAAAGTGCAAATGCATCCATCAAATTGAAAATTAAAAAATCCCTAACAGTTTTAACTCCACACACATTCAAGCATCATATTATATGACTTGGTATTCCAAACTACAAGAATAAAATACCAAAAGAGATCTTGCATTAATAAAAGAATCCAACAATGGATAAAATCTATGTCATATAACCAAAGCATTTAAAATAAAGCCCTAGAACCTATACATCACCCTAAACACAAAACTAGGGCTTCATCACAACCCTAAGATGGAGATTTAGTTACTCATGGAAGACGATTGACGAAGAATTCTTAACGAAATCCCCATTGATGCTCTTCCCCAAGCTCCAAGAAAGCCTCCAAAACTTCTCCTAAGATGTGAATATCCCCAAAAACGAGTTTGGGAAGTTTTGGGATGAAAAACCCTTAGAAACGCACTGGAGACGAACTCCCAGACGGTCTGGGCATCGTTCCCGGCGTCCGGACGCCAGGAATTTTTCCTGCGCACAACTCTCTGTGACCGGGCGTCCGGACGCCCGGTGTCTGGCGTCCGAACGCTCAGAGCAAGAGAGCACTAGTTCTTCTGATTTTTCGCTGGATTTCTGCCCATTTCTCCATCTTGCGCCAATTTCTCTCCAACGCTACTAGAACACCTGCAAACATGAAACTAACATAATTAGACTATTTAATCTCACCAAAGCGTATATTAAAGTCTAGGTTAAGGGGCCTAAATGGTGCATTTTAGGCTCTTATCAGAAATACTTTTTATGTTAATAATATTAAAACATCAAGTTGATACCCTGATATGTATATATGTGCCTTAACACCTGTGTGTAGATTTTTCCATTTTGCTAAGACTTTCTAAATTGATATGCTCGGCGACTGTCTTGTTTAAATCTCCAGGTTGCTGCCCACATACTGCAGGATACTGCGATCGGTAAAAAATATGCTTCAAATAAGGTAATCCATTTATATGCTTCGAAACACTAATCATTCAAAAATATGCTTCGAAACACTAATCATTCGAACAAAATACACAAACATTGTGTTTCCTTCCTCATTTTCATCCTCTGTTGATGGGATTTGTATTACCTCCTAAATAGAGAAAATGTTCATTTATATTAAGAGGAGTTACACTATTTACCGATGTATCTATGGAGGTTTGATGGTCATCGCAACCACTGAAAGAAACAGCCAGACCACCGCTCGTACCTCTATAAACTCCTGATGGAGGACTGTGATCCTCCCACAAGCCACTCCTGTGTAAAACAAGAAGGAAAGTTCATGGAACCAATTTGGTGATGCTTACATTTTAATCACCTTGTCAGAAAAACTTTGTATTTACTGTGAACTCTCTTATTAAATCAAGTAGAAAATATCTGAATAAAACGACCTTTCAAAATTGATCCAAGTTTTAACAAGAGCCTGTAGCAGACACCAAACATTATAGACAAAGCAAACATTAGCCCAACCACATAGATAGGTGAGCATTTCAAAGCGGGCAAGATTTATTTTAGGGGATTTAACCGGAAAAACCCTCTAAAACAGGCTATTAATGAATTTGGCCCCAATAGAAAAGGCCAGACAGAATAGGCCCTAAATTGATGTTTCTCTTTTCTTTTTTGTCTTTTAGCGTATAGTCGATATCGACGCTCTCGCCTGAACATTCATTCGTCTCTTCCTCTCTCTCTTATTCTCTCTTGCTCTCTGCAACTGATCTCAAATCATAATCTTTGAGAAGGGGGAAGAAGGAAAGAGAAAGCTGGTAGGTGTCTGCAGATGAGATGCATGGAGATGGAGGTGTGCGCAGAGGCTGTGAGGGCGGAGTGCAGCAGTGAAGGAGGGGGAAACGAGAAAAGAAGAGGAGGAAAGAAAGAGAAAAAAAAGGAAAGAGAGGGAGAAGGAAGGACGTGGAGTGCAGTGGGTGGCAAAGGGTAGTGCAGGGAGAATGGAGAAGAAGAGGGGGAGAGGGGGAAGGAAGAAAGAAAGAAAGAAATGAAAAAGGAGGAGAGCCATCTCAGTGGGGTATGCAGGTGGGTGTGCGGTGGCCCATCACGGCTCATCTCCTTCATCTCATCTTCACCATCCCAGGACGCAGACGGTAGACCTCTCCCTCCTTCTCCTTTGTCCTCTCCGGCCAGCCAACCCACCACTCCTTCATCCTTTCCATCTCCCTCCCATCAACCTCCATCTCACCCTATCCGTAGCCCTCACGCATCTCCCTTATCTCCACGCAGCCCATCATCAGCTCTTCTTCATCTCCATCTCCACGAGGAATGGAATGCAAGTTCGGAGTCCTTAAACCGATCATTTAATTGTATCCATATCAAGCTGGAGGTGTTTTCAAATAAAGCCCATGAAGGTGTTCGATGAAATGACGAAGAGAAAGGAGAAGGAAATTTCACGCTCATTTCTCTTATTTTTCTCATAGGAAAGAAATCTGCTGCTGTTGTGGGGTTTGTCCTTCCTTGATTTTGCTCACTAGAAGATATTGGATGAAATGAATTAGAGAACATGAGTGGGGTTTTCATTTCTTGATTTTTGTAATTTTCAAACATAGTTCATGTATATATATTTTGAAATGTAAGGTCAATACACAATGAACTTGTAATGTTGTGAATGGTTTCCCCCTATTTGAGATGTTTGAAATGTGTTTGAGGAGTTTGAAAGGTATTTGAAATGTCCGAACTCTTGAGCTTTTGAAATGTCTGAGTGAAGGGTCGAAACCTCCCCACCAAAACTCTCTACTATGACGTTCAAGGATGAAATTGGTATTGGTTGAATCGGTGGAAGCATTTTTTGGAAGGGTGATGCAAGAGTCAATGTGAACTCTTTTTTTGTTGGTGTTAATAGTTGGTGCTTATGTGATAGAAGATGCAGCCGTTCTGTACAGTTTACAGTCTACTGAAGCATTTTTTAGAAGGGGGATGCAAGAGTCAATGTGAATTCCTTTTTGGTTGGTGTTCATATTTGATGTTAATGTGATAGAAGATGCAGCCGTTCTAGACAGTGTACAATCTACTGAAGCATTTTTTGGAAGGGGGATGCAAGAGTCAATGTGAACTCCTTTTTGGTTGGTGTTAATATTTGGTGTTAATGTGATAGAAGATGCAACCATTCTGGATAGTGTACAGTCTACTGAAGCATTTTTTGGAAATGAGATGAAAGAGTTAATGTGAACTCCTCTTTGGTTGGTGTTAGTATTTGGTGTTAATGTGATAGAAGATGTAGCCTTCTGGACAATGTAATCTCTACATGGAAGAGATTTTTTGGATGGGGGATGCCCATGTTAATGTCATCATGTCCATTTTTATTGGTGTTAATATTTGGTGTTAATGTAATTGATAGAAGATGTAGTCGTGATGGGCTTGCACATTTTGTTGAAGCATTTTTTGGAAGGGCACAAGTGTTAAACATACTTTTTCCTTTTATAAAGATCACCCTTTTTTGGGGTTATATGTTGTTGAGAACTTATCTATGATAATATAATGGTTGTTTGTATTGTCCCGCTAATGAGTTTTTATTTTTTTCCACTTTTATTATTGAAAATGATTAGCAAACCCCATCTAGAGCTACACTTAGTAAGTTATAGTATTATAACATAGTCGATATCGACTATGACTGTGTTTTTTATGTTTCAGCTAAATAGTCGATATCGACTATGACTGTGTTTTTTATGTTTCAGTTAAATAGTCGATATCGACAATGACAATAGTCGATATCGACTATGACTGTGTTTTTTATGTTTCAGCTAAATAGTCGATATCGACTATGACAATAGTCGATATCGACTATGACTGTGTTTTTTATGTTTCAGCTAAATAGTCGATATCGACTATGACTGTGTTTTTTAGGCTTCAGCTAAATAGTCGATATCGACTATTGGTCGTATTAAACAAACCAGAGAATGATACATTCTATTGTCCTAAACATTGTTCTGAATACATTGGTGCATTCCATTCACACATTCAATTAACAACCATACATTAACATACCATTCAATTTCAAATAATTATACATGATGTTTCACAATATAAATCCAACTGCCCAAAACTATAGAAGTTCCACAACCACTGCCCACAAGTTCCACAATTTTAATTACGAAGTAAAGAAAGTAAGTATCTATGTTTGGCCTCTCCTTCTACTGCCCAAAAAACCTTCACAAAACTTCTTCTAACCAGTTAAGAGAATTACATCAAACTAGCATTCACTTGTCAACTTCTTTTAAATAACTCAATGACAATTCTGCTACGGAAGTAAGGGATGTCAGACTGTGTAAATGTGATAGGACGACAGTGAACACAATGCTCTGCGAATGCCACAGTGAAAACTTCGTAGTGATTACAATTGTCTTGATGATGAATGTCTTCTTTAAACAGGATAGTCCATAAAAATGGATTCGTCCAGTACTTTATTTAAATCGTTGCTAGATACCATGGTACAAATACTGGCTAGTTCATCATCTCTACATGAAAGAGATGTTTGTTAATAAAACACAATGCTACAGATATTAATGAAGATGGGTACTACATGAAAGTAATGAGGAAAAATTAGTATAGAGTTTTGGTGGGGAAGGTTTCATCCGACTCATTTCGCAACTTCCACTGATTTAGCCAATACCAATTTCATCCTTGAACGTCATAGTTGAAAGTTTTGGTGGGGAAGGTTTCAGTCATTCACTCAGACATTTCAAAAGCTCAAGAGTTTCAGACATCTCAAACACATTTCAAACATCTCAAATAGGGGGAAACCATTCAAAACATTACAAGTTCATTATGTATTGACCTTACATTTCAAAATATATATACATGAAATATGTTTGAAAATTACAAAAATCAAGAAATGAAAACCCCACTCATGTTCTCTAATTCCTTTCATCCAATATCTCCTAGTGAGCAAAATCAAGGAAGGACAAACCCCACAACAGCAGCAGACTTCTTTCCCATCAGAAAAATAAAAGAAATGAGCGTGAAATTTCCTTCTCCTTTCTCTTCGTCATTTCATCGAACACCTTCATGGGCTTTATTTGAAAACACCTCCAGCTTGATATGGATACAATTAAATGATCGGTTTAAGGACTCCGAACTTGCATTCCATTCCTCGTGGAGATGGAGATGAAGAAGAGCTGATGATGGGCTGCGTGGAGATAAGGGAGATGCGTGAGGGCTACGGATAGGGTGAGATGGAGGTTGATGGGAGGGAGATGGAAAGGATGAAGGAGTGGTGGGTTGGCTGGCCGGAGAGGACAAAGGAGAAGGAGGGAGAGGTCTACCGTCTGCGTCCTGGGATGGTGAAGATGAGATGAAGGAGATGAGCCGTGATGGGCCACCGCACACCCACCTGCATACCCCACTGAGATGGCTCTCCTCCTTTTTCATTTCTTTCTTTCTTTCTTCCTTCCCCCTCTCCCCCTCTTCTTCTCCATTCTCCCTGCACTACCCTTTGCCACCCACTGCACTCCACGTCCTTCCTTCTCCCTCTCTTTCCTTTTTTTTCTCTTTCTTTCCTCCTCTTCTTTTCTCGTTTCCCCCTCCTTCACTGCTGCACTCCGCCCTCACAGCCTCTGCGCACACCTCCATCTCCATGCATCTCATCTGCAGACACCTACCAGCTTTCTCTTTCCTTCTTCCCCCTTCTCAAAGATTATGATTTGAGATCAGTTGCAGAGAGCAAGAGAGAATAAGAGAGAGAGGAAGAGACGAATGAATGTTCAGGCGAGAGCGTCGATATCGACTATAGCGCTAAAAGACAAAAAAGAAAAGAGAAACATCAATTTAGGGCTTATTCTGTCTGACCTTTTCTATTGGGGCCAAATTCATTAATAGCCTGTTTTAGAGGGTTTTTCCCGTTAAATCCCCTTTATTTTAAGAGTTCTGTGTGCACTCTTATATCCTAGCCAAGTGAAAGAATAACTATCACTAAATTTTACATGTGACATGCCTCAATGATACATGACATATAGCAGCATAAGCTGTTAACATAATCTAGACCTCTGATATCACACCAACAACTCAACTGCAAGTCTCTTCTAATAATCTCAATTATCATTTGTATCTTGGAAAGTCCAATTTACAGTAGTAGCATGTGAACACCAGATTAGTTTTATGCATGGACTTCTCCATCTATTGTGTAAACTAAGAAGTAAAGAAGCCCATATCCTTTAGTACTGCTATTACAAACAGAATGCTCAGTTAGATTAAGGAAATGGAGACATAATGAGACATTCTTTAGTCTTTATTAATATTCACAATAAGCTAGAAGTGTACTGATTCCAATGGAACTGTTTACCAGTTCATTTGGATGTACTCAGAATCACAATGTTCAAATATGAAGTAAAATGGATGTTTATCAGTTTCTCTGCAGGGGAAAATATTAGAGGTATAGGCTGAAAACAGTACCAATCCCTATGCAATTGCCAATTTCTTTCTGGCCCCAAGCTCGCAGCAGAATTGACAATCACTGATTCTTACCAAATTTATCAAACTGATTGTATTCTGGGTTCCATCATGGACCTAATATTCTTATCATAGTATCATTGAACAAATACTGATCTCACAATTTGGGCAGTTCCATAGACATTGAAAATTCCAACAGATAGGGCTAACCTGTCCATCCTGCATAGGAATGGCAGATCGAGGACAGTGCCACTGTGACAAGCGTCGATGACGATCGTTGCTTTGATTTCATCATCTATGATTATTCCCTCAGTCTCATAATCCAGAGGACAAATGGTCTCATCAAATCCATCCAATTCATCTCCGTTATAATTTAGCAGCCGCGCCCCATGGCCTGAGTAGTGGAATACTAATGAATCACCCCGCCGGCATCCCTGGACGAGCCAACGCATGACCATTTGTATGTTCTTTTTTGTCAGAATCCGAAGCGGATGTACTTCATCTTCTGCAAATTGGAGTCGCAACAAGTAAGGAGAGACTAGTCTACTATATGTTTTGGTGTCTCAAACACTGCTTTGGATTGAGACTTGGTTCCTACTAATTTCAAGAATGAATGCCAACATGGAGATAGAATTTGGACTTCGAGTAAGAGTATTCAAAAAGGATTTGAGTGGTATGGAATCAAGAAAACTTCATATCCTTGGAAGACGACTAGTCTACTAATGTTTCGCTGCTGCTTCTTATTACAGCAGCTCACTTCACTAGTAAGAAGGTGGTGATAGCTGTCTTCGTCGGATTAAGTCAACCTCTTTCCGCACATGATAGCAGTCCTGAGTTAGGCATTAATTTGTTGTAGCCTGTAATAAGGTAAGCCAAATCTCAAGAATTTGGCACTTTGGAAAATGCAGTTACTATTAGTGCTTATGTTTCTTTCGTTTGTGATCAGATTCATTGTATTGTTCTTTCGTTTCTTTCTCCCCTTCTAGCCATAAATGATCTCATGTTGTTGACTGCATGGGATTTTCTGCGGGTGCCATCAGTTGACCCCATGGAGCCCTCACTTTAATACCTAACCACCCATATTGAACACCCTCATCAAAAAAAGGAGCTTACCAAATTATGTTGAACATAAATTTTCTATAGTGTTTTCTTATAGTCTCTTCATTGCTTCTTTAATTGTAGCTGTTCTTCTCTTTCTTTTTGAAAGGAAATATTTTTTACGTTAATAATATTAAAACATCAAGTTGATACCCTGATATGTATATCTGTGCCTTAATACCTGTGTGTAGATTTTTCCATTTTGCTAAGACTTTCTAAATTGATATGCTCGGCGACTGTCTTGTTTAAATCTCCAGGTTGCTGCCCACATACTGCAGGATACTGCGATCGGTAAAAAATATGCATCAAATAAGGTAATCCATTGTGTACTATTTTATTTAATGTAAAATGAAAACATGTTCTATTCCTTTGTTCATTCCAAATTTAGTTCTTGGAATTTTTTTGTTTTATTTCATTTTGGGGCACTTAAGTATGTACCAAACATCGGATTTTCCAACACTTAGGCTCGAAAACGGCCCGCCGGGGGACCGGAACAGGAAACGGGCCCCAAAAAAATCGGGAACTGGCACGAGCACCTCGCTCGAGGGTAGAGTGACTTGTAGGAATAGACTGTTTGCAGATAGGACTCCCGGTTACAGAACTAGAGGCGAAAACATCGGATTTTCCAACACTTAGACTCAAAAACAGCCTGCCGGGGGTCCGGAATTGGAACCGGGCCCCGAAGAAATCAGGAATCGGCACGAGCATCTCGCTCGAGGGTAGAGTGACTTGTAGGAACAGACGGTTCGCAGATAGGACTCCCGGTTACAGAACTGATAAGAGCATAATATTTAATATTTTGAATTCCTTTATATTTAGTTTTATCAAATATTTTGTGTTTAAGTGTGTTGATTAATATGTTTATTGAATTAGGGAAGCATTGAAGGTAAAAGAATGGATATGGAATTTATTGTGCAGATTTCCAGCTTTTAGGCAGATTTGATCCCTGGAGCTTTAATTGAGGTTTGGATGGTGTTGGAGTTTCAGAACGAGAAAGTGGTCTTCATGAAGTTTTTAGAGGATGTCTTAAGCTTTTCAAAAAGGTCTGGTTCGCAAAAATCCGAGTTCGTTTGGGCCTCCAAACGTTGCTTTAAAGTTAGGCCTGGAAAACTGATCCGAGATTCCTGTCCAAACCAGTAAACTTAAATGGGCCATAACTTGAGTTTCCGAAGTCCAAATCGGGTGATTCAAAACCCTAGAATCATCTACACATCCAGGGATACAACTTTCATGAAGATACCAAGTCAAGATTCCGCCGTCATATGATAGAAAAACGCCTCACAAGCTGCGGCATAATTTCTGGGATTTCTGTCAATCCGTTTTGAATTACCTATAATGTAGGGATTTGAGTTGTACACGTTTTGGGAAGCTATCATATATTTTGTATATCTATTTAAGGCTTCTTAAAGGGGGAGGAGGAGGAGGGAGAGAAAAAAAAGTATTCTGCAGTTTTCATATTCAAGCATGTCAGGCTAGGGTTTTCAATTCAGTTCAAGGGGATTTCGAACCTTCATTGCATTTTGATGGTTGAATCAATTCAGTAACATTATTTCTCCCTTCTCTTATGAGTCTCTTCATGATAATCTGTTTTAATTGTTTTTATTGATATTTGGTTTGGTCGATTTAATCAGGATCCATTAGATTGATCAGATTATTGTTAATTGCTAGATTCGGGAATTATATTACGTAATTGATATTGTTCCTAATCAATTGTAGTAAATGGTGATATATGATTGCTGAGAAGCTTTCGTTTATTGCTATGATTATCATGAGTTAAGTTAAACAATCCGAACTTGCGTGACTGTTGCTTAAAATAATCTATTTCCCTCGATGTTAATGCTGCCATTATATTGAATTTAGAGAACTTGTTTTAAATTGTATAATGGTTAGAATCTAATGGAGAGCTTGCTTCATTAGTGAGGGTTAAGAGGAATTTCGGGTAGCAGAGCTTGTTGTTACCTAGGATTATTAGTTTCATTGAAAGGTAGAACAATGTTACATTTGATTGATTGTTCCATCCATTGTGAGGGTAAGATTGAACCGAAGAACTGAAGCTTTGATCCATTGATTTCTGTTATTAATTTAGTTTTATTTTAATCAATCATAATCAAACCATAATCAGTTTGATCACAATTCCAATACCCCCCATTTAATTAGTGGTTTTGTCAGAATCGGTCGGAATAAAAATATATACATAAAAAGAGAAGAAATAGTGAACACTCTCTGTGGGATCGACCCTTACTCACCTAGCTACTGTGTTTGTTTTCGTTTTGTTTTTGTGTCGTATCTAGAAGTAAGGTTGTATATTTTGGAGTGTTGACGACGCGCTTCCAAATTTTGGCGCCGTTGCCGGGGACTGTTTACTACATTTTCTTTTCGCTAAATTTACAAAAAAAAAATTTATTCTGGCTGTTTTCTTATTTTTAATTCATTTTTTTTAGATCAATTTGTATTCTAATTTTTTATTGTCAAGTTCTGATTTTTTTTTTCTTTCTTTCTCTTTTTGGGTTTCAGTGGTACTATTCACTTGAATATTTTTCGGTGGAACTAGGTGACGGGTGAGTACCCGTTTCGAAGAAAACGACGAGCTGCACAAGGCTTGTCAATCTTGGATTCACAAGCACCACCCTCTCGAGGCCAAATTCCATCGTTTACTAGGGTTTCAGGCCACTTTTGTGTTTTTGGTTATTTATTTTTGAATTTTTCTGATTTATTTTTGCTTGTTTTTATTTATTTTCTGTTTCTTTTTAGTTCATGACTCGATCTTCTCAATCTGATGAATTAAGATTTGATCCAGAGATTGAGAAAACCGCACGAAGGTTGAGAAAAGAGACTCGGCAAGCTCAAAGTGAAACTACAGATTCTGAAAACGTTGTTGTTGCATCACCTGGCCTAAACATAGCACTTGAATTACTTTCCAACAGTTCACAAAGTGATTCAGAAGAGCAAAATATGGCTGCTGCTAACAACAATAGAACTTTGAGGGAGTTGACTAATCCTAATCTTAATCAACAACCATTGTGTATTGAATATCCTAATTTAGATGCTGCTTTTGAATTGAAATCAGGACTAATACATCTTTTGCCTACCTTTCGTGGCCTTACAGGTGAAGATCCATACAAGCATCTAAAGGAATTTCATGTGGTGTGTTCTACCATGAAGCCTCAAGGAGTAACAGAGGAGCAGATAAAGCTTAGGGCTTTTCCTTTCTCATTGGCAGATTTGGTGAAGGATTGGTTATATTACCTTCCTTCCGGATCGATCCAATCATGGAATGAGATGAAGAGGCTGTTTTTGGAAAAATATTTTCCTGCTTCAAGGGCTGCTAATATAAGGAAAGAGATATGTAGCATAAGACAGTATAATGGAGAGTCTCTTTACGAGTATTGGGAGAGGTTCAAGAAGTTATGTTCGAGCTGTCCACCACACCAAATTGATGACCAGCATTTAATTCAGTATTTATATGAGGGATTATTGCCAATGGATAGAAGTATGATAGATGCTGCTAGTGGAGGAGCACTAGTTGATAAGACCCCAGAGGCTGCTAGGAGTTTAATTTCAAACATGGCAGCCAACTCACAGCAGTATGGAATCAGAATGGATCATACACAAAAAAAGGTGAATGAGGTAAGTACTTCTAACATTGAGCGTCAAATTTCTGATTTAACTACTATGGTTCGTCAAATGGCTGTAGGGAACATGCAAGCAGCAAAAGTGTGTGGAATTTGTTCGCTGTCAGGACATAATACAGATATCTGTCCAACATTGCAAGAAGATGAAACTGTGCAGCAAGCTAATGCAGTGGGAAATTTCCCAGGACAACCTCAGCACCGATATGATCCCTACTCTAATACTTACAATCCAGGATGGAGAGATCATCCCACCTTGAGCTATGGAGGAAATAGGCAGCCAATGCAGAATGCATTTCCAATTAAACAGCCCAGTTTTCAACAGGTTCAACAGCAGTATCCATCCAAGCAAGCAGCTCCTTTCAGTCCCGGAACATCCCTTGAGGATATGTTTAAAGCTTTCATGACACAGAAGCAGCAATTCCAACAAGAGACAAAGACCTCTATCCATAATCTAGAGAATCAGGTAAGTCAGCTTGCTACCACAGTTGGTCGATTGGATTCTCAAGGTTCAGGTAAGCTACCTTCTCAAACTATCATTAATCCAAGAGAGAATGCAAGTGCAATAACATTAAGGAGTGGCAAGCAATTGGAAGTACCAAAACCAACTGCTGTAGTTGTTGAGGAGGAGATGGAAAAGGAGGCAGTAATATCTAAGGTAATTCCTACTCCTTCTATTCAAATCAAGACTAACCCCCTACCCTTTCCAACCAGGTGTGCACGGTCCAAGAAAGAGGAGCAAGAGAAAGAAATTTTAGAGACATTCCGCAAGGTAGAGGTAAATATTCCTTTACTAGATGCTATTAAGCAAGTGCCAAAGTATGCGAAGTTTTTAAAAGAATTGTGCACTAACAAGAGGAAATTAAGGAATGATGAGAAGGTAAGTGTGGGGGAGAATGTGTCAGCAGCTCTTCAAAGGAAGCCACCCCCTAAGTGTAAAGATCCAGGTATGTTCACCATTCCATGTAGAATAGGTAATACTAGATTTGAAAGAGCCATGTTAGATTTAGGAGCTTCTATCAATGTCATGCCACGATCTATTTATGCTTCTTTGAATCTAGGTTCTTTGAAAAATACTGGTGTTATCATACAGTTGGCTGATCGTACTAATGCTTACCCTGAAGGGGTGATTGAGGATGTTTTAGTGCAGGTGGATGCATTAATATTTCCTGCAGATTTTTACGTTGTGGATATGGATGATGATACATCTCCTAATCCTGCACATATTTTATTGGGGAGACCATTCTTGAAAACAGCTAGAACAATGATTGATGTGCATAATGGTACCTTGACCATGGAATTTGATGGTGAAAAGATTCAATTCAACATTTATGAGGCCATGAGGTATCCTAGTGATCTTAATTCTGTTTTTGTTGTTGATGTTATTAACCCTCTAGTGCAGGAAGTTTTTGAGCAAACTAGTAAGGAAAATTTGGAGGTTGCAATCACCAATAGTTTGGAATTAGAGAAAGAAGAAGAAATTGAGCAGAATCAAGATCTGAAAGAGACTGTAGCTACATTACATTCTTTGCCAGTGATTTCAAATAAGTATGCAGTATCTTCCATTCAGTTACCTGTTACTCACTCGAAACTTTTACCTTCTATTGTGCAGGCCCCTGTTTAGAACTGAAACCGTTACCAGCTCACTTGAAGTATGCATATTTAGGGGAGAATGATACACTGCCAGTGATTATTGCTAGCCATTTGACTAAAGTACATGAGGACAAACTGTTGAGAGTTCTAAGGGAGCATATAATGGTTTTCGGTTGGACAATTGCAGATATCAAAGGGATAAGCCCTGCTGTGTGTACGCACCGCATTCTGTTGGAAGAAGGAGCTAAACCAACCAGGGAAGCTCAGCGCAGATTGAATTCACCAATGATGGAGGGAGAGAAAAAAAAGCATTCTGCAGTTTTCATATTCAAGCATGTCAGGCTAGGGTTTTCAATTCAGTTCAAGGGGATTTCGAACCTTCATTGCATTTTGATGGTTGAATCAATTCAGTAACATTATTTCTCCCTTCTCTCATGAGTTAAGTTAAACAATCCGAACTTGCGTGACTGTTGCTTAAAATAATCTATTTCCCTCGATGTTAATGCTGCCATTATATTGAATTTAGAGAACTTGTTTTAAATTGTATAATGGTTAGAATCTAATGGAGAGCTTGCTTCATTAGTGAGGGTTAAGAGGAATTTCGGGTAGCAGAGCTTGTTGTTACCTAGGATTATTAGTTTCATTGAAAGGTAGAACAATGTTACAATTGATTGATTGTTCCATCCATTGTGAGGGTAAGATTGAACCGAAGAACTGAAGCTTTGATCCATTGATTTCTGTTATTAATTTATTTTTATTTTAATCAATCATAATCAAACCATAATCAGTTTGATCACAATTCCAATACCCCCCATTTAATTAGTGTTTTGTCAGAATCGGTCGGATTAAAAATATATACATAAAAAGAGAAGAAATAGTGAACACTCTCTGTGGGATCGACCCTTACTCACCTAGCTACTGTGTTTGTTTTCTTTTTGTTTTTGTGTCGTATCTAGAAGTAAGGTTGTATATTTTGGAGTGTTGACGACGCGCTTCCAAGAACTAAAGGCGAAAACATCGGATTTTCCAACACTTAGACTCGAAAACAACCCGCCGAGGGTTTGGAACTGGAACCGGGCCCCGGAAAAATCAAGAACTGGCACGAGCACCTCGCTCGAGGGTAGAGTGACTTGTTGGAACAGACGGTTCGCAGATAGGACTCCCGGTTACAGAACTAGAGGCGAAAACATTGGATTTTCCAACACTTAGGTTCGAAAATAGCCCACCAGGGGTCCGGAACTGGAACCGGGCCTCAGAAAAATCAGGAACTGGCACGAGCACCTCACTCGAGGGTAGAGTGACCTGTTGGAACAGACGGTACGCAAATATGACTCCCGATTACAGAACTAGAGGCGAAAACATCGGATTTTCCAACACTTAGGCTCGAAAACAGCCCGCCGGGGGTCCGGAACTGGAACCGGGCCCCGAAAAAATCGAGAACCGGCACGAGCACCTCGCTCGAGGGTAGAGTGATTTGTTGGAACTGACGGTTCGAAGATAGGACTCTCGGTTAGAGAACTAAAGACCAAAACATCGGATTTTCCAAACTTATGCTTGAAAACGGCTCGTCGGGGGTCCGGAACGGGAACCGGGCCCCGAAAAAATCAGGAACCGGCACGAGCACCTCGCTCGAGGGTAGAGTGACTTGTAGGAACTGATGGTTCGCAGATAGGACTCCCGGTTACAGAACTAGAGGCGAAAACATCGGATTTTCCAACATTTAGGCTCGAAAATAGCCCGTCGGGGGTCCGGAATGGCAACCGGGCCCCGAAAAAATCGGGAACTGGCACGAGCACCTCGCTCGAGGGTAGAGTGACTTGTTGGAACTGACGGTTCGAAGATAGAACTCCCGGCTAGAGAACTAGAGGCCAAAACATCGGATTTTCCAATACTTAGGCTTGAAAAACAGCCCGCCGGGGGTCTGGAACTGGAACCGAGTCCCAGAAAATTCGGGAATCGACACGAGCACCTCGCTCGAGGGTAGAGTGACTTGTAGGAACTGACGGTTTACAGATAGAACTCCCGGTTAGAGAACTAGAGGCCAAAACATCGGATTTTTCAATACATAGGTTCGAAAACAGCCCGCCGGGGGTCCGGAATGGGAACCAGGCCCCGGAAAAATTGGGAACCAGCACGAGCACCTCGCACGAGGGTAGAGTGACTTGTTGGAACTGACGGTTCGCAGATAGGACTCCCGATTAGAGAACTAGAGGCCAAAACATCGGAGTTTTCAACACTTAGGCTCGAAAACGGCCCGCCGGGGGTCCGGAACGGGAACCGGCCCTGTAAAAATCGGGAACCGGCACGACCACCTCACTCGAGTCGAAATTAGCTTGCAGGAACTAACGGCTCGTAAATCGAACTCTCAGTTAAAGAGTTAGACCTAAAACTATTGTATTCTTAACACTTAGTCTTGAAAATAAGCCGTTGGAGGTCGATAACGGGAAACAGTCATCGGACAACCCAGAAACCAGCACGGGTATCTTGTTTAAGGCCAAAGTAAATTATTGGAATTTACGATTAGTGAATTGGACTTCCGGTTATCGAATTAGACACAAAAACCGCCCGATTCTCAACACTTAGGTTGGAAAATAGGCCGCTGAAAACTTTGGAAAAGATTTATATATATACATGTTTATTTTTCATTTATATTTTAATTCATTGAAAAGACTCTAATGCTGTTTTTGTCATTGCAGATTGATTGACGCTTTGGGGTCGGTTGCAGATTGATTGAAGCTTTCTGGGTGTTTTATTCTTTTTTTGTTTATTTGTATATGTATATTGGATATTTATATGGGACTGTATTATTATTGATTGTAATATTTGGTTAATGAGATGAAATGAATCTGTATTATTATTCATTGTAATATTTGGTTAATGAGATGATTGATTTCATTTAGCAACTTTTGTTTGGATTGGATTCATTTTTTATGTTGAATATAGGTAGAGGAACAGATTTATTTTTAATACAAGTGTATAAATAGGTTTACAGGAAAAATGAATTTAAAAAATTTTAAAAATAAATATTGTTTAAAAAAAATACTTTTACCGATGATTTTTTTCATCGGTAAAAGGTAATTTACAAAAAACAAAAGACTTTTGCCGACGGAAAAAATTGTTGGTAAAAGCCATTTTATTTTATATATTTTTTTCTTTATATTTTTAACGACGAAAAAAATCGTTGGTAATTTTATTTTATATATATTTTTCTATTTTTACCAACGAAAAAAATCGTCGGTAAAATCCATTGTATTTTATTTTTTTTTTCTTTTACTTTTACCGACGAAAAACACGTCTGTCAAAGCCATTTTATTATTTATATTTTTTCTTTTATCTTTTACCGACGAAAAAAAACGTTGGTAAACGGCATTTTATTTTATATATAATTTTCCTTTTATACTTTACCGACGAAAATAAAACGTGGGTAAAAGTAATTTAATTTTTATTTATTTCCGTTTTTATTTTACCGACGAAAAAAAAACGTCGCTAAAAGTAATACAGGTTTAATTTATTTTTCTTTTTTTATTTCCCCGACGAAATAAACGTCGGTAAAAGTCAAAATAATCGTCGGTAAAAATAATTTTTTTGCCGACGGAAAATTATTTCGTCGGTTAAAGTTTTTGTCCACCGCTTGTTGCCGACGTCTGGGCGACGAAAGTATTTTCGTCGGTAAAGTGTTTTACCGACGTTTTACATACTTTTGGCGATGAAAATTTTCGTCGCTAAAAGTTCAGTTTCTTGTAGTGGTTGTCCCACTGGGTTTGCCAAATTTCTGTACAAGCATAATAGATGCAAGATGTAAATTGTAGTTCATCGTGAGCAGATTTGTTTCTTCCAATTGTATTGTTATATTTCAATCCATAGCTTAGTCAGAAAGTCTATGTTTTAGGTTATGGAAGACCATTTAACTTGAACTTGGTCATTAAGGGCTCTATACCAAGAGAGCTCACATTGGTGGCCCATAAACAGTGATCCATAAATCCATAAAATGGTATGAGTTCAGCCATGAAAGGCTATGGTTCAGATCATGAAAGACCATTTAGCCTTCAAAAGCACTATAACAAAGAGAGCTGATCATATGAGTTGACCGCAAATGGTGAACCATAAAGCCATAAATTAGCTTGAGTTCAACCTCAGAAGGCTAAATTTAAGGTTATAAAAGACCATGTAACATGTACTTGCCATAAAAGACTCTATATACCCAAACGGAGCTCATACAAGTGGACCTTAAATGGTGACCCACAGAAAAAAAAAAAAATAGCATGAATTCAACAGTAAGACCAATTAATTTGAACTCGGCCATGAAAGGCACGCACCACTATACCAAAGAAAGCCTTGTACGCAGAAATTTCCATAAAAGTTCATTTGGGTTTGTAGAACTCAGTAGGCTCATTAGATGTAGGAAGATATTTGGATTAAACATAAATAAGGGAAAAAAGAGACTTGAGATGAATATTCACAGTTAAAGACATCAATTCATTCTTTCTTATTTTTTGTATTTCTTGAAAAGAAATTTACAATGCCACATTATCTGCAAGCAATAAATTTCAAAGAAAAAAAATCAAGAAAAGTAGAGTCTCAAAAAGGGGTTCTACACATGCAATTCCCATTTTTTCACTCTACATGAAATGCAAATAAACAATAAAAAATGTAGGGATTTGGCTCAAAACTAGGAAATCATGCTCCATCACTTGATGGAGACATGATCCTAGTCCTTAACCTGCAACAAATCTTCTCTTCAGGAATGATCTCTTCGCTTGATAATTCCGGCAGCGCGTCGTTGGGAAATGACTGTGTAGTTCTCTTTTTTTTATATGAAATTATGCAAAGTTCTTCCATGTGTCTTTTTCTTCCACCAAGTAGTGGCCTTTTATAGGCTTCTTGGAGCCATTCCCACTACCTATGGTGAGATAACCATTTTAGGGCATGTTTGGTAATTTACTTTTAAAATAAAGTGGAGTGAAGTGAAATGAAAAGAATGAATAAAATATAAGTAAGTTATGATGGTATTTTGTTTTTAGTTGTTTGGGATGGAATATTTTTAACTTTTTGTATGGGAAAATAGAATTATTTTGTTTTTTAGTGAGTAAATGTAGTTGTTTTTTGACTTTTTTTTGGAGTTTTTGTAAAAAGTACTTTTGATGGGATGTTTAACTTCACTTGACTTCACTTGACTATATTAGTAAAATTAACAAACGGGCCCTAAGGGTGTTGCTTCCCACTTTGTTCCCCACCTTTCTACTTTCTTTAAGAAATGGGTAGAGATGGTTGCACGTTCTTCTCCCCTGGCTTGGAGTGGATGGACACCTGTCCTCTCCTAACTATAAGGAGGTCATGGGTACATGTTGGTTGCCCACTTCGTATGAGTGAATGGGCCTTTGCCTTCATCTAAGGAGCAAGTACTCCTCTTGTCTCCACATGTTCTTTGACTACACATTTGCAAAAGACATGGGCACCATCACTCATGAAGCAATATCAACTTGATGATTGAACCATCATATGATTGATATGATGGTCACATATTCATACAATTTTGGTAATGTACCTAAATTGCCAGGCCCATATATAACAAAAAGTCTACTTGGACAAACTTTTTGGCCAGAATTTTGGCCAACCCATATGGTTTTCATTGAATATCACTATGATATTCAATGGAAACCATATGGGTTGGCCAAAATTCTGGCCAAAAAGTTTGTCCATGTAGCATTACTGCATATATAATGGTCCGCCCATAATCAATCAAGATCGGTCATATTGCTTAGACCGAAAGACATGGACTGGATGTGTGCATTGGACCCAACATGACATGGTCTCAAAAATTGACTTGGACCTGAATATCTGCATTAGATCCAACATGACATGATGGTCACAAAAAATTGGCTTGGGCTTGGATGTGTGCTTTGGATCCAACATGACATGGTCACAAAAAATCAGCTTGGCCTTACATAAATATGGTCATGGGAAATTAATTGGATAGAGAACCATTACTAGTGATAGGTTATAACATGGGGGTGTGACTCACATAAAAAAGGTGGCCAGTTATTAATTTGGAAGTGAGCCCAATGGCTAAATGGAATTAAGTGAGCCGAATACATCGCTAGGTTTAGGCCCATCTAAAACAGATCCCGCGACAATGGATTTTATGTCTCATAGATTGTCATTTTTATCTTGGATCAGGCCTACGCCAGAATTTAGCTTTGGCTTTGACCAAAATTGGTCACATACTTAGGCCAGAAATGACCCTCCTCTATTCAATCAAAATTGGGTGTATGGACTAATTCATATGGCTCAGGCCAGAAATTGGCATGGATTAATTCATATGGCTCAGGCCCTAAACATCATCAATAAAGATTGGTCAAATGGCCTGGTCAGAAATTGACTTCAGCCTGATTCAACCAAAATTGGTCATGTATTTTTAGGCCCAAAAATTGGCTTGGACTTGAATCAACCAAGATTGGTTATATGGCCTGGGTCAGAAATTGACTTGTGCCTGAATCAACCAAAATTGGTCATGCTGCTTGGGCCCAAAAATTTAACTTGGGCTTCATTGGACTTGACATGATATGGTAATATAAGTTGGCTTGAACCTATATTAATCATGTTAATCTCCCTCGTAAATTCAAGAGGTTTTGACAGGACTCACCAAATTCATCAGGGTACAATTTCATGCCATGTAGTGGTCACCAATCATTGGCTTGGGGATGGGTCCGGTGGCTAAATTGATTTAATCCCACTTGATCGAGATCATGCTAAGCATTGATGATGATGTGTGTGTGTGTGTGTGTGTGTGTCTATATATCATCCAACATATATATATATATATATATATATATGGGGAAGTTTCAAGTGCATATATTTCCAACTTCCTTAGCATTTACAAATGCTTCTCTGGCCACGGGGATTTGTGAATCCCATGTTAGGGACATCATTTGGGGAATTTGTAAATCCTCCGGAAATTAAATCTCAATCTTGCCCCTTGGAAAGCTTTTGCATCTAGATTCTCAGTAATTCCGGCACGATGTGCCATATGGATTGACTGATGCATGCACATAACTTTAGAAAATAGAGGTTTTACCAAACAACAGAACTTTCATTCACTTATACCACACAAAGACTAAATGGATTTAAATGTTATTTATCACATTCCGGACTTTGAGCAATAGATTAACACAAATTAAGACCACATGCGAAAATGCAGAGCTTGTTCATAGAGAAAAAAAAAAAACAAAAAAGAAAAATAGATTCCCCACAGAACATGGAGACCAAATGAATTCTTTTAAGGGAGTGGTTTCCCTTCAAGGAAGAGCTTGATCATGGTCAATGCTCTTTTTGGCTGGTAACTTGGCACCTGATGACCTGCTCCCCTTATTGTAGCAAATGTTATGTCACCCTTGTACACAATATTGTAACCACCAACCTGACAAACGAAATACTTTTTTTCATTAGATTCTATCTTTAGCATCTATGAATGAATCATTTTTTTTTTTTCCAGGGAATTGAATACATGGGAATTGATAGTCAAATGGGCTCAATTAAAGAGGTGAGTGAAAGAAATAAAATAGGGACATACATTGACTACACTTTCATTGAATTTGAATTTCTTAAATAATAGCTGGATGCTAATTTCCCATCTCCCCTTCATTTATTTTTTACCAAATGAGAAAGATTATTTGATTGGTCACTTTTGTATGTGTGTACAAATCAGCAAACTTGCTCAGCTTGTTTGAGTCATAGGCCAAGCTGTGTGACCGAGCCTAGGATTGGGTCAAATTATAAACAAAAGTTGTTGGGTTTGACCCATCCTCATATCCAAAGAAGAAAGTAGACTAATGCATTTGGCTACTGTTATTTCCATTGAAATGCACTTGCTTCATTATATGAAATCGAGATATATTTCAATAAGAAAAAATTAAGTGCAAGTACATTTCTCCCATTTCACTACATCTTGTTTTGTGCAAAAGTAGGAGATTGGCACAAAGATGGGGCTAATTTTGAGAAAAGGAAATAAATGAATACAAGCATTTTTACTTTTTTCTTTTTTATAAAATTAGAGTTTTCATGACAATCTATGTAGTCAAATGCGGCCTATATGGTTATTTCATCAAGGTTTTATATGTGACTGCCTGTTTGACACCAACTCTTCTTTCTTCTTTACATAGAAAAAAAAAAAAAAGCCTCTTCCTTGTTTCTATCAATGAAAATTAATGAAATCTTAATACCAGAGGGGAAAAAAATAATTTGTAAAATGCGAAGAGAAGTTTGTGATTGTAATGCCATACCTCCTGATTGATGTACCAAGGTTTCCATGGAGTCTTCACCGGAAGTCTAAGCTTGCTCAAAGAATATCTAGAGGAAGTAACAGGAACTACAGCATCCACGTCTCCACTGCAAAAGCCAAATCCAAATACCTAAAGCGAATCAAACTCTAAAACCCACCAATAAAAATGCCTCTTGGTTCTATTGAAAACATGCAGCATTTTTTACCTGTACACCCAAACTCTAAGTCCTTTGGCCATCATCATCATACTCATGCCTAGCAGTTTGAATCCGCCCCCTCCCGCCCAAACTCACCAAACTTTCCCGGCCAACCCCCAACCCATCCTGCCTTCTCCGGCCACCCTCCCTTCCTCCGCCACTCCCGCCCACCAACATCTTCTGCCAGTTCCCCAACCCTCAGGTAATCAGCACCCACTAGTCCCAGTCTTACCAGTTCCCAGCTCTATCCTACCACCTCCCCTCCTAACCTCGCCCCATGGCCAACCCCCGCCCCCCTCCTTCCCTCCTCTCCCCCCCCCAGCTCATCTTCTCCAGCCCCTAGTCAGTCAGCCTCTGCAGTTTCCCCTTCTCCCAGCTCCCAGCTCCCTCCAACCCCACTTTCTTCAACCCCATAACTTTCCTCCTCTTCCCTCTCAGGCTTCTCCCTTGTCTCCCCCAGTAACTTTCCCAGCTGGACCTAGCCCAGCAGCCCTTGCTCCCAATCCGGACCCTCACCCTCTTGCCATCAATCCCTCAGGTGTTTTCTCCTCCTCCCTCCCTCCTACTCCTTCCCTCCCCAACCCCACTCTCCACCAATCCTTTGCTAATCTCTTCACTGAGCCTTACATCCGTCCTCCAGCCTCTCTTCCCCCTCCACAGTGGATCAATGGTAAGCCATCCATCACTATTCCTCAATCCATGCTTGTTTCCAGTAAAGAGTCTTTCTCTTTTGCAGTCATAGGGAGATTTGTAGGTAGGCGCCCTTCCCTTGAATGGATGGAAGCCAAAGCCAAACTATGGACTCTTTCCAGGCCTTGCATGGTCTCCCTCACCAACAGAGGGCATTTCATTTTCCGTTTTAACTCCCCAGCTGACAAGGCTTCTATACTCAGCTCTTCTCCCCTCTCCATTGATAAAAAGAAGGTCTTCTTCTTATCCTGGTCTCCTGGTCAGGATGAATCTTCCTGGCCTTCGTTAGCCCCTGTTTGGATCCGTTTGTCTGGGATCCCATATCACTGCTGGAGTCAGCATATCATCCTCTCCCTTGCCAACTCAATAGGGCAGCCTATCAAACTAGACAACATCACTTTGGCCCAACGAATCCTCTCTTTCGCTAGAGTCCTTGTTAATGTTGATCTCTCAAAACCCAAACCTTCCTCCATCTTGGCTATCTTTCAAGGAGAAGGTGAACAGGAAATCCTAGTGGACTATGAGCATTGCCCCTGTCCCCTTTGCCTCTCCCCAGGCCACAATCAGTCCTCTTGTCCTCACTCTAGGTCTTCCTCTGTTTTCACCTCATCCTCGACCCCCACTGTGTTACCCTCTACCTCCTCCCAGCCCCCAATCCCTCCACCCCAATCCAGTCTTCCAGCTCCACCAATCCTGATGGACCTTCAGTCTAACCCATCTAGCCGAGTTCCTACAGAGATTCATCCCAGCTCCTCTTCCTCTCCTCCCCCTACTCTTCCATCCTTAACCAATCCTTTAGTAGCCTCAGCTCCCAGTTCCACCCCCTCAGTCCTTCCTCCTCCCTCAGAGGCTCCTCCAACCACACTAGCCCCTCCCCTTCCCTCTGGCCAAACAAATCCTCAGTCCCCCACTGTTCAGTCCCAGGAAACCAATCAACACCAGGCTCTTTCCCCTTCCCTCCTCAATGACCTCCCCTATGATGTAGTTTCTACCATACTTCAGAAATCCTCCACCCCCTCCATTGACCTCTCCAACCCCTTTTCCATTCTAGAAAACTACACTTTCCTAGACCCTGTTGACAACCCCTCTATCTATGGCCGCAACCTTCAAGCCTACTCAGAGGTCCTCTCCTCCCCTGAGTTGCCCCCTGGCTTTGAGTCACCACCAGTCCCCTCCTCTCAAGTTGGTCTAACTTCCCCCTGCCCCAACCTTATTGCCCAAGCCCCCAACAGCCCTCAGACTCTCCCTCCTAGTCCCTTGCTGGATACCACTACAGCTATCCCTCAGACTCTTCCTCCTAGTCCCCAGCTGGACACCACAACAGCTATTCCACAGACTCTTCCTCCTAGTCCCCAGCTGGACACTACTGCAGCTATCCTTCCTCCCACCACCTCCACCAGAAGGTCAGTTAGGAAAGGCAAAACTCTATCCCTTTCTGCTCCCTCTCCAGGCCCATCCTCAAGGAGGACTAGAGGTAAGAACCCCCCACCCCCAACCCCCTCATCATGTTAAAAGTCCTCTATTGGAATTGTAGGGGCATTGCCAATCGCCCCACTCAACGTGTCTTGGCCAACATGATCCGCAAATACTCCCCTGACCTTATCTTCATTGCTGAACCAATGACCCCCCTCTCCCAAGCTATCTCAAATAGCTGGCACAGCCTAGGCTTTGACACCTTCCATACCAATAGTCCCTCAGTCCCCACTTCTCCAGCTAACCTCTGGTGCCTATCCAGATCGTCTCATCCTCTATCAATTACAGTGAAAGACTTCTCTTCTCAACACCTCTCTGTGTTCCTCCTTAATCCCTCCACAGGCCTAACCACTATCATCACAGGGGTCTATGGCTCCACCAATCCATCCCTGAGAAGGGACCTCTGGGCAGTCCTTACTGACTCCACCACTTCCCCAATGCCCTGGAGTTTCATAGGTGATTTCAATGCATCCCTCTGCCATGCTGATAAGCTCAGTATCCGCCCTCCTCTCTCCTCCTCCATGAATGCCTTTCACTCTGCAGTGCTTCAAGCTGGTCTCCATGACACCAAATTTGTAGGTAACAGATACACTTGGTCCAATAACAGGCAAGGATCCTCCTATGTGGCAGCCAGGTTGGATAGAGCTCTGGTTAACTCCATCTGGTTGCGTCACTACATTGATCCTACTATCCATCACTTGCCCAGAATCTCCTCAGACCACAGCCCTATTCTTCTTGTTCACCACTCCCCCCCTTCCACTTCTAACCCTCCTTTCAAATTCGAAAATAAATGGTTGCTGCATCCTTCCTTTCTTGAAACTGTTAAGGCTAGTTGGGATCTTCCTATAGCTGGAGACCCTCAATTCATTTTGGCTCAAAAGCTTAAATCTCTCAAGCTCTCTCTTAGGCAATGGAGTAAATCAACTTTTGGCAATCTCTCTCAAAATATCAACACAGCAGAGGACAAAGTCCTTCTCTGCCAAGTCAATTTTGACTCTGACCCCTCAGACCTTTCCAGGGAAGCTCTTCTCTCAGCTAAAGCAGTTCTCCATGATGCTCTTACAGCTCAGGAAACCCACTGGAAACAAAGATCCAGAATCCAGTGGCTGGAAGAGGGTGATCGCAACACAAAGTTCTTCCACCTTTCGGCCAAGGTCAGGAGCTCCTTTAACTCTATTCACCACCTTTCCATTAATGGCTCTACTACTGAAGACCTACCTACCATCCAAGCTCATGCAGTGGATTATTACTCCACCCTATTTCAGTCCCAGTCCAATCACCCCTGCCCTTCCCTGTTCCAAATAAACAGTCCGAAGGTCTCAGCCTCAGAGAACTCATCCCTCTCCTCCATTCCATCCTTTGAAGAGATTAAGCAGGCAGTTTTTTCCCTCAACAAGCAAAGCTCCCCCGGTCCAGATGGCTATAATGGGGCCTTTTTCACAGCTACCTGGAGCATCACAGGGAACTCAGTGGCAGCAGCAGTGCAGCATTTTTTCCTCACCAAGAGATTGCTTAGAGCTACTAATACTTTCTTTTTAGCTCTAATTCCTAAGATGAAATCTCCAAACTCTCTTGCTGATTTCAGACCCATCAGTCTGCTGAACTTCACTTATAAAATCTTAGCCAAAATCCTCTCCTCCAGACTCTCTTCAATTATCACCAGCCTAATCTCCCCCCATCAAGCAGCTTTCATCAAGGACAGATCCATCCAGCACCATACTGGACTGGCTTTTGAACTATTTCAAAAACTGAACTCCAAGTTAGCTAAAGGCTCCTTCTGCTTAAAGCTTGATATCTCCAAAGCATTTGACAAGCTGAATTGGGCCTTCCTTTTTTCAGCTCTCAAGTTCTTTAACTTCTCTGATGCTTGGATCTCCCTCATAAAAGAGTGTGTATGCACAACTAAGTGTTCGGTGCTCCTCAATGGCAGGCCCCAAGGATTCTTTAGTTCTTCTTGTGGCATTAGACAGGGTGACCCACTGTCTCCATACCTTTTTATCCTAGCAGAGGAAATTCTGAGCCTCCACCTCAACAGCCTCCAGCTCCAAGGTCACCTCCTCCCTCTCTCCTCTGTCCCCTCTACTCCCTGTCACTTGCTATACGCAGACGACATCCTCATTTTTATGAAAGGGGCGGCTTCCAGTGTCTCTATCCTTCAAGATCTCCTGGAGTCATATCAACTGGCAGCAGGCCAATTCTTCAACCTGCAGAAGAGTCAACTCTTTCTTGGCAAATGCAGCTCAAGAAGGAAGAGAAGCATCAGCTCCACCCTCGGTATTCAAGAAGTCTCTTCCCACCTCAAGTATCTGGGTACTCCAATTTGTTTCGGGTCCCCAAGAAGGAGACACTTCCTCCCCTTGCTAGATGTGGTTCAGACTAAACTCTCAGCATGGAAAGCTAAATTGCTGTCTTTTGCAGGAAGATTAACTCTCATCAAGCATGTCATCTCTAGTCTTCCAGTCCACATGGCAGCTATAATTCCTTTGCCAGTTTCAGTTTGTAACGAGATTGATCGTCGGATGAGGCAATTTCTCTGGTCTGGGAACGACAGCAACCGCAAAGTTAATTACGTCAGTTGGTCTACAGTCACTCTCCCTAAGGCTGAAGGTGGATTGGGAATCAGGAAAGTTACAGAGGTGAACACAGCAGCTTTTCTCAAACTTGGCTGGCAAGCCTCTACCTTAAACTCTCTTTGGTCTAATTGGTTTAAGAACCGATACTTCAAATACCGATCAATATGGAGTCCGGAAAACTCAGGATATGGTTCTTGCATCTGGAAGAAAATTCGCAGAGTAGCCCACATAATTCACCATGGAAGCTCTTGGATCCTTGGAAACGGACAGAGTATCAATGCCTGGCACGACTCTTGGACAGACAGTGCTCCAATTTCTTCAAACTTCCCTGGCTATAATTTCCCTCGAGACCAACGGCTCTCTTCTCTTCACCAATCAGGCTCTTGGGTCCCTCCAGAGCATACGCCGAGCCCCATTCAGCAGTCCCTTCTTCTCCTCCTCAAGGATCAAACTCTTAATCCTGTCTCTAGAGACTCCCTTAGATGGAGATTTACTTCTGATGGCAAGCTTTCCATGGGCTCCGCTTGGCAGAGGATTAGGCATAGTGCTCCTCGTCTTCCCTGGTCTAATCTGGTTTGGAACTCACTTCTCCCTCCAAGAGTCTCCTGCTTTGGATGGCGCCTGATGCACAACAAGCTCCCTTCAGACACATGGCTTAATCGGTTGGGTATCTCCTTAGCCTCCAGGTGTAGCCTATGTAGAGCTGCTGAGGATTCAGTGGGTCATCTCTTCTTCAGCTGTGATATAGCTAAAGCTACCTGGTCCTGGATGCTCCAAGCGGCAGTAGTTCCCCCCCTTACCATCTTCTCAGCCTCCTCCCTTTGGTCGTCCTTTTCCAAAGGCTCTGATGCAAATGGCATCAGACTCATGGCAGCAATCTTCATCTCCGTTGGCTACTACATTTGGAAAGCCCGCAATGAAGCAATCTTTGAAGCTCGCACGCCCTCCCTCCACATCATCCAGGCCTCCCTGCTAGAAGCTATATCCTTCTCTCTCAAGCACCTGAACTCCCCTTTTGTTAGCCCACACCTTCATGCATTGATCGCCTCGCTGAGCATTCTGCCTGTGAATAGCTAGCTGAGTCTCCAAGTCTGGAGTGCCCTGCTCCTTCCATCGGCTTTAGAGTTTTTTTTTGTTGTCTTTTTCTCCCTTTCTTGGTTCTGTTTTCAGTTCCCTGTTGCATTTCTTTTTGGGGGTCTTTTTAGACCTTTGTATTCTTTTTTCCCTCCTTCTCTCTTTCAATACAATTTACCCTTATAGCAAAAAAAAAAAAAAAAAAAAAAAAAAAAAACTCTTCTAACAGAGGCAGCATGCTATGAGGGCTGTCGCGCCAATAGCGTCGCACAAAACTAGAATTAAAAATCTTAGTTTATTATATATAAAAAAAATAAGGAGAAAATACTATTTATATCAGCCGACTCCAAACATTGTTGAGACAAGTCTTTAATGATGAAAACAGTATTTATATAACATGCATGAGCCCAACTACCGTATTTATATGTATCAAGATATTTGTGATACAAGTGTGAATTGGATATTGATGAGTGTTAAATATTGCATATTTTACCCCTCATTAGTCCAAGCTTTATCAACATCTCATATGCATATCATTTGCCTTACACATAGATTTTATCATTCTATCACATTAACGGATTATCGGATTATCATGTATAAATCCGATTATTTGTAGCGCATTTTTATGAATTTCTCTTGTGTAGGTGGACCCCGCACTATCCTAACATTCCGGCTAGTGTCCCAAGCCATCAAGAAGATATTTCAATAAAGAAATTACAAGAAGAAATCTTAGGAGGTGTTGAAGAATTTCAAAATAAGAGGAGAAGACTTTATGTATAAAAGAAGTCATTTTCTAACACAAAGGATTGGTTGGTGTATTGGTTGGAGCTTGGGTTGGTATGGAATAAGTTATGGGTTCAAATCCTAACAATTGCATATTATTATTATTATTTTTCTATCCAACCCACCTCTCCATGTGAAAGGATATGGGCCAATCAAAACTTGCCATGGCACAAATCCATGTGAAAGGATATGAGCCAATCAAAAGCCTCCAAGTTGAAGGACCACATAAAGCAAAAGGCACATATGCTTTTGGAAGGAAAGTTTGATGCAACCAATCAAATTGAAGCTATCCATGTGAAAACAAAAGAGTCAATCAAAAGTCTCCAAATTGAATTCAAGCAATCCATGTGAAAGCAAATAAGTCAATCAAAAGCCTTCAAGTTGCAACTAATCAAATGGAAGCAATCCTTGTGAAATGAAATGAGCCAATCAAATGTCTTCAATATTCCTATAAATTAGAATGTTTTTATAGAGTGGAGGGGGATCTTTTGGCAAGTTAGTCTTCTTGCAATTTTATTTTTACTCTTAAATTGTAATTAGGAGCTACTTTGTAACTAATCTAGAGAGAGTGTGTATTTGAAAATCATTAATGAAGATTTGGAGCTCTTTCTTGATGTTTAGTGGCTAAGGCTCTTGGATTAGGCTCTCCTTTTTATGCTAAGTAATGTGATTAGTTCAATTATATGCATGTTTTAGTTCAAATTCCTTACTTTTGCCTTCATTGATTAATAGATCTTAGATCTAATTGTACTAATCTCTCTCATTTTTCATGCTCTATCTCTACACTTGATGCTTGGATAATCTCAATTGATGCTTTGTAGTTGGATTAAGTTATTTCACATAGCATGCTCTAGAGCCCTTATCTTTGATCTTTTGTAGCTTGATTTTGATGATTAATTGTTAGGGTAGTTAGGTTATGATTTAGAATCTTGGTCTTTTGTTTTCTTTACTTTGATCTTCATTGTTATATCATCCAACCCAATTAGGCAAGAGATTGCTAATTGGATTGTAGATTTGGGAGTTGAATTAGAACATGCATTGGTTGAATTAATTTCATACTTAGTGGATTTTGGATTGCCTAATCTCTTCTTTTTATTGTTGTTAACTTAAATCCTTGTTTTATTTGTTATTTTCACTTACATTTCAAATCACTTGTTTTAAAACCCTACACATTTCACACCATATCTTCATATAAATCTTTCATTTCCACCACCATTCATCCATCCACTAGTTTAGTGTAGTTTGTTAGATTAGCTTAGAATTTGTTAATTTCATACCTTAGATTGTTAATTAGTTGTTTACATTGCATAGTTTATTAGTTTTAATTATTCGCTTCATTTGTCTATATTAGCTTTACCTTAGTTCAATTCTATATTAATTGGATTCATTGCTTGTTCCATCCTCTCCTCGTGAGATCGATAATCCGGACTCTTTAGTCCTTTACTACTTGACGAAACCGTAGTCTTGCGGTTAAGCGTTACACATATAAGTGTCGATCAACACTACTAGAAAAAAGGGTTTTTATATCGGTTGCAAAAACTGCCCTATATCGGTTTTTCATATAACCGATATAATATCTTCAGTCAAGATTTTTTATATCGGTCATTTTTTTTTATATCGGTTACACAAGAACCGACATAATAATCTCCATATATAATGTCGGCTAGAAAAATATGTGATATTAATTTCAATATTTTATATCGGTTGTATACATATATTTTATATCGGTTATTATAAAACCGATATGATATACACATATTTTATATCGGTTGTATACACATATTTTATATCGGTTATTATGGAACCGATATTATATATATATTTTATATCGGTTATTATGAAACCGATATTATATACCCAATGCCTCCCTTTTCAGCACGTCCTGCGGCTAACTGCCAGTGCGCCTGCGGCTAACCGCCAATGCACCTGCAGCTAACCGCCAGTTATATATACATATTTTATATCGGTTTCTACCCAATGATTTTACATCGATCTTCAAATCCCTTAATCCCCCGCGCGAGCTCACTCCTTCTTTCCCTCTTTTTTTTCTCCTTCCCTCCCTTCTCTTTCTTTCTCCATCATTCCTTCTTTCCTCTCACTCTCGCTCTCTTCTCTCCTCACTCTCGCCTCTCTTCCAAGCGCCTCTCTCCCTCCAAAAACCCATTTCCTCTCCCTCTCGCTCTCTTCTCTCCTCACTCTCGCTCTCTCTGCTCTTCTCTCACTCTCTCTTTCTCTACTCTCTCTCTGTTCTCCCTGTCTCTCTCGCTCACTCTCATTCTTAGGAGAAGAAGAAGATGACGACGATGACGACGATGAAGAGGAAGAAGTTGCTCTTCCGGCGCTGCGCAGGTGCCAGGTACATCACGTTCTTTCCTTTCTTTTTTGTTTCGTTTCTTTCTTTCCCTTTTCTTCTACTGCTACTGTTTTCTGTTCTCTCTCTCTGTTTTTTTTTCTTCTGTTTTCTCACGATCTCTGCTACTGTTCTGTATTTTTTTTCCCTGCTGTTTTTCTTTCCCTGCTATGTTTCTGCTGTTTTTTTTCCCTGCTGCGTTTCTTCACAATGCTGTTTTTTCCCTGCTGTTTCGTGCTGCTGTTTTTTTTTTCCCTGTTGTGCTGCTGTTTTCTTTCTATTGCTGCTGTTCTTTTTGTTTTTTTGCTCTGCTGCTACATTTTTTCTTTTTTGATGTTTCTTGTGCTGCTACTGTTTCTTTTCTTTTTTGCTTTTTTTTTGTTCTGCTGCTACATTCTTTTTTTTTTTTTTGGTGATCTCTGCGTCTGGTCTTTACAGTGTTCTTGCTGCTGGTTTTTTTTTTCGTGCATTGTGTTCTTTCTATTGCTGCTGCTACATTCTATTTTTTTTTTCGTGCATCCTTCAGTTTCTGCTGCTGCGTCTGGTCTTGACAATTTCGTGCATTCTTCAGTTTCTGCTGCTGCTCCCTATATTTGTAACTTCATTAGGCTCCTTATTTTTTTGGTTCATGAGGATGGATTGGACATGGATTGGTTCAGGTAGGATGAAGATATTCATATCATGAATCTGTTTGAGGGATTGCCTATCTCATGCATTTCTATCTTAATAAGTAAATATTTTCTTTTAACTGCGATATTGTTAGTTAGGTTTATGCTCAATCTGAATGATCATGCAGTTTCAAAAATAAAGGCTGAGACACAGAAAGCTCATGCTGAGATGGTAGAAGCAAAGGATATGGTTCCTAAGAGTATGTTCTAGCTTCTTTGTCTTGAGATGCTTGGCTTATTTACTATAAGTGTGACGTTTCAGATCATAACCAATGGGTTTATGTTTAAGTTGTTTTTTGCTAATGTTGCAAAAACAAGTTCAGAACTATTCCTAAGAACTGAACTTGAATTCTAAGTTCCATCAGGTGCCAACCTTTGCAAATCATCTTTATATTTGACTTAATGGGAGAAAAATGTGTTTGCCAAAACATTTATTAAGAGGTATAGTGAATTTTGTACATGTGTATTATTTCACTGCAATAATTAAACATGGCTGTTTCTTTTTTCTGGTTCTGCAAAATTTAAATGCTTTTTTTATGCATTTTGTTTACACAATATATTCCACCCTTGTGCAGTTGAAGCCAGAGACATAATCCAATGTCCTGACTACATCATATTTGCAATGAAAGAAGTCCTTTTTATGTAGTATGAATATTGTTTTGTGCTGACTATTTGGTCGGACTTAGATTTTCTTGTTCAATATCTTTGTTGAGATTTTCGTTAAGCTTCTATAATGACGTAAAGCAACAGCAAAGAAATTGAGGTTAAAAGGTAACTTATAAGGAACTCAGGAACTAGATTTTAGTTTAACACATAACCTTTGTCTCCACATCTTTTGGGAAATTGCATTTGGGTGGTCATATATGACATGAGCTTGATTAATGTGGTGTGGATTGTTTTTAAGTAATGGATTCCATGAAATTAATGATTTTTAAGATGATGCAGAGCACTGCTTTCACATACTTTTGATCTCAAACTAAAGGACATTTTCTACATATATGGGTATATACAAATGGTGTTAGGATTCTATCTTTTCTAAGGCTTGAAGCCTTGTTTTATTAAATCAGAAACTAAAGGTTCCTAGTTTGGCTGCATATGAAAGTAAATAAAAAAAGGGTGAAGGGTGTTTAGAAAATCCCTCTCATGGTGAGCTCATTCATCTGTATCAAAACTGCAATATGACATACTTAATGTTGATAAGACTATTATTGTCACCAACTTAATGTTGATATGACATACTTAATGTTGATATGACAATTTTTTTTTGGCAACTCCATTGCCTGATTGTGAACTATTGTTGTAGAGAAACAAAGATTAGATGCTGTCAGGACAGAGCCTCTTCTTTTGGATCAAAATGGTCGAGCATATTGGAAACTAAGGAGCCATTCTGATGGATCACATATTTTGCTTCAAGGTTCTTAATTTCTGGATTATCTTCTCTTTTAATAAATGAGATTGAAATTCTGGAGCCCCGATATTGCTTCACTTACTATTATTATTTTCATCATTGGTATGCTTCTTTACAGATATTGGGTACCAGGATTTGGTAACACCTCAAGACAAGTGGTTTATCTATGATGATGAACAAGAAAAAGTTGTTCAGAATTATATTTCTACTACAAGGTGGGTGGAAAGTTGATCCAGTACTAATTTATGTTTCAAACTATATATGCAGACAATGAGGTATTGTTGAGTCATGCAGAATTTTTCATCCTTGTGGACTTCTCTTTTTTCCCACCTAGAAGCATTATTCATGGGGCATATGGAGTTTCAAAGGTTTCTCTATGACCTACCTTTTGGCAGAAAACTTGGAACAATCTGATCACATGAGGTACTGTTTTGAGTGCCTCAAAAATGTCCAACCCTTGGTTGTTTGATAAAGCAAGTTGTGTCAAATTTTGCAAGAGCAATTGGATGGGGTTGGTGCTGAGATAGGGTGGATATGTTAGCCATAGCAGATAGGTTGAAAATAGGGATTATATAAGGGGTTGGTGGTGGAGGTGACTTAAGGATTGTATAAGGCATTAGTGGTGGAAGGTGATTCAAGGAATGCAAGATATCTGGAGGAAGTGGGGAAGCTAAAGAACTGTGGAGATTTTACTATTTCTTTAATAAATCAGTCCCTTAGCTATCAAGATATCTGGAGGAAGTGGGGAAGCTAAAGAACTGTGGAGATTTTACTATTTCTTTAATAAACCAGTCCCTTAGCTAACAAAATGGATGTCATATTTCATTAAATACTTTGAGAGGCAAACATGAAAATGAGAATGTTGGCCTAATCAAGAACTTCAAGGGAGGACCAAATCTAATTTCTAAAGGTGTCTCCGCCTGGAGATCATTTTAAATTTTTATGATTGCTATATTTATTTCTGTTTGCATCCATTGTCAACTATCTTAATGAACACTGTATTTTGTCTTTACTCTTTAGGATAATATCTCAGATTTTGTCAAAGTTGGAGGTGTTCAAAAGCTGCTAGATGGAGAATTCATTGTTCAGGTAAGCCAGTTGCACTTTGTTTACTTTGAATTTGCTTAAATCCATTGGTGGTTGCTTTCTAAATGCTTTAATACATATCACCAGTAGGGTTTCAGTTGTTCTTAGTTTGTGAACCATTCTGAATAGTGACATTAAATGAAATTACAGGCGACAAAAGATTGTGTTGCCAAGACTTTAAAAAGAATAGAAGAGAAGATCCATGGACGAGTGAGCATTTTCTTATTTAAACATTACTCTAATTTCTGACAGTGCTATACCTAATGTGGTTGCAGCAGTCTCTTTTTATACATATTTATTTACTCAAATTTCTCGTTGAAACTTCCTGTGTTCATGGAATCATCACTTGTAAACATGCCGTTTACGCTTTTCCCTGACAGGTATTGAGGCATTTGCTATATTTAATGCAAACAGCTGATAGGGTTGTTCAAAGGCGGGTTTCTTTGGCTCTTGCTCACCTTTGTTCCCCTGAGGATCATAGAACAATCTTCATTGATAATAATGGTAATATCTTGCCTTTTAGACTAAAGAATATCTTGCCTCTTATATACTAAGGATTGCATAGAAATGTTTAGAATTCATCAAACTTCATATTATCAAATTCTTTCCTTGTTTTAGCCCAATTTCCTTTCTCAAAAGCACTACTAATGAGAGATGATTAAAAGACATCATGAACCCTCTAAAATCCTCTCAGATTTTTTCTTCTAAACAGAGTAAAGAATGATGAAAGGAATAAGCTTTCAAAGACCCATACCATATCTATAGAAAGGACTCATCCTCCATGCTTCAATCATTCCACTGACAAAGACTCTGGAAGACACCAAGACATACAACAATGATCCAGATAGAATAACCATAAGAATAGGATTATCTTAGTTCAAAATAGATGATCAATCATCTCTCTTTCCTTTTCTCATAGAGAGCACGTGTCTAAGATAAGCTTCAAAGCCATGCCTTTCCTACTGTAGACGCCTTCCCTTAAACCACCAATGAGGGAAAAGGCCACCACTCTTGGAGGAGTTAGAGCAACCAAACATGTGAACCTAGAGTTTACTGCTAACAATGCTTCCAAAGTCCTGTTGAAAGACTTGGTGTTAAACACCCCTTGTGGCCACAAAACTTTTAAATATGGACATCTATCCCTTCCCTACAGATAAACAAATTAAAAAGTAAACTCAATTACTCAAACTCAAGATTCCTCGGATTGACAAAAAACTCATCTTAAAGACACATTCCCACCTCTCACCCATAAACACCTTTTTTTTTTTAATGGTAATGTGACTCAAACCCACAACATTGAACTCGTGGAACTGAGCACCTTCCAAATTTGTTATGGGTACATTTTGTTGAACTCCAACCTAAATAACCTAGTAAACATACCATACAAAAGAATACCATATTTTAATGTAACAACCCTTTTGATAATGATGCCCAGTTTTTTATGTACTTTGATTATAGAAGGCATTTCACCCTTGTATGTCACACTAACATGAAATTTTAATGCTCTGACTTCGATTATTATTACATATAATCATAAGAAGAGATTCCTCCAATGTAGAACTGAATATGATTCTGCCACTCGTTGCAGGTTCCAAAGCGAATGAAGCGGCCTATTTATGTGTACTATGAGCTTGACAATTTCTATCAAAACCATCGCAGGTAATGCATCCAACTATTCTGTTTCTCGCTATGGTTACATGTCTTTATTTCATATTCTCTACCTTCTTAACTAGGCCATTTCATGTGTTTAAACCTTATTTACCTTTGGAAATGCCTGTTGTTCTTACTTCCCATTTCCTTTATTCAGTTCAATTAATTTGTTCCTTTATTTCACAACTCTGTTCCTAAAAGAACACTCATTCAATGCTGTAAAGCACACTAGGACACAAACCCAATTATGATTTTATAAGAACTATGAATGCAGGCAATAAACTGACTGCTAGAATGAACCCAACTGTATGTTCAAAGGATACTTATGGTAAGACCGGCTCTCTTCTTTTGTGTGAACGAGCGGACCAACTCGGCCCTAGCATATATGGAACTTGTGTCTCAGCCTGCGTTTAAAATGGATTGTTCCTTCACATGATTTTGTTTCCTTTTGCAGTTTTAATTGCAGTAGTAAAGAAAGGGTAGTACACTATATGTTATGTTGATGACCCTTTTGTCCAAACCGACTAGAAATTTAGAAAATTATTAAGTTTATAATTCAGGTATGTCAAGAGTCGAAGCGATAAGCAGTTACAGGACCCTGAATATGAGGATACAACAACCACATGTGATCCTGAAGATACAACTGGAACTAGAGCTCCAATTGTTCCATGTGGTCTTCTAGCCTGGAGTTTGTTCAATGACACATACAGCTTCAGCCGCAACAAGGAGGATCTGGTTGTCAATAAGAAGGACATTTCCTGGAAGAGTGATAGAGATGGTAAATTTAGCGACAAGGTCTTTTCCGTGATTTTTTTCTCTCATGTGAATAAGGGCCTGGGAGTGGTTGATTTTTGTTTTGTTTTGCTTGTATCATTGCTTGAATCAAAAAGTGGTCAACATGACTTTTGTGCATCAGTGAGAGAGATTGATTTTTGGTTTTGGAATCAGGTCGATCTGACTTCAGGTTTTGAAGTTATGAATTTTCTACAGGAGACAACTCTGCTTCACTCAGGTTGCTGTTTTTCTGTGACCAGTCAGCTTCAAGGTGATTTTACACTACTTTACATTCAATCTGGGTTAAATCTCAAAACATGAAAGTTGTAGCCCTCTGATAAATCTTTCATTTGGATCAAGAGTCATGTTGTTTTGAGTTCAGAAGAGGAAGTTATGAATTTTCTACTGGAGACAAATTCTGCCATTGTAAGTAGACTACTAACAAATTCTGCCATTCTACTGAAGTTATGCATTTTCATTTGAAAGTTATGTTTTTATGCTGAAATCCATTTCCATGTTGATGCCATTGTAGTAGTCTACTTATATGTGGGATTGGAACCCATCATATTTGTGAGCTATAATTCAAAGAAAGACTGTATTGGTGGCTAGCTCTTTTAGACCAGCGGCTAGCCGCTTTCAAATAACGGTTAGAAAATTCAAATTAGGATGTCTCACGGCTAGCCGCAGGAAAAGTTGGGGGCTAGCCGTGAGGCAACCACAGGGGTGACCACAAGATGGTTCTGAAAAAACTGGTCTCTGGAAATCAAACCGTAATCCCACGGTTAGCACTGCGGCTAGCCGTAGGTGCACTGGCAGTTAGCCGCAGGAAGCACAGAAAATCATCCTGAAAAAAAAAATGCTTACTGGAAAGCTGACCGTAGGTCTGGCGGCTAGCCCCCTTGCAAAGGGCGGCTAGCCGCCAGGTGACCGTAAGGTCACCTGACCCTTTCTAGAATGACTATTTATAAAAAAAAAATGTATATATAATATTAAATCGGTTACAGAACAAACGATATAATACAATCCCAAAAAACCGATATAACAAAGCCCTTTATAACCGATATTATAAATAATTTTTATATCGGTTTCACTCTTTTTTATATCGGTTTTATAGTAATGTATGCTATAATTTTAGTTTCAAAACACATCAGTTCTCCGAAAACCGATATTATAAATATTTTTATATCGGTTTCACTTTTTTTATATCGGTTTTACAGTAATATGTGTTATAATTTCAGGTTTAAAAGACATCAGTTGTCCAAAAACCGATATGAAATAATACACATATTATATCGGTTATAGTTATTTATTATATCGAGGGTACTTATATCGGTTTGAAGTTTACTGAAAAACCGATATAATAGGTCTTTTATATCGGTTTTTAGCCGATATAAAAACCCTTTTTTCTAGTAGTGCAAGTTCTTGGCGCCGTTGCCGGGGAAAGGCATTGGAAAGCTTTAAATTTCATAGAGTTGAACTAATTTTTAGCTTAGTGTACTTTTTATCTTTCCTTTATTTTCCTTGCGGATTCTACACATTATTGTTAGGGATTTTGTAGATTGCAATTTGATGGATGCATTATCATTCTAGCATCATTTGATTTACACACATATGCATTGATTTAAGAAATCTTGAAATCTTGTTTTAAACATGCATTGTTTTTAAGAGTTGTAAAAGTATTGATTTATGCATGTTTTGTTTTTAAAACTTGGATGCATTTGTTTTTTAAAAGAGTTTTAGAAATCAAGCAAGCTTATGTTTTAAATCTTTCAAATCATTTTAGGCTTTTTGTGTTTCATGTTTTTAAACATCTTAGGTTGATTTAAAACATGTTTCCAAGCTTGATTTAGTGGCCCAAAGGTTCCCCCAAGAAATACTTTGAAAATATGCTATTATGGGAATTTTGGTCCCAGGGGGTTGACCAACAGTGTGGCCGGTCGACCGGGTTGCAGGTCAACAGGGTCTCTGAAGCTCCAACAGTCAGAAATATAGCCGTTGTGAAGGCCAGGTCGACCGAGCCCTGTTGCCAGGTCGACCGGGGACTAGCCGTTGGGCTGTTTTGGCTATAAATACTAGTTCTTTCCTTTGCCAAAAGTTGGGAATTTTAAGGCCCTCCTTGAAGGGTTTTGAGGCAAATCAAAGGAAAATGAACTAAGGGATGAAGGGGATCATTAGGAAAGCTAAAGCTTGGATTAATGAGTTAAATCACCAAGTAAGCTCTACTTTCCTTAACCATATGTTGTCATGCTTTGTTTTATTTTTGGTAAATCTTTTGCAGCATGATATACTATGTTTTGTTGTATCCTTAACATGTTTATGTTTTGAATTGATTCATTGTTTTGGATGCATCGCCATTGATTCAATCCAAGTAGTACTTGAATTGGTAAAACTAAGTAGATCATGTTAATGGAAAAATCTTTGAAATTATATGTAACATGATCCATACACTTAGTTGAATCTTTGGTTGTTGTTTTTCAACATAAGAAAATCACTTTCAAATATATCTTATATTTTGGATTCAACATTGTTACAAATCATATGTTTTCATGTTTTGCTCTAATTATTGGTAAATCCTTTCTAGCATGATAAACTATGATTTGTTGTGTCCTTAACATGTTTTATGTTTTGAATAGATCTATTGTTTTGGATACATCACCATTTGATTCAATCCAAGTAGTATTTTATTTGGTAAATCTAAGTAGATCATGTTAATGAAAGAATCTTTGAAATTATATATAACATGATTCATATACTTGGTTGAATCTTTGGTTGTTGTTTTTCATCATAAGAAAATCATTTTCAAATGTATCTTATGTTTTGGATTCAACAAACTTTACAAATCATATGTATTATTGTTTTAAAGTTTCACAACTTGCCTTACTTTGATAGGTATATCATTTTCAAGTTGTATTTATAATTACATATGATTTGTCCCCTAATTTCAATCAAATCTATTTTTATGTTTTGAGCTACATTGTTGATTTGATTGACATCCCTATGCATCACATGTTTAGAGCTAATTAATTTCATACAACTTGTGAATCTTTGATATCATTAACAAGTTGTTACTTTTAACATGTGACTTTTCCTTCCTCAATCATAAATGTTTTTATTAGCTAAAACTTTCAAAAGTCTTAGGCATACATTTATGAGCTTTCATTTTCAAAATGATTGAGGACAACACACACACACACACACATCATGTGCTTTCATCTTTGCATTCATAGTGTGTGTGTGTGTGTGTATTAGATTTTCATTTTCATATCCACCTATTTTAGAGGCAAATGTAATGAGCTTAATTGAATCTCCATCAAGTGTATTATAGACACTAATTAGAGAGATAACCAACCTTGTGGTTGAAGAGGTTATTGCTTAGCCTTGAAAAGCATAATGTAGAGGTTATTGCTTAGCCTTGAAAAGCAAAATTGTAAAGGTTATTGCTTAGCCTTGAAAAACATATTGTAAAAGTTATTGCTTAGCTTATTGAAAAGCATAAATAGTGGAAATCCGGTGGGGTGTTGGATCACAAGCCGGTAGTGGATGTAGGCATTGAGGCCGAACCACTATAAATCCTTGTGTGATGGTGCTTGCTTTGTGGTGATTGTTTTCATTAAGCTTCCGCATTTTGTTTGATAATCATCACTTGTGACCAGTTTGTTTTAAAGAAGTTAAAATTGATTAAAATTGGTCATAACTGAAGCTCACCCTATTCACCCCCCCCCCCCCCCTCTAGGGTTCGGATCCCCGGACTTACAACTATTTGTGTTTCTTTTATAGGAAATTTCTCAATTGGAGTGAAGGAAAGTGGAAAAGTGTATTGGAGAACTTGAAGATTTTATTTGCTTCCTAGTTTAGGATTAATTTAGACATTTATTTACTTTCTTAGTTGGTTGTATTAGGTACTTATTATCAAAGTTGTAATAATTTTGGTTGTGGGTCGGCCCGTGACCCATTTACTTTACTTAACACACTTTACTTGCTTTAAGTAGTTAGTTGTTTAAGTAGAATTGCAATAAATTACTTGTAGGGAAGGAGGACGGTTGGGTTATACCGTCGCGGCCCCTCACATTCGTACACGAAAATTGGTGTCCGTGGTGTGAGTCGACAACAACCGATTCGTCCCTCGAAATAAATCGGGAGGTTTGCATTTCCTAACCCCCGCGAATCCCTTGCAAGCGGGTTTACCTTGTTGGTTGTTCCTTGCTTTGTAGTGTAATTATTTCAAATACACTTTTAATTTGGTGCACTACTAGTAAAGGGCAAATTACCCCAACAAGATAAGGATTTGGATTTCATCACCGTTTTCTTGCCCTTAGGATTTCATCTTAATTCTCACTTAGTTTAGGACCAATAAGCCATAATAAAATTGAGTAGAAACGTGACCTTAGGTTACGAGCTCACTAGGGAAGACCACCGCGGTTGTGCCAATTGTGTGCCTTGGCGGATTTTCTGGTGCCTAAGCAAACCTTGTCCCTTGGCACCATCTTGCCAAATAAGGAGACAACTTTGTTGTTCGAGGAGTTGGTTTTTAAGAGGAGCCTGAGCCTAGTGCGTCGTGATCCCACCATCTACCTGGGGGTTAACTGGCCAGAATTTCCGTTTCATAGGTTCAGGTTGGAGGCCAGAGTGTCATCTTCACAGTTAGGAGCTGTCTAGAATTCTTTTAGGTAACCCTAGTTTAGATTAGTTTTTCATTTACTTTTCAAACTTTTTGTTGTGTTGCATTCATTTCATTAAGTGGACCATTACATTGCTGGGTTAGTCGCAGTTGTATGCAAGTGTGGATACGTGATCAAGGCCGATTAGTGAGAATTGATTACCTTGCTTTACCCACCCCACCCATAGTACCCACAATGGCTGCCCAAAACCCTCAGCAAAGGACCCTTAATGAACTATTTGCACCATTTTCATCCACTTCACCTAGTTGTATAGTTTTGCCAGAAAATAATGCGAACCAATTTGAGATCCGGCCCGCCACCATCAACATGTCACCAAAATTCCATGGATCCGAGTGTGAGCAGCCCTATATTCAAGTGAACAAATTTCTGACCATCTGCCACACGTTTAAGAATCAAAATTTGAATAGTGAAGCTGTGATGCTTAGGTTGTTTCCCCTCTCACTAGAAGATCATGTAGCCACTTGGCTGAATTCCTTGACTCCAAACTCCATTACCACCTGGGATGAGCTTGTGAAAAAGTTTATGTCCAAATTTTTCCCAATAAGTAAAACTGAGCAGTTTAGGAGTGCCATCAGAAACTTTAGGGGACGACTCGAGGAAGAGTTTTTCGAAACCTGGGAGAGATTTCATGACCTATTGATCAAATGCCCACATCATGGGATTGACAAAGGAGAGTTGATACATTTCTTTTATAGAGGTCTTACAAACCCCCAGCGTATCTTGATTGAATCAATGCATAAAGGAGAATTCATGAATCAAACTGCCGATCAAGCATACGAATTCCTTGTCAAGCTTGCAGAAAATTCACAAAATTGGAGCAGTAGTAGGAAAGACTTAGAGAGAGAAGAGATAGGGATCCAGAAGCGTGGAATGTACAACATCAAAGAAGACCCTGAGTTGAAAAATGTGATGACCAGTTTAGTTCAGGGAGTGGAAAATTTGAGCAAAAAGATAGGATCTATGTCTATAATGTCATGCCAACCCACCCCTCAGCAACATGAGCCCACCTTGAGAAGTATGGGCGAACTGCATCATGTTTGTGTGCTATGTGATAGTTGTGAGCACATGGTTGAGAGTTTCCCTAGTCTGCCATTTGTCAAGGCCGAGCAAGCCAATGCGCTGAATTCCTACGGAAACTTTCGGAAACCAACTGTTAACACTTTCAGTCAGACCTACCACCCAGACAATAGGTTTCACCCCAATTTCTCGTACCGTCAAGCCGAGCCTATTCAGTCCCAAGGAGGTCAGCTCGGATTCCAACTGCAGTATCCTAGGCAGCAATACCAGCAACCTACTCAAACTAATCATCCCATAGTTCCTCATCCTCAGCAACCCATACAGCAGAATCAGTTCCAACTACAGAACCAATGTAGGGCACTAGTCCCAGATCAGATGCCTAACTACTCTACACCAGCACAAGCCCCTCAACAATCCTCTCATCTGGAGAACCTGTTGACCAAATTCTATCAAATCCAAGAGCAGACTAACCAGGCCCAGAACCAGTCCATTGCAAAACTAGAGGCCCAATTAGGTTAGCTCACCTTACAGTTGTCCGAGAGAGAAAAGGGTCAATTCCCGAGCCAAACCATTCCTAATCCAAAAGGCCAGCCCAATCAACCTAGAGGCCAGTGTTCGGTAGAGAGTAATGAGCATGTGTAGGCGATCCATACATTGAGATTAGGAAAGATTGTTGACAATAGAGTTGAGATGCCTGAAGAGGATCAAAGAGAGAAGATTTATTTTGGAAAACCAGAGAGTTCGAAGAAAGTTGTCCAACCCGAGAGAGAGAATGTGAAGAAAGATTTGAAAGAGAATGCAGAAAGAGAAAAAGTGAAAGAGAGAGGAGAATCCATACCAAGAGGAGACCCACAGAGAGAGCAGATTCAGAAGCCCACTGTAGTTGACCCATCATCCTCAGAAGGGGTACCTAGAGCACCATTCCCACACCGATTAAAAGAGACTAGGAAGAAGGATCACTTTGAGGGAATCTTAGAAGTTTTCAAAAATGTCCAAATAAACATACCCCTCCTTGATGCCATGAAGCAAATTCCTTCCTACTCCAAGTTTTTGAAAGACCTGACCACTGTCAAGCGGAAAACATCAGTACCCAGAACCGCTGTGATGGCAGCCCAAGCATCAGGGTTGATCCAGCAGACCATTGCACCCAAATACAAAGACCCTGGCTGCCCTATTGTTACCATTCAGATAGGAGACTCCGTCATGGAGAGGTGTCTCCTTGATCTCGGGGCAAGCGTGAATTTACTGCCATACTCCGTGTACACGCAGTTAGGCCTGGGAGAGCTGAAGAAGACTGATATTACCCTTTGTCTTGCTGATAGGTCAGTCATGTATCCAAAAGGTGTGGTTGAAGATGTGATCGTAGAAGTTAAGGATTTTTATTTTCCAGTTGATTTTGTGGTTCTAGATACAGAACCAGTGGCAGCCCCAGACCGACATATTCCTGTCATTCTTGGTCGACCGTTCCTTGCAACATCAGATGCAGTGATTAGATGCAGGAATGGGGTTGTGACACTTAGTTTCGAGAACATGAAGTTGGAGTTGAATGTTTTTCGTAACGGACTCCAAACATCAGACCTAGATGATGAGGAGGAAGTAAACATGATTGACACATTAGTTGATCAAATAGTTCAATCATCATGTTACACAGATCCGCTGGAGGAATGTCTGGCTCACTTCAATGCCAACATAGACATCGATGGGTCCATATGCGAAGTTAATGCATTATTGGATTCGGCCCAGCAGATGGATGTTGGCCAATGGAAGCAGAAAATTGAGCCTATCTTTACATCCACCTCTGAATCTAAGGTCGAAAAAGAATCAGTTAGTGTTGAGCCACCCAAGTCAAAATTGAAACCATTACCCGAGAATTTAAAGTATGCCTACTTGGGGCCCTCTGCTAGCAACCCAGTAATTATTGCCTCAGACCTTGAGGAAGAGCAGGAAAAGAAATTACTGAATGTGCTGAAAGACCATCAGAGTGCACTAGGTTGGATCATCTCCGACATTAAAGGAATCAGTCCCTCTATAGTTATGCACCAGATTCATCTGGAAGAAAGTGGCAAACCATCTCGTGAACCACAGAGGCGACTGAATCCGGTCCTAAAGGAAGTAGTGAGGGGAGAAGTAATCAAGCTTTTAGACGCTGGCATTATCTACCCGATTTCTTACAGTCAATGGGTGAGTCCTGTCCAAGTAGTACCCAAGAAATCTAGCGTAACCATTGTCGCCAACAAGGACAATGAATTGGTCCCACTCGTGTTCAAACAGGTTGGAGAGTCTGTATTGATTACAGAAAATTGAATTCAATAACCAGGAAGGACCACTTTCCATTACCCTTCATTGATCAGATGTTGGAAAGATTAGTCGGCCATGCTTTCTATTGCTTCTTGGATGGTTATTCAGGATATAACCAGATCCATATCTCCCCCGAGGACCAAGAGAAGACAACCTTCACCTGTCCTTTTGGCACATTTGCCTACAGGCGTATGCCGTTTGGCCTGTGCAAGGCACCTGCGACTTTTCAAAGGTGTATGTTGAGCATTTTCTCAGACATGGTGGAGAGATTTTTGGAAGTCTTCATGGATGACTTCTCTATTTTTGGCTTGAGTTTTGATAGTTGTCTACACCATTTGACCCTGGTATTACAAAGATGTAAGGAAAAGAACCTGGTCTTGAATTGGGAGAAGTGTCATTTTATGGTCAAATCGGGCATTGTTTTGGGTCATATTGTGTCGAGTAAGGGCATTGAAGTAGATAAAGCCAAGGTCGACTTGATTGTGAACCTGCCCCCTCCTAAAATTGTGCGAGAGGTGAGAGCCTTTTTGGGCCATGCAGGCTTCTATCAGCGCTTTATCAAGGACTTCAACAAAATTGCTCGCCCTCTCTGTGATCTCTTGGCAAAGACTGCTAATTTTGATTTTTCTGCTACATGTTTAGAATCATTTGATCGTTTGAAACAAGAGTTGACATCTGCACTCATTATCCGTCCTCCTGATTGGACGAAACATTTTGAATTGATGTGCGATGCCTCTAATTATGCTTTTGAAGCTGTATTGGGACAGAGGATAGACAAATTGCCTCACGTCATCTACTATGCCAGTAGGACCCTTAACGACGCACAACATAACTATACCACCACTAAGAAGGAATTGCTGGCTATCGTCTTTGCGTTGGATAAGTTCAGATCCTATCTCATAGGGTCAAAAGTCATTGTCTTCACTGATCATGCCGCATTGAAATATTTGTTGAGCAAGAAAGATGCCAAAGCTCGACTGATCAGATGGATACTTCTTTTGCAAGAATTTGATCTTGAGATACGAGATAAAAAGGGGTCTGAAAACGTGGTAGTTGACCATGTTTCGCGTTTGATTGTCGATTCCTCTGATGACTATCCGATTTCAGAAACCTTCCCAGATGAGCAATTGTTGTTGATCGATAGTAAAACCCCGTGGTATGCAGATATAGTTAACTATCTGGTGACCGGGAAAACACCAAGCAATTGGTCAAAAAATGACCAATTCCGCTTATTATCTAGGGCTAAATACTATTTTTGGGATGATCCCTATTTATTTAAACAATGCCCTAACCAAATCATTAGGTGGTGTGTACCCGAGATGAACCAGAATAGCATACTTGAATTGTGTCATAACCATGCTTGCGGGGGGACATTTTTCTGGCAAAAAGACAACAGCAAAGGTGCTGCAATCTGGATTTATTTGGCCTACCCTTTTCAAGGATGCACATGAGCACTGTAGGAATTGTGACCGGTGTCAACGATTGGGGAGGATCTCTAAGAGGAATGAAATGCCCCAACAACCTATCTTGATCATTGAGTTGTTTGACGTTTCGGGTATAGACTTCATGGGACCATTTCCCGTTTCTTTTGGTTATCAGTATATTCTTGTTGCGGTTGATTATGTGTCTAAATGGGTAGAGGTCATCCCTTGTAAGACCAATGACCACAAGGTTGTGGTTGAATTTTTGAAAAATCAAGTTTTCGCTCGCTTTGGTATACCCCGCGCAATCATCAGTGACGGTGGTAAGCATTTTTGCAACCGAGTATTTGAAGCTTTAATGGGGAAGTACCACATCACACACAAAGTTGCCACACCATACCATCCCCAGACTAGCGGGCAAGTAGAAATTTCCAATCGTGAGATCAAGAACATCCTGGAGAAGACAGTCAATCCAAATCAGAAAGACTGGTCTCTGCGTTTACACGATGCACTGTGGGCATATCGGACGGCCTTTAAGACACCTATCGGAATATCTCCGTACAGGTTGGTCTTCGGCAAGGCATGCCACTTGCCGGTTGAGCTAGAACATCGAGCATATTGGGCAATCAAGCGTCTAAACTTTGACTTAGAAAAGGCCGGGGTCCAACGGAAACTTCAGCTTGCTGAATTAGAGGAAATGAGGATTGAATCATATGAATGTGCGAGGAGTTATAAGGCCAGGACCAAAATGTTTCATGATAAGAGAATTCTAATGAAAGAGTTCCATCTTGGCCAGAAAGTTTTGCTATATAACTCTAGAATGCACTTGTTCCCAGGCAAGCTAATGTCTCGATGGTCAGGACCCTATGTCGTTCAGACAGTCCATTCCCACGGTGCAGTTGAACTTTTGAATCCACGAGATGGTAGCACCTTCCAAGTGAATGGGCAGAGATTGAAGGAGTACCTAGAGTTTGTGGATCCTGAGAATGTTGTTGAGGAGGTCCTTCTTGTGGAACCTGGATAAATTGACCTCATACCATGTTAGTTACGTCTGGCTGAAGACGTTAAACTTAGCGCTTGTTGGGAGGCAACCCAATATACTCGTGTGTCGGCACCGCATGGTGAGAAATTCCAATTTATCTTCCTTTTTCTATTTTATTTCTGTTCTGCATAAACATTGGGGACAATGTTTAGGATAGGTTTGGGCGTGAGGCACTGCATTTCATGCATTGCATTTTGCATGTACATAAGTCTTGTTTTCCATTTATACCAAAAACCCTAAAAATTTTAAAAATTCCAAAATCACTAAAAATCTGAAAAAAAATTTAAAAAATTGTCCATGGATTTTAGCATGAAGAGTTGTCATAAATACAAGTCCTAGAAACTTTTTACACATTTAGCCACATCAGTGTAGTCCAAGAGAAGAGCAAATCACTTCTGAGATACCCAAAAGAATCATTAGTGGAGACTAGAACCCATTGAGCGATTGAGCCTATCTATATCCGTTTGGGTGAGGACTCTTCTGTGCTATTCCTGAGTAGAATGAAGAGCTACTCCTAGAGCTTCTTAGTCCAGCATTTCCGATCTCATAAGTGCTATTCCTTGTTCTAACCATAGAGGTGACATCAAAATGCGAAGAAACCTTGACTTGTAGCTTATGATGCATTTTTCCGAACTTAGGGGAAGATGATAGGCATTCTAAAAAGAAACCATGGCCAAAATTTTGAATCCACATTTTATATCCTTAGTAGCCTTCTTGAGCCTATCTTACAAGAAACCTTCCTTCATTGACCCCGAGCCTCATCACCCACATATATATCATCCTTTTTGACCTATTGTTTTTTAGAAGGGTAATGATACATGATGGGAGGAAGGATTTGAGCATTAGCATTGAAGACTTCACATGGGCTATCAAAAAAAAAAAAGATGTTCTACAAAAAGGAATTTGAGAGTTGAAACCAAAGAAAAAAGTAGAAAAAAAAGAAGAAAAAAAAGAAGAAAAAAGAGAGAGAGAAAAAAAATAAAAATGAGAACCAAAGGAAAAGATATGGGAACCAAAGAAAATCAAGCACCAAAAAGAGATAGAGTGGAATAAAGAACACAAAGCAAAAGGAAGAAGTGAAGACAGTTGAAGACCTTCCTATGAAGACTTGAGTCCCTTACCTTCTCAAAAAAAAAACACTTTAGCCATATTTAACCCTTATCCCACCTATTAAACCCTAACCCCATTACAACCTATGAAAGACCTATTGGATACTAAGAAAGGTTAGGTGTTGAATGAGTGAGAAGTTGAGTGAGCATTTCCACCTTCTATTGGTTATATCTTGTTCTATGAGATCAATCATTCTATACATAAACTCCGTTCTTCATCAATTATGTGAGTTCTTAGCCCTGTTCATACTCACATACTGAGAGTTAGTCAGTAAAATTTGTGTGCTTCCATTATTGAGAGTATGACCTGTAAGGCTGTAGTCAAGGCGAAATGTATTCCGAAGGGGATTAAGGTTGTGTGAGATTCGACTTGAAGATTGCATGATTATTGGCTAAATACACACACATACACAGTTAGACTTAGGTATTGACTGTCATATCTTTAAGAGTTTGCTAGTATTCTTGCTAAAGACTGTTGGACACCAAAAATATTTTCTTTTCAAAATAAAAAGAATTTTGTGGGATTTATTCGCTGAAAACCCTCACGAGACAAAACTCGTCCACTAGGGGAAACCTAGGGGTTTAATGGCTTGTTGCACGAGCTAAGTGCAGCCGCGATTCCTGCGAAAGTGAGTTAGGATCTTTAACCTGTTTTCTTGCATATAGTTTAGTTTTTCTTTATAGTTTTTGCTCGGGACTAGCAAAATGTAGGTTTGGGGGTGTGATGAGTGTTAAATATTGCATATTTTACCCCTTATTAGTCCAAGTTTTATCAACATCTCATATACATATCATTTGCCTTACACAGAGATTTTATCATTCTATCACATTAACGGATTATCGGATTATCATGTATAAATCCGATTATTTGTAGCGCATTTTTATGAATTTCTCTTGTGTAGGTGGACCCCGCACTATCCTAACATTCCGGCTAGTGTCCCAAGCCATCAAGAAGATATTTCAATAAAGAAATTACATGAAGATCTTAGGAGGTGTTGAAGAATTTCAAAATAAGAGGAAAAGACTTTATGTATAAAAGAAGTCATTTTCTAACACAGGATTGGTTGGTGTATTGGTTGGAGCTTGGGTTGGTATGGAATAGGTTATGGGTTCAAATCTTAACAATTGCATATTATTTTATTTTTTTTTCCATCCAACCCACCTCTCCATGTGAAAGGATATGGGCCAATCAAAACTTGTCATGGCCTTATCTTTGATCTTTTGTAGCTTGATTTTGATGATTAATTGTTAGGGTAGTTAGGTTATGATTTAGAATCTTGGCCTTTTATTTTCTTTACTTTGATCTTCATCCAACCCAATTAGGCAAGAGATTGCTAATTGGATTGTAGATTTTGGAGTTGAATTAGAACATGCATTGGTTGAATTAATTTCATACTTAGTGGATTTTGGATTGCCTAATCTCTTCTTTTTATTGTTGTTAACTTAAATCCTTGTTTTATTTGTTATTTTCACTTTTAGATTGTTACATCCACATTTCAAATCACTTGTTTTAAAATCCTACACATTTCACACCATATCTTTAGATAAATCTTCCATTTCCACCACCATTCATCCATCCACTAGTTTAGTGTAGTTTGTTAGATTAGCTTAGAATTTGTTAATTTCATACCTTAGATTGTTAATTAGTTGTTTACATTGCATAGTTTATTAGTTTTAATTATTCGCTTCATTTGTCTATATTAGTTTTACCTTAGTTCAATTCTACATTAATTGGATTCATTGCTTGTTCCATCCTCTCCTCGTGGGATCGATAATTCGGACTCTTTAATCCTTTACTACTTGATGACACCGTAGTCTTGCGGTTAAGCGTTACACATATAAGTGTCGATCAGATATCACATGATATTCTTGTTTTGGGTTTTTTTTTCTTAAAAGAAAAAAGAGCTTGTTTTATGGCATGGAAACCACATGGTTGACCCCACCAATATGTTGGGTGCACCCTATTACCTGCATCCTGCCCAGGGATAGTGGATTTTGGTGACATTGGCATGAAGGGCTTCTTGCACTTCAGGTAGATTCAGATAAGCAGTCACGTAGTTATCCGAACAAGGATCAAAACTGAAGACCTGCATCCAAATTTCAAAACATCTGCATTAGGATCTACAATCCAATGTTACACAGCGAACGACCATGGGGAATATTTGTTTCTATTTTAGTTTTTTCTTTTTGTTCTCCTCCAATGCTGGAGGTCTATTCTTTGTATTCTTTTTTTCCTTTTCAATACAATTACCCTTTTATAAAATAAAAAAAACGACCATGGCGAATACAGTAGAAAAAAATTGGCTCACGAAACAGACTAGGAAAGCCATTGAGTAGATCAGCTCAGTGCCTTTTTGAGTCTACTTGGCCAAGTCCGGATGAATCAAGTTTTTGACTTATTCTGGGGGAAACTAATGGTAAGGGTGCTCATGGCCCAAGCCACTAAAGCTTGGCCCAGATTGGGCAGGATTTCAGCTGTGCCTTTAGGAGTGTGGTCTGGACTCAGGCCTAATCTAGGCCTGATAGTTGCGGGCGGGACCTGGCTTTATGCATTCTAAAAGGCCGGCCCAATATATTGAGCACAAAGGAGTATATATTTGAAATGGGCTAGCATTGGGCCTTACTTTGGGTAAATTCATTGGGCTAAGGGTTGAACATTAGACCCAGTAAATAAATGGACCGGGCTTGGACACGTTTAAGAATGTTCTTTTCTAATGGGTAATGTGACAAACCAGTTGGAATGGCCCAAAAATCTGCTTCTAGCATGCATTTACTATCAAAAAAGAAAAAATCAAGTAAGAAAATTGAGGTAGTATTCTTACCGAAGCCCTTTCGGGTGGGGTGGTGAGATTGGAAGTGCACAGCGGCTCATAGATGTTATAGTGATCAATGACCCCAAGGTCGATAGCATTAGTAGCTTCCTGGCATTGCTTGCTAACATTGGTAGATGGAGAGAAATCACAGTACTTGTGGATTCTGCGTATGATCTCGTCTGAAATAAGTGCATGAGACCATAAGAAATCACATGTACCCAGCTCATCTGTTTCATCGTTGAGCACAGCATTACCAATCTGCAATTAGAGGCATGAGATTAAGCACAACATAAACCTTAGCACCTTAAAATTTATATATGATCACTTGTCTGAAATCTTCGTAATCCTTGGTCCAGTTTTAGGGTGGTGACTCAGGTTGTTTGTTATGAATGGTGCTGAGTCCCACAGCTATTGAGAATGATCTAACGGCCCACATCAAATTAAGTTCTTTAAAAGAAGACGCCATTTGGGCCTTGGGGGGCGGGGGCAGGGGGCTATAGAAATGGCCTATGGGTATCTGAATTTGACACAAGCGTGTATAAAACATAGTGCTCATACCATACAACAACGTACATAAATTTTCTACATTTCATACCCTTATAAAAGTAAGCAGAACCCATAAATTCTGGGTCCCGACCCGACTAATCCAACCTAATTAAATCATTTTGCACTCAGGAAGAGGATACAATATGGGGCAGGCTCGGGTTATGGATATTCAGGTTTAAGTCGAGTCGGGTTGTCCGCGGGGTGGGAGCTTGAATTGTGTAAAAACCTCTCCCAGAATTGCACCCACCCTTGCAGTCTGCAGGGAGACTCAGCAGAGATCAGTACCTATTTGAACTTAGATCAGTACCTATTTACTTCTAACTACCAGAGAATCTTACTGCAATCCCTTTGAGGTTGATGATTGTATTGTTATGCAACCCATTCTGTTGTACGATGACGTGTGCAAGTTGAGGCACATAATGTCCAGCATAGCTCTCCCCAGAAATGTAGAACTCTCTATTCTTGTACTCTGGGAATCTCTCCAGCCAATTCACCAGAAACACAAAGGCATCCTTGGCCGTTCGGCGGTCGCCGCTTAATTCATAATCCGACGTCGTGTTCGAGTAGGAAAACCCCACACCCGCAGGTGACTCCAAGAACAATACATTTGCCACTGCAACAAAAGTACTAGTCCCTTAGATCAATGCCATAGAGAGAATCAAAATCTTGCAAAGAAAATATAAACACCTACTAATCACTCACCATTATTCCATGCGAAGGGATTTTTGAAGAGCGTTTTCCCATCACTTTTCACTCGAAAGGGACCGAGTTCGACCATTGCTCCGTACCCAAAAGAAGAACAAACAGGGCCTAAAAAGATTCAAGTTCAAAATTATTGTACTTTTCTATTTGGTGAAACTAAATTACGTACATTTACTCTGCAATGAGAGAGATGGATACGGATAAAGGCGTGGACATGCAGATAATAATTAAAGAAACTTCAATATTCAGAATCCAGATTGCATATTGTGACTTAACTAATGGTTCAATGGTAAGGCAGCTCACCTAGTTGCCAAGGGTTCGAACCTTGGGTATACCTTATTCGATCGTTTTTTGCACTATTTTTCACATTTACATATAAACATCTAATTACACCTCCTTAGGTATATTACTATCATACAATTCACTAAAAGGGGATCATTTATATACAATTTTCACAGCTCATTTACACATATATTTTCTAAATGAGCACATATAAACATGATCATGTGTAAGTATTACGCATGTGCATCATTTACATAGGGGAGTGCTAGGTGTCATTCATTTGCACCCATGAAAATGCTCTTGTAGGATAGGAAACGGGGCATGAAAAGTTTTATGGTGAGGGCAAGGGCTTGACCACAATTATGACCCCTTTGGAGCAAGGGTGAACGTTGACCTCAACATCAGTAAATGGGGAGATTTTCAAAATTGATGAAATTATCATTATTTACATTCCTTCTTTTCACTTTTATTGTTTTAAAGAAAGAAAAGAAATCAAAGTATGTGATATGATGGGCAGAGCTACAATCCATTGCCACAACATTATTATTATTATATGATGCAACACCCTTTTTAAATCTATGGTGGGACCCACCTTTTCAAAATCCAAGCCAATTATCGACCCTCTAAATCTTTGAAGTTTGTTTCGGTGGGGGCAACCATTGGATTGATCACACATGAGGAATTCCCTTCATTTCTAACCCAAACAAGAGGAAAAGAAAGAAATAAAGAAAATTCATTACATGTTCCAGATAAACTCAATCCATCGATGGGCACCATATATCTTACACATTTTAATAATAATTTATGTGTTGATAACGAGAATGAGCGTTAGGGCCGATAAAAGGCTTGGATTTTAAAAAGGTCAGCCCCACCATGAATTTAAGAATGGGTGGTGTTGTAGTTGTGCCCTAATGGGCTTAGAAAAATGAGATAAGCTAGGGAAGTAATATCAATTAAAAATACTAATTTCGGTTGAGGAAAAAAAAAAAACCGAAACCACTCATATATTGAGTTCTAAATAACCTGAACTTCATAAAGAACGTTGTAAGGAGTGGTAGTTTTTACCTGACTGCCTAGGGTTCGACCTTGGGCAAAAAACCGAAACCACTCATATATTGAGTTCTAAATAACCCGAACTTCATAAAGAACGTTGTAAGGAGTGGTAGTTTTTACCTAACTGCCTAGGGTTCGACCTTGGGCATGCCACCTTCCCCCACCCGAGGTCTCTTTACCTTACCCATGGGCTCCCTTACCTCACCCAAGATCTCAGATGGAATTCCAACCCCTCTTAGATAGGGTAAAAAAAATCTGAATTATATCAACCAATATATTGAAAAAGTAAAACAAAATTGCAAAACAAACACTCTTAACTAAATAGAAAACTTAGCCCTAATCGATAATCACACATTATATATATATAACAAAAATAAAGTCAGCGACCGATCACTTTAACATATTCAACTAATGCAAACAGACCAAATTGTAGAGAAGTCCTTATCTTCATAAGACATCACTAGTTTGAGTACTAGTTTTCTCAAGGCATCATATTTACCCCCCACCCCCATGAATAACTGTTCGTTTTTTTTTTTTTTTGGGTAAAATAATAATGGTTGTTTTTATAGCTTGAAACAATGACATTAATTTATCATTATCAAAATATCAATAGTAATTACTAATTACCTCCGTTGAGCCATAGAAGGAGAGGTTTGGATGAATGATTGGGACCCATAGCTTCAACAAAATAGTAGAAAAGGGCTCTACCCGACTTGTCATCCACAGTCACATAACCTCCATACTGTGCAAAATTGACATCTCCGGGTTGACCCGGCAACTTGGTGATCTTGTTAGCCTCTTTTGATCCCTTCTGGGGGATCAGAACCTCATTTAGACTCATAATTTGGCTTTCATCGTAAAGCTCACCACTGCTTGTGGTGTCCACCATCTTCTTCAACTTCATGAGATTCCTAAGGGCATCGCTCTGGCGAGCATCAGTTTTGAATACATGCATGCACAAGAGGAAGAAGAACAACAAGAAGAATGAAATGAGACTGTTCATCATCTTCTTTCTACTTGGAAATCTGTATGGAAGATGGTTCCTGGAAAAAATGAGGTACTGTGAATCATTTATATTGTAAAAGGTGCTTATTTTGGAAAACTTTGTAGTGCCCACATTCATTCCAAAATAAAATATCGTGTAAAAAGACGGTTCCTCATTCAGCCGTTACATTCATTGCAAAAAAAGTAACTAAGCAAAAGTAGAATCCTTATAAATTTCAAGTCATAAAATAAGTTTACAATCCTTGGAAAATCAAGAAGCCTTATAAATTAAAATTTAGAAAGAGATTTGCACACTTGCAAAATAGAAAACCATTTAAACAAAAAATCTTTATTAGGGCACATTTGGTAACAAAATCTGTGGGGAAAAGATTTTCTCTATGCTATATCCAAGTTTGGCAGCAACAAATTATTGTTGATTTCTTATGCCTAAAATCTGCAATTAATATGATTTTGGGATCCAATCCCCACCCATCGGATATGCAAATCCTACATGCAAAAGAGATCAAAGTAAAAATGATAAGATAAAATGAAAATTCTCAAGATTTATTAAATTTTATTATGAGGATTTCAGTTTGAAATGATTTTAAGCTAAATAAGTGATAAACAACACATTTTATAGTGCTTAAAAATTCACAAGTTGAAAAAAATCCAAAAAGGAGAAGACCTATGAGTATAGACACCCTGAAAAAAGACATATTGCCATTACTATTAAAATAACTTTAGAAAAGATTGACTATAAAGTTGAGATGAATAGGTGGGTTGCTTATTATCTATGGATTTTAGTGTTCAACACCAAACATGGATTGATGAAATCATCGGTGTCTCCACACTTACAACCAAATGTGAAATGCAAGGAGATTCCTCTCTGGGTACCAAACATGCCCTAAAAGAATTTCAATCTAAGAATAATCTATTAAGAAAACATACATAATTAAAGCATTGTTCAGATAAAAAATTGAATAACATAGGTTGTCACAGAATAATCAATACGCAAGAGACAAAAATATCACATAGATTAACGATGAGAAACACTTAACTTCATCTAACACTCTGATCCAGGGATCAACTCCTCCATTGCAAAATATGTGATTTTCATTAAGAACTTCATGGCAATTACAATTTTCTCTCACACTCTTCTAACCGAGTTCTGGAACAGGGTCCTAGAATATCCAAAGATAACTCTTAAATTCTATTAATTAGGGAAAGAAGAGAAAGAGGAGAGAGAATAATTAGGGACGTCCAAAGGGGGAGTGTGTCTCTCGTATGCTACCTTTTGGTTCCTTTTATATCTCCAGTTATCTTATAAATACATTGAATCTGGACACCTTCACTGTAGATTTGATTTATCTTCATTGATAAGGTATATCTCTTATCCTTTTTTAATTTGAATGAGGTGGAAGCTTCTAAAAACCTCTGGGTCGCTTGGCTAATCTTCAAATGGGTCGCACAAAGGATGTACAGCAATTGACTATCACCGGTGTGAATTTAATTGCAATCCCATCTGAAAGTGAACATGGAAATCGCTAGACCCATAACTTTATCAATATAGCTCTGATTTTCATATTCTTGGGCTCCACGAATATCTACTTTGAATAAGCTTTCCAACGATAGGTAAATTTCATAGATCCGACGATTGGATTGAAAGTTATAGCCATTTGAAGATGAGTTGTCCTGAGAAAAATGGGATTAACTTTTAAAATTTCGAAAGGACATCAAATGTGGATGATTCAAACTCTTCTTCTTTTGTTCCAATCAGAATGATACTCTTTAAATTATCTATTAATAATTTCAAATTTGCAACTACTACGGACCTTGCCATGTGAGACATTTCATCTGTTTGAACAGTGGGCCCTATGAGAAGTCTTCTACTATAGTTAAGATTCTTCGACTGACATGATGAGTGGACCAATCCTTTGATTGATTTGCATATGGCTTGTGTCTGGGGTCCACGTAGTGAATTCTTCAATTTACTTCTTTTCAAGCTTCAATTCAGCAATGCAGGGCCCAAGATGACTATGTGTGCTTCAAAGTGGGCTCCATGACAGAGGCCTGCAATTCTCATTTTCTGCACATTCTAATCAAACTTATCAAATACTGAAGAGCCCATATTGAAGCGGGACCCATCCGAACAGAGTTCCACTCCAACTGGGACTCTTCGGAGAAGATTTGCAAAACATTCTAACTTAATGTAGAAAATGAATGAAAATTCAGGTTCCTAGGTGTAAATGCATGAAATGATAGAATTAAATGAATAATGATACAATTCATCTAATTAAACCCCTAATTCATCCTAAAATGATGCGTAAATGTGGAAATTCATGAACTCAACACCCCCCCCAACTGGATGTTTAGCAAAAAGGTTTGAAATTCTTTGACCTAATCGAAGAAAAGAAAGTAAATATGAAAATAAAACCACTTTCGCTGGTGTTTTCGGTTGCATTTATCGTATGCAACAACAAGCCTGTAAACCCCTAGGTCCCCCCTAGTGGACAAGTTGTGCCTCATGAGGATTTGCAGTGAATATACCCACAAAATTCTTTTTTTTTTTTTTCAAAAGATGTTTAAAACCTATCAAAATCTAGGGAAACTTCTTCCAAGAGAAAATTTATAGACACTGACTATTCTCGATTCTCTTAAATTCGGTTCACCAATCCTATCTTTTGGTTAGAAATTCTCGAAATCATGTTAATTGATCGTGCACGGTGAAAAGTATGTATTCGTAGTAAGCATCAAATGATCCACCAAGAATTTCCGTGAATTTTTTTTTAAAATTCTGGGCCGCCTGAACTTAGCAAAGAAAAACAATCTTCCTCTCAAGGCAATAATGATGGCTTTCGCACTACTGTTTTTTCAAAGGCCGTAATTTTTTTTAAACACACACGTGACTGTACAATGTTTAGGTTCCTTAAGCTTTCTAATTAACTCATGTAACGAGCATTATGCCAGTGACTCCCAAGCGCACTAGGTATGTAAATACCCCTACGGGCTTACTGGCTCAAGTTAAAATGGCTACGAACCCAAACTAGTCACAAAACTTTTCATTCTTTTCAAGACTTCTAACTAAACACTTTTTTTTTTTTTTTGCGATCCCCAACAATAGGTAGCCGTTTCCATATATCCATCCATATATCCACACACTAACGGTCGATTTTCCATTTTTTTTTATCAAAGACAAAGCAAAAATCATAGCTTCACATTCAAAACCTTGAAAACGTATACAACCTATGTAAAAGTGAGGGATTCTCTTGAGGGAAATCATAGCACTTCTCTAAAAACCCTTTCCATAAATAAAATAGTGAACCATTGTTTTCTTTAGCCCAAAATAAATATTTTCAGCCAATAAAAATTCTCTTAAAAGTTTCCCTCTAGCCTAACAATAGCAATTTTTTATTAAAGTCTCCTAAAAACCAAAGCAAAGCGAAAAAGAAATGTAGAACGAAAATTGAACAAATGATCACATGTCAAATTCTAACTCACACCCCCACCCAAATAGGGGTGTACACGGATCGGATTGGTGCAAATTTGGTCAAATTTGTCACCAATTCGTTACCTACGTATTGACGGATTTGGAATCCGTCACCAATCCGTGGCCGTTAAAATCTGATCCGATTCGATCCTTGGAGGAACGGAGCGGATCGGATCGGATCGGATTAATCCTTTCAATTTAATGTTAAAAGAAAATTATCAAACATATTGTAAAAAAAATTACATTCTGACCCCTTAAATTTTTTTTCTTATTTTAAATTTGGACATCTTAATTTATATTTAGAACCCTTTTTGTCACGCCCCCAAACCAGATCCTCGGGGGCGCGAATGGGATAAGCATAAATATATTTTTCTCCCAAGATCCGCGTGTGTGAAGACAACACATTCTGAATATTTTGCGGAAGCTTTCGTGGCGTTGCGACCCGGAGTCCGTGGCCATCGGATTCCGCGTCGTACTCAACCTCTATCATATAGCTATTACATCAAGAACCATATCAGACTGGAGTAAACCATCATAACAAAGTACAGAGCTGACAGTAACAGGATATTACATTCCCAATATGTTCCAGTTACAATTATCAATGTACATTAATTAAGAAACCCAAGAAAAGGCTAATAAAAGCCATACAACAATAAGCTATTAACCACTACCCCAAATATGACGTAGCTTCGATGTCAAGCTCAATGTCTACATGACATAGCCGACAAAACAACCTGCAAAACATGGCTCCACAACCAACAAAAGCACTCATCTCGGGACGAAAAAGTCTGGACCTGAGTACCAAAAGTAGTGGGTCGGACACGACGGTCTGGCAGGTGGATCAAAAGATAATAATATATTGAAGAATAAAACATATGATAAATCATGTTATTTGATCAAATGCTGCATATAATTACACGGTTGCAAAATCGTGGATCGCTGAAAAAACGTGTATTCGTTTCAAGCATGGGTAAAACATGAAGATCTAATAAAACGTATGTTCATTTACACCTTCTACAAGAGCATAGATATTTGACAATCGGGTGTTCGTCTAAAACATACATAAATATAGTGGTCTGGCAAAACAAACGTTCATTTAGAACTTAGGTAAAAGCATAAGTATTCAACAAACCGGGTATTCATTTAAAACGTGTGTAACCAAGGAAATCTGACAAAACTAATGTTCATTTAAACATATTTCAAGCATGGATATTTAACAAATCGGGTATTCATTTAAAACAGGTATAAACACAGGAATCTGGCAAAACAAGTGTCATTTAAAACATATTTCAAAGCATGGATATTTAACAAATCGGGCAATCATTTAAAACGGGTTTAAACATAGGGATCTGGCAAGACAAGTGTCATTTAAAGCATAGCACGGATATTTAACAATTCGGGTATTCATTTAAAACATGTGTAATTATATAAATCTAGCAGAACCATTGTTCGTTTGAAACATATGTAAAAGCATGGGTATTCACCCAACCGACATTCATTTAAAACATGTGCGTGTACAAAGAACGGAAAACAATATAACAATAATAACTGAATGTACTTTGGAGAATATTAACACTTGTTTAAATAATAACTTTCATAAAGGAAATGAATCATTTATCGGTAAACAATAAGCAATATAAAACATGTCTGGTATCCAAGGAATCGGGAACTAACAAGATGGCAATCACATAGAGCTAAGTCCTCTGTCACTAAAGTGACAACAGTATCACGGGACGTTGATCTCAGTCATACCAGATGAGGAGATTCAACGCAAATCATATATACTATATAAATATACGGGACGGGACTACGGTAGCGAATTGGGTATCGGGACGGGACCACGGTGATAAACCGGGTATCGGGATCCAAACTGCAGCTGGCGGGACGGGAGAGGGATCTCCAAGTCGGTGGATCAAACCGACAAGGTATCCAAGCTTAGTGATGCCGACTCATAGGTTAAATAACAAGTCGAGACATATGCAAAATACATCAAGTTCGAGTAAATAAATGGACGGGGCAAGAATACTCAAATGCATAACTTTCATTTAATGTCGGGCAATACACTTCGGGACAAGTTAATGTTGCTAGTGTAATTATCATGCTTTCGGGAAAACAAATCATGTAATGTGATTCTTGGAATGAAGTGAAACAATGAACTATAACAATTTCAAGTAAAATATTGGTTTCAAGATTTATTTGAGTGAATAGGGGTCCCGTATGTCGATTATAATAAAGACTTGGTACTCCTTGAGTTTGAAGACATTCCGGACTCCTTATACACTTTAGGATTTTCCAATGCACAATATCAAGCTAAAAACTCTTAATCACATACTGGTTTTCATTTATTCAAATATCCACTTCACTTTTCAATTTCTGATCACTAAGATGTGTATATCATTGGATTCCTTGCTTCAAGAGCTTTCCAATGGTATATAGAACTTCCAAATCCGATATGGGAATCAAAAGTTATAGGCGTTTCAAAGTGGCCCGTGCTGCAGTTAGAATGACTGCGCGCACGAGCGCACTGATACGTGCTCGAGCGGGCAGTCATTTCTGCTGCCCGAACTGCAGTCAGAATGACTGCGTGCTCGAGCGCACTGATACGCGCTCGAGCGGGCAGTCATTTCTGCTGCCCGGGAATGGCTATTCTGGCCCTTTTCTCCTTATCTCCAAAACATGTTTTCTTCCCACAAAAGGCCTTCTTGCCTCCTAATAACAACCATTAAATCTCTTCAAACAATCGTATAAAACCTTCATCAGGAACTCCAATAAACATTAAAACTAAGCACCTTCTTCTTCACATTCAATACCAAAGAAAGAGAAGAAACTCCATCATTCACAAGGGTTCATTTGAGCCATAAACAAGAGATAAAATAAAAGCAATAAATCACATTTCCATGACAATAGATGAGTTAACAAAAGCCTTTAATGAGCATTTGTTTCACAATGAATGCAAGCTAATAAATATGAATATGAATAGCAAAACCAACCACCTTTTCATAAAACCATTAAATGTTCAAACTATCATTTCAACCACTTCCCTTGGGTTCCAATAAGCTAAACCAAGCCTCTAATCACCTCTTAAGCTCAAGATCAACAATCTCTACAAAAAACCCCAAAACAAACCCTAAAATGGATTAAACAAAGGAAGACAAGGAATTGGCTCAAACCCAACTAGAAAATAGAACCTAAGGGAAAGCCATTGCACATCAAAGGAAAATGGGAAGGATTCCTTACCTCTAGAGTCATGAATCAACAAGAAGAAGCTTGCAATAGGGGCTGCCCACCTTGGTTTCCCACGAAAATGATGTCAAACAAGAGAGGAGGTGAAGGGGAAGAAGTTGTCGGAGTTCCCTCGTCGGATTTGTGGCTTGGAGGCTCCATTAGAGCAAGAGAAATGGAAGAAAAGAAGAAGAATGGCTGCTGGTACTGCAGCTGGAGAGTTGCAGTCGATGGAGAGTGGAAAATGAGGGAGAAAGAGAGGGTGGAGTCATCTTTCATAATGGGTGGGTATGGGCCCTACTACACTTAAAACTTGCCAAGGGTAAAACATCTATTTGTGGGCCTCGGATGCGATCGAAGAAGAAGAGAAAAATGCTTCTCATAAAATCTAGTTTTCAAAAAGTATAATTTTGGCATGGTTCTGAGATCTCGAAATTTGGGTCCAGATTCAATGTGAAAAGACCGATTTTGCCCTCCGGGCTGGAAAAACTAATTTTTGGAGCTTGAAATGGGTACGGAGTGAACACGAAAGTTGTAGAGGTTAACAAAATAAGTCAAATGAGACTAAAACAAGAATTATCAAGAATTTTGAATAATCTCCCAATCTCGCGCAAAGTCACAGAAAGAACCCCCAAACGGTCCCACTAATCACAAAGGCACTCAAAATTCCCCAAAACTAAAGAAAAACCATTCTAACTTACAAACTCAACCCAACAAACACTAATCCCAATAAAAGAAACTAATCCACAAATAAAACAACACTAATCTAGGAAATTAAGGGTCGGGTTCTCACACTTCTATTTTTTTTATTTATATGTAATATCAACGGATCGGATCGGATTGAATCCGCGGATTGAGGGTGAAATCCGCCACCGATCCGTTGCTAACGGATTATAAAATTCTTAATCTGTCACCAATCCATTTACCTTCGGATCGGATCGGATTAACGGATCGACGGATTTTTTGTGTACTCCTACCCCCAAACCTAAATTCAACATTGTCCTCAATGTTATGAATGCATGTGTAATGTGAAAATGAACAATAAGGAAAATTTGAATATCTTACCATGTGGGGTGATTGCAAAAGAATGTAATCAACATGCTCAATTACCTTCCAAAATTGGGTTGCCACCCAAACAACGTTTAGTTTAATGTTGTCAGCCCGACGTAACAAAAAAAAATATTAGTCCTGGTAAATTGGGTCTTCTAGAATGATATAATCAATGTTTTCACCCTTCAGTTCTAGAAACGGTTTCAACCGTTGACCATTCACTTTGAAAACATCCTCATTCTTGGGATTTTCAATTTCCACAGCACCATGAAAGTAAACATTCCTGATAATGAATGGACCAGTCCATCGGGTTCGTAACTTCCCTGGAAACAGGTGTAACTGTGAGTTATACAGAATGACTTTCATACCCGATTCAAAGGATTTTCTTAAAATTGACTTATCATGGTGCAACTTCATATGTTCCTTGTAAATTTTGGCATTTTCATAAGCATCATTTCTCAATTCATTAAGCTCTTTGAGTTGCAACTTACGATGGTTACCTGCTAAGAGCAAATTAAAATTGAAAGTTTTGATGGCCCAGTGAGCTCTATGTTCCAATTCAACAGGCAAATGGCAAGCATTACCGTAAACCAACCTATAAGGGGACATCCCAATAGGAGTCTTGTAAGCGGTTCAATAGGCCCATTATGCATCCAATAGTCGCAAAGACCAGTCTTTCAGATTTGGATTGACCGTCTACTCCAAAATTTGTTTAATATGCCTACTCAAAACTTCTACTTGGCCACTAGTCTGTGGGTGGTAGGGCATAGCAACCTTTTGAGTAATAGAGTACTTTTTCATCAGATGGTCAAAGGTGTTATTGCAGAAATGGGTTCCACCATCATTGATAATTACCCTAGGTATACCAAACCTAGAAAATATGTATTCCTTCACAAATTTGATCACCACATGGCGATCATTCTTTCGGGTAGGTATTGCTTCAACCCATTTTGAAACATAGTCCACTGTAAGTAAAATATAAAAATTGCCAAAGGAACTTGGAAATGGTCCCATAAAATCGATTCCCCAAATATCAAAGATTTCTACTATCAAGATTGGATTCAAGGGCATCATATTCCTACAATTGATTTTTCCAAGCTTTTGACACCTATCGTAGCTCAGACAAAACACATGACAATCCTTGAAGATTGTGGGCCAATAGAAACCACACTGCAAAACTTTTGTAGTAGTCTTCTTGGAGCTAAAATGGCACCTGCATGCATGATCATGGCAGAATGAAATGACCGAATAATGGTCATGATCAGGAATGCATCTTCTGATGATCTGGTCTGGGCAGTATTTAAAAAGATACGAGTCATCCCCGAAAAAGTACTTGACCTCAGCTAGAAATTTTGATTAATCCTATTTTGACCAATGGGCGGCATCTCCCCTGTCACAAGGTAATTGATTATATCTGCAAACCAAGGGATTTGGGAAATACTCAACAATTTTTCATCAAGAAAATTTTCATTCAGTTGGACCTCATCTGGTGGCTCTAAGGGTAACCTCGAAAGATGGTCTGCTACAATATTATCACATCCTTTTTTATCTCTTATTTCTAAATCAAGCTCTTGTAGCAGAAGGATCCACTGGATCAATCGGGCTTTTACGTCCTTTTTAGACAGAAGGTATCTCAGAACTGCATGCTCCGTGTAGATGATGACTTTGGACCCTATTAAGTAAGACCGAAATTTCTCCAAAGAAAAAATCACAGCTAGTAGTTCTTTTTCAGTGGTTGTGTAATTTAACTGTGCATCATTGAGGGTGATACTTGCATAGAAAATCACCTGAGGTAACTTTGCAACCCGTTGACCCAAAACAGCTCCAATCGTGGTATTGGAAACATCACACATTAGCTCAAATGGAATTCTCCAATCAAGTGGTTGAATTATAGGGGCTGAAGTTTGTTCCTTTTTTAGTCTCTCAAAAGCCTTGAGACACTTCTTATCAAATTCAAACGGGGCTTTTTTTGTCAGCAATTGGCATAAAAGTTTAGCGATTTTACTAAAATCCTTGATGAATCAACGATAAAAACTAGCATGGCCCAAGAATGATCGAATCTGCTTAACTGATTTTGGTGGTGGCAATTTGGAGATCAAATCAATTTTTTCGCCTTTGTGGTTCACGAGAAATTTTTGCATTTTCTTACAAATGGATTCTATGTTGGACCACAGATAGGCTAATTCCTTTGATATCTACAATGGACCACCCTATAACTTCCTTGTGCTCATCCAAAATTTTCACGACTTTTTCCTCTTAGACAGGGTCCAAGTCTGAAGCTATAATCACTAGAAGGGTTTCTAGAGGGGCCTAAAAATACATATTTCAAGGTATCTGACAACTGCTTGAGTTCCAACTTAGGGGGCTCTACAATCGATGGGACAAGTGGGGAAGCAGATGGAGTCAGAATCTCATGCTTCGGTTGCCACCTAGAGTAATCCATGGATAGGGTTGAGTCTAACAGTGCAGTGACTTCCTCAATATGTCCATCTACATCAAAATTACTTCCAAAGTGGGTCAAACAAGCCTCTAGTGGATCTTCAAGTTTCAAATGGGGTAAGTGATTTTCCACCAATTCATGAATGTGACTAACTTCAAAAACCCCATCATCCTCATCAGGAGGTTGCTTACGAACATTAAAAATGTTCACTTGGACTGTCATGGTCCCAAAAGAAATTTGCATCACTCCATTCCTACAATTGATCAAGGCATTTGAGGTGGCAAGAATTGGTCTCCCCAAGATTATTGGAATTTTGGGTTCAGCCTCAGATGTGTGTTCGATATCCAAGACAACAAAATCAACAGGAAATACAAAGTCTCCGACTTTGATAAGAACGTCTTCAACTACCCCCTTGGGGTATCAAATCGATGCATCAGCTAATTGCAATGTCACATGGGTCTTTTTCAACTCCCCTAAACCTAATTCTTCATAAACAAGTACGGCAAAAGGTTTACACTTGCACCCAAGTCTAGCAAAGTTTTTTCTATGTGATGGTCCCCTATATGGAAAAAAATGGTAGGACACCCTGAGTCTTTGTATTTGATCGGGATTGGATAGGAAATGATTGAGCTACCTTGTTAGGCTAGAAAAGCCTTCTTGGGCACATTGGCGGTCCTTTTGAAGGTGCAAAAGTCCTTCAGAAATTTTGCATATGCCGGAATCTATTGGATAGGATCAAGTAATGGGATATTAATCTGCACTTGTTTGAATACTTCTAGCATTTTATCCAACTGAACAGTTGATTTTGCTGGGCCTAGCCTTTGTGGGTATGGTGCCTTGGGAACATAGGTCCTAAGAGTGGGCTCATTATATGATGGTTCAGCATTGAACGGGTACTCCGGTTCTAATATGGGTTCAGCATTCATACTTGGTTCCTCAGTTTCCACTTTCTTACTTGATTCTTCCTCAAGTTCCTTGGGTAGTTTGACCTTGTTATCAACCTATGTATCCAACCTAAGAGTGATTATGGATTTGACTTGTTCCGGGCCTTTTCCTTGAGATTAGAATCATGAACAACTTGGCCATTGGGATTAGGTTCAGGTTGACTAGGAAAGGTTCCCTTGTCTCTGGCACTGATGGAGTTGGCCAGTTGGCCCATCTGATATTCCAATTTTGCAAGGGTTTGAGTGTGGCCATTCAAAAGTTGATTAGTGGTCTGCTAGAATTGAGCAGTATTCTAAGACAATTAGGACGTGGTTTCATGGCCTCTTCTAAAGAATCTACCCTCTGGGTCAATGGACTGGGGTTGAAATTGGGCTTTTGGAAATTGGGTGGAGCATTGATCTGAGATTGACTGGGCCGAAATTGAGTGGACTGAGATGGGCCACCTTGAGTTGGGCCTTTGGTCCAAGAAAAGTTCGAGTTATCCCTCCAACCTGGATTGTATGTGTTAAAGTACAAGTCATACCTCTGACAATTATCAAAACGAGTGTTTTGATATAGTGCATTAACCTCCTCAACAGATTCGGTCTGACCCAAGATTGTTGGGTCAATCCCTCCATTCATGGCTTGATTATATTTCAATGACTCCAAAGTGTTTGGAGTGGGCTTTTGGTTCAGTTCTAAGGCCTCTATTCTCCTCACCAGTGTGGCCATTTTGACCTCTACCTCAATTTTGGGTTCAAGTTTGAGCATCCCCCCTTTTCAAGAATGGTGGTTTTAGTGGGCTCCCTTTTTATTGGGGCCCACTGCAATTTATTCTCAGTGGTATCTTCCAAAAATGTTCAAGCTTCTTCTGTTGTTTTCTGTGTAAATTTCCCACTACAGAAAGATTCCACCATTTGTTTGGTTGGGTAATCCATACCTTCATACACAATTTGGACTAATTGGATTTTTTTAAATCCATGGTGGGGACACTGGATTAAGAGGTCCTTGAACCGTTCCAAATAACTATAAAGTGTCTCCCCTTCCATTTGATGGAATCCATTGATGGCCTGCCTAATTGAAGCGGTTTTTTCGCTTGGAGTAGAATTTTTTGTAAAATTCTTTGACTGGCTTGGCCCATTAGTGATGGACCCAGCTTGTAAGGCATAAAGTCAAGTTTTAACCTTCTCTTTTAAGGACAAAGGAAATAATCTAAGTTTAAGGGCCTCCTCAGTCATGTAATTGATTCTCATGGTCCCACAAATGTCATCAAATTCCCTAACATGTTTATATGGGTTTCCCTGGTCTATCCCACGGAATACTGGGAGCATCTGAATCATACCAGATTTCAGCTCAAATGTGGCATTGGTCTGAGGCAGGGTGACGCAAGACGGTTGAGTTGTCCTAGTGTGGTACATGTAGTCCTTCAAAGTCATGGGTGGTTCCACTTCACTACAAAAAAAGGACTTTTAGTCTCGCTTTTAAAATGAGCTTTTGTGTCGCTTTTACAATAAAGTGACACAGTATGGTCTGATCTGTCACTTTAGAGGAGGAGTAAACGCGGAGGAGGTTTGTTGTGTCAATTTTCTATAACGCGACACACAAAAACAAATCTATGTCTCATTTTATTCTTAAAGTGACACTAGCGGAGCAAATTTTTGAAATAATCCAAACTAAATATTGAGGATGGTTTTCCCCACTAAATAAAAGTGACACAAAAAATTTGATTGTTCTTTTCTTACAGGAAATAGAAAACAAAAGCGACATTTGGGCGGGTGCTTGCAAAATTTGGGCGGGTCTGAGACGATCGACAGGCCCCCCCATCCCTCCAATCCTCACGCCCATCCCTCCAATCCTCCCCTGCATCATCTCCATTCACACAACCCAGCCGATCACCTTCAGCCTGCGCATCATCAGCCAGCCTCCCATCTCCATCTCCATCGCAGCCATCCAACCGCCTTCTCTCTTCTCTCCTCACCAAACCTGCCACCCTCTACTCCATTATCTTCCTCCGCCAAACACAAGCAGCAGCAACTCCGGCCCACACGCAGCACCTTCTTCCGCCTCCTCGAGCCGCCCCTGCACCAGGTACACCCCTCCCTCTTTCTTCACTCCGCACACACTGCGCATGCACCATTCCCCCTCTCCTCTCTCCTTCTTCTCTGTTCTCTCTCTCTCTCTCTCTCCCTCGCTCCCCATCTCTCTGCTCCCTCTCTGCTTTCTCTCTCTTTCCCTATCTCTCTGTTCTGTCCCTCTCTGCTCTTCTCTCAACTTCTTCTTCTTTCAGCTATACATGTTTATCTGTCTGGGTATGGAGATTTTGGGTTTCTGCTGGATTGTGGGAGTGGGTTCCATGGTGCTGGGAGATTTTGGGGGTGGATTGTGGGAGTGGGTTCCTTGGTAGGGGGGATGTAGACGATGGTGGATTGTGGGAGTGGGTTACCCCTACCCCTTTTGAATAATTCTCGTTTTCCACTCCTGAGTCCTGAACTCCTCCCAAGTCCTAAATCATCACAGGTTCAACCCATTTTCCATTTTCCATTCCCCTCCTGTTGCATTAGCAGAAGAGGCGGAATTGGTTCGTTAGGAAGAGAAAGAAATAGAATGCAGAGAACCCACATAACAGTTGGAAGAAAAAAACAATCTATGTGGAGTGCATTTAGCCTTGTGGTCCATACCTCCAACAGCTCTGAATAATTGGTGGTCCATCCAGATCACGGTCGTATTCACCATCACACTCAAGACGACATGATCGTGCTGGACATGCTGATAATGGGCATCGTAGCAAACCAAGGGCTCCAAAAATAGAGTACATCACTGAGTTTGGGGGCTCCCCTCATCATGATGATCAGAAGCTAGGAGTCTCTCCACCATCATCTCCATTTCAAGCTGATGTATTGAACCGGTCGGAGCACTCGACCTTTAATTCTTGCAAGATTGATTGGACAATGTTTTCTGCTGCAGCTTATCTGGTGCTCGTTCTGGTTACCTAAGGCAGAACTTTGGGGTTTAGGGTTAGATCTGGCCTAGGGATTAAGAGCATGATTGCAGGGTGGGGACTGGGGAATTGCATTGCCATTTGGAGCTGACTAAAGCAGTTTATAGTGGAATTATATGGATGCTTCCTGTCAAAAAGCACAATTTTTTTTTTGTAAAATGAACTTGTATAATTCCTTCCAAAATGATGGCCTTTGGTCAATTTGATTGTTGGCCAAGGACATCTCTTAATGCTTCTGCATCTTTGCAGGTCATCAGCTGGTCATATACTCGAGGCCTTGCATGTTGATCCTGCATCAGCTGTATCGCTAGAACAGGAAAAGAACCTTAAAATGTTGAAAACTCCAGTCAGGTATCTCTTTTTCCTGCAACTCAGCTGAAGAGAGAGCTTCTTCCTCCTCCATTTCCAGCCACCTTCTCTCCTCTTGCATGTACCCTTCTTGAAAGCCATTTGGAGAGAAAATTTCACCAATCTCTTCCCCTTTGTCCTAGCTTCCTTGTGACACCATTTTCAAAGAATTTGGGCCGGGTTCATCATCTTCTCCAAGCTCTTCTTCTTGTTTGAACCACCTAAAGGTAAGCCATTGCTACCTTGTTGATACCATGTGTCCTTTTAAGCCTATAGAAGCCTCTTAACATTCATGCAAGGTGTTCTCTTGGAGGACTCCACTAATTTCGAATTTTCATGGATTTTAAGCTAGTTTTCATGGGGCTTTTGGTGTAGGCTTTCAGCTGACTGTGTAGGAGTTATTTGGAGTATATTTGAGACCCATCTTGACTTGAGGCAAGTGAATAAACAGCCTTTGGAATGCATGCAAATCTGCACTTTATTTTCTCAAAAGTTATGACTTGAAAGTTGCATTTTTTTCTACTGATTTCAATTGATTATATCAGGTGTGTTTCAGAATTGTTTATGGCTGTTTTATAATCAGATTTCTGCAGGTTGTTGTGTCTAAATAATGTACAAGTTTTATGTTCAAATTATGTTCAGGTTTCTGCACTTTCTGTGTTCAATCTGTGTGCAGATTTCTGCACATTTTGTGTTCAAACTGTGTACAAGTTCTTGAAGTTTTTGTGTCCAATTGATGTTCATATCAGGATTTTTGGAAGAGATGGAATGAATTAGTGTTTGATGTTTGAATGGATGTTTGATGAAGCAAGGAGAAGTTCAGTTGTATGAGAATACAGGAGGGAAATGATTCAAAAAAAAAATCAGAAATAAGAGGGAAGAAGAGTGCAAAATCCTACACTGAACCGGACCAGGCTCTGCCTGGCAGCAGGGCGGGCCTGGACAGGCCCATACCTGTTTTCAGGCCTGATTTCAGGCCCATCTCTGGGCTAGTTTTAGGTCCATTTCTGGCCCAATTTCAAGGCCTGTTTTCAGCCCATTTCAGGGCCTGTTTCCAGCCAATTTCAGGGCTGTTTTCCAGCCCAATTCGGCTAATTTCTGGGCTGTTTGCCAGCCCATTTCAGCCCTTTTTCCAGCCCATTTCCCCCACTATTTGGAGCCCATTTAAACCCATTGAAGCATAGTAGTATGAGATGTATACCTTGAATCGAATTACCTTAAATTGTGAAATTTAAATGGGAAATATGATGGAATTGTTTGATGTTAGAATTACCCGGGAAATTTATTCAAGTCTTAATATACACTTTATATCTTTAATTGTCAGAGATCTTCAGTGTCTTTATATCTTTATATCTTTTTTTTGTCTATGTCTCCTATTAGCACATCGTCAGCCCTGGCCAAGCTAAGCAAGCCTACTACTGGGGTAGTCTTAAAACCACAGCAGAGTGAGAAGAAGGAAACACCTCAGGAACGTCTTAAACGGATAATGAGCAAACAGCTGAACAAACAAAGTAAGACATTTGCTGTGTGCGTGTAGTGTGATTTATGCTTCAGCAGTCTAATGACAGCAATGGCATGACAGGGTGGAGAACAACAACTGACCTTAGGATTTTTTAGACTATTACTCGAGGGTTCATCTAATTTTGATATTTTGAATATTTTATTTGATGGATTCTGCAGTCAAGAAAGACACTGCTACTGAGATGGCTAAAAAACGAGAGCAGGAGAGACAAAGGCAGGAGAAACTTGCCGAAACAAGCAGAATAAGTAGATACAGACGTCACAGCAATAGTAGAAGCCGCAGCCGTTCTCCGCCAAGGCAAGTGATTAACTGATAATGATACAATGATGCTTGCGTTTTATAGATTAGCTATATTTGTTCTCACAGCATTCTTATTTTCCACTGTTCAGTATTTGACATCAAACTTGTTTATGCTTGCCATACATGTAATGAAAGGATTTTTTAACTTAACAAAAGGCCTTAAATTTAAAGTTACAGGGGTTTGGAAATCAATTTGTAAATCATGATTGGGAATGTGGGACTTGGATTTGTTTGACCTAACGATTTGACGTTTGTTTAATGTTTAATCATGTTTTCCTTTATAAGTTATTTTAAGGATACTTCAAATACATTACATATGCATAAATACTATAAATTCTCCCTTAGTTTTTTATTCATTGATAATTAATTCACTAATACTGAGTAGATTTACTGATAATAAAATTAGAGCAAATGGAAGACCAAAAAAAAAACTCATTAGTGCACAATATTATAGTGACTATATGAAAAAGAAAAAGAAAAAACAATTACAAGTATCTTACATTCGTACGTTCATCCGTTGGTATTATTCAGTTCATATTTCTACTCTCCAGCACCATGTAGTAATGCCATTTTAAATTCTAATTTTAAATATAAAATCTAAAGATTGATGGGCATTGGGTCCTTTCAGACCATATGGAGATATACGTACACTGCAGCTAAGTTAAGTTTTTATCTTTTTTGTTGGCAGTTTCTTTTGACCAATGAGGCAGGAGCCAAATAAAATTGACAATTCTTTAGCCAAACTCAAGATAGATAAGTGAGATTTTGTTAGTGAACATTTTTACCTATTGGTGATAGATTGTTAAGATGCTTTTGAGGATTGAGTGGCAAGAGGGAAACCAAGGCTAGTGGGTGTTGTAGGTGTTCTTCATAATGACAAAGGGATTCTTGTTGTGACTTTGATCAGCATAAGTGACCCTAACAAAGCTGAAATTTCTTTTACCAAAAAAGAAAAAAAAAGCTGAAATTTTAGGCACTTGTGGAAACTACCACTTGTGAAATCCATTGCATACTTTTCTTGTGGACATTTCTGGTGGATATGCCTCAAACCCTGAAATTTGCAATTTTTGTTTGTTGTAATAGAGAGAGGAGAGGGAAAGAGTACAGATCCTCGGACCTCAAAAAATCCTTCCAAATTGTGGATTTGGCTGACAACTCCTCCATGGCTTATATGTGTTTCAATTGCTCTTTCTCTAGTGACAAAATGTTTTCTCTTTAACATGAATCCTTGATATTGTTGGTTAAACTCTCCTTCTTACTTGATTATATTATGGATACATAGTCAAATTGTTATTATTTTGTAGGTGAATGAAGAACTTAATTAAACGGAGATGGAATGCCTTTTGCTAAGTGGATCTACTAATTAGGTTAAGTTAATTTTGGTTAGTTAGGGATTTCCGGAAATTGTTTACAATGTAGCTTGCCATTTTTTGGATGCTTTTGTGAAGGTTTTGGATTATGTCGTGACGCTTTGGTTTCGAATTCGAAGGTTAATGTAAATAGTTTGGATTATGGATGATTCAAATTGGCTATGTTTTGAATAGTTTGTTTGATTTAGTGCGTGGACGAGCAAGTACGTTCCTTAATGTGAATGGTGATTAATTTCCAATTAATGAAATGGTTCTTATTGAATGTTCTTTTTGCATCTTTTGTAAGGCAGGTTTAGTGATTTGAAAGTGTATCCATACTGCAGCATGTTATTAGTAATGTATATATTGCATTTTTATTTTTAAGAAAATGGACGGTATCTCGCTTCTATGGAAACTGTCACAATTGATGACTACTTGTGTCACTTTTATTACATATTGATCATTGCTACAGATGTTGATTGTATCTCGCTTCAATGGAAACTGTCACAACTGATGACAGAAGTTATCTTTCTTGTGATGCTTCTAAGTTATTTCAGTGTCACTTTTGGGTTTAAAGTAACACAAGTAACCATTTTTTGTGTCACTTTGATACCAGAAACTGACACAACATATGTATTTCTTGAGACGCTTTTGCGAACTTTGAGTGACGCCGGCAGATAAGACGCTTGCATAGTAATCAGAAAAGCGACACAAACCACTTTTTAAGACACTTTAAAAGTGACTCATTAAGACATTTTTCTTGTAGTGCTTGATCAACCATCCTAATAATTTCTTCAAAGATGGAAGACTTTTCTACAATGGTTAAGGGTAATTCGGGCTCTATCCTGACTAACCTTACTCTTGCGTACCCACAATTTCTCTCTCTCGGGTTTAGAGCACATGCATCGGGTTCAACCTTAAAGAAATGCAAGCCTAATATATATGCGGAGCCCTAATGGTTTTACTAGATGATGCACTAGCAGTCAAGCACAAAAATTGAGCATAAGAAATTATCCTAGAGTTGGCCTAACTCACTAGACAGCTCCTAACTGGTTTGAAGAGTGCACTAAGACTCCAATCCAGTCTTATGAAGCCAAATCGACCAGGTAAGTCCCCAGGATGAGTGGTGGGGTCACAATGCACTTGGCAAGGGTCCTGCTTAAGAACCAAACTTGTAGAACAGAGACTGCCACCCTTTGGAGGGACAAGACTTACCTAGATATCGACGTGACCAAAAAGCGCAGTTGACGCAACCTTTTGTGATCTTCATCCTAATGAGCTTGAGTCATATGGTCTCGTTTCTACTTGATTTTGATTAATGGTTAGGTTACTAAGTGTGTGGTGTCCAGTTTACTTGGTGTGTCAATCACACAATCATACTTGCTGAAATTTAAATTATCCAAGCCCCACTTGCAAGTAAAATATTCGTGCGGTAAAGTTTAGAAACTCTTACAGCGGGCCCACGCTAATCCTTAAACTGTGTAAGCTTAACCTCTTTTTTTTTGCAAATTTTGCAATTCTGAGAGCAATTTGTTATTAGCAATTCTGAGAGCAACTTGTTTCCTTAGCGCAAATCTACGCAGTTTCCTATTTTTGTGCAACTCTCCCCTTACCAAGGTAACATATTCAAAAGAAACTCTTGTTAGTAAATCCTAGGTTAACAAATCAACTCAAAATTCTATCTTATCCTCATTTTTTTTTTAAATAAGAAAATTCAAAAGACACCAAGTTAATAAAAACTCTATTCAAAGTGGATTCTAAGTTATTAAAACAAATCAAAAATTCTATCTACAAAATAAAAAGAAATCAGAAATTCTAAATTATCCAACAAGTGTCTAGATGTGGTTAGAGTTTTCAAAAAGTTTTCAATTATAAGAAATCCAATCTTATCCAATTCAAATTTGAAATTTTAAAAGTCTAACTAATCTAAACAACTTAAGAGATAGAATTTTAAAATTTCCAACTACCTAATTTCAAAATTCAAAGGTTGGCATATTAATCAAAACAACTAGTCCTAAAGATTTTTAAACTCTATCTTACTAATCCTAATCTAATCAAGACATTAGTTAAACCAATCTAAAATAATTTTTTTTGGTTTTTATTTACTGAAATTCTGAATTAAAAGAAACCCATAAAAAAATTGGTTTTTTTTTAATTATTAATTCCCAAAATTCAATTAATTATAAAAAAATATCAAAAAATTCCAAAAAATTTGAAAAGTCTGAAAAATTAGCAAACTGAAATACTAACTAATACTAATTGTAAAGAACACTACTAATGCAAATTAAATAAATAAATAACTAATGCAACCTAGATATGAGCGTGCATATGAATCTAATAAAAATTAAAAAAAGTCAGATTTTTAACAAAAACTCAGATTTGGCTTTCCGGCAATGGCGCTAAAAACTTGATGTGAATTTAAATTTAATCTTTTAATACTGCAAGTACACAGCTGTCTATTTGAGACAATGGCAAGTACAGGTCGAATCCCACAGAGAGCACTACTAAGTTAAAATTCAAAATCTGATTTTTTTTCCAATGATAATGACAAGAGAATGAAAAAAAGAAAAATAATAATAAGATTGAGAAAATGCTAGATCTAGAGTGCAGCAATAAAATATGAGAAAATGCATATCAGAATATCATGAATCCATTAAGTAGTTCCACCACTATGTAATAGATAAAATAAATTTGTCCCCAAAATTCTTCAAATAAAAAACAAATCAATGTTTCTAATTCATATAATTTGTCTATCAAAGGGCATAATTTTTCACAGTTTATTAAAGGAAAAAATCTCATTTGCCTAATGAGATTATGAACTTAACTAAATATCACATATTAATCAAAGATAGATTATCAAAGAATTTCATCTAAGAATAATCTATTAAGAAAGCATACATGATTAAAGCATTGTCCAAATAAAAAATTGAATAACATAGGTTGTCAACGACAGAAGGCAAATTTATTATTATAATCAATACACAAGAGACAAAAATATCACATAGATTAACAATGAGAAACTCTTAACTTCACCTGACACTCCATTGCAAAATATGTGATTTTCATTAAGAACTTCATGGCAATTACAATTTTCTCTCACACTTTTCTAACCTAGTTCTGGAACAGGGCCCCAGAATACCCAAAAATAACTCTTAAATTCTATTAATTAGGGAAAGAAGATAAAGAGGAGAGAGAATAATTAAGGACATCCAGGCGGGGAGTGTGTCTCTTGATGAGTGTTAAATATTGCATATTTTACCCCTCATTAGTCCGAATTTTATCGGCATCTCATATACATATCATTTGCCTTATACAGAGATCTTATCATTCTTTCACATTAATGGATTATCATGTATAAATCTGATTATTTGTAGCGCATTTTTATGTAATTTCTCTTATGTAGGTGGACCCCGCGACTATCACAACATTTTGACTAGTGTCCCAAGCCATTAAGAAGAGATTTCATTAAAGAAGTTACTTGAAGAAATCTTCGGAAGTAGGGAAGAATTCCAAAATAAGAGGAGAAGACTTTATCGATAAAAGAAGTCATTTTTTAACACAAAGGATTGGTTGGTGTATTGGTTAGAGCTTGGGTTGGTATGGAACATGTTGTGGGTTCAAATCTCAACAATTACACATTATTTTTTTTTCCATCCAACATGAAGTTATAGGAATGCATTTGTAGAGGGGAGGAGAAGGAGATCTTTTGACAAGTTAGTCTTTTTGCAATTTTATTTTCACTTTTGGATTGTAATTATGAGCTTCTTTGTAACTAATTTAGAGAGAGTGCGTGTAATTGAAGGTCATTAATGAAGATTTGGAGCTCTTTCTTGATGTTTAGTGTCTAAAGCTCTTGGATTGGGCTTTCCTTTTGAAGCTAAGTAATATATTTAGCTCAATTACATGCATGTTTTAGTTTAAATTCCCTACTTGTGCCTTGATTGATTAGTAGATTTTAGATCTAATTGTGCTAATTTCTCTCATTTTCATGCTCTATCTCTACACTTGATGCTTTGATAATCTCAATTGATGATTTGTAGTTGGATTAAATTCTCTCACATAGCATGCTCTAGAGTCATTATCTTTGATATTTTGTAGCTTGATTTTGATGATTAATTGTTATGGTAGTTAGGTTATGATCTACGATCTTGGTTTTTTTTTTATTTTCTTTACTTTAATCTTCATTGCTATATCATCCAATCCAATTAGACAAAAGATTGCTAATTGGATTGTAGATTTGGGAATTGAATTAGAACATGTATTGTTTGAATTAATTACATACTTAGTGGATTTTGGATTGCCTAATCTCTTCTTTTTATTGTTGTTAATTTAAATATTTGTTTGATTTGTTATTTTCACTTCTAGATTGGTAGATCTACCTTTCAAAGCAACTTATTTTAAAATCCTACACATTTCACACCACAAATTCATATTCCACTACCATTCATCCACTAGTTTAGTGCAGTTTGTTAGATCTTATTAATTTCATATTTTATATTGTTAATTATTTGTTTACATGGCATAGTTTATTAGTTTTAATTATTCACTTCAATTGTTTATATAAGCTATATCTTAGTTCAATTCTACTTAAGTTGGACTCATTGCTTCTTCCATCCTCTCCTCGTGGGATCGATAATTCGGACTCTTTAGTCTTTTACTACCTGACGACACCGTAATCTTGCAGTTAAGAGTTACACATTCTAGTGTCGATCATCTCTCGTATGCTACTTTGGTTCCTTTTATATCTCCGGTTATCTTACAGATACATTGAATCTGGACACCTTCTCTGTAAATTTGATTTATCTTCATTAATAAGGTATATCTCTTATCCTTTTTTAATTTGAATGAGGTGGAAGCTTCTAGAAACTTTTGGGTTGTTTGGCTAATCTTCAAATGGGGTCCCACAAGGGATGTGTAGCAATTGATTATCAACGGTGTGCATTTAATTGCAATCCCGTCTAAAAATGAACATGAGAATCTCCGGACCCATAACTTGTCAATATAGATCTGATTTGCACATTCTTGGCTCCACAAATATCTATTATGATTAAGTTTTCCAATGGTAGGTAAATTTCATCGATCCGACGGTCAGATTGAAAGTTATGGTCAATTGAAGATGAGTTGTCCTAAAAAAAACAAGATTAACTTTTAAAATTTGATTTGCAATGGATTTATCTCTGCACAACTTTCATTTTCGAAAGGACATCAGATGTGGATGATTCAAACTCTTCTTCTTTTGTTCCAATCAGAATGATACTCTTTGAATTATCCATTAATAGTTTCAAATTTGCAACTACTGCGGACCCTGCCATATGGGACATTTCATATGTTTGTTTGAACAGTGGGCCCTATGAGAAGTCTTCTACTATAGTTAGGATTCTTCAACTGTTATGATGAGTGGACCCCTCCTTTGATTGATTTGCATATGGCTTGTGTGTGGGGTCCACGTAGTGAATTCTTCAATCTACTTCTTTTCAAGCTTCAATTCAACAATGCAGGGCCCAGGATGACTATGTGTGCTTGAAAGTAGGCTTCGTGACAAAGGCCTGCAATTCTCATTTTCTGCACATTCTAATTCAACACATCAAATACTGAAGAGCCCATATTGAAGCGGGACCCATTCGGACAAAGTTCCACTGCAACTGGGATTCTTCGGAGAAAATTTGCAAAACATTCTAAGTTAATGCAGAAAATGTATGAAAATTCAGGTTCCTAGGTGAAAATGCATGAAAAGATTGAATTAGATGAATAATGATGCAATTCACCTAATTAAACCCCTAATTCATCCTAAAATGATGCGTAAATGTGCAAATTTATGAACTCAACAATTATAGAGGAAAATATCCTTGTTTCCATAGGAGTTCATGGGAAGATATACTTCCTTTGGTGAAGGGTGTATTTATCTACTGGACCTGGTCCCACCAAAATATGATCACATGTGGGCCCATCAACAGACGTCAGACCCTATATATCCTTTTGTTTTCCTTCTAAATTCTGACTAAGTTGCATGAAAATCAAGAGATTGATGGGGCTGAGCAAGTCTTGATTTGGATTGATGGTATGAGTACAATATCCTAGTCCAAAGCTCTTCTAAGTAAATATGGTGAAATTGAATGGTGATTAATGTCTCGATCACTACCAAATCTAGACTGGTGCCAATTAAAGTCGGTCATGCCTTAAAGGGATTGGATTATGATAAAAGGGTCACTATGTGAACACAAAACAAAATAAATAAATAAATAACAAAGGACAAAAAAAATCTTGCTATAAATAAAACCAACCTTATCACTACTTGGGGTGGAATTCTTGAGGCCCCACCCCTTGTGGGCCCTCTAATTGAGTTTTTGAATACTAATTATTACTAATTATTAGTTAATTATGTTAATTAGGGGTTAATCAGGGTAGTTATGTATTGATCTCCTAAGTTGTAGTTAGACTAGCTTAGTTGAGTTAGTAATTGAGTTAGTAGGGTGTCTTGTGTAATTCTAGGGTTAATATTAGTGAGGGGAGGCCTAGCTAGGGATTTGAGTGAACTATAGGGGGTTATTCCTAAAAAGCACTTCTAGAACCTTCTCACCAAAAGACCCATTTGCCCCTAACCCTAACCCTAATCCTATACAACCCCAAAGGCCATTTCAGTCATTAGTCACTCCCCCAAATCTATAAAACCAGCACTATTCCCAAGAAAAACCCTAGCAACTATTCCTCTCTCATTTCCCTCTTCTTCCTTCCTCTCTTCTTCCTCTCTCATTTCTCTTCTAGAATTAGGCTACTGTTGTGCTGGAGGAAATACCTTAGGAGCTGCTACATCTTCTTCTTCCTTCTCTTGCATTGGATTGGGTTTTCTCTTCTTCTCTATCTCTACAACTTCTCAAACATCAAAGGCAAGTGCATTATACTTTTAACTTAGAATGTATATTCAGTTTCATTTGATTCTGTGATGATTAGTTTAGTTATGTTATGATTCTTGTGTTAGAAACTACCTTGAGCGATGGTTGGCATTGATGGATGGGTTTCACCCCCATTTGGAAGATCAATGGGCCTAATTGGTGTTGGATGATGGGCATTGTAGTGGTTTTGTATTTTTCAATGATTTGGTGAAGTTTGGAAGTGATTGGAGGTGTTTTGGTGGAAAATCGGGTTGAAAATGGAAAAATCCCGAAACTGGGTTCTACAGGATTTTTGCAGTGTGCCGGTCGACCTGGCACTACCCAGGTCGACCTGGGTACACTAAAATCTGCAGAAATCAGTCTCAGTTAAAAATTCTGCAGGATTGAGTTTTCCTGTGTGCCAGGTCGACCGGGTACACTGAATTTTGGGAAAAACCTGCTCTCAGTTAATTTTTCCTGCAGAGCTAAGTTCCAGTGTACCAGGTCGACCTGGCCCTGCCCAGGTCGACCCGGGTACACTATTTTTTGTAGGAAATGACTGAAAGTTGGTTTTTCTCCTGAAACTTAGGGAATGCAGACTGAAAGTTGATTTCCTCTTGAAACACAGGAAATGAAGTGAAAATTGGCTGGAAGCTGGGACATCACTCTTTCCAAGGTTTTTGGTGTATGCGGTTAACCACCCAGGCTAGGAGGTTGACCGGACACGCTGGGAACCATTGAAAACAAACTAAGTCTTCCAGGAGGCCTAAACCAGTTTTTCCAGTGCACTCGGTCGACCCACCAGGCCAGGAGGTCGACCGAGCACACTGCACACCAGGTCGACCTGGGGGTCAACCCCCAGTGTACCCGGTCGACCGGGCCATGCCCAGGTCGACCGAGCACACTAAGTATCAGTGATTTTCTAGCCTTCAGTAGTTTGGAGTTGTGATCATTTGTAGGGCCCATTGACCATCCAAATGGACATTTATCAATGTACTAAGCCCGAGTCAACGGTGTGGCTCAACCTTGACTCGTGGGGACCACTGATTAGGGTTTTGGTCGTTTAATCTAAGATGATTAGAGCCTTAAACGTTGTCAATGATGCCCGTAACCTCAGGAGCACCAAACACAGTATCCTTTGGCATCTGAGACTTCGTTTAGAGATCTAATTACCGGAGATGGACCTGGACCTGAATGTGGTCCATTACCTAGGATTGGACTGTTGTTATTCCCTGTTGATTCTCTTATTGAAGTTCATACTTCACTTCTATTATTTACTGTCACTCTTATATCCTTAGTGTAGTTATTAACTGTTAATTAAAAGAAATTGAGGACCTGAACCTAGGATATCTTAGAGGTGACCCGATAGTATGATTTGTAGATCACTGACCCGTGTCTGTGGCTAGGCGGGCCCTTACTGGGCCTAAGTGTGGAGATGTATAACCTTAGATTGGAGAGGTAGTTTATATTGGAATTATATCTCTTTATGGATTAGAATGAGTTGTTTATCAGTAAATATGGCTATGATTGCCTCGTACGGACTGTTTTAGACCAAGCCATGTGTTGATGGCCCTTGGTATGGATCCAACGAGTGGGCTTGGACTTGGATTATAATCCATAGACTGATTTGATTTATAGACCTCTTAGAGACTTGGTTAGGACCATGTTTACGCAAGGCAAAGCCTAGACAGACACAGACCATTAGAGTTTCCTTGAGTCGGCATAGACATTCACTCGGTTGATTTAAGCTCAGCCTGTGGACTGATCATCCCCGGTAGGAGCTATTATGAGTGTTGAGGAGCTATCATGATGAGCTGTGTTGTTAAGACGGACGGTGCGATACCGGGTCCGGTCTTCGAGTGATGAGTGTGATGAGATTGATGAGTGATTTACGAGATTAGTAATTCCCAGCACTGGTGAGATTCCCCGCCGCAACTGTGTTCAGTATGGGAGGGCCGCGGCATAATATCCCGCGGTATTCCAGCTCATGTGAATGTGTCATTTTGTAGTAGATTAGATGTATATTATCCTGATTCTTTATGCTTATCTTGTTCAACTGCCTAGTTCATTTACCTTGTTACTCCTTAATTTATATACCTGTCTCTATTCATTTGATATATATGTCCTATGTTATTAGCATACTGTGACTTGCCAGATCTTTTAGATCTGACCCATCTTTGATGCTTAGGCCTTGACCCAGATATCGCAGAGGATGCGCTTGTGCTCGTAGAAGCGCCCGTAGCTGGAGAGTTCGCGTGGGGACCGGCCGACCTTGATGTCGAGCCGGAGGACGGAGAGCTATTACCAGAGTTCTGAGAGTTTACTTTATTTTGGGTTTGAGAGAATTTTGTAGTGAGCCGAGTAGTTAACAGAAATGTATTAACTTTAGTTCTTAACAACTGATACCTTTAAACTAGACTACTGTTCAGCTCTTATTTAATACATATATTGATACTCATTGCTTCCGCTTACTTGTTATGCTTCCGCAATTTAACTATTGTTAGTATATCGTCCAAAAGTTTTAAATTGGACCTCACTGCGGACCTACGATCTTGGAAGTTCTCGGATTTTCCGGGAAGTAACGCGCCAACTTCGGGTATTCCGACGACTTTATCGGTATCCGGATTGGGGCGTTACAAATTCCTCCACAAGCTCAGTTGTTGAGCATCTAAACTCTAAACAACAGTAACAACAATAATAATACGAGGATTTTATCAGAAAAATCACCTGATATGCGGACTACACCAAAAAAACCCTCTTAGTTTTGCTCGCACAAAAGTGATCCCCTAAGACCGCTTCCGGTTTTTTTTTTTTCTTGTGAAATGAGATCTACGTCGATATCGACACAAATTTGAAAATGTTTTTAGTATATCTGACTCGCCTAATGGGGCCCTTAATTCAAGATAAAGTTCACTATTTACCTTGGTAAGCTTTAATGTACTTGAACTTAGTGAGGGCTCAAGTCTATAGACACGCTCATATATGCATTCATATCCAATACCCAGAACACATTTTCTTTCATTCTTTTCTACTTCGGATGTTTTTTTTTTTTTTTTTTCAAAATTGGAGGGGACTATTTGAGTTTTTTTTTTAAATTGTGGATGACTGTTAGATTCAAAATTGTGTGGCAAAATAGTAAAGGACCATCTAGACTTCTAATCCCACATCGGACATGAGTGAAATGAAAATGAAATGAAAATGGCATTTGTATATGCTTATTTGTGTGTCATTGTTGAGTTATTATGGAAGAGCATAAACTTTGGGCTTGGAGCATTAAAACTCATTGAGCAGCCCATCTTTTGCCATTTAGTGCCTGATTTGGGTTGACCCAGTATTTATTTAAATTGGGTCGATTTGGTCCTGGTGTGGTGGTTGTTGTCTTTGACGGTCATTTCAAATTTATCTAACAGTCATATCCAAGGTTTATATTATTTTTTTTTCCCATCAATAAGATTGTGTAAACTGAGTCTAACACAAAGATGATCTAGGGCAGTTTTATCTTGGAGTAAAACTTGCCGGTACCCCAGTTGCAAACACCAATCTAGTGTGGGGCATTTATCTTCTTACGAAAAGCGCGACATGCCACTGAGGCGATCCATCTCAATTATATTTTATTGTTATTTTTTCGAACATACTGTGATTAATAAATATGAAAATAATGCATTACATACCACCAATCTTATGGTAGAAATAATTCTTGGTCGAATAAAATTTGAAAATTTTAATGTAAGGTAATGGCATTCTTTTTTGCAGCTCAGATTTTCAATAAATTTCCCTCCTTCAACTCTAGAATATTTTAACAGGCTAGAGAGGATTCGGACTCTAACCAAGCATTTCTATAAGATGATGATGTCGCAGAGTGACATGGTAATCAATAATATAAGTTGGGCTGGATGTTCCCTTGCCTTGATGGGATGATAATGTTAGACTTGGGCTAGAATCTAGGGCCTATCACTAGCCTCCGAAGTCAGAGAGACCCAGAATCCGGACTCTTGTGCTGAGTTTTTGGAGCAGAAGGCCCTAGTGGATGGATATGCTATAGTTGAGTACCGCCATGATTTAGATATTGGGTAGAGGTGTGCCACAACGCCACTGCTTTCAACCACTCTAAAAGTAGGTCCGTGGGCAGATGTTGAATGCCCTATAAAATATTGAGTTGTACATCTTTCATCACCAATTGATTTTGGAAGAAATGGTAGCTCAGTGATTGTAGTTTACAATCAACCCGACCCAGAATGCAAAAAAATAAATGAATAAATAAAATTTCCAATAGGCGCAAGTTTGCAATCCCCAACGTCTAAGGATAGGGACCCCCTCCCTTGGCTTAAATGTTAATTGGTAGGGACTAAAAAGGCATATCTAAGTGGAGGGGGGAAAGCCCCATTGAGAGGGTGTCCTTAAAAAAGGCATATCTTGACATTTGTGTTTCTCCTCTTTGAAGGGTTTTTCATCTAGACTCTACTTTTTTGTACTATTATGGATTGATTTCATATAACTTCAGAAAGCAGAGGTTTTTACCAACCAAATCTCTTTTCACTCATTTATGCCAAACAAACCCTAAATGGAATAAAATGGTATAAATTACACTACTGGCTTGTGCAAGACATTAACAGAAACTAAGACCACACACAAAAGTGTAGGAGGTGGTCATAGAATGAAATTTGAAAAACGGATTCCCCAAATAAACAAAGGGAGTCCAAATTAATTGATTATGTTTAAGATGGGAGTGGTTTCCCTTCAAGGAAGAACTTGATCATGGCCAATGCTCTTATTGGCTGGTAACTTGGCACCTCATGTCCTGCGCCCCTTACTGTAGCTAATGTTAGGTTACCCTTATACACCACACTATATCCACCAACCTGACAAAGAAGAAGGGAACTTTTTAGATTCTATCTCAACTGCCTATGAATGAAAAACATTTAGGGTTCCCTTGTTTGATTAGGCATTCATGGTCAAACAGCCCTGACAAAGAAATATTAAAGAGGAGGGTTGGAGGATATAATATATAGATATAGATTGACTTTGACTTTCATACACTTTCGAATTACTAGGGTGATAATTTGGTATTCTCAAGTACCATTCATTCATTTTCTAGTAAAGAAAAAAATTATTTGATCGTCATTTTTAGATGTTCACTTTGTACGCATCAGCGTACTTGCTCAACTTAATCGAATAGGCCAAGCTAAGTCAATGATCATAGGAATTGAGTCAATTAAACGAAAGTTGTTGAGTACTACTCATCGATCCTCATGTGACTGAGCCTACGAATGATGTGCCTCATTGATTAGATGATAGAATGTACAAAACTACAAATCTATATTCTTATACCCGAAAGGAATTCATGTAAACTGATTTTTGCACATTTGTGCTTAATAGGACCATCTTTTAAGGTCTACTTGTTCATTAAATGGCATAAATAATGCAGTAAATGGTTAGGTTAGCTACTTATTAGGTATAATTCTTGTGCCTAATATCTATCCTTAATACCATTAGGTAACTCTTAGATCAATAAATTACGGACCTCACGACATACTAACATGCCGATGACTCTCCTTCTCTTCCTCTTCTCTGTTGTTTAGTGGTGGTCTTCTTTTGTGCCTCTTTGGCTTGTATCCTTTTTTGGGGGTTTTTTTTTTAACCATTTTCCTAAATGAAATTCTTTTACAATTTAGCAAAAAGAAAAAGAAAAAAAAAAACTTGCGGATGACTTTAATAATCAATTATCCAAAATTTTCAGAATTGGGCTTTTAACATTCACCCATCTCTTAATGATTCTGTGTAGTTTCTCAGCAAGTTCTTTTATATTAAGGAAAACTAGCTTGGGCACTATGCCTAAAAAATAAATAAATATTAGCCTTGGACTCTTAGTAGTATTGATAGGTTGAGATTTAAGAAAATTTAATAAGTTTTCTGAATTGATCGTCACAAAGATTTTATTGGAGAAAATGTTAAAAAATTACAAAATATAAAATAATAAAATATAAAATTTCATGTGAAATAAGAAATTAACATAAGTTTAGAGGTTGTTGACATGATAGGGAAATGGCGGTTTATATATGTTAAGCGTTATACATGTGAAATATAATAGAAGGTTGTGATTGTAGTGGCATACCTCTTGATTGACGTACCAAGCTTTCCAATGAGTCTTCACTGGAAGTTTAAGCTTGTTCAAAGAATATCTGGTGGAAGTAACAGGAATTCTACCATCCACATCTCCACTGCAATGCCAAATCCAAACACCTAACTCAATAAAACTCAAATGCCCAATTCATGGTTCTAATGAAAACATGCAGCAATTTTTTTTTTTTTTTCCTTAATCTTTTACCTGTACACCCAAACTCGAACTCCTTTGGCCATCAACTCCTCTAAGGTAGGTAGCACCGTATCAGGGCTGTCACCCCATTCGGGTATCACTTGACTGCAATTCCAGAACTTACTTTACTAACAAAATAAAATTCAATAAGAGAATACATAAATTATATTCATATACCATGCAGGAGATACAGTGGTCCCAACTGCAGATGTGCCATTGCCCAAGTTGATGGAAAAAAAAAATGATTGCCACACACGATTGATTAGATGGTTAGAATTTACCAATATGGATCACTGGCATCCGTTGCTGTATCGGCTAAATTGGTGTGATTACATTTTCAGCTGAAAATGTGTAAAAATAATCCATATTTCCCTGTGTTAGGTAATATATGGACCTGTATTTATCAAAGATCTGTATCGGAATGACGGTAATATACAAGTGTGGATTGGGTATCAACCAAATTTCTCACTATGTGTTTCCTTAAAAAGGCTTGTTTTTTATTGCTTGGAAACCTCATGGTTGACCCTACTGATATGTTGGTTGCGCCCTAATACCTGCATCCTGACCAGCTATGGTTGAGTTTGGTTACATTTGCATGAAGGGCTTCTTGGACTTCAGGTCGATTCAGATAAGCACTGACGTAATCATCTGAGCAGGGATCATAATTCATGACCTGCATCCAAATTCCAAAACATCTGGCATTAGAAACTACCTTCCAATGTACATTAGATTACCAAACCAATGACCATGAGGACCACTGTTCGAAAATTCGACTTGTTGCACCGACTCAGAAAGCCATTTAGTTGAGTCGTAGAGGCAAGTTGACACCAAATTTTGGGCATTCAGACTCAACTTGGCCAAGTCTGAGTGAGTCAAGTTAATTAACTTATTCAGGGGAAACCCAATGGTAAGGGTTCTAGTGGCCTGAGCTGCTCAAGGCTGACCCAGACTGGGCTAGATTTGGGGACTGTGAGCTGGAGTAAGGCTTAATTCTCCTCTGCAATAGTTGTGGGGTGGACCTGGGTCTATGTATACTGAAAAGGCCTGGCCGAACATATCGAGCACGAAGGGGTATATATTTTAAAATGCGCTGGTCTTGGGCCTGACTTTCTTGCTCATTGGTTGAACCCAGATTGAACAAAAGACCTGGTACTACTGGGCCGGGCTTGACAGGCTTCAGAACTGTGGGACCAGGCTAATAAACACCATTATCCAGTGCAATCCAAAAGTGATGTGGGAGTGGGAGTCTCTACATGGAAAATGTGAACAGAACGCTCTGTTTATAAACAAGGAAACCTAGACTCAGAAGCTCACCGAGCAAAGTTGGATAAAAACTCGGTTAAGGGATACATGATACATCCCATCTTGACAGACTTAATAATTCATGTCTGAAATGAGTCAGTCTGAGTTTAACCGATTCAAGCCAACTCGGCTGAGCCAATTGAAAATTTCCAATTTTTAAAGTGGCAATCAGAAGAAACAGCACAATATATGGATTTTCTTCTCTAATGAGTAATCTATCCTACTAGTTGGGATGGCCCAAAAATATGCTTCTATTATATTCTATCTTATCAATCAAAAAGTCCAGTATGAAAATTGAGGTAGGCTTCTTACCGAAGCTTTTTTGGGTGGGGTGGTGAGACTGGAAGAGAAGCAAAGAGGAGCGTATATGTTGTAGATATCAAGGGATCCAAGGTCAAAATCATAAATTTCATAGCATGGCTTGCTACTTGAGTTGGTTGAGGAGAAATCACAGTACTTGTGGATTCTGTCAATGCTCTCATCTGACATGAGTGCATGAGACCAGAAGAAATCATACATCCCCAACTCATCTGTTTGATCGTTGATCAGAGCATTACCAATCTGCAATTAGTGGCATGAGATTAAGCATAACATAAACCTTAGTACCCTACTATCAATATCTCTGATTGGGTTATACATGACCACATATGAAGTCATTGTAATCCTAGGGCAAATTTTATGGTGGTGGGTTGCTTGTATGATTGGTGGTGAGTCCCACAGCTGTTGGGAATGAGCTAGAAATTAACCCTGATGGAACAATTCTCTCCTCGTTCCTCACTAGGACGACAGAAAATGAAAGATAGAAAAGAGTATAGCAGTCCACATCAAATGAAAATTCACCAAAGATTAATTATGGAAGACTATTATATACTTGTCAATTGTCATTGGCCTGAACCAGATGGCTTGACCCCCAAAAAAGGTGAAATTCAAGTTAGGCCCTTTTTTGGGTATAGAGGAGGCTTGGGCATGAATTTTGAACCCCATATGGAATTTGTGTCTGGTGTGAGTTTAAGCTTTGGGTATCTGAATTCGACCCGGGTAACCATTCATGTGAATGTTTGTATCATTTATTTTGAACCCCACATGGAACTTGGGTCGGGCTTGAATTTGGGCTCTTGATAACTGAATTCCACCCAGGTACCTAGCTGATAAACATCTGAAAATATATATCATGTACAAAGCATACTGTCTATACCATATACAATGTATATTATAGAACTAGGCTTCACACCCTCCTAAAGGTAAACCAAACTCAATTTCTGGGACCGACCAACGGAGTCAACCCAACTCAGTCCAACTTGCACTCAGGAAGAGAATATACAATTCAGGGCAGGCTCAAGAAACAGGTCAGGTATAGGTTCAGGTTCGCTCAGATGCTGCTTGGGTTGAGTCAATACCTCCCTGAATAGGCACCCTCCCTGGTAATCTGGGAGACTCATTTGAGAAACCATCAGACAGAGATATGGCTTGTCACATTGGTGGTCGGTGGACCAAAAATATAGGCTTTGAGGGTCAGGTTGAACAGTTAGTATTATCAGCTTTTTAGTGAGTTATGTAGGGTCATCTAAGACCTGCAGTAGGCCCAATCGGGAACTCAGATCAATGGTCTGAATTGCCCAATAATGGACCATATTTACCCAAGGATTCCAATGAAATTTAATCTTCAGTTGGTAGATCACATAAATCACAATCAGTTCATGTAGCCTAGATATATATATTTATCATAATTAACAGAGAATCTTACTGCAATCCCTTTGAGGTTGATGATTGTATTGTGAGCTAACTCGTTCTGTTGTACAATGGCATGTGCAAGTTGAGGCACATAATGTCCAGCATAGCTCTCCCCAGCAATGTAGAATTCTCTGTTCTTGTACTCTGGGAATCTCTCCAGCCAATTCACCAAGAACACATAGGCATCCTTGGCCGTTCGGCTGTCGCCGCTTAAGTCATAATCTGATGTCGTGTTCGAGTAGGAAAACCCCACACCGGCCGGTGACTCCAAGAACAGTACATTTGCCTCTGCAACAAGAGTATTTGACCCTTGGATCAATACCATATAAAGAATGAAAACAATGCAAAGAGCACACCTACTAGTCCCTCACCATTATTCCATGCGAATGGATTTCTGAAGAGCGTTTTCCCGTCGCTTTTAACACGAAAGGGACCGAGTTCCTCCATTGCTCCATACCCGAAAGAAGAACAACCAGGGCCTAGAAAGAATTCAGTTTCAGAATTATTGTGCTTTCCTAGATGGTAAAGTTACATTACATGTTCTCTATAATATTGTGAGAAATGGATATGGGTAAAGACATGGAAATGGAGGTCATAAACACAGCTCTCTGCATTATTGGAAATCTAGATTTCATATTTCACATTAATGGGTTTTTTATAATACTAAGTGTACTAATTGTTTTTTTCGAACATTTCTAAATTGATGAAATTATCATTGTTCACGTTCTTTCTTTTTTTTTCGCTTTTATTGTTGAAACAAGAAAAATAATAGAACTATATGAAATAATGGACTTAGAACAATGAGAGAAGCAACCTATACAATACAAGTACTTTTTGTTTTCTTACATCAAGAAACAATACAAGTATTGAAGTAATATCAATTACCTACATGTATCTGGTTACAATATACAAACAGCAGCCCCAATTGTGTATGAAAGTCCTTATCCCTGATAAGACATGACTACTTTCTATTTTCATTTTCTAGCTCAAGGCATCATTTTCTCCCTCCCATGAATTATTGTTGTTGTTGAAAACTTGAAAGTGAAACAATGACATTCATCAATAACAAAATATCAAGAGTAATTACTATTACGTACCTCCATTGAGCCATAGAAGGAGAGGTTTGGATGAATGATTGGAACCCACAGCTTCAACAAAATAGTAGAAAAGGGCTCTACCCGCCTTGTCATCCACAGTCACATAACCTCCATACTGTGCAAAATCGACAGCTCCGGGTTGGCCCGGCAAATTTCCAATCTTGTCAGCCTCTTTTGATCCCATCTGGGAGATGAGAACCTTATGTGGACTTATAATTCGGCTTTTGTGGAGCTCACTGATGCCTGTGGCACCCGTCATCATCTTCTTCTTCTTCAACTTCATGAGATTGGTAAGGGTGTCGCTTTGGCGGGCATCTGTTGTCAATACATGTATGCTCAAGAGGAGGAATAAGAAGAAGGAAATGAGATTGTTCATCATCTTTCTTCTGCTTTGAAATCTCTATGGAAGATAATTCATGTGAAAGTGAGGTGCTGTGAGCAATTTATATTATGAAAGGCGCGTGTTTGGAACAATCTATGGATGGAATTAGATGGATATGGACATGTAGAAAGTGTGATGGTACTTATCAAATAGAAAGAAGCCTTGAAGTTGGTGATAGCTGGAGTTTGAAGGACTTGCTTCTTCTTCTTTTTTTTTAAATTTGGTTTCTCATGACTTTGTCTGAGTTATCATATGCTAGTGGATTGTATAATGATGCATGTGTTGAAATGATATGGAGGCGTTTTCTATGGAATCTCGGTAAGTCAAGGACTCATACAATGTGGATAAAGATTGTCCAGGAAATGGACGATCTATATTGGAAGTACATTTCATTGTAAGAAACTAGACTAATAGGAAGAGGTATATGAAGTCTTACCAAAGGCATTACTTTGGGGGGGTGGGGGAGGTGGGATGTGGGGCTGTACTTTACCGACATTCATGGCCTCGGACACATCCAATGGAGGTGATCTGGTAAATGAGAATTGGCTGGTCCTAAATCCCTCCACATCAAATAAAATGGGTGTAGATACACGTTTCTTTTGTGGCAAAAGAACCACTATGTAAGCATTTGATTTACCTTATAAATTCGAGTTCCGATCCCCTGTTTCGTAGAAACATGGAGATACTATTTCATCCAATCCACATTCACCAACTGTGCAAAATCTCTTCCTTGAGTTTTTTACACCGTTAGCTAATATGGATCGGATGAAACAATATCTCTTTATTTCTATAAAACATGAAATCTAGACTATATAAATTCTCAGCTTGGTTTTACGAAAAACAAGAGATTCATGCGGTACAATACATTTAGATATAGATTGAGGGTAAGAACAATATTCTAGCCCTAGATTTTAGGTCCTCCAAAATTAATAGCTATACACTGTGAACTTATTATCGTGAAACTGAATGATAATTAATGTCTTGATCACTATCAAATCTTAGACCAATACCCAAAAAATCCAGACCGGTGCCAATTCAAATGGGGCACATGTTAAAAGGGATTGGATTGATCACAAAGGATCGCTATGATGATGATGGTGGTGGTAGTGGTGGTGATGATGAAGGTGAGAGTTTCTTCATAAAATAAAATTATCCCTATTATGACTCGGAGGCATTTTATTAGGACTCCCACCCAAGGAATCTAACCAGCTAAATCATTATCATTCTTCTGTCTATAATATGATCATGTACATGGGTCCCTCCATCCAATGACATATATTTAAAAGCTAAGATGCAACCATCTGATCACCCCCAAAAAGGTAGGACCCACAAGATGTAAGGCAGGAAATTCACTTGTCCCTATTACCACATGGAGGAGGGTAGTATGTGCTTTTAAAATGATTTGAAAGGGAATGGAATCATTTGGTGGTTCATGGTTGGCATTGCAGGCCTTGTTTTTGGGTCAGTTTCATTTTACAATTAGTAGAAGTGGTTAGGGATTCCTAAAAATAATGACAGTGGGTGTTTTCTTGTGTTTGGTTCCGACATCCGACCCATGGAAGTGGGGCCCCCCGACCCTGATTTTTGCAGGTGGGGTATATTAGCTGTTTAATTTGGAATGATGGACTCTATTGAGCTGTTATGATTTGGAAGGACTTAAGCCAGCTTTAGCATTTCTCATCTTCCCATGTTGCAAGATTCCATTTTCCCTGTCTCTCTTCTCTGAGGAATTATTAGGCCCAAAATGGGGCCCATGGACTTCTCTTTTGGACCGTTAATTTGATTATTCTCCTCCCAGTTTGAGGGATGCACTAGAAAAGTTTTCATATTGGAAGTTCACAGCTTCCAAAATTAACACAATCATATATAGTATGCACTGATTGGCATGGTGGGAAGGACATGGACTAATGTAGGGAGGACAAGGGTTAATTTAAGTCCTGCTCACCCTGATGAAAGACTTCTATGTGGACTAAGAATGTGGTAATTGCTAGGGTTAGATCAAAGGGAAGAAAAATGTATTCATTTAAGTTTGAATCAGAAATCCAGGCCCTAATTGGACTAAGAAGGCCTTTGATGGGGAGGGTTTCAATCAGCTTTTCCAAGAAGATCCATACCTAAGTTTAATTACTCACCTTGTACCCGGAGTTGAACTCAGTTCATGTAATTCTTAACGGGCTCAAAGTTGGATCCGTTAGAACCTTGCAGAACTCATTTTTATTATTTATTAAGGGCGTGTTTGGTAACAGGTGAGAAATTCATAGATCTGATGATTCTTCACTACCACTGGAATAAGGATTCTTCATTGAAGATTTATATAGTTGATGATTTCACATTGATATTGGTGTGTACCAATGCATATAGTTGAAAAAAATAAGGTTTAGCGTGCAAATCCACTTAAGTGAGGATTTTCAAATCTTATGGGGAGTGGTCGGATCTGAAAATCCTAACAAATGAAGATTTTCATTCGTCAAAATCCTAAGTTATTTATGATTGTCAAACGTGGATTTACCACAACTTTAGAAAAACTAAAAATTTCTTCTCCAAAGATTTGGTGGCCAAACGTGACCTTAGATTCTGCATAAATAACCTCACAGTTTCTTTACTGAAAAAGGGCCATTGTATCTTAAACTATTCTTGCTGAATTTGTTGGCCTAGTGGGTTCAGGGTCATGGGTATTTTGGTAATTGTAATGGGACTTTCTTATTGACTAAGATAGGGTTTCTTGGGGGATAAAAAAAGAGAGCATTATATATAATATATATGATGTAAGGTGTAACCCATGAGGTGTGATATACTGATCATACATAGAGAGTGAACCCAAATGAGAGTCGAGTTTCTTTTCCGTGGACGTAGGCAAGATTACCGAACCACGTAATTTTCTTGTGTGTGATTGTTTGTTCTTGTGTGGTTGATTGATTGCTCAATTACATTGATTTTCGTTTTCGCATACACGCGCATAACAGCTTGCTCATATGCATGGGTTCTCTTTTGTGGAACTTGGTTCATTGTGTTTTAGAAATACCAATGTAGACTTATTTTTATATATACTTGATTCGGTGTTGTTGAAAGAAGGAAAAGGTGAACTAACAATTAGGTCATTTCAATTATTTTGATGGAGGACCACATGGGAAGTTGGTGATGTGTATATCTCAGATGATGTCACTGTTACAGGATATAGAGTCTATTTCACTAATGATACCAAGGTGCTTGCCAGAACCATCAATATAGCTTGTCCATATTTTTTTCCTCCTTTTTGTCAAAATTTGATTTCGAAAGGCATCTTAGCAAGTGAATTGGTATAGTGTGTCTTCCGTAGGTGATGACAATGGAGCTCATGCAGATCGTGAAAGAGAATGTGGATAGCAGGAGGAAGGGGCAGCCTTGGAGAAACAAAGTCCCTTCTTTTAAGAAATGAAATGGATGAATGCAGTTGAAAGAGGTGAATATATATAGATTTTCAAATATTGTATATTGTACATTTGAGTTATGTATATCAATTTCAATTTAGAGATTTTGAACCATTTCATAATTATATCGCAACAGATCCGCAGGTTTTTTTTTTTTAAGATTTAAATAAAAACCACAGTCATTTAGTCTTTAATTTAAAAAGACAAAAAAGCCATGGCTTTTGGATTTGGTTTTTGGTTGATTTTTAGCCCCGGGTATTTTGAAAATTTGCTACAACCATGCACTGTGGTTTATGAAAAACTACATCCTTACTTGCCACGGGCCCACGGCTATTTTTTTTTTTTTGATAAAAGGGTAATATGTATTAGAAAGGAGAAAGAAGAATACAGAAAGCAATAGCTACAGACTAAGACCTCCAAATGGGGAGGCAAGAAACAAAACAAAAAACAAAAAACAGACAACAACCAGAGGAGACCACTGAACTGACCCAGACTTCAGACGAGAGGCAGGGCTCAAGTAGAAGTGATGTTCAGAGAGCTGGAGATGGAAGAGAGCTACTGGCTGCCGCCTGAGACCATGGACTTCAACAGAGAGAATGATATTTCTTCTTGCAGCTGTCCAAGGAGCTGGGTGGAGGAGGGGAGGCGGTTGTCAAAATAAGCAGAATTCCTGGTTTTCCAGAGTAAGTATAAAACTGAAAGGAAGGTGGAGGCCAAGATCTTCTTGCCTGCAAGCTTGTTTCCTCTAGAGAGGGAAGTCCATATAGAAGAAGGGGAGCAGGGGAGAGGGAACTGAACACTGGCAGCCGAGAGGAGCCATTTCCATAGAACTTGTGCTGTTGAGCAGGAGAAGAAGATGTGAGAAGCAGAGTCCAAACCGTTGAAGCATAAGCAGCATCTGGAGGCTAAGGAGACCCCCAACTGTTGGAGACGAGTTTCAGTGGGAGTTCTGTTGTGCATCATGCTCCATCCAAAGAAGCTTACTCGAGGGAGGGAAACTCCATTCCAAATCAGGGGAGGCCATAGGAGGGTTGAGCTTCTGGTTCTGACTGTGTTCCATGCACTAAGCTGAGAGAGCTGGCCATCTGTGGAATCCTTCCATTGGAGAGTGTCTCGAGTTGAAGGACTAGGAGTGAGGAGTAAAGTAGCTGAGGTGAGCAATTCTTGGGCTTCTGGTGGCAGGAAGGGAGGGATTTGCCAAGTGCCTGAAGAGAAGAGTGAGGAAAGCCGTTGATACTGGGGGAATTGCTGATCAGGCCAAGCTTCTGCAAAAGACTTGTCTCCACACCATTTGTCATACCAGTGGTTGATATCTTCTCCATTTCCATAGATCCAAGAACTGCCTTGGTAGATGAGGTGCGCCAGACGTCTGATGCGTTTCCAGATGCAGGAGCCATGAAGAGTATTTGCTGGGTTCCAGATGGGATTGTTCTTAAAGTACCGAGCCTTGAACCAGGAAGACCATATCGAGCTCTTGGAGGAAGCTTGCCAGCCCAGCTTGAGGAGGGAGGCATTGTTGATTTCAGAGATCTTTCTGATGCCAAGGCCACCTTCAAGCTTAGGGAGGGACACCTGGGACCAATTCACATAGCTGGTTTTGGGGGAAGATGCATTGCCTGACCAGAGAAAGTTTCTCATCAGACGTTCAATGTCTTTACAGAGAGAGATGGGAAGAGGAAGGATGGAGGCACAGTGCATAGGGATGCAGGAGAGGACGTGCTTGATGAGAATTAGCCTACCTGCAAAGGATAAAAATCTTGCTTTCCAGGCTGTGAGTCTGGTTTGGATGGAATCCAGCAGGGGGAGGAAATGGGCACGCTTAGGGGAGCCAAAAACTATAGGAAAACCAAGGTATTTTAGTTGGGCCTGGCTGTCTTGGAGACCTAGGATAGAGCTAATTCTGGCCTTTCTTCTACTTCCACATTTGCCTAAAAAGAGCTGACTCTTGAGAAGGTTTATGTGTTGACCTGAGGAGGATTGATAAATTTCTAAAAGGTCTTGGAGAGCAAGGATACCTGAGGTAGAACCTTTCATGAAGATGATGATGTCATCGGCATAGAGCAGGTGGCAGGGGGTGTGGGGGATGGTGGACAGGGGAGAGATGGTACCAAGGGATTGGAGGTTGTGGAGATGGAGGCTAAGAATTTCTTCAGCTAAGATGAACAGGTACGGAGAAAGGGGATCTCCTTGTCTTAGGCCACAAGAAGAACTAAAGAAACCTTGGGGGGAGCGGTTAATCAGAACGGAGCATTTGGCAGTGCAAACACATTCCTCTATAAGGGAGATCCAGGCTTCAGAGAAGTTAAAGAATCTGAGAGTGGAGAATAGGAAGGACCACTTGAGTTTATCAAAGGCTTTGGAAATGTCAAGCTTGAGGCAGAGAGATCCTTTACTTAGCTTGGATTTGAGCTTTTGGAAGAGCTCAAAGGAGATTGCTGCATGATGATGGATAGATCTGCCTTTAATGAAGGCAGCCTGATTTTTAGAGACAAGGGAAGGGATGATAGAAGAGAGCCTAGTGGAGAGGATTTTGGATATTATTTTGTAGGAGAAGTTGAGTAAGCTAATGGGCCTAAAATCAGCAAAGGAGGAGGGGGATCTGGATTTTGGAATTAGAGTAAGGAAGTAGGCATTGGAGGCTCTTAGAAGCTTTTTGGATTGGAAGAAGTGTTTAATGGCTGAGATGACTGTTTGGCTGATGATGCCCTAAGTAGAGGTGAAAAAAGCTCCATTGAAACCGTCTGGGCCTGGGGAACTACTCTTGTTAAGAGAGAAAACAGCCTCTTTGATTTCAACGTCAGTGGGAATTGAGACCAACAAGGAGTTCTCAGGGTCTGTGACTTTAGGGCTATCGGACTGGAAGAGAATAGGGTGGGCCTGGACTTCTTAGGAGGAGAAGAGCTTGGAGAAATAGAGCACTGCTTGCTCTTGGATAACGATGGGATCTTCAGTAAGACAGCCATTAACAGAAATTTGGTTGATTTTGTTGAAAGAGCCCCTAGCTTTGGCCGATTGGTGAAAGAATTTGGTGTTCAGATCTCCCTCTTTGAGCCATGAAATTCAGGATCTTTGTTTCCAGTGGATTTCCTGGGATTTAAGGATTTCATGGAGGTGATGCTTGGCTGACAGGAGAGCTAGTCTAGAGGATTCTGAGGGGGAGTTATCCAAATTTGATTGGCATCTCAAGATAGAAGCTTCTGCTTCAAGGATCTTTTGATGGACTTGGCCAAAGGATTGCTTACTCCAGGATTTGAGGGAGAGCTTGAGAGACTTAAGCTTCTGGGCTAGAATGAACTGGGGATTCCCGACCTCTGGAGTGTTCCAGCTGGCCTCTACCACAGCAAGGAAAGAGGGGTGAAGAAGCCATTTATTTTCGAATCTGAATGGAGCTTTAGGAGCTATAAATTGGTTAGAGTAAGTGAGGAGTAGGGGACTGTGGTCTGAGGCAAGCCTGGGGAGGATGTGGACTAAAGGGTCTGAGAAAGAAACTAGCCATTGGGAGTTAACTAGAGCTCGGTCTAGCTTGGCAGCAACATAGGAGAGGCCTTGTCTATTGTTAGACCAGGTGAAAGTGCTTCCAGAGGAAGGTGTGTCTGATAGGCCCGCTTGCATGACTGCTGATTGAAAGTCTTTGAGGGAAGAGGGGGTGGCCTGACGGAGACTAAGCCTTTCTTGGTGGGCAAGAATTGCATTGAAGTCCCCTATGACGCACCAAGGCAGGGAGGTAGAGGATAAGGCAATGAGATCTTTCCACATTTCTTTCCTAGTTGTAGGATTGGTGGAGCCATAGACTCCTGTGATTAGGTAGGAGAGCCCTGAAATTTGATTGTGAAGGAGCATAGAAAGGTTCTGAGAAGAGGCTTTGGTAATTGAAGCTTGGAAAGGGTGAGAAGACTTGGAGAAACACCATAAATTGGGAGGGGAGAGGATAGAGGAGTTGGAGTGGTAAGTGTCAAAACCGAAAGTGGCTAAGCCTAGAGATTGGGTGGAAGTGAAAGCTGACATTGGCTCTGAGATAAAGATTAGATCAGGAGAATGATTGCGGACTAGGTTGGCCAAGGCTCTAATGGTAGGAGGATTGGCTATTCCCCTACAGTTCCAGTATAGAACTTTTAACATGGGTGGGGGGAAGAGGAGGAGGGACGTTTATTCTTAGACCTCCTGGTTATTGGGCCAGTGCCAGTGGTGGTGCATGGGGGTTTCTTTTGTCCTGTGGGAGGGGGCCTGAGGAGGGTAGAGGCTGGATTCTTGGGAGCTGAGGGACCTGGAGGGGGGGGGGCTGAGAATTGGGGGGGGAGGGTAACTTGGAAGGAAGTTTGGGCAGCCAAAAGAGTAGTATCAGAGGAGGAATTGGCTGGGGGAGGGAGAGTGGGGAGATCAAACCCAGGGGGAGGAGAGGAGGGAGAGCTCTCAGCGAAGGCCTGGAGATTCTTACCATAGGTGCTGGGGTTTGAGACTGGGTCCAAGAAGGAGTATTTCTCCAGGATATCAAAAGGGTTGGAGGTATCGATGGTAGGGGAGGTGGTTTTCTCCAAGATGACTGAGGCTACGTCATAGGGCAGTTCGTTGATGGAGAGAGAACTAAGAAGAGGTTCAGACAGAGAGAGGGAGGAATTCTTGACTTTGAAGGGAGTAGGCTTGATAGTATTCTGCTGGGTTGCAGTGGTTTGAATGAGCTGGGGGGCTGGAAGAATTGGAGAGGGACTGACTAGAAGGGAAGAAGGTGGGGGAGCCTGACGGGGGACCTCAGGGACTGTGGCCGAGAGGGAGTTGAGGGCGGGAGAAAATTGGGTCAGTGAATGGTTGGAGGAATCTGTTGTGGTTAAGGAAGCTGGGTCTGGGATATTGGGAGGGAAAGAAGGTGGACTGGTGTTTCCTGGGTTAAAGGATGCAGGGATGGAAGGCGAGTTATAAGACAATGTCACTCTTTTTTTTTTAAGCATAATTCTTAAAAAAAAAAAAAACCCAAAATGGCTACATCCCATCCATATTAGATAGGAGCCAAGATGGTAAAGAACTATCCCAAAAACAATCCTTACTCACCAAGGAGCTAGACTAAACTATAGAATGAGCTATCCTATTAAATTCTCTAGGAATAAAAGAGAATTTAACACATTCAAAGGACTTTGCAATGTTCAAAATGTTCTTGATGGGAGTAATTAAGAACCAGTCTATCAATCCATTGATGCATTGTACCACCTCAAGGCATCAGAAAAACTTGGATCCTTAAAAACCCTTTAGCCACAACATAATTTAGTGCAAAGATGATCACGAGCGCTTCAACGTCTTTACGAGAGTTTGAGACAAAAGCTCTTGCAGCCATTGTTCATAAAAAGAAGTTATCAAAAGACATAGCAAAGAAACATCCAGCCCTACCATCCAGCCTCTTAAAGTGGTATGGGTAAACGACTAGAATACTCTTATCAGAGGAAGGTCTAAAAGGGTCTTATTCCTAGGGCAAGAAAATATAATATCCGTTAGAGCCATAACATCACACTTTGATGGCATGCTATTAGCTTCTCTCACGATCTGTTCTGGGTTAAAGGAGGAGCCTCTAAAAATATAATTATTGCTTGCTTTCCAAATGGTCCACCATAGGACAAAGATCCTAGTGACCAGCTGCAAATTAAGGGTTGAATTGGTATCATCAATGGGATTAATAATATTTTTCCACCAATCCAAAATCTGAATGTTGTTGTCTCCCACAGGGGTTATTTTAGAGTTGGACTCAAATCTAACAATTCCAGCATACTCACATAGGAAAAGAGCATGGAAAATAGATTCCTTCACCTTATCATATATATGACAAATATCTCTGCCAATATTAAACTTATAGAAGCGAAGATTACATATCGGTATAGTTTCTCTTATAACATGTCAATAAAAAAAGAGTAATTCTCAGGGGTAGGTGGAGCTTACATAAATTTTGCCACTTGATATCCTTCAATGGGTGATCAATACCTCTATTTTCTTCGCAAATGATTTTGAAGGCAGATTTGTGGTCAAATTACCATGTTTAGTATGGATCCAAATTGTTATATCTTGGTTTCTATTACGAAGAATGTATATCTTCATAATGGCAACAACATCTCTAGGGTCGGAAAAAATAGTCTCCCTGTTAGTAGCATTGGCTGAGCTTAAAATGACCAATGTTAGGCCCAAGAAAAGTTGGGCTCAGCCCATTGAATCCTGTTATCAACACATTACAGGCATCCTCACTAATCAAGACACTAATTAGTAGTTGTTGCAAACGGGTCAGACCTTTGAATGCTTAATCTGTGAACATGGCTTGCCTAAGTAGCCACTGAAGCATGGAATAGCCTTGGCTAGGGTTGCAAATTGGATGGTGAGCCCTTGACTGGCCTGGCTCCACTCTGGTTTTGACTTGACAAATGATGAGCTTTTATGACTGTTCTTAGGATAGACCAATTTTTCATCCAAAACCTTAATTGGCCAGCCCATGACCTTTTTTTTATCAATAAGGAAACTTATATTAAAAGGACAGAGGAACCAAACAAAACAAACCAAGACAGAGGGACAGTATAAAAGTGTTATATCAACACACACTCACCATATAACAAAGACAAAAAGAAAACACCAAATTCCAAGTATAGGAGCAACTAGATCAACTCCTAGCTAAAAAGACTGCTAGATCATTTGAATCATGAATGAACAGTAGGCTTGAACTCCACCTGAATAGATGAAGAAAAAGCTCTAATCTCATTTAGAAGGTATTGAGATTTTCAAGAGGCACCCACATTCCTCAAAACTCAAGAAATTGCATTTGCTGAATCGCTTTCCACAATCAACCTTTCACAATGTGAACTGGAGAAAATTCTCAATGCCCCGAGAATAGCAAGTCCCTCCACCTTATTCAAATCTCCAACTCCAATGACTTAGAAAAAAGAGATTGTGTGTGCCTAAATATTTACGGGCTTGATTATATGGATAAAGAACTTCTTAGGAAGGATCAGATGCCTGAGACCTAAAAGGGAAGGAACAACAAAGGTCAGAGACTCTGGCTGTAGTCAGCCAAAGGCACTTAATTAGTTAGTTCAGCAACTAGACAAGGAAAGAGTAAGTGGAGAAGAAGGGGGAGTTTAGAGTATGGGTGTAAGTGTTGTGTTATGCATGTGCGCGCATATTGCATTAGCGTACCTTCTCTGGAGTTGCTCATTGTATATATAGGCCAAGAGTTGACTTTTGGGGGTAGGGTCTCATCAGTCCTTATCCTGACGCCTTGGGAATAGAGTCCCAATGGACCTTACCCTGGTTGATCTTAGAGGCAGAGTCGCATCAGACCTTACCTTGATATAGACGTAGTCGCCGGGTAATGATAACTTCTTATCTTAATCTGAGGCATGTCACCATCAATCAACACGTTCCGTAACGTAGTTGAGTCTTCTCTATAGGAGTATAGTCACAACTAACTAAAAGTCAATGCCCGTCTCGGTTGACCGAACCAAACTGAAGATGATGCCGAGGTCAGGTGTGACCTCAACATGGAACCATTCTGGCACTATTGCCGAGATGGAAAAGAGCCAAGATCAGATATGCCTAGCCGGGTACCCTTACCGAAACTAGCATAATCTCGGTATTAGGAAAACATTCCACACAGAGATCAACACATCTCTTGAAATTATGAAGCACCCCTCCAATATTTGTAGGGCCTAAATTGCAACCCCTTTGGTCAACCCAGAGAGAGAGAGAGAGAGAGAGACGAGATTTATGCTAAACCCATGGCTGTCACGTTTAATAGTTGTTAGAAAGACATCGCTTTCGGATTTTATTACATTAGTTACGAAAAGTGATTTTAATCCATTGATTAGGAACAGTTTCCTAAATTTTAAAATTTGGGTTTGTGGCAATTCAAAGATTAGGACTTAGGTCTGTGTTAGGGGTGACTTAATCACGGATGGGCCAAGTGATTCAAGAAATATGGTAAGTACAGGTAAGAATCGTGGAACTTGAACATTCTTGTGTTAGATTGAGATTTTATGCGACCCACTTCTGTGCTCCCTGTGATCTTTCTGCAGTCCACACACACACACACACACACACACATATATATATATATATATATATATATATGAGGAATGCTCACACAGGCTGCAGCTGTTCTTATTACAAGCTGGAACCTGTGTGAGGCCCAACGGATCTGCCTGGCCTCACACAGGCTCCAGCTTGTAATAAGAACAGCTGTAGCCTGTGTGAGCATTCCACTATATATATATATATATATATATATATAAACCCTAAAGGACCACCACACCCAATTTGACCTCCATGCGAAATAATCTCACCATTGGATATGTGATCAAGGGATTCTACACTGTCGATTTTGAGGGTCTATATCTTGATCCAAATTCTTCCCCCACTTAAATCTATCCCAATAATGGGAATGATCCCTATTAGGAAAATTGTGTGGTCCGACTGTCAATATTGGGCCTACGCCAAATCGAGCCCGGCGGTGTGCCGTGGATGAACTCCCAACAAGTCTTGATCTGGTTGAGTCAAATAAGGATCAAACTCTTGATGGTAGAATTTCGATCAAATTTAGACTCTCAGTTGACAGAATTCTCATGCTGATCAAGACAAATGGGATTCCAGGAGGGGTAGAGTCTGTAATAGTCGTGACTCCTAGGGATTGGTCTATATAAGGGAGATGGGAACCATTGCTTGATCATCACAGAAGATCTGAGAGCATTCACAGCGAGTTTGCATGTCTATCTCACACCGGAACACATAAGATTCTCGGCGAGTTCGGTTCAAACACCCATCTGGGACCAACAAGTTCTTTTTTCAATTCCAACCACCAACATTGGCTCGACAAGGTGCTCACCTCTAAATAAACGACATTGGCAAGGAGATCACAGCTCTATCATCCAAAAGAGACTTGATTTGGTGATCTAAGCCTACTGCTGAGATGAAGGTGCGATAGCCCACTTGGATGTGTGAGATCATACATGTGTATTTGACTCTGTACACCACATGGCAGAAGATACATATGGTTAGCATGGATCTAACATAACCAACAATAACTAATAGAAGAATTTCTTAACCACACCATGCATGTGTAAGGGACTAAATGGATAAGCTTGTGGTCCAACTCAAACACATTTTAACAGTTGAAATAAGCTGGTCTCAGATCCCCAAAGCCAGGGATATGAGGTAGGTCTCATTTTTTCACACACCCCTACAGTTGCAGGTGTGTATACCTACTTGTTATTTTTCACCAGATCATTTTAGGACATCACACCTTCATCTCTGCAATAAGTTCATCTCATATTCCATACACAATAAACTCATCATCACACACCATCCAATTAGAGAGAAATCAAAGACACAACCTTGATATTCTAGAGAGGCCTGTGACAAAGAATTGAATCAAACAAAGGTGTGATTCAAAACGAGCCCAAGAAAAACGAGAGCTTTGGTGATTAGAAAGTGACTGTCACACATGAAGTAAGTGGAGAAGGCTGGCTGTGAAGTGGCAGACCATCCATAGTTGGACAATGGAGCTGGCTCACTAGTAGCTTCTGACTTCTCCCCAACTACAAACACAAACATCAAAGTGGTCGGCCATTTAACACCGTTGATCAAGTGGGCCTACATGTGCATATGGAATCAGTGAAGTAGGGATGATTAATTCCACTTTCTTCATCTATGAACCATTAATCACATCAATGTCGCTCTATTAAAAACAAGTGCACAAGAGCAATTTCAACGAGCTGAACCGAGTCGGCTCGGTTAGACTCGACTGAGTTTGGGTTTGAGCTCGGCTCGTATGGTGAGTGAGCTTAGGGTGTACTAGCTTGATTAGCTTACAATTAAAGTTACCAAGCCGAGTTAAATCCAAACCCTACTCACTTCAAATCGACTTTAGTTTAGCTTGATGTGAGCTTGAGCTCAGCTCAGCCCATTAAGAGCTTCAGCCCGGCTCAATCAATTTGAATTTGACCATAACATGTGGTCGCAGTAGGACCAGATTCTCATATAACAACAGCTAGCTGGATGGCAATGGGTTGGGTTAAACGAATTCAATGGGCACTTAGTGATCAAAGATTAATAAATCTGTAAGTTTGGTTTGGAAGGGAATTGATTTATACCCAACTTTGAGAACTATTAATTTGTGGGCTCCATAGAAGGCCTGATTTTTTATTTATTTATTTTTTGTTTCATGGGCTACATAATAAATATGTAAGTTTGGTTTGGAAGGTTTGACGTAGCTCTTTTTCTATACGGAGAAAAAAATTATTTGATTGTTTTAGGTATATGGAAAATCATTTCCTATGAAGGGTTGATTAGAACCGTTTTCAATGATACTACAAAGATGAAAATCCGCAAAATGCAGGATTCCACTATTTATAACAATTAAAATTGGGAGCATCTCTCACCTTATTATGAGAGATAAGGTGGGAGCCCTCACTTTTAACTTGTTGGCATTAGATATTGATGTGAGGGCCCGATGTGAGGGCCCCCACCTTATCTCTCATGGTAATGTGAGAGATACTCTCACATGAACACCTCCCATTAAAATTAGTCTACATGTACAAAATATACATTAGCCTTTTATTAACACAAATTTCTCAATTTACACAAGATGAGATTAATTCAGGAAAGAATAATTCAAAATTCAAACTAATAATTTAAAAATCAAATAACCTTAATATCTATAACCAACTATTCATAAAGTCTCTAACAAGCATTACACAAACATGCTCTAAACCTCTTTTAATTAGTGTACACAAAATAAGAAATCGCTCCTGCACCTTTTATAAAGAACACACTAGTGGATGGATCCAAATTGGCATATCATATTACAGTAGGTTCCACCACAAAGTGAGCCTTTCTTATTATCAAATTTGTGTAGGGTTAGAGATGTTTGAACAAGGAAGCATAAAAATGATGAAATAAATAAATTCAACCATAATCAAATGGTGTTATGGATCCACAAATCTAAATTCTAAAATGCAAGATGTTCTACATCCCATCAAGGTTTTAACCTTTATCCAATGCTTGGAGGATCCTCTTGAGATTTTTTATGTTCAATCATGCACTTACCTGTTATTTTTATTGAGATATAATCATATGTTTATGTGAGGACCACATTGTCCACCTCCTCATCACCTCTTTGATAGTTGTGCTCTCTCTCTCTCTCTCTCTCTCCTTTGTTTGGGGTTGGGCTTTGTTGGGTTTGGGCCTTGATTTTGGGGCCCCGCATGAAGTTAGGTTAGAGTTTGAGTTTAGGTTTTGGATACCTGAATTCGACCTGCGGACTGCGCTTTTGTGTAAACATACATATATCTATTGTAAATACAGAATTATATAGTATACTATGTATAAATATATTTTTTTCTATATTTTATGGCTTTGAAAGAATTATACAGTATATACTATATCAATAAGTCTATATGGACCGATTGGATGGCCCGATATTGGGACCGATCCCACGTGGAACTCCACGTGACTCTGATGTGGGCTGATAAGTGCACAGTGCATTTGACTTTCTCGGTTGGGCGCCAGAATGAAAAAAAAAACGGGAGAAATGTAGAGACTGCTTGGGCGCTGGTTCTTCTCCCAAATTTAATAGATCGCTTCCCTTCTAGCCTCTGCCTCAGACATCGTCTTCTACCCTTTCCCACACCTGCTCCTCTCTAGACAAAGCATCTCTATAGGTGTCAATCCTTACAAAATCATTCTGAGCTCATTCTTTGATCCTGCCTCTTAGCATTTGAAGCTTCTTACAAATTCTGTCACCTGTAAATCCTTGAACATCTGCCCAAAGCCACCAATTGGGAACCAATGCTCAGAAAGGTTTGTGCATAAGCTAGCAAATTTTCAGACCTAAAAGGTTTAGGCCTCCCATTGGTTTAGAGGGTGAGAGTTCAACAAGCAATGGTCCGAAGCTCATCAAAAGCGCCATCTGCACCACACCATCAAAATGCTCATCCCATTCCTCACACAATAGGAGCCTTTTGATCATACTCATTGCTGCCTCCTTATGGTTATTGGACCACATAAATCTCCTCCCCACTATAGGCAAATCTAATAACTCATCCTCATTAATAAGATCCGAAAACATAACCATCCTACGAGTTCGAGCCCTCCCACCCTTTTTCTCATGAGGAAGCCTCACCATATTGAATACCCTCTCCCCCCAACCCGAACAATGCAGCATGGAACTAACCACTGAAATAAAAGTTGACAGTTGTTTCAAAGAAAAAAGTCCCCCTCTGACTCTTTTATGCTCAGCATATATACATTGGCCAACGCCCGAACAATTTTCAATCATGCAATGCAATTTAACAGCAAGCACCCTCTGAGATTTTAAGAATTCTGCCACTTTGATAACGTCCTCATTCCAAATGGAAATCAGACTCTCCGAAGCTCCTTTCAATGGAATCCAATCCCACCTACACATCCTTGAGTCCCATATCTCATGGATGATACGATTTATACCATTTGCCACCTTGGTTTCCGACAATAACACTAGGTGAGCTTTGTGTTTTTCTTACAACCTCTCACCGCTATCCTTTGCTGGGTCTTCTCTATCCCCTCACATTTCAGCTAAGAATAATCATAATTATCAACAGCAACACCCAAGTCTTCCAAAGATGCTTTAATCAAGAAGTATCTCCCACCCTCTCAATGCACACTTCCTGCTCATCACTCCTGAATGGACATGCATCACCTTCTACCCACTCCAACTCCATTATTTTCACACCTGTATCTTCTTAGTTAGCTCCAAAGTAGATCCCTAGATATTTGCCTAATTCTATTACACTCCACACATCCTCCACTAAATCATCCACCCCACTTGATACGTGGAAAGAAAAATCTCCAATCACAGCAACATTTGTTAGTCCTAACTGAAATGCGGCTTGGAACACGGGTTTCTGTATAACTCCATGTCTTCCATTTTGTTCTTCTCGGGAGCGACTCTCCTCTGCCTAACTCTCATCCTCCATTTAATTGAGACGACAGAGAATGTCCAGATTTTTGTTGCCTAAGAGCTCTTCACATCAAGGTAGGGTCTTCTGGATGCAACGTTTGCACAGATGCCCCCTGCATTCGAAAAGCCCCTCTTGCAATGGAAGTGGTGCCCCTTCTGCTTGGTGGACCCTCCTTGGAAGTGGACTGCTGGAGACCGGGGGGAAAATTGCTGTTGAGCCTCTTATCTACAAGAGAACCCCAAGAACCTTCATCACTGAACAACCCAAACCCAACGGGCCTTGAATAATTCAGCTGAGGGAGAAGCGAACCAGAGCGTTTCTGTGGATTTGGGGTTTTTTGGTTTGCTGAGGGAGAAGCGAACCAGAGCGTGGCTGAGGGAGAAGCGTAGCAGGGAGTTTCTGTCGATTTGGGATTTTTTTGGTTTGCTGAGGGAGAAGAACCAGCGCGCCCAAGCAGTCTCTACATTTCCCCCGTTTTTTTTTCATTCTGGCGCCCAACCGAGAAAGTCAAATGCACTGTGCACTTATCAGCCCACATCAGCACCACGTGGAGTTCCACGTGGGATCGGTCCCAATATCGGGCCATCCATTCTGTCCATATAGACTTATTGTTTTAGATCAGATTCAGGTTGGTCATAGTCAGGTTTCATTTGGGTTTAGGTTTGATTTGGATTTGGATTTATGTACATACAAATGAAGCTTGGGTGAAGCCCAAACCCAATCCAAGGTGCCCTGGTTGCAACCCTATGATCAAATAACAATGAAAAGTTAGATGCCCAGGTTTGTGAGATTTCGCTCAAATGCCAATGTCTGGGACTTTGGGCAGTATGGTTTATGATGGTACACCCCTACCTGTGAGCTTAGAGTGATATTTTCATTTTTCTATACAGCAATGTTGATGATCCACCTAGTGTAGTAATTGACCTAATTTAGGTAAAAACTTTGTTGAAGGGTTCACTTAGATGTATGACAATATAGAAGTACGCAAGCCTATTAGCCTTAGAAAAAAAGGCAGTCTCGTCACTTATGAAATAATCTTAAACTCTAGTTCCGTAGCCTTAAAAGTTTAGCTTTATAAAGCATTCCATTTTCTAGGTGAGCCCCATAATGAGGTGCTCACCATAGAGCCTACTTGCTTGCATATATTACATAAGAATTCAATTTCAAATGAGCTCCACCTAAGTATTATAGAAGAAGTGACGGAGAGGGATATGAGGCGCAGAGTGCATGACATTATGGATATGAGGCGCGGAGTGCATGACATTAAGGTATTGATATAGATGCAACCCTCACTAACATAGAATCTCAATTACTAGTGTGGTAGCTGGGCTTTCATTTCCCTCTTCTCCTTGATTAATCCATTACAGATGGGATAATCTAATGATCATTTGTGGAAATTCACAATAGTTTATTGAAGTTTAACCATTTTTTGGAGATTAAAGTCTTACATTTCCTATGTATTCAATTACATGAGACAAGCACGCCCTGAGTTATTGTAAGCATCATACCTAGCAGATCATTATTCTCTTTATGTATTACTTGGGCCTACTTGGGCTTCTAAAGGCCCAAGTTTAAGCCCTGTTCTAATTCCACCTGTGCTTCATAATCCAAACAGTATTGGAACTTGGAAGCCTGCCTGAATTTGAGCCCTGATACCTTGGGCTTCAAATATTACACACGAGTGGAAGAAGTCTCGAGACTGAAAATTATCCAATTCTAATCAATTGGCTTTTAAATTAGAATATGGGTGGGTCCCACAAAGAGCTAGACTCTTGCTGTGCCCAAGTTTCAACCATGATAATAATTAATAAAACCTCATGCCCAGGACCCAAGCCCAGACCCAGATACAACAGGAGCCCCAAATCCCAACTCAAACGTGCAAATGACAATCATTACCCAACCAAAAGGATTGTGGAAAAAAGGTGTCCATGTGCCCCCCCTAGCTACTCATCTCTATTAATTCTACCATCAGACCCACCCAGTTCCATTTTCTTCCACACAGGAGCCACCAAACATCACAGGCATGCCAAACAAAAAGGAGACCGGGTTTGACCCAGTTTTATGGATTTTGATGTCAGATGCCATTTGATTTGGGAATGAGAGACATTGTCATCATTGTCTTGCCCCCTCTCACTCCTCACCAACTGCACCACCTCATCATCCTTCATTCTAAAGTAGTTCTAAACAAACACGGAATCAGTTATGATATGTAAGTGGGCCACACACACTATAGGAACATTAAAATTTTATCATCTTGGTGTGAATACATCTTCACCCACCATTTATGTTTGAACAGCTCAAAATCAATTGGCATCAATGGGTTCTCTAACATGTGGAACGTCTAATCTGCCCAAAGGCTTTAGGGCTAAGACCCACCTAAGAAAGAATGCTATGGCCAGCCCTCTCATTGATTCATACATCAATGTTTGGGCTTATCATGAAAACTCTTTAATAGAATTTAGATATTTAACTTCAAATACATTCTCTCTTTTTTCCCCTTATTATTACTTCTTACTTGCAAAATGGGTTCTAGAAAATATACTTTTTTCCTCTGTCAATCATTTCTCATTTTTACTATTTTTAACATAGTCCTTTTCTGAAAAATATAGACTTTATTTTCTAAGTTTTAAAGATTTCTTAATATTTATCTTCTTTTTTTATTTTTTTTATTTTGTTATGTGAATTTTCCTTTTTTTTATTTTTCAACCAAGTACTTTTCTTTCACAAACAGAAAGAACGCATTTGGTTGTTTTTTTTTTGTCCTTTCTTTACATGAGTGTTGAATTTATAATTAATTTTCTTTTGCTGGATTTACGTTCTTCTGTTGTTTTTGTCTTAATTATTCTTTGTTGGTTGACCAATTAATTAGTTTTCTTCTTTGTTGTACCTTTCTATTTGATTATTTAATATAATTTACCGTTATTGATCAAAAAAAAAATGTTTAGCATTAGTCAAATTTATTTTACATTATTTATATTTTTACATTTTATTGAAATAAGTACACCTTTCTAACTTTCTATGTTAAAAGACTTCATGGGAAGTTTCGAATTATTTCCTTTTCATATTTTAATTCTCATCAATCTTTTATTATTAAATTTATATTGGTTTTTTATTTTTATTTTCTTAAAAGAGTTTTACTTTTCCTTTTATTAGTGAACTCATGCATCTCATGACTCATGAGTGTCTTTAATTTCTATTTAAATACATTAATTCGACGTACAATTGTTAAACATTAGATTATAAATGATGAATAATGATTATACATAATGGTCCACATTCAATTGGTCTCTCTCTCTCTCTCTCCCCCTTTCCCTCCTTTTTTTTTTCTTGTTAAAGAAAAGTCCAATACGCTGATAAATGGCTGAGGCCCACCAAAATGGATGGCCATGATCCTCGGACCATATGAAGGATGAAGAGAAATTCTCTCATATGAGGGGATTTTGATGAACAATGTACCAGGTAGGATCAAGTAACCATCGTGTAGATCAAAAGTCAACTACCACATACCTCAAGTTCACTCATCATGATCAAAGAATAGGATGGACACCCAAATCATAGAAATAGAAGATGCAAGGTTCATATCAACTTAATTAGGAAGTGTTGGAGAGATAAAACTCTTCCCATCCATGTTAAACTACAATTCAACCAACCGCAATACATGCTATAGAAGAAAAATAAAGTGACAAAGAGCAAAAAAGCACATACTAATTTTATGCAGAAAATCCTTGAAAAAAAAAAACAACAGAGCCATCGGATGAAATCTGCTAATGTGCTTCATACTTGAAAACTCAAGATATCAATCTTGAACATTTATGTGAAACTAAGGTGCTAACATGAGTGTGGTGGCTACTCAAAACTCAACTCTATTTACTTTCAAAACTACAATATAATTCAAGCTCCCTGGATGACTAGTCTTTCCTATCAAAATCAACTCAGTTGTATTGTACCCCCTAAATTATTTCTCTTTATCTTGTTTAATGAAGCCCACCTGTGATAATTTCAAAGTCATTCACAATCACCTATGCCTTATCCATTGTTATCCTTTCTAATTGTAAGGTGATTTGACTATTAATTATTATTGAACTTTGTCAAAAAAGTAAATACACTCAAAGATTCATTAAGTCTTGAAGCTTCAAAATTGAGCATAAGAATTATCAACTCATATTAATCTCACACATAGGGTAACATGCCTCTAGTCTAAGGTAGACCCCCACACAAATGCTGCTATTATTGAAAATGCACCCGGGCTCAATGAGAACAAATCATTTTGACAAATGGATGTACTATACTTTGACAAATGTTAGATGATGGAGTAAAATCCAAGCCTAACTTCTCCTAAGCTCAAAATTATGTTCCACAACCTCAGCTTTGTCTTTTGTTCCAACTTCCACAAAAGGGACTCTGGATATTCAACCACATCTTAGTATAGGCCAACATAGCCAATATAGGAAATATCCATCTTATTTTGTCATTGACCTAAAAATTTCACTCTACTTTAATTAATTTAGACTCGACCGTTGGAATAGTCACCCAAATGTGTGTTTTCACTCTAAGAAAGAGCACATTTACATCACATAATCAATGTAACGGTAACCCTTACTTTTACTGGACTATCATAGCAATGGGAGAGTAAAATTGATGGTTTGAATTGAAGAAAGTGAGCCCCACAAAAATGAAGTTTGGCTGAAAATACAATTTACACTATAGAGAGAGCTAGCCCAATCTAATTCCAAACATTACAATTTACAAATTAGTAAACATTTTTTCAACATTCATCATTCACTCACTATTCACTAATTAACCACACTCAAATCAGTCTCATTAACAAGTGATCATACAAAAGAACCCCTCCTAATCCATTCCCACGTGCTGCAAAGTCCAATTCCATCAATCTCCCACACGTGTGGCCCACCTCTCCTTTTCTCTCTTCAAACTCCCAAAATCCGCCAGAACCAATCAAAGGATCGGATGGCCAGGATTGATTAGATGGACCATACGTGATATGTCAGCAGATGGGGCACGCCCATGGTGAAGTGGGCCCCACAAAACTCCATCCCCACCGTCCATCAGGGAGATCAGACCCTGAGAAGGAAGATGCTGAGCTCTGGCCCACCGTTTCCATCAGGATTCAACATGTAGAAGGCTTCTGAGTCTCTGCTCCCCACCACCCGCTCGAACCTGGCCCTCATGTACATCAGCTCCCCCTCTCCGCCGCCTCCCGCCGACCCCTTCTCGGCCGGAATCACGCCGGCGCCGATGGAGACCGTCTGCACGGTCCTCAGAAGGTGCCAGTCCGACTCCCCGCACGTGCGGCTGACGGCGTACCCGCTCTTCCGGCCGTTACAGTACATGGTCCACATGGGCTCGTGGAAGAGCCGGACGCCACGACCCGACGGGTTTCTCTCGCACTCGAGGGCGATCCGAACGAGACCCGACGACATCTCCTTGACGAGAGAGGAGGTGGGGGTGGCGAGCTCGAGGAGGAGGACGGGGTCGGAGCGGGGCTCTTCCTGGACGGCGAAGGTGACGTGGCCTTTCTTGGGGCCGAAGAGGGTGCCGGTGACGCGGCGGCCGAGGGAGGGGGAGGAGGAGGAGGAGGGGAGGTGGAGCCAGCGGCAGGTGGGGAAGAGGAGAGGTGGGATGGGGAGGAGACTGAGGATGGAGCGGAGGAGGGTGGGGACGGTGGTGGTGGGTTTTCTGGGTTTTAGGAGAGAGACCATGGAAGACGGACGGTTGGAATTGTTTTCAGTTGGGTCGTTGGAGTTGGAGTTGGAGGCTTCAACGGTGGTTGATGAGGAGGAAGGGAGGATCTTACGGCTGGTGTTTCTGCTGCTGGTGGTTCTTTCTAGCGACATGAGAGAGATGGTTGAGACTTGAGAGAGAGAGAGATGTCTGAAGAAGAAGAAGAAGAAGAAGAAGAAGAAGAAGAAGAAGAAGAGAGAGAGGTTGAAGGAGGAGGAGAGGGAAAGAGAGAGAGTGAGGGATATGATGATGTGCCCTTAATGAAATGCAAAGTGTATAATTAAAGGGATGGGGAGGGGGTTTTCGGCGATCTGACGGACCACTAAATGGGATGGTCCCACATGAGGGGTGGGACTAGGGAAGATTTATTTTTGGGAGTCCATGGATGTGGGCAAATAGTGGATCATATTTAGTGAACTCCATGGATTGTTAAATGGAATGGACATGGCTCTTGTATCAACAAGAGCTTGTTTGTTTATCCGAGGTTTAAGAATTTCTTTCGGGGTGATATCTAAATTCCCCTTTACACTTTCTCTCGATTACATTCACAAATGCTAAAGGTAAGATTAGAAAATCCTGGAACTGACTCTTCTGAATCATTTTGTTTTGAAGAAGGACTAGGTCAAAAACAGGGGACACTCTGCACTGCAAACTATTTGATCAATAGATTTGATTTTAAATTATTAATATTTATTTTTAAGTAATTATGTACATGATTTGGAGTCAGCAACTTAAAATTTTAAAACTTATATTTAGTCTCTTACATTGATATTTGGACTAAAAAATTATGTAATATGTAATATTTTTTCTTTTGGTTTCCTTATTATAGTATTTTTTTGCATATATAAATTTATTAATTTGAATTGATTATTATGAATGCGTGTAAATAAATGTATATTTATATTTTATAAGTATTAAATATTCCTAAAATCCTTTTAAAAAAAACAGGACTCTCTCCAATCTCCGTGTTGATCACTTTATCCAAATCAGTTTTTTTGTACTAGATGAATCACGAGTTCTCCAACCTTACTTAAGGAGGCTAAGTATTTTGAATATTGAGATTTGTAGAATTCTATATGTTTAGGCTAAGTTTTTGGGAACTCGTAAATTAAATAGAAATTTTCAAATGCCAAGAGACACTTATGGAGGTCGTGTTAAAGACTCTCAATAGCTAATACAGAAGAAAATGGCTCCTTACTCGAGTGGTAAGGAGCGGCTGTTCGAACCCTGAGTACACCACCTAATACCACCACATGAGTGACCTATCATTGTGTGTGTGTGCAAGTTCTCTCTTGGGTCCCATTAGTGAGCTCCAAAAACTGTTTCTCACTTATTAGTTTAGTTGTTGGTTACTTTTATTGGACCTAATAGATGGATTAGTGTATAATACTTTTAACAATTCAAATATATATGATGGATACTGATTAAGACCTTATTAATTGTTTGATTGATTTATTAGAGTCCCTTACAAATGGCTTTGCAAGATGATGTGAATCCTCTCGTTTCTGCTTCATTAAAGATCGAGAATGATATGTTAGAGCCTAAGGTGGACAAGTCTAATAACTAACATAAATTCCTGCTAACTAACATAAATTCCTGCTACAATGTCTCTCTCACTGAATATCTAAGGGGATCTCTTTCTACTAGCTAGACTCATGTACCATATAACAACTGTGAAACGGTTGCTTGGTTATTCAAAGTTACTAAAAGCTTCTTGATTGAGTGATTGTCTACCATTTATTATCTATCTACAAATATTAATACTCTCCTAACCTGACTGCATTGTATTCAACCTTAATTAACTTAAAAACTTACCTTATATTACTTCGATTTAAGTAAAATGTTCCCTTACAAGCGATTGCATGTGTAGTCCAGCTCTACGAGGCCCCACTTGGATTCATCTTTGATACTGATCTTGACATCTCATGGTATGACATTAATCCCAATTTTATACTCATAGAATCTTCCCCCGCCGCTAGATTGAACCTCAAGAACATCTACGGTTAAAATGCATGCTATTAAACTTTAAAGCTATTAAATCAATGACTAATACAATCTTCTAGGACTTAAATATTTTTTTAGCTCCCCACTGTACATGCATTCCATCTGCCCTCTTCGCATTGATAGCATGCAACTAAATGAGCCCCATAAGCTGAATATGCAGGATGCTTGTAAATACAATCAACATAAAACTAAGGAACTCAAATAAAGTAAGATTAAACAGAAAAAAGGGGGAATCCAGCAAGTACTGTGGACTGCACAGATTATTCTGCCACGATCATCAGATGTTGGGTTCCATGTTGAATTGGTTTCAGTATATCAATAGTGGGACCAATTGTCAATGATCAGGTGAGCATATATAATGGACTATGGTCTCTGCACCATTTGCTTAATTTTATTTTATTTTTTGTCAGAACTGTTGGACCATGTTATAAAAGTGACAATCGATCAATTGTACCCACAGTGGAAAAGTCAACATCACATAGACTTCATGGACGGATAACACAGACAAACTTGGAGTCTTTGGAACAACAATGAAGTTTTGAGTTTTCCAGAGGGGTAAGATGGTTGATAGAATGATGGAGGATAAAATAGCTTTTTCACTGATTAACCAAGAGAATAACTTATGTGGGTTGATCTTTAAACGGTCAAAAAACACCAACAAGTGCCAACTTTTAAAATTGGGATGGAACCCAAAGAGTCACTTGTTCTAATAGGAAATCTCTAATTTCAAAAATAAATTATTATTACTGGAAGTGACAATAGCAAAAGGGGGTTGGGATGTTATTTTTTCATCAGTGAGGTGACTTTGGCCGCGATTCTCATACTTGGTTGGAGGTACTCTAAATTTTATATAGGCACTCTAAATTTTATATATATATATATATATATATATATATATATAATTACAGCAGCCTTCCATGCTGGAGAGCAGCACGTAGCGCTCTCTTTTAAAGTTTTGTGATTACATGCGCATGCTCTATGCTAACTAAAAACTTAAAACTATTCCTCCTAAAATCTCTTATGTATTTCCTTCGTTATCCTCTCACACATTTCTCTAATTTCTCTTCCTAAATTTTTGAAATTTTGCCCATCACGTTTCTTCCTAAATCTCCATCCATTTCCACAGACAAATGTCGTTCTCTCACAATTTCTTATGGGCTCCACCTATAACTCATGACCCACTTTCCACACTCGCTTCATGCGGCCCACTACACTCAATTCTCAAGCTGATTATTTACGAATCTATTAGCACATATATGGACACACCCTTTAAATCAATTCAAATCAGTTTGTAATCCTAATCAATTTATTCTAATCGATTGGCACATGCAATGGACCTACCTTCTTAATATTGGGAAATTTATGTTATGTGCCTAGCTCATATTTTTTCCATCTTGGGTGGTCCAAAGGAAAATCCAAATCTTCCACATGGTATATTGCTTATCTAAGGATCACAAACCATAGATCATTATGCGGCCAAAAACTTTCATGAGTGGCCCCACCTCACGGATTTATTTCATTGTAAGTTATCTTTGTTAATTTTTTTATTATAATTTGATTAGCTTTTTTAAGTTTAATGCTTTTTATATATACTTTTAAAATTATTTATTTAATTTTATTAACAATTCATATCTTCTAAATATAAAAATAGTTATAATATACTTCTTATTTCCATAAATTATTTTGAAAATCCTTTTGGTCACAAAATCTCTTTACAATTAGCCCGGGCCTCTGTCACTAGAATTTATAAAGTTGAATGGGCATTTCGTATGTGTTCATTCATTAAGGACTTATTTATAATTTTCAAAAAAGTGGAGGCTTTTTAATAAAAAGATTCTTAAGAATGACTGAGAATTCACATTTCTTTAATACTTAACTACCTTTCTAGAAAGGAAAAAAAAAAAGATAAAAGAATGGGACTAAATAAACCAATGTTGCTCCAACAATATTGTCAAGAAACAAATTGTTCCTGAAAGAATTACAACCTTAGTAAAAAGGCATTTAAGACTATGAATTTGAAATAGTGTTTCTTGACATTGTTGGCGCAAGAGTAGCTAATTTACTTAGAGCCCATATGTAACGCCCAACTCTATATCCATATATTATATTGTCCGGTTTGGCCCATACGCCTTACGGTTTTATTTCTGGTGGGTGCGTCTTAACCCACCAAAAATCCATATGCAAGGTAAAGATGTAAAACTCTACATATATATTTAATTCCTATGTAGTCTAATGCAAACAAACATGCCGTTAGAGTCTGGTTTATAGTAGAAATTTTAAAAAATTCTAGTGGAAAGAATTTCAAAAGCTCTTATATTTTTGTTAAAAAATTTATCACTAAATTTAATAATGTCATTTTTCGAAAAACGTTTAAAATTTTGGATTTGAAACCTTCCAAAGACTATTTCAGTCACCTTATTAGTGCTCGGTTTTTTAATCTCATCTATCAAAACTAGGATTTGGAAATTTTAGAATAAGAGGTTTGGCCAGCATTTGAAATTCTCAAATAGTTCGAATTCCACTTATTTGAAGAAGAGGGCTATGGCCATCTTAAGTCCAGTTGCCCATCACCAGAGAGGGCCAACCAATTTTAATACTTCCTGGACTATCGTCTTTTTCCCTTCTATATAATAATTAGGCTGCAACATATACAATGCTATGGGTAGGTGGTGGTTGCTAGCTGACTTAGATGCGCCTAGGGAAATCCTATGGTCAGGTTTAAATCCGTAATGTCATGAGAATAAAGGATAGCCCAGTGGTTGCGAGTTCAATCCATTATCACCCAGCTGCTCAGTGTTCAATCCCTTGTTCCTCTTCTATGCATGTGCATTGGGTTCTCTCTCCGGCGTGTGCTGGGGTGCACTATTATGTCAATCAGGTCTCTCGAACGGTCGGGAGACCTTGGCTTATACCAAGAAATATATAAATAAATAAATCAGTGAGGCCATATTATATATGTATTAATCTGAACTCTACACCATTCATATTAAGAGATCATCCTCCTGTGCTGCTTCTGGGTTAAAATCAGAAATGTCACTTTCTTTACGAGAATTTAAGCGCCTAAGCGCCACCCCCTTCCCTTCTTTTTCAATGTCAAACAAGTTATTTCACTGTTTTTATTTTGTCTGATTTTATTCACATGTCATTTCTATAATTTCTAGAGGATTTGGACTCGGCATCGGCAAATATAACAGATGACAAATTTTTCTTATTTCCAACCCTATTCATTTGCATTAAAATACGTAAAAAATTGAACTCATAGGGTGGTTAAAAATGAATATTAAAGGCAATTTTTCCAAAAATAAACATCTAATAGCATCTTCTTTTAATTTTATTTTCCTAAAAGAAATATTATTTTATGCTATTTCTAAGAATTCTACATTTAATCTTCATTTTTACTACTAAGAATCAGCATCAGTCTCAATTTGACACTAGTCTGATAATCATATACTCTCTGCACGCAGAGACTTTGAGGCCTAGAAAGCAATGGTTGGGATTATTTTCATCACTTAATGTGCATCCAAATCCATATTTATATATTTTATTGTCAAGCATCCAGGTGGATCCCATGAAAACGTGCTTTTTTGTGATCAGAGGAAGCAGCAACCGACACCATTTTATACTATTGCAAGATATGATATTATTGTTTAAAGCATTAGTGAATAGTCCCTTGCCAGGTTCACATTTATAAAGGCAGTGATTGTCTTGACATTTACAAATACCTGCTGCATGTTCTCACCAAAGTTACTAACAAAATCAATTTTGTATATATACTTTAAAAGCATAGTGTTGCTTTCATATTGACTAGGTTATGACATTTAATATGGGCATTCACGAATGGCACAGTAATTCATAATATTACCCTAGAATAGGCCTAGGGTATTACAGCAATTCATATTATTACTCTAGAATAGTATATTACAGTTTCTCTACCTGAAGTACATTAAATACAAGTCCTTAGTCCTTTCATATCGACATAAATCAGCAAATGCTTTGTGATGACGTTGTGGGCCCCACAATGGACAAGCCAACAAGTAAGAAAGTAATAATACCCACTAAAGAAATTTCGTCCATCTGCATCTGACAAAATCTATTGAAAACATATGCTGACAGTTAAAAATATTTTTAAAGATGTTTGAACAAAAGTTGGGAAAGAACTGGAGGATCTTGATTCTTGATCCTTTTACCGAATGCAGCAGATAAAAGGCTATAAATGCCATGAGCCCAGAACATTAGATAGGCGTGAACCCGACCTGATAATTCTAGGTGAACTTTACTGACCCCCCTTTCAAATTAGAGTTGGTTTTGGGTTGACAATCCTAGCCCATTTAATACATAGTCTGCACTCGGGTTAAGTCCATGCCATTTGACCCGCTAACCCAAACCAAAGCCAATCCAAACCAACCAATTGTTCTATGACCTGCCAACCCTACCCAAAACTGAGCTGGCAATTAAGGGTACAGTTGAACTTTTAGCCTCTGGGTTGAGTAGGTGGAGAAAATAAACTTCCGAAGTGGAGTTTGGTGCAGCATACTTATACCCTTATTTTTAGTAAATGAAGTGCGTCCACCGACAGTATTAACCGTCGCATTGCCACCCACACATAGGGCTCATACTCCAGGGTGTATTTGTGCTATGAGAGGATTCCAAGACAGTTCTGATTTTCAAATGCGGTCCACTATTTCGTTGGTTATTGCAACACATTTTCCTTTTAGAAAAGCAAAAAAAAGAAAGAACAAAGAAGATTTCAATTTCTCATGTGAGAGATAAGAAAGGGGGATCCTCGTCTTGAAGAAACTAAAATCCACGCGTGCAACATCCTATCATTGCACAAACCGAGTCCAAGTTCAGGCAGTGGGGTTTTTTAGATCACTCTTACACTGTGGAGCTTTAAATCACTATCAAATGGCTAGATCAAGAAATTAAAAGAACAAAGACATGATATATCAAGTGCAAAATAAATGTGATCTAGTCCATAGAGACGGACCCAGGCCTGAATCCACTGTGGTTCCTTCCGCCCCCAGACCCAACGCATTCGCATCCCTATTTACAAATCTAACCTCGCCACCTCCACCACTTACCTCCCCTCACCGCTTTACTAATTCTATTTTGGAGCCTATTTGACGATGAATTCCTGTGTATTTAATTCCCATGCAAACAAATGGGCACTGATGGATAGCGTCCATTCCAGTGAGAAGCAGGACCATTCCAGTGTTTCTCAGTATCAAACACCAGTATATGAGGTCACATGACAAACATACAACAGGGAAGTCAAATCTGAAAGCTTCATGAAGGTAGGAGATGGCCACCATATACCCAAAGAAAGCTCAACCCATTTAAATGTGGGGTCAGGTTTTCCTGGCCCATAACAGACCTGTATATATTAACAGTTGAGGTTGGCAAGTCAAATCTGAATTAGATGTGGGTCAGATCAAGTTCTGCCACACCTGGGTAGGTATATTTACACACAAGATCCATATCCAACGAATGATAGTCATCAGGTGTTCATTCCATGGGGATGAGATTTGATTTTAAAGATCAGAGTAAAAGATGGCAGCATCCACAATCATGAATCGGAAGGGTGACCAGCAAACTCATTGGTTGCCCATAACCAGCAGAGCAGATCCAATTCATAGGGTGGAGAATGGTAGCAGTAATTAATTTTATTATAACAACAGCTGCAATATTTTCTCTTTTTTTTTTTTTTTTTTTTGAAATTTGAAACTACAATAGTATCTATTATTTGTTGTATCTGTTTTCAACTAATGTCGGATACTGTCCAAATAGAGATCCAGGTGAAGTGGCGATCACATACGATTTAGGATAAAACTAAAACTTTCAGTATCCCGTGTGGATGAGAAGAAAAATTGGAGGAAATGGAAGTGGAGAAAACTGTCCACATTTCGATTTGTACAGCTAACACACAAACTTCAATCAAATGCTTGCAAAAGATATTGAAGAACAAAAAACCTGTAGATAAATTAGGTATGACCTAGTAGAGGTAGAAGTGCAAGCCTTACAAAGGTCCAGACATGATCGCATTGTCCAAATCTGCAATCAGATCTTCTACATCCTCGATGCCAACAGAGATACGGACAAGATCCTCAGTTAAGCCTCTTGACTCTCGAACTGATGCAGGTATGCTTGCATGGGACATGAAGCATGGCAAGCTAATGAGGGACTTTACGCTTCCTGCAAAAAGGAACATTGCAAACTGTTGAGTAGAAGCAAGAGAAACACGGAAGCTCCAGCTCTGAGAGGATAGGTGTTGCAGCTTCAAGCTTTTACTAAAATACAAAACTGACTACAAACTAAAAATTGAACACTTTCAGCAGAAGAGTTGGCAATATTTACTATACTACAGGCTGAAGAGAGGCCATTTGGGTGTTTCATGAGAACAAAATTATAGACACCCAACATAAAATGTATAATTTTTATTGGCCGCCAAAGCACTGCTTAAGACTTAGTTTCATTTGGCTCACTGTAGACTGGGTAAGCCTTGAACATCTCCGTGATCTGATTGTGAGTTTTAAACCTTTATCTTGGTCGTCCTCTTTCTGTACCCAATGCCAAACCTTCTGAATCTGGGTTGTTGCATGTCATCTATAGGAAGGACATTTCCAATATGTGCAGAACAGTATTGTTCATCTTAGATGGCCAACAAGTGATTTCAGAAGGGTATAAAAGAGAATTCCTTCATTTTTATACAAGTCATTTACTAAAATCAGCATGGAAAACAATAAATCAGGTTACTGTAACAGCATACATGAGAAAGAAATAGTAACTCATTACATTGAACATTTCAGAGTTGGAAAAATGATTACCAAAACTGACAGTAATGCTGAAGTATTTGGTAGTTTCAACAATGTGCTTTGAGAGAGCCAATGAACCAGTCAAAAAGCTCAGAACAGAACCAGCACCCTTTGCCTACAAGTGATATTAAGGAAAAGATGCACTTCTGAGATTCAGCATGAAGGCCTATTCATAGCTTATTGAGAAAGTAAAGCATTAGAAAAGAAAACTTCTGCAGATTTGATATCCATGATATGGCGGATTGGGGGACACAATCAAGACAGAGAAAGGCTACGAAAATAGTTCTTTTTCTTTTCTCTTTCTTTTCTTGTTCTCTTTTCCATTGATTATGGGCACCCCTTTACCACTACACAATGGACAACAAGGCCAAGCAGTCAAGCAGAGTCCCAGCTGAAAGGAAGCATCAGGAAATGTTTTCTTGACAATTTTGTTCCAACTTATGATGCATGGATACTTCAAAGTCAGCAACATATCATATCGTATCCGATACTTCACTTCTTATTTGTAAAATCTCTGTCCCTACCATATCCATGCTATTGCAAAATAAGCACCTGAGAGTAGTGTAAAGATCGCCCAGGATGGTCTGGAAGACCAGCGTAGTTAACTTTCTTCACTCGAGGATGAGATGAGAGAAATTCAGCAATCTTCTGTGCATTTTCCTAAAAAAAAAAAAAAGAGGATCCAAATATATAAAGCAACCATCTCTAACAAAAGAAGATATATAAACTGGAACAGGAGATTAGTAAGTAAATTTTCTTCAAGGAAGGGAACAGTGAAATAAATTATTTTTCAAAAAAGGGCATGAACATTCCTATAGTATGAAGTCTTATATGGGGGCCCACTCAACTAAGCTGTCCACTCAATTAAATAAAATAACCATAAAGAAAAAGATGTATCAAGCCAAACTAATATGATTGGAGCATTAAACTTTAAAACCTTGAAACGAATTAACAAGCATGACAGAAGATTTAGAAGTTTGCATGTTTTTGAAAGTTAAGTTTCAGATTCCCACATCAGAAGTAATAAAAAAAAATTAAAAAAAATTAAAAAAAAGGTACAACAAGGGCATCCGACATCTCTTCCAATTGCTTTTAGGCATAACGTTTAGTACTTGAGCTCAATATCTAATAAGAACTCTATATCATGAAATTAAGTAATTCAAGGGAAGTCACAAAAAGGGAGACAACTTAGCATGATGGTTACAATAAAAGAAGTAACTTAAGCAACAGGGAGCAATTTAGGAACAAATTATTGCAACACTCTACTTCATATTTTCAAGGAAATGATCGGGAGAACACTTCCAATAGAAAGGTGAGCCCCATATTTATTACTCGTAAACATTCGATACGCAGATTGGCCAACCAAAAAAGATTTCCCCATAAGTACAACACATCAAATTAATAACACAGTATAAATGTGGGACCAACCTGTCTGGACCATTTGAATATGGTCTCACCTGCTGAGTAGATTGCTTTTCCGCTTCCTAACTTAGGCTTTTGGGATGTATTGGCTAGCCAGACTTGACATAGTATCAAAGCCATGCTAGGTCGCAAGTTCGAACCCCGGGGAGGCATTGTTCCCCAAGGTCATGTGGGTAGGCATGTGTGGGTTGTGAATTCAAACGGCTGTTTGAGGCATTGTTCCCCAAGGTCATGTGGGTAGGCATGTGTGGGTTGTGAATTCAAACGGCTGTTTGAGATGAGAGATGAGAGATGAGAGCTGAGAGATGAAGAGAGGAGAGGATGGGGGTGGGGGTTAAGTAGATTGGATGTATTGGCATGTCTGAACATGACAATACCATCCAATGAGCTATCCACTATATAATCAGAGTGCAGATATAATATCAAAATCTACAATGCAAACAGCTGGAAAGGTCTTTCCTAACATGTGTCCAACCTTGGATTGCCACTACCAGAATTAAATTAGATGAAGAATCCTAACCATCGGATTCTTGTTCCATTCTTATTGTCCATCTGCTTGCCCTTGCTTTAACTGTTAGGATATCTAACCAAAGAAGGATTGCAGTAACAATGAATCTAAGATGAGTCCCCCAATAAATTTGTTTCCAAGGATCAAGGTAGAGCCCATACATCATACACAACAATACAAGTGGTCATTCTCCATAAAATTCAAAAGTTTACTTTCTGTATTTGTAGAGTGTTTCCTTGTTAGTAATTATTTTCCAAAGTGGCCAATACACTAATGGTTGAGTGGTGTTGGCACCTTGGTTCACACATATGCCCAGAGATCAATCCTTGGGCCTTCAAAGTTGGAAGTGTAACTCTTGGCCTAATATCACCTTGGTATCACACATGCCAGGGATCAATCCTTGGGCCTTCAAGTTGGAAGTGTCACTCTTGGCCATTAGGCTAACCTAGCAAAAAAAGAAAAAAAATCCAAACTGTACCTTATATTAGTTTATATACTACTGAAATGGAAATAATGTATGTGTATGATTTTATACACTTTATGCTTCCTTGACTAACAATAATATTATGATATAATTTCATCACAAAAGATGTTACAATACAGACATGTCATCAGCATCTCTAATTCTTTTTCATTCCAATTGTCTGACATCTGATGATGCCCCAAACCAGAATTTACACTGGTATTTTAGTTAGACTAACAAAAAGTTCAATTAACCAATTCACATACAGACTGCAGTTTCCTCCTAAAAGAAACAAGTACACTGAAAATACAGGGTTTAGCTTTTACCAATAAGCCACAAGTGCACATTTAGTTTAATTAAAATTAAAAAAATTACCAACTGAAAATATAGTAATATCTGCTGATTACTACGAAACATCTTCACACCAATTGTTTCACATAGGACTCTTGAATACTGCTGTAGTATTACATGACAGTACTCCCTTGAGTACCATATCAGAACTTGTGGCCACTTGTGTATGTACATATATAATTGATATTAAATTACATCAGTGCATGCCACACATGTATGAAACCAAGAAGCCACAAACTATAACTAGCATTAAAGCCCTTGCAATGCACAGGTTAAATCTGATGCAGAATAGTTATTTAAATCTCAATCCAAAAGATTTCATATGAGAAGAACCATGCAATCAGGGGGTACTACTTGGTATTCTGCCTAGCATCTATTGATAATTAATTAATGATAACTTAACACCTATGTTCATAATCACAATGTGATGCGTTGTGCTTGTGTTTTATTTTCTATTTATTTTGCTTCTATTCTTGTTATTCTGCTTGTTGCTTAATGGAATTCCTTTTTGCCAAGAAAAAAAATTCGATTATACTATTGCCATATAAAGAAAGAAGGAAAACATTGTCAAAATTTCATACCACTTATTACAAGGTCGGGTTTTGGTCATGATTTTGAGGCCCAAAATGGCAACATGGATCTAAAATTGAAGCCAGAATTTAAAACAGGTTCGACATTACTTAACCTCAGCCCGGTTTGCCTAAACCAACATAAGCAAGAACTTAGACATGCGTGTGTTTGAGGATCAAAAGTCAAACAATGTCCATAGACGTGCATAAGAAATTGCTTTGTTAATTTTCCAACTAACATCAATCTGAAGTTTGAACTCAAAGCCAACACCAGCTTAAAAAAAAAAAATCATCAAGCGCGTTGTCTGCAATAAACAATTCATTTTCCAGAATCGTCTGCAACATACCCAAATACCCAAATTTAAGACCTCTATCTATTAACTTCTGATTTCAAGATCCACAAGCTGATTTACACAAAAAGATAAAGAGAGTAAATAAATGTGGAGATAGGAATTTGCAGCGATTGGGGAGAAGGTGGATTCAAGAGATTTATAGGGAGAGACACGAGAGGGATACGTATGAGTTAAAGAACAGGAATGAGAGAGATCTGAGCATTACCTGCTATTGCGATGAAGAGTGGGAAAAACCTTCCTGTACTGGGATCGGACAAAGAGAGAGGCATTCTGGTGGGTGGTGGGGGGGGCGGGGGGCAGGGGCGCAACCAGATGAGATAATAGAGAGATTGTTGGGTAATAGCTGAAGGGGTTTTTGAAATTTATGAGAGGAGGGTACCATACTACCATTTCATCAAAGGGACAACCGTTTCACGAAGATGGGAGAGGCGTTATTGAGGCGTTTCAATGTGTGATTGTGTGCAGTCTTGATGAAGAGGAGGGAGAAACGAAACTCTCAAATGAGATGGTTGTTATCAAATTTCAAATTTAAGAGGTAGGAGGTTCAGTCCCATATGCTGACATGGCTGAAGGCAGGATCAATTTGCACTCATTTCCATCCATGGCTTACCAACCGTATTCCAATTTTAAGGAGGAAGAATATGGTGATCAATCCAAACCTTCAAAAAATCAACATCCCCATAAATTTTTATACAACCCAACATGGTACACATTTGACTGATTCACCAATTGATTTATCATTAAAAACTGCATTATCAAATTAAAATTGTGTGATATCAATTACATGTGTGGCACCGGTGTACAAATTCAAGTAGCCACAAGTTATGGTACTGTATACTCAATCCAAACCATTAAAAACCTACATCTCCAACAAAAACTTTATACCCAGCAATATGGTATACATTTGACTGATTCACCATTTGATTTATACTATTAAAAAAACTGTTTTACTTTTATCTAAGTGTGAGCAACATTTCAATATGAACCTCACAAATCAAAGGCGGCAAATCTTTGGCAGGCTGATTCTTTGCCCACATATTAAGCGCAAGCAGACCTATCTATCCCCACCAACACATGTAATTGTGTGGGCCCCACTATCAGCTCCCCATATTTCCTTCTTTTAGCTTCATTACCCAAGAAAATTGGTCTAGAGCTTGCGTGTTGAGATTGTAATTATCCTCATGGAGATAAGAGATGAAGGGTCATGCCTGTATAAGGGAAAACACTATAATTTTCCTTCCTCAATAATTGCCAGTCCATCTAAATATTCTTCAATTCCTTGTTCTTATCAAATACAATATATTTTTGTTGATTTGACGATTTACTAATTCAACATGCTGCAGTCAACAATGAACAAATTGAGATAATTAATAAGAACAGCTATAAAAATAACTAAGCAGCAAAATATAGAAATTCATAGCAGAGAAAACAGTAAAAAAAAAAATGAAAAAAAGAAAGCATGGAAGATATTGCACCTGTTGTTTCTCAACACGCAAGGCCATAGTCTTGATACCTTGCAAGCAAAGCCAGCAGTCAAATGGAGCCAACCCACTTCCTTGGGCATTTTGCAGGAACGCTATCTCTTGTGCCAAACTGTTGAACAAAATAGGAAGTACTTGAAACACCAGCTACAGAGAATGAAGTTGATAATCACTATAAGATGAATTAGGTAGAGACAATAGGGGAGATGACAGCCATAATGGAAGGGCTTAAACTCCTCAAAAGTATGTTCTCTGGGCCACTCATCATTGAAGAAATTTCCAATAATGCATGACTGGGTAGAGGATCAATCAATGAGTATGCTGTGCACTTGTACTCATTTCTGATGCTTTTTATTTTGGCTAGAGATATTTTTTGCTTATGCAGAAGCTAATTGGAGGGTGGCTCGCTTGTCAAGCTTAGGTTTAAGGATTGTTTTAGAACACACTCAAATTCAAGAAAAATGCTGCTGAGTTGAATACCTCACCTGGGTCCGACCAAGTTTCCAGTCAAACCTGGTTGAGCTCATTTGACTCGACAGCTTGTCGAGCCCACCCAGCCAAATCTAGTGAAGTTTGGTTTAGTTTTAAATCAATAATGGAAGGCAAGATCCAGTGGTAGGCAACTCTTCTAAACCTACCTTCATGTTTGATTTCTTTCTGCCATCTCAGTGGAATTAGAATAACTCATGAACATAATGTGCACTCCATCATTAAAATTTCATTATCTTTCATGAGGATAGGTGCAATATGCAGCCGATCACAGATAGGCCTGGTCTTCCTAGAGCTGTGACTTAGGCACTAAAAGATTTGACTTCTAAAACTAATTTTTGCATGGCCTACTGGGCGGGGTGAAACTTGACCAACCCCCTATGTGATATCCTACACTCTACTCAGCATTGGACTAGGTGGGCTCCAAAAAGCTCCACTGCACCTGATAATTATTCTATGTGTATGTACATGTAAATTTATGTATGTATGTATGTATGTATGTATGTATGTATCTATATCTATCATAAAATGCTTCTATGTGATGGTGAGATGAAAATGATGACTGTAGGGAGCCAACCAGCATGCATGACAATCATAGAGGTCAGAGGATGGAAAGATCTCACTGTAGGATAAGGTTGGGAAAAAAATCCAACCCATCCATTGATACTTAATAGGTGAAATGGGCTGTATTCATTTCAGTTATAAAAATCAATGGCTGAGATGAAGGTGTTATAGTGTTTAGATACGAATGATTAGAGACACCTGCTCCCAATAGGTTTCCTCTACCTTTAAAAAATATGGAGAGAAGCTCTTACAAAGTTGAGTCAGTCAAGATTCTGTGGAAATATTCTGCTACAAGTTTTTGGTCAATTCCTATAGAAACGGTGTAGAATTAAACACACCATTTTCTCTTGTGGAAGAGTTAAGCATTCAAAGATCGGATGTACTGTTCATCCAGTTGAGTGAAAAAGAATGACCACCTATGCATAAATCTTTCCATTGGGATCCTAGCGAAGAACGACCGCCTATCATTCTATGTGCTAGTCTAGTTAACATGTATATGGAAGAAAAACCATGGTACCCACTTAAGAGGGTTAAAAACCTAGAGAGATTTGTATGACTTAAAAGGCATATGTACAGCCAAAACATTACCAACCTGTCTCCCTTAACAGCAATTACACCTGCCATTAGAGCACTATGACCAGCTATAAATTTGGTAGCAGAGTGCATAACAATATCTGGAAAACAGAGGAGATATGATCATCTTAACTTCTTACTATTGAAGAAGAAACACTTTCAGTTCTGCCAAACATACTTCTAGCATAGTACAACCAAATCATCTATACACACCCACATACCTGCTCCAAACTCTATTGGACAGGACAGAACAGGAGACATAATGCTGTTATCAACCATAACAAGAGCACCATGTGCATGAGCCATCTCTGCTATTTTCTGGAAAAGGAAGCAAACACAAATAGCATTAGAAATAAGGTACTTCATAAATCCTAAAGAGCACAAAGTGCATGAGTCATCTGTGGTATCCTCAGGAAAAGGAAAATCAAATTCCACTAGAATAAGGTACATTTTTTTATTGGTTTGAAATAAGCTACTTCATACAATGGTTTCAAATATCAGCCAATGGGCATCAGCTCTGGGCCTAGTTCATACGGACTGGTGGATGGGACTAGTGGGGTTGGGGGTGGGTGCCTGGCAAATGTGGCCTCTAATACCAGTATTTTGAACCATAGTACACCATATAGTTAACGTATAATATAATGGAAAACAATCTAAACACAGCTTCTTTTTTTCTTTTCTTTTTTCTTTTTTTTTTTTTTTTTTTTTTTTTGATAACTAGCTTTTATTTGTATTTGGCATGGGCAAGTAGAGTTCCAAACAGCACCCTGGAAAGAAACAGGTTTGACTTGACTGCATCTAATCAGGCTATTAAGATAAAGAAAAATGTAGACATAAACAAGTAAAGAAATACAAGAAAAGTGTAGAAAAGAAGTATGCGTTCGATGATTTGTAGAAACAATAGTGCATCGTAGATCTACAGAAAAAGGTATTAAAAATGGATACAACAAATGAAGAAACATATTGGAGCAACTATATGAGATAATTCCTAAAAATTTGGTTTTGGACATAGGCTTCTTTGCTTTAGGATTTTCCCTCTATGTCGAATGAATAAAAGCTCAAATCCTTCATAAAAAGAGACCAAGTGAGTCAATTCCTGAAATCTTCCGAATTCTTCATATACAAAGCCAGGGGCGGACCCAGGTATAAGGGGCTGGGGGCCATTCCTGAAAAGAGCTTCAAAACTTTAAAAACCGTCCTGCAAATTCTAGAAATTATTATATATTTTTTTACATTTGCCCCTTTCCCCAATATTTCTTTTACATCAAGCCCTCCAAAGATCAATTTCCTGGATCCGCCCCTGTATGAAGCCCACTTATTTCTACAATCAAAAGATTCTGCCAGCAGCTACAGAGATTACAATCAAAATGAAAAATTTACCCTGATGTCAGAAATTTGCAGGCGAGGGTTTGTTGGACTCTCCAACCACACTAGCCTCGTGGATGGGCCAATTGCAGATGCCACCTCACTGAAATCGCTGGTATTAACTCGTCTGATACATGTAAATTTGTTTTTATCATCACAAACTCAAGCTGAAATCAAAACAAACTCATGCTTACAACGCGAGAGAGGGAGAGAGAGAGAGAGAGAGAGTTACTTCACAACAATTCCTTTCTTTGAAATTACTTTCGAAAGCAGCCTATCAGAACCACCATATATGTCATCTCCAGCAACAATTTCCTGGCCTTAAATCAACAAATTTTACTAATCAGTAGAGGCAATTTCAAGGAAGCACCAAGTACTGGCAATTTAAACAAATAAAAGGATGGGTAACCACCGATTGGTACAAGATTTGCAATGGTTGTCAAAGCTGCCATTCCACTGGTGAAGCAAAATGCACGGTCTGCTTTATCGAGTTTTGCTAGAAGTCTGCTCTATGCAAAAAAGAAAGTCGATTAGTATAATAGTATTTCAAGCAACGACCATACAAGTGTTGATAACAGATTGTAAAATTAAAGATGACACTTCCCAGGCCAGCACTTTGTAAATAAGGACAAGATGTCTGTACTTATCAACCAAAATTCATAAACATACATATGCCTGCAGGGAATCTATTATTCTCACCTTTCCAACAAATCTCGGTTAGGGTTGCCACTTCTTGTATAGTCATAAGGTCCATTCTCTGTTGCCGAAGGCTGCGATATGTGAGGGTAAAGAAAGAAATGAGCTTTTAAGTGGGATTTTAAGCTACTAAAGTTAAATGCATTTGTGTTGGGGCTTGCAGACTGAGTTTCACATCATATGATCATTGTTTGACATGAACATGGTACATAAATTGCACAGTAACATGGTGAACTGACACAATAATCCAGATTCATTAATAGGATTAGCTTATCTCATTGTACCAAATCTAGTGTTGATGAACAACTGAACAAAACTAAATAGAACATAAAAACTAAAAACTAAAAATTGAGAGAGAGAGAGAGAGAGAGAGAGATAGAGATTTCTTGGAAACCCATAACTTAAGAAATGAGTAATAAAAGACACTAACTGTCCTTTAATTGATCCATATAGACAGTGATTGTCTCTACATAAGCAAGTTGAGAATGAACCACATATGTAACCAACAACACAACCCCGTTTCTAACTCATGTAAATTACTTGGGATTGTATTTCTCCTAGTAACCTGTGCTCATCAGTCATCACATCAAGTATGCAAATGGAAATACATGCCAGCATCAATTCTTGTAGGATCATCAACCAGGCGATGTGAAGAATACACTGCCGTTGAGATTTGTGATTGCAGATGTAGGGACCAAGGTTTAGTGGTCCATGCCATCAACCTGATGGGCCCAGCTGATAATAGATCATACACCAAAATTCACCTTAAATTGGAAGATCCATCCATTCACTCCCACTTTTTCTTTTGTTGGCCAACATAGAACTTCACCAAATCCCACTCTTAATGACTCAACTTTTTCTCTCATTTAGCTTCCTTTCTACTAACTGATAGGGCCATCAAATTGACAGTTTCAAGCCATGGGGTCCCACATGCAACATTTTGGTGGAACTCTCAGGTTTTATTGCGCTGAAAGATGCTAGCTAGGCAGAGATATACGCCATCAGGAAAGCATTCAGGATGTTACAAGATTCAGCTAATGTCATCAATTGGGTATCATGCCATTGTGAAGTTCCATGGAGATTACATTTTAAATGGTATCAAGGAGATTTCTTTGTTTGTCTATCGCTTTTCAGCTCAATGAAACTCTTCCTCCCCAAATTTTTTCTCTATTTTAAATCAAGCCCTAGTTATTGTTGAATTAGAAGGTTATAAAATTGCTAGAGAGAGCAATCAAAGCAGCACCAACATAAACGAATTAAACAAGCAAAACCCAAATTCAAGAACAAAACTACATACTCCCACCCATACAAAACCTGCTTAAATGTAGCTGTTTGGTACAAAGGAGGACAAACAGCCTCATACGGATCCAAAGAACTCCCAAAATTCATCAAAACCGTCGACACGCTCGGCTCCTTCCCCTCCAATTCTGCAATCCCAAACAACAAAATCCATATTACACACTACCGCATAAAAATCGAACAATCAACAAAAAGAACCAACCTTTCCCATCAGAATCCGATCCATCCAAGCAATCAGCGACATCAACATCACACAAGGCCGAGACGCTCATATCCCTCTCTCTTTCCCCTCCCACGCAGCGCAAATCGAATCTCGCAGAAAGCGTCACAGAACGAGAATCCGATGGTTGAAGGAGCGATGATCGGATCAGAGATCGAGGATTCCTCAAACCCTAGAAAATGTAGAGAAAGATGGTTAGTGATTGTTGAGCAGAAATGAAAAGGATATCAAAGAGAAGAAGAAAGAGAGTTACGTGAGAATCGAATGGCGATGAAAGATTGAAGAAGGAAAGATGATTGCAGGTGGAAGAAGACATGAATACGGACTGATTAGGGTTTTAGGGTTTTGGGGCTTTTCCGCCTTCTTCTGTTTGTTTTGGTTGATCGAATGACTGAAGCACTGCCGCAGAAGATATTCGCGCGAAAATGCGGGTCTGTTGGAGGCGCACTTGTTTTCGATCAGAAACGGGACAATCAGGGCCGGTTCTGAATTTTCAGGCCAGTGCAAGCCTAAAAATTAGGCGTGTAATATATATATATATATATATATATATATATATATATATATATATATAATAGAGGGAGGCTCAGCTGGGCTCACGTGGGATGAAGTGAAACCGTGCGGAATGGCAAGTGGGCTGAGAGAAATGAAATTTGATGAATAGTGTTCCCGCCCAAACAATCGACTGAAATGAAAAAAAGGAGTTGTTTCCCTTCTTCTATGCTTCTCCATCCTCTCCACGCGAGCTCGCCCCCTGCAATCACTGCTTCTCTCCCTCCCGATCGATCTGCTGCTTCTCTCCCTGCAGTCGCTCTCTCCCTCGATCGTCTGGTTCTCTGCGTCGAGGTCTGCGTCGAGAGCTTCTCTCCTTCTCTCCCTCGATCGTCTGCTCACGATCGATCTGCTGCTTCTCTCCTTCTCTCCCTGCAGTCGCTCTCTCCCTCGATCGTCTGCTTCTCTGCGTCGAGTGCTGCGTCGAGAGCTTCTCTCCTTCTCTCCCTCGATCGTCTGCTCACGATCGATCTGCTGCTTCTCTCCTTCTCTCCCTGCAGTCGCTCTCTCCCTCGATCGTCTACTTCTCTGCGTCGAGTGCTGCGTCGAGAGCTTCTCTGCCTTTTCAGGATCTTGATCATTTTAGAGAACTATAATCCTTACCTGAAATCAGTTCAAAGTTTTCTCCTCTGTTTCTCCATGAAGTCGGTTTAGAGGACTATATTCATTAATCTTTGAGATTTTCTATTAGAATCTCAAGTAAGTGAGTTGAGTTTGTTGTATTAATGCGTGCTGAATTATAAAGACTTGGATAAATGGCTTGTATTTTTGGTTTCTTCTGAGGTGTTACTGTAATTTTACTGTCATTTTGCAGAGATTTACTGGTAGAAGAGCATGGCATTCCAAAAGCTCTGCTTTGTCTCCTCTTTATTGCTCCTGTTAGCAGCCTTCACTTCATTTGAAACCACACAAGCCTCATATGAATCAGAGGTGGAAGTAGTAGTGGAAGGCACGGTCTACTGCCAGAGCTGCAACCGCACCGGATCATGGTCTTTAACTGGTGCAGAGCCGATCTCATCTGCCAAAATTGGCGTCGTCTGCAAAGACTACAAGGGCAGAGTGAGCTTCTATAAGGATTTCATCACTAATGAGAATGGTTACTTCTATGCAGAGCTCAAAGGTTTCAGGATGAAACATTACTACTTGGATCACCCACTCCAATCATGCACTGTGCACCTGGTCTACTCTCCCAAACCTGAGTGCAACCTTCTCAATAATCTCAATAATGGCATCGATGGTTCTCCTCTTCGGTATGAGAAGAAGAAATTATCTGGAGAGAATTACCAGGCGGTAGTGTATGCTGCTGGGCCACTGGCTTTCCACCCATCCTACTGCCATGCAAAGACTCACCAGTAATGAAAGAAAGTCCTGTTGCTATCATTGTTCTTAACACAAGAAAGTCCTGTTTTCTTCATCGTTCTAAACGCATTGTTTTTGTGTCAGAATAAATCAGTTCTCTATTTCTTCGTTGTGAAAGGTGTAATCAGCTGTTTTTGTGTTCAAATGTTTTCATTGAATTTGTATCATTTTCTCATCTTATTTTCCATTTCTTCATCTTGGATTTCCTAGTTTAGAATGTGATGTGATTTCATTATCAAATTGATTTAAGGGGTCACAGATATAGTTTTCTGACACACACTGTTACACCTCTGTGGAACTAATGGTCCATCAAACAAAGTGTTGATCAGGTGGATAATATCCCAATTCCTGGACTGGAAGATCTAAGTAACTCATTGTCTGAGGCCTAGGAAAAATTGGCTAATAGGCATAAATGTCAAGGAATGAATGGATGATACCTATCAATCAAGCATATATAAAGAACAGGCTCTCTGAGCAGTGTCTGAATCACACTTACTATTCAAAGAAATAAATACCATATAGGCCTCACATTCTGGGAAATTATCGAGACCAACAGGTTGATCTGCAGGTCTATAACACATTGTGAGCCAACTTCAGCCACTTGCACGCACTTTAGATGGCAGTTGGGACAGAAAGCATTTGGTGGAAGGCATATGTCACAAATATTACCTTGATTTTATATTGACAATCATCTAATCAGGTGCCTCCAAAATAGATGGTAAATTTTTTTTGAATCACATTCATTTTTGCACTGTTCAATTCAATCGTTATTGTCGTTGCGTCAAATTCAAATTCAAGCCATATGTGATTTGTGAACCGACCTTCATATCCAACTGTCCTCCATTCATGTTTATTGATCTGGGAGCATCATCAAACTACATTGATTGAGGCCTCCTGACTAAAATGCCTCCCTGTTCAAGTTTGAGTGGGTTTGAAATAACAATATGAATGAATCATTACTGATCTTCCTGCAACGAATTGTAAGATATATTCAAAACTTAATGCATTCCAGAAAAGTACTTTATTTCAGCCCTTCAAGGGAATGAAGAACATTTGATTGCAAAATGACAGTAAAATTACAGTAACACCTCAGAAGAAACCAAAAATACAAGCCATTTATCCAAGTCTTTATAATTCAGCACGCATTAATACAACAAACTCAACTCACTTACTTGAGATTCTAATAGAAAATCTCAAAGATTAATGAATATAGTCCTCTAAACCGACTTCATGGAGAAACAGAGGAGAAAACTTTGAACTGATTTCAGGTAAGGATTATAGTTCTCTAAAATGATCAAGATTCTGAAAAGGCAGAGAAGCTCTCGACGCAGCACTCGACGCAGAGAAGCAGACGATCGAGGGAGAGAGCGACTGCAGGGAGAGAAGGAGAGAAGCAGCAGATCGATCGTGAGCAGACGATCGAGGGAGAGAAGGAGAGAAGCTCTCGACGCAGCACTCGACGCAGAGAAGCAGACGATCGAGGGAGAGAGCGACTGCAGGGAGAGAAGGAGAGAAGCAGCAGAGACGCAGCAGATCGATCGTGAGCAGACGATCGAGGGAGAGAAGGAGAGAAGCTCTCGACGCAGACCTCGACGCAGAGAACCAGACGATCGAGGGAGAGAGCGACTGCAGGGAGAGAAGGAGAGAAGCAGCAGATCGATCGGGAGGGAGAGAGCAGTGATTGCAGGGGGCGAGCTCGCGTGGAGAGGATGGAGAAGCAGAGAAGAAGGGAAACAACTCCTTTTTTTCATTTCAGTCGATTGTTTGGGCGGGAACACTATTCATCAAATTTCATTTCTCTCATCCACTTGCCATTCCGCACGGTTTCACTTCATCCCACGTGAGCCCAGCTGAGGCTCTCCTCCACTGCAGTGGAGGAGAGCCTCCCTCTATATATATATAGGGGAGGTTTCAAGTCCATACATCTCTCACCATAGGGTGAGGGAGACTTTGGGCATTTTCAAGTACAAAAGTTACTTTTCAAGTACATAGGGTGAGGTACACTTCCTTGTCTTCATGTGCAAAAATGGGAAGTGTCTCTCACCCTATGGTGAGGGATAGATGCACTTGAAACTTTCTCATATATATATATATAGTATGAGGGTCTCCTTTTTAGAAAGTTTCAAGTACAAAAGCATTTGGAGAAGAAAAATTTATAACAAAAAATCTAACGTTACTGACTTGGAGGAGTGGACAGGGCGGCTCGAGACAATTTGAGGCCTAAAGTGATAATTCTAAATGAGATTTTTTTTATTTTTTAATATTATTATAAATATTTATTTAAAATCTGTTTTTTCGCCTTTTGTAATGTAAAATTACTAATTAAATAGGCCTTTTTCCAGTGGGATCGTTTACTTTTAGAAAGTCTAAAAAACATTATGTAGGTCCAGATCCATCAATGGGCCCATCCTTGGAATAGATTTAATAATTTTAGGGTGATCGAACAGTTGGCCCATTGATGATTGAAACAACATGTAAAGGACTAAAGGGATCGGACCGCTAGAAAGTGTTCTCTAATATTTGTCTGACTTCAATGGGCTGAATTCAAGCTCCACCTGAATTCAAGTCTAAAAATCCAACTCTAAAATAGATTCTCCATTTAAAGTCTCATTGTTTTTTCGTTCACTAGGCTTTTACAGTCAAACTCTAGGAAGTGAAACATTTTATTAAGTGTGATTTTTCATGTTTTTTGGATAAGGATTGCAACTAAAGTCACGGTAGTACGTTATGCAAGCGCAATCATCTATTGAAAGTCTAGAACAATAAAAAAAAAAAATGGAGAGAGAGACTGCAACGTGTAAAGGCCCTTTACATTGTCCCTTTTGTTACAAAAATTAAAAAAGAAAATAAAAAGTATGTGGTCAGGGGGGAGGATGAGTCAGTGATGTAGACAGCTGATGGGATGGGAGTTTGGGAGCTCAATAAGCTCATGTCCCAGTCTCCTAGGAACCCTGAGAGTTGTGTAAAGGGAAGAAAAAACATCAAAAATGCATACCTGCCTTCTAGCTAAAGTAGTAGAGCATTCAGCAGTTCCTCTTCTCGACGCCTCCATATTGCAGCGGCGGCATTTGTAGATGGGTAACTAGGAAGAGACTTCTGGAGTGCGAGACTGTATTCTGAACAAATCCTCTTAGATTGAAGGGATCAAAGAAGAATACAGAGGAGACGATGTAGAGGAAAAAAATGTGCAAACGTGAAGATTTTCAAAACTTGCTATTGGGTTTTTTTTTTTTTTAAATGGAAACTACGAGAAAAGTGGCTTTGATATTTTTTTAGACGTGAAAAAATAGTAATTACTTATCTTTTGGAATGTGAAAAGATGCAGTTGGGGCCTTATTATTTTGGAGACAAAAGGACGGCCGTTTGGATTTTTCTTTTTGGAATTTGAAAGATGCTAGTTGGTTTAATTGGAGTCTAAATTTTTGGGATTGAAATAAATGCAATTGCGATTTTATGACCTTTTTGCCCGCCCCCCCCCCCCCCCCCTGAAAAATGGGCCCAGGGCGAGCGCACTTACAGCCCCCCTCAAGGGCCAGCCCTGGGGAGAATGCCCTGCTAGATGAGACTCGATCCTCTCAGTCTCTCACTCGCGCTTCACGCTGTGGCGGTCAAATAATTATGATCTGAATTCAATTAGACAAAATATTTTCAAAATTTTAGCCTAATAATATCGTGTAATGTGACTCACTGTGGGGCCCACCAACTTGTGATTCAAACTGTTAACAAATTAAATGCGATCCCCTCTAGTTGGATGTCCTCAAATCTTACTTCGATAGTGGAACATCAAACACATGATTGATAACCCCAAGGGCATGTTTGGATGTGTAGTGAGGTGAGGTGAGGTAAAGCCTCCATTATCCACACAAGAAAAGACAATTGGTCATATCAAAATTACACAATTTCAAAATTCCCTCCATCTTTTTAAAAATAAAAATAAAAAAAAGCAAACTCCTTTTTCCACTAAATGACAAAAAGCTCCGCTTTTCTATACAAAAAGTCAAAAAGTTTTTATATCAAACAACTAAAAACAAAATATCATCATAACACCTTATATTTTATAATCTCTTGATTTGATGTTTCATCCCACCATACTTCAATTCACCATACATTCAAATAGGCTCCAAGGGGTAACTCAGTTGGCTTAGGACAACAGTTTACACTCGGAGGGTGTAGGTTTGAAACTGCATTATCACACTGTGGGGCCACATGGAGTTTACCCAGCTTCCATCTGAGCCCCAAAGGATTAGTCTAGCCTAAAGGGCTGGAACCCTCCTTTAGCAATATATATACATTATTAACCCTACAAATTCATTGCATTATCAATCATGTCCAATCTTGTAGGTGGACCAAATCCTTTCTAGATAAAATTCAATTAATGTATGGGAACTAATAATGTATAATATTGTGCTAATCTTGATACCAATCATATGTTTAATGTTACAGTAGGATCAAATCCTTTTGAAGTAAGATTTGAGGATAAGCAATTAGAGGGGATGGGATTTAATTTTCTTAATGGTTAGGATCATAAGTAGCTAGGCTGGCCCCAAGGTGAGTTACACACATCCCACTCATGGGATCATGTACCAAACCACCTAGGGGATCTGGACTCTAATCTCACAATCCAAATGGGCAATTCTCTTAGCTGATCAATTTGCACTGTTGTTCTTTGTGGACTTGACGGTTTTCTTTTTGGTAAGATTGTGGACTTGTGGTTGAGGGTAACTATTTGTATTGTCAGTCTGGACTCTGGGAGTATGGGTCAGGTGAATGTAAATTAGGACAACTGGACCAGGTCCTGTATACATGTCCCATGTCTGACTCAGATGGCAAAATATCTTGCAAACTTTTATCAATCAATGGTAAAAGGATGGGGGAATCCACAGGACTTCAAAAGGATAAAATGTTTTGGTACAAGTGGACCGCTCTATGAGGCCCATTTGAGCCCACATTTGATCAATGCGACCCATTTGATATTCTTGTCATCTCAAAAAAATCTACAGGTAAGGCGTCATTAAACTTTAAGCATGTTAATCAAAGGCTATGACAATCCGGTGGGGTTAAATTTAGGCATTTTAAGTCCTTTTAGGGCATGTTTGTATACACACACTTTCCACGGAAAGGGCAAATTGCCACATCAGCAAATTTCATAGAAATATGAACCTCAGAAAAGGATTTTAGTGGAAATTAAAATTTAATGTTTGGTGCGAATTTTTTCTCCTCGCCGAAACACCCTTTCCCGCGGAAAGGGAAAATTGCCACGTTAGCAAATTCCATAAAAATGGAAACCTTGGAAAAGGATTTTAGTGGAAATTAAAATTTCATGTTTGGTACAAAAAAAATTTCCTCGCTAAGTTAGTGCTAATGTTGTTTGATGCGGGTGTGGATTCATTACAGAAAATCAAATTTCCCTGTTTGGTGCAATAATTTTCCGTGGAAAAATAACATAACCTGTTTATAATTAAATTATCCATTCAAATTGATAGGAAGAATCTGCTCTCTTCATGGTAGGTGTCTACATGTGCAAATCATGAGATTGGCAACAAAATAAATACCATGGACGTTTTTGGCTGGTAAAGCCTTGGGCTGAAGAGGCCAACTCCCTAGAGTGATTCTTGCTTTTATTTTTATTTTTATTTTTTTTATGGGTATTCCCACCCACACTCATTTGAATTCTCATGGGTCGAAGCAGTGCCAAGTCAACTGGGCAACACAAGGTAGATCTGTGCTCAAGATACAACAATTGTTCATAATCAGATGGTTATGGTCACTCCCACATCTTAACTTATTTCATAGAGCATTTGGTTGCTAATGTTTGAAACGCAGGGCACTTTGATAACAAGGAGAGATGGATTGTCTCCAACAAGGAATGGTTTTCTTGAACATAAGCAGAATAATGGACAAGATGGACATCACCAAAGACTTACAAAACTACCTTGTACAAATGCATCTCTTGCTGGGAATGTCCTAATGCAGTCTTGCAATACAAGCCCCATGCTTCAGTGATTTATCTGGGAATCCCACAATGAATACTTAATGCCTCTTAACTTCTCGATGCCCCAGAATTATTTCAGACAGAAAGATACTTATTTCAGCCCCATTCGAAACCCTTAAAAAAATGAATTCACTCAAATAGGGTTCCAAATCAATATATAACATGAGATCAAATGAATACGAAATATGGCAGCATGGGTCATGCTTCATTGACATTCAAATTGAGGAAAGCACATTTTAATTGAAACAAACCAACCTAATCATATGTAAAAGCATCACCAAACTAAGAAACCCATCTTCCAAAATTCATCCAAGCAAGAATTTCAATTCGAGGAAAGTCATCTAGAGAATATACCAAAACTAGTGTTGCAAGCCCTCTATCCTAGTGTTTTTATGAGTAGTAATAGTAATCTCTAATCAATAATTAAAATGAAAGAAAACACCTCAACCTCAGCGAAATACAACAAACCTCAATATAGGTTAGCTTAGCAAGGACTGTGTTACGTGCGTTTTTCTGGAACGATGAATGTTGTCAAATTTGGCTTTCTTCGAGGGTAAGCCAACCTCTTGAATAGAAAAAAAACTGGAATTAAATTCTTCTCCCCCTTTCATTTATTAGCTTAACCATATTTAAATACAACTTCATTGCCAGCATACTCACAAACTCCAAAAGAAACTGGACGTGGGTTTCCCACTTACCCCACAATGCCAGCACACTAACAGACTCCAAAAGAGACTAGACGTGGGTTTCCCACTTACCCCACAATACTCTCCAACAACCCAACAACTAATAGACCAAGTAAACACTCTAGTAATGACATGACTCATAGGACTAGACTAGGTAAATAACAAAATCAACAAGAACATTGACTAATTCAATCTATTGGACACTTGGACTAGATTATCTAAGTTGGACTCACATCCCTGCATGTATCATTCCCCTTTCCTTATGGCAACCTTGACCTCAAGGTTGCTATGCAGCTTCCTCATCGGTTGGGGGTCCTTCGTCTCCTCCATCAGGCCAATCGCCCTCTATTAGAAAGAGCTGATGCACTTTACAATGATGGCCAGGTGAAAATTTTTCATCACAATTGAAGCAAAGTCCTCGGTCACGCCGCTCCTTCATTTCAGTAGGTGAGAGTTTTTTTATGGAAGGAATGGTGGACTTGCCCGTATTGGTGCCAATTGGCGTAGTCGTGTCTGTGCCCATCATACCATTCTGATGGGAGTTGGCTCCTAACTTTTCTTCTTGTAGCCTTGCAAGTCCAATGGCGGCTAATAAAGAAGTAGGCTTGAACATTTGCATGCCCATTCTAATGTTTTCCTTGAGTCTGCCCACAAAACAACTTATCATGAAGGATTCGTCCAGGTTGTCGGTGCGATTGGCTAAAGCTTCAAATTGGGTCTGGTAATCTTGGATAGTGGTGTTTTGTCTTAGTTTTGCTAAGGTAGCAGTTGGATCATCATATTCACCAGGCCCAAATCGCACCTCTAATGCCGCAAAAAAATCCGTCCAGCCCTTAACTGCCCTAGATTTTTCCATCCAGCGATATCATTGCAAAGCCTTACCTTCAAGATGGAAGGATGCTATCACCATTTTCTGATTTGTCGGCGTATGATGATACGTGAAAAATTGTTCTGCACGATAGATCCACCACATACAGTCTTCACCGACAAATCAAGGAAAGTCCAGACGTACTATCCGGGTTTGGATTGTCTGGATTGTCACCTTGCCGATTCCTCAAACGAGTGTCGGACGATTCAGCGTAGTCTCGATTCAACTCTCTGGAAAGTTGATCATACTTAGTGTCCATAGCTGAAAATTTTTGGAGGAGTTCAGTCAAAATTTGTTTCTGCTATCTGAAACTCTCATGGAGTTCATTCAACATTTGTCGATGTTGATCAGAGGTCTCCTTTAGTTGATGAATCGCATCATCCAGTTTGGCAATCCGAGTTCCTTCAGCCATACCAAAACCTTTTGGCTCTAATACCAAAGATGTTGCGTGCGTTTTCCTGGAACGAGGAATGTTGTTAAATTTGGCTTTCTTCGAGGGTAAGCCAACCTCCTGAATAGAAAAAACTGGAATCAAATTCTACTCACCCTTTCATTTATTAGCTTAACCATATTTAAATACAACTTCATTGCCAGCACACTAGCAGACTCCAAAAGAAACTGGACGTGGGTTTCCCACTTACCCCACAATGCCAGCACACTAACAGACTCCAAAAGAGACTAGACGTGGGTTTCCCACTTATCCCACAATACTCTCTAACAACCCAACAACTAATAGACCCAGTAAACACTCTGGCAATGACATGACTCATAGGACTAGACTAGGTAAATAACTCAATCAACAAGAACATTGACTGATTCAATCTATTGGACACTTGAACTAGATTATCTAAGTTGGACTCACATCCCTGCATGTATTAGACTGTTTTGGGACTCATGGACAATGAATGGGTGGGTTGGGGATTGTAACTGCAGGGGGTAGCCCAAGTGGTACCAGGATGCTTCCCAACTTGCTCTTAAGGGAGAGGTTGCGAGTTCGAGTCCTGGGGAGGCCCCCTGGTAGCCTAAGTGGTGCCAGGGACAAATGCATGATTAAGGAGTCCGTCTCCCGAAGTGTATACAATAGGCCCGGGGCCTTGGGCCCCGCCTATCCCCTGTGGGGGGCGGTCCCACGGATCCCCCTTACAGTAACCATACACAAAATGGGATTGGGAAAGAGAGAGGGAGTGGGCGAGGTTGGATTCGGACATGGTTGCAGGGGAGGGTTTCCTGGGTGGGACTGGGCGGGGTGGCGGGGTGGGGTGGGGTGGGGTTTGGGAGGGTTTCAAGGGTGGCTGATTTGGGTGGGGTTGGGAACTGGCAGCAGGGGAGGTGAGAGAGAGAGAGAGAGAGAGTGAGAGAGACAGAGAATACCTGCAGCTGATCGGAGACGAAGATGGGTTTGTTGTGGACGACGAAGAGGGAGCTGCTCCAAGGGAGTGAAAAACTAGTAAGGTTTTTGTTGAGGCGGAGAAAATAGTTGTGATGAGTTTCCTGAGAAAAAATAATTTATGTAGAAACACAAATCATCTCTTTTGTATGTGAAGCTTCGAATTTAAGGTAATTTTTTCCTTTCACTCTATTGATTTGTTTCTTCATGTTCAAATCAATAGTGATTCAATCATATGCACTTCAAATACATTGTAGACTTCTTTTTTCTGTTGAAATGTAAGATTGCTTTCAAAATTTCTCAAAACTCATAATGTACAACGAGAGTTGCTTTCAATTTAAAGAAAATCTATGGACCATACCAAATCAAAAAACAAAAACATAAGGAGTCTAAAACCCACAGCTTGGATACAAGCAAATAAATCTATAATAAAATATAATAAATACTAAACTCAGAACCATACTTAAGCAGACTATGTAGCAAAAAGAGGAGCTAACTCCACGCTAGTAATTCGCTGCATAACTTGAAATGAACTCTTCAACATCTAGAAAGCCAGAGCGAATGATCAGAGATCTCATACAAATAGGTATCTTGAAATCTTTGAAGAAGACGTTTCATCTTCATAGCTTTGAATCATTCCATCCAAAAGGATTGGGTAGGATCCTTCAAAACTTTCAATAGCCCACTATTCTCTTCAATGGAGATATTAAACACATCTTGAGGAATCAAATGCAATAATTGAAAAATGCATGAACAAACGTCCCCATCAGGTTGCATAAGGTCCATTTTAGGTGTTTCCTTATCCCGCCAAAATATCCCAACCAAAATAGGATGCATATGTGACATAGAAAGACAACAATTATTTGGCGCATTAGCACTCTTATAAATATTCTGATTTGATATCTTTGGAGGCAACCCCAACAACTATTTTCCCTTTCAAGCAAAGATAACCATAAAAAAGTTATCCTACTTCGGATTTTATTTAAAATCGCATGCAGGATATCTTGAGGTGGAGAACTTTTATTTTGAGATACTCTTGCATTCCGTTTTCTCCATATATGCCATAAATAAGATAGAAATATCAACGTCTGGAGATCCCTATGACTAGGATCTAACCGATTAAGGATGGAAATGATCATTTCAAAGAGAGAATCACAAGGTACCACTAGTAAGAATAGTTTTTGGATGAGACCATCCCAAACAGCATTTGAATATGGACACCTTACAAATATATGTTCAGTTGATTTCCATGTACTCTCACATAACATGCATCCAGAACCACTATCTACATTCCAATTCAAAAGAAATTCTTTAGTTTTAAAATAACCTTTAAAAACCATCCATACACATATAGAAAACTTTTTTATATAGCCCTTGAGCCAAATCCATTCAACCCAATTTGGCGACTTATATAAGTGATGTTGATGAACAACATTATATGTTGATTTTGAAAGAACATTTACTAGAATATTAAACACATCTTGAGGAATTAGTTGCAATAACTGAATAATACATAAATAAAAGTCCCCATTAGGTTGCATAAGGTTCATTTTAAGTGTTTCCTTGTCATTTCAAAATATCCTAACCAAAACAGGATGCATATGTGATGTAGAAATACAGCAATTATTTGGCGCATTAGCTCTCTTACAAATTTTCTGATTTAATGCCTTTGGAGGCAATTCCAACAAATATTTTCCCTTCCTGGGCATAGATAACCCCAAAAAAGTTATCCTATTTCGGATTTTATTTAAAATTGCATGCAGGATATCTTGAGGTGGAGAACTTTTATTTTGAAATACTCTTGGACTCCGTTCTCTCTAGATATGCCATGAATAAGATAGAAATATCAACCTCCCCAACGTCTGGAGATTCCTATGATTAGGATCTAACCGATTAAGGATGGACATGATCATTTCAAAGAGATAATCACAAGGTATCACTAGTAAGAATAATTTTTGGAGGTGACCATCCCAGATAGCTTTTGAATATGGAAACCTGGCAGATATATGTTCAAGTGATTCGCATGTACTCTCACATAACATGCATCCAGAACCACAATCTACATTTCAATTCAGAAGAAATTACTTAGTTTTAAAACAACCTTTAAAAAGCATCCATACACATACAGAAAACTTTTTTTTTATATAGCCCATGAGCCAAATTTATTCAATCCAATTTGGCGACTCATATAAGTGATGTTGATGAACAATATTATATGCTAATTTTGAAAGAACGTTTACTGGAATGGATGCTAGTTCCAAAAATCAATGTAGTGGAATAAAATCAAAGCAAATTAGCAAATCTACCAATCACACACTACAAGAAGGCATACACCATTTTAAAGTGGAAACCCTATCAAGGGAGAAAAACCACAATCGAAAAACCAATCACCATTGAACGGTTACAAGATATACTCACAGCTCTCTTTCCCAGTTAGTACGTCGACCTAAGGATTGTAGTTGTTCTTGCACAACTCCTCACTGCCACGACTACTCGCAGCACACCGCTCCCCATGCTTGATCTTCCAATAACACCTTAAGAATCAAGATGCTCAGATCTTCTACAAAGAAGTAAAAGAAACAAACCTTCTAGAGCAGATCTTCAGCCCAATCTCTCAATGATGGCTCTAGAGAATAAATGACTCTCTCTTAGCGTTTTCTCAACTCATAACAAGATAGAGGAACTTCTTATCTTACTTAGGATTGAGAGAATCACCCTTAAAATAGCCCCAAAATCGTGCAGGAGATTTCTAATCATATTCCAATTAGAATAGCAGAAAGACTCGGATTAGAAGTCCGGATTTGCGCACTTCCCGTCCAGGCTCGCTATAGTAAGCTCCTTCTCTACTGTCCCAACAGATTTTAAGGAAGAATTTACATTATGTTCAACTGTCCAAACTACTACATCCAAAAACTCCATAATTGGCACAACTTCTGCGTGAGTTTTCCGCCATGCCAAGAGGAGATCAGCTGAAGGGAGATTCCAAGTACCATTAGCTAAGAAACGACTAACCATAACTTGAGCACCCAACCCAAGATTATGGATCACCCATTCTCCATACAAAGCAAATAACCTAGCATTACGCAACCACAAAGAATTCCAAAATGACGTAGATTCCCCATTACCAATAAGATTACGAATTAGAGGCGTCACTTTATCTCTCATTTTTAAGATGCCTTTCTACCCCCATGGCCATGGTGCTTTACTAGGAATTGGAATGCTCCAAAAAAATTTATATTTAAGATACCTAGCTCTGATCTGCAAGAGAAGGATAAAAGATTTCTTGGAAGCAATTTATGCTCACTATTGCTTCCAATGCTATAGGAAGTAATGCATATTTCTCATTAGACCAAGCATTCCATTGACAGGTCTACTTGTTGATTTAGACCAAGCATTCCAAAAAAAAATCTTTTATACAACGCTCATTAGACTAATTGCAAGCATAAATTGCTTCCAATGCTATAGGATAAAAGTACCTCTCATTAGACCAAGCATTCCAAGAGAAATCTTTTATACAACGCTCCAAGGCAGCAAGTATTGATTGAACAAGAAGATTAGATTTTGAACAAGCATCATTACGAAAAATCTTATTTTTGGAAAACATTATACGGCATAATTAAAATTCTGTCACGTTAGTATAAATTGATATATTATGTAATGAAGATTATAAAATATTAACAATTTTACTTGCCAAAATTTCAATAACTATGGAAGTTTTCTTTTTAAAATTTTTGTATATACATGCTCATGCTTTAAATACAGGTGGTCAAGTTAGAATTCTGAGAGTTAATTAATCGATAAAAAATCATCCGTGGGGATTTAAAATTTAAATGGCTCTTAAAGACTACCTTACTTTTTAATCTATTTCTATATATTAAGCGAGAAATTTGCAAAAAATGACTAAAATATCCAAATACATCTAAAACTATTGGATGTGCTCATTTACCCATAAAAATTATATTTTGACAAATATGGTCATGTGTTTCACATATGTGATATTTGGATAAGAAAATATTACATATGTAAAACTTATTTTCTTATCCCATACATAAAAAGCAAACAAACTCTAAATCTTACTTCAATTGGAATTGGTCCCACCAAAAAATTGAGTACATGATTAACAATATGATTATTAATCCCATGCTCAATTTTTCGGTGGAATTAACTCCTATAAAAGTAAAAGTCTTGGACATTTCATACATGAGGATTATACTAAATGATTTAGATTTTCAGTAGGTGGACTTCATTGCAGACTCTTATACATAATCAATCATACTTGTAGGTCAAACACTCAATTGTTCACCTAGGTCAAACCATTATGTGGGTCAAACAATCCCGCCAATTAAATGCAAGAGTCCAAAATTGAGTCCACCTAATGAAAATCCAAAATGCTCAAAATGAATACAATCTCCTTATATGAAATGTCCCGAATTTCACTTTAATAAAAGTTGGGCTCACTATAAGATTGAATTCTGATTAGTAATAGAATTATTGTATATGCTTAACAATGGATAAAAAGATATTGATTTAAGTGGATTCGATGACATGTAAAATGACAGACTATGTGCATCTTGAAGCTTTTGATTTTGAATTGGTAAGCCATCGCAGAGGAAGGTTGGAAAACTCGTGATTTAGACTTTATTCATCTAGCTCTAAAAATTGACTCAGAGAGAGTCATGTTTTAAAAAATAAATAAAAATAGATCAAATACTTATAAATATATATGTAATAATAATAAACTCAAATTAGTAAATTTATAAATGCAAGACAAATACTAAAATAAGAAAAATAAAAGGGAAAAAATAATCTTTCACATTAAATAATTTTAAGTCCAAATATCAAATATAAGTCTCAAATTACATTTCAATCAATCATTTTTAAATCAATAACTCCAAATCTCAAACAGTAATTACTTTAAAAAAATCAAATATTGTTCTAAAACAAATCTACTTAATTATATAATAGTTCAAAATGCATACAAATTAACAAAATGATATGACTCGAATTTCACCTATACTTAACTATTTGTTCATCTCCCGTTTACCTCTTCATTTCGAGAAATTTATCCTTTATGTTTTCAAAAATGGCCATCCATCATGCACCAAAAGCCACAAAGTGCAAAATGTATTTGTGCCATTTTCCATGGTAAGACTTAGCAGTCTCGATTCCATTATATATATATTAAAGCAATAGGGGAGGTGGGCTGTTATGGGTGCCACCTCAGCCCCCAATTATTCTCCTTTCAGAAAAATCACTTAGAAAATAGTGAGAGAGCCTTTGCCTTTAAGTGGGGCCTTCTCAATTCTCCTCAAATCTCCTAAAATCTCTCCACTCCCTCCAATCTTCCCTAAAAAATCTCTCATTTAGTAGAGTACCTAAAATGCTTCTAACTTTCCCTCAAATCTCTCTTTTCATAACTTTTCTATTTTATTGTCTTATCTTAATCCTCAATTATCAATTTTGATGGTGCAATATTATATATTATGGACCCCATCTAACTAAAGTCATAAATCTCCAATATTGTGGAGCCCATCAAGGTATGAAGAATGTTAATGATATGGGGCCCAACTAATGAAATGTGACAAATTCCATAATATGTGGATGGGAATTCAGAGCCCAACTAACTGTGAAGAAAGTTTGATGTAATGCAATAGCACACGTTTAACGAAAATTGTAGAGCTCACATACCATGAGTTTCATCTAAATGTAAAGAATTTTTAATGATGCAATCAATATTATATGTATGTGGCCTATCTAATCAAATGTCATAAATTTAAAAACACTAAATGTATAATTTCTATACATTTTATTTTTTATGTATTTTTTGGTGTTTAATGATTTTTTTTCCTTTTATCGTAGTCCTATTTTATTTTTCTTTCTATTTTGATAGGTTTTCATGAATTTATGGTTTTTCTTTTATTTCTTGGTTTCAATGTTTGATTTTTAGGCGTTGAGTTTCCATGATTTTATTTGTTTCTTCTAAACTATGTGTATCATTGGATATATTGCCTATGCACTTATGTTTTCATGCTGTATTTTTGTTGTGTTTTTTTTTAATTTTATTTTTTTATTATGGGTTTATTCTTCTAATTTTAAAAGAATGTTTGAAGTAAAATACTCAACTAATTTCAAATAAATTAAAAAGCTTTGAGCCTTGCTCATGCATGCTAAATTGGCCCGACGAGCCTCCATGGGCACAACAGCACAGGACATTGATTTTCATTGGGATGATGATAGTGGGCAATGGTCCCATGTTCTTTGATTACCAATGAAATTTGAAGTTTCTTTGATTAAATAGGCCGTCTTGCTTAGGTTTGATGATGTGTTTGAGAGTACTATCCACCATAAAGCAGAACTCCATTTATGAGGTCTCAATGATTCTATCATCAAAGGAGTTGAATTCATGGGGCTACTGAGCAATGGGTAACAAAAATGTGAATGCATTTCTTATGACTAATATTAATGGACGCATTTTTTTTCTTTTCTCATTTTTTTTCCTTCTTTGAATGGTATCATTTTTTTTCTTTTTGCTTCCATCCAGAATTTTCTCTTTTTTAGTGGGGACTTTCAACCCATGTATTTTTCAATTTATAAAGATTTAATAGGTGTGATATTACAAAATTCTCATTATTATTTTTCACAATAATTTCTTTATTTTACCATAAAATCTTAAGGTCTTTTTCCACTTCATTTTCTTCTAAAAATTCTTTAAAATAATAATAGGGGATTCTTCTTTTTTAGTTTTAATTATTATAATAATTTACTATATCTTTGTTTTGGCCCGGGCCCAGCACCGGCGTTTGTTGCTAGTATAAAGATAATGCACTAAAGTGTCTCTGTCTGGTCCGAACATTCTCAATTTCTCTGCATCGCTTTCGCACAAGCTACGTTTGCTAATTAATGTGTTAACTTCATCATTCATGTAGCATGCATGCACTCATGTCTTAGCATAAATGGAAGTCCACTAACCTATGGTCAATATTGAGGCCCACATTAATTAATGGGACATCTTTTCCGAAAGATATGGTTACCAAACTAGCCTTAACACCAATTAATTTTTAGGCCCTTTCTTTTAGAAAAATACTGTAAGCTGACAAATTGTTAATGTCCAACATCATTAAATGACCGAATTATATAATGGGATGTTGATACAAGTTCATTTCCTTAGTGGGGCCAATGTATTAACTTCTAAACTATTCAAACTAAAGGGATGTTTGTGCAACAACTTTCCGTGGAAGTGTATCGTTTGTTTTCTCGCCTAATCATTAGTCGTTGTTCAGTGGAGTGCATATGTTCGTTGAAAATGGTTTGTGTTTTTAAGGTTTTATTTGCAACATGTAGAAATAAGAGTTGACATCTCCCTTCAAATTTTGGTTTCTACGGAAGAGTAATGCGGATTTCCTTTTACATAGCATTACACAAACAAGTCCTAATAATTATCTATACTTGTATGATTCTAATAACAGTTTAGGCTTGGATTAAAAATAAAATAAAAATACAAGCATCATTACATGCGCTTCAATATGATTACTAGCAAAACACGCCCGCGCTTAGCACGGGCAATATAATCCACAATATATAAGAAATTGTAAAAAGTTTAAAATTTTAAATGAAATTAAAAATATGATATTATATCTCTTATATTGAGAAGGAAGTTTTTATAGTAAATTTAAAATATTATATTTTTCTGTTGGGGCTAAGTTGGTAGTAATAACGAGGGAAAAACATTTGAGAGGATGGTAAATAAATAGATAGATAGAGAGAGAGAAAGAGAGGAAAATCTGATAACCGTTTTGAAGAGTTATGCAACTAACATCAATCCATTTTGCCTCTATTAACTTACCATTAATATCAATTAACTTAATTTTAATTAGGTTATAATTAGTGTGTGTTGGGGGGGGGGGGGGGCAAGGGGCGGTTGGGCGTGCTTGAAGAGACATGCCACCGATCAAAATTTTAAATCATCATTAACGTGGGGAGGTTAAGGATGTGACGAGACATTTTGGGAGTCAATTATTTAGAGAGCGTCAAAATCAATTGATATAAATTGGCCGGAATTGAATTGATGTTAATTTCTCAATTAGGATTAGTCCCTTTCTTAAATTATAATTAACGTGGGGGAGGTTGAGGACACGAGAAAACATTTTGGGAGTCAATTATTTAGGGAGCGTTAGAATCAATTGATGTCGATTGGAATTGAATTGATGTTGATTTCTCAATTAGGACTAATCCCTTTCTTAAATTATAATTAATGTGGGGGAGGTTGAGGATGTGAGGAGACATTTTGGGAGTCAATTATTTAGGGAGTGTTAAAATTAATTAATGTCAATTGGAATTGAATTGATGTTGATTTCTCAATTAGGATTAGTCCCTTTCATATATTATATAATAATGGTAAAACTTTACCTCCAATAGCAATTTGGCCTACTATATAACTTGATCATATGTAGAATTCTCAAGGAAGATTTACAAACATTATAATGTGTGTCTTTTGGCTGGGTTGCATCAATAGAAATGTGTTTATATTAGATACTCTAGAATCTTGACTTTAGTAGGTCCACAATTTAATTTGGCCTATCCCAGTTGCACAACTAATCTCTTTATCTAGAACTAGGTTGCTTGCACCTCATTCAAATTTGTGGTTTGTCAATGAGTACTAAAATTGGGTGGGTACTACTGAATCTTCATTCATAAATGATAAATAAAAAGTGAGAGGGGTATATGTAAACAGTACTAAAAGGATGACGGCTATGCAAAATAAGGGTCACCTTGTGTTAGGATTTAAGCTTTTCGTAGGGTTGTAAATTAGGTGCTCTTAGGGCAGTTCAACAATTTGTTATTAAAATAAAAGTAATGTAAAGCATTAAATTAAATTAAGAGAGAATAAAATATGACGGAGTTATGATGGTCTTTTGTCTTGGATTGGTGGGGAGTCTTTTTTACTTTTTTTAATGTAAAGAGTAGGTGATTTTTTTGTCATTTTGTGGAGGAAGGAGGTTGATTTTTTACTTGTCTTGGTTTTTTTAAGGAATGAGAGAATTTTGAAGATGTATATTTCCTGATGTGACCTGTTGTCTGGAAAATTAAGGCGTTATATTACTTTTACTAACCTAGTAAATTGCCAAACGGGCCTCTTACGGTGCGTGACCCTCTACAAAACAATACTTCAAAAAATGCTTGAGAGTAGAACTAGGACAAAAATTTTGCAAGCCTACCAATTTGAGGGCCAAGTTTGGACAATGCCAGGCCTTGCCTAGCCCAACCATCTTCTTTGCAGTTTCATACATGTGAATTTATTTAAGCATGCATGTCAATTTATTTGAGCATTATCCTTGTGTGATTCTTTTGTGGGTCACTATGTGATTCTTCTGTGATTTTTTATATAATTCTTATGTGATTCTCACGTGGCTCGTATGCAATTTTTATGTAAATATGCATGTGATTCTTATATGATTTTTGAGATTGGTTATCTACAACTGTTGTATATATCGATCTCTTTGAGCACGCGGTTCTTGATAGCATGGGATCACTTCTCGTTCTAATGTCTCAGCCTTATGTTTAGATTCAAGTCTAATGTCCCTCCTCCTTGATGGGCCATAGCTTAAAAATCAAAGTGCCATGCATAGAAGAAATTTTGAAACATTTTTTTTTCCCCTTTTTGCATGGGATTCATTTGTTTGTTTCGTATTTAATTCACAGGTACTCTGTGCAATGCATTCTTTCAAAGGCATGAAATTGATTAGTTAAAAAGAAAAGATTCACTGGCACCACTACATAGTCTTCTCTTAAATACTATTCACAAGTCAAAAAGTTAGGGCCGGTGAAACTTGGTGGAATGGGCCATATATCTATAAATGAGTGACGTAACTCATTCAATCATATAGCCTGTTGCATCACATCTGAGTCCAATGCTGAGGGGAAGTAAATAGAAACTTGAGTAGCCAAATAATCAACCACCCACGTCTTGTAAGGCGAGACATGACAAAGAACCTTTATAGCATCTTTTGTCGAACTAGACTTATCGGCATCCTCAAGAAAGGTTTGTCCCATGCATCTTGAGCAATAAGGAAACTAGCTGTCTTGTATAAGGAAATGCTAATTAAATAAGACAAACATGAACTTATTACGACGGTTAAAGAATTTTATCCATGGTGAAATTAGATCCACTCAGCCAGTGGTGGATGCATAATTTTCGTTTGAAGGGCCTGATTCAAACAGTTAACCGCATCTTGTAGGCAAATCCAAGATTTTCATTTGTGTTTAAGAGGCGGATCCAAAATTCTCATGTTGTTTTTGGAGGCGGACTCAACTCTGACATTGGCGACTGCCCCCTAACCATGCATATGTTTGGGTATTCAGCTGGATGCATTTGATTAACACAACTGATTCTCTTTCGTAGTCACAATATTGGACATGTCTTTTACTAAAAAGGTAATAATAATAATGGAACGGCTTCATATCCAAATGAGTTCAACAGTACTTCTTATCGGGCTATTCAAAGTTCAAATCCTGAGTATGCCTTCTTTTCATGCGGATGCAATTTTATTTTTGCATGCGCAGGCTCTTTTTAGGTCTCAGCCAGTTGCCTAGAGGGAAAAGAAAAAGAAAAAGCACCATCTTCTTATGAGATTTTTCCAGTGTCGTACTTGACATCTTAAAATAATTTTTTTTTTTTAGCTCCACCGAATAATTCCAGCTATCTGATCAAAGACATCGAAGATCATTAAATGAATCGAACTAGAAACTTCATTTACCATTCATTTTCTAGAGAAGGTTGACCTCGGGCTCAAAAACCTTTGTCACAACGCAATGGTGAAAGGGCCTCATGATGATGAAGATGAGAAGAAGACGCTGCTAAATGTGCCCCAATAATTTCATTTTCCGAGATATGGGGCCATCAAAAGCAGTCCCTATGTGCACAGTCCATGCAAAAGATTCAAGCCATATTGTCTATACAATTGTCCCTTGCCTTGATATTTGCCTCATGAATTATTAAAATTTAAGTATTTTCCACATAGCAGTTGATATGATATTTTAGAATCATGCAACATCGCACATATTGGACTGTCTGATATCTAGTGCCATGCAGTATCATACATAGCATCACCCTTTGCAATATTTTACGACCCTTGGATATCGCACCATTATTGTATTAAGAGTTGTGAGGAAATATTTAAACTTGGCCTTAGGCAAATGCGAGGCATAAGGACAGTTGTATGCACAATATTATCTCAAGATTTTAAATAAGGGTATGCGAGGACCGAAGACCCCACCTGATGAGAAGTGGACCATCTTGATCAGGAAAAATCCAATGTGTGTGCCACCGGGGCCCCACCTGATGGGTGGGTAGATGTGTCTGGCCTTACCAAACAGGCGAATATCTTGTTCTCTCTGTCATCGATCATCGTCCACACAGGACACGCTGCTGTCCATTCTCTTTAGGTGGGTAATGAAAGCGGTTGTCGAATCCAACTCCCTACAGTTTCCATTCATGGCAGCATTTATGAAGCAGCGTGGTAGTAGTAAAATGGTATTACCGTTATCACATGTACCCCAAATTTCAAAGAGCTCTCTCTCTCTCTCTCTCTCTCTCTCTCTCTCTCTTCAGTGCCAGTAAATGGTTCCTCTCCTATCACTCTACTTCCATCTGGGTCTCAGTACCTTGGATTTTTCTTCTTCTTCATCTGTGTCATCTTTCGTTTTCTCTTTATCTAGTAGTTGCAGTGGTGCATCTGGGTCCAACTACTTAGATTTTTCTGGGTCATCTTCTTTTGTCATGCTCTTTATCTAGTAGTTTATTGGTGCTTCTTTCTGGCTCAGTACTTAGCTTTTCCTTTTTTGATTTTTTTCCTCTCCTACTCATCTGGGTCATCATCTTCTAGTCATTCTCTATATCTGTAGTTGTAGTAGCTGCAGTAGTAGTGGGAACTGGAAGAGATGGAGATCGAATCAACAAGGGGCACTGCAAGCGCATATGCACCACCATTGGGTCATTGTAGTGAGTTCCAGTTTCCTAACTCGGCCTACCTGGTGTGGGAGGATCTAACGGTGGTACTGCCCAACTATGGAAAAGGCCCCACTAGGAGATTGATCCAAGGGCTTAGCGGGTACTGTGAACCGGGTCGGATCATGGCCATCATGGGTCCTTCTGGTTCTGGGAAGTCGACCCTCTTGGATTCTCTAGCTGGTAACTTCCTATCAATGGAACTTTATTTTTCTTCTTTTAAAATTTTTTTTCTTCATCAATTCAATTGGATGAGGGGAAAAGAGAGTTATAAGGGTGCGATTTTGTAGTTAATTAAACTGTTGGCCTTTGTTATTATGAGTGAGCAGAACATAGGCCTAGTTTGGAATTTGGATCCTCATAATTAACTTGGTTGCCCTGCACTCAGTTTATCTGTAAACTTAACTATGAATAACTGTGTTTACTTGTAATTGTCACTTATAGGTAATTCAGATTATCCAAAAGCAAGAACCATGATCTAGTTGTTAGCCAAGTTGAATGCACTCAGTTTACATAAAGCCAAATGCATCCAAAAGTTCATTTTGTACTCTATCCAAGCGTTTGGATGTATAACAAAACTAGTTATACTTGATTTTATTATGATGTGATTGGTTTGTATCAGAAATTGGAAATAAACATATGAGGTGGATACAGTTTCTCTGCTTCCTTTGCCACAAATCATTAGCAGTGGCAATTGGGTATGTTTATTTCAGCAGAGAAACTGGAGAAATAAGTGTCCTTGGTGATGCCCATGTCGTTAGGAATACAAAATGGAATGTTTAATCTGTCCATCAAAATATCCAATGAAGTTTGATTTTGGCTACATCAAAATGAGCCCCAAAATTCTATTGTAGTTTATTCTCTCTGCTTAGGCTTAGAAACTATTTTCATGTTTTGACAATAAACTGCTCATTTATTTGCCATCTTTTGCCATTAAAGAAAATCAGACTTTTGATATTATCAACAGTTTTTTATTGATCTATAACAGTCTGAACTTAAAAATTATCCTATTGCCTCAATAGAATTGAGGTCTAATGATTAGAGAACCAAATTAAAGAAATTGTGATTCAGGTTCTGATGCCATTTGTATCTAAAAAGTAAAACCATCTCATTTCTTTCTATTATTTTTTTTTCTTTCTAATTTTCAAATTCAAACAGGAAGATTGGCTGGAAATGTTATTATGACGGGGAATATCCTCCTTAATGGGAAGAAGAGAAGGCTGGATTATGGAGTTGCGGTAATGAATTCATCCATCTGTTTCTCTAAAAGTTTCTCTCTCTAAGGGGTCTTAAGTAAGCATAAGAAATGGCTCTGTTCAGTATTCCAACTGGTTATCCAATTAGTTGGGACACTATTTGTCCGACTTCTATCATGGATTGGCAATGATAGAAAACTTTTTGGCATGAAAAGAACGATGAAAAAGGATGACACCTAATGTGGTTTCAAATTTCTGTGCTATTCCATCTGGCCTAATAGAATAAATATCTGATAACTATCTCTTCTGCCAAAATAATCAAACTGCTTGCAATTTGATTTTATCTCTTGCTGGTGAAACTTGTCTATATTTTAGGCATATGTGACCCAAGAAAATGTGTTGTTGGGGACTCTTACTGTTAGAGAAACTGTCACATACTCTGCTCAATTGCGGCTTCCTGCCAGCATGAAAAAAGATCAGATAAGGGAGGCAGTGGAGATAACACTCGTGGAGATGGGTCTCCAAGACTGTGCTGACAGAACTATTGGGAATTGGCATCTTAGAGGTATAAGTGGAGGAGAGAAGAAGAGACTTAGTATTGCTATTGAGATCCTCACCCGTCCCCGTCTCTTGTTTCTTGATGAGCCAACAAGTGGACTCGATAGTGCATCAGCTTTCTTTGTGATTCAGATGCTAAGGAAAATGGCCCATGATGGAAGGACAGTAATATCTTCAATCCACCAGCCAAGCAGTGAAGTATTTGCACTTTTCGACGACCTCTTTCTCCTCTCAAGTGGAGAAACTGTCTATTTTGGAGATGCCAAATTAGCTACAGAGGTATGAAAGAGAGAACATGCCACATACATCATCTTTAATTTCTTAATTTTGAATTGGATGAGTCTCTCACAAGTTAGCCACATAGGTATGAATGAGAAAAATGTTAACAGACATCATCTCTTCTTTCATAAATTTTGAATTGGATGAGCACCTGAATGTGTTGTTTTCTGCTTGTGCAGTTCTTCGCTGAAGTCGGGTTTCCTTGCCCCAGCCGACGTAACCCTTCAGATCACTTCCTTCGCTGCATTAACTCAGATTTCGATCGCGTGAATGCTACTCTTAAAGGATCTTTGCGAATTCGTTCACGGGTAGCTTTTTTTAATTCTACAATTCCATCATCCTCATTCCTCACCTCTCAAAATAATTGTTCATTTTACTTAATTTTCCAATATGACTTCCTGTATACCAGTTTATAATAGTGTGCTTGTTTTGTTTTTTTATTTTATTCAAGGAAAGTGAAGAATCCACTGATCCTCTATCTAGAATGGGTACTGCAGAGATCAGAGCAGTGCTAGTTGAGAATTACAGATCCTCAGAGTATGCAGCAAAGGCTAGAAGACGGATACGCGAAATCTCATTCATTGTACTAATCTCAACTTAAAAACCAACATCTAGTATTTTGGAGCTTTGTTTCGCCGAGAGTGTGAAATTGATTCAAAACAAATGCAGGAAGGGCTAGATTTTGAATGGAGCAAGGGGAGTCAGGCCAGCTGGTGGATGCAACTCTTCACATTGACTAGAAGGTCTTTTGTGAACATGTCTAGAGACATGGGTTACTACTGGATGAGGATCATAATCTATATCACAGTATCCATCTGTGTTGGGACCATCTATTTTGATGTTGGGACAAGCTACACAGCAATCTTGGCCAGAGTATCCTGCGGTGCATTTGTTTCTGGCTTCATGACCTTTATGTCCATTGGAGGCTTCCCATCCTTCATTGAAGAAATGAAGGTGTTTAACTGAAATCAAATTTTGTGTTTAATTTCATATGGTCACCATCTTGAGCTCATGTACTTCTCTCTTTTCTTTTTGCATTCACTTCACACACATCTTGTGCAACTATGTGAGAAACATAGGGCTCGTTTGGTATCATTTTGAGAATGTTTCATTCTGAAATGAAGAAAAACTTGTTTGGCAGGCATTTTGTGAGAGAGAAACTAGAGAGATGGAGAGAGGAGGGAGATAGAGAGGGAGAGATTTTATAGAAGTGCATAAAGCAAGAGAAAATGCTTTCCAAACGAGTTTTTCTTCATTCACTTTCAGAATGAAACACTTCCAGGATGATGCCAAACAAGCCTATAGGTTCTTGTTATCTTAGCTCGGCTCCTTAGTAGAATACATTTAGGTGATCCCAAATTGATGCGACAAGGCTATAATGATAAATTTCGTTTGGATCTACTCAAATTCCATAGGCAACACATTATGTGAGTGATGACTTGTGTCTTTGTGACAGGTCTTTTACAGTGAGAGGCTTAACGGGCATTATGGTGTCGCTGTGTTCATCATCTCCAACTTCCTTTCATCATTCCCTTACTTGGTTGCAGTGGCTGGCACATCAGGAACAATAACATACTTCATGGTGAAACTTCATTCGGGGTTTTCACACTATGCTTACTATGTTCTTAATCTCTTCAGCTGCATTGCAGTGATAGAGAGTCTAATGATGATCGTTGCGTCACTGGTGCCTAACTTCTTGATGGGCATAGTAACAGGAGCTGGAATTATGGTAAAGAGCTTCTCTAATTAACTTGTACAAACATCATTTCTAACATGTTATCTTCTCTAATGGCTGATATCACAGGGGATTATGATGATGACCGCCGGATTCTTTCGACTCTTACCTGATCTTCCCAAGCCATTTTGGCGCTACCCCATTTCATATATCAGCTATGGATCATGGTCCTTGCAGGTAACCTTTTTCCTTTCTAACATCTTTTACCATGGTAGGCCATGAAGCAACATTATCATCTAGTCAAAGTTCAGATAGTGACTGAATGTGGGTTACATATGCGTTTATTTATGGCTGTGGACCTGTGGTAGGGTCAAGTATGGTACTTCCATCTCCCATATTTATTTGCATCTCTTGGCAGCCAATTCAGATTGAGCTTGGGGTCGTACAATTTTAATTCTCAACCACCTTCATGTGCTGAACAGGCTGACTAATTAAGAGAAGTCCTTCTCTTCATATTCATCAGTGATGTAATGGGTTGACTAGTTTTGTCCATTACAGGGTTGAATAGATAAAATAAAAAAAAAACACTCAGTAGGTTCAGCAAGCAGATCAGTAGGCAAGTCAATTGGTTTTTATTTTATTTTTATTCATAAATATAAACATTTATGATACTTAGAATAAAGAAAAATATGTATAAAAAAAACAAGAAAAAAATATGTTTCCCAAAAAGAAAAAACTGCACAAAGTTCACTTAAATTGTAATTTCAATTCCAGTCTTTATTTTAGTAATATATATATATATATATATATAATTTGTGCTTGTTCATTTATTGAATTGCCTTATGAAGAGCAGGCTGGCTCAATCAGGCTAGGAAAAATCGAGCAGCAAGTTGCCATGTGGGAAAAAAGAATGGATTTCAATCAAAACTCATCTAGAGCTAGATCAACTTGACCCAGTCACTCTGAATTTGAAAGGATTGAGCTGACTCGGGCAGATTCCTAACCAATCCACTGAGTCAAAAACCTACAATCATCAAAGCCAATCATAAGCGCATTTTCTAAAGTGTAATCCACCGATGGTAAGCTCTATTATGGGAATTATATCATCAATTGACACAAAAAGAGGTCAATGATGGAAAGTGAGCTGATCCAAAGCACCCTGCCTCACAAAGACTAGTTGATAGGATTCATATACAGCTTAATTTCACTAATGTGAGGTTTTAAACTCAAATGGTTGCCTTTGAAATTTAATCTTTTGGTTGACAGATCTGGGTTGGGTCCAGGTGAACTGATAGGGATCTATACCTGACTAGGGTCCAGGTTGCAGGACTTGTACCCATCCCTGTTCTTTAATTGAAGGCCTGATACCAGACCTGAATCAGAACAATGGGTCTGTATCTGGGCCCAAACCTGAAACCGATCCAAATTCTATTTGGATCTAAATATTCAATCCATACCCGATTTTTACAATTCAGTCCTCTATGGATATTCACATATACACTAGTTATCATCCATACTATTTGCACTAACAGCATTACTCCCTGGCTATATCTATATGATAATCTGATATGTGCCAGCTTGAACATGTTCATGTAGGGTCAATACAAGAATGATTTGATCGGCCTAGAGTTCGATCCAATGATACCAGGAGGACCCAAACTGAAGGGAGAAATGGTGATCCAGACTGTTTTTGGCATCGAGTTGAATCGCTCGAAATGGTGGGATTTAGCAGCAGTTTTTGCCATACTCTTGTCCTACAGACTTCTCTTCTTCCTCATACTCAAGTTCAATGAGAGAGCTTCTCCTTTGTTTCGCACCCTTTATGCCAAGCGAGCAATTCGCCATCTCAAGAGAAGGCCTTCATTCAAGAGCAAGCCTCCCTCCTCCTACCCTTCCAGGCGCCATTCTTCCCTTCCTGCATCTTCTCCTTCTCCTTCTCAACAACCCTTCACCTCCTCTCCACTTACTTAGCAAATATCCATTTTGCTTCTAATGTTACTGTGTAGTTAGTATATACACAGTAATCAGAATTTAAGTTGTAAAAGCTCAAAGGAATGGTACTACTATTAGTTCTCTTTTCATTTTTTGAAAATGAATGGTGGGTCTTAATAAGGTCTCATTGTTGGTCCTGTCTGGTGTACAAGACAATATAATAGGATCACCGTCCACCGACCATGTATTTACACAAGTAGACAAATTAAGAGATGCATATGCATATGGAAGCACTTCTATACATGGATATGGATCAACATCTCCCTCTCTCTCTCTCTCTCTCTCTATTTTTTTTTATCCCTTGAAAGGAGGAGTGTATATAGTATGCATGTGATATTTCCATAAGTAGGACACATGAAAACATCCACTAGCCCCACCAAATACTCGGGGCTTTCTTGATGAGCATCAGCGATCAACATAGGTTAAGTGTTGTTAACTGACCAACCCAACCTAAAGCCATTAAATGATTGTTCAAAATAGAAACTTTATCCTTTATTTGTTAACTTTTATTGCATTGGCTTCTATCAAATAACGGACCGCATCTAATAATTCTTAATATATATAGATAGATAGATAGATAAGGGCGTTTTAAAAAATTTTCCATATATTTATATGTTTCATATGGTTTGATCCCAAAAGTTTTTTTTTATGTGGAAGAATTGGTGAGCCTAATGAACTCAGCCATATATTCATTTTCAAAAACTAACAGAGAGTTGACAAAGTTCTAGATAATCCAGATCCATTGCAGTGGCAGAGCTAAGATTTTCTTATTGGAGAGGACACCAATGGTCGCCGGTAATATTTTGCATTTATTTTTTTATTTTAATCATTTAAAATTAATTTATTTTTCAGATTTTTCCAATAAATATATATACATATATACATATATATATATATATATATATATCAAACACACACATAATAAAATGTAAAATACTTTACACACATTATATAAGCTTCTCACAAACCCATTAAAATGAAAGCCTCAACTTATCTCTACTTTGAATCAACATAATAAATGGTTTCTATTAATTTTCAATCTGCAAGTTCTAATATCGGATTGAGACAACATGCATTGAAAGGTATCAAGCTGCTCTAGGTATCTTTGCAAGTTTGATAAGAATTAAAAATAATGTCTTTGGTTTATTTTTTTTCGCCTTGGGCTGATCCCAGCCCATTCATGGTTGAAAGCCTGAAGATATGGCCAACCTGATGGGATCGATAATTATATTTTGTAAATGGGGTTTGCTCTGTTATTGGGGAATTTAAGGCCTGGAGGATGGATTCAGACCTAGGCTTGGTAACTAGCTAGGTAGGGCTTATATATACTTTGCCCAACTTGACCACTGCCATGCCAGTACCTTTTCATGTGTCTTTTTATTCCTCTCTTCCTAGTTCCTAACATCGACCAATGAAAAGATGGAATTAATAAAAAACTCATCGCTTTAATGCAATCCTGTAGTGTAGACCTAAAGTCTTGTAGACCTGCTTTTATTGACAATGGGCCCAAGTATGATTAATTCTTAATCTCATGAACTGGCATTGATCTGACTGCTATCCTACATTTCATTGAATTTGAACGGGGCTTGATTGTATGAAGTCAAGGCTTTGACCAGAGTATTGGGATCATTTGGTTGTTCCTTGTCAATATTCTCAGTGGCAAAAATGATATTTTTGGTGTCAACAAATATCAAACCCTTTAGGTCCCATGTCCTTCCTCAATTATTTGAATCGGGATTCTATGAGGCATTTAACCCATGGTGGACCAATCACGGTCTGCTATGTCACCGCGGGGTAAAGCGTCACTAGATCCGGACTCCAATTATTTCTATTCGGCTACTTCACTTTTGATAAACTAGGGGTAGTAAATAGGTAGGGTCAAGTTGAGTGGGGCTGTAAGATGAGACCCAACCTGTATCCCACCCCTTGAAAGTTCCTAGAATGGATTGAGTAAGCTAGTCTAATAACCAATGCATAGCGAAAGTAATAAACTAAATCAAATAGAACTAGCAAAACTATCTACCATACAATCATCACAAGAAGGCAGATGCAATCTTTTACGTGAAAACCCTTATTCAGGGAAAAAAAAACCATGATCAGAAAAATCAATCACAATTGGACAGTTACAAAATATACTTACAGCTCCTTTATCCAGTCACTACGTCGACTTAAGGACTATAGTTGTTCTTGCACAACTCCCCGCTGTCACGACTACTCGTTGCGCACCGCTCCTTGTGCTCGATATTCCTTCAACACCTTGAGACCAAGATGCACAATCTTCTACAAAAAAGTAGAAGCTTCAAACCTTCTAGAGCAACCTTTCAGAACAATCTTTTAATTGCTCTAGAGAATAATTCTCTCTCTAAGATCTTTCTTGCTCGAAATTATGAGAGAGGTGATTGATACCTTTGGGTTGAGAGAAATACCCAATATATAGCCTCAAATCCGTACATAAGACTCCTAAGAATAATACAAAAAGAATAAAAGTTATTTTCAAACTCTATCATAGAGTTCGGATCCAACCGGGTTTCATCCGCCATGCTCACTATAACGAGCCTTGTCTCTGCCATTTGGCTTAGATGCAACTTCGCTCTAGTGAAATGCAAGTTCGCTATAGCGATCTGCCTTGCTGGAATTTGGTTTGAAAGTCCCAAAATTCTTCAGTTCTTCCAACGGCTCAACTACAGTTCATTTTAAAATAAATAGAAAATTACAACTCGAACGGATCAAATTAGCCAACATTAATAAAACCCTAACACCACCCTTTTATTAAAGGGCTCAAATTTGACTTGACCTGCATAAGTGCATGTTAGGGTTTCCAAATTTTTCATCCGGCCCATGTAGGGAGTGGGATATGCTAGTCTGTTTTGACTATGTCAACATAGACATCCACCTTCCAGTGGTAGAAGTAGAAGGGTTGGTAGGGCAGAAAAGTACTCAGATTGAGACTCGACCCATATTTGACCCGTTTATTAGATGTGTCAACTGTCAAGCCCTTCCCAACCTGCTTAAGTACAAGTCAAGGTTTTTCAATCCATATCTTACCCATGTAAGTTTTAGCCTGCAGGTTCAATGAAAGTTAACTCAGAAGCGCATCAGGTCAATGAGTCGGGCTAGGTTTTACCAACCCCATCTACAACCTACAACAAGCAAATGAATGACCCGGATTTATGAGTCATGCAATGCAATGGCCATTGCAAGCAGACCGCACTGATGCATGACAATCATGAGAGGAATGGTGATAGATTGTATTCGACATCTATTAAAGATTTGCGTAATATCAAGCCAACCAAATGATTCAAAAACGCCTTAATTAAATTAATAAGTTTGGTGAAAGAACAAAATATAATTAGGAAACAAATATAGTAAAGCAGAACCATCACTAATACCAACTCAGACAACCATCCCCAAAACACATCAAACCACACAAACTCATTAGAATGAGACAGTCCAACTTTGGTAAGACAATGAGCAATCCCATTAAGCTTTTTAGGAATAAAGCAAAATTCAACCCTATTAAACACACTAGCAGCTTCATGAATGTCCAAAATCACAAGACTCAATAGCCCAATCACTCTTCATTAATAGACTTCACCACTTCTAATGCATCCGAGGTAGTAAAAAACCTGGACATGAACTTATGAAAATAGTCGCTAATAGAGGTTTTAAAACACTGTCCTTACCATCTCATAGCTAATATCTTCTTTTCTGTTTTTGTCACCTTATCATACAGGACAGAGAGCCGGATGTCAAAGCCAACTCCCCTACTGAACTCATTCATGGCAGCCTTTATGAAGTAGCATGACAGTACAAAGAGTAGCGCTGGAAACCCAACAATGAGGGTACTGTACTGGCCGTGTGGTTGAATTTTCTTTTTCCAAGAAAGGGTTGGACAAATTTTTTAAGCAACTAGGAAGGAATTCTTTCTAAAATTGCTAGTTTCTTCTATTTATTTTTAAATTTGTTTTTACTCTCTTTTCTAATAAATCAAAGCTACATAAATGAAGCCGAGGTTAAAAATTAGGACAATTATCGTACGGACAATCTTAAAGCTAACAATAGCCCCAAAACAGCCAAAAAATGTATATTTACCGCAGACCTAGGGTCTGTTTGGCAAATCTGATCTGTTTGTAATTGATCTGGCTCAAATAGACTATTTCAAATAGATCTATTTCAAATAGACTCCTTTCCAAATAGATCGTTTGGTAACACATCCAGTATATTTAATTCAAATAGATCTATTTGATAAAACTTGTTTGGTAAACATAAAAAGAAGAGCTTATTACAGGGGCATTTCTTGTCTTTTCCAAAAAAAGTCAATTTAGGAAAGAAATTCAATTTGACATCCATTACAAATTATTTTTAAATTCATTTAAACAATGTATTATTGATTGGAACACATGGAGAAGCAATAAATTTTGTGTCTTGTCCAAATGGTGGGCCCCATGACTGGAATGATCTTGTCCGTCCAATGGAAGAAAAATATAAAATGAACCAAGCTATGTCTTGATCCACCAGATTGTTAAAATGGAGTGCCATAATCTCTTCAAGTTACCACTTGCTTGGGCCCATTAGATCACAGCTCTGGGCTTCAAGATGTGCCCCTTGTGACAATGGTTGTCTCATAGTTGAAAGTCCCTGATAGATTTATTTCCTACGTGAGCATGCTTTTCTTTCTCGGTGCGAATAAAGATTCTTCGTTTCATTTTCTTTGTTTTTTTTCTATGGGTCCCAGTGGGAGCCGGTTGAAGAAAAGAAAGTTTGTGGGGTGGAATTCCACCATGAGGCCCACCTATTGAAGTGAACATTTCACCTACATGAGGGTGCCCCTTTTTCTTCTAAGTTGGACCGGTGGTGAAGAGTGATGCTCAACTTGAAAATCTATGTTCAATTCCTACTTTCTCTGGAAAAAAAGAGAATTTCTCAGAATGGATCCTCTGGAAACATTTTCTTTTCTTTTTTTTTTTTTTTTTTTTAGTATAAAAAACCCTTTTCTTTCTTGTTTTAGATTCATATTGAAGCTGATGATAGAGATGTATCGAATTATAAGCTAGAATTGCCAAGCAGCAGGCAGCGCTTAGCTTCAAAGGTGAAGTCTGCATTAGAGAACAGTCCATCTGCAAAGTACTTTCTTTCGTTGATTACAATGCTTGGTACTTCCATGGTTATTGGTGATGGAGTTATCACTCCTTGCATCTCAGGTAATACATGTTTCTTGCCTAACTAGAAAATGAGTTTCTATGATTTCTTATAGAAATGGTATTAATTCTGACATTGGAGCAAAGAATCAAAGTAGGGACCTACAAGGAGGGTTCACTTGGATGTCTGCACTTTGATAGAAAAATTCCTACAAAGGATCATTAAAAAATCCCCACCTCCAAAATACCCACAAGGGATCATCAAATGTCCCTATTTTCATAGGAAATTGTCTACTACTATTTCTCTGAGTCAAAATCTAAAAATTTGTTGGTACTTGGTACCTCTAAGATCTTCACTCACCCTTGACCTTTCACTCTTCACACCTCCAATCCAATTAGATGAAGTTCCCTCTCACCAGACCCACTTTGGCATTCATCCAACCATAACTTACTATTCATTGGCATTCTTCTGGGTTGGCCTCAACATTTGGACCACATATGAATAGCATGCGGACACATTCAGAAAACAAACTAAACTAAACTATTACTTACAAATAATTGAAGCTGCTAAACACATGAACATCATTTCTGTTTTAAAATCGATATAACCTGCTCTAGGATTAGTTCACTGGCTTAGTTACAATCAGAGTGCAATTATCTTGAGCTAACAACATGGCCTTACAAATTGATACATTTTCCATTCATGGTAATATCTGATTAATTTTCACATACTGTCAATGCAAAAGACATGCAATGATAGGAGTGAATCCATATCTGAGTTGAGACATTTGGCACCATCAGTTCATACTCAAACGCTGAAACAACCTGCAAATACAGGACACCAAAATCAGGACATGGTCAATCAGTGTCAGCTTTACGATATGTTAATGTAATATAATAAGAAGAACAAGGAAATGCTTAAATAGAAAATATCAATATGGGCTGGAAAACAGCCCATAAATTGGTGTAGAAATCAGCCCTGGAATGGGCCTGAAATGGGTTGCAAAACAGCCCAGAAATTGGCCTGGAAATGGGCAAAAAATAATTGTAACCTATAGATGTAAATATTTCATGGTGTAAGTTATATGAACGAGATCACCTTCCACTTTTCCTGCTGATTATTATTGCTATACTTAATGGTATAAAAAAGCTAAAACTGAAAGTGCAACTATCCTTTCATGAAAGAATCATACCACACTTTCTGGCACTCCTGCAGGCGGCAAAGGAAGGTTTTTTGGAGGAGGGGTACTCTCATAAGATCGTTTGTCAAACCTCCATTCCCCGATCTTTCCATAAGTTAGCTGGCCCTAAAATGGCAACATAGCACAAATGGTGTCACATAACATACAACAGAAAATAAAAACACAATTGAAGTATTGTTGTCTTAATGATCAAGAACAACAAATTTTTTTTTTTTTTTGTTAAAATAGAAATCTCAGTAATAAGAATCTCTGATATAAAAACAATGAACAAGAGTTCAGCAACCCCAGTACCTTCATGTCATAGTCACATCCATAAGTATAATGAATTATAAACTTCTTGCCAACTTCTAGATCCCAAGGAGGCTATAAGATGGGGATATGGAAACCAGTGAGTACAACAAAGAAACGGTATGAATCATTCGAGCAAAGCAAACCCATCCAACCTGAATCATGAAGTCCTTGTACAAGATGTTGCTCACATCATGGAAAGCAGATGCAACAGCATAAGCATACCTTCAAAGTAAATATGAAAAGGCAGGTCCACCACTACAGAGGTTGTCCTAAGACCACCCTGGCAAGGTGGGTAGCAGATCACCATTCATTTCCAGTCCTATAACCAACTTAATCTTAGTTGACAATGTTTCTTTGCACTCCCTGCGTGCCACCATCCATTATAGGCCGTTTTAGTCTTCAAGTGTGTTCATGGAAACAATCAACAGATTTCTCAAGAATGGAATGTAATTAGATTATCGGAAGCACAACTAAAACCCAAATTCCACAAACACAAAGGTCCTATTTAGTTCCTTTGAACTCGATTAAGCTGCATTCAGTTTACTAGTAAATATAATTACATGCAACTCTTTTTACCTATAATTGGCTATTGAAAAGAACAACATTACAGGTGATTCAGGGTACAAAAAAACATATGAGCCCTCGTTACATGTACACCTAGTAACCTGCGCCCAGTCTATGAAAATCTAATTGGGCCCACAACAAACCAATCATCAATCCAATACACCTCCAGTCCGAAATTCCCAACCCAAATAATCAATTCAGCAAAGACAAACATTCTTAACATGAAATCAGCATCATATCATACCAAGAAGCATGCTATCCAACTGTGATTTGTCACCATAAAAAATCCACAATACTTCTCATAATTCAGCACCAACTCCATAATCAACATGGAAAGAGGTTGGGAAAAAGAACGGAAAAACACCATTTTTCCACTTTCTTTCAGTTCAAAAAACGAACCCACAATCTCAAAACCTGAATTTATGAAGGAAAAAAAAAAAAAAAAACAGACCCATAGTCCTAACAATTCAGAAATTCCAATGAAAACCCACAGGAAACGTAATTCTATCAATTGATTCTCCACTTAGGTGATCCATACCAGGCCAAAAGCCATAACCCATAGTTCATCACCAATAGATACGAAGAAAAAGAGAAGAAAGAAACCATTTTTCCACTTTCTTTTAGCTGAAAGAACAAAACCAATAATCTATAAATCGAAATTGAAGAAAGTACAGACTCGCAATCCAAACAATTGAAAAACAACAACAAGGACAAAACCCCACATCGAAAAACTCATTCTTTCAACGAATTCTCCACATACCTGATCCATACCGGGCGGGAGGGGATCGACAACGAAGGTGGGTATCTCATCCATGTACTTGTCGGGCCTACCCGAGTACAGGATCCTGGTGAACCCGCCCATCTCTGAACCTGGTTCGTTTCTGAATTTCTTGAACCAGTAGTACATGACCCTGCACTGCCAGGTGTTGTAGACCGAGTTGGAAGCAGTCACAGCTGTGTGGAAGAGCCTCTTCTTAGACGGACTGGATTTTCCGTGGGGCATCTTGATGATGGGGTCAACAGAGAAGATGTGGGAAGATGAAGAGATGGGGTTGCTGCTTGTATCAGGGCCAGGAAAGCCCTGTTTGAGGGGGGCATTGGTGGAGATGATGATGTTGTATGTGATTGCAGCTACTGAGAGGGTAATGAACACTGTGTAGAAGATGCTCTCACACCCCATTTCTTATTCCTCTGTTCTTTTAGGGTAAACTTGTCAATCCTAGAAAAAGAAGAGGGCAAACTTGTCCAAAAATAAACTGGAATGGCCTACCCGCTTCAGACATTTTGCTCTGTCTCAAGTAGCACTGTTTCTGGCCCATTGTAAAATAGACAGCAAATGTCTATTTTCTATTTGAAACAGACATATAAATTGGTGCATCCAAACCGTCTAATGTCTTTCTCAAACATTTTTAAGAGATATAGACCCTAAATTTAGACATGCCAAACGGGACCCTATTCGATTCGTAGGATATCGCAGCTTAGGGATGTAGGATATCCCACAATCACTGAAACAGTCCGTGCATTTGTTTTTTTCCTTGACTGTGAGACCACAAAACCACCATCCAAACCGTTGGATAGTTGTATGAGTGTAAGAACTAATATCGCACCAAATTTGAACCGTTGATCTATCATTGCTTATATTTTGTTCTTATAATTTGCAAAACAATGTGACTTTCTTGCAAATTTGAACCGTTGAAATTTTTAAGCGACGATAGATCAACGGTTCAAATTTGGTGCGATATTCGTTCTTACACTCATACAGCTATCCAACGGTTTCGATTGTGATTTGGTGGTCCCACAGTCAATGAAAAAAAAAGAAATACACGGACTGTTCACGTCTTCCCGCTTTTGATCGTGGGATATCCTCTGCGATATCCTACGGATCAAACAACTCTACGGTAAATATATATTTTTCTCTTTTCTGGGGGCAATTACCAGCTTTAAAACCATCCATATGGTAATTGTCCCTTAAAAATTTGAATCCCCAAAATGCATGTGTTACATGGCCAAATTATACTCAATTATGAGTTGGGTTGCCCTTGAAAAGAAACTTTCATACCTTTTTTTTCAATTTGAAAGTGAGAGCCAAAAAGCTCTAGCTAGTATCAACGCCAGTTATATGGGTTTTCTCTCCTAACAGTTCCATATTTATCCTCTCAGTTCCATCTTGATCTCAGTCCTTGATTTTTCTTCCTCTTTATTTGGGTCATCTTCTTCTTGTTACTCTCTTTATATAGTAGTTGCAGTGGTGCATCTGGGTCTAACTGCTTAGATTTTTGTGGTTCATCTGCTTGTTATTCTCTCTATCTAGTAGTATAGTATTTTAGTTGGTGCATCTGACTCAGTATTGGTTCATCTGGGTCATCATCTACAAGTCATTCTCTCTATCTAAAGTTGTAGAAGTTGCAGTGGTAGTGGGAATTGGCATAAATGGAGATCGAATCAATGAGCGCAATGGGTGCAACTGTTGGAAGTAGGTGGCCTCGTTGATAGATTTTCAAAACTTTTGACCTACTTGACTCAGTGATCAAGTACCCATAAGGACATAAACCATATCCAGGATGCAATCCCTCCATCTTATGAATCAAGTACAGCAATAAAACCTATCTAAAATATAGAAATCAGCAACACCATGCTACAAAATAATCCACAACAATATTAGAGAAGTAGATTATATCTTTGGAGTCCGGTAGTGCTCTAATCGAGAAGAAAACAATCAACTAGATCAAGAACTCTTCTTGAAGCAATTTAGGATCTTCAAAACCTTGTTATCTTTCACGCTATGACCCGCTATCAAATCTTTTTTCTCAAGAAGATTGGTGGAAACTCCAAGAGAAAACCCTATTAGAAACTCCAAGGGACTAGAAGAGATAAGAGAAGAAGAAGAGTTGTGCAACACTTGCACTTGAGAGGGTTGGGCGTGGACTTCAATGTTGGACGTCCAACCCTCTCTCCTCCTCTATATATATCTTTCAAAAACTCCTCTTGTTGCTAATTAACTAGAAGTCCTACTTCCAAAAAATTAGTAACTTTCTCCTTTCTAATTATCATAGAAGTCTCGCTTCCACAACAATTAGTAACTTACTATTACCACTATTAGAAGTTCTACTTCAAATAGAAATAGTAACTTTCTAATTCCTTCCTTTTGGAGTTCAAGTAAGATTAGTATCTTTCTAATAACTTCGGATAGCGTGGGGACCACTAGGGATTCCATAGAAAGTTGGTTCTAACTGGGATACCGCGACCCCACATCTCATGTGTAATTCGGACCCACAGTTAATTGCAAATAACACCACTATATAAATGCAATTGCACTCCAGTCTTTTAAATAAATTACAATGAAGACCCTAAATTTCTCGATTACCACAAGTAGACCCCTCTATCAATATCCATGGATCAATTGGAATAAATCTGTCACATCCAATCTTAGATCCACATCTTATTATCCTTAAGCCCCAATTAATCACAGTGGTCATCAGTACCATCCAATTAACTCTTAATCGTGATGGGTGCGCACTTACTAATGACAAATTCATTAATTGGCACAAGGGGATAATATAAATAGATTTCATATTGACCATTGGATGTTCTCACAGTCCTACTACCACGTACCCAAGACATCGACATGTTGACCTACAGTTGGCCCCACTCATTGGTGAATCAAAGTATATGAATAGATAGAAACTTGAGTTCATTAACGTCTCATGATTGATAGTCTATTGCTTGGAAATTATGAGAGCAGACCTTAAAAACAAGACAATATTCCATAAGGTGCTTCTCATAGTCGTTAAATACATCCAATGTAAAAGCACCGTGATCCAGAATCTTACATTCTGATGATTGAGACAAATCACACTATCTCATAGTGATCAAAGTGCTGCAACATTATCAGATGAGATGCCCAGTCTTATCACTGGTTGTGAAAATATTTAAATATAAGATTTGTAACACATGTCTCCCGTATGTGGATCTCATCCATATACATATATCACATCTAATATACTAATGGGACCCGGTTCATCTCATAAAATATTATGTCATATGTATTGTACATGTGCATTAAGTAATAAAACATCATTCATCTCATGAAAGGAAAGCATAATTTTATTGATAAATATAGAAATTAATCAATTTATATATTAACTGATGGATTGAGACCATACAATCTAACAGCAACCACATCACAACATGCTTCACCGTTGGATCAATGTGGCGAGTGGCAGTTTCCTAACTCAGCCTACTTGGTGTTGCAGGATCTAACAGTGGTGCTGCCAAACTATGGAAAAGGCCCCACTAAGAGATTGATCGAAGGTCTTAGTGGATACTGTGAACCGGGTCGGATTATGGCCATCATGGGTCCTTCTGGTTCTGGGAAGTCAACCCTCTTGGATTCTCTAGCAGGTAACCTTGTATCAATTGGATCCTATCTTCTTCTTTTCTTCATCAATCCAATTGGATGAGGAGAAAAAAAGAGTTACAAGGATATGATTTTGTAGTTGGTTATACTGTTGTTGGCCTTTGTTTGTTATGAATTGATTCATTTGCTCGCTAGTGAACAAAACAAAGGCCTAGTTTTGATCCTTGGAACTCAGTTATCCTGCACTCAGTTTATCTTCTAATCTAATTTCATACCACTTTAATTACCTGTAATTGTTCATGTGAAAGAACAAATTAACAATTGTCACTTACAATTATAGGTAATTAAGGTAATCCAAATGCAAGAACCCTAAATTGTGTTAACCAAGTTACCTACACTCATTTTGCAAAGATCCAAATCCATCCAATAGTTCATTTTGTTATCAGAACGTTTGGATGTACAACAAAATGAATTATACTCCATTTCATGATGATGACATTGGTTTGTAACAGAAATTGGTAGCAAACGAGTAAGGTTGATACTGCTTCTCTGCCTCCTTTGCCACAAATTATTAGCAATGGCAAATATTTTTGGTGATGCCAACCCGCACCGACTGAGCAATGGAATTTATGGTCATCCTGTTGCCAAAATATCCAATAAGCTTTGATCTAGCTGTTGAATGCAACTAAGTTTCCTTACTTAACCATTTCTATAAAAACCTAGAGGTGTTAGTAGAGGCAACATAAATATTTTTCAATACTTCTCCTCGGTTGGAGCCCACTCCTCAACGCTCTCGTTCAGGTGGAACCCGGTTGGCGTGCTTTTGGCGGCATGCACGGTTTTGCAATGAGTCATTCCTCTTAGGATTTGAACTCACAATTACTTGGCTCCGATCATCGTCGTCGTCGTCGTCATCATCAAAACCTTGTTCCAACTATGTTTGGGTTGGCGCTACGTGAATTTTGTTTCTCCATCCTAATCTATCTTAAGTCAAATCTTGAGATAAGTTGTACTTCTTTAGATCTATTGTTACTATTTCCATCCACATCCTCTTCAACCCATCTCTTCCCCTTGGTGGGCAATCAACCTACATAGGCATAGCGAAACCTTTCCTTACTAATGCTTATCATATTGCATTTGACATTCTCAAACCATCTCAAATGAGTTTATCTAATTTTTACTTACTATTCCCTATTAATGCTTCCTCTAATTTCTCTTGAAAGTGTTCATTTTTTATTTTATTCTTTCTACTTTTTGCACACATCCACCTAAACATTCTCATCTCTACTACAACCATTGTGTGCATATGGTTCTAAATTGGCCAACATTTTACTCCATAGTTCATAATTGGTTGGCTCTGATATGATATCAAATTTTCTTGGCAACATAGATACTTTTCAATACTCTCCTCTGGGTGGAGCCCACTCCTTGACACTGGCTACATCAAAATAGAACCCCAAAATTTTGTTGTAGTTGATTCTCTCTGCTTAAGCTTAGACACTATTTTCATGTTTTGACAATTGACTGCTCATACATTTGCCATCTTTTCTTCTTATCTTTTTTTCCTAATCTATTTCAATGGCTTCATTAAAAGAAATGGAAATTAAACATAGAGAGAGAGAGAGATAAACAAATGAAAGGGTACTCTACCCAAGCCCCTCTTACATGATGACACCCACCCAAGGACTCACTTTCTCTACCCCTGTTTGGCTAAAGCATCTACAATGGAGTTGGTTGATCTAACCTAATGGATAAAAGGATACACTAATGAGAGTATAAAAGTTCCTAGATTTTGTTAAATAAAACTGAAATCTCTGAGGACTCATTTTCATAGGAGAAACCCCTGTTATTAAAGAAAAGTAAGCTTTTGATCTTATCAAGGTCTTATTAATCTATAACAGTCTGAACTTAAATTATCCTCTTGCATCAACAGAATTGAGGTTTACTGATTTAAGAATCAAATTAATGAAATTTCAATTCAGGTTCTATTGTAGCTTGTAATTAAAACTCACTTCTTGTTCTACTAATCTTCTAAGTCCAACAGGAAGATTGGCTGGAAATGTTATTATGATGGAAACATCCTCCTTAATGGGACGAAGAGATGGCTAGATTATGGAGTTGCGGTAATGATGTGATGAGTCCTGAAAAGCACACATTTTCATACACATTTTGGACCATTTTAAGAGCTTATTAATATTAAAGAGCTTTATTTAGTGTCAAATCATGTTTTTATGCATTTAGGGTCCATTATAGTGCATTTATGCATCATTTGCTCAAAAATCACACTTTTTACATAAATTCATGAAAATTGTCAATATTTTTGGAAAGTTGGTTATTTTGGGTGCATGAAGTAGGGTCTCATTCATCGTCCATATAAATTCCTTACATAAAATTATTCTTGAATCCATTTATTTTAATTTGTGTAGGAGAAATCAATAATGAGACCCACATTGGTAAAATTTGAGAGAGATCAAGGGTAGGACATCTTTCAAGGTGGACCCACATACCTTGGTATTTTTGGAGAGTTTGAAAAGTTAACAATGGGAAGTTAGATTTGTGATTTCAAGATCAAGAAAGGAAACTTCAGATTTGGTAAGATCTAATTCATACTAAGTTTGAAAAACTCAAAAATTAATAAAGAAATTCAAGAAAGGAAAGAGTGCTAAAAGAGTTGACTAATCAATCAAAGAAGTTTGGAAGCAAACCAAAGATGGAAGGAGAGTCAAGAAACAAGGAAAGAAAGATTCCAAGATCCCTTTGGTCATACACATGGGTCCCACACACCCCCATTGCACAACTAACATTCCATATGGGCACAGTTATTTTCGAAATTTTCAGAGGCAGCAAGATTAAAATGGTCATAACTCTTAATCCAGCCGTCGGATTGGTGTAATCCATACACTGTTGGAAACCTCTTTTCGAGTAGATATCTTTAGAACTTAAGATTTTATCAATCGGAGCTCAAACGAGGAAGATATGGCCTCTGAAAGTTGGTGCTATAATTTCTACTCGAGATTGCAATTTTGCACATAGAAAGCACCAAAAATCTCTCACTCACCTTGCTATTTCTTTGAAGACTTGTTGGCCAAGGAATGGACTTGTCATACAAAGAAGATTGCATGCTACAAACTTGGAGCAAAGAAGGGAAGAAAGAGGGCAAAAATCTATAAATTGAAGGCATAAGCATCCCTCTCCTCTCATGGTTGAAATCATCCACCTCTCCCTCTAGCTTAATTTCATTTCAGCTCTCCCTCTCTTCCCTTTCATCTCAAGCCATCAAGGGGTTCTTCTCAAAGGTCACACCACCACCCTTGTTTTCTCAACTAGAAAGAGGGATTCTCAATCATCCTAGTATGTATTTTTGTTTTTAATTCTCAATCTTATGTACTCAATTGCATACTAGTATTAATAAAATTATTTCTTTTTAATTCTTGTATTGATTTCTTGTGAATCTTGATATTAGTTTTGCAATAGGGCAAGTTTTTACTTTTGGTTAAGTAATTTTAATTGGCTTGAAATAATTGCTAACAACTCACCTTAGCATCCTCACAATATACCTTGTTTTCTAGGGATACATGGTATTTTTTGGAGGCAATACAATGTGAAGTTGAAGAGTGTTGCTCAAGAAAAGTTTAAAAATTCAAGTCTGAAATTTATTTATTAAAAAGTGAGGATTTATCATTCTCAACTTGGATTGACAACCCAAATTGAAAAATGGGACCCTAGGTTTGCACCTCTAATTTTCTTGGACCCTCAATTGAGAATAATTAAAAGAAGCAACTCACCACTTTTATATTTCAGTTTTGTTTACCATCTTTGATTCATCCACACCACCCATATTTTCAGCACTTCACTTTTAATTCTTGCACCTTTTACAATTCTATGTCAAACAATTTTGTTTAGATTTGTTAATTGCTGGAAAGCACATTAGACTCATGCATTTATTTATTTATTTATTTATTATTTTGAATAACATTAGGAGTGGCGTTAATGTGAAATTCTGAAATCAGATTTATGTTAAGCATTCATGTGGCAAAAATAGTCCATAAACAAGCCCAGAAAACTGCATAAACAATTTTTTTTGCAAAAAGTTTGAAGTGGGTAGACTTGTCAAATCATGATATTTTTCTGTAAAATTTGGAGAAATTGAAGTTCAATAGGTGGTCTATCATGTCCCAAAATCTCAAAACAAAACTATTTACGGAGGTTTATGAACCAGTGGCTTAAACATGACATGTTAGGCTGTCTGTGTGCAGAATTTCTGCACAGTTTTTGTTTTTTAAATCATGTTTACGCATTCATATCTTTTTTGTTTGAAATCGTTTTCCACTTCCGTTTTTTTTATTTGATTCATGCATCATTATAGTTTAAATTTCAGCCATTAAACTCAGTTTTAGGTTGCATTAAATTAGGAGAAATCATGCATAAAAACAGCCATGCATACTAGTTTTTCAGACTTATAATTTTTCAGCATCTCATGGCATACATTGCATTACTAACTTTCTAACTTAGGTTCCTTTTGTTTCTACTTTAGTTTCTTAGTTTTATTTCTAGTACCTTTTATTGTTGATGTTCTAACTTTTGTGTTCTTTTGCAGCAACTTTAGTTTTTAGTTTAGGATTTTCAGATTTAGGAAGTTTTTTTTTCATTGGATTATAATTAATTTAATTTTTGAAAAGTAGGAATGATGGTTGTCATTTTCTAGTTTTTTAGGCTAGATCGAGATTTTTAATCTAGGACAGGTACAAGTTGAGAAGGAACCTTATTTTACATTGTTCCCGGTTGATCGACCTGATCTCACCAGTTTATTATTACACCGCGACTCTATACTTGGAGTTCACGATCAAGTTTTTGGTTGATCGGACCCCAAGTGTAGGGTGCGATTATAGTAATAAACTGGTGAGACCTAGTCGATCCACATGGAGCAATGTAAATTAAGGTTCTTTCTCAACTTGTACCTGTCCTAAATTAAAAATCTACATCTAACCTAATAAACTAGAAAATTATAACCATCATTCCTACTTTCCAAAAATTAAATTAATTACAATCCAATGAAAAGAAAACTTCCTAAATCTAAAAATCCTAAACTAAAAACTAAAATTGCTACAAAAGAACACACAAATTAGAACATCAACAATAAAAAGTACTAAAAATAAAACTAAGAAACTAAAGTAGAAATAAAAGAAACCTAAGTTAGAAAGCTAGTAATGCAATGTATGCCATGAGATGCTGAAAAATTCTAAGTCTGAAAAATTAGTATGCAGGGCTGTTTTTATGCATGATTTCTCCTAATTTAATGCAACATAAAACTGAGTTTAATGGCTGAAATTTAAACTATAATGATGCATGAATCAAATAAAAAAAACGGAAGTGGAAAACGATTTCAAACAAAAAAGATATGAATGCGTAAACATGATTTAAAAAATAAAAATTGTGCAGAAATTCTGCCTACAAACAGCCCAACATGCCATGTTTAAGCCACTGGTTCATAAACCACCGTAAATAGTTTTGTTCTGAGATTTTGGGACATGATAGACCACCTATTGAACTTCAATTTCTCCAAATTTCACAGAAAAATACCATGATTGACTAGTCTACCCACTTCAAACTTTTTGCAAAAAAAACTGTTTCTGTAGTTCTCTGGGCTTGTTTATGGACTGTTTTTGCCACATGAATGCTTAACATAAATCTGATTTCAGAATTTCATGTGAACACCACTCCTAATGTTATGTAAAAATAAATAAATAAATAAATAAATGCATGAGTCTAATACACTTTCCAGCAATTAACAAATCTAAACAAAATTGTATGACATAGAATTGTAAAAGGTGTAGGAATTAAAAGTGGAGTGCTAAAAATAAGGGTGGTGTGGATAAATCAAAGATGTTAAACAAAACTGAAATATAAAAGTGGTGAGTTGTTTTTTTTAATTCTTCTCAATTGAAGGTCCAAGAAAATTAGAGGTGCAAACATAGGGTCCCATTCTTCAATTTGGGTTGTCAATCCAAGTTGAGAATGATAAATCATCACTTTTTAATAAATAAATCTCAGACTTGAAATTTTAAACTTTTCTTTATCAACACTCTTCAACTTTACATTGTATTGCCTTCAAAAATACCATGTATCCGTAGAAAACAAGGTATATTGTGAGGATGCTAAGGTGAGTTGTTAGCAATATTTATTTCAAGCCAATTAAAATTACTTAACCAAAAGTAAAAACTAACCCTATTGCAAAACTAATATCAAGATTTACAAGAAATCAATACAAGAATTAAAAAGAAACAATTTTATTAATACTAGTATGCAATTGAGTACATAAGATTGAGAATTAAAAACAAAAATACATACTAGGATGATTGAGAATCCCTCTTTCTAGTTGAGAAAACAAGGGTGGTGGTGTGGCCTTTGAGAAGAACTCCCTTGATGGCTTGAGATGAAATGGAAGAGAGGGAGAGATGGAATGAAATTAAGCTAGAGGGAGAGGTGGATGATTTCAACCATGAGAGGAGAGTGATGTTTATGCATTCAATTTATAGATTTTTGCCCTCTTTCTTCCCTTCTTTGCTCCAAGTTTGTAGCATGCAATCTTCTTTGTATGGCAAGTCCCTTCCTTGGCCAACAAGTCTTCAAAGAAATAGCAAGGTGAGTGAGAGATTTTTGGTGCTTTCCATGTGCAAAATTGCAATCCCGAGTAGAAATTATAGCACAAACTTCCAAAGGCCATATCTTACTCGTTTTAGCTCTGATTGACAAAATCTTAGGTTCTAAAGATATCTACTCGAAAATAGGTTTCCAACGGTGTATGGATTGCACCAATCCGACGGCTGAATTAAGAGTTATGACCATTTTAATCTTGTTGCCTCTGAAAAATCCGAAAATAACTGTGCACATATGGAATGTTAGTTGTGCAATGGGGTGTGTGGGACCCATGTGGACGTCGAAAGAGATCTTGGGATCTTTTTTTCCTTGTTTCTTGACTCTCCTTCCAGCTTTGATTTGCTTCCAAACTTCTTTGATTGATTAGTCAACTCTTTTAGCACGCTTTCCTTTTTTGAATGTCTTTCTTGATTTTTAAGTTTTCAAACTTAGTAAGAATTAGATCTTACCAAATCTGAAATTTCCTTTCTTGATCTTGAAATCACAAATCTAGCTTTCCATTGTTGACTTTTCGAACTTTCCAAAAATTCAAAGATATGTGGGTCGACCTTGAAAGATGTCCTACCCTTGATCTCTCTCAAATTTCACCAATGTGGGTCTTATTCTTAATTTCTCCTACACAAATTAAAATAAATGGATTCAAGAATAATTTTATATAAAGAATTTAAATGGATGATGAATGGGACCCTACTCGATGCACCCAAAATAACCGACTTTTCAAAAATATATCTCCAAAAATGGCAGGTTTCATGAATTTATGCAAAAAGTGTGATTTTTAGCAAATTATGCATGAATGCACTACAATGGACCCTAAATGCATAAAAACATGATTTGACACTAAATAAAGCTTTTTAATATCAATAAGCTCTTAAAATGGTCTAAAATATGTATGAAAATGTGTGCTTTTCAGGACTCATCAGAAGACAAACATAGCTTGTTCTGTAATTTGTTCTCAGTTAGGTGATATTGTAAACATTAGGGATGGTTGTTCATTCAGTTTGTGATATACTATTTCTCTAACTTCTCTGCTCCTATCTATTATCATGGATTGGCAATGATATAACTTTTTGGCATAAAAAAGGACAGTGAACTGTCGCACACTCTGTTCAATTGCGGCTTCCTACTAGCATGAGAAACGATCAGATAAGGGAGGCAGTGGAGGAGCACACTGGTGGAGATGGGTCTCCAGGACTGTGCTGATAGAACTATAGGGAATTGGCATATAAGAGGCATAAGTGGGGAGTGAGAAAAAGAGACTTAGCATTGCCATTGAGATCCTCACCTGTCCCCGTCTCTTGTTCCTTGATGAGCCAACCAGCGGACTGGATAGCGCATCAGCGTTCTTCGTGATTCAGATGCTAAGGAACATGGCTCGCGATGGAAAGACAGTTATATCTTCAATCCACCAGCCAAGCAGTGAAGTATTTTCACTTTTCGTCGACCTCTTTCTCATCTCGAATGGAGAGACTGTTTATTTTGGAGATGCCAAGTTAGCTACAAAGGTATGAAAGAGAGAACATGCTACAAATATCATATTTGATTTCTTAATTTTGAATTGGATGAGTCTCTCACAAGTTAGCCACGGAGGTATGAATGAGAAAAATGTTGAGAACTCTTTCATAAATTCTGACTTGGATGAATATCTGATTTTATTGTTTTCTGCTTGAACAGTTCTTCGCGGAAGTCGGATTTCCCTGCCCCACACAACGTAACCCTTTAGATCACTTCCTTCGCTGCATTAACTCAGATTTCGACTCTGTCATGCTACTCTAAAAGGATCTCAGAGAATTCGTTCACTGGTAGAATTCCATGATCCTCTCATTCCTCACTTCTCTAGAGAAATTCCCATCTTATTTAATTTCTCAATATGATCTCCTTTATATCAGTTTATAGCAGTGTCCTTGTTTTGTTTGTTTCTAAAAGGAAAGTGAAGCATCAACAGATCTACCATCTAGAATGGGTACTGCAGAGTTCAGAGAAGTGCTTGTTGAGAAATACAAATCCTCAGAACATGCTGCAAAGGCTGCAAGACGGATACGTGAAATCTCACTTATTATATCAATCTCAACTTAAAAACAATCATCTTGTGTTTTGGAGCTTTCTTTCTCTTAAAGTGTGAAATCAATTCAAAACAAATGTAGGAAGGGCTAGATATTGAATGGAGCAATGAGAGTCAGGCCAGCTGGTGGACTACTACTGCCTGAGGATCATAGTCAAGGGACTATGATGGAAAAAGAAGGGATCCAAAGCAACCTTCCTTACAAAGACTAATAGCTGGCAGGGTTCATATACAGCTAAACTTCACTTATGGGAAGCTTTTAAAGTAAATTATGGCATAATTCCTTTGAAATTTAATCATACTGTTGACAGTTCTGGGTTTTGTCCAGGTAAACTAAGAGGGATCTATACCCCACTCAGGTCCAGGTTGTATGACATGTAACCATACCTGTTCTTTAATTGATGAAGGCCTGATCCCAGACCTGAATCAGAATAAAGGGTCTATATCTGGGCCAAAGTTGAGACCCAAAACATAATGTTCACAACATACAGACCCACATTAGTATAAAATACTGTCTTGGCCTCCTATACTGGACCGGCATCAGAATTCGGTCTTCAGGGATGAAATTCACAGACCCGAACCTGACCCAAATTTTATTAAGCTCCACATATTGGATCCATACCAGATCTTTGAAATTTGAGTCTTTTGGGTATCCACATATCCACCCAGCAGTTTTCATCCATACTATTTGCACAAACAACATTACTACCCGACTTTATGATAATCTGATACATGCTAGCTCGAACATTTTCATGTAGGGTCTACACAAGAACGACATGATTGGTGTAGAGTTTGATCCTTTAATACCAGGAGGACCCAAAGTGAAGGGAGAAGAGGTGATCCAGAAGATTTTCGGCATCAATTTGGGTCACTCTAAATGGTGGGATTTAGCAGCAGTTTTTGCCATACTCTTCTCCTACAGACTTCTCTTCTTCCTCATACTAAAGTTCAATGAGAGAGCTTCTCCTTTGTTTCCCACGCTTTATGGTAAGCGAAATCTCCACCATCTCAAGAGAAGGCCCTCATTCAAGAGCAAGCCTTCCTTCTCCTACACTTCCAGGCGCCATTCCTCCCTTCCCGCTTCTTCTCCTACTCAACAGCCCCTCACCTCCTCTCCGCTTACTAAGCAGATATCCATTTTTTCTGCTAATGTTATTGTGTCGCGCCTCGCCATTCCTCCGTTGCTGCTAATGTTTACATTTATGGTCCAAGGCCTGAGGACATGAGCAACTTGACAGGATCAATAATTTTGTTTTGTCAATGGACTGAAGCACAGGAGATGCAATGGTTTACCAAGGGCTGAGTTTGATATTGGTCACTCATAATCATACCTGCCGAGACTAATGCTTGTCCCACTACACTACTTAACAAACTTAGTAGTTGAACTTGTATGAATGTCCAATATTAACTACACTGTTACAATTACTTTGCATTCTTCTTTTTTTTTTTAAATTGCTTTGCAGGGATTAGGTGTGTAAGAAGGATTACACTATTGGTCATGTGGTCATTGGGCCACATTCAGAAATTCCAACATAGCCTTCATTGGAGATGGTTCTCATCAACTAATTCAAAAGGAGCCCGTGTGCTATATTTATGGTGCCCATTGATTTCACTGAATACCAGGAGATTTTGAGGATTTAACAATATATCAAAATTCTTTTCTATCTAAGATTTTCGTGGATTTAGATTTGATAGCCAACAACATTTCATAAATCTGACCTACTATAAATGTCTGACCACAAATCTTCATATAATTTACCAGTAAGGAATCTATGAGAATACATGCACTTGGGTTGAGCCTGAATGGCTCACCATTATATGGAACAAAAATTTAGGGCCATTGAAACTTGGTGGAAAGGACTACATCCCAATAAGTGAATGGTCCAACTCATTGAATTATATAGCCTCTTGCATCAGATCTGAGTTCCAAGCTAATGGGCAGTAGATAACAATTTGAGTAGACGGATAATCAAGCATTCACATCTACTAAGGCAGGGCATGATAAGTAAACGTCAGCATCATTTGTCAAATATGACTTATCAATTGAGCATCCTTAAGTACTTTAAAGTTTGCCCCATCTTGCTTGAGAAATAAGGAAACTGATTTCCTTAAAAAAACTACTTATTTGAATAATGCAAGTGTAAAGTACGTAAAGTGGCTAAAACATATAAGAGGGTCAAAATGAATTAGCTTCAACAAATAATACACACTATCTTATCAAAAACCCTTAAATGAATCAAATAAGGAACTTTATTTTCCATTCATTTTATGTCCTTAGATAAAATATATGAGGAGGTTGACGGCCTTCATAAACCGTTTGTTACAAGTGAAAGTTGCAAGGCAATGTAAAGCCGTCCGCAGTTACATGCCAGTCCCCACCACAAACACTGTGAATTTTCAGTGTTCTAATATTGGCCTCCTAAAAACTTTGAAAAAAAAAAAAAACACCCCTATGTTATGAAAATTTTGTATTTTTATTTTCTATATCACCCCCGCCGCCCCCGCCCCACCCCCAATAATATTTATTTATACAGTGCCCCCAAGGCAAATTTTCTGGTTCCACCCCTCGTGACAGCTTTTCAGTGTTCTAATATTGGCCTCCTTAAACAAAAAAAAAAAAAACCCCTATGTTATGGAAATTTTGTATTTTTATATTGCGCCCCCCCCCGCCCCCGAAGAATATTTATTTATGTAGTGCCACCCCAAGGCAAATTTTGTGGTTCCGCCCTTCGCGACAGTCCTTAGCAGAAGATTCTAGATAGCAAACAGGGCTCCAGGGGAGGATTAAAATCCACTGTGTGGGCCACATGGGCCCCTCCTTATGCGTGGGAAGATGTGTCTCAACCCGGCTAATATCTTCTCATCTCTATCACCACTTCATCATCATCCATACTGACACAGAGGATGCTGTCTGTTCTCTTGTGTGGGCAACGAAGGCTATTGCTGTTGCCAAATCCAACTCCTTCCAGAACCCATTCATGGAAGCATTTATGAAGTAGCTGGGAGTGCTAACACAAATTGAAATGTGGTGCTAAACAAATTGAGAAGTAGCGTCACGTGGGAGTGCAAACTACAAAGACTAGTTCTGGAAAGACAGTATGAAGTAATTGCATCGGACGTCTGGTTGCTTTCGTTTTATAAGTCAGCGCTGAAGAGAATCTGGTGTTCGGATAAACAAGGAGTGGAGTAGATTTTACAGGAGGAGTGAAGTTGAGGAGAAGTTGATTAAAATTAAGTTAGATAAGTTGAGTAGATATGTTTGGTGTGAAGTTAAAGGTTCGGAGTAGAATCTACTTTTAGTCAAAGACAAAAAAGGAGTATTTAGAATTGAAGTGAAATGGCTATGCATGTTTTCAACAATAAGACTTCATTGCCTAACTCGTTGAAAATTTAAACTGTTATGGCCCATTTAACTTCACTTTAATCTATTTTTCTATATATACAAAGAGTCCTGAATCTGTTCTTTAAAAATTGACATTTTTCTCTCTTTTCTTGGAGAATCTGAATCACTGAAATTGTACTCTATAATGAGTTGGTCCCATCATTTGATCTAACCTTTTGAAAAACACATAAATAAAATATAAGAAAATAAATAAGGGCCCACTTTCTCAAAAATGCAGATGAGGTATAATCCATTTCAATCCAAAGTGTAGGATCAGTGCTGGGCTTAAGGCATTATTAATAATAATAAAAACCCTGCTTTTTTACATTTTCAATGAAATACAACTATTTTCACTTATTATAATGTCCAATTTAGCTCGTGGGGCTAGCCTAACCTGATATTTAAATTCGACTTTTACTTAAATTCAAGCAAAATTACATTTAAATGCAAGCTTGATTTTTATGTAGATTACATAACTCGAATTACTTAAAGTGAGTTTAAATATTGGACACAAATATAATTTCTTAATTTTCTTAAGTCTGATTCTCAAATAAAAAGTGAAAATCTTTCATTCAAATTCAAAACCTGATTTTGTTCTTACTGCATCCTTCTTAAAAGAAAATATTCATACTATTTTTTTTTCTTTTCAGTTTGAAAGTGAAAGCAGCATGGCAGTAGAAAAGGGTATTACCGTTATCACATGTACCCAAAATGCCAAAAAGTTCTCTCCTTTCAATGCCAGTGACTGGCTCTTCTCTCCTATATGTCACGCTAAATTTATATAGACACTGCCATCTGGGTCTCAGTCCCTTGATTTTTCTTCTTCTTAATCTGGTCCTCTTCTTCTTGTTTTCTCTTTATATCTAGTAGTTGCAGTGGTTCATCTGGATCCAAGTACTAGTTGGAATTTTGTGGGTCATCACCTTCTTGTTGTTCTCTCTATCTAGTAGTTTAGTGGTGCATCTAGCTCAGTACATAGTTTTTTTTTTTTTTTACTCCTCATCTGGGTTATCATCTTCTAGTCATTCTCTTTGTCTATAGCTGTAGTACAATTTGAATCAATGAGCACCGTTGGTGCAAGCGCATCTCGACATGCGCCACCGTTGGATCACTGTAGTGAGTTACAGTTTCCTAACTCGGTCTACCTGGTGTGGGAGGATCTAACGGTGGTTTTGCCTAACTATGGAAAAGGCCCCACTAGAAGATTGATCCAAGATCTAAGCGGGTACTGCAAACCGGGTCGGATCATGGCCATCATGGGTCCTTCTGGTTCTGGGAAGTCGATCCTCTTGGATTCTCTAGCTGGTAACTTGTAATCAATTGAATCTTTTTTGCTTCTTCATGAACTTAATTGGATGAAAGGAAAAGAGAGAAGAAAGTAGAGTTCCATAGGATTTTGTAGTTTGTAATACTGCTGGTTTTTTTGCTAATTTGGGCCACTGGGGAGGAGTGATACTTGCAACGGGAAGACCCAAGAATTGGTCCAAGGGCATATGTATGATACTAAGGTGCCAACACTGCTCAATCATGAGTGTGTTGGCTAATACTGCTGGTATTTGTTTGTTATGAATTCACTCTTTTTTGCTAGCTAAAGGCCCAGTTTGGATCCTTGGAACTCAGTTGCTCTGCACTCGGTTTATCTGTAAATCTTATTCCATTTTACTCTAATTACCTGTAGTTGTTCAAGTGAAAGAACAAAACAATTGTCACTAAACATGTAATTCAGTTTACCAATAAAAAATGTAATTCAGTTTATCCAAATACAAGAACCCTGATTTATGTGTTAACCAAGTTGCCTGCACTCATTTTGCAAAGATCCAAATCCATCCAAAAGTTGATTTTGTTCTTTATCAGAACGTTTGGATGTACAAAAAGAGTTATACTCTTTTATTTATTTATTATTATTATGATAGCAATTGGTTTGTCACAGAAATAGGAAACAAACAAATAAGGTGGATACAGCTTCTCTGCCTCCTTTGCCACAAATTATTAGCAATGGCAAATATTTTTGGTGATGCCCATGTCGCTACGATTTGAAAAATAGAATTGATAGTCTTCTATCTGCCAAAATATCCAATTGATCTGACTATATCAAAATGAACCCCAAAATTCTTTTGTACTTGATTCTCTCAGCTTAGGCTCAGAAACTGCTTCATGTTTTGGTGACCAACCGCTCATTCATATGCCATCTTTTGTCATTAAAGAAAACCAAACTTTTGATTTTATCAATGTTTTATTGATCTATAACAGTCTGTACTTTAATTATCCTCTTGCATTATTAGAATTGAGGTTGACTGGATTAGGGAATGACATTAAAGAAAATACAATTCAGGTTCTGCTCCTGCTTGTATTTAAAATACACTTACTGTTTTTCTAATTTTCAAAGTCCAACAGGAAGACTGGCTGGAAATGTTATTATGACGGGCAATATCCTCCTTAATGGGAAGAAGAGAAGGCTAGATTTTGGAGTTGTGGTAATGGAGACATTCATTGCTTGTTCTGAAATTTGTTCTCTGTAGGGTTATATTGTAAGCATAAGGGATGGCTGTTCATTCAGTTAGTGAATTGATTATCCAATTATGTGGGATATACTATTTCTCTGACGACTCTGCTCCTATCTATTATCATGGATTGGCAATGATGGAACTTTTTGGCATGGAAAGGACAGTGAAATAGGGTGACACCTAATGTGGTTTCAAAATTTTCTCCCATCCCATATGGCCTAATAGAATAGATATTTGATAACTCTCTGTTCTACCAAAATATTCAAACTGCTTGTGATTTGATTTTAACTCTTGCTTGTGAAACTGGTCTGTTACTTTAGGCCTATGTGACCCAAGAAAGCGTGTTGTTGGGGACACTCACTGTTAGAGAAACTGTCACATACTCTGCTCAATTGCGGCTTCCTGCTAGCATGCGAAGAGATCAGATAGGGGAGGCAGTGGAGAGCACACTTGCGGAGATGGGTCTTCAAGAATGCTCTGACAAAGCTATAGGGAATTGGCATCTAAGAGGCATAAGTAGCGGTGAGAAGAAGAGACTTTGCATTGCTATTGAGATCCTTACCCATCCCCATCTCTTGTTCCTTGACGAGCCAACGAGTGGACTCGATACTGCATCAGCATTCTTCGTGACTCAGATGCTAAGGAACATGGCCCAGGGTGGAAGGACAATTATATCTTCAATCCACCAGCCAAGCAGTGAAGTGTTTGCACTTTTCGATGACCTCGTTCTCCTCTCGAATGGGGAAACTATCTATTTTGGAGATGCCAAGTTAGCTACAGAGGTATGAAATAGAGAACATGCTATTGACATCATATTTAATTTCTTAATTTTGAACTGGATGAGCCTCTCACAAGTTATCCATACAGACATGACCAAGAAAAATATAAAAGACATCATCTTTTCTTTCATAAATTTTGAATTGGATGAGTATCTGAATTTGTAATTTGTTGCTTGGACAGTTCTTTGCTGAAGTTGGTTTTCCCTGCCCCAGTAGACGCAACCCTTCAGATCACTTCCTTCGGTGCATTAACTCAGATTTCGATTGCGTCAATGCTACTCTTAGTGGATCTCTGAGAATTCGTTCACGGGTGGCTTTTCTTGTTCTTTTATACCATAATTCCATAGTCTTCATTCCAAATCTCTCGAGAGAAATGTTCATTTTACTTAAATTTTCAAATGGTCCTTTATATCTATGTGCTTGTTTTGTTTGTTTCTAAAAGGAAAGGGAAGCATCAACAGATCCTCTATCTAGAATGGGCACTTCACAGATTAGAGCAGTGCTAGTTGAGAAATACAAATCCTCAGAATATGCTGCAAAGGCTAGAAGATGGATACGTGAAATCTCACTCATTGTACCAACCTCAAACTTTAAAACCAACAGCTTGTGTTTTAGAACTTTGTTTAGCTTAGAGCATGAAATTGATTCAAAGCAAATGCAGGAAGGGCTAGATATTGAATGGAGCAAGGGGAGTCAGGCCAGCTGGTGGATGCAGCTCTTCACATTGACTAGGAGGTCTTTTGTCAACATGTCTAGAGACTTGGGCTACTACTGGGTGAGGATCATAATCTATATCATGGTATCACTTTGTGTAGGGACCCTCTATTTCAACGCAGGGACAAGCTACTCAGCGATCTTGGCCAGAGTATCCTGTGGTGCATTTATTGGTGGCTTCATGACCTTTATGTCCATCGGAGGCTTCCCATCATTCATTGAAGAAATGAAGGTAGTTAACTAAAATCAAATTATGTGCTTAATTTCACACGGTTACCATGTTAAGCTTAATCTTATTTTGTCTCCTTAGTAGAATACTTTAAGCTGATCCAAGATTGAAGTGACAAGGTTAAGATTGACAAATCTCATTTCAAACTACTGAAATTCCATAGGCAACGCTATGTGAATGGTGACTTTGTTTTTGTAACAGGTGTTTTACCATGAGAGGCTCAACGGGCATTATGGTGTCGCCGTGTTCATCCTATCCAACTTCCTCTCGTCGTTCCCTTTCTTGGTTGCAGTGGCTGGCACATCAGGGACGATAACATACTTCATGGTGAAATTTCACTCGGATTTTTCACACTACGCTTACATTGTTCTTAATCTCCTCAGCAGCATTGCAGTGATAGAGAGCCTGATGATGATAGTTGCATCACTGGTTCCTAACTTCTTGATGGGCATCGTAACAGGAGCTGGAATAGTGGTAATGCTGCTTCTAATGAACTAGTGTAAACATCATTTTTTTAACATGTTATCTTCTCTAATGGAAGATTCTACAGGGGATTATCATGCTGACCTCTGGATTCTTTCGACGGCTACCCGATCTTCCCAAGCCATTTTGGCGCTACCCTATGTCATATATCAGCTATGGATCATGGTCCTTGCAGGTAACCTTTTTCCTTTGAACATTTTTTACTATGATAGCCTATGAAACACTATTACCATCTAGTCAAAGAACAGATGGTGACTGAATGTGGGGCAAACACTGAGTCTGTTTATGGCAGCGGTAGGGTCAGGTATGGTACTTCCATATGGGAGGATGGTATCATATTTGCATCTCTTGTTAGCCATTACATATAGAGCTTGAAGTGGCACAATTTTATTTCTCAGCCACTTCCATGTGCTGTCCAGGCAGACTAATTGAGAGAAGACCCAGGCTTCATTATCTTCAGTGATATAATGAGTCAATTAGCCTCGGTGATGTAGACACTAGGGTTAGGGTTTGCGTGAAATGTGCCGAAGCACAATAATAAGTCTTCACAAAGACCATCACAAATTTTATTAATCTTCATAACTTTGAAATTCAATCTCCTCAATGCCATACAAATAAGAAAATAAAACTAAGAACAGAGCAAATCGGAAATTATCCTAATTTTAACTCATTAAATAAAATTAGAAAGCATTATCATAATGACAACTAAAATAAGAAGAACAATATTTCCAGACTCCCTTGGGTCCCACACGTGGTCCATGGGCCTGTCCTGCATCACTCGGTCACTTACTTACTAGGTTGAGTTGATCAAAGAACTCACTCAGTTGATCAGAAAGATCAGTAGAACTAGTCAATTGATTTTTTATATTTTCAATTCATAAATATAAACATTTATGATACTTGAAAAGTAAAATATGTAAAATAAGAAAACATGTTTATTTTCCAAGTGAAAAAAATCACTTAAATTGTAATTTAAATTCTGGTTTTCATTTTATAGTATGTTAACTTTCACCACTTTGCTAAACCATATCTGGGCTGGGTCCAGGTAAGAATATATACCCTACTCGGGTCCAGGTTGCATGATCATACCTGTTCTTCAATTGATGGCCTGATCCCAGACCTGAATCATAACAAAGGGGCAGTATCTGGCGCCCAAATTGAGACCCAAAATATAACCTATACAACATGCATATCCATTATAAAATACTCCCATGGCATCAGAATTTGGTCCTCAGGGATGAAATTCACAGACCCAAACCTGACCCAAATTTTATTTAGCTCCAAATATTGGATCCATATCCGGCTTTTTAAATTTGAGTCTTGGTATTTACATATCCACCCACCAGTTTTCATCCATACTATCAGCACAAACAGCATTACTACCATACTCTATGGTAATATGACACATTCCAGCTTGAACATGTTCATGCAGGGACTATACAAGAATGACATGATCGGTGTAGAGTTCGATCCTTTGATACCAGGAGGACCCAAACTGAAGGGAGAAGAGGTGATCAAGAATATTTTCGGCATTAATTTGGGTCATTCTAAATGGTGGGATTTAGCAGCAGTTTTTGCCATACTCTTGTCCTACAGACTTCTCTTCTTCCTCATACTCAAGTTCAATGAGAGAGCTTCTCCTTTGTTTCGCGCATTTTATGCCAAGCAAACTCTTCGCCATCTCAAGAGAAAGCCTTCATTCAGGATGAAACCTTCCTTCTCCCACACCCCCGGGCACCATTCTTCCCTTCCTACATCTTCTCCTTCTGAACAGCCCCTCACCTCCTCTCCTCTTACTTAGCAAATTTCCATTTTTTTCTGCTAATGTTGATGTGTCTGGAGTTTGTATAAACCAAGTCATAAATGTTGTACATGCTCAAACAAATGGTACTATAAATGAAAATGAAAAGTTCTTGTGGTGGGTCTTAATAAGACTGGTCTCATTGTTGGTCATGTCTGGTTTACAAGACATTTGGACCAAGCAATTACACTAGTAGCCAAAGGGCCATTTTTTATGTGACATCTAGATATGGCTAACCTGCACTAATCATGGCCCTCACACAGTCACACTTAAAGCAAGATACGTGAAAAAAAGAAGTCTGGTGCATGATTTGGTGGCCATATCTATATATATATAGCTTTAACAGTCAACAATCATACAATTGAGGACATTAAAGCTATATGTTAGCTTGAAAAAAAACAAGAAGCTAAAAGCTCTTGCCTCCTTAACGTTATTATTATGAATTTATAACTGTTGCACACCTTTATTCTCAATTCTATTTCTTCATACTCACACCTTTCCTCTATGAATACGATTAGTCTTCATTTATGTCAGGTCATTATCAACCATTAGATCTAGCATCGGGTTATTATCCACCCTTCAAAAAATGTAGTCCCTCTAGGATCTTACACCCCATTGAGCTACCGCTTATCCCAAAACCAAACGGTGATAGGAAACAGCACAATAATAGTTTTATGTTGAGGGCGAGGGCTCGACCACGATTATAACCGCTCAGGAGTAAGGGTAGACGTTGACAGTTGACCTCAATAATCCCAATATTGACAGGGATTAGCTATTGTCCACCATTAATCTACTGTCGAGGCATTATATCTACCATTAGATCTATAGTTATAAAATGTTAGTCCTAATTGACAATTGTCAGATCATTCATCCACCATTAGATTAACTATCAAGCCATTATGCCCTCATACCTATTGTCCGTAGATCTACTTTGAGTTTGCCCTTGATTTTCTTATGAATTTTAAATTATATGATATAATTTTGTTTTCATTTTATTATGGAATTATTAAGAATGTGTTTCATGCTCAATGTCTTGGATTTAATTAAGCATTTGATTGCTTGTCTTTGGCTCATGGCTTTGGGTATTAATTTTAATTCATTACCTAATTTGTATGAGCTCAACTTGCACTTTGCATGGGATCAAGGCATAGATTAATAATCCATAAGATTGTGTTGGCCACATCACAAGCAATGTGCCCAATTTTACCACGATACCAATTCCAATTGAAGTAAAATTCGATGACAGGTGATAAGAAGGGATGGCAATAGCATTTATCTTGAACGGTCCGAACTGTCGTTAAGTGGACCCCATAGTGGAGTTCCAAATACCCTACTAGCGGGAAGCGTGTAAGAGACACAGCCGGGAATCCGGACTCGGCTCGTTTACACTCCTGGCCCATGGCCCATTTATGCAGCCCAAGGAATACGAAGGAATAATTGAATAAACCCTACTTCAATAGTCCTGCTGCCTACCAAAGGCCAAAGCTGGTCCTCATTGCACAACAAAAACACAAAAAGGCCATTAGATAATTTGTAGTGAACGAGGCTAGATATTGTCGGAGAGAGACTTTTAGAGAGAGAGAGAGCAAGAGAGAGTTAAAAGAAGCAAAATGGCCGTTTGGATAGGCATATCAACGGGCATGGCCACTGCTTCTTCCACCTTCTCCAAACCCCTTCTTCCAAACAACCACCACCGCCACAACAATCACCATCTTACCCTCCTCCGGAATGCCCAATCTCCACGGCGCATCCCTGCCGTCCGTTATCCCTCGCATCGAATCCGGCCCCCCATTCGCTCCTTCTCCCTCCCAGTATCAGCAGAGGAGGCCCCCGCCACCAATCCTTCTGGTGGGTTTTTTTCCTTTTCCTTTTTTGATGACTGCATGAAAAACCCATGTCCTAAAACTAGCCCTACTTTTGTTAATTGAGAGATAGGATTGAAAAAATTGAAAATAGAAGCCGAATTGAATGGAGTTTTGGTTGAGTATAAGCTTATGACACTGTAAAGGTGAGTAATTTATGATTAATTGTTCTTACTTTAGCAGCACTGTTGTTTTGGATTGATGTGGGTAAGTCAAAAGTGGGGAGATTGAATGGGGGAATGGTGAAAATACAACATGGGTTTGTTTGTATGAGACCCAACTGGATGTATGCAGTCACAAGTTAGGGAGGATGAGTGGGGTGTGCTCTGAACAGGGGGTTGGTTGAGTATCAGTCTAATTAGATCATCTTAACCACTGAAATGAGCATATTAAAGTTCAATGGTTTTGTAAGGGCCTATTATCCTAATTCCACACCTTTCTAGGCAGTATTCATTAATGGATTTTATCACAATAGGCTTGCATCATGCATGGCGATTAAAGTTTGAGGTCCTACACCAAGTCTTAGGATCATTTGATGATATTTTGCATTTCCCTGATCCATGTCCAAACCTTTCCATTATCATGCCTCCCTTGACTTTCATTCATCTAGGTGTTGATTATAGACGGGGTTCACTAATAGACAACCACAAACACATACAAACACCTCCCCTCTTGTTGACTTTATCTACGTTTCTAAGTGTATTTAGAAACTAACTTCACAATGAACATGATAAGTTAACTGTTCATGATAGCTCATTATACCTCTCCAAATACCAGATTGACGAGCCACAAACTCCCCTATGTCCCCATCCATTCCTTCAAAGGACTTTACCCTACACCCCTTTGATTCTTCAGCTGCACGATTGATCCTAGCCAAGAAGGTGATTTTTTTTTTTTTTTTTTCATTTCTTCCATATCTTACCAAAGGAATTCTGTTTGAAGCTTCCCCATCCTATGAATAACTGTAAAGGGGCGAATACAAAAGACCAGAAGATTCAATAGTGCTGCTTGAATTATAGTTATTGTGCCACCAAGATAAGTACCTAGATTTCCAGAGACAACTTCTTGGCTTCCCCACTCTCTATCACTGGGAACCACAAACTCTTGGAAGCACATAGGGCCAGCCCCGGACAAAAGCTCGGCAAAAATCTATACTTGCATCCTAAATGATGATGATGATGAATTAGATGTACCTTGCACTACTTCTATAGCTCATGATTTAATATTTTAGTGTAAAAAAAATATGATAACCACTTTGCAGTTATTTATTAGTCTGCAGCTCTAACGATTTATTAAATATTTGTCTTGCAGTTTCTGGTGCAGGTATCGAGAATTTGGTGATTATAGGTTCTGGCCCTGCTGGATACACAGCAGCAATTTATGCAGCTCGTGCAAATCTGAAGCCTTTAGTATTTGAAGGTTATCAAGTTGGTGGTGTTCCAGGAGGGCAGTTGATGACTACCACCGAAGTTGAGAATTTCCCAGGTTTCCCTGATGGAATAACTGGCCCTGATCTAATGGACAGGTAAATAAATTATGTGAGCGCTTTGTTTGTATTTGTGAACTCTCATTTTGGAAGTTGTTGGTGTCGAACCATCTTCATAACTACTGTTAAAATTTGAACTGATCATAAATTATAAATATTACTTGCTACCATTTTGTTGAGCAGGATGCGACGGCAAGCCGAGCGTTGGGGTGCAGAGCTTTTCCAAGAAGATGTGGAATTTGTTGACCTCAAGAGCAGGCCTTTTACCATTCGGAGCAGTGAACGTGAGGTAATAGCTTCTTTTTTTTTCCATTTTTGGTGTTGGAAGAGAGAGAGAGAGAGAGAGTGGGGGCGGGTATCAGCACTATCAGCACCAAAGTCTATTCATGTAGATGTAGAAGCTACAAGAAAGAATATCAAAAACAGTATGGGAGGGATATGCTGCTTGTAAATCATACTACAACCGCACTTCCCAAACACAACTCCATTAGTTTTTATTGCCAGACCCCAAGACCGGATAATGGAGGGTTGCATTTGGTAGGTTGATAGCCAGCACAAAATTTTATCACAATCCAAATATGAATTCTGAGATAACAACATTCCATGACTCATGTAGATCAAAATGGAGAAACACAAATCATGTAGCCCACCCCCAACATATTTGGGACTAGGCTTTAATGATGATGATGATGATGATGATCACACTTCCAAACACATTATACTACCCCTATAAATCTATAATATATTCATCCAATCCAATTCAACTCCCTGCTTTGCCAAGGTGTCTGCCTCTTCATTTGCCTCTCGATAGACATGAGAAAGAAATGTAGTCAATGATGATGCTAACTCTGCTCTCTCCCTCAAAATAAAAGCAAACCCCCATGTTTTGTTAAACCCATCTTAGAATCTCCTCAATGGTAATCTTATAAAAGAGAAAATGACTGAATCAACATAACTATGTTTTATTCCTAGCCATTTAGACATTATAAAAGAGAAAAATGACTGAAATGCCATGAATCCGTCACTAGTCTAAACCCTATAAAAAAAATGGGGCATAACAATTTCAATAAAATTCAGAATTCTCTCAACTTGGGCTCACTGGAAATATAATTGAATATTCCATTCAGTGATCCGGTTTTTCCAAAGTAAAAAAGGGTGGGGCCCATAATTTAGATCAAGAAGAGGTTAAGTCTTTGTAAATGCCATGAGGTTATCTCCTGGAGAATCACTGACCAATGGCAAGCAGCAGAGGGCTGATGCTCCCTTCCTTTATAGAGTCAAGATGTTTGAATGTGGGTTTGGAACATGGTTTAAAAGAGACTGAGTCCGAGTCAACTTAGCTGAGTTGTATTCCATTCGATACCTACTTGGTCGCTTGGACTCTGCCAACTCTCATGGTTATCAACCGAGTCTTGGTGTGTCTCAGCCTATTTGAAAAAGACTCCGGTCATTAAGATGGTGACCAGAACTATTTTTTAGACCATAGTTTGGAATTCTGTCCTCGATATTTTGTAACCTTGTTGTCTTATTACTATTATTTTTATTTCTTTAGAAATTAGTTACATGGATTAAGCATCAAATAGTGTGCCACATATAAAATTCTCAAATTATATGTTTTAAATACAGGTAAAGTGCCATAGTCTTATTGTAGCCACTGGAGCTACTGCCAGAAGACTCAATTTACCTCGTGAAGAAGAATTCTGGAGTCGAGGAATAAGTGCATGTGCAATCTGTGATGGAGCATCACCTCTGTTCAAGGGGCAAGTTCTTGCAGTTGTGGGAGGAGGTGATACAGCTACAGAAGAAGCATTGTATCTGACTAAGTATGCTCGTCATGTGCACTTACTGGTCCGTAGGGACCATCTACGGGCATCTAAAGCAATGCAAGACAGGTGAGTTGAGCTATATTCTTCTCATCTAATTTGTCTCTTGGGAGCATGGTGATGGCAACTTGTAATGAATTGACATCTGTGGTTATTTTATGTATTGTTACTGGAATTTCTGACCACTGTAACCATTATAAAGAATCCTTGTTATGCCTTCTATGGCCTATCTATTAGCATTAATAAGGTTCTTGTGATTTTTTATGTGGCCAATTAGCATTATTGAACTTCTTGTGATTTATTAGTTTTCTTCCTTCTTTTGCCTAACTTAAGCCTTTTAATTTATGCAGAAAAGTTTTACTTCCTTCTTTTCCCAAACTTATGCCTTTTAATTTATTCAGAAAAGCCCAAGACATTTTCTGCTTTCTTCAATTGAACTATGTTTTGCATTGTTCAATATGAGTATGACTCATCATAAAGCCTGATTCCATCATCAAAATTTTAATTGTGTGAATTTATCATGTTGTTGCATGATTTGTATGATTCACAAGTCACAGCACCATCCTTCATTTAAAACAAGTATAGACACGGTTAGGACGTGATCAGTTTGCCTTTGCTAGTGCAAATTAAGGTCATATTGGAAAGTATTTATCTATTGAAGTGAATCAACTTCTAATGAATAATTTGAAAGGTAAATTTTCAACTCCTGAATGTTTGTTTAACAGGTTGATTATGGCGAATGTTTCAGAGTTTACAACAATCCAAATATCACCGTGCACTTCAATACAGAAGCGTTGGACGTTGTTAGCAATACCAAAGGCCAGATGTCTGGCATTTTATTGAAAAAGATTGATACAGGGGAGGAATCTGTCATTGACGTGAAAGGCCTATTTTATGGTATAGGCCATAGTCCAAACAGCCATTTGTTAGAAGGCCAGATTGAACTTGATATTTCCGGCTATGTGTCAGTCAAGGAAGGTTCTGCAAAAACATCTGTTGAAGGTGTCTTCGCAGCCGGAGATGTGCAGGTATGATGTCAGATTTATTCCTTCCATCCTGTATATATGCAGAGACTGATAGAGTAGTGTTTCTTGAGTTTTGTATCACGCTCTGCAATGTTGATCTTTATACAGTTCCATGTTTTGTCATCTTATTTCAATTGACAAATCATTAGATTTGTAATGCAGTGTTCTTTTATCAGCATCATCATCAAAGCCTTGTCCCAACTATGTTGGGGTTGGGTACATGAATTTTGTTTCTCCATTTGTAGTGTTCTTTTAATATGATTTTTTATATTTAATTAATACATCTTGAGTGTCACAGGTTTTCTCGTCTTTAGGTTCGCTTCTTTTCATTTTTTTTTTTTTCAATTCATGTTTTTAATATTCAACTCCAGATCAACTTATCTCTGGCTACAGTTTGACCAACTTCAAGCATGATTATTTTGTTGTTTTCATTATTATTTTTACTGTTGTTCAATTCAATGAGGAAATGCTCTAACGTAATATTAAATTTTATTCAGGACTGCATTTGCAAATGTCCAAATCCGTGACTTTCTCATTATTATTAGCATTGTGTATAACCCAAATTTTGTTAAAGAAAACAAAATCAGAACATCCGCAGGGGAATATCTAAAACAACCTGCCTTCATTTATCAAGTGTTTCGTTGTTCTCCAGTCATTCATTCATTCAGACTTATGGATGCCTGCAATTATTTTTTATGTTTACCAAACAGTGAGTGGTTAGGATTTCTCTTTTGGTTGCCTCTATTGTGTAATTGCCTTTTATGTTGGGTAATGGGTATAATGCTCTTGTACCCATTTGTTTTCTCTTTTGGTGTTCTTTGTATTTTGTATGGACCCTTTTTTCTCTCTTAATTAATATTTTCCTGTTACTAATAAAAAAATGATGTTTCTCTCCCTCATCAATCGGTTGACCCATTTGTTTTCTCTTTTGGTGTTCTTTGTATTTTGTATGGACCCTTTTTTCTCTCTTAATTAATATTTTCCTGTTACTAATAAAAAAATGATGTTTCTCTCCCTCATCAATCGGTTGACTGAGTTATTATCTCGCTATGAAAGTATCTTGGAGAATATGCATATCATGTTACTCACTGCGAGCTTTTTTATAATCTGTTTCTGACAATTGGATTTGTTGTAGCTTGTTTCAGTAAATAAGCTTGCTTTGTTTTTCTCAACATACTTGTACTTCATTTGTCCATAGGATCATGAATGGAGGCAAGCCATAACTGCAGCTGGATCAGGATGTGTAGCTGCTTTGTCTGTAGAGAGATATCTTGCGAGTAACAATCTTCTTATCGAGTTTCACCAGGTACATTATTCATATCCAATGCTACTCTTTCCATTGTGCTTTTATTTTTGTTTGCTTGTTAGGAATTAGGATAATTACCTTGTTATATACTGCATACATTTTCAATTCAAGGGCATACAAGGGCAGTTGGAGCATGTCGTTCTAACATCATTTTGCACGCCCTAATCTGATGCCCACCATCATCATCCATTGAGGGTGGCTTTGAACAATCTACAATCAGGGGCCTTCCGTTCCACTGCAAAACCAACATAAGGCATTTCTGCATTTTTTGAGTTGTACATTCTGTTATTCATGTGTGCTTTCAAATGTGTGCTTTCAACAGCCCAAAACTGAAGAACCAAAGAAGGATATCTCAGAAAGGGATGTACAGATGGGTTTTGATATTAGTCTTACCAAGCACAGGGGTCAGGTAATAATTATATTCTTATTTACCTAGTTATTGTGATTTGCTATATTATATAATTCTCATCATATTAAGTATTTCTCCTTTCTGTGGTGGTTCTTGTCATGAGTTCTAAGTTTGTCATGGTTTCTTACAGTATGCTCTACGGAAGTTGTACCATGAAAGCCCAAGACTTATATGTGTGCTATATACATCACCAACATGTGGACCATGTAGGACTTTGAAGCCCATTTTAACCAAGGTATAGAAGTTGCAACCCTTACTAAGTAAATATCTTTATGGTAGCTTATGTCACATATATTTATAATACCATTTATCATAGTCTGCATAAATTCTTTTGAATTTGATTCGACTCTAATTCTACTTTACAATTTTAGATGCAGCATTATAAATAATGTTCTAGAATATTCTCAAATTTTGGCTTTCCATTCATTTTCATCTTATGAATAAATAAGCAAAGATTAGGAAGGGATCTACTAGATGGTTTAAAATAATAATAGTTTTTATAATGATGATGACAATGATGATATAATATCTACTACAAAAAATGAAAATATAATATAAAGAACCAGGCCTATTGGACATGACATTAAAAATAAAAGAGTAGGAATTTCTACATTCATGTAAATCAGTAGTTCTACTTGTGGTGCCCCTCAATTTGAGTCCTTTTGTTTTAAGAGAAATCTCAGAAATTCCTATTTGATCTCTATTTCATATAAAACACACTCTTGGAAACTTCTGTTCCCAATTCAAGAAAAAACTAGGCCTTGAGTTGAAGGAAATCTCACTCTCATTTGTTAACATTATGGGGCTTATCATTTTTTGGTGCACATCTATTTTTGAATCTTGTTCCTCGTACATATTTGTAATGGAAAACTACAAACAATTGGACCATGGCCATGAATTTTAAATGGTCTTTAATTAATTAATGCATTTTCCTCTGTAGTTCATGGTTTTACTGCTGCTTTTCTTAATTCTCTGCTCTTTAATAAATTCATGCAGTTATTATCAACATTTTTAACGGTAGGGAACCTTCCTTCATTTGTGTAATTCCCTGAGACCGATCTGAAGGGCCAGAAATTTGCATTATTGATGGTGTAAACCCCTCCAAATCAGAGGATGAGATGAGGTGCATGGGATAGTGACGCAGGACCCTAGGGTTAGGGTTCACATGAAAAATGCAGAAGCACAATAAGAGGCTCACATGAGAAAACCCACCACAATATCATTAAAATTTTGAAGACTGAGATTTTAGTCTCTACAATGCATATAAATAAGGAAAGAAACCTTAGGGGCTAAGATTCCTTCCTACTCAAACTAGAAAACTAAACAAATTGGACACTACTAATTGCAACTCATAGAACTAGAAGGTATTAACAATTAATTTAAAGAAATAAAATTAGAAAATCTTTTAAATTTCTTGAGTCCCACATGTGGACCAGAGTCTCGTTGCAAGGCCTCATTAGCACTGTATCATATACCTCCCATGCCAATTGCTTCAGTCTGGCCAATGACTGCCATCGAAATTCACCCCGGTCAGTGTAATTACTTTGACTACAGAGCCTGGACTTGTTCTGTAGACATTGATCTGAAAGCTTTAATGACACGCTTCCAGCAAACAAACAAACGCATGGTCCCTGCTCAAGCTGATAAAAGAATTGGTAACGCTGCATATGCTGCCAGCATAGAAATCCTCAAGAAATAGGTTATTAATTATTACACACCCCAAACCTAATCCCTTAGAAAGAAAAAAAGATAGCATGGGACAAAGGAAAGAGTGAGATAGTGGGTTTTTTCTTTCTTTTCTTCCCACGAAGCAAAAGCAGGTGAATTTGTTGGAGTCCAATAGGGTCTTGAAGGAAGCACTGGTGGCTAGGAGAATACTCTCTTTCTTTTGAAGGGATTTGTGAGAGTAGAAGGAAAGGGCCGAGAGCTGCCGAACCCTTTATACTGAGAGATGTATTGAGCTAATTGACAATTAAGGAAACGGTGGCCCATTGACTCTTCATCCGCCAAGCACATTGGGCAAGCATTAACAACCACCAAACTTGCGCTTCCTATGATTATCCATTATCAAAATCCCACCTAAGAGAGCCACCCATGAGCATGGATTCTTTTTTCTTTTGTGTGTGCATGGGTTTTTATAATTTTCCTTCTTTAGTTTAAACCGATGTTTTTAAACGTTGAGGCATGATGCGAGGTATTCCAATTGCCCAAAGAGTGGGGTGTGAGCCTCATGATCACACCTTTATAATAAATAAATAATTATATGAAAAATGTTAAGGAAATAGAAAATGATAGAGGCTTCTTTTTTTTTTCCTTTATTAAGTCTTTTAGTAAACTATTTAGTATAGTTATCAGAATTCTACGATTCGTATACTGAATCCCGATTCATATCCCGAGTCTTAAGGAAAACGATTCGTATCTATATAATGAATCCCATTCATAAATGAATCTTAGGATTCAGGTGTGAATCCTACGATTCGATACTTGTTTCATCAAATCTTACAATTCAAGCGATTCGGCTAAGCGAGAATGGCTACAACCAATAAGTTAATATTAATAATCTTTTACCTTTTTTTCCTTCTTTATTCTCTCTTTCTTTTATCGCTTGTATTTTTAAAATGTTATTTAGTAGTTAATGAAGCCTCATAAGAATTTTTTGCGGCTTTGATAAGGTTTTAAAGATGAATAAAGAACATGCATTTAACTAAATGGTGCTTGTCTATATCTTCTTCTTCTTTTAATCTTTTTTTTTTTTTTTTCATGAACACTTTCTTAACTTTAAGAGATATTCTACTGTGTAAGATTGATAGTTTGAATTTTATTTTATTTTTTATATTTTGATTTAAAGATAATAAAATATATATTGATACTTTAAACTTGTTATTATATTAACACTACTATAAATGGGAAAATGGATAGTTATGAATAATTACTTTTTTACGTTTCTTTTAATTATTAGGAAAAGCAATGTTTTAAATTAAAATTGATTAGCTCTAATAGATTTTAGATCATAGCGCCTCTATTTTCAAAAGAGCATAGCAGCCTCATAGCGCCTCTATTTTCAAAAAAAGCGTATCAGCCTCAACCGATATGATCGATAATGTGGCCGCTAGGTGCTATTTTGAACCATGGTTCTGACGTCACCTCAAGGATTACACCCTAAATGCTTCTAGAAACACTGGTTTGAATAATGTTCTTCCCTAATTATTAGGGGGGGTTTGAGTTCTCGATGTGACCTGACAATCCAACTGAACTCAATTCAATAATTCAGTTTTTTGTTTACCCCTTTTCATTTGGGGTTAGGCTTGAGTTGACACTTTCAACCCAATTAATGATTGACTGATTGATTTGGTTTGGGTCCTTATACTTGTTATTCTCACCTTCAACCACCAACCCAACCCAAAACTAACCTATACTTCGGTATTTGAGTTGACCTTTTTAACTTCCTGGTTGGGTACAGTTTGACATCTCCACCCTAATTAATAAACGGGTAAGAATCAGGTTAGTCCCGTACATGCTAACCTTGAGATCAAACGGGTAAGAATCAGGTTAGGCCCGTACATGCTAACCTTGAGATCAACTAGACCTGATTGGACCCACTGCTACACTCCTAATTATGTTTGTTGAACGTTTTCCAGTCTGCTATGACATTTTTTTGGTTAAACTGTATTTGATACAATCAGTAAAACATTGGATTGTCTAGTTTTATTTTGTATAGTCGGTAAAACATTGGATTGTCTAGTTTTATTTTGCATGGTCAGTAAAACATTGGATTGTCTAGTCTTATTTTGCATGGTTCCCTCAGTTTTGTGTTACATGGGATGAAAGGAATGGCTTGTGACATTTTATTTGTAAGTGCACAGTTGCCATGTTATTCTTGCATCTCTGTCAAAGTTTAGCGTTCTAAGTGTTTTTTTAAATGTTAGAAATGTATCATCAAGAAGTGCAGTACTTTATTCTTCATTAAAAGAACCAATTTTGTCTTCTCCTATAAATCCATAGATTCTAATGTCTATGAAATATTTGTTTTCTAGTGCCCTTTCAGACCTGTTTTCACCTTTAGACCTGTGACTGACCTACTGTATAGAACTTTAGAGGTTTTGCTCCAATTGTCCTATTTGACATTTTTTGGGTCCATCATTATCATCAAAACCTTGTCCATGTAGTGTAAAAGACTACGATTTTGGGATACTTCAAAATGGACAACAAATATGTAATGTATTGCAGATGTTTGATACCTTAAGTTTAGAAGTTAAATCTATGTCACTGCCATATCGATGGCTTGTCCTTGCTGTATCGATGCCTATCTGGGCATCAAAGTTCAGAAAAATTGTTTCTCTTGAGGTATGTCTCTCAGGTTCCAAATGGGTTCCTCTTTATCTTTAGGCAATCTTAAATTTAATATGATGGCTGTATAAAGATTCTTACCACCTTTAGTTGTTACTTGGCAATTAGCATGAACAAGTGCAAGATAACTAGGGTTCTCAGTTGTCCATATGCAAATATGATCATATTTTAAGATTTCCTTTTTATATGATTAGAACTTCTAACTCGTCAAAAATGGTGAATAAGGAATTTTATTTTATTTTATTTTTTGATCACTGAGAGAATTTTATTTGATGACAGGTAATAGATGAGTTTGATGAGAATGTGCATTTTGTTGAAATTGACATTGAGGAAGATCCCGAAGTTGCCGAGGCTGCAGGGATCATGGGCACACCATGTGTGCAGTTTTTCAAAAATAAGGAAATGCTCAGGTTAGCAACACTGAAATCTGTGTTTGATTTCAATAGTTATCCTTAGTCCTTACATACAATTATTCTTGTTTATATTTTCAATTCCTCTCCAGAACTCAAAAGATTCAACCTTTTGTTCTGGTAATATGCTTTGCGAAGGATTAGAATGCATGTTTCTTCCACCAATTGTTTTTGTTATTTAGATCTTTTAAGGCTGAACTTTGCATGAAAAGAACTATTAGTCTACATCAGTATAGTGTCTTTTGGGTTCTCATGTTAATAATGATCTTAGCATTCCCTTCTCAGCTCTAGGAAATCAGCCATTTTACTCACACCTCTTCCACAGAATGAGATATAAAAATGCATTGTTATCTTGTGAACTCATGAAACATAATGAATCCCTCAAGGTTCTGCATTTTTCTGTATATGCAACTATTCAGGTTCCAATCATCATCATAAATTTATTGATGCATATGCTAAGAACTATCCTAATTACACTGGTATTCCAAGGCTAAAACTCTTGTAGTTGATGGAATTTGGCAAGTTCTAAATTATTTCATTTGAAATCTCACTTCATATTATGCAGCCTTCTAGGGTTGGTGATAAAATTTCAGTAACTACCTTTTTCATGCTGATAATTTTACACAGCATAAGAAGAAAGGGAGAACAGCTAAGATTGATGATATCAAGATAGGGAAAAGATAGTTGCACTCTGTAGTGAACCACATACAAAATGGAGAATTAAAATGATTATTTCTTGCTCGAATGTAAATTTTAGAGCCCTACGGACATTGTTTTCTTTCCCCTAATTTTCTTGGCGGTCATGTATGCAGGACTGTATCAGGCGTGAAAATGAAAAGAGATTACCAAGAATTCATCCTTACAAACAAATGAGTAGGATGTAACGGCGTTCATTTATGGCTTTCTCATTCATGATCGGATTTTATTTTCTTCCCTCCATTCGGGCATGATAAATAACACCCTTGTTGTATTTCTATAATGAGAACTGACAGTTTTTGCCAAAGTTCAATGTTGTACATTTGGATTTGGAAGTGCATCATCAATGAAGGTGGTTTTATATTCAATTTCAGATTTCATGTTAAAATATAGATGTAACTGTAATTTGAGTCAAGTGCGATTACAAATTTCACAGTATGAATCATAACAGGAGGGTGTGACTTAGACCCATTTCCTATTTACCGTTGCTGAGAAAAGTTGAATCCTACCTTTACTGTTTAAATTCTAATTTGTTAAACCATGAACTGAGTAAATACACAATACTCCTTTTCTCCTAAGATTTTTTATTTTATTTTAAGGCAAGCACCCACGAACCCCCACTCACTCACCCAAGGCCCTCACCATAAGCGCTACAGTGGGGGTTTGGTCCGGAGTTGTTTCTGTGAAAGGGAGGTGCCTCACCGTCTAAACTGTCAGTGATTGGCCTAAGAATTTCCACACAGGAGATAACCAAATCTCATGTTGAGAATTTAGGTACATGTAGCATGTTTATTAATTTTTATGGTCCTTCAGTAAAGATTATTAGCAGATGCCATTGTTGCCTTTGTCACAGACACAATTTTTTATATGGTATCTTCCAAAACTATTATTGCCGCCGCCGCCGCCGCCGCCCCCACCCCAGCCATCATCATCAAAGCCTCATCTCATCATCACAGTATTTTCAGAATCATCATTATCAATGAAGTTTCATCCCATTGATCTTTCCCATTCAACAATGTTTAAAGCTATGTTTGCAAGATCTCCACAATTGACCATGAATTTTATCTTTTATTGATCTAAGTTCTCTGTTGGTCTCTTTCTGATCTTTTTTGTGCATGCCTGATCATCTGGAAATACATTCCTGTTATTCTTTGGCGAAAAAGCCTATTGACACACGAGCGATTTTCTTTACCTGGAGACTGCATGGGATCTTATGTACAAAATTTGATGGGTGCCTTTAATTCCGGAGTCTGCTTATGAAAGCACACCCCCGTGTGACTCTCCTACTAGGAGATTTGCTTGACATAGAGGGCTCTCCAAGTGTGGTATTTTCTATACAGAATGGCTAAATGCACATTGGTTTATGCTCTATGCGCACTTAATATTTGATTGATCATTATACCCATAAGTGAAATGACAAAAAAGGATAGATTTCAAAATCATTGCATTTTTTCAGTTGCTCTTTACACTCACCCACCCTTCTCTTCTAAATCATTAGCTTTCCTCCCATTTTCCCTCCCATCTCAACTTCCCATTCTTCCCACACTCATCTCCTACTCTTCTTCCCACTAATCCCCCATTTTTCTTCTCACTCATACTTGTCGTTCATATTTTTTTTTCTCTGGACCCTTCTGCCATGATTGGCCAAACCGATCCCATTTGTTCGGCTGCATGAAAAAAAAAAAAAAAAAACCGAACGAAGGAGGAGGAGAGGAGGGAGAGATGGGGGAAAGGGAGCGCGGAGCCAACAAACATCCATTGCCTTACAAATAAACAAGAAAGAATAAAATATGGAGAACGAGGGAGAGTGATTTACCTTAGGAGAGCTTTGGCTTGAGATTGAGTGAGAAAGAAGAGAAGGGGGACGGTCGGCTGCTGCTATGTCTTCTTTGGATTGAGTGTGTGAGAGGGACGGTGGGCAAATGGCTGGAAGATGGAAGAAGGGGTGTGTAGAGAGCACAGGTTATGGCATTTTGGGCAACATGGGCGTGCAGGGAATAAGTAAGGGGAGTGTAGAGAGCACCAGTTTGCAGAGAGCATAAGCTACAGTGCATTTTGCAGCACTCTTTTGTAAATTATATGTCACTGGGTAGGTGACGACTGTTTTACTGCAAAGCAGATGCAAACCCTCCCAAGTCCCAACTCCAAACACATTGTTTTAGGGGTGGTTTCTTGGTGGGTTGTTTTGTCTTACTGGGGGCGATTATGAGCGTTTATCCTTTTTGTATCTGCACTTTTTCTTAACATGACTTGTACCTGCGGTCTTCGAATAGCCAACCGAATGAATACATGTGTGACCTTTGTATTTGTACTTGAATAAAAACAGACCTTTTGATCTCTCTCTGCATCCATGTGTATTTGTGCTTGAATGATGCCTTTTTTTTAGGAACAGACCTTTTGATCTCTCTCTCTCTCTCTGCATTCATGTAATAAACTGCCCATTGGAGCCTGTTTGTTACCGGAAATTCATGTATAGAGAATTTGTAATAATAAGTTGTTCCATACAGTGAAAGCCTTAATTTTCTTCTTAGCTGGAGCATCAAGAAATGACGGGTTGGAATTTGAGAATTCCAGAGAATAAAAGTAACTTTTTCAATCGGTTGAAATTCAGAATTCAAGCAAAGAAACCTGGAATTTGAAAATCTTCAATGGGATGGTCATTACATTATTGTCCAAAAATCTCCAACATCACAAATTCCACTAAGAAGCTTTGCTAAGAAAATATGGCGAGAGTTTCAGTCTTAATTTTCAACCTTATAACTTAGAAGGCAAGTGAAATAAAGAAAAATATTTCTAACAATGCACATACTAATGATTAATTCAATAGCGTATATCACTGTACGTGAAGTATAATTTATATTATTTTCTAGTCATACGGAAGGTGGGGCCATTAATTGCAGCATGGCACTAGGAAGGGAATGGAGCCCACCTCATATAAAGCAGTACACAATCTTTACGTTGAAGCTTTGAAATGTTGACTGGGGCCACTAGATAATGGGTCAAAGCATGCAACGTATGCTCCACTTGTGAATATGAAAGTGATCCCAATTAACAACTCATGCAGTAGATAGTGGATCCTTTTTCTAAGATTTTTATTGGATGGCACGTGGGATTCAACAAGAACAGTTGGTGGGGCCCTCAACACTAAAGACAATTATGACTTCTCTCTCCACTTTGACTTATCCTGCATTGATCATCAATGAAAAATATAAGATTGCTCAACCAGATCGAACATGCACATTGGTCCTTTGGTTGGCCAGGTATAAGGTTGTAAGTCCAAGCACCTTGGTAATTGCCTGCTTTTCTTGGGTTTAATGAGAAAGAGCAAGTTAAGAAAATCATAAATTCAAGAGCTGCAAAAGGAAGACTTCTCTTTGGCCGTGGAGGTAGACACACTATCAAATCATGTAATTTGGCTTTGTATGTTTCGCTCTTGTGGTTGATTGTCGATCGCAGGTTTCTTGCTTCTTCATATAATAATATAATATTTCTTTCTTATCCATCTATCTTTAGGCCATTTATCATGGCCGGATCAAACAATCTTCACCATGTATATATTCACATTGGAACACTTCAGATCACTAGTATGGAGCAAGCATATAGCTTGAAAATACATGCACTTGTGCCCGGCCATTCTTAAGCCAAACCCCACAAACCAAAACGGAGTCCAAACCTCAGTTCAAGGTTTGGTTTGACCCTATTACTTTTGGGTTAGTTTATATTGACATTTGAACCTGATTAATTACTGGACTGGTTTGAGATTGGCTCTATGCTTGACCCAAACTAATCAAGGGTTATTAAGAATGCCACTTCTAAGTTTCTGACTTTTGGGTTGACCATTTAAAAAGAAAAAAAACTCTAGTTGGGTTTGGGTCTGGGTTTGGGTTTGGGTTGGCATTTATAAACATGGGAAATATTCAAGTGAGAGCGAGTTCTCACCTATTATATAAGAATTTTTTTTCGGGGCCCAACTAGAAACACATCCAAACCTAGCAACCAATAAAGAACCTCCTGATAGTTATTGATCCCAAGAATTGCAACATCCGAATGGACTGAACCGTTGGATCTATTTTTTAATAAAAAGTCATTAAATTTGTAGGCCACGGATGAAGGAGTTAGGGACACGGGTTTGAGGTCAAACTTGATACTTGGGGTGGTTTAAACCCCCCCCCCCCCCAAAAAAAAAAAAAAAAAAAAAAATAGGGCCCAATTACTAGTTCTCACCTAAATATTACAGGATAAGCATGCTACAAGGGTTGGTGTTGGACCTATACATGTTATGTTAACTCAAGTGGTCAATCCGGCCGGCACCATTGCCACTAGAGTGGGGTCAAACATCATCATATAAATAAATACAAAAGCAAAGATCCTTGTGAATATCTTTCATGTTGGGATGATGTTTATGGGCCATTTTCACTGGATCCTGAGATCACGGGACCTTGTTGTGTATTGGAAGGGAGGTTGTTGGAAGAAAATGAGGAAGAGAGAGAAAGAAGAAGAAGAAGAAGTCAAGAAAAGAAGCTCTGGCTACCAGGAAAGAAACCAGCCCACCTTCACAAAAAGAAATTTCCAATGCTCTCGTCTACATACCTTGAATCAGTCTCCTGATTCAACCTCCTCATGGCCCACCCAATTCAAACCCTTCATTAGTCAGCATTCCCAATATGGGGAAGTGGGCCACCCACCTTGAGAAAAAGAATGATTTGTGGTCATCGGTCAGATGGCCCAATTGTCTGAAAGGATGTATGTAAGTACACTAGTGCAGTGCCCAATTAGTATAAATGTGGTACTTGTTACTATGATAACCTACCAAATGCATAATTTGTGTGTCCTTGGAAATGGTTCTGGACCGTCCTAGTAGTGGACCACACCATGGATAGGGCACGGAAACACAACTAGAGATCAAAGGTGTGTGTAGATACCAATCACCAAATTTCTCAAAATTAGCCCCCCCTCACCAAATTTCTCAAAATTAGCGCCCCCCCGCCCCCCAACATGAATTTTTAATCCTATCCTACTCATGTGAAAATGAAGGGGTTTGAAAATATGCTAATGGTTTTTCATGTGTGTTCCAGTTGTATATTTGTAATAGGCATACGACCCTTAATGCCTTCCTCATCTTAAGAGCTAAGCCTAGGATGGAGATAGATGAAGGGATGAAAGAGGATGAAGGCTTCGTTTTTTTCTTTTAAAGTCACTTATGCATCGTCACCATTCAAATAATGAGACTGCATGTGAGTGAATAGACATTTGGATCTTAATCGTTCAATATTCTCAAGCGGTAGCTCAGTTGGCGTAGGACCATAATTTGTATCCGGAGGTTATAGATTCGAAACTGCACTATCACACTAGGGCTACGTGTGAGTTTACCAGGCTTCCCTCTTGGTAACCCTCCGATTGAAAAAAAAAAAAAAAAAAAACGAAATCGTTCAACATTGAAAATATTGACGGAAATCATTTAGAAGGCTCTGAGATGCTTTGAGAAGCATTCTAAACCTACTCAAATATCGATTAGATTATCTGTTCCCCATGGACTATACTTCATTTACTTTCTTCCTACTTATCTTTTTGAGCAGTGCTTAAGCTCCTAAGCACCATGAGTACGAAATTTCATATCCATAATCGTCAACATGGATGGATTGTGGATGGGAAGATCATCCCGCAGATTACCCATGGCTTCCTTTTCCTTGGGAAGAAATTGACAAAACTGGAAATGCTGACCACTTTCTTTTACCAAGAAAATGACATGATGTATTCTGGTTCAGAAAAGTAAAAAAGAAAGAAAATGAAAGCCTGATTGATTAAACTGTGCTGTAATCAGAACCAACACAACCTGCCTAAAGGGCCCACCATGGACTTCATTTTCGTATAGAACCACCTACTGATGTACAAATTTCAAGAAGAGAAAAGGCTTCAGGAAAAAGAATTAGATATCACATCATATACCTACAGGTCTCAACCATGACCAATACCCCTTTTTATATATCATGTCCAAAACTATATAATAGTTACTTTTATATTCTATTCTTATTTTAATTAGGGCATTGCTCCTGCTCCTGTGAGAATCTCTCAAGTCTGATAGTTGGAGGGGCCCACTTGGAGCCCCACTGTTCACAGGACCATGGGAATGGAAAGATTCCATAGGCCCAGATATCAAATTTGGGATTAATCCGATGCCCCTAACCGCTTGATCTATCACCCACAAGTTTAATAATTTTATATTAAAAAATTTACCCTCAATTCAACACTCCAGTTCATTCGGTGGATGCAAACCTCAATGTTCGATGACTATTAGAAGGGTCCAATGTGTGAAAGATTTAGATAAATCATAAGGTGGGCACGCTCAGGTGCAGAACTACGGGTTGAGAGTGGCCAAGACCCCATAAGTTTTTATAGACCCATGTTTCGTAACTTCACTTGTAGAGTGAAATGAGGTGAAACCTCAACTCAAGAGAGAATAAAATATGAGGGGATCTAACAATAATGTTATGGTCTTTTGTCTTTAGTAACTTGGTATGGATTTTTTTTTATGGTTTTTGTCATTAAGAATATTGCTTTTTGAATTTTTTAAAAAAAAAATAGAGAGAGAGAGAAAAGAAAGAGGTTTTTGAACTTTTATGCTTTTCATATGACCCCCTTGTTTGGCAACTCTACTAATAGAGTCAAGCAAGGTAAAGCCCCAATTTCTAAAAAATAATTCCATCAAAAGCACTTTAATTCAAATTTCCCACTATATTTAAAAAAATAAAATAAAAAAAGTAACCTCATGTCTCCACTAAAATACAAAAAGACTCCACAATCAATAAAAATATCAAAAAGATTCTATAATAAACAACTAAAAATAAAATATCATCATAACACACTTATATTTTATTCTTCCTTCAAAATAATCTTTACTTCATTCAACTCCATAAACAAAGCCTCCAAACAACTTAAATTCTCGTATGAGTGAATCCCTTTTATTTAAATCTAAAGCACACTGGAAATATATTTTTTTTTGTTAATTTAAATTCTTTTTATCGTAATAAATAAGGGTCAAAACAAATGAAGATATATATCATTGCATTGTCCAATACCTAGGCCGATACCAAAAGGTTTCGGTTTTGCTCGAAACAAATCCAACGCCCAAAACATGTTTTCAATTTCAAAATCATAGTGTAAACGCAATAGTCAAAAAGTCATCTTTCTCCACCTCTCTCTAGAAGGAAAACGAAAATGGTATGCGGATGGAGAAATCAAAAAAGGAAGAATGCACACATACGACAAGCTGATAGATGCGTAACAAGTTAGAGAAGCTCTCTACCCCCAGGAACAGGAAAATGGAAAAACCATCCCAAGGTCAAGAGGAATATTGAAAGCTGCAGCTTTCCATACGTTTGTTTCTTCAGACATACCAAACCAAACCAAATCTCTTTTTGAAAATAAAAACCATAACAAGTAGAAACCATTTGTGAGGAGTAGTAGTAGAACAAGAGGAGTGGCAGCAACCAAGTTCTCTCCCTTGCATTTCTCATGAACTGTGGAGTCGTGTTGGGCTTCTACTGCTGGGGTTGGGAGTTCTTAACCGCCCTTCTTCTCTTCTCAACCTGAGCATCAACACCACCCCATCCTCTCCTCCTCCTCCCCCTCTTTTTTTATTTTATTTTCTAGGACCTTTTTTTTCAGGTAGAGAGTTTAGGGGTCATGTCCCAAGAGACTAGTTGCATGGAACATGCATGTTTGAAGGGTCCTAAGGATCTTCTCAAGAGAGCTTCTCCACCACCTTTCCTGTTGAAAACACACATGCTTGTCGAAGATCCGGGGACCGACCACATAATCTCTTGGAATGATCAAGGGACCGCCTTCGTCGTCTGGTGCCCGGCGGAGTTTGCAAGAGATCTCCTCCCTACTCTCTTCAAGCATAGCAATTTCTCCAGCTTCGTTCGACAGCTCAACACTTATGTAATTTATTTGCATCTTCTCCATCAAATTTTTTTATATTTTTAATTTTAAATTTTTTTTCCTTTCATCCTAAGGTTATGATGATAATGAGAATAACAATTCATGATTTTGTTAAGAGAACTGAGTTATTTAGTGGACCAAATCCAAAATCTCCTTTTTAACTTTGGTTGAGAGAATTGTTCTCTTTCCTTCTTGTTATCAACATACTTTCAAACTCTATAAATAGACACACACATATATATCCAAAGAGATCGAAAAGGAGGGAATTTTATCCAAACCCATAGTCTATTTAGGCTTAAACCATTTTTTTGAATCATGTTCTTGGTTTTCAGGGATTCAGGAAAGCTGCATCGGGCCGATGGGAATTCCACAACGACATGTTCCGGCGAGGCGAAACAGGGCTACTATGCGAGATTCAAAGGAGGAAAGCATGGTCTACTAAGCTTTCTACTGCTCCCTCAAAGACCCAGTCGCCTGAATCCGATGAAGATCACGGCTCGTCGTCGACATCGTCGTCGAGTAGTTATAGTAATCTCTGTGATGAGAACAAGAAGCTGAAGAGAGAAAATGATGTTCTGTGCATGGAATTGGCTAGTACTAAGAAAAGGTGCAAGGAGCTTTTTGATCTGGCTGCCCTTTACAGCAATTCTGAGAGTGTGGTGGAGGATCAGAGGCCTAAGCTGTTTGGGGTGAGGTTGGAGCTACCCCAAGAGAAGAGAAGGAAAGATGAGTTTAGTGAGCATATTCGTAGTTTGTTGTCCCAATCATGCAAGTGATTATAATGATGATGATGATAATTTATAATAAATGTAGAGATTAGAGATATATATTCATGGATGGATTGGATTACTAAGATGCAAAAATATAGTGGCATTGCCATAGCCACCTTATCTTGTATTTGTTACTATGTTATGAAAGGATAGTCGCAAAAGGCACTTGTGTTTCAACGCTTCCATTTCAACATTGCTATTTGTGGGTCCCACTCTAGATATTAAATTGTGATAGGTGTATGTATTCTTTTGTCTGTAAGTTTGTGTTTCTAGGTGAAAAAACGTCCAACTCTCCCTTCTTCTTTAAGCCTCTGATCATTTTAAATGTCAGGATTCATCATCTCAACTTAAGAATGTGTGGAACCTACTAAACGAATATCCTGCACAGAGGGCCTGAGGATTGTCTAAGCCCTAACCCTCGACATATGCGGACCGGGCTTCGAGTGGTTGTTGGGCTGAGGGATGCCATAATATCGATCCCTGCGATCGCTCCAAAAACAGGCTCGTGGGCACAATGTCAAATGCTATATAAAATATTGAGTAGTGCATCTTCCGTTACCTACTAATTTTGGAATGAATAGTAGCTCAATGGGTGCATAAGATCCTACCAAGTAGTATCAAAACTCTTTGTCACAGGTTCGAATGACGGGAGTGCCATCGTGAGGGGTAATTGTTGGGCAGAGACGTGCCACAATGCGGCTCCATGTGATACTCTAATTAAAAACATGCTCAGAGCTTGCACGTACCTACGCTCACTAGGCTTAAAAAGAATAAAATTAGTTTTTAGTTTTTTTACACTGGCACTAGGCACCAAGTATTCAACTGTAAACCTAACATTAACGCTCCTTTCTTTATTTTTGGCTGAGCTTGGGATCAATACAACAAGAAATATGCATGGCAATAGATGAAAACCTCAATTTACTACAATATGATTTAGCAGGTGATCGCTACACAATCAATTATCATCCAAGAGAAGGCTATTTGATGATATTGGTGAATCTCGTCTTTTAACTCATCAATTGTATACCTTGATAGAATGCATTGCATTAAATCTTTAATGAATTAAATACCGAACAAACAAATGGATTCGTTATAAGAATAAAAGAAATTTTCTCATAATTGTCTACATAGCATCCCGCTGGAATTTTAAAGAACCTTAGGTAGCGTTTGGTTCGCTGGAATGGTTGTAGGCAAGAATGGAATGGAGACCGGAATGAGTCTGGAATGGAATGAGGCAGAAATAGTCATTTTCATTCCAGCGTTTGGTACACTGAGGAATCAGCTCAGTAATAAAATTTTGATTCCTATTCTTGCATTTGGTATGCTGGAATGATGCTCAGAATGGAATCAAATTTATATAAGATTGACCAAAATACCCTTGTTAGATTCTCTTGTCAAATTACATTGTTTGTGAAAAAGTTGGGGGTGGGCCCCACAATGGTGTAGTGAAAAAGTTTGTAATTTCTCAAAATAATATATTATTATATTATATTATAATATTTGGGGGTGGGCCCCACAATGGTATAGTGAAAAAGTTTGCAATTTCTCATAATAATATATTATTATATTATATTATACTATTTTGGGGTGGGCCCCACAATGGTGTAGTGAAAAAGTTTGCATTATAATATTTGGGGTTGGGCCCAACAAAGGTGTAGTGAAAAAGTTTGCAATTTCTCAAAATAATATATTATAATATTTGGGGGTGGGCCCCATAATGGTGTAGTGAAAAAGTTTGTAATTTCTCAAAATAATATATTATTATATTATATTATAATATTTGGGGGTGGGCCCCACAATGGTGTATGTAGTGAAAAAGTTTGTATGAGATAGATAGATTATTAGGGTATATATATATTATATTATTATTATTATAATATAATAATAATATATGATTATATTTTATTATAATATTTTGGGTGGGCCCCACTGTGGTGTGGTGAAAAAACCATGCAACATTGCCTCTTTTATAATAGAAGAGATAGATGTCAAACAAGGGTATTTTGGTCTCAACAAAAAGTGGGGAAGGAATGAAACATCTCCTATGGAATGGTGATTCCCTCACATAAAGGAATCGGATTCCGGAGGTAATGGACATTCCACTACTTTTTGGCGAACCAAAGCTGGAATGACTATTCCGTTCCAACCTTCATTACAGCGAACCAAACGCTACCTTAATTTTTCAGGATGCAAGTCATAGGAGTTAATTTGCATATGAGGCTAAACATTAGAGTCAATTACTGAAGAGAAGTGATCTCATGCTATTAAGGACCCATGTATGCAATCATTGTACATAGATAAGCTATTGTAAGTACATATATACAGGTCATTCTCATTCTTCTAACTACTTCATCCGTGGCTCACAAATTTAATAATTTTATATTAAAGGTAAAATTCGACCATCGATCTAACAGTTCAATTCATTCGAATTAGCAATAACTTGATGAATCAGCCAGTGTAATTAATGGGGTCACATGTATGTAGTTGATTCGGACAAATCATAAAGTTGGCCCCACTCGGTTGCCCTCACCATAATATGGTGATAGATAGATGCACATGAATATTTTTTTCTATTTATACATAATATATAGGAATCCTGTAGCTTATTTTCATAAAAATAAAAAATCATATAAAAATTAATATAAGAATCATATAAGAACCCATATATAAGAATCATACTCAAGCAATCCACATATATAATTAAATAAATCTACATTTAAATAACAAGAATAAAAGGTAGACAGACCAGTATTGTCCAACCTCTCAACCTTAAACTAGGGGCTTGCATAAATTTTGTCCAAGCCTGGCCACCAAGCTTTTCAAGAAAAACAAATGCTCTCATTTTACAGGCTTTTTAAGGATTGAGTCGGCGTGGGTGATCTCATAGGAGGGCCCGATTGACAGCCCTATGTACGTCTTGCCTTCACTGAAATGAGATTCATCATAAACTATCCACTTAGCTAACCCATCCTTTGTCTCTGTTTATATGGGATGTATCACATCAACTCATCCACCCTTCTATAAAACTCATAGGTTGAGAGGTATTTCACTAATTGGTCAAAAATTGGTTCATGTTTTATGGTGGGGGATTTTGACATCCAGAAATGATTATATTTTTGGAGGCATTATCATCAACTCTCTCCTTTTTAAAGCAGTTTTGCTTTAATAAAAGATCAACTTTCTCTTTTAAGAGTTATTATTGGTCACCTCAACTTACATTTGGACCTACAAAATAAATATCACGCACATTTTAATTTTACCTAAGTGGGATCTATAATATATAAGAACCCACTTATTCAATCCATCATTAATTCAAAAAGTCTCCTTGGACCGATTATGGGACCGAGGCCCTGGGATCCTGTGGCCATTATGGGGACCGGGCCATGGTTCGGTCCCCATAATCGGTCCACATAGCACTTCTGTCATTAATTTGTCTCTTTGTATATGCTTGGGACCCATGGCATCCAACCCATCCACCCTTTCATAGAATCCATTTTTCACAAGTTTCACTTATGGGTCCCATAAGTGTATATATTAGTTGGATATGATGGGTATCATGTGCATGGGCCCGCTGTCACTTAAGAGACCCAACTATCATTACACTATCTACATGACTCTACAATGATTATGTTATTTACATGAGCCCACTTTAATATTTGATTTGATTTTCAGTCAAAGCACGTTTTGATAATTGAGGAGTCGTTTTCTTATACAAGTAGACTAAAGTGAGCTTTTAATTAAATAAGTTTCAAATAAATATAACCAAAAATCTACAAATCATTTAAGTTAGAAAAATCAAAAATTAATTTATAGATATTTCTTCACATATTATTGAAGCATTGTATATGAGTTTCATTTGGATTAATTATTTTATAATATAAATTTATATTATGATGATTACATAGATGGGTTTATTAAATCATCAATTTTACTTATCACTTAATAATTAATTCTGATATTGGTTTGAATTTATTATTCAATTTGCACAGATTTCACTCCAAACACTTCAAAACCAAATCAATAACAGAAACAATAAATAATAACAAGAAGACCTCAAATGAGGCCGAGAAATCTCCATTACACTCTCATCAGCTCAACTCAAATGAAGAACCAGAAATCGAAATCAACCACAGAAACCCAAATCAACCGGAGAATTAATCCGCACATGAAGAAAGATCTGACCTTTCCGCCGAGAGAGATCTTCTCAATGGAGAGGATTTTGGAGAAGGGGAGCTGTTCCAGCACCTCGTCAGCAACGGCTCCGGCGCGCGGGAGCGAGGGCACAATGCAGAGCAGGAGGGAGAGAGAGTGTGTGAGAGAGAGAAATAGAGAGAGAGAGAGTGTGGGGAAAAAAATCGCTGGGATGAGCGCGGGAGCAGGGCGGGAGAAAGGAAAAAAGGAAGTGGGAAGGAAGGAATGAAATCGCTGGGATATGGGGAAAAGTTTTAGCGTAGGCGGCCGCTAATGACCTCTTTTGCGACCGCCACAGGCGGCCGCCCGCGTTTTTGATGAGTCAATACTCAGTTTTCTAGTCTTATAAGATTGAGTTCAACCCATTTAGAGGGCTAGCTAAGATAGCACCTATTAGCCATTACTATGAGAAGCCTTTCTAGGCTTATTATGAGGGCTCAAAGCAACTATTAGGCACATTTCTTTGGTCCATATTATTAAGCATGAGCCAATTTTGAAGACTAGTGTTCAAATGTGATTAAATAGGGGTTTAGATTAGTTGGGTCAATTTTGGATCAACCCAGGCTTATTTTTGGTTAATACAAGGACCAACTTTGACTAATGCCTAGTAAAAATGCCCACTAACCCATTTAATTTTAAAGCTATGAGACCCATTTTCTTCTTCTTTTATTTGATTCTTTGGAAAGGCCCACATCATATGAGGCCTCTACAGTGTTTTGTTGGCATAATCAACTGATTGAGCCATTAAGCCAACTAAAGACAAGGATGAGTTAAAACATCAAGCGTATAATTTTCTCAGTCGGCTTACACTCAATTTTAGGCCCAGCTAAAGAAGCCTATAATGGCTGTCCTCCAAGCCAAATAGACCAAATATGAATGCAACTAATATGATTTCCTATTAAAAAGGAGAAATTCTCTAAAACGCACCCACTCAAAAAATGCCCCTTTTTTCACCCACTTTAATTCAATATAGTCTTTTCACATACCTTACCCCCAAGCCCTGAATAGTGAATAGTCATAGCTCTAAATTTGACATTCATCTAACTTTTCCTCCGTTAAAAACACTCGAAAGTCTTTCAAATGTTGAGCAATTGCAGAGAGAAGGGGAGCACAAGGGACATTTCATGAATTTTATTTTATTTTTATTGGTAAAACGGGACATATCATGATGGAGTCATCAATGTGTATTATCGGCCTATCTCGAGAGTAAACAGTGCCAACTTTCGAGCCGAGAGTTAGCACCAACCAACCCAACTTAAATAGAGACTGCGCCAAGCTAGGTCAAAATATAGGGCTCCTCAATGTGTCATAAAGCTCCAAGACCAAGCCTATACCAATCTATCCCTATCCGAACTTGATAGAGTGACTCAAAAAATTATTGAAGAGTGGGCTCCACCCAAAGAGAAATATTATGAAGTATTTATGTTGCCTCTATTAATGTCACGATATTTTATTAGGAATTGTTAGCTAAAAAAATTTTAATAAGTTAGGAGAGCCAACCGGTCGTGAGTTCAAATCTCAAGAGCAACCACTTGGTGTGAAAAAAAAAAAAGTACAGCCAAAAGTGCGCCTCCATGTAAGTTCAGACAAAAATAAATAAATAGAAGAGAATTAACCTGGCTCCACTCCGTTGCAAACAGTTCATGCGAACCAGACCCACTATGGATTCCATCGTGATAGAACTAGAGGAATGGAAAAATTCAAGTGAGACCACCCCATATATTAGGTTTGATTTCAATTCCAATCTCAATCTCATGCTCCTAACTCTTTTGGTCGTAGCCTATAAATTTAACAACGGCTTCATATTAGGAAAAAAAAAACCCTCCATCCAACAGTTGAGTCGGTTTAGATCAGTGCCAAGTCTCGGGATTGGTGACTACGGGGGTTCTTGATTTTGGTGATCGGTTTGGATTAGTGATAGATGGGCCCCACCACATGCCCAAGAATCTTCCCGACATTTATAGGTCCCCAACTGTGGGCATAGTTAAGATTTATGAATTTACATGGTCCTGTCGGTGCAGGCTTAACCCATTTTCATATGGGCCAGGTCAATGGGCCGAATTTAACAAAGAATGGGCAACGCAATTGAACGGCCCATACCTTTCCGCGAGCCGAGTTAACCTGAAAACCCTAGGAAGAGTTTCAAAAGCAGCAACAGCAGATTCAAGCTAGGGTTTAAGGCTTCCAAAAGAAAAAAAAAACCTAGGGTTTTTGGCGTTGAAGCAGAGAGAAGATGACGCAGAAAGCGAATCTTTTCAAAGGGCAACAGAAGAAGAAGTCCATTCCCCCCAATCGCCATGGAAAAGCCCCTTCTACTCGCAAAGGTCTCTTCTTTCTTCTTTCTTCTTCTTCTTCTTCTTCTTCTTCTTCTTCTTCTTCTTCTTCTTGTTTTCATATCCATTTGATTTGTAAATGCGTGCAGGAAAGAAGTTCGTGAAGCCCTTGAAGATTTCAAAGGAGATGGATACTGATCGTGTAAGCCCTCCCTTCCCTTTCCTATCTTCTTCTCTCTTTGAGATGGATTCTTGTCGTGCTCACTTCAATTTTCTTGATTCTTTGAGGATAAACACAAATCCATAGGGTTGTTTTATTTGATAAGACATAAACACATTGAAAGGAGATGATTTATAGCTGAGAGTTAATTCAATCTCTTATTTTCAACTGGGAAATCAAAATTCTGGAACCAGTAGGAAGGTTCATATTATGCTACAACTTTTGGGGTGGGGGGCGGCCTGAAATTTTTTGATGGGTCAATCATAAGCCCTTGAATGGTAGTTTGCAGATAGATGATTTATGATGTTAGAATTTGAAGGTTTGTAGGGCAAGGTGGGGGCACTGTTTGTATGGACTAGGGAATTGATGCAATCTGAAGTAATGGTTCTTCCAAATTAACATTATGGGGGCTGATTCAAGAAAATTGGACAGATTGAAGATAAAAAAAAATAGTAATTGAGGAATAAACTTAAGTTGCAACAACCATTAGAGATCTATAATGGGCATTTCAACATCTATTGAGATTTTGTTGTCATTCCAGATAGGCCCACCTGTATAAGAGAAAAAAAACAGAGCCAAAATTTGTGTTCAAAGAAGTGCTGTAGTTTAGGCTATGTTAGTATAATAATGGTCCAATGATGCACCATTTTGCACCATCCTCTAACCATTTTTGGTTTTGCTAAATTCTACCAATGGATATGTCACACATCTGTGGAGATGTAGCCATTAGGGATGTTGGGAAAATGGAAATTTGGATGAGAGGGTAGGAGTGTTCAGCGGACTGTTCCAAGCTGAACAAGGTCCAATGTCCGTGTCATGCCATTTCAATCAAGGGTGGCGTGTTTACATGGGCACATGCTACAATTACTAGCAATTGAACTCAGCGTATTTTAAGAGGGTGGGGGGAGGAAATAGAGTGGATGATCTATGTAATTAGGCTTGGTAATCTTAATCCTTCATTTTCTTTCATCTAAATTCCTGCATTTAGTCCCAATAAGACTTGCATTTTAAATTATTTGCACGCCTGATAACTGCGATTTGTGAGCTGCACTCATCTGTGGTATGGCCTGCCAAGCCATTACAGCCCTATTCTTCAAAATAGAAAATTGATACAGTACTTCCTTTGTTTGTGTGAAATCTGTGTACAAGCAGAATCCATGTCATGTCTCTGCCGTGTCCATACTGAGAAATATCTGAAGACTTAAGGAAATGATAGGTTCTGCTGTCGTGATTTATGAAAATAGAATCCTTGAAAGGGGAAAGAAGAAAAGAATGATTCAACACCATAGTTTCTCGAAGTTGAATTTGATGAATTTTGGTCATATTGTCGTGAACAGGAACTGAGCAAGTTTATAAACCACTGCAATGAGATCAAAGCTGCCACTGCTGCTAACAAGGAAGGGGGTCAGCTTAGTATCGTAAAGACAGCACCAGAATCATCTACAAGCACTGCAAAGAAATAAAATAGGAGACTGCAGATGTACCAAAGATAATGTATGAGATTGTAAGTCTAACGAAACTGATTTTGAGTTTATCATGTATCTAAGAATTTGTAGCTCCAAATTTTGAGTAGAACATGTTCTTCTTGGTAGTGGTTTTTTCATATTGGTATCTGAATTCTGACTTTTAAAGAAATGTCTATGCTATTTTCTTCACTCTTTGTTAGTGAATTTCATGTTTCTTTCTCAATCCAGCTGACTAGATAATTACAGCCAATGCTTACTCTATGGCATTGATTCTGTGATTGCTAGGTGGACCATAGAACGGATGTAGTGCCCTATCCAATATTATAACTGAGATGATACAATAAGATGTTAAATAATAGTCAAATTCCAGAATCCTCTGTAAAGGTGTTTGCCAATATTACATTCTGCTATTTCCAAACCCTCATGTTCACTAGATTCAAGAGGTGCATCAGGTAGGACCCATGATGTGGATGCTTTGAAAATCAAATTACTCCTCTTCAATAGCCCTCACATGTACATATGGTGGTACATTTATTGGGAGAATATTCTCCTACGAGAAGCAATATGCAGTCCAGCTCATGGGGCCCACCTAGATGCATGTCTATCAATGGGACAAGGGTAGATGGAAATGTCTCCTTATGGACAAGGGGGAGCATTAGCCCCACCAGATTATGGCATCTTAACCATATGCTTTTCGAGATTCAATCCAATGGCGACTGAAGGTTCAGTGAGACTAAAATTAGTTCTGATGCCAAATCATGGGATGACAAGATTATTGATGGGGCTGCTGCTGATCAAAGGTGGGCCCAAGTGAGCCCCATTGAGTTGGACTGCACATGCAGTCTGCTCTCAGGAGAACATTTTCCCATTTAATGAGTACCATTAGCCAAGTTGTGTTTACATTATGGGCTAACTGATGAATAGCTTAGCTTGATTATTGGACTAGAGCAGCCATTATACTGGACCACATTGAGCATGGCTTGGATCTTGCAAACTCATACTAGTCAATGTTTTCAAATGCTGAGGCATTAGGCAAGGTGTTGCAAATGCCGATCGTAAGCCTCAAAGCACATAGGGCATTAGGCTTTGAGACGACTTTTTAATAAATAAATAATTATATCTAAGAAGAATATATCAATATAAAAAAATAGCAGTTTGGCTGTTTAAAGTCTTTTGATGAGTTAACAAAGGTTGAATTAAGTTTAATCTGTTCAAAACTCTGAACAATCTTAAATTAAATATTAAAAAAAAAGAAGATTTTCCAATTCCAAAATCAATTCTAGGCAAGCTCTTGTAAGAAGAATTCTTTGGACTGCGAATATTCCTTCATAGGAAATGCATTTTCTCTCACCTTTGTAGTCTATACTCCATACTTGAGAAAATAGGATACTTATAGTTGGCATTTTTCCTACAAAGGGAAAGTGGCTGTTTGGGGAGGGGTTGAGATCTAGGAGAAGCCAATCATAAGAACTTGAATATTCCTTTCACTAGGAAAATTTATCCTTTACATTTTCCTAGGTACATCTTCTTAATTGGTGTACCAAATTCCCTTGCAATAGTGTGAAGGATTAAGGGTGAAGATCCCCAAAAGGCTGTCAAAGTTACCTCCCTTCTGGTAACATGGAAAAAAAAAATAAAAAACGAGAGAGAGAGGAAAACCTTTGGTAGGAAATGGTTACTCAACCATCACCCTATTAAATTAATTCCTAGGAAAGTCTTCATCTCATTTCATTTACATCTTCATTGGAAAATCCTACACTCTCACCTCTTTAATGTTAATAACCAGTGACACCAATAGCTCGAGCTTTTGGTGTTTCTGGTTATTAACATGGTAACAAACCTCTGGGAGGTGTGTTACTTCTATATGTCTCGTCTGTTCCATTCCGTCTATATGTTGGGTTTCGAATTAAAACAGCTTCCCGTTTGAGGGGGAGTGTTGATATACATTGTTGTGCCGTTCATTAACAGCTCGAGCTTTTGGTGCCGTTCAATAACACCCCTTTGTAACCTCATATGAGTTTCAAAGAGTTCACTAGGGAGAAAGGAAATAAGCCGTTACGAGAAAGAAATGCTAGGAAGGGGACATTTCTTGAAGGGGAAGAGAGAGAGAGAGAGAGAGAGAGAGAGAGAGAGAGAGGAAATAAGCCGTTACGAGAAAGAAATGCTAGGAAGGGGACATTTCTTGAAGGGGAAGAGAGAGAGAGAGAGAGAGAGAGAGAGAGAGAGAGGGTGGTAAATTTTCTTATAGAATTTTACCTTCCGTCCTACCAAAACTAATTCAAGCATACGAGAGAATATGAATATTATGTAGTAAACTACTAATCAAAGAAAATGTGGGCCTCTTTCGGTCTCAATCTTTAGACTTCAAACCAAATAAAAGCCTCCATTCTAGTTATTTAGGGCACATTTGTGCAACACCTTTCAAGGAAACGCCGTTGAAAAGTTGGACATTTTTCTGCAAAAAAGTTTTTCTTTCATTTGGTGCAAAATGCAAATGCTTTTCTGCAATGAAATCTATGATTCCATGAAAAGCGTTTCGATGTGGGTTATAAAAAAAATCCGTGGAAAAGCAGAAGTCCCCATATTTTCATTTCCGCTGGAGCAACACAAACGTGCCCTAATGAAATGCCTATGGGGCACGTTTGGTATCCCATGAGGAATCTGCAAACTGAGGATTCCACACTCCCCCCAAACCAGGGATTCCTCACTAAGGATTTCACATCGGTATCGATCTGTGCCAAATGTCGATGCATATGGATTTGAAAATTTGGTTTTGTTGTACAAAAACCTCAAAAAGTGAGGATTTGATTTTCAAATGCTAGAGGGGAAGGTCAGACCCAAAAATCCTCAAAAAATGAAGATTACAATTGGTCCAAATCCTCGGGAATTTACAATTGCCAAACATGGATTTTCCATGACTTTGTGAAAAGTGGAGATCTTTCTCCAAGAATTTGGTTGCCAAACATGGCCTATATGGAAACTTCCCTAGCCAAATTGTGTACAAACTGGCAAGCGAAAGATCTGGTTTGTTTTAACTTTGAATTCTACATTGCACAATACAAGAATGTCTTGAGTTCAAGTCCTCCGCAACCTTGGTTCAGTTACCCAAAATTGCTTGCATGAATGACCCCACCATAAGGGTGCTTTTGTGTGACAAAGGGATACCATGATTGAGAAAAACTGTCTTGATTTTTCGTGTAGCCTTCTGTTCCACATTGCCCTTGTGGGAAAAAATTAACTGAATTTTTTCGATAGAAGGAATCTCGACTTCCCATCTAAGGGGTAGGAATGCAGGAATCTTCTCTCCTCTGAAAATAGAAATTCTCAGAGCACAGAATCCTCTTATTGCACGAAATGTCCTAAAGGGAAATCCTAGACTAAAGATCCATTCATTTTCTTATTTTTGAGAACCTGAACTGTTGCTATAATTTCTGGTCTTTTACTCTACTGAATGTTTGTCGTATTATTATCAAATTCCTGCTGATTGGACTACAATGCTGTATGTGTCCCACTGCAGCCCCTACATGCATGTTGTTGGATGGTCAATTTGGAATAACACAATGTTGATTACATGTGATCTGATTAAGTCAAATTTTGATTTTGATTTGATTATCATATCCATTGAATCAAGAGCATGGAAAATGAATGGTTGAGTCAAATGTTTCATTCATCTATTTTGCAACCCCCTTCATGAGGTGATTGTGTTCAACAAACAACAGCAACATTTACCATCTACTATCTATACAAAGCCCATGTTATCCAACCATTCACTAAAGTAAATAGGTAGTCAAAGTGGGCCAACCATGAAAGTCCATTAGGGGATCATTGGTGCATGCATGGACCAGCAAGAGTGGGCCCATAATATGAATGGTCTGAGATTGCCTAATTCAACCAAATGGGTCAGTCCTCATTCCATAGTTGTATTTTCCTTCTGAAGAAAAGAGAGTCCTTGTCCTTGGGGCTCCAAAATCTTGAAAAGCTGCTGCAAAATCGTGAAAAGTGGCAGAAAGAACACTACAAGAGAATATTATACCAAACATGAATTCATGCACGTCACTAAATAGAAATTGAGAAGCACTAGGAGTTGTAGAATTATAGATTTTCTAGTCTGGAGTCTTGACTCTTCCATCCGTGTTCACATCCTTGTATTACATCAGCTGATGAAAATATTGGGACGGTTGAAATCCTGCTTTGTGGGTCACTTACATTGCAGGCAACCATTCATCATCATCATCATCATCAAAGCCTTGTCATAAGGCTGTTGAGGTTTGCTATATGAATTATGTTTATCCATGCCGATCTATCCTAATCCAAATCAGCAGACAACCACTAAAGTTAGATAAATTGGTATCTTGTGGCCTTCATCGTACATCTAGCATCACCACCATCACCACAGCCCTATCTAATCTCCACTGGGGTTGGCTTTCTGAGTGCTACCCAGTTCGTGTTGCAAGGCTTTTCGGATTAATGGTTTGGTGAGTTTTTAAGACTCAGTTCTATGTAACCGTCCTTTATTTGTGCTCAAGGTGACAGGCACCTACATCACCAGATTGCAATCAAAACTGGTCATCAAAATGAGTATGGAGGACCATTGCAATTTATGTCTGAGAAGAGCCCAACACACTCAAATAAAAAGAGACGATTCAGAGAAAGGAACAAAATCATGTGATGTAATGAAAGAAAGGGCATTCCAACTTGCAACCGTTCATAACATCATTATCCGAGACCTTTCCATCTGATGCTCCAATGAAATGGTTAGATAATAGTCTTTGTTTCCATTCATTGCCATGGACGAAACTTGCATGTCAACATCCACATCAATTACCACAGATCAGTTACTATTATGACTCAATTATATGGATGCGGCCGAACAAGGATTGAGGAATCTAAATCATTGTTTTTAACATCTTGTTATATGCTAGTCCAACTTGATGATGGAAGCAGTTCCTCCCTCCCTCCCTCTCTCTCTCTCTCACTCTCAATGAAATTTCGACAACATTATTCAAGGATTGGTCCAATTCCAACTGGAGAGAGGGAGGATGGGATAGTTGCGTGAGCAACTCTACAACTAACTACATATGATTATCCTAAAGCATGCACTATTATGATATAGTTTTGCTTCTTTGCCTGTGGGACAGTTGCTTCATTGCTTGTGGGACAACTTAAGTACTTGGAGTCGAGTCAGCATCCCCAGGAGAGGTGTCAACTTGCTAACTCGGTGAGTCAGCTAGACTCATCAGTTTTTATTTGATTAAAAAAGTATGAAATGTACAAAAAAATTCAAGTCTAAAGAAATTTTAATTATGGAAAAAGTTGGGTTCTCAATTACTTGCCATGTGATTCTTCTTTTTCTTTTTTTTTCTTTTTTGCTTTTCAAAAAGTTGGGTTCCAAGATAACTTGGTAGAAGAAGTGTGAACCAATGAGTCTTACTCAGAATCTATGCTTGAGCGCGAAACGATGGGTTGTTTCTTTGGGCTCCAGGAGGTTGAATTGGCGCCAAGATGGGCATAGTAGCCACTCGTCAACCATCGATCATCAAGGCTTCCAATCCAGTCAGCATTTGAGTGAGGATGTGAGGATGAATGGACCAGGCGTAAAATGTAGCCCATAATGAATGTCAAATTTGGAGCTTTGCATAAATCGGCATGCCTGACTGACTGCAAAAGCAATGTTAAGCTGTGTAAATGTTAAATACTGGAGGGCCCCTTTGATACTCTGTTGGATCAGGCACAGGGTCACCATCAAAAGAAGAGAGCTCTGGAGCCACTGAGGACTAGAAAACTGATACCATAAAAGGTTTAAAACATGCTTTTGCAGGTTTTCCATGGGTGGAGTAGGTTTTCACAATTGATTTACACAAACCTGATAAAAGAGAATAGGGACTTTTACAAAAATAAAAAATAAAATTATGATACCATTTAAATTCGAGAAAAATGATTGCGCTGAATAATCCAACATTCGAAGATATTATTAAATTATAAGGTGGAATGGGGGCATATCTCACACAAACCTTTCTTAAACCTGTGGAGTTAAAACTTTGAGATCTATAGATTTTAGAGTTGTTTTGGATGAAAACTCACCCCATTCTAGTGATGATTGATAGCAACAATATATTTGTATAGATGACACATTCTCTACGTTATCTCAAAATTGGGTCTGCTGTCTGCATTACCCATTTTTATATAGCACTAGTGAATGCGTTCAAAAAGTCACACTAGTGAACACACCAGACACCAAGCAAAGAAACGAGCTGTCATAGGTGGAAGACCATAGGCCATAGACCCATACATATTCAACAAAATCATCCCCATTAGCCACTTCCATTCAATTCAACTGAAGTGACTGCCATCGAATAAGGTATCTTACCGTGACCCACACTTAAAAAAGTGTAATCAGCCCTTAGTCTTCCTTCTGTAAGATTGGCAACCATCATTACTATTTTGAGAAGAGCTACAGGCCTCTAAAGATAAAATTCAAAATGTGGATGAGAACGAGAGAGTACACATGGCCCACTTAGTTGTGGTGGTAGGAAGTCCATCAAAAAAGGATGAAACATATGACAATAATACCAACAGAGGGACAAAAAAAAATTTGTTACATAGCTCAAGAGGGAATCTTCATAGATAATATTATAACCAAGAAAAAACATCAACATTAGCAGTCATCATCACTACCACCACTACACCTCTCTACACAACTCCCTCTCCCTCCCATCACCAGGACCACCATAGAATCTTGGGTTCATCTTTTGATGAGCCAATAAATCCATATTCGAAACCAGTGTCCCAGCCATCGTCACCCACAAATAATTGAGCATGGGACCAATGACGCACCCCAAAAGTAGGGTGATGTGCACATCATCCATGTGTCCTGATGTTAGGTCCCTTTCCAATGATGGTATGAGTGCCACACAACTTAAGTAGTCCGGCAGATTGATCGTACCTTCCATTTTTCTCTCTTTCGGCGTGAATAATTGAGCTCCTTTTTACAAAGGAACTGGCACTTGGCGCATAGCAGAGGAGAAGCCAAGACTATTGGCTGTGTTTGTGCCATGAGAAGGAAAAGAAAGCCTCTTCCCTTATCTTTTGGGTGACACGAAGGTTAAATGATGAATTACAAGTTAAGATGATTTCGTTTTTCTATGTGGGAGGAAGAATTAGAGTGGAGAATTCTTTTCTCTCATGAAAATAGAAATACAGGGAGAGCTGAATCCTCTTGTTGTACAAATACACCCTATATAATAGGTCGACGTAGGAGGCGAGGAGTGGGTACGACCACGTCATGACCGGCTCGGATCGACTCGATGCGTTGCTTGATGGTGTTATCAAAGAGCCTGAAGCCAGGGTTCTCAGCGTAGCACACGTAGTAACAGCTCACACATGCGTGTGGCATAGCCATGCCGATCCTTGTCTGTCGCATAATCAAACAGAAACCCAAATGGGTGGATGAGAAAATTGATAGAAAGCTTGATAAAAACCTAAGGCATGTATAAGCTTTGTAAAAGACAAAATACTCACGGAAGGATTCCATGGAAACATCCAAACGCACAGCTATCAAACTTTCAATATGAATATGAGCTTTTTCTTTCATATTCCCTGATGTTTCTAGGATTTATATATAGGCCAATGTGGTTAATAGTATTCCAGTGATATATTATTGTTTTATCATTTTAAAACCTTTTGCATCTCAAACTTGGTAACTTCAATGACGTTGGCCTTAGAACTTAGTGTTACTTTTGTCTGTCTCCATATCACTTTCGTAATTTCAAAGATGAGATCACCAAAAACTCTTGAAAAGCCATATTAGGATTCATGTGCACAAGAGAGACCACTGGGGCTTTTCTTTTTTTATCTTAAATAAACTAATGATATATATATATATATATTTATGACGAGAAACCCACTTACCCCTTGCGGTTGATCATTGGAGAAACCCCGAATAAACTAATGATAATTTTTTGTCTAAGAATAAATAATAATTTACTCATTTTGTCTAATGAAGGTAAAAGTAATGTTGTTCTTATAATTATTAAAAAAGTCAATCTAACCCTAACTTGGGTCGCTCCATAGGGACTACCATCAACTCCACTATGCTGGAATATAAAAGGTATTAAAATTTATAAAAGAGAGATATATTACTAAATACTGAAGCCACATTAGTCTATTTCTAAATCCTAAGAATGTTAGAGGGTATTTATATATGAAGGAAACTTCTCTTTTAATATTAGAATTCCTATTGTATTGAAGTTTTCAAGACATGAAGTTGCCTGGCATCCAAGAATTTCAGTCACTTAAAAGGTATAAAAGGTCTAAAATGAAGTCCGGAAATTCAGAAATTCCACCCTTTTTATATTTTGGCTCAAGTACATCCAGAAATTCCATTGCTTTTGAGAATTTAGAAATCCTCCCAACGGAAATTCCTTGGATTCTAGAAAAGCAACCGGACCAATATTCCTTGAATGACGGGGTAGGTTCAGAGAATTTATTTTCCATGGAATACCACAACTAAAACGTGGGAAAGTGGTATTCTCCATTGGAAAAAGCGAATACGATGAAGTGGGTCCCTCCAATTAGCCAATAGGACCCAGCCCCGCCATGATTCCCATGAATATTCGTCAGACAGCACACAAGGTTGGTAAGGTGGATAACACACACCTATCCACTGGTCCTCACAACCACTGAAAAACTTAGTCCGCCCACTCCCATTTGGCAACGGTCAACTCCGTTTTTGAAACGTTCACTTCACGATCACAATCTTACGCACGCTCAGACTCTCGTCAAATGGAAAATTTTAAAAAAACGAAAGGACAAATGGAACTTGTTGCTTTCCTTCAGACGCGTCTGACCATATCAGTCCTCCTCCCCAACACAAGCACAGCACAAACAGAAGAAGAAGAAGAAGACGACATGGAAAATGCAGAGAAAGGAACATACCATGAGATACCCAATGAAGAAGGAAAGCATGGAAACAGTTGCAGTAAAGCCCTTGTGCTCTGCATGAGTCCAAGAAGCTGCAACAATAAGGCAAACAGAGCCGCTTGTAATGCCCGTGAGAAAGCATATGGCACTTGTAATGTCCGAATCCACTATAATTTCCATTCCAGTATCCTCAAATAGCGCCCATGTGGTCCTAGATGCCGTCACGAAACTCCTCCCGTATGCTGCTATCTGCATATAATCCAACACAAAACACCTCGAATTCAATTACCCATTTGCTTGAATCAGTTGCAGAAGATGCAAGTTCCCCTTGTTTGAATGCACTTTCCAATTGCAAATCAACCTAATAACGTATCCGTATGCTAGATAATGAACAAATGATAGAAAGATGAAATGGGTCTTTCCTGCTGACTGCAAATGAACCATATTTGTCAGCTAATTGCTTGCATTTGAATGAAGTTATCGATTTCAATTCGGTTCAATACTTCATACTTCAATATCCCATCCAATAATGAAGGAATGGTAGAAAAATGAAATGCCCATGTTTGGATGCTCTTTCCCAGTTGCAATTCAATTAATACTAGTTCATCCAGACAGGGGTTAAGAAAAGAATGGTTGAAAACTTGAACTGGGTTTTTAATTTAAAGGAGGGATTTTCAATTACGTGGACGAAGGCCCAGCCATTGCCACAGCGAAAGATGGCTTCCATCATTTTGAGGCAGCAATGAGCGCAGGAGAACATGAATTCATCTTCTCCTTTGAGAAGATTAAGAACTCTTGCAACAATTCTCAGCGCTTCAATGGTGGGCACAAACAGAGACCCCAAACAAGCACTCCCAAGGTTCCTAGACATGGCTCTCTGGAAGCAGAACTGCGTCGTGCACTGCATCCCTCTCAGATAATACAGAGAAACTGCCCTGCAAACAGTCAAGTTCACCACATTCCTCAACACCTCTGTCGTCCACGCCAAGCTCAACATCAAGCCAATGATAAGCAAAGGCGGAAAGTGGAAATTCAAGGCTCCAATCACTGCAAAACTACACAGAGACATCCAAATGAACCCGATGGCGAGAAGCCAGTAGGTGGGTTGATTCAGATCGGGGAACTTGGCTGCGGGTTCGAGCGATTTCTCGATAACCTTGGCCGCGAATCCGATTCGAGGAGTGACCCAGCAGGTGTATAGGCCGTTTCCGACAGCGAAGCCAATAAGGGCGATGCCGACGCCGTCGGTAGCGGCCATGGAGAAGCAGAGGAGGAGGATTCCGCCAGTAAGGGAGAGGATAAAGCTGCTCCAGAGTATGAATCGGACCATGAAAGCCGGCCATCGACGGAAGGCTCTCTGCCACGCCCAGGCGAGAAAGATGCTGATTATAGCAGAGCCCTCGACCTGGGGTAGCCAGAATTCAAGCAATTGCTTCTCCTTCCTCTTCCATTTCCCATTTTGGATAAGTCCTAACACTGCTCTGTAAATCAGGAACCCAACTGCTGTAACTGCAACAAGGACGTGGAATAGGAAGAGGAAGAGAGAGATGCGGTTTGTATAATTTCTTGAATTCATTGAAGCCCATGAAGGAGTCATCTGCTGCTGCAACAACAAATCAAATAAACAAACAAGACAACCCAAGAAATGAGAAACGCCCATTGAAGAAATCTAGAGAAAGAGGAGAAAAGAGGGATCTTTTGGATTGATTACTTGTGAGCTAGGGGTGTTTTGGGTAGCGATATGGAGGCTGCGAGTTTGGGCAGGAGAAGGTGTTTGGATTTGGATTGTAGGGACTGGATTTGAAGTTCTTAATCTCGACATATTCATCTCGTTCTCTACTTTCTTCTCTTCCTCGATGACACCCTTTTCTTCTTTCTCCCCCTCTTCTCTTCCATTAGCGTCAATGTTCTCTTTTTCTTCTCCTCCTCTTCCATCTGCAACATCTGCTTCTTGTCCTCCTCTCTCCATTTCCTATTATTAATCAAAACAAACACAAACACAAACACACAAAAAACAAGACTTTATATCACATGTCACAAAAACAAGACCACACCCACTTCATCTTTTCCTTCTTTGATTGCTAGGAAATCGTTAATAGAACAGAAGAGAAGTTTGCATCTTTCTACAAAGATATTGAGAGAGAGAGAGAGAGAGATTTACGGGATTTTCTGAGACGCCCATTGGGGAGCTGGGTGCGATGGGGCGATTGCCTGGTCAGAGGAAGAATCTAAGAATGTGTGGAAGTCGACGGCGGCGGCGGAGACCGGTCTGTGGTTGCGTGGTGGAGGCGTTGGTACCTTGGGCTTTGGTAATGGTGTGGTTGGGAGCATATTTTGTTTCTGTTTCTCTCTCTCTCTTATCTAATTTGTTTGATTTACTGGCTCTCTCATTTACTGGGTTTCGTACATGGTGTCATGAGAGATGGTGTGTCTTGTCAGGGGCTGCTGGTTGTTTCCGTTTCTCTCTATTTCTCTCTCTTTCTTTCTTTAATATATATCACAGCCACTATTGTTATCTACGATGGGCCATACCATTGTAGCCCCTTATCTGGTGGGGGGCACAGCTATGGCCACATAATCTCTGTGATCTCCATCACTAAAAAGGCCCTCTTTGGCAGATCTTATTTGAATGAAATAGATCTGCATGGAATAGATCTATATGGAATAGATGTTCTAAAAATAGAGTGTTTGGTATGAGAAATGGCTGGCTTGAAATAGACTTTTTTTAATCGAATGGGTCACGGTTTTTCTCAATTTTCTTGGGATCTATAATAAATTAAGAAGAGAAATTTCATTCCCGAGCTGCTGTCATCCTTCCAAAGAGGATCAATGGTTTAGATCATTATTTAGAAGCCCATAGAACTCCATGAATATAGATCTAATGTTCTGAATTTTTCACAAATATCTTAAGATTCGTGCTTAGATCGACGGCTCAAATTTGACAATATATTTGTATTTGAAGTTCTTAAGTTATCCACCGGTTCAAATCTTGTATAAGTGGCCCACAATTAAAACAAAAGAGAAAAAAAAAAAAACAAACTCAGTATTATCATGTCAGAACCCCTAGCCATCAACATATCATTACAATCAATGGCTAACATATTTTTAATGATTCCATGAGATCCAGAAGAAATGAATGGAAGAAATTTGGACTGCAAGTCATTCTTACCCTTGGAAAGAGGTTCAACCGTTCAGATCTTGATCATGGGCCTCACAAACTTCAGATACTCATATCTAATGAACCACATTTTTTCACAAATATTTCAAGGTTCGTGAAGAATCAACGGCTCAAATTTGGTCCCATAGCCGTTATGATGATGATGAAGACTTTCAACGGTTCAGATTATTATTTAGATCTATGGATCTTTAAAATATATATATATATATATATATACGGACTGCCAGATTTCTAACTGTAGCAATGAGGTCTGTCCGCTTAAGATGTTTTGGTCTGTATGAAAAAGCATCAGTTTTGTGCCCATATGAAGTAGACTTTTTTGGTCTAATGTCTGGTTCAAACAGACATATCAAGTATTTCATTCAAACAATCTTATACGTCTAAATCTTTGTTTCAAAACGCAGTAAAAGGAATAGAGGTAAGAAGTAGACTTGCCAAACACCCCTAAGCACATGGCATCTCTATTTCCAACTTGTGTTTGCTTAAATTTTAAAGTGGGTAGAGGTTTGGGAAATAAGAGTGTTTGGCGTTTGATTCCACTCTCTACTTCTTTTTCGGGCCGATTTATTTGGAGGGTAAATATGATGAAATAGAAAGTCAAATCAAGAAAAAAGAGATAATAGGGTGAGTTGGTTGTGAAAGTAAAAAAAAAAAACTACTTTTAGTTGCACAAATTGATAGAGAAAGATGTTGTAAAAAGGAACAAAATGATAAAAAAATATACTCCTAAAATGCAAAAAATGACAAAAAGATTGATTTTTCTCCCAACTCCCTCCACTTTTTTTTCTTTTTCATTCGAAGCTTGATTCTATATTATATTACTCCACCATACAAACAAACGGGCACAATTTAGGCTTGTGAAAATAAAAGCTCTAACTTTTTTTTTTCACTTTTTTAGAAAATATTTCAAATAAATTCTTGAGTTTTTGCCTTAATTATTTCAAAAAATGACACAAGTTCCAGAATTTTTCAAATTAGTTCCTAAGTTTCTAGAAAGTTCCCAATTAAGAACAACTGTCAATTTAAAACTATTTTTAAGCAGCTTTTTCCCTTAGGTTTTTTTAAATGCCCAAACTACCCTTCAGTGAAATAAAATTCTCCTTCACTTCCTCTATATTATCCTTATTTCCTTCATTGATGTCCTTACGATGATCAAGGATAACCAACGTCCCCACGGCGCTCAGCTGCGTATAGTGGCTATCGAAACCATTCATGACTTTAAATGAAGGGTAATCCAGATATTTAAAAGATTGAGGAAAAAAGTCGTCAGAAAAACACATTTAAATGGTTAGATGTCCTTGATCGAAAATTTAATTAAAAAATTAAGGACTGATTTGAAACGTTTTGAAACTTGTGACATATTTCTAAATAAGAAAAAAAATTAAGGTCTTATTTGAAATTTATTTTCCTTTTTATAACTCTATTTTGGATTGGCTTTGTTGGAATAAAAGTAGACATACCAAATAAATATTGAATAAAGAGGAGATACATTTTCCAATGCTATCTCACACAAGGATGATATTAAAACAGAAGTGCTATGTGGACATACTGAGATCCAGCGGTTGTGAGGGGGGACCGGGCCACAATTCGATCCCCCCAGTATGTCCAAGTGGAATTTTTCTTGCTCCGCAAGATAGATGCAAGAGTACCACGGATGTTAGATAATATACAAAAATATAGTAAAATATTTTTTTCTCTCAACAAAATATGAAAATATCATTAAAGTAAAAATAAAAATAATGCATTATTATGTGAATTATACAAATAGGGAGGGGGGGGGGTGCAAAAATAATATTTTGTAGAATATAATTTTTCTCTTTTTTTTAAGAAGAAAATCTTGTGCGTTTGGTAACTCAAGAAAAAGTTGAAGAAAATATTCTTTTCTTTCAAAAAGCTCAATACTCTCTCATATAGCTCCCCCATGTAGTAAACTTTCTAGAAGATAAGAATATTTTAAAATGACAGTAACAAAGTAGTAGAGTAAAGAAAAGACTTTAGTTCATCAAATCCATCATTATGTATATGGTAAAGTAAAGTAAAAGTAAATTTCACAGGACGGTAAAGATGAGATAAAGTACATGGTGAAGTAAAGTGGGAATGAATCATAAAATAGTTTCGCTTTTTTTTACTTTATTTTATCACATTTTATCGTAGTTTTATATGGTAAATAAAAAGTGACTTATTTACAGGTGCGGTAAAAGTAAACTAATGATTGATGTTATATCATAGTAAAGGTGAGATGAAGTATGTGGTAAAACAAAGTGGGAGAGAGAGTTGTAAAGTAGTTGTTTTTTTTCTATTGACTTGATTTTACTATACTTTACCATTGTTTTATGTGATAAAAGAAAAGTAACTTAAAGTAAAAATAAGGTAGTTGAACTTTACTTTACCAAACTACTTTTTTATCTAGATTTGGTAAATTAAATATAAATTAAAATATTTAATACAAAAAACCATTCTAATAATGTAATTTACTTTAATCATAGCACATTTCAAACAACTCAATTTAAAATCTATAAAATCCTTCAAAAATCGCCAAACAACAATGATATTGTAATATTATAATATTACATTATTCTATTCTATTTCTATACTATCTTATTCTTGCAATATTTAAATTTATAAATATTTTAGTATGTAAATATCCAAACGGGCCCTTAGCATTCACTTTGTAGTTTGTACATAGGTAGCATGTGGAGCTGATTATTAATCCAAATGGCCCATGCAAACGCTCCCTCTATATCTCATAAATCCAATGGGCCTGCACTGATCCATTGAAATTAGACTGTTGGATTGAGTGTAAAAAAATCTTTCATATTAAACGCATGGACCAAGGACCAGGGGCTTGGATTTTCAAAATCACCTCAAATTTAATAACTTTGTGGGCATAAATGCATAATTTGTACCTCACACTGTTCAGAGTGAGATGGAAAGGAGAAGGACAAGAAGGAACTATAAATAGTGTTGAATACATTCATGCAGACTTCTCTTAAACGCTTAGGATTCCTTTAATAGCCGTATTTAGTGATCGAAAGGAACCGAAATTTGCATTTGACAACTTCTTGTGGAACCTTTTATGAACAAGTCTTCGTTCAAGGTAATGCATTGAGTAGGGATGTAAATAAATTATCCATTCTCCGTTTATCCGGAGGTTTCGACCTTTTAAAAGTCGGGTCTGGGTTTTTATTTAGACCCCGATAAATAAATGGGTTCGGGTTCAGTTCCACATTAGATCGGACTCGAGGACTCAAGACCCGACATATTACCTCAATTTTTAAAAATCTCTTCTAAAATTTATATTTTTTTTAATATAATTCTCTATATAGACTCGGACTCGGACCCAGACCTGTCTCATATATGGTTCTGGTTCCACAGCCAAGATATCAATTTCGAAATGGTACCGGGTCCGGATCCTCCTTCTCCTTAACGGTTCCAGTTCCGAGTCCGCATGGACCCGGACTGGAACCAACCCGTTTACTACCCCAGCATTGAGTAGTAAAATGAAACTCAATTCAACCTTGAATACGTTGGATTGAGTTTGGGTTGGGTCGAAAAGTTAGCAAGTGATTATTACTATTAATTCTTTAATTTTTTTTCCAAAATCCAACAGGCATAAAAATATTTCTGAAAAGCCCAATAAAAAAAAACCCTAAATCGTTCTTAATGACCTTTAAAAAAGTGAAAAAGCAAAATCACTAAACTTCCTATAGAGAAATCTTTTTTTTTTTTTTTTGCTACGTTGGGTCGCTAATAGGAGTGATACTAACCATTTAGCAAACTCGGATCGATCCGTGGGCATGTTTGTGTGATAATGAGTGAACACTATTTGTATTAATTATGTCAACGGGCGGGCTAAAAATAATTTTTAAAAATGAATAGAAAATAATTAAGAATATACTAGAGGGACGGACATCTGTTGGAAAAATCCCCTTAAATAGGGTAACCACAGTTGAGAATGCTAGACTTTTATGATGACAGTTATGGACCTCTAACTCAAGTCATCTCTTTTTTTTTTCCCGTCTTGTCATTTCTTTGCTTATGTCAACATAACCCTAATCCTAGGTTAATGTTATTTTATGTTGATGTCAACAAATCTTTAGTTGACGTCAACAAATTCGATGTATAAATGTTTAACCTGTACTATGCACATTGGTCACTTGATTGTGTTAACTGGGCGTTTTCATCAACGTCGACAAAAGTTTATGTTGATATCGACAAATCTTCTGTCGACGTCAACAAATTTTATATATAAATGCTTAACATGTACAAAGGTCACTTGATTGTGCTAACTGAAGGTTTTTGTCGACGTCGACAAAAATTTATATTGATGTTAACAAATATTACTCATGATAAAATGAGATTTTAGTTTCTGTCAATTTGGGTAGAGAGATCGATCCGTGGGAATAGGAAATATGTGTTTTTTTTTTATAATATGAATAGGGAATGTGGTTATGTTGACATCCACAAAAAAAATGGCAAAACAGGAAAAAATAGAAATAATTTGGACAGTAGGTCATTAGCTGTCGTTATAAAAATTTACAGTTTTTAATTATAGTTACTCTATTTATGGAGATTTCCTGTTATGAAGTACTTTTGAATAATTAGCCACAAAGTTATGATCTATGCAGTTATTCATTTCCTATACTGTATGATAATCTACCATACACGTGTCTGGCTGTAGTCACCGATCAACAAGTGAGTAGAATCAATCAACGGCTGAGATCGGTCAATGTAAAGAGTTATGGTGCTTTGAGGTGTACGTAAAACAGTAGAATTGCTGGAAATCGTGCTGTGGCTGTGCGCTCTCTCTCTCTTGTGACGTGGAAGGCACTACTGCATGTCTGCTCCTGCACATTCAGTACATCTGAAAATGTCTGGTGGTACTCCGTACCTGCAGTGACTATTAAATGGGTCGGATTCACTATTCACTCTAATCTGACCAGGAGCCTAAACTCCAATGCCTATGAGACCGAGCCAAGTATATTGTTTGTTTAATGGATCTTGACTGTACAATCCATAGGGAGCCTTTGATTCCTGTAATTGATTTCTTCTTACACTTGTACTTATTCTTAAAAGTTGTGAAATTTGAAGTTAAAAAAGAGGTGAACCTCCCAAATAAAAGACCATTAAAGAATCTCCATGTATTAAAAAGAAATAAAGGGAAGAAGGAGAATAAATATCCAATCATTACATGAGGAATTCAAATAGTAGGAAAGCAAAGGCTCCTCTATATTTTCACATTATGTCAGCCCTAAAGTAAAGTTAATTTTAAAGAAAAAAATAAAATATAAGTAAGTTATAATAATAATTTTTTAGACTTTTTTTATGAAATCTTTTTATATGAAAAAGTAGTGTATTTTTATATTTTAGTGGATAAAGATATTTACTTTTTGACTTTTTGTATGAAAGAGATGAAGGAAGTTTTGAAAAAAATACATTTGATGTGACATCTTGTTTGAAAAATAGAGGTTTTACTTTACTTTAATTGTACTAGTTTAGTGTCAACCGGGCCCAGGCATCACCATTTTAATAATCCCGAGTAATCACTTATTTGAACATGAATTCTTATATATTTAATTACATGTAAACAAATATCGAACTCTATAGTATGAAGGATTTGTTGAAATATCAATGGGTGTTTTTTTTTTTTTTTTTTGTAAATTTTCAGTAATTATGGGTAAAGTAATAATCATGAGAAACTTTGGTGAGAAACTTTTTTTTTTTTTTTATAATTATTGAAAGCAATGAATAAGTTTGCTTTAGATTAAATTAAGATTAGATTGAACTTGGGTTATACTAGATTAGTGTTATACTGTGATTGTCCAGGTTTTATGTTAGGAATGTGAATAGATTTTCTAATTCGAGTTAATATATTTTTTTGTATACTATAAAAGTAGTCACTATTCTCAAAGAAGCAATTCAAAGCTATTCAATATACAATTCATAAACTTCATAAGTTCTTCCTTTTTTTTTCAATTTTCCTTCAATTTCATCACCCTTTAGAAATTCATCTATACTAGTCCCTAAAACTCATTAAAAAAAAAAAAAAAAAAAACCCTACAACTAAGTACAAACATGTCCAGCTCATTACAATCTGATATTTTTTGTCTTTTCTAATAAATTTACACTTTTATAAACCTCCCAGCATCAATCCTAATTTAAACTTGAAAAATATAAAAAAATTTCAAAGCTCAGATTAGGAATGATTTCTCTTCCTTTTTATTATTTCCCTTTTTGTCAAATTCTCAAGGTTTTTAAGAGCTGACATTACCATTGCGTAGTCAGACCATAGTGACTATTGGAGTAGTGCAACGCTTGTGTGCAGAAAATTACAGAATGCAGAAATTTTGCTTTCTAATATTATTGAAACAACCTACATGTGATGCTTCTAGACACTTGGGCCAAAACCCAAGTCAGTTGTTGCTTATGTTTAAGCATAGTTATTAATCTTTTTATAATTATTATTCGTGGATCAAGAGAAACAACCCTTGTTGGAGTGAGTGTTTTGTAAACCTTCAAAACTATTTGTTGCTTCTTTTGCATGAAGTATTCATCAAAATCAATAGTGAAATAAAGGTGTATGGAATTGTTGAGAGGTTATCCTTGACTTACAAAGTTGTTTAAGTGTTTGGTTTCTCTTAAGTAGAGAAGAGGAGCAACAAGTTGAGCCTTTATTAGACTTAAAGGATTGCTTTTCATTCTTAAAAGCCATAGTGTACCAAAGTTTAGGATTTTAATGAACAATCCAATGGTGAAAAAAGAAATCCTATTTATGATAATCCAAACACTCATTTCAGACGCATAATCTCGTCTTTTCCATCAATTTGTATGACTCATGTGCTTTTGAAAGAGATCGCGATAGCTTTGAGCCAATTGACCGCTAGCTCTAGTAAATTTAGAAAGCGCAGGATGTACTAATGATGTGGTTTACAGATAGACAATAGCATTGGCAAAGATGATGTAGAGTTTGGTGATCTCTTCACCTGCTTAAGGCCTACATGTATATAAAATACGTGCCACTTTAAAAATGCACAGAAACTCTAAAAGATGCACCACTTTAAAAATGCCCACTTTTCCACCCCTCTTATTTTTTCTTGACTTAAGGCCCATGTTAATTCAATCTACTCTTTTCACATACACTAACCCTCCTCTCCCAAATGAATAGTCACGAGTCTAAATTTGGCACTCATCCAATTTTTCCTTACCATTGGATTGAAATCATAACAAAATGATGCCTCTAAATCATTAAATTTTAGTGTCATTGATCAAAAGGTTAGGATGATTGATTTTGCATATAAGTAGGACTCATATGGATCTTTTCATCCAATGAACTTTTATGATCATCATGCATCTCAGTTGACCCAACTAGGCGGCATTTTCTGTTTTTATAAGACGCATGGGCACAATGTAGCACTCCCCATATAAATATATATATATATATATTGTGATTAATCACGTGCTCCTTTCTTAAAAAGACCATATATTTGCGGTAGAATATTTATTTTAATAAGGATATTATTGTGTTAGATTAGGCTTAGAAAAGTATTAATTCTATGAAGTGATTAGGTTATTGATATTGTTGAGGTCAACATCCACATTCGCTCTTGAACGGTCATAATTGTGGTCGAGCCCTCGTCTTCACAATAAAACTATTGTTTTACCGTATCTGATCACCAATTGATTTTGGGATAAGTAGTAGCTCAATGGAGTGTCAGATCCTACAAGTGGTATCAGAGTCCCGTAAATCGGGTGTTCGAATCACGGGACACAAGTTTTGGCAGTTCGCAGGAATTGTTGATGTCAACATCCACCACCCTCACTCCTAAACGGTTATAATTGTGGTCGACTATTGTTGTGCCGTTTACCAGATAATTCAACAAAATGGAGAGTCCAACACTCTACAAGTAACTTAACTGACTACTCTAAATAAAATATTATAGAGATTTCAGCAAAATATAAAGGTTATGAAAATATGCAAATTGTAGGAATATGGAGGCTCATGGAGGCTTATGTGGAGTGTTCTAGGATATTCCCAATGATAAATATAGTATTAGGGTAGGATAGTGTTGAACTTTCTAGAGTGGGTTTTGAAATCTTCTCATCCTTTAGAACAAGGAATTTGCTAGTGCGTGTAGCTTAATCTTGTCCATTGATTGTGCATGATAAAAGTATGAACAGGGATCTTTATATTCTCAGGCTTCATGTAGGTCGATACAAGTATGAATAGGGATGTTTATATTCTCACCCTTCAGGTAAGTCTTGAGCGTGCAAGCCTTCAGTGAGTTTTGGTCAATGGAAAAATGAATTAAAATCAATGTTGGGCCATGTGGCCTCGTGGGCAACCAATATTCAAAGATATGGACTTTCCCATCCTTAGTTTTCTTTAAAAGGTTTAAAATCACATAGAGTATTTGGAAACCATTCTTTCCACCTCCATGAAAGACCTCTATTTTAGATAGTACTAAAAACTTGTGGAATTGGAACAGTCTTTTTCATTTCTTCTTATCCGAATGGTTGGATATCAAAGAAATTTATGAAAAAATGTAAAACCTTAGATCTACATATTTGAATTTTGTGGGCCCCTATATAAAAATCCAAACCGTTGATCCTCTTTAGAAACATAATAACAACTAGGATATCAATTTTCAGACCTTTTCCTCTTGGATATTGAAAAACTCATCATATTTGAACTTATCGTTGAGTAGTAAGATCAAACTCCACTAGAACCCTACCGATTTACTAGTAAAGAAAGATCAATTAAAACTTTGAATTTGTTGGATTGAGTTGACAAGTGTTGGAAAAATGGCTAAGAGCACCACTAGTTTTTGTCAACTTTTAACCAAAAACTAAGTGTGACTCACTTATCCTTTTGGGTGGGAATATATGAGAATGTAATCTACTCCATTAGTAGATTAAGGACATGTATTGAGTTGCTCTAATCCATTAAGGAGTGAATGAGAAATTGCCTCCTAAACACCATTACTTAAACATGTTGAACATAGAAACAAAAAGAAGTTGTAAACTTGCTTCTCACATTGCTTGGGAGCAAAACATTCCTTGGGTATAAATATATTTACCTTGGTAGTAGTATAAGATGAGCCCTAAGGGGCATCCCACTTTTGTGGATGATGGAGGACCTCGATCAAGATAGGATCACCACCACACGCGCGCGCATGTTCATGACTTTCTGCGGATTTATGAGATTCATAACTTCAACTAGTATGTACTTGGAACAACAAGAAGTTGGCAACTAACTATCACTATCAATTATTTTCAAAAGCCAAGTGTCCTAAAAGTATTTTTTAAAAGTTCAACCAAACAAAACATAAATCCTATATCATTTTTAAAAGTGGCAGCAAACAAAATGACTAACTTTCTACAATGAAAACTATTTGTGTTATTTACATTAGCAGGTGAAAGAATAACCAAACTGACTAAAAACTAATTAAGAACATACTAGAAGTGTTTTTAATAATAGTTTCAATACACAGAAACTTTGCAATTAACTTTTTTACCTATCTCTCTGGTTGTAATCACCAAGCATCATGGGGTCAAGCACTCAAATGTAGTAAGCAGAATCAAACAGCGGCTGAGAGTTCTCTAAGGGCTTGTTTGTTTGAGATATTTCTAATGTAGTAAGTCATTGATTCACCATACATTTTGAGAAATCACAAAACTTAGACCAATAAATGACCTTTTTCGACTTCTGTGTGCCCCAAAATTACGATCGGAACTTTTCTATCTCTTTAGAAGGCTAAAAACAACTAGGGGTTAAATGTCATGTTTTGCTTCTGAATGGGGGTTTTGAGAAATTGCTAAAGATAATGGATCAATATTGAATATAGTGTAGTGTAAATGATGTAATTCCACTGTGTGATCCAACCGTGGAATGTAATGATTCCTCCCCTAAAAAGTTCATGGTGAGGATCACCTAATTAGAATGCAAATGGATCGATTTCGGGCCAAAACCATATTGGACAAACCGTTCTGAACCTGGTTCCAACTCGGAACCTATTTCTGTGGTTCTAGAGGTGGTTCAAATAACAGTATCAAGTTTGATTCTGAAGCAGCTGGTTTCAACTTCTTCGTTTTCTTTTATTATTTTCCTAAAATAGATAAATCATTTAACCCAAAAATCTAAAAAGGGATATTATTCAATCCAATAATAATGCATCAATACCTTCCACAGCAAATAAACTTCAATATCTTCATAACAAATATATAGGTTGTTACATGAAGTTTTTGACATTAGCATGCACAAAGTCAAGATTCATGTCTTAAAAACACGCACCCATGAGTTGGGTCCCGAGCCCATGAGTCGAGACCTATATGGATTCGGAACTGAATTCATTTAGCAATTAGAATCTAATTTTATTTCCAGGCTCAAACCCGTTTATAAATCAAAACCCAAAACAAGTTTCAAACTCAATTTTTTTATAGGTAAGAACCTTCAGGTAAACGGAGAATCTAATGTCCATTTGCATTGCTAAGCATGGTTCCAGAGGTGCAAGGAATCCTTTAACTGTTGATTCCCCTCTAGTACCAAACATGTCCAAATATTGTGGAATAATAACTTATATAAAATGAGAGGATAAGATGTTTTTGTTGGGGATTAATTAATTAATTAGGGAAAACATGCACGATGAATCAACCACAACCATAAGCAACATATGAGACACAGATTTACATGATTTGGTAATTGCCTACGTCCACGGAATAAGAACTGGGCAACTCGTTATAAGGATTTCAAACCATCTAACACTTAGCTTACTATTTTTCCATAGGTCTCAATCTTGTTCTTACGTACATCTGCCCCCCATATGGTTCGGAACCACGAGAGAGAGAGAGAGAGAGAGAGAGAGAGAGAGAGAGAGAGAGAGAGCTTTTACCTCTCTCGATCCGAGTTTAGGGTTACCAATTACATCAATATATAATCTCTATTTTCTTGACCCCTAAAAAAGTCCCGCTACAATGACCGAAATACCCTTGATCATGAACCCGATCATTGGCCAACCCAAGAAACCAATCTGGTCAACCCGAAATGCAAAACATAAACCTAACAATGCGACATGTAAGAGTTCAAGCGCTTGTACTATTGCCTTGGAAACTGCGCTTGTACTATTGCCTCGGAAACTGTTTTAGCCCATATAATGACTTTTTTAATTTCATGCACATAAGTGAAAAGACCGGGGTATTACACAAATAATCATAAAATAACTCAAAGTCGCCAGACCTAAAATTGGGTCTTGACTGGAATCTAAGTTTGTACAGGTCCATAATCCATTCCATAAATCAACTTGATCGAAAAAAGGCTGGAGCATAGGACACAATTCTAAAATTTAAACACAAAACAACCTTTAACAGCACACAAACAATCTCCCAACAATTGAGTTTTTTTTTATACATGCATGAAAAGCAACAGAAAAGTTGAATAAAATCTCAATCTCCATGTGACCAGATGACAACTAATATGCATCTGTTGAAGTGCCTATTATTTAGTTCGAGTAGGCACAAGTAAAATAATACCATAGACACCATGCTTGTTAATTGTTATCAATATTCAACAAAAATAGTACAGACGACCAATGTGGAAAGATTCAAGGCAATAAACATACAAACGAGGACAACTCAGCCCCCATGCGAGCTAATGTGATGTACATGACTGTTGCTTACACGAATCTGTCGGGACTCTGATTTTAAACTGTTCTTCTTTTAAGTAAAAAAAGTACCCACTATCCATTCTCAACTAATACTAATTTATGTCCTTTTTAGTTTCATGTGGGAAAGATTACAGATCACAATCCTTGACAACTTTTTACAGTATCTACTGCTACGAGCTGGGAATTAATTGTTCAGTGGAAGTTCATAGAAATTCATTATCTAATCAATAAGGATCTTTATGATGCAGGATGGATGCAACAGATGGGAGCCCTTTGTCATAGTCCTGTTTGTGTAATTTAGAAGGGGTCCATCTTATGGACAGTCGGGATGTGAGATCACGCATCCCGCTGCTAGTAGAAGAGACATTTTCCCCTTTTGATTGCTTTGAATTTGGGATTGTGACTATTTCTAGGAGAACTCTGATTGGACCAAATAGGGGATCCGGATTCATTTCTAGGTATTCTGAACGGTATATTTTTTCATTTTTTTAACAGAGGGTGACCCAGCTCTTTCAAGCAGCAGAATAATTCCAACGGGCTCAAGGAGAGGCGGGTAAATCCCCTTGTACCAGTGTAGTAGTGCAGTTTCAAATCCGGATAAAGACCATGTCCTAGGCCAACTGAGCTACCCTTTGAGGTTAGGTACTCATCGGTACGAATGGCAATGGGTTGGGTTAAATAGGTCGACCACCCTAACTAGTATGTTTTCAACATATTTAATAGTATACCTCAATTGAACTAAAAATTTAGAAAAGAAATAAATTAAAGAATTTGTGTATTGCTCACCAAAACATCTATATTTAGTATCAAACATATACTGTACTATACAAACATAGTTTATTGAGCCGTTCAATAAACTGAGATTTAGTTTACCCTAATCGGTGATCTTAAATCGTGCTCAAACCGAGCCGCATAAGCTAAACCTAGTTTGAGCTTCACTCACTTAGACAATGTTCCAAGTTTGAGCTTAAACTTAATCGAGCCATGTGAGATTTCTCATGTGGTAGCTTGATTTATGGACAGTCCTAGTAATATGGATGGCAATAGGCACGGGCAGATCCAGGATTTCCGTTTAAGAGGGCGGACCTCAACAAGTAATTGGGTTTTGGGGGCAAATTTAGGATTTTCATTTGGCTTTTGGAGGCGGACTCAGGATTCTTATGTGGATTTTGGGAGCGGACCCTGTCCATATAGGGGCAACTGCCCTCAAAAGCATATATGTAGGTCTACCCCTACCAACAAATTAGGTTTGGTATGGTTGGCGGAAACCTAGACTCGCCCTGACTAAAAATGCCCTGCTCCATATCAACATATTTTGATGGGTGGTGAAATGAAGTAAAGTAAGGTAAAGTCTCTACTATAAAGGGGTTATAATGGTCTTTTATTTTTAATGACTTTATAGAAAATCTTTTTTACTTTTTGTGTAGAAAGAGGGTTCTTTTTTTTTTTTTTTTTTTGGTCATTTAGTGGAGAAAGGAGGTTGTTTTTTTAACTTTCCTTTTTAAAAGAGGGAATTTCGAATTTATGTACTTTTTACATGACCCGGTCTTTTCTTGTCTGTATAATGGAGGCTTTACCTCACTTTAATTCATTTCAGTATCCATCCAAACACACCCTAAGCATAACTGATTCCACCTGTGATGAGTACATAATTTTTAATATCTAAACCATCCTATGATCTATGGACTATGTCATGGGTTTATTACTTCTAATGTCAAACCTGCCCCTTGATGTGTCTAGGTCAAGTGGCCAACTTTGCTATACAAAAACTCAGTTAAGTAATATGTCAGTTTTTCATAAGCAGGACCAGGCGCGGGCTGGCCTACTGCAATCAAATCAAAACTTGAAAATTCATATTTACTTCAAATCCGACAAACCCACTACTAAATCCAAATCCAACTGGCTGCAACTCCCCTTTTCACCTCAGCTATTGCCATCGCTGGTTAATAAAGTGGATCAAGTTGGACAAACTGAACAGAAGTGCCCTTGTAACATTTTGGTCCCACTTGGAGCTAAGTCCATTTTTTAACTAAACTTTCTCTTGTATTTAAATTATTGGATGGATACAAGTCTTATGACCAGTCAATGTCACAAGTTGTAGTTGCCAATGTGTAACACTAAAAGTATAACAATTATCTAATCTTTAGTTTCTAGAGAAATGAGAAGTAATCTCTATGAGAAGAAATGGATAACTTAAAATAAATCAACAAATGAATAGTGGGTACTGAGAAATAAATGACTTGTTGAGATATTGAAAGAAAAAATGTTGGAAGCTTTCACCACACCAAAAAGAAAACAACCTTTCTATTTTATTAGTCTTTCAAAAAGTTGATTTTGTTATTTTATTTTATCTATGTTAGTGCAGATCAATCTTTATGGAAAATGGAAAAAAAAAATAGTTTATGGTACCTTAATTTGCATTTAGATTATAATAAGGTAAAAAACATTTTATATATATTCTTTAATATAAAATATAGTTTCAAACTCAAAATATAGTACAAATTGGTTTTCTACCTAGGAGAGTTCAGCATGTGAATGGTGTGCAATTTTTTATCCATGCCATCAACAAAAGAGGAGCACCTAAAATTAAATGTGGGGACCAAGGTTTCAGTGCAACACCATGGTTTAGGGTTTTGGAGCTATTTAATAAAGAATGTAAGGATTTTGGGAGGTAGTGGGGGAACTAGGGGTGTAAAGTGGGCTGTGCCGGCAAGTTGGCCCAGTAGTGCCCCATGAAGTTTCTTTGGCTGTGCCGTCCCATGCCCAAGTCGGTTGGGGTTGGCCTAGTACGGCCCACGGCACAGCTTAGGTTGTGTTGGGCTAGGTTGGGCTGTGCCGCACCAAGGGCCGGCCCACATGCCATTTCTGATTTTTTTAAATATTTTATATAAATTAAAATAAATTTTATGGACTCTCAACTTAAAATAAGATTGAAACTATTAAAATAAATGCACTAACATTGATGCTAATCTAGAAATAAAAAATAAACTTTTAATTATTTTTAAATTATATATTTTATTTATATAAAAAATTAAAATTTAATATATAATTGTAATGTTGTGCCTCGGCCCATAGTACGGCACAGCACCTTGCCCTAGCACGGCATGGCTAGGGTCATGTCGTGCCATGCCACAGCCCAGGTCTCCTTGGCCAAGCAGGATTTTTTATTTTTTATTTTTTATTTTTTATTTTTTGTGTTGTTCCAAGTCGTGCTTGGGCAGCCTGGCCCAGTTTACACCTGCAGATGGAACTAGAAAATATCTTTTGGGCGGCCACATTAAGAAAAAATAAGTTTCTTGGGGGCTGAAGTATAGGAAGAATTCTACAGATCAAATGAATTTAAAGGGGATTTTAAAAATTCTAGGAGGGTTGCGGCCACCCCTTGTCCCCCTCATGTTTTGCTCTATTGCGGGGAGAATGAGATAACCACCCCCCGCCCCGCCCCGCATAGTTAGCTCCAAAACCCCAACCCCAACCCCCCCGCATAGTTAGCTCCAAACCCAACCCCCCCCCCCCCCCCCCGGGCAATTGAAATTTTAGAGAATCACACAAGGCTAAAAGTGTATGTGGCCTTAAATTCTAAATTGCCCAAAAGATAAGATGTCACGTCATATCGAAAATTCTCAATAAGCTCCATTCCTTATTAGAAATGCCATTAACCAAACAAGCTATTGGGGGTTTGATTCGAACTTCCATCAATTCCTGTCGTCTCTTCCTGTTTCTCCCTTTCTTTTAATACCAAACTCTCTTTTTAGCCAAAAACAAAAAATAAATCATAGTGGATGAATAATCTATAATATACTAGAAGGCCGAAAAGGCATTTCCAATACCTCCACCCTTTCATACATGAGGAATGGATTCGTAGTTTGACTTGGAGAAATTCTAAATTGAAGGAGTGAAACTCCATAGTGGAACCCACTTATAAAAACTCAAAGCCGATCAAAATTGGACATCTCAATGACGGATGTGATATGACCAAATTATACTTCAATTTTAATTAGACTAGTAAGATTGTATTGATCATGTCTTTTAATGGAACACTCAATTTCATGGTGGAAACAATTACTCCGAGAATAAATTTTGAATTAACTTTATGTATTAATAATAATAATAAATATTTTAAGTGATTTAAAATTTCAACAAATAGACACTATTGTAAACTTCCACCTCGATTGACTCAGGACTGCGAAAAGTTGAAAAGTCACCTACAATACGGACTCGACTTGGGATGCGGGAATTGGGTGAAAACTGTCGCTCATATATTTCTCTATCTCTGTCCTAGGTCCCACTAGAATCCGGCATCTCATTCATTATCATCTCACGTGGGGCCCACAGGTGTCAATGTGTGCCTTTTTGTGTTTCCACATTCTTGGCTCGTGGCTCCTTATCCTTTTAGAAGGAACCCACATGCATCACGGGGACGTAATGACCTGGATCCGCGTCAACTGGGCCCCTCCTCTTCGTACTGGTATGGGGACTTGTCTTCTTTGTTTCAAGTTCCGTCCACTGTCAAAAAAGGATCCGGATGCCTTGATTGATCCAAATAGGAAAATCCTATTTGGACCACTCGGGAGTGCCACATGAGAAGAGGAGTTCTTCCAGGAGATGAGATTTTTTTTTTTTTTTAGGAATTGGGATGTGACTTCTCAACTCTATGCGGCACTCCCTGATTGATCCAAACATGGGGGATCCGTTTTCCCGTAAAAAATATAATGTTTTGATAATGAATATGGAAAATTCCAAATAAGTATAAAAGTTTTGGTTCATTTTAGAAAAAGGTACATGAGAATTTGAATATTTCAAAAGAAATATAGAAAACCTTATTTTTCTTTCAATCAAATCCTTTTAATGAAAAGATTAAAAAAACATAAAAATACCCTTATTTCATTTTTAAGATTTTTTTTCTTTAATAAATTATTTATTTAAGAGAAATAATCAAAGAATCGTGATCCTATGAGTGGGTCTACACATGGTGACATTGAGTGGACCACTCAGAGTCTAGCATGTCACAGCGGACAATGTTTGTCCGGATACATGACAGGCTGCCATCGGTGATGTGGCAGACAGTGAATGATCCACTCATGGCAACCGTGGGGTTACATCACCAAATCCTCCGTACACTAAATGAGTGAATAAACCCTTTATTGTAGAAGATGGGACCACCCTCAAAATGTAGTCTGTGGGACTTAATCTGGATGGAACCCACACCCAGTAAAAGTACCTTTCATCTAGTGGGGCCCACTTTGGGTCAGATTTACTTATCCTTACACATCAAATAATATTCAATATCTGGACTAGACCAATCAGGGTTTGGATAACCATAGCTATCAGTGGGCCATTTCTCGAAAATCACTCACATCTGAAACATTTATTGTTTTGATGAGGGACTTCTGACATCCAATGTGGCAGATGCCTACTGTTCTCAAAATCATAATTCAGGGACCCCAATGGAACATGAAGGATCTGGGGCACCACTCACCACAGATTTGCTGAATATTTTTATTCACAAATAAACCACCCACCACTGCTAATCCGAAGATCTCAATCAAGCAGCTTGCCCAACAGTAAGGCTGAGAGTTTTCTTGGATTAAATTCTAGCCTGGTTTAAATGAAGGGGATTTGACCATACAGGTTATAAAATATATTATATTTCTTAAAACGGTGTTTACTAAAAAGTTGTACCAAATATGGTGATAGTATAAAGAGCCTTTTTTTTTCTTTTTTTTCAATTTTACCCTTTTTGTGCGATATCATAAATATTTGTGATATTGCACCAACTGAAGCTCGTTTTCCCTCCCTTTTTTCCTCCATTCCCAGCAGAAAGCATGTCGTTTTCCTCATTGTTTTTATGTTGTTGTCTCCATCGTTAGAGGGAGGTTAGAGGGAGTTTCGCAAGAGGATTAAGCGTTCACTCTTTCATTTCTTCAAAAGCATATAAAGGTTTCCCTCCCTTTTTTCCTCCATTCCCAGCAGAAAGCATGTTGTTTTCCGTCATTGTTTATATGTGGCTATCTCCATCGTTAGAGGAAGGTTAGAGGGAGGTTCCTCAAGAGGATTAAACGATCGCTCTTCATTTCTTCAAAAGCATATGAAGGTTTCTCTACTACTCCTCTTCCCTTTTTCTCTTCCATTTGTTTTCTTCTTTGTTGTAATATATTTTGCTTGAACAAGGGATAGATCCATGATGTCAATAATTTGTGGGATTTTGCTGTCTATGTGCCCTTGTTGGGAACTACTTCTCATGAAACCATCTTCATGTGATGGGATGAGGAAATCAAGAGTTGCATTCCGTTCACCTCTGTGCCAAAAATTAGAAAGAAAAAAAAACATGGGTTTTTTTTTATTGTCTTCTTGTTTGTTCTTTTGTTTTTGTCATATTTTATTTTGATAAACTAAAACAGACTCAAATAAATTCTCCTAAATACTTGGTCTAACAAGACTTATTCTAAACTCTTAACACCCTCCCTTAAACTGACTGTACTTCTGATAATCAGTTTAGAGATAAACATCAATCACCCTCCCTCAAACCGTAGTATCCATCAAACACACTCCAAGTAGCTGCCGCAGTGTCACGAAAATGGACAGTTTGAAAGGCTTGGTTAGAATATCTGCAAGATGATTCTGACTTCTGCAGTAGATTAGATTAATGGTTCCATCCTTTGAAAGATCACGTAAAAAATGATACCGTACATCAATGTGTTTACTTCTTCCATGTAGAACATGATTTTTTGAGAGTTTGATTGTTGAACTGTTATGATAGTAGACTAGAGTGAGACATTGTTGGGGACAATGTAGTTCTTTAAGGAGTCTCCTCAATCAGATAGCTTAACAGGCACAGGATGCGGCATCAATAAATTCAGCTTCATTAGTGGATAGAGTAACAATTTGTTGCTTCTTGGATGACCAAGAGACCACTCCTGATCCTATCTTAAAAAGATAACCAGAGGTGCTTCTCCTGTCATCGACATCAGTCATCTTTTGTCCATTGAGTATCATCTCATCAGTAGCATTTAATTTATCTCTTTTCTTTTGTTTTTTTTTGTCATATTGCGTTCACCTTTGGTCTTTATTTCAATAATACTTGTAAAGCTTCTTTGATCATTAGAATGCCTTCATGATATATTATTTTGTAAATGCCCGAGTCACAAAGTTTCCACAAAAGCAAGGCCAATTTATTTCAAAATTTTCAATTTTTAAATTTGAAGAGGTTTGAGAACAAAAGTGTAAGCATCTGTTTATTTCAAAAGGGTAAGGTGTTTGTCTTCCAATGAACCTGATTCACTTCCAGCGCAATGTTGAAGACGACAATGTGGTTAGTATGTCAACACTGAACATGAGTCAATATATGCTAATGTCCTTGTCAAGGTCTTCCAAGTAAACCAAGAAGTTATTGATTTTCTCTAGGTCCGATTCAAGACGAACCATGTAGAATATGAACAAAGAGACTTAGGGGTGCAAGAGGCATATATATATATATATATATATCTGTCTGTGTGTGCGCATGTGAGTTATAACATATATGTGGCGAACTCCAATTCTATCAGAAATGTCTTAGAATGCTACTCATCAAGTTTCTGACATTTGATCCAATTTTGAACTTCTTTGTTATTACAAGATGTCCGAAAACGAAATATGTTTGATATTGCACTTTAATGGGGATTTGGATATTGATCATCTAAATCCGGTATACATGGGTGGCGAGCAGAGAATCATATTCGTAGATAACAACATAAGTTATAATGTAGTAGTTGAACAAATAATTACAGAGACGAACTGGGATGAAGAAGATGAGTATCCACTGATACGATACATGTCATATCAATTGGATATTCACATTGGTCGATCTAAAAGGTGATGGAGATATGCGGAGTATGCTCAGATTAAACTGTGAACGAGCTGACCCCATATTATTGTATCTTTATAGAAGTTCAGAAATTTTAGAAAGAACTAAGAAGCCCACTACACGGTACGCATTAATTTGTTTATACATTTTTCTTAATGAATTCTAAATTTCCTCTTATTCATGAACTTCTTCCGATTGTTCATTTTGAAGTTGTTCAAGTCGCACATCTTCGAGGGCAGGCACAAGTTGCAAAATATTTACGGAAGTTGACAACGAAAGAGTTCCACCTGAAACAGCGGTTTGTTCCCATAGGTATGCTATGGCTAACACCATTGAAATCTATTCTATTTTGAAATAATTTTATAGAAGAAGGCATTCTTATTGCTCAATTAATTACGCAGGAATAATCTTCCAGCGACGCCATCAATTCAGATAGATTTGAATAGATCATCACCATTTGATGATCATCAAAATGAAACCACACACATAAATGGTGATGGAGCACAAACATGTTCTTATGGTGATGGCCTTGAATCAATTTTTCAAGAAGATTGTCGCAGTGATCCATTTAACTTGATTAGCTTGAATATGAATATGCATCTTCCTCAACAACAAGAGATAGCTTGTGTTCAACAAGAGATTATTGGAGAGCCATGTAATGCAACTCTAAATTTGAATCTAGTAGATACATTGATACATGATTCCTTTGTTCTGGGAGATGATCAGAATATTAACTCCATGCATGAGATGTGGAAGGGAAGAAAATTTTCAAGCCGCAATTCTTTTAGAGAAGCACTTGCAAAAGCTGCAATGTAAGATAATTTTGAAATGAAGCATTTGAGAACGTCTCCATTAGAAGTTACAACACGGTGCTGTGAAAGTAATTGTCCTTGGCGTATCCATGCAACACTTGTTAACTCTGGCCCAGAATTTCAGGTCAGGACGTACAATGGTGTTTATACTTGTTCGAAGCCAATGATGGGGCTTGGACATGGGGAAGCAACATCTAAATTCATTGCAAGGTGGATCATAGACAGACTATGTATCCATGAGTCATACACACCCAAAGAAATTATAACTGGCTTTTCAAAGGAGTTTGAGGTTCAACTTAGCTACAAGAAGGCAAGGAAGGCGAAAGAGATAGCACTCGATGAGATACGGGGTTCATATGAACAATCATTCAGCATATTACCAGACTATTGCCATGAACTGAGAAGGACTAATCCTGGCACTGTGACGCATGTGATCCAAGAAGAGGATTCAACATTCTGCAGATTTTTCTTTTCTTTGGGATCAAGTATAGAATCATTTCGTTCCACGTTGAGGCCATTAATTGCAGTTGATGGAACACACCTTTGTGGAAAATATCCTGGCGTGCTAGTCATTGCTGTGACTCATGATAGAGATCATGGGATATTTCCAATAGCGTTTGGTATCGCGGAGATTGAGAATTTCAAAACTTGGGATTGTTTCTTGGCCGCCTTCTCACCAGCATTGTGGCCGCCCCAAAACCTAACAATTGTGTCTGATCGAATGAAAGGACTCACAAGGGCTATTGTGGAACAGTTTCCAAATGCCAACCATTGTTACTGTGTGCGTCATATTTCAGAGAACATTCTGAAAGATTCAAAGATGATGGTATTTGTCGCAAGTTTTGGAATGCTGCTCATGCGTTTAGACCATGTGAGTATGAATGTCATATGAATGACATTAGAACAGTTAACAAGGGGGCATATAAATACATTGAAGATATTGGAAAGCAGCATTGGGCCAATGCTTTTGTATTGGACAAGCGATATGATATGCTCACGACAAATTGTGCCGAGGCTACAAACAGTTTGCTCAAGGGGGCGAGAGAATTGCCCGTAACTAAAATGGTCGAGGCAATTCGTTCTAAACTCATGAAATTTTTTGAGCTTCGTCAGCAAAAGTCTCATGTTCTTAGTTCCAAGTTAACTCGTTATGCTGAGTCTATGTTGAGCAAAGAGAGTGAACATGCTCGTAGACTGGGCGTTCGTGCAGCCAGTCCAACATAAATCGAGGTCCACTCCAGTGAGTATGTAGACATTGTTCACTTAGACCGTCATTCTTGTACCTGTCATAAGTGGGAATTGCTTGGAATTCCTTGCTCACATGCTGTAGCGGCACTTAGGTCCCGTTTGTTTACTAGCATTCCTGACTGGAATTCAGGTTTGCAGGGGTTTTTGAATTCCTGTCGGTAAATACTTTGTTTGATTGAGTTTCAAGTGTGGATATGTGATACCCTGGTATTCCGGAAGCAGCTATCGATGGGGTTTTGGAATGCTGGGATGGGGAGTAGCATTTGAGAATTCCGATTGTTGTCATTCGTTCCGAAGAGAAGAGGATTCCCCAACGGTCATCTGCAGATTCAATTCTAAACCTCCTTTCTATTGATTTTTTTCCCTGGTGAGCATCTCCCCTTCCTCTTTCATCCTCTGTTCTATATTTTTTTTTTCTCAACATTGATCGTTTGCAAGGCAGGATGATGGATCTCAGATTAAAAAAGAGATGATTTCTCAGTTATGTGATTTACTATTCCAATGGTTTCTTGTATGCTTGGGTTTGATGAACTTGAGCAGAAAACCCATTTTCTCTCATGTTAGGGTTTGGTGAGGAACCTAGCAGAAATGGGGCTTCTTCTTCTTCTCATCTTTGATGGAAGTATTGGAGATGGTTGGGTGTTCCGGTGGATGGACCCATAAGCGCAGTCAGGCTCCCCGGCTCTGCATACCCAGTAAGCCCCTCCAATACATTCTGTGTATCTCCATTGCTAAGTGTAACCGTCACCGTCAGATCCTTCCATGTGAGCCTCGCCGACACGTCTCCAATAAATTCAGTACCAGCCTTCTCCTTCCAAAGAGTCTCACTAAGAGGACTTAATCCCCCAGCCACCATCCCATTCCCTGGTGGCTTACTAACCTCTATCTCCATAATAACTTGGTTTGCAGAATTTCTCATCTCTCCTCCGTATATTCAGCTACAATAGAAATAGAGACAGTCTACAGAAAGATGAAGAAGAATAGAAGACAAAAACTAGTTATCTCTAAGCCCAAGATAGTAGAAGCTGTGAGACACTATAAATGACAAGTTTCATTGGAGAGAGAATAAGAAAACTAGATATCTTCTTATATGGGAAGTTACATGGCCACCCCACAAAGGAAAAGATGTTAAAACACTGTAAAGAAGACACAGAAGAAGAAGAAAACTTGTGACCTTTTTTTATAGGAAGAGAGAAAGAAACCCCACAAAGAAATCATGTTTACCACCCAAATTCTACAAATTAATAGGGGCATTTGGAATGGAATGCTGCCGTTGGACTCCCATTTAACTGTCTTACATTTTCAGAGAGGGATTCAAATACACCCTTTCAATACGGATTGATTAAGGGCCAATAGTGCAAAATGGGATTCAAATACATTGTGCAAAATGGAATTTTCAGCTTTTTCTACTGCTATCTGAGCTATTGTGCTTCTGATGTTCCTCTTCATGGTTGGGCTTAATTTCTTGTCCTCACTATTAATTACTAGTATAACATGCATTTTAGATTATTGCACATCTAAATGGAGGACCTTTTCAGCATCATCCAATACCTCAAAAGTATTTGAAGCAAACCTTAGGCTCTGGACAGCCACATTTCCAAAAAAGTCACCTCTTCAGCATGAAACCACCGCCAGCTTTTGAGAAGTATTAAAATGCCTCTTTAGCTTTTAAAATCAACTCTTTGTGGGGGATTACATGTGTTTAAAATCTCTCTGGAAGTATTACATGTCTGTCGAGGTCCACATCCTTGAAATCTGAAGCAACTAGTATGGCCTACTTGAATTTAAGTGGGTATTATGTACTTCAGTAGCAGGGTTACCAAATGTATTTTACATTTTAATGTTGATGGGTTCCAAAGATTTATTGGACTTTTTGAGTCCATAATAGCATGCCTCTAGGTTGGATGACCGGATGCCAAATGGATTTGGCGTTCTTCCATGTACATGTTTGGTATCCATGTGGTTGTGTGCCAAAGTCATTGCACATATGCAATCTCCAAGACTTTACCAAGCTGTTCCACTACTTGTTAATGTGCTTTCTGAAAGAGCACAGACTGGACTAGACTCATTAGGTGGTCCAGTGTATGAAATAAGGGGATCTTTGAAGAATTTGGCTTCTAATGCTAATACAGGCCTGCCAATCACTAGACTAGCTGAGTGTTAGGCCAGGTGTTCAACATGGTTTGCCACATTATCCATATCTGTGATAAATAGGTAATGTAATACTAGAGTGGCCTTGTGGTAATTGGAAAAGCTAGGATTTATGTTGTTTTGATGGCTAGATATTGATCAAGACATGCTATGGATACTACAGGGATAATGATTTTACACAAAAAGTTCCCATGCCGGTATCGAGTTATGAATTGTATGAAGAATACAGAGCCGACTGTCTTATAATTGTTTGTAATGGTAGATTTTATTGAATGATATATATATATATGGATTTTTCAATGTTGTTTTAGTCATCTACTTCAAACTTCCTCTGCATAACCTGTGAACCATAAAGTTCATTTTTTCAAGAAAGGAAAAATAACCTTTTATCCCTGTCAAAGGAATAAAAGGCTTGCCAGTTCACTATTGTTGCTCCATGGTATTAATAGATTTTTTATCCTCTTTAGGTGCTGATAGTTCTCAACCAAAGTTTGCTACTTTTGTTTTATCTATGGAGATTATACACCATGGCAGGTATTATTTGTTCCCGACTTATATTGTGAATTTATACCTTTGTTCTATTGATTTCAAGATGCATAGAAGTGTTATTTTTTACACATAGATCCTTAATTATTAATTTCAGTTCTTGACACCATATAGAGGCGTCCGTTATCATCTTAAAGAGTTTAACATCAGTTGCCCTCCGATGAATGCAGAAGAGCTTTTTAATTTGCGTCACTCCTCATTACGTACCACGATAGAAAGGGTATTTGTAGTGTTAAAAAATCGATTTCCCATCTTGAGGATGCCACGTGGGTATTCATTGACTACCCAAAGAGATATTGTAATTGCGTGTTGTGTCCTACACAACCATATTGCTTTGTATGGTGCTAGAGATGAATTGCTTCAAAAAATAAGAATGGCCCCCTCAAATGCTCCGGAGATTGATCCTCAATTGAGAGCTGCAAGAGATGGGGTGACAGTTCCAAGGTGGACTAGAGATACATGGACTGCATTTCGAGACACCATAGCTGAGCAAATGTGGGCAGATTATGAGTTACAACTAGAGGAGGGAATGACATGAAAACAAGCATGCAATTTTTGGCATTTACAAGTCATGGTGTTTTGCTTAATTATGCTATCTTTTTCAAGAGTAATTCTTGACATATGTTTTTTTTTTTTATCGAACATGAATTGGTTTTGTGGAGAAAACTGGTTTTCTTTTGTACTTTCCATTTTTTGGCATATGGCGTCGTTAATATATTAGATCTTACTACAGTTTCCTAATGTTGTGATTTTATATATAACATTTATATATTAAGTAGTTGTGGTATAAAATTTATGCACTCAAATTTAAATAGGACAAGCAAGGAGAGAAAATTACCATTGGGATCCAAAAGAGGAAAGGGTCCTAATGGACATGCTTCTGCTGATGAAGCAAAGAGGAAGAAAGAGTGAAAAGAACTTCACAAAAGCTTGTTGGGATGAGGTTCTTGCAAAGATCAAGGAAGAGACTGGACGAGAGCCAGACATAGTTAATGCAAAAAATAAGCTGAAGAATTGGAGGGCTCGATACAAAGAAGTGAAGCAACTTTTAAACATGTCTGGATTCGGCTGGGATGATACCCGAAATATGGTTACGGCCCCAAATGATGTGTGGAATGCTTTGGTACAGGTATGTCAAAATAGTGCATTGATTAACTCTTTTATAATAAGATGACTTATTTTCTAACTGTTGAGCACATTTTCTAACTTATTTTCTAACTCTTTTATAGGCAAAAAGCAAATTGAGCAAGTATAAGACTCTTCAAGTCTCATTCTTTGATGAAATTCATGAACTTGTTGCTGATGATGTTGCTGAAGGTAATATTGCCATGACTGGCGGTGAACGTAGCACCATAGATGTTGAGGCTATGATGACGGATGAAGAGTTTATTAATGCTACCTATGGGACACCTTATACATGGCTAAATGATATAGATGATGGTAGCTTGCTTGAAACAAATGTACAAACACTTGAGCCAAGCAGGCCTACAGCAACCCACAATAGCAATAAGAATACAGGTAAAAAACAAAGGTCACAGGTAGGTGAAGAGATAAATAAGACGTTGGCCAATGTTGCGGTTGCAGTTAATAATCTTGCAGAGAGGATAAACACACCAGAGCCTGTTTACATATTGATGAACAAAGTGACAAATGGTGTGATTTCATGTCCCTTTATACCTCCACAAGCTTATGTTGCCGTGACTGAATATCTTGCTCAGGATGCGCGAAAGGCCAACTTATTTCTCACCTACACTGATGAAATGAAACAACAATGGTTTGAGATGCATTTCACTAATCTTGGTTCATCTAGTGGTGGTCGTTAAATTTCTAAATGGGAAGTCTAATTGGTGGTAAACCTTTGCTTTTGTGGGATATTGTAATATCATAACCCTTGAACTTCTGAACTTTTAGTTTAGACCTATGGATTGATGAACTATAATGATGGAACAAAATCTATTTGAATGCAGTAGTTTGGATGGATGAGTATTGAGGTGCTCATCTAAATAGTGGTTTCATATAGTGGATGCTTTTTTCCCCCAATTATAGGATATGGTTGTGAACGAAGACTGCATTGAATGGATAGATAAATATTAGATAGATATATGGTTCTGGGTGAAGAATGGATGAATGAAAAACACATTATATGGATGGATGAATATCTGCTTGTGTAGACATATGGTTGTGGATGTCATTCTAACAATATCATATGTATGCCATTTATTATTATTTGAACATTTTATGTAGATAACTTGATGAATTCATTTTTTTATTTAGGCATTGATATAGCATGTTCTTGTATGATAGTTTGAAATGGAGCCCTTTTAAAGGCTTGTCATGGGCTTGGACTCCTCAGTTGTAAATGAGTTCTGAGGGGCACTGGGGTGATATATGAAGTGTTTTATTTAGAAGTGACAGGTTTTGTGTACCTGAGATATTTCCCGGGATCCAAAATACAGAGGAGACTCTGCCAAATTTTTCCTAGGAAGTTACCAAGTCATAAGTGTTAAGAAACTGTCATGTTGTATTATCCGTTCAAGGCTTACATAGGGGTTAGGTGTTCACACAAAGACATGCTGCTATATACCATTAAAAACAATTCTGATTTTCCAACACATTTAAAAAAAAAAAAAAAACACTTTTGATTTCCTTTTATGGAAGTGAATTAATGTTCCAAAAAACACTTATGATTTCCTCACATTCCTTTTTATTTTCCTTTTCTTTTCATAAATCCTTATAAATTATCAAACAGAGAATTTATAAATCCTTGTAAATTACCAAACAGAGAATTTCAGGAATTCAGGGTATATTGAATTCTCAGGCTTGAATTCCTAAACGAATCAAACAGAGAATTAGAATTCAGGATGAATTTAGCAGCATTTTGAATTCCAGCATTCCAAATTCTCCAAATTCCACCAGACATGAATTCTCCAAATTCCAACAACCAAACGGGCCCTTAAGATGAGAGGTCTCGATCCATATGACAACTGTGAGCATTGGTTTACCTCTGATATGTATAGAAGGACTTACAACTTTGTTATACACGGTGCGAAAGATATGAACCAATGGGATGTGCGAACCAGTTCACATGTGCCTCCTCGTCATGGAAAGAGACAAGCTGGTAGACCCAAGAAGAATGCCTCCTCCTCATGGAAAGAGACAAGCTGGTAGACCCAAGAAGAATAGAATACGTACAGAGGATCGTGGGAGGAACAAAGTCACTTGCTCCAGATGTAAGCAGAAGGGTCATAACCGTCAAACATGTCGTAATCCACCTATACAGGATTGAGTTTGATCCAAATAGCTTGTTGACATTTTGTGCCAAAAAAACATTTTTTGTGAGATATTTTGTTCATAACGTTTATGATGGTGAGATATTTTGTTAACAGAGCTCTTTTGACTTGGTATGCTCCATTTAGTTTCTTTACCAGTTTGTGTTGTAACTCCCTGGAGCATTTAGATGATTCTTCTTACACAATATTTGGACATGTTTGGAATTTTTTGTATACTCTGTCAAATGTTATGTTAAAAATAGTTGGGCATTGAGACACCAAAAACTTATGGTCATGGAAATACTTTGGAATATATTTTCAATTTTTTTTGTTTGGTTGTATTAGATGAACAATAGATATGAAACATCCTTAAAATGCATTTTTATTGTGGCTTTATAACAAATCATACCATGAGTTATTTTGTGGTAATATAAAGAACAAGACAGGTACAATTGGTCACAACAACTAGGACTTTATAGCAAATCATAATGTAAAGAACAAGACATGTACACTTGGTCACAACAACTGGGACTTTCAACGTTTTATTAGACAACCCAAACTGGGAGTTAGGCTTCATATATAACAAGTAAATTCTATAGCAAACCTGGGAGGCTATTTCAGTGCATTTTGTACGATATCGCACAATCTCACTTTTATTTGTGACTACAGTTGGGACTGCATTCGATTTTTTAAGCAGCCCAGATGTAACGCTCCACCCTTCACACATGCATGATTTTGTCCGCTTTAGCCCGCGTGCACTCGCGAGAACTTCCCAGGAGGTCACCCATCCTAGTACTGCTCCCGCCCGAGCACGCTTAACCTCGGAGTTTTTACGTTTTTCCGGGGCCGCGCGGTTTTAAAAGGCCTCATGCAAGGTAAGGGTGTAAACTTTACATATAACCCTATTCACTTTCCTCTCTATAGTCGATGTGGGACTCCGGGGCGTCACATTCCACCCCCCTTAGGGCTGCACGTCCCTGTGCAGTAGCCTGCCAGTCCCTGTAGCCTACCAGCCCTCTTGGCCCGCCCACATGGAGACCCGCCCACTTGCACCAGGCCACGGCAGAGGACCCACACTCGAACTAGTCGAGAGTCGGCTCTGATACCATTTGTAACGCTCCACCCTTCACACATGCATGATATTGTCCGCTTTGGCCCGCGTGCATGCGCGAGAACTTCCCAGGAGGTCACCCATCCTAGTACTGCTCCCGCCCGAGCACGCTTAACCTCGGAGTTTTTACGTTTTTCAGGAGCCGCACGGTTTTAAAAGGCCTCATGCAAGGTAAGGGTGTAAACTTTACATATAACTCCATTCACTTTCCTCTCTATAGTCGATGTGGGACTCCGGGGCGTCACACCAGACCTTCTCTTACGCCTCCAGGAAGCATGCAGTTGGACCTCATTTGGAGCAAACAAAATCCAAAGCTTATTGGCCTTCATCCTAATTCAGTATAGGAATAAAACTTGCCTTCCTAGGATTGACCTTCATCCGACCAACAATAGATCTCATCTTATTTTTCCCCAATCTTTGACCAATAGACTCATCGGGTCCACCTAGAACAATGAAGTCTTTACTCCAACTTTGGGGGGTGCTTAAATTAACTGGGATCTTGCTCCGATCACTTTGAGGTGTGCTAACATGAGTTGGTGTCTGTGGGTATGGTGATAATCCATAAGCACCATCGCGTGATCCAACGGAGGTTTTAGGTGATGGACTTCTCACATCCTATAAGAAAATCATAAACAAACTTTATCCTATAGACATGAAAATAAACGGAAACATTTTCTATCACACACAACAACATACTAACCGCCTTTCCTTCCTCATCAAAAGTGGAGTTGATGCAATTTTCTACGTTAAAGCTAACAAAACTTGATGACCATGCTTTTTTGAGATTTCGACCTTCCTCTGCATACTCTTGACGAAGCGATTCATCTAAGAGGGGTCTGCCATCTTCTCCAACTTATCAAGACTCTCGAGCTGCCAGTCAAGGAATCTGTCAACCTGTGGACACAATTTATCAAATTCCAATCATGAGCATGGTGTTCACCAACACTAACAACAAAATTAAAGCCTACTCATCATACCTTATATTGGGTGGAGTTGTCATGATCAAAATGTACTCTTTCCAACGGCCGACGGATTCGGTTTCTTGTAATTCTTCTATACCATTGTAGGTACTCATCCTGGTGGCAGCTGATCGTGAGCTCCAAGTGTAGAGCCGCGATATAGTAATAAACTGGTGAGACCAGGTCGATCCACAGGGAGCTTTAGAAATAAGGCTTTTCAACTTTGTCACCTGCCCTAAATAAAATCTAATTTTAGCCTAAAATCTAGAAAAGTACATTCATCATTCCTATTTTAAATTAAAATTAAATGCATTCCAATGAAAAGAAAACTTCCTAAATCTAAAAATCCTAAACTAAAAAACTAAAATTGCTACAAAAGGAAACACAAGTTAGAACATCAAGAATAAAAAGTACCAAAAACAAAACTAAGAAACTAAAGTAGAAACAAAAGAAACCTAAGTTAGAAAGTTAGTAATGCAATGTATGCCATGAGATGCTAAAAATTCTAAGTCTGAAAAAAACTAGTATGCAGGGCTGTTTTTATGCATGATTTTTCCTAATCTAATGCAACCTAAAACTAAGTTTAATGGCTGGGTTTTGAACTAAAATGATGCATGAATCAAATAAAAAAAACGAAAGTTAAAAACGATTTAAAACGAATGAAATATGACTATATGAACATGACCTAAAAAACTGTGCAGAAATTCTGCACACAGGTGGGTCCGCCAGCCATGTTTGAGCCACTGGTTCACCATCTTTCCAAAATTATTTTTCTTTGAAATTCTGGTTTTTTGAAAATACACTGATCAAACTTTAATTTCCCCAAGTTTCATCAAAAAATAATGTGTTTTGATCAGGTTTCTAATCGCAAACTTTTTACACAAAATCTGTCCAGAAATTCCTGCAACAATGTGCTGAATGATGTACTTTATATTGGGATCCGAATTTCCAAAAATTATTTGGCCAAGATTATTGACTCAAATCTCTGATTGTTCTTGCTTATTCAATTTCAAACTCCGATTCCAGCAATTTAAACATGTCTAAACTCCACCAATATGAATGTGCATGCAATGCTAATTAGTTCCAACCATAAACTATGCATAAAATAAACATAAAATTGAATTGATCATAAAAATAAAGATAATAAACAAAAGTTCAAGAATTTAAATGTGTGGTGAAAACAAGAAAAGTAAATGTGTGGTTTTAACAGAAACTTAAACGTGTGGAAGAACATAAATTTAAATGTGTGGAAGTGTATTCTCCTCTTTCAAAATTCTTTTCTAAGCGGGGTCATAATTTGAATCATGCTCTTAGGGCATTTGGGTCGTCAGTCCAAACACCAACAAGAAAAGAAACATAAAACAAGCACCAATCACCCAAGGACAAGAAAGAAAAATTGAAAGAGTAAGAAACAATTTTACTAATATGCAAAGTCTTATATAAGATATAAAAAATAAACAATGACAATTACATACTAGGATGAGAAGCCTCTTCTAGATGAAAAACCCAAGGGTGTATGTAGAGTGATTTCCAACCAAATCTCCTTGAGGACTCAAAATGGAGAGAAGGAGGAAGAAGATGGAGTGTAGTAGTAATTCTAGAGAGAGTTGGTCTATCTTCCCATGAGAGGAGAGGGAGGCTTATGCCTTCAATTTATAGATTTTTGCCCTTTTTCTTTCCTTCTTTGCTCCAAGTTTGTAGCATGCAATCTTCTTTGTATGGCAAGTCCATTCCTTGGCCAACAAGTCTTCAAAGAAATAGCAAGGTGAGTGAGAGATTTTTGGTGCTTTCCATGTGCAAAATTGCAATCCCGAGTAGAAATTATAGTACCAACTTCCAGAGGCCATATCTTCCTCGTTTTAGCTCCGATTGACACAATCTTAGATTCTAAAGATATCTACTCGAAAAGAGCTTTCCAACGGTGTATGGATTGTACCAATCCGATGGCTGGATTAAGAGTTATGGCTAATTTAATCTTGCTGCCTTTGAAAAATTCGAAAATAATTGTGCACATATGGAATGATAGTTGTGCAATGGCATGTGTGGGACCCATGTGGACATCCAAAGGCATCTTGGGATATTTCTTTCCTTGTTTCTTGACTCTCCTTCCATCTTTGGTTTGCTTCCAAGCTTCTTTGATTGATTAGTCAACTCTTTTAGTACACCTTCCTTTCTTGGATTTCTTTCTTGATTTTCAAGTTTTCAAACTTAGTAAGAATTAGATCTTACCAAATTTGAAATTCCCTTTCTTGATCTTAAAATCACAAATCTAGCTTTCCATTGTTGATTTTTCAATCTCTCCAAAAATGTCAAGATATGTGGGTCCACTTGAAAGATGTCCTACTCTTGATCTCTCTCAAATTTCACCAATGTAGGTCTCATTCTTGATTTCTCCTACACAAATTAAAACAAATGGATTCAAGAATAATTTTATGTAAGGAATTTAAATGGACAATGCATGGGACCCTACTTGATGCACCAAAAATAATTGACTTTCCAAAAATGGCAAGTTCCATGAATTTATGCAAAAAGTGTGATTTTTGAGCAAATTATGCATGAATGCACTAAATGGACCCTAAATGCATAAAAACATGATTTGTCACTAAATAAAGCTCTTTAATATCATTAGCCCTTAAAATGATCCCAAATGTGTATGAAAATGTGCACTTTTCATGACTCATCAGCAGCCATTAACTTCATCTTTTTCTGCTTTTACAACATTCAGAGCCCTATTGTTTCAATCTGCTATTGGTTGTGCATATTTTCTGTTATAGTTTATAGCCCTCTTGGATAATTTTTTCTCCACCCTCACAGTTCGATGAAATGGAGGAGGGACATGTTGCCTTAATCCAAATTGCTTAAGCACACGGTCAACATTACATCTCTCGACGACCATATAATTGATCATTGACACTGTAGATCGAAAGAGGGATCTATCCACTTCATCTACACAAGCTTCCAACTCATCGTCGTACCGGTCATACGGCTGCCAATCAAACTGTAAGTTATAAAAAACATTTAATGAAGACTAGATAGATTCATGTACAAGAATGAACAATAAACAATCTTGAGAAATAACTAACTTACGCTGTCAACATCTTGCGTGTCAAGTTGCCTTCGAACCTCTCCCACATTTGTGAGAATGTGGTGATCTTTCAGTCTTTCTTCCCACATCTTGAACAATGGGAATTTTAGTTGATGTCCTCCATGTTTTTTGCTATTGAGCGTCCGATCGACATCCTCAAGTATGCCCATATCTGTGATGAAAGAATGATATATTTAAAAGGAAAGCGACAACAACTCAAGAACATATATCAATATAATGCAATGATTAGGAAATCTTTTTAGTTACCTGTAATAGTTGAAGCGGCCTTGTGACTGTCTTTACTCGATCTTTTATTCTCGATGCCCAGGTCAAGCTCCTATATAGATTTGCTAGGCAAGCAGGCCCCTAAGCATATGGTTTGAAATCTTCAAAAAGCTCGATCAAGTAAGCATTACCCCTCGATCCAGAAGTGTTTGTACAAATCTGAGACCAAACAAGATGAAATAGATATGCACGTGTGTGCCTGATCTCAACTGCTTGAGTCGGTCTCTTCGGTAGGTCTTTGAAGTTGTCGTGGAACCATTTCAAGTTTATTTGTCCCCCTTGGAATTCAGACGAATCGGGGGCAACACCCAATAGGTCAAAAAAAATTTCCTCCAGAATCATCCAATGGGACCATACACGGTCTGTAACAGCAGACCCATCTATGGGAAGGCCATATATATAGGCCACATCCTCCAATGTGACCGTAGCCTCACCCCCAAGAAAGTGGAAGGTGTTTGTTTTCGGTCTCCATCTTTCAATAAGCCCACTGGTTAGAGCATGGTCTATCTTCATTTTTTCGATCTCAGAGAAATGATGTAGACATGTTCTTCTTATATATTGTCACATTCTTGTATTCAATGTCCAAGAATCATTCTTAGGATCCCAAGGAATGCAACGTGTTATTTCTGGCTCCTATGAAATACAAAAAAGAAAAAAAAAATCCCAAACAACAATTAAAAGTTAAAGAAATGTGACTAAACATTGAGTAATCAAATAAAATAGGATATTCACCTTTCCATCCCATATTTCCTTCGAAATGTGGTTCTCCTGTTCAAACAATATAGATTTATCTTCGGGACCAGGAATTTAATCTTGCAACTTTATAACTTAGTATAGAGCTGCACCAAACTATTAAATCATCTTAATGCTTATAATTTCAACATGTTAAATGAAATTAATCACTAAAGTATTCAACTAATGAAGACATCACCAATTATTGATAGCTAGACCTCAACCAGATGGCATGCATAGTTATTAGCTTTCCCATAAAAGTCCCTCGATCTGGATAAGATCTATCAAGATAATTGACTTCCTTGCAATCGATTTGAGTTAATTGATTAACATGTAATCAATGAAATAAATGATATTAAGCAATAAGAAATTGACATGTAATCAAATCCTAGAGGGAGAAGGGAAATCCTATCTAATAGACAGATTTTACCTCCTCTATAAATATCATGTAATATCTCATTTCTGAATCAATGAAAAATTCTCTCATTCCCTCATATTATTATGGTTGTTTTGAGCGACTGTTTCGCCTTGTATAAAGACTCCTTTGGTTGCCAAATTGTCAATGGTGATAACCCCAAAGGCTGGACATCCGTAGTGAATTTGTGAAGACTCCATCCATCATTGGGTTCAGCTCAACATAATTAACATTGAGAAGCATGATATTTGCAAAATGGGTTTGGCCCATACCTAACATTAAGCCCTGCATTCATGCTAGCTACAAGCCTGAAAATCAGGCCTAACAACTATTCCGGCTGCGCTTGGAGAATCATCTTCTCAAACCAGCCTTCAGTACATAAAATACTACATTCAGGACCCATGGTTATCCTCAAGTCGAGGAACACAAAATTCAGTTGCATATTATTTTGCAGGCTAAAGAGTGACATCAGTTTCATGAATCCTGATGCTTTCTTTGTCTTACTCCCCAATATACAAATCCACATTTACCCATTCAAAACACAACAAAATGAACAATTTGACACATAAATAAACCCTATCAAAATCTCTTTCTTCCACCCTTGTAGTTATTCTTCTAATTTTTCTTCTTTCAGTGTGTGTGTGCATGCATGAACATTTGGGGGATAATGGTCTACATAGTAGGCTCTCTAGCGCATGTCAAACAAGAAAACCTCCAATTATTTGACATTATTAAAACAGAAAAACAACAGTACAAAAAATATATCATGGCAAAGCCAAAAAAAGAGCCATTCACACAAAAACAAAGAGGCCCTGAAAGATGAGTACAACATAACATAAAGCCAAAAGATTAGGGCAGCCTATTAATTAGGATGTAGAAAGACATTGTCATAGACCAACTTTTTCTTTTTCTTGCTCTCACTTTGCCAAGATGCCTTCCTCCTTGTTTGTATCAATTAAATTTTCTACCAAGGGCCCCACAACCATTTTGGAATCTCACTTATGATCTTGCTCCCTAACCATTCACACGTTTTGACGCTTTCAGTATCTTGAATCCCCACGGCCACTTGAATCTGCATATGTTTCTTGCTACTAAACTTTTTTCCCCTCTCAACATTTGACAATATATTACCACGTTTTATCCTTAGCTCCTTTTGCTCTATAGATATAATTCTCATATATGATTGCCCTCTTTGGGTATTTCTCTTAAAAAATTCATTTTTATAATATTTCTGACACTTTTATATATTCAAATAGGCCCAACTCTGATGCAGGTTTAACTTGTAGAGAACTGAAATCTCTGGCCTTTCATTGAAATCAGCTTATTACTCAGAAATATAACCCATGAAATTTAAGAAGGAAGCTTGGAAGATGTCCCGAACTGAAGGTAGATGAAAAACATCTTCTCAAGGTGTGTTCCTTTAGCTTTAAAATTGGAAGAAAGGACTAGCAACGATTTCATCCTTCACATGAGTGTTTCCTCATAGGAACACTCATGAATCTAATCAATGACTCTTTACCCTTTTGTGAGCGAAGAGAGAACATATATATAGATGGACTAAGGAAGATGGGACTGGGTTTTTCGTTCGTAACAGTGTTAGGGTGAAAGGGTAAAAGAGGCTTCGAATGAGTTTTTACAATGGTAGGTTTAATCTTTTACCTCCTAGGGACAAAACTGGAAAAAAAGATGGGGCCCCACTATACAATACCCATATTTGGTATAACCTTTTAGTCAACATAATTTTAAAGAATACAGGGTATTTTATAACCTGTACGGTCAAATCCCCATTTTTTTTATAAAAATGTACATTCCATATATGTGGTCTTGAGGGTCCACACAGAGGGACCTTTTGAGCCCCTTTGTCACGGGGTTTTCAATACTTATGAAAGGAAAATTGATGGGGCACGGAGCAGTTAAATGGATGACAGAATCTCTCCACTAAACAAGGGAATCTTGATGGTCCCACCTTGGAAAGGAGGCTCTCCAAAATTAACCCAAATTGCAACATCAGGGCCATCCCTTCGTTTTTCCCTTTATGGGTTGTACGTAGTTTATCTTGGAAAGTTTTTTTTATCACAGTATTATAATTGGTCAGTGCATCTTTTAATCTTTCTGCTTTTTTACTTTTACCTTTACCCTTGTGATGAAATGGATTGGGTCATGCATTTGCAATAGCCTCTGTCTTTGTTGAGTTCTAATTATAAGTGCTTCAAATAAATGTGATGAGTTTGTCATCTGTCTCTTCTAATGCTCTTGTTTCCAATGACAGCCCTACAACATGTGTCCAATTTTTAAAATACCATGCATGTGTCATGTTTAGAACTAATGTACCACATGGAAGTGCTTAAAAGTTAGAGATTACTTACATCAATTTGAAGATTAAAAAAAAAAGTCTCAATATCATTGAACAACAATTGAACTATGCAAACTTTGGAAAGAAAAAAAGGTAGAGATACCACAAAATCATTCATCCAATGACATAAATAAATAAATAACCGAAATCATTGATCAATTGGTAGAATGGCAAAAATAATGTAAAATATGGATCTAACGGTGGATAAGCTTTAGAAGATGATAATTATTTCCATAGTTGATCGGTGACATATATAATTAGTGAAGCCATTCAAACACAAAATGAAGTATTATGCAAGTGATGTGGCGAATCTAGTCATGCTGTGGGACCTGCCAAAATTGTAACAAGCTTCAATCCCACTAGAAATGGAACAATCACTTCCATTCAAAAAATACTACAAACAGAAGTTTAGAATTTCCAAGCGGTAAGAAACAGTTGGGTCGTGGGTGGAGGAAGCTGGAAGATAATGAGGGCAAAACAATGTGCCCCACCCCACAACAGGTTCCTAAAATTTAAGAATTAATTCAAGAAGAATAACTCAAAATCCAAAGCAAGTTTGTTAAATCTGCAAACACCATTGTAGCACCCTATGTGAAGCAAAATGGGATAGAAGAAAGACAAAATGCATGTTGCATTTTCCCACTATAGATTGGGACATGATAGAAGGAAAGAAGGGACTCACAAAATAGAGATAAGAAACGCTGGAGGAAGGTTGAAGACGGAACTCCCCAAGATAAAATCGAAAGAAGATGATAAGCCTCAATGTAGATGGACAGAGGAAGATGAAGACTGTAGTTTTGCCCAAACCAGTGAAGGGAATAATGGAGGAAAGCTTTCCCAGTGGTTAAAGTTAGGGTTTTTATCTTTTTTACTTTTACTAAGGGCAAAACTGGAACATAAGTTAGGGGCCCACTGTACTATCACCATATTTGAGAAAAGTTCTCAATCAACACCATTTCGAGGAATAGAAGTTATTTTATAACCTATACGGTCAAATCCCCTTAAATCAAAGAGTGCTAATGATTTAATGCAAGAATTCCAAATATTATGACTAGACATGTTAAAAATTCATAAGCTGTTGACCAAACTTCATTGTCTCTCATGGTGGTTGACTTTGATTTCTAAATTTACATAGGTGGTTATATTTGTAGTTTTCTATAATTTTTCTCCCATGAATAATAAGATGTACATTAATTTCTGCTAGGGTTAAGGTTGATGCAATTAGCTACACTAATGAGACCAAGAAGTGTTATTTTGGATTTTAAGATCAGGGCTGGTGCTACCCTGACATTGGGATGAGAGAACTTAATTTTTAAACCAAATCTCTGAGCAACCAAGTCTTGGGGGGATTCCTCACCAGTTTTCAGAGGATTTGAAAATTTCATATTTGAGAATTGCAAATCTTATTGAGGAATCCTCAAATTTACGATAGTGAAGAATTCTCAAATATGTAGGTTCCTCACATATCCCTCATCTGTTACCAAATATGCCGATCCATATTATACAACCCCTACTCTACTAGAAATATTATCTACATTTAGATCAATCGATATGTTAAAAACGAGATGAAGTCTTTGACCGAAGACTCAAGTCTTCAATTACAGGTTGATCCAATGGCATATATCTCACCAAATGGAGTGAAATTCGGGTGCCTTCATGTTCAAGGGAATGACTTGGATCAAGTAAAGTTGGTCTCACTCAAGTCAGATTAATTTGTCTGAAAGAAAAGAAAAAAAGGAAAAATAAAAAACCTCTCATGCAAATGTCAGTATATGATTATCTCTCTGATAAAGACAGCAACAAAGTTCAAAAGCAAAAGCCTTTGTTAAAAAAGAGAAGAAGCTGAGTAAAGCAAATAAATACTATAAAGTAAGGAAATAATTGGAACTTAGAGTTTTTTATTTAATAAAGTTGTAGAAAATCATAGAATGAGAATGAGAAAGGGACAAGGGCTTTTCATAAAGGGGGCCCACATGCAATTTTTACAATTTATTATATAACATAAAAAAAAATAGTTTTGAAAAAGAGACTTTTCCAAATGTGGAAAAGTTATCTTTATTCAATCCAATTGAATATGGCTGTTTAATGGGCTTGAACCTGGGTTTAGCATTGTTCATGGGTGGGGCTAGACCCAAAGCTTGTCCAGGTCCGACCCATTGCCACAAACATACAGACAAGGACAACTCACCCACATGCGAGCTAATGCAATGTAGATGACTGTTGCTTACATGAGTCTGTCAGGACTTTGATTTTAAATTGTTCTTATTGAAGTGAATAAAAGTACCCACTATCCATTCTTAAATAATGTTAATGTATGTCCATTTGTTTCAAGTGGGAAAACCAAACTTTACATTACTTGCCCTTTTATTTACTGTATCTACTGCTACAAGTCCTGTTTCACTAGAATTTCAAATTCCCTATTTGATTCAGAAGAATTCATTGAAGGGGTATTCCAAAATGATACTTTTGCCATGCGAAATTCTCAGAAATCCAGCATTCCAAATGACAATAGCCCGGTGGATTTTGGAGTTCCACATGGGGGCATTTGGAGATTTAAAAATGCACTACACAAGAAATTTTAAAATGCTTGCAACCAAAAAAGCTTCTCGGTGTCCTGCCTTATGTACGGTCGGGATAGGAGCTCCTGCATCCCACTACTAGAAGGAGAATATTTCCCTCTTTTTTATTGCGGTGAATTTGGGATTGTGACTCATACTGGTCAGATGAGTCATTTTGAGCTCCAGATCATACAGCCTGAATAAGGTGATGACCCAACCAAACTCAACATAGAATGATTTTGCTTGAAAACTCAATTCTAGGGATGGCAATTAGGGACGTAAATGGGTTCCCGATTCTCCGATTACCCGGAGGTTCCAACCTGTTAAAAACCGGGTCTGGACCCTTATTTAGGCCCCGATAAATAAATGAGTTCGAGTTCAGTTATACCTTCGTTCGGACCTGTGAACTTGAGCCCCGACATATTACCTCGATTTTCGAAAATCTCTCCTAAAAGCCATATTTTTTTAATATCATTCTCTACTTAGACCCGGACTCGGATCCAGACGCATCCCATATATGATTTTGGTTCCGATTCCGAAGCCAAGAAACCGGTTCCACCTTTTCCTTAACGATTCTAATTCCGGATCCACCATGGACCCGAACCGGAACTGACCCGTTTACAACCCTAATGGCAATGGGTCAGGTTAAAGAAGAAGTCTTTAGTTAGAGAAGCATAACTCCACAGTGGAGCTCACATATTGAAATCCAATTTGTTCAAAATAAATGCGCTCTAAATGTATGGGGGGTATCCTCAGATTTTTCATTAATCCAAATTTATTCCACGATTAGATTTACTGTTTGATGAACTGTGTTGGTGTTGTTAACTCAGTCGGGGTTGTTTAGTCCTGTTGATTGGAATATGAAATGTCATCACCATTTGTCCATGAGGTTCTTTACAAATCCCACTTGCCCCCATGAATTGTCTCTTTTCCTTGTACCTTAACTGCACCAATATATTCATGGACCTAAGATTAAATCTCTCCAGGTATGAAACGCCCAAACTCTGCCAGAATCCCTACTTCTCCCTCATTACTCTATATTCTGAGGTTTTCTTTACATATAAAAGACCCTTTTCTAACTGTTAAAAGCAGATTTAGAGCACCAAAGACAAATATGACAGAGGTATATTTGGTAAACAGCTCCAAAATACTCTCAGGTTTTGTATAATGTTTGAGCACTGTTATCAGAACCTGCTGTTCAACTTGAATCCCATTTGACAAAAACTAAAAAAAACAGAAAAAAGGGAAAAAATTATGAATAAGTAACGGCTAACAACAACAACAACAACAATGTGATGTGGAGACCCTTTTTTCTTGCAATCATTTGGACTATTTGGAAGGAAAGAAACTCACGTGCTTTTGACCATTTTGGAAGGAAGAATGGTGTTAAGGCCCGAACTCCGACAGAAAGGTGTGTTTTTTGCTGGGAAGAATCAAGCTCAAAGTTGCTTCTTGGGTATTGATTGATCAACAATTTTAAAGCCTACTCGTTGGACCAAATTATGCAGAACTGGAAGGAAATGGCTTGCTCTTAAGCCTCCACTTTAATTGCAGGATGGTTTCTGTTCCGTTTTAGTTTTATTCTGAGTGGTATGGAATTATGTATTTTCCATGTTGTTTGGAAGGAAGTGGCTTACTCTTAAGCCTCAACTTTTAATCTCAGAATGGTTTCTGATCTGTTTTAGTTGCAGTCTTGGTGGCGTGGGATTGTGTGTTTTAGTTGCTTTTCCGTCTTAGTTTTATCCTGGGTGGTGAGGTAGTGGTGTGGTATTATGTGTTTTCCTAAGAACAACAATATGAGTAACACAGGATCCCATGATTGAAAATACCGTTACAGTTTGTAATGTCTGCTGGGCTCAAATGAGAGGAGTTTGAAGCACTAGGCAATAAATAGAGATTAGCTTGCCATGTTTGATGGCCATGATATTGCATCAGAATCTGATTATGGGATTTACCTGTGTTTATTGTAAAGAGTATGAAGTTCTCAATGGGCTGAGGTTTGAAGAACTAAGTAGGTGTGGAGTATTAAATTCTGGTTCATGGATGTTATCCTGCTTCTGTTCTGCATCATTGGTAATTGAGAGGTGTTCCCACTTTTTTTTTAGGTTTCCCCTCAGTCATCAAACTAGAAAGAAACAATGGTGCTACTCATCCATCTTGCTCATCAAATTTATCACATCTTTGACAATGCATCTTCTCTGGCCCTGTCGTAAAACATTTGTCTTGCCCCGCCCAAGATTAGGCAGGATTTTGTTTTTCCACCTTCCTCCCCAAACTGCAAAGAGAGTCGATTGGCATAGCAACTCGTTTTCATTTAAAGGAAGAAAAAAAAACCCAGAAGCAATGACAGAATGACAGAGAAGATTGAAGCCCATTTGAAAATAACAATTCGGATTGATTGATCCATGAGACATACAATCATCCAAGTGATCAATAATTCAAACAAAGAAGGAATGAGAACGTGTTGCAGTTTTAATCACTCATCTTTCTGACATCTCACATTGCTTGCTCCTCAGGACAATCAAACGCTGTCATATTTTGACCACTGTTCTTTCCACCAGGGTAAATCTTATAGGGTTGAAGAACCCTTCAAGCATCACTACTCCAAGTGGGTTGTTCTTCGCTCTGAGAAAGCAACAAAGAAACATGAGAAACGGAAGACAAAATATAAAAGAAACAAGGATTTTTTTATTTTTTTTTTAAATGTCCCTCCTGTGAACAAGATTGAGATCCCATCTGCATCGTACATCTCAGTATAACTTGAGGAGATCCAAGTCATTCATTAAGAAACTGAATGGGGCAGATGTCAAACCCATAGACCAATTTTGTCCACTAGGTAAGCCAGATGCGTGTTTTATTCTCTATTTTTTGGGTTAAAAGTAGCAGGAGAAAACAGTGGCAAAGTTTTTTAAAAAAATGAAAGAAAAAGAAAAAGAAACATCAGTTTCGGTGTGTTCTAAAAATAGTTTCCTAGTTAAGAGTTTAGGGTGGTATTAGAACTAATATAACCCTCAAGAGGGGGATGGTTTACCAAATCCAAACAAATATAAATAGAACTCCCACATTTCCACTCTCATTTCTTACCATTGTTTAATCATACGGAATCTGAATGTACGCAGCATCACACACAAATGGAATGTCAGCATACATTCCCCCAAGTGCGCACCTCATGCATTCAAGCACTGTGAAAAGATATGCGAAGGAAACGGCTGTCCAAAAATGCATCCCTATCTTGCCCCAATACACAGCAAGGGGCATCCAGCGGCTCACAGTCCCAATTACCTGGAGGACAATCTCAAGAAGCATGCCCATTACAACATGGAACCGAAAGAAGTGAGGCCACTCTTTCCTCCTCACGATCCCAAGGTAGGCTGCAAAGAAGTAGGCCATCAAGAACCAGCTTGGCAGCATTGCAATGGTACCAAGGAAAGGGTAGGTTAGGAACTCGAGCTCTTCAAGAAAGGGATGGAGATGGTACGCTGTCTCTGCATACATCCACGTCTCATGTAGAGGCATCAGATAAGGGAGGCAGGCTAGGGTCCTCCACCACCACCTTGGCTTTTTGGTCATTGGCGGATGGCGCCAGCTGTATGGGACATCCTTGGATGCTCGGGGAACCAACGGTGATCTGGGACCTGCTGCATGACGCCTAGGCAGTGATGGGATTTTCCATCCAAGGTTGCCAAGCTTCCCATTTACCAGTGGGGCTGAAGCAGCTGAAAGATGCACGCTAGCCACTCCTGCAAGTTGAAAACATAGTTTATATGATAACTGAAAGAATAACACCCCTCTTTATATGAGACAGACAGGACTAGATATCCCTTTGGGTTATAAAATATGTAAGTCATAGATCTGGCTTGCTCCATCATGGAAGTACCATTCTCTTACCAATGCCTTGGATGATCATTGCTCTCTGACAGTTGTGGAGAACCACAGCCACTGTTAACAGAGCCCAGTTTGGCAGTTTCAGTTAGCAGGGGCGGACCTGAGCTATACGGAACTGGGGCGATCCAGAAACTGCCTAAAGAGATAGCCCATGCCCCCATTCAAGTAAAGTAGTCGCCTCACCTACGCCCATGCCTTGTTCTAATAAAGTTGTCTCCCCACCCTAAGTCTGAAAAATCAATAGTTTTTTTGCTCTAGGTCTCAAAGATCTTTCGAACAAAAAACCTTGCAACCCTCCACTCAATTGTTCTCCTTCTTCCACTTCAGGCTCAAGCAGTCCGACTCATACACAATAGCACGGAACAAAGGTTTGCCCTCTCTCTCTCTCTCAATCTCCTTTTCTTTTATGATAATCTCCTCTTTCTTCCTCCTCACTTGGATTCACCAACAACACTACTCTCTCTATATACAAATAAGAGATAGTGATGAGATATTTCTATCTTTGAATCAAATAGATATGGGCGAAATGCCTTCTTGCAAATGCATTCAATGAATTGAATCTCTTACTTGTATTTTCCTTCTTGAAAAAGTATGTCACTCTTTCTACACACAAACAAACCTGTTGTCTTTTACAAACATACACGGCATGCATTGAAACCATTCACATGTAAGTAGTTTTGGTAGTTTGGTTGTGTTTTGGATATGTAGCTCATTCTTGCTATTGTGGCATTTGGTTTATGTAATGTTAATTGCCTTTTTTCTTCTTTTAGTTTTTGCTAATATGATATTTATGTTAATGGGGCTTGATTTATGATTGATATAGTTTTTGTTTTTTTTGGATTTTGGCTTCTTTGATTTTTTATAATTTTTATTTTGCTGTTTGTTTTTTGTTTTTTTCTCAATTACAATGACCCAATACTCCAATTTTCCCCCAAAACATCCTGCCTTGGTTTTTATTTATTTATGTGCTAGGTCTTGAAGTCCAGCTACTTTCTTATTGGACTTTCTTGAATTTTTTTTTTCTTCAATCACGATATGATGTTTATGATTATGCCGGTCACATTTGGATTTGTAGGAACTCTTAGGAGGTTGAGGAAACAATCAGAGAGGTATTATTTTCGTATGATAATGATTTTTACTTCTTTGGAGTTCTCTATAGTTTTTTATTATTGTTGTAGTGTGGTTGCTAATTTAATTTTCATCCCACTGATTTGAATAAAAGACTAATTTCTTGAGAAAAAAGCTATCGTATTTAAAAAAGAATATATAAGAATTGAGTGTTAGTAATTTTTATTTTTATTTTTGAAACGGTAACAAAACTTTATTAAAAAGAGAAAACAAGTACAAAGCTTAAAAAGTAAAAGAGAGAAAAGTTAAAAGAGAAGGTACAAGAGTATTATACCAACCCCAACCCAATTACATAATCACACCTACCCATGGAGACAACCTCTTAACCCCTTGCTTGGCTAGTGCATCCGCGATCGAGTTGGCTCATCTAACCTCATGACGAAAAAAGACATTTAGAGTGGCCGAAAGCTCCCTAATTTCATTGAAATGGAATTGAAATTTCCAAGGGAAGTCTTTTTGGTTAGATACCCAAGTGATCACATTCGAAGAATCACTTTCCACCACAAGAGCACCAATATATCTCCTTGCAAACAACCTAAGACCCTCCTAAATAGCTAACACCTCGGCTTCGTTCGAGTCACAAATGCCCACATTCTTAGGCGTGTTTGGCACTTAACTAGGTTAAAGTGAAGTGAAGTAAACCCAGACAAGATTTGACAAGGGTCATATCAAAAGTACACAATTTCAACATTCCCTCCATCTTTTTTAAAAAAAGTCAAAAAAGCAATCTCCTTTTTCCACTAAAAGACAAATAAACTCCACTTTTCTATACAAAAAGTCAAAAAGATTCTATGCCAAACAACTAAAAACAAAACATCATCATAACACCTTATATTTTATTCTCTCTTGATTTGATGCTTCACCTCACCATACTTCAATTCATCATACATCCAAACAGGCTCTTAAGGAGCACCTCACCGTAACAATTACGCAACACGCCTCCAATTCCTGTAGGCCCTAGCTTACCCCTGGAAGCTCCATCCACATTGAACTTTAAAACACCAAAAGGAGGGGGACAAATCTTCTCTCCTTAAAAGGGAGACACCCCATACAAGCTTCCCAATTATAAATAATATCATTCAAGTTAATATTTGTAAACTCCTTCCGAATTGAAGCCCATTTCGCAATCCTAAAAGCAACCTTATCTATCAAATCAACCACAGAAGAAGAAGAGCCTCTAAATATCCTCTCATTTCTTTCCTTCCAAATAGACCATAAAATAGCAGAAGGAATCAATCTCCATAATAAACGCCCACAACCAATGAAGCACCTACCACGCCAAGCATTTGCCGCTTCCGCTATATATTCTTCGGACAACACCAAGCAATACCACACCTCCTAATAAAGTCATTCCAAACTTGGACCACCACCTCACAATGCAAGAATAGATGATTAATCGTCTCATTCTCCTTACCACACATTGTGCATGTGTCTAGAATATTGGTAGAAGTCATTCCTCTCTTTCTTAGATTATCAACAGTGGCCACTTTTGATGCAACCACTAGCCAACAAAACACCTCAACCCGAGGAGGAACCAACCCCAACCATACATGAGTCGAAGGAGTCAAGTGGGTGGGGTTACCTTCCAAAGTTAAGTAGAAAGCTTTGGCGGAGAATTACTCGGAAATGGAAGGCTTCCAAATCCTAAAGTCCTTAGTATCCCTGCAAAAAAACATGTTAGCAAGAAAACTCAATAACTCCTCATATAATTCCCCCTCCAAAGACCAAAGATCCCTCTTAAATAGAACACCCCACACATTACATCCACTCCTCACTCACCTCAAAACAATCACTAAGAGATGGCTCCTTATTGGCCGCCAATCTAAAGAGTCTAGGAAACAACCCAAATAAGAGCCCCACCCCCACCCAATCATCCAACCAGAATCTAACATCCCTACCATTCCCCACCTTGAAGCCCACTCCTTTGAATAAAGCTCCGCCCCTAACATTAGACACATTTCCAACAGAAGCAATAGCACTCCAAACGCCCGATCTACCATACTTAGGCCACCACCCCCATTTATCCTCACCATACTTAGAAGCAATCAACCAGCGCCAAAGAGCCTCATTTTCCTCCCCAAACCTCCACCACCATTTAGCCAACAACGCCCAATTTTTGTTTTCTAGACTGCCCAAACCCAAACCCTCACTAGATTTAGGCTTAATCACCTCACTCCATTTCATCAAGTGTAATTTCTTCTTGTCACCCTAACCATCCCATAAGAAGTCCCTCCGAATTCGATCCAACCTTTCAATCACCACCTTTGGCATTTTGAAGAGCGACATGTAGTAGACTGCAAGATTAGATAAGCAAGCGTTGATAAGAGTAATTCTTCCGCCCATAGACAAATACCTCTTCTTCCAAAAAGACAGTTTTTTCTTAAATTTTTCAATGACCGGATCCCTAAGTGTCTTAGATCTTGCATTTGCTCCAATAGGCAAACCAAGATAAATAAAGGTAAGTTTACCATATCTACAATTTAATTTGATTGCCAAAGCCTACATGGTCTCGTCTGGACACCCAATTCCTACCAGCGTACTCTTAGAGACATTAATCTTCAAGCTTGACACTAACTGGAAGCATCGAAGGATTCTTCTAAGGGTCAAAATTTCTTCCGGCTTGGTCAAACTGAACAAAATTGTGTCATCTGCAAATTGAAGATGAGTAATAGTCTCTCCATTCTGCCCCATCTAAAAACCATTAATCATTCCCAACTCTCTAGCTTTCATCAAAAGAGGGCTCAAGGCCTCCACCACAATTGTGAAAAGGAGCGGGGATAACGGATCCCCCTGATGAATTCTTCTAGAAGCTTTGAACAGTTTAGTTGGGGATCCATTTACCAACACTGAAAAAGCGGTGGTAGAAATACACTGATGGATCCAACCACGCCACACTTCCCCAAAGCCCAATCTAAATAACATGTAATCAACAAAATCCCACTCCACTTGATCGCAAGCCTTCTCTAAGTCAATATGAGTTCTTTATACTTAATTTGCCAAAAAAAAATAAAAAATCATGCGTTTAAACCATGCAATAAGTGGAGATTATAGGTAGTTGTTGTTGATTTTGACTTTTTCAATTAATCATCGTCCACCCCACCCAAATGAAAATCCTGAGTCCGCCACTGTCAATTAGGATCACCCTCAAGGGAGTTGCTGAAGACCTCATATAAAACATGAGACCCACACTATATGAACCATTAAAACATGACAAAAAAAATTGATGATCATAAAAAATTGATGATTATAAAGCATGCAAGCTTAATGACTAATTAAAAACTAAAAAGGGAAGAAAAAAGGACCTAGTTTTCTATCCTCTCCAATAAATTTTATGCATTATCCCACTAGTGATATTCAATTCAATCACTTAAATCAGTTCATCTAGGGCCTAACATTGGATGCATCACATGATCCCTTGGGCAAATTCTATGCTCCAAATTCATAGAAGTAGGGCCCACCTTTTAGTAACTTTAACTTTTTGCTGGCATCCAATGTGGCCTTTTGTCTGACTGCAACAGGGTGTTTAAGTTCTTTTCTCAATCATCTAACTGCAGGTTACACAAATCAGAGGGTTAGTGTTGTCGATCTAGGTCATTTTTTAGTACAATCCATCCCTGAAAGCACCATCATACAGCTTCAGATACTGTTTTGGTATCACCTACCTGATTCAACCCATCTTGTAAATGACATAGATTTCCATTTCATGGAAGGAATCCAAAGGAGATTTCAAACATAGGGATCCTCATGGTTTCGCCAACTACGATCATTCAACTATTCATTTAGGCAATGTCATTATGTTAACAGGGGAAATCCCCTCAAGGCATCCTAAATCGGATTAATGATGCAGTGAGATCCAAGATCAGGGCCTGGACCCGCTTGATAGGGTCCACATGATCTCTAATTTTGAGATCCCTATCATTAGTTTAGATAGTCTCTAAATTAGTAGAGTTGCTTAGTATATTTACTTCCTAAATTCTATTTTGATTAAGATTAGGTAGTTTTTTATTTTAGAATGTCTTGGTTATTAAGAAAGAGTGTTACTCTATATATAGAGGAGTCCCCTGTTGTAATGTTTATGCTATATTGATAATCAAATTTGAGAAGTGTTCTTGTGATTTCCCCTTTGGGGTATTTCCCCTAAGTGATCTTAGGGTTTTGAGTCTTAGGACTCGATCTCACCGTCAGAGGTGAAGATCTTCATCGTGGCCTCCGGGCTACGCCATCAATTGGTATCAGAGAAACCAAGATTCTCACAAAAAGTCCACTAAAAACTGCCCTTACCCCTTTTATTTCTCTTTGCACAGTAGTCCATCAATTCTTTGCACAGTAGTCCATCAATTCTTTACACACTACATTCCTCTCCATGTCCAAACACATGCTAGTCTACTGATTGGGCTTAAGTTCAGCCTACTGTTTGGGCCTAACTTTTGACCCAACATAAACGCTAAGCTCAGGCCTGACCCAAGCCCAAAAAAAAAAAAAAAAAAGGGGAAGAGCTTCTCTCCCACGTGTCTTCTATTCTGGGCCTAAATTTGGGCCCAACCTGAGCCCAAGCCCAAACCTGCAAAGAAAAAAGAAAGAAAAAGAGAGAGAGAGAGAGAGAGAGAAGTGCAGAAATTTGCGAAGCAGTATAGTTGAATCATTGATTCAAGTCAATATGAAACTTTTTGGGAGCCCCATTAAAATTCAAAGAATTCAGTATGAGTGCAAATATGGCAATTGGTATTTTGAAAATGAATTCTATTTTGAGGAATTTCTCAACTTGACGCAAGAAAATTGGACGGTTGATAAATACACCCGCCACTTTCAAGAATTGCATAGATATGCGAATTGGAGGAAGATGAGATACATGATTTAGCTCGTTATGTCCCAAGCTTAAGACCAGATATCTTGGAAAATATGAATTATTGCAAAACCAGTCAAGATGCATACTTAGAAGTCATCCATGTTGAGCGCATGCTTTGAAAGTCTCGCAAGCAACAATGTAGACAAAGAGCTCATATTGTGGAAAGACTTTTTGCAGGAGAAGAAAATCCCACTCTTGTCATTCGCAGACTCCTCATTACCAATGAAGACGAGGAAGACAAATGGAAACATGCTAAGTAATTTCACACGCGGGTGATAGTCATTGATAAAGTTGTTAATGTGGTTATTGACAATGGTAGTGCGATTAATTTTGTCGCACAAGAGGTTATTGACAAGCTTAATTTGTCAACTGAGAAGCTTTCTAAGCCCTACCAAGTCACATGGTCTAATGGTCATGTCATTCCCGTGACTCACAGATGTTTGGTATCTTTCAAGGTTGGCGCCTATGAAGATCAGATTTGGTGTGATCCATATGAATATTGCTCATATTCCTCTTGGGAGTCCATGGCTTTTTTATCGGAAAGTGCATCATGATACAGAGGCAAACACATATACCTTTTTCAGGAATGGAAGATGGAGTAGACTCATGCCAATGACATCACCATCTCTGTCGTCGTCTGCACCTTCATCAAAAGCGCCACAAAAGGAGAAAAACCTTGAAAAAGTAGTTTTGATTGCACCACGAGAGCTGATTTCAAACAACAAAGATGACATTGAAGAGCTAGTTCATGGCCATGATGATTTCGTGGGTACAACCAATATTGGTCATCCCAATGTCAGTCAAGAGCCGCAAATGGTTGAGGAAGAGCAAAGACAGGCATATATTGAAGACTCTAACCAAGTTAGCAAGAAGATTAAAAATCGGTTGGATCCAACTGTAATGCCACTTCCAAAAATTCAATTGGTTCTTCAAAAATCAAGTCGATTGTTCCAGTAGTTTCACAAGAAGATCATGTTGTTACAGTCCCTCACATTGACTTCATCTTCAGGGATCAACAATGCAAGCTTGAAAATTACACTCAGATATGGCAGATTTTACAATTGCAGTCTCTCATAGGAAAAGCGCAAGATCGCAAGAAATGCAGCCAACAGAAGAAGCGATGCTTCCGAACTACTTTTAGATGGTTGAACACATTGCGTCAAACTCCCACGCTATGCCATGCAGATGCAGATCAAAAGAAGAGGCGGACATTTGTGCGTTCAATTTTCGACCAAGCGGGCATTTTCTGAACTTGTGGGCGGATTCTCTCATGTGTTATCAACCTTTCGACTCGTAGGAGTCGAGTTTTCTCAAGAGGGGGAGAGTTGATGCAGTGAGATCCAAGATCAGAGCCTGGACCCGCTTGATAGGGTCCACATGATCTCTAATTTTGATATCCCTATCATTAGTTTAGATAGTCTCTAAATTAATAGAGTTGCTTAGTATATTTACTTCCTAAATTCTATTTTGATTAAGATTAGGTAGTTTTTTATTTTAGAATGTCTTGGTTATTAAGAAAGAGTGTTACTCTATATATTGAGGAGTCCCCTATTGTAATGTTTATGCTTATATTGATAATCAAAGTTGAGAAGTGTTCTTGTGAGTTCCCCTTTGGGATATCTTCGGGGTCGATCTAACCGTCAGAGGTGTAGATTTTCATCGTGGCCTCCGAGCTACGCCATCAGTTAAGCTCTACACTTTTTGCATCATTCTTTTTCTTCTAATACACCAAGCCAAGTGTTAGGATCACTTGAATTACATAACCATTAAACATGATAGGTACACATTCTAACAACAATTCATATGAAACAAAAGGATACAAGCATTACAATTAGTTGGTTTTAGTTCTACAAAGAAGAGCTGAGAAAGTTCAGTATAAAAGCCTTTTCCTAAGGATAAGCTAATGGATCCAGATGAGTGTAGGATCAGAAAACCTCTCCAAAGTCCAAATCATTACAATAGTTTACATACCATGAAAGCCAGGTGTGTTGAAGGCTTTTCCTGATGATTGTAGTGTTCGTGCTTTACAAACTCCCCATGAAAACTTGTCAGCACTAACAACTCCAAGCCCTGCTGGAGGGCTAGAAAAGAATGTAAGTGCTGATTTATGTGTTGTGGGTTTATTACACAAGGCAGGTTTCATGGCCATGATCGGAGAGGTCGTGATGCATCCATTTAAAATCATGCCGCGATGGGGTACCTGGATGAGACAAGCCATTTCATCTTAATGAAAGCAGATTAAGGAAACACATACGCAAGGAAAAACACACGCAGAGAGAGAAAGAGAGGGACCTGCGTTTGGGAAGGAGCAGAGGACGTTGGAGAAGGGAGCTGCTGCTAGGGCACGATGGATTTTCCTATCCGGAGATAGCTGATTTTATACTGACCCTTGTTTTACTTTAATCGACGATAAACCCTTTCCGAAGGGTGCGTGGGGTACGGAGAAATCCCCTCTGTATTTTCGAAGTCATAAGTGTGGAAGGCGAGTTTTGCACTTAACTAGTTAAGTTTGAGTAAAGTGAATCTAGACAAGAAATTATAAGGGATTTTTACAAAAAAAGTGTCATTAATTGTGTATTAGACTGATTTAACTATAAATACACAAAAATACCTATTTTGGTGTTCGTACATTAATTTTGGACGGTTTTACCCTAACAAAATCGAACGAAATCGTTCTCCAATCTTCCCCAAAATTTTCCTATTTCGAACGAAATCTTTATCCCTTCTTCTCCAAAATTTTTTCTCTCCCGCCATTTTATCTCCTCCTCCGCTGCCTGCTCTCGTCTTTCCTCTCCCTGCTTCAGCTGTCTCGTTCCCTCTCCCTCGCCGCTCGCTGCTCTCTCTTTCCCTCTCCATCTCCGCTACCTGCTCTCCCTTTCCCTTACGTCCCAGCTCATGTGCTTTCTCTCCGCTGCTGCTCTCTCTTTAACTCTCTCCGACGTCCCAGCTCTTGCTCACCCCTCCACTCCCTGTTGTCTATGCAAGTCCGTCCAGATCCTCCAGCGGAACTCCCACGACTCCTGCAACGTCATCTTCCATCTGAGATTTAAGTGAAGGTGATTTTCTCTATTCTTCTCTCTTCCACATTGTCTATTTTCTTGTTTTTATTTCATTTTCAGATTCTATAAATGTTGGAACTGTGATGTTCTGGAGAGGGGATCTTGCTTGTGGTAGTTGAGTAAACCTCTTATTTCGAACCTATTGTTTGGGGCAAGAGGTTGCAACTATAATTGGTTTCTTCAAATCATTTTCAATTTCTTCAAACGTTTATATAAATCTTGACAGTTACTTATCTCCAACCTCTTATATTTGGAACCTCTTATAATTATGTTGGGTGGGTTCTCTCCAAAACTCTCAAAAAGCATCATACAAATAGGGAGGTTGTTCAGGAAGTAGTCCATTGGGAGGCAGTTGAGGAAGCACTCCATTGGCAGGCAAATAACATTTAGATAGAAAGACAAGTTAGATGGGCATTGATAGATCATAAAAGATTTGTAATGATTAGTGAATTTGAAACACCCGCCAAACAGGAAAGGATGCATGCAATAGCTGTCGAACAACCATTCATGGATATGGATCGATAGCGTTGCAAGTGTATTAGTCGTTAGTGTTGCTGCACCAGCCATACTACGGATGTAGCAGAGCCCTCCTGGACAGAGGGCTCCACCTGCTTGTAGTCCACCTGAGAACATTCCTTCCATTGTGGGTTCATTGGTAATGCCCATATCTATGTTAAACATAGTGGTCTTTTGTGGTCTTTACCCAAAAAATAAAATGTTAGCCAAAGTGGTGGTGTGGTGAACTTTCTGGTTGCACCTATGCATCAGGTGTTGGTAGGCTCCTTTTGCCAATGGGGAAGTAATGTGAAAATGGGGAGTGATGTTGTTTATGATGGACAACAAGTGCAGAAAGAGGACAGTCATGTTATTGAAGAGGAGAGTGTAGTGTACCACCTCCTAAACGGTCTGTGAGATAGATTGTCAACCAATTCTCTGTAGGGACGAAAATTTGGTGAATAAAACTTCCAGTTAGGCCCACTGATAACAGTGATCCATCTTATGCCAATAAAGCAAGATATACCAAGAAGTGGTATCTTGTTATGGATTAAGAAATGAAGATCGTTGTGAAAAATGAAACTTGACATCTCCTTCCAAGATTCAAGGATGTTAAACTGGAGACATGTTATGGAAGACAACGTATAGATGGAGTTCGATGGATCAATGTTAAGACCTGAAGGACCATTCAAGCTTTGCTCTGTTAAAGCTTAGCTTTTTAACAGAAGAATACAGGGAGCTAAATGAACTCAATGTGAGCTTCTTTAGATTATTTTTAATTGTATTTCTGGATTGCTAAATAAGTTCTTACGTAACGAAAGAAGGATGTTGTAGAAAGTAGTTATGTATTTGAATTATGAAGTTAGTATAATTTTTAAATTTGGGAAGTTGCAGATGTTGGGAGGTCGGCTAATGGTTTCACCGATTCTTTGATTTCAATTGTTTATACTGTCTTTTGCTAATTACCTATTTTTATAGGTATCCCTTTTATAAGCGGGAGACTTCACCAAGAATCAATCCATTCCTATAATGGGCATGTAGCCCTTCGGTGTTAATTTTGTCTTCTAGTGACCACAGGATTTAGTCATAAGTAGTTTGCATCATATGTAATTGTTAGTTAACCTGCCAGTAATTTTACGCGCTTAAGTTGCTTTTGAGACTCAAGTTCTCAAGAAGATGATGTTAGCTTTCCACTGAAATCATTGAAGACCCTTTCCGCAATTATAAATTCTCAAGGAGTTGGACCATTTGACATTCTCATTTTTTAGCTTTATAATGTCGGTCCCACTTTACGAGGTGAAAATCCTCGGTGAAACGATAGGAGTATAAAATACACGGATTCCTCCCCTATTAACAAAAAAAAAAAAAAACTTGTTCTTATCTATATCTTATCATTTTAATTGTCATGCATCCCAATGGAGGTGTGTAGCATGTACATTGAAGGCACAGAGATCACAAATATTCCATTGGACCATCATTGTTCAGCATCAATCATCAATTATCCCCACCACGAGCACCTTCACTGTTCCAAATATCTGTATTTTCCACTAGTATCTTTTCCTACATTTTTTCAATTAGATTCACCACTCGTGGCAGCTCCTTGATTCCAACCGCCTGCTTGATTACTTTTCCAAGCAGGTGATTCCTCATCTTGGTCCCAATGGCTTCGTTGATCCCTGCTCTGATCACTTGATTCCCCATCATTCCTTTTTTTCCAGTCAGATTTCCACCCCCCATCAACATCACCCGATCTATTCCAGATCTTGCCCTGATCTTTTTCGAATTCCACCATGATCATCACTTATAGCTTTTCCTTTATTCCAATTGGATGACTGGTCACCACCAAAAGACTTTGGTTTGTTCCAACTATTTGTCTGACTTTCACTAGCAAATCCCGCTTCAGTCCAACCAATTGTTTTCCCTTCACTCACATCTTTTGACTTGTCCCAGTCCTCACACCTACCTCCTTTAGTCCAATTAGATGCCTGATCACCACCAGAAGGCTGAGATTTGCTCCAGCCATCTGGTTGACCATGGCCAGCAGATCCTTTGTTCCAACTCCCTGCATTCCCATATTTTGACTTATCCTGACTCTCAGATCAGCCTCCACTCGCACCTTCTGCTTTGCTCCATCCACCTGCTTGATTTCCCCAACCAACTTCTGGTTTATCCTACTGTCCACTCGCATCAACCCAACCCCTCGTCAACTTGTAACTCCACCGCTTTGCCCCAATAAGTTGTTATATTTTCAGAGCCACCTTTCTATTGGTTCCAAGAACTTTGATTATCATAAACGACCCCTTTGCCTTTGTCCTGGTTACTTTCTTCTGTGCCCCTCAAGTCAATATCTTGGCTATTCGAATCATCCCTTTCACTCACACTTCCATTGTTCCCATCTACCGAAGTCTTTTCTAATTCGAGCCATGGATCTGCTTAATCAGTACTTGCATTTCTTTTCTCCCAACCACTCATCCCATTAGTAGGATGATCTGCCGGAGTTTCACTTTGCTAGAGTTTATCTTTACCCCATTCACTTGCAACATCCCAGCTTGATCTCCAGGTTGGAAAAAATAGCATTTGAGGTTCCCGAAAGTCTTACACATCATCTATGCATTTCATTATAAATTTATTGCAAATTTGTTGTAGGAGACAAAAAAAGGCCTGTGTAATTTGAAAATCAGCACAACAATATCATGATCGCGAAACTTTGACAAATATATTATGAGTGAGATTGTTATCTATTTATCAATGTTTATGCATCTCAATATATAGTATATCATTAATTACTAGTTGAGAAATCAGAAATGTAGGATGAACTATAAGTTGTTGTAACGATATCGTTGCAATTGCATTCACATAACTCAGGCTATTATATTTTTCCTCACAAGTCTCATATGTGTCTATTAGAAACCTCATTTTATAACTCTATGAATTGATATATGTACATTGTGCTAACTTTAAACTTCTTACAGATTATAGATGGACAATATACAGCCCGGTCCTATGGATAACTCCATCTTATATGAGCAAGAGAACCACATTTCCGAACGAGTCTGGCAGGGCAAGGTGAGCATATATTGAAATACACTTTTTTAACTATATTGTCCTTACAACTATGACATTACTTTAAGCTTATATTTTCCTTGTCATTTATTAATTGCAGGAGGCAGGCCAATTACGATGCATTCCCACGCCAAATCACAACAGCTGGGAAATCAATGACCGTATGTGGGCACTAATACGTCAGGCCGGGCTAGAGCATTGAGTTATGAGTTATATGTACTACTATTTCATACCTTGCTCTTATAGGTGAGATGAGCTTCAGGAAAATGGATGACAAGAAGCGCCCACTGGAGTTGTACCTAAAGTTGATTTGCAAGGAATACAGATGCCTCCTTCTGATTTTGATAAGTGGAAGAGATACAAAGTGGAAGACAATCGTATAGGGTATTCTTTAGAAAGAGGGAGGCGGTATGCAAGCATGGTTTAGCTTGTCCTGAATAATGTTTTGGAATTGGGCTACAGTCATAGAGAAGAAGCTAATGTCCATCCTTGTTTGTGCATATTTAGTTGGTGGGAGGGTTATCACCACTGGCTGTACCATAGTTGTTGATGCTGCTACTATAAAGTCCATTGTTTATATTTCCCTTAAATGCATAGACATGATAGTTGTGCTCTAAATTTGTTATTGCATTAACCATTCATTGTATCGTCATTGTATCGTTGTTGCACTCGCATCGTTCTGGATAAAGTGGTCTATGTAGCAATCAAGTTATAAGTTTGGAAGGCCACAACTGTTGGATTTTTATTGCTTTACATTAGTAATTAACAATTACAATTTTGGAGCATTTTCTTTCATTTTTGTTTTCCAACAACGAGACTGACCCTGACTATAAATTGAGATACATAAACAATGAAAAAGGCTCACAAATTTCACCCAGATTAGTGGTTACTAAATTTTTTGTAACGATATCGTTACAATCCTTTATAGTTTTTAACGATATTGACCCGGACTATATATTGAGATACATAAACAATGAAAAACGCTCACTAATTTCTCCTAGATTAGTGATTTCTAAACATTTTTTATAACGATATCGTTACAATCCTTTACAGTTTTTTTCTTCTATTTGTCCTCCCCAGCAACCACATTAGCCCTGACTATATATTGAGATGCATAAACAATGAAAAAGGTGCACGGAGGTTACCAATTCAGACCAAATTGCAAATATTCCAACAACGAAATCGTTACCGTCCTTTACAGTTTTCAGTCTCAAATTTGTTATCTAGAAAATTAATGGCTTCGATTTTAAAATGTGATCTTTAAACAATGGGAAAGACTCTTGAATGCACCTCTGGATCTTGGTCTAGGGAAGGCAGAATACGAAGGTTCAAGCCCTCACTATGATCTTCGAACCCCCTTGAAAATGGCTCAGGCGAATTTGGGGTACAAGGGTTCGAACCCTCTTCCTGAGGGTTCGAACCTTCAACCCCCCTGGAATATGGCTCAGGGAATGCAGGTTCCAAGGGTTCGAACCCTCAGGAAAAGGGTTCGAACCTTCGACCCCTCTGGAAAATGGCCTGAGGAGTGCATGATACAAGGGTTCGAACCCTCGACCCCCCTGGAAAATGGCTCAGGAAATGTTGGATACAAGGGTTCGAACCCTCAGGAAAATGGCCTGAGGAGTGCAGGATACAAGGGTTCGAACCCTCAGGAAAATGGCCTGAGGAGTGCAGGATACAAGGGTTCGAACCCTCTTCCTGAGGGTTCGAACCTTCGACCCCCCTGGAAAATGGCTCAGGGAATGCAGGATACAAGGGTTCGAACCCTCAGGAAGAGGGTTCGAACCTTTGACCCCTCTGGAAAATGGCCTGAGGAGTGTAGAGTGTAGGATACAAGGGTTCGAACCCTCAGGATGAGGGTTCGAACCTTGATGACGATATCGTTACGTTCCGTTGTAGCGTCTCTCATCTTTTTCAGTGTCCGACGATGAGAGTGATCCTGGAAAATGGTTTGAGATACAAGGTACGATGATAAAATGCTACCCCAAGGAGTTAATAAATGTACAATTTGATCATATCACACTAACGATGTCTCTACCTGCACTCTAAATATTCATCTTGGATTATGTTATCGAAAAAGTATCCTCACTGAATAACCATCCTTGAAATGACTCAATTCAGTTGTATAACAACAGGAGTGTAATAAGGTCAGGAAAACAACTCACATTCATCCGTTGGAATCAATAAAGTAAAAACTCTGACGAGATCCATTCAACACCCAATTACATGAAAACATGATTTAAACCCAAATTGGGAAAACAAAAAAAAAACAAAAAAATACATTTAAATTACAAAAGTAAAACTTAGGAACATCATGCCAAGGGTATTTTATACAAGGTTTTGCTAACAGCAACTCAAAAATCTATTGGTCTTTATAGGTTTCAAGCATAAATTCTTATACATTGCAAATTTGGCCAATGTGCATTTGAATGCATCACGACAATTAAACACCCTGCCCTTCCACATCTCATCCAAAAAAAGAGGAAAATGATGATTCATCCTCTTGGAGGTGGATCTCTACATGTTTGTCTATTATGACCACGCTTCTTGCAATGGGAGCATGTTACTTGTTACTTCATTCTGTACTCCATTCATCTCCGATTTTTTTCGTTCATCCATGTTGTCTGTCTTGCTACTAAGTGCAAAACACGCTCGACACTTCTAAGACCCCTCAAGAGTTTCCATCGCGCATGGCACTGATAACATCAATATAAGTTGCTCGATAACAATCACGGGAGCAAATGCTGAGTGAAAAAGGAATACTAAGAAGGTCCCATTTGCGGCATGTGCTTGACCTTCGATCGAGGTGAACAACATCCGTGTACTCTAGAAACAATACCTGAAATTTAAAAGAGAGCATATAAGTTGAACATGTTTAAAAGAGCATGAAGTGGCAAACATGAAATAGGGGTATTTTAGTTTTGTAATTGCATTAACAACTACTTCTTCTTTGCAAATTGGAAGTAAAACAACTTTTCAGAGATTTTTTCATTTTTGATATCTGCTTATGTAAATCTGAAACTTCTGAATGCACCAATCAACTTTTCAAACTAGAATTAGTTTCCACAGATTTAAAAAGGTTTGATGACATAACCTCCCAATAAGACACAAAACAAAGAATCCACCAAGCAGAAATGGGCTCTTACAAGCGGAAGGTTTCAAGAGCTAAATAGTTGACATATGTAATACATGAGAACACTATGCTGTTAAACTCTATATCCAACTAGCCCAAGAACAGGAAGCCCAAGAACACAATGGGAAATACTTAAGGACTTCGCCCAGATTTTGATTTCAACATCATTTGTATGACAACATGATCAATACCATTACCCATAAGTGTGTGTGCTCAATTACGTTTTATCTTGCGCTATTAACACATCTCTATAGATTGTATGTTAGTCCAAAAGTATTGAAGCCTCGTATTATCAACTAGGCAAAAAAAGGCCAGTAATAATTCACTGACCAAACTCCAAAATAATTATTGGAACATGAGTAGTTCATTTTCTCTGTTGTTCTACACATGATAATATACTAGGAAAGGAATATTTACATTTCGTATAAATGAAGATTGAGATTTCTTGTATATGACCAAAGTGATTACTTACTTTGTTGGAAAAAAAACAGGGGAATGATGACGATGGGAAAAGCAGGTGGGCAAAAGAAAAAAAACTGGATAAGCAATAAGGGATACAAAAGGATTGGGTGGGTGGGTGGGGCGGGGGGGGGGGGGGGGGGGGGGGGGGGGGGGTTGCGACTAAATACCACCGATTCAGGTATCAAATCTATAAAGCTCAATTACTAGTAGGGTCGATCCATAATACTGGTAGGGTGGATCCATGTATACAAGCTGCATTAACATTTGGCAGATTCTGTTTGATGTTTGAGGCATCAAGATTGCAAGACTTAATAAATAGATCATCGAAATAGATCAAAACTAACTGTTAACCAGTCATCGAAATGGATCAAAACTAGACCTTGCATTGAGGCATTTTGTTTCAATATTCATACCCATACATTTAGGAAATATGAATCTCTTAAAAGAAACAAAACACTTTGAAGAAAATATACTTTCAATAAAGCAACATCTATTTGGTAGAATTCCCTGCAATCTTTTTGAAATTAAGATAGTTTTGATTGAATCTACCAAATCAAAATGGGCATTCCCTCATACCAACCCCATCAAAACACCAGCGAATCTGGTCTCATCAGTACAGAGAGCATGCAATGCAAAGCAAATATCGGAATGGATTTAAATGTAGGTAAAATGACCAGAAAAAGGCCAGATTGAGATGTAGGTAAAAAGAATTGAATCAAAAGATATGGTGCAATTGCATTAATCAAGATTCAAGAAAAGCTTACATGGGCTATAGATTTCGTCCAAGTCCATTGTCTTCGCAGCATGATCTTCCTATAGCATTTGTCCGATAATCATTTCGCATTTGCAATCCAAGTAGCTAGTTTTTATTCTGAATAGAAGCTACAGAAAATACGGCACGTGAATCAACTAACAACAAGCCAAAAAAGGCTTTCAAGAATGATATGATCATAAAATAAAAAATGCAAACACACTCTTCAATTTTAGCACTTAGATTATGAATCTTCCTACTTGTAATATTTCCAGAGGCTGTTTCATCGTTTGCTGCTGGCCACGTGAAGCTAGCTTGGAGCATCTTTCAATTGCCTAATTTAAGCATATATTTAGCGAGTCGTTGTGCTAATATAGCAGAGATAGTAAAACTAATAGTTATCCGTAGAAAACTGATTAACACATGCAAGGTGTAGGACGAGGATGATATTCAAACTGAATTTCACACATTAGATTGGGCATCAGTTAAATTTACTCCCAAAAAGCCGCATCACAACGAATCTAGAATGAGATGCCTAGACAATGATATGGACAAAATTCCGTCCCTTAAAACAAATTACCAGTGATCAACTACAGAGAAATTGTTAAAAAATGCTAAATCATTAAGAACGCAGACTTAATTATTCTGTTTACCAATGAATTTATAAAAAGTGCAAGCAATCATGAAATGCTAGAGCACATCTAGAAGAGTTCAAATGAAGAACACATTCTTGGACAACAATATCGTTACAGTGAATGTTGATTTTCTTCATCCAATTATGGTGACCAGCAAGATAACTTCATTGACTTTCTATTGAGAAGATAAAAGGTGATGGACTAAAGATTTGAAATTGTTTTTTGATGACGATAGCGTTACAAGAATTTTTATTTTCTTTATCCTATTTTGGTGTCCAATCACAAATTCATGGTCAGTGTATATTGAGATAACGAAAAATGTGAAGGACTCACGTTCTGCGGATATCAAGAAAAAAGAAAATGATTTTTTATAACGATATCGTAACCATAAATTTTATCGTATTCATCCGAATTTGATGCACAACAAGATAGCTATGGTGACTACATATTGAGATGCTTAGAATATGAGAAGGACGAACGATTTGAGTCAATTTTGATTTCTGACAATTTTTTCATAACAATATCGTTTCAGAAATTTATACTTTATTCGCCAAATTTTTGCACCCTACAAGAAAACAATAAGGTCTATATAATGAGCTGCATATACAATGGGAAAGACTTACAGAGTTCACCAAGTGGTTTTTGTTCAACGTCATTTATAGGACAACAGGATCATTGATCATTATTTTCGTATGACCCTGCACTCTTATCGTTCTGTAGCTCGTATGTTAGTCCAAAACATTGGAATCTCACATGATATTCAAACATGAGTAGTTCATTTTCTATACTGTTCTACAAGTGAAAATGTAGTAGAAATAAAATTGGTATATTATGTGTAAATGTGATTAATCTGTGATAGGTTTCCAATAAAATAACCACAGAAGACTGTTTTGGCTGCAACCATATCCCCAAGCCCCTGTCGATCAAGAGGCATCATTAGAAGATGATCCAAACATGCTTAACACTTATAAGTCGATCGATTCTTTGTAATCCAAAAGGTGCCTGGAAATGTGAAGAATGGCAAGAGTAATTCAACATGCAGGAATTCACACTTGAAAGCATTAGAAATCACACTTGAAAACACTACAGGCACAAGCATTAAAGTTTATAAGGAATTAAATATTAGGCGGACTAGGATATTTTCATATGTACCAAAGCATCCCAAAGAAATGAAATGGTACACGGATGCTCAACACAAAAAATAAAAATAAAAAATGCATGCATATGCAACGAAGACTATGGAAAATTAGAACCATGGTCATGCCCAACCAGTTACTGTATGTTTTTTTGTAGATAAGAGATGTTTCCTTCAAAACATACACTAAGGAGAAAAAAAAAAGAGCATAACTTCGCTTCAAAATGGAAATGAGAACGATCCTTCATAGGAATTGGGAAATCGCCCAAGGCAGCAAAAGAATCCAAGAAAAATACAAAAACAGACCCTATTTATTGTGTAAAAACATACACAATGCATCTCATCATCTTCATCATCACCATCCTTCTTATTCGAGCCATAAACTCCTTTATTCTTCTCAAAAGATATCAAATCCCCACAAAAAATATATATGAGATAGTAGACAGCTTTCTAGTGCTCATTGATAAAAATAAAAACTCAAATAGTTTGAAAGGACCCTGTATGGGTTACATTTAAATGCACCATTAAAATATATTATTTTCTGGTAACCAGAAATAAAACCACAATTAGGAAAAGTAGCAATGTGGACTACTTAGAGACTGAATTCAGAAATGATACCAGAAATAAACTGTTTGCAAGGTTGGAGTTTGTGGGTGTGCGGATGAACTTCTTGCAGGGTAGGAGTTGGTGGGTGTGTGGATGAACTGTTTGCACTAAAAATTGCCAAAACAGTCAGCTATGGTATTCATGTGTAAGTGATCATACAATCATGCCGACTAAAAAGAGACATATTATATTTATATTCATGACTTTATGCCATTAACACTCATGGCTTCTAAATCTTAGTAATTGTGTAAGTGATTCCTTTCTCCCAACGTTATGCAACTCATATCTAAATGGACTCTTATATGCACACAATAAAGCACACAAAGTGGTGGTTCCCAAATGGAGGTGTTTAAGTTTACTCAACACCTGCCACCAAAAAATGATAAACCAAATAATTTCAAATTAAAAGGCAATGACATCACCTCCAATGCTCCGTAATGTATAAAATCCCAAATGCTACTAGAGTGAAATTGAAAGGATCGCCCTGGTTTACACCATCCCCCATCACGAAGCATTAATACTCATCTGAATGTCCAAATAGAATCTGCCCATCATGGTGAATTGTAAATGGAGATCCAAATATTGTAATAGTTGCAGGGAAGGGGGGAACAAGGAAGGGCAGAGAGTGGGGAAGAAGGAAGAAGGGAAAATCAGAGAGTTTGATGGCTCAAAACAAGTGGGGAATAACTTTTTCAGGCATCAGAGAACACGGATTCTTCTCTCCAGCGATGATCGGAGTCCAGCAACACACAAAACACTCAGGCAGCAACCAGAAGCCTTGTCTTCCTCCTGCATGATAGAGAATCCCAGCCCAAGATCCCTTTGTAACTCCTATTCTTCCTCTTGCAGGACGCAAGAGGGAAGGAGAGAGAAAGGACTGGAGAACTAGAGAAGACATGCAGAGAGGGAGAGGGCAGCAAAAGGGAGAAAAAGAGAAAAAGGCTGGATGGGGGGAGAAGATGTTAGAGTGGAAAATATGGGGGAATCGGACGATGTCGTCAACAAAGGGAGGGTAAAAGCGTCCAAAACGGCAATACGAACACCAAAATGGGAAAATACGTGTATTTGTGTTTAAAATGGCTAAATACATGTTTAAGCACACTTTTCTTGTAAAATACCCAAATTATAATGGTCATAGCAATAGTACATAGTTTAAAAAAGAGAAAGATCATGTCAAAAAAGTATATAATTTCAAAAAAAAATTGAAATTTTTAAGATAAAGTAAAAAAAGTAACATTTTTCTCTACTAAAAGACCAAAAAACTCCACTTTTTATAAATAAAAAAAAGTAAAAAAATTTTTATACCAAAAACAACTAAAAATAAAATATCATTATAACACCTTATATTTTATTCTCTCTTGATTTGATGCTTCACCTCACCATACTTCAATTCACCATGGCAATATATCGGAGGGTCCCAAACCAAGAATGTAATGGCTCCTCTCCTGAAAAAAAATCTTCATTAGGTGCTTTTTTGCCTCCGTGGATTTACAAAATTGGATGGAGGATGTGGAGACCGAGGAATCAATGAAAGAGATAAATTTTTTTATGGATTTTGAGGATTTGAAAAATCCTCACTTTTCCTCTTTTCACCTGAACTTGGGTTTTCCTCGGAGTCAAAGAAAATCAGAGAGGATTCATCGTTGATAATATTACCCAAACATACCCAGCTGGGATAGTTACTAATTGCATATATGAGGATTCTTTAGTGCACTTGAAAGTGAGGATTTTTAAATCGGGGGGTGTGTTTTGGATTTAGAGGATTTTTATAGATCCATACACTGAGATTTACAATTGCAAACATGGATTTTTCAAAAGTTCGTGGAAAGTGAATCTTTTTTCCGAAGATTTGGTTGCCAGACTGACCTCAAGGTCGTCTTATTCGGCCACTCATGGCTGAACAATATTACTCATTTGCTCAGCCTTGCATGGCCGAACAAGAGAGGGACGGCGATCAGAGAGAAGAAGAGGGAGATAGAAGACAGGGAGAAGGAGAAGTAGAAAGGTGGGAGCCAGGCGAGTTGGTCGCCAAGTAAGGAGAGGGAGAGGGAGGAGACGGGGGTATTTTGGAAATGTGCTAAAGAGGTCCATGAGGATGTGCAATGAGCAAGAAGGGACGTGGAAATAGCAGCTCCCTAATTTTTTATCCTGATTTGAAATCTAGGCAAAGCTTGAGCCCTAGTTTGAAACTTTCCCACTTTTTATATAGAAAAATGACCCTTCCCAATTAAATACGGCAAGAAAATCAACACCCATAGCTGACCCAAGATTTTTGCACTTGATTACAAGGGTTAGGTTGTTGATCCGGATATATTTTGCCCCCTCTATAATCTTCTTTATATTCAACAAGGAGTTACCACATACATTTTTTTTATGATCCAAATATCCCTCACCAACTCAGCCTTCGGATCTTTGGCCTCCGGCTCGGGAGTTTTCCGATTCCGACGAGCAAGGACTATTTCATGGATGATACATACATGACGGCACACATAGTACCTAGTAAGGCAAGGGGTTGGTTAGTAAACTCGAGTCAGTTCAACCAGTTAAAAATGATTCCCTGGGCTTATCCAACTAAGATGATCCTGGGCATTTTCATACTTTTTGCAAATATATATATACACACACTGGACTTCGTCAACATCAACTTTTGACTGAGGGCCAGTTGGCCTAGGACTACGGTTTGCACCCGGAGGTTGTGGGTTCGAAACTGCTCTACCACACTGGGGTCACAGGGGAATTTTACCCGGCTTTCTCTCCTGGGCCCGTAGGGATTATTCTGGCCCAAAGGGCTAGGAACCCTACGTTATCAAAAAAAAAAAATCAAAAAAAAAAAAAAAAAAAAATATCATTGAAGTCATGTTCCATGTGACTCCACAACTACCACGCTGTCTCACACTTTCCAAGTCATTATTGGTCTCACCCTCCACATTGCTCAACTTGTAACACAAGTACTTTTTACATGCAAGGGCTGTTTCTATCTTTGGATGAGGCATTCCTTATTTTATTTTTTTTATTGGGACAACATGTAAATTACCTCATATTTACAACATAACATACTACGTGATAAACCTAAAAGCTATTATTAAGAATGAATTTAGAGTGAAGCAAGAAGTCATTTTGTGTGTCAAAAAAAAAAAAAAAAAACCCTAAAAGTGTCTTTCCTTCTTATATAGTATTCTATTATAAATCTATTATGCATTATGCAATGCTTGTTGGAATTGCCATCATTGTCACAATTCTCAGTCTTAGCGATATCAGGTCTTGGACAAAACAGCACGGTTTCAAAATTTTGAGATTTTCATGGGATACAATTAGGAAAAGATTGACAAAAAATAAGATAATTTTTTTATAAAAAAATGTGAAACATAAATTAAGATGTGGAAAATTTCCTGAAGTATAGGCAAAATCCGGTAAAATATTATAAGCCTCTCACGTTACAATATTTTAAACATCTAACAATTATGTCAGCAGTATTTTTGTCCTATAGTTCTTGTGAATATATAGCTCAATATATCAGTGGTATTTGTAACAATGGTTATGTTTTATTAACTTTTGATTGGAGTTAAGCCTTTTGATACCATACAAAATGGGAGAAAGCTGAACCACAGAGTAAGAGTCTTCATGGTAAAATACTACTCACCTAACAGATCCATCTTTAAGTCATTGCAACTTGATGGTTTAGGGTGGAAGAAAAACAGTTAAAACTGCTATTAAATCCTTGAATATCAGTCACGAAAGTTATCTGAGTACCTTCGATGTGAAATATGGCTTTCTGCCCCATGCGCATCCTGTGTTCCTGAAAAATGACATGAATGATGTTGGTAGATATCAACATAAGCTTTAGTTTATTAGGACGGTAACATTCACATGTAATTTAGTTTTTACCTTTAAAAAAAGAGAAAGTTGCAGTAAACTCTCAATTAACCTGAATTGACTCCCCGAAAACCCCAAAAAGGAAGTATTTAACATTTTTAGAAAATGTTTACAAGAGATTTTGCAATATGCTACTAATTTAAATAATCAGGTTGTGCTTTTTCTTTCAATATACTACTAATTTAAATAATCTGGTTGTGCTTGTAAATCTTTGAACCATTGGCCCTTCGGCTGAATTCTTAATAATCCATTTGATGGCCACTAATTTGATGGTTAGGTTTGTCTAATCAGTGTGATTTTTAGGACATACTGCATCCACAATGGGGCCCATATTTTGGCCTCTCTGGAATCTAAATCAGCATGCATGTGTACCATGTGCATCCTGAGTCCCGGATGTGTTGCCCCAAAGTCTCGCTTTGTGGAGGATGAACATTCAGAATGTAGTCCTGATACCATGATCCCCTTCTTAAGGTAAAAAAGTTAAGGAAAAGAAGAAATAGCAAATTTCAGGGGCTTAACAAATGACAGGTTACTCACATAATATGCAGCCCAATGGCAAACCTCATGTTTTAACTCTGAATCCAACTTTTTCAGTAACTCACATAGCAGCTTCTGCAAAATGGGATAAAAAAGCACGTTTTCAGGAAAAAATATCATTGTCTAGAAGATTCCTTTTTTTTCTTGATAACCTAATGTCTAGAAGATTCTTAACACACCAAAAAAAATTTGAAAGAGGAGAAAAGAAAAGTCATTTACATTCAAAATGATTTCAGGTGGAATGCAATTTACAAGTAGCTCATATAGCTTTCCTCGAACTAAAAATAGCCTGTGAAAAACCAAATTAGTTAGCTAGATGGATTTAGGCCTTGTAAATGAAAATGAACCACAAAAGGACATGATCATCTACGTATTCATCCTTGTCAAACTGAAAGATGTGTAGTACCAAAAAGAAAATGTGAAAAGATAAAAAAATAAAAGGTGCAAATATTATCAGTGAATGTGCCTATTAGTCACTCGTGGTGAGATTTTATCCATTGATCATTTCTGTTTTCCCTTAACTACCATATTCTCATTTGTTTGCATTCAAATGGAGATAATTTATTTCCAACATTGGAATTAATTAAAATGGTTATAAAATTTCTTTCATGTAGAAATAGAATTCATGTAGCCGACCCCAACATAGTTGGGACAAGGCTTTGATGATGATTATGATTATGATGAATTTTCTCTCATAATAGAAGCTTCCTCCAAGAAAAGAAAACTTGAATAGTATTTTCATATTTTTTTTCTCTCACAACAGATTAAAAGACGGCATTGTTCAACTTCATGGAAGTATAAAGATTTTCTAATACAATCAACATGCAGGAGTGAGGCCAAATAATGACCAACTGGTTCAGTCCTAACTCCTACCTATCCAGCCACTTGGCTTTAGCTTAAACCAACAATTTTGAAAGGTGCTTCCACGAGGTGGATAAGCGCCCACAGAACATAAACAGTACACATATACCATACATATATTGCAGCAAGTATTGAGTAGAACCAAAGGGAATTTGGCTGCCTTCAAGCTGTGCACTAATTTTGTCAGATCTGATACTAACTGACTAACCTCAAGTCTGCCAAAATATAACAGCAAAGCTTTCTCTGAGTTTCTTTTCTTTTTTTTGAATGGTAAGCTTTCTCTGACTTTGCTGCGGCTTAATATTAAGATTTAGGATACGTTCCCTTATTTGGAAATAAAATGAAAAAACTTCTTTTTGCGCATTTCTGTACTTTCAGAATAAAGGATCAGAGAGGTAATGATAAGTGATAACTGTGCCATGTTTTCATATTATGACACCTGTCTGTACCCAATAATTCATCAATTATTTAGGCCCAAATTAAAGGAGATAGTCAGCTAAGGTCTCTTCTCCTTTTTTGTTTTTTTTTTTTTAGAGGAATGAAGAATGAAATTCAAATAAGGAACACGCACTATAAGAACATATTCAGAAGAATTACATTAATATAGTTGGCCGCCAGTCACCTGTTGCTAACAAATCAGCAAAGTTTTCATGATAAAAAAAAAAAAATTCAATATAGAATCAAGAAGGTGATACATTTTTTTTTATCTGTGAAGAAAGGGAAAAAATGATATGATAAATGTTTCAACAATGCATAGTTATGAATTATGTCAGCCATATAAGAGTCCACATGGGAATCTCCAGCAAAAGACAAGTATGAAGGCTGACAAAGAAGCAAGCGTAAAACCTTTTAGGAATCTGCGCCTGCACAATATCAGTTGCTATTTCAGAAACATATTGCTCCCAGTCCATGGGAGGAACCACTTGATTCTCCGTAAACGGATACCTATCGCCAGAATAAGGATACATCTGTCAGAAAATAAATGGCAGTAAACTGTAGAACTGAAAACATTGGTCACTCCATCATTCACACCATATATGTATGAACACACACAACATTGTGGACATTCATTTGGTACGAAGCTTAACTGCTGCATCCGGCATGTCTCAAAAGATAATATTGCCCTTCTTAAACTCCTGTTTGACTGAGCAGCTATACAAGATGCCATTCCAGCTGGAAGTGACAGCCCTTCCTTCTTGCCAATGAATTCCAGCACTCTAATAATCTGGCATGAAAGAAATATCAGAATCTAATAAGAGCTTTTAAAAGAGCTCTCAGGTGCCAGCTGGTGGACAATATGTGGCATTCAGAAATTCAATGAGCTAAAGTTAAATAAATATATTCAGTTTTGTTTAGCTAATTAAGATAATTAAACTGATGCAAATGGGAGAACCTAATAAAGAACTCAAAATCATTTCCGTAATAAGTTAATAACCTAGTATCATAATTTAGTCAAGGAAGAAGGGCCTTTACTTAAAATACACACAGGATTATTTTAACTTTCTGGCAGCTTGGATGGCAACATTTGATAGGGTTTACTGATATCAAGGTGTCCAAGGATGACTGATTAAAAAAACAAGAAAAAGAAATATAAACATGAATTGGAATAACCAGTGATACATCATATGTTCACAAGAAGCCATTTCATTTTATTAAAAAAAATACCCCAAAAAAAGAAACCAAGTATCAGGAATTGTAAGAATTTAAGGAAAACATCAATCTAATGTAAACATGAGGATAGAGAATCACAGTTAGCAAAATAAATAAACCAAATAAGAAATACTACCTGTAGAGAGAACACAATTTTTGTACCTAGAATGTTGCAATGTACTATTCATTGGGAAATAAGGAACCTAGAGAATCTGAGAAACATCTTTAAACATGAGATTGAACTACAGCATACCTGTTCTTCTGTCGGTGCATTAACTCGCACATTCAAACAGCGAGATCGGACTGCTTCAGTTACTTTTGAGGAGCTGTTGCAGCATAAGATCAACCGGCAGGATGAACTATATTTCTCCATTGTTCTTCGGAGAGAATGTTGAGCTTCTCTGGAGAGCTTGTCAACCTCATTGAGAACTAACACTGGATTGCATACAAACATCCATCGATTAAGTGCATCCAAGGCAAAGTGTCAGGTAAAGTCAGAAGTAAAAGACATGCATGCATCTAAGCAAAATACAGTGTAGATAAACTAGAGAACAACCTTTTAATAAACATTCATTACGAACAAATCAAACCATTTTCACATGTTAACTTATATCTCAGAAATATAATTTTACATAGTATGAGAGATATCAAATTCTTATTGAAAATTAACAATTTTATTATCAACATAAAATGTACAGTATTAGAGCACTGCACTGAAGCCAAGGGGTGGGAATTGACAAAACCAAAGAATACCCAGACCAAAAATGACAGGCCCAGAATATACAACAAAACCCCTAGATCATGGACGGAGGTTAGTTGAGGAGAGCTGGGAACTACATTGCCAATAGCCACTTCAATCCATCTTGCACCTTGCTTTGCCAGTGCATCTGATTCTTCACTCACCAATGGATGCCCATGCAGAAAAGACACCTACAGCTCACAACCAAGATCCATCACCTCCTCTACCAATTCTGCCAGCTGCCAGGGAGTTGTGCCACTCCTTGAAGCCCACTGAATCACAGAGTGTCAACTTCCACAATAATTTGGTGGATGCAAATGCCTTTAGCCTACCAAATCCCGTTCTAGATAGCCATCAACTTCGTTGCACTAACCATTTGGCGGCCGCTACGCCTTAGAAGTCTGAGATTATGGAGAAGTCACTTCCTGAATTAGCCAGCCCACCCATGCTACATCTTAGTTTCTCAAGGCATTGCAATTAAAGTTGAGTTTGAACGAACCAACAGGGAGAGGGAAGCATCTTGGCTAAGAACCCTGTACAGCTCTGGCAGAAGTAGTAACCTCTGGCCAAGATCTGTACTCCCAAAAAAGGATTCAAGACAAAGGCCCAGGATGAAACCTCAAATCTGACATATCTGCCACTAACCTCTTCTCTGTCAATAGTAGCGATCTCTACTTTAAAATATACGAGAGAAACAAAAGAAACTGAGGAATGGTAGAAGAACAATCAACAGATCCAGACTGCTTTGTAGCCAAGTGCTTTACATCATATTCTGTGAGACTGCAACTACAAATAGATACTGTTTTTCCTCAATTGCAGCATGAATTTGAAACTTTCCCATACTTCACACTTGAATCATCTTGGGGTCAGCTGTGTTGGGGTTGCCTACATAAAATCTGTTTCTCCATTAGGTACTTGTCTATATGCATATCCGTATTAAATCCTCAGTTTCAAAATATGAAATACACTATTTTCAAAAGTAAAAGTTTTCCACTCGATACATAAATAAAATAAAAACAGTAGTTACTGGCATTTGACAATTTCACTAGTGGAGATATTCCTAATCAGTAATCACAAGTGATTAGCATTTGAAGAAAAAAAAGGTTTTTCTGTGCTCTTGGCAGTAACAGAAACTAGAAACCAATTCTGATAGATATTTTCTATCTGCTTTTTCTTCTGCAAAGCAACATCATGAACATCTCAGGTCCATAAACCTGTAACATTGATGGATATTATTTTGGCCAGAAAGGAACTGTTCTCATCCAGCTTCATCACAACAGAGAGATCCAAATGGACAATTAGTAACAAATAACTTTTTTGAGAGATGATGACCCTTTTTAACAAATGATAAACACAAAATCAAAATGAAGAAAATCAATTAAGGCAATTCCTCTATCAAACCACAGATTACATTCCAAAAAATAATCATTACTATAATTTTTTAGGGAATTACCTTAAAACCCTTTCTTCCCTTTTGTGTCAATTGGTCTGCTCTTTGCCATGTCTTTAATAATCCCTTGAACAATATACCTATCCTGAAAGCCTGCATCACTGGGGTTCAATTCCAAATGGTGGGTGCTAGACAACATGGTCAACTCCAAATCAAGTGTTCTAGTTCCGGCCTGCATGCAGTATACAAATTTGAAAAGAAAATATCATCACTTGTTACAGTCCCAATAATAATAGGCAGTGTAGTCAAAGGTGAGTCCGCTCCATGCCCCTTGCCGCTTGCCTGCGGATCAGTTGAGGTCCCATAATAAGGTGCGCCTAGGTTCCACCAAGTGCACCATGCAAGCCTTAGGGACTGATCATTGGACCCTTTTTTCTGTTTTTAAATATGCACTTCATATTTACTTCTTTAGGATTCTTGTGAAGGAAAAAGCCTGCTGCAGCAATCCCTAGATGATTTAGAGGAAGGAAACAATACAATACAATCCATCCACCCAAACCAATGGTTACATCCTCGCCCTCACAATGAAGATCAAAGGTGAATTTCCAAAATGAAGATCAAAGGTGAAGTTTCAAAAATGTCCATCAAATAGCATCTTCTTTTGATTCTATTTTCCTAAAAGAAATTGTTATTCGAAATTCCTCTCTTAAAATTCACCTTTAATCTTCATTTTTAACCGCCCTATGCATTCGACTCCTATGTATTCGAATGCAAACAAACAGGTTGTAGATGATTTGGGGGAGGAAACAATACAATCCACGCCCTCCACCCCCCACCAGTTGGAGGCACCGCATCAGTAAGTAATGCTTGTGGTCTGGTGCACTAAAACAACTACCCCAACTACCCAATTTTAAAAAGAAAAATCAAATCAGTAGCCAATCCAATAAAAAAGCTACAAATTTCGAAACAAAAAACTTACATCAATCTTCCATATCTTATTCTCGATCTTCACCTGCAACCACCAAAAGCCTCAGATAAGAAATGGGATCCAGAAAAATCAAAGCTTTTCTAAGAATTCAATATAAAATCAAGACCTTTTCTGCAGAAGGGCCGAACAACTGTTTGAGAAGGGCCATGATTAGGGTTTTCTTGCCAGCGCCCGGTGGGCCATAGAAGAGCAGATGAGGGGCAGTCATGCTCAGACACCTGAACCACCATAACATCATCAACATCAACAACAGCACTAAACCATTTTGAAGACCAAAAATGCAGCAACAACAGAAGAAAAAACTTGTACGGGAAAAATCAAAACCCTAGAAAGAATGATACAAGTTTCTGGAGGTTCAAGGCGATATCTTGGTGAACAATCATCATCTTGTCTAGGGTTTTTGGACGGTATCTGTCTACCCACAACATCTTCTCTGATTTTCGGGGAGAACAGAGAACAGAGAAGTTGAAAACGGCGGGAAAATTGGAGATGAGGTGGAGTTAATAAAGTAGAAAGATGGACGGTGTAGATCCAAAGTTAGTCCACACTCGGCCCATTTATTAATGGGTCTCCCTCTGCTGACCACTCGTGCTCATCTTCCCCTTGTAGGGCCCACCTAAAGCCCACCTGGGGATGGAACCGGGGGCCCCGCCCGGGTGTATGGTGACAAAGGATTGAAGCATCATCTTAACCAGTTTATCAATGCCTGTCAAAAAAAAAAAAAAAAATTTGTGCACATTCGATTCAACAGTCTAGTCCAATTAAATGGGTGTCAAACTTGAGCTCAGTTACTATCAAAGGAGTTCTCTGTTTTCATGTAGAGTTGTAAACGGGTCGATTCCGGTCCGGGTTCATAGCGGACTCAGAACCGAAACCGTTAAGGAGAAAGTGAAATCGGATTCGGACCCGGTCCTAGATTCGGAACCGGTTTTTTGGTTCCGGAACCATGTATGGGACGGGTCTAAATCTGTGTCCGGGTCTAGATAAAGAATGATATTATAAAAAAAATATGATTTTTAAAAGAGAATTTTAAAAATTGAGGTAATATGTAGGGTCCATGGGTCCCAATTAAGGTGGACCCGGATCCATTTACTTATTAGGGCATAAATAAGGACCCAGACCTAGTTTTATTTTTTAACGGATCGAAACCTACGGGTAGTCGAAGAATCGGAAACCCATTTACATTCCTAGTTTTATGGTCCACTTGAATAGATCATAAGGAGGGCCTATGTTCCTGAAAGCATCAACCGGGCCTAGCCCATTTCCCAATCATGCAGTCTTTTTTTTCATTTTTTTTTTAAATGTATTGGGCCAGGCCAACCTCAAATGTACATAAGATAGGCCTGCCACATTTAGCTATTGGATGAGAATAAGGATGGCAATGGTTGGGTAAAACCCAGGGCCTAAACCGAGCCCATTACGGAGCCGGCATGGTTGGGCTCAATCTGGCCCCCGTCCATGGACACTCTTGGGCTGGGATGCAATAACTTTAGGATATAGTATTTTATATAGTGTGGGCCCCTTGGTTTCAGTGCCCTAACTCACTAGAATTGGGCCCCACTTGTAACATAGCATTTGTTTGGAAAGGGAGGGCTCGGTTAGGATAAAAGGAAGTTGAGCATAAAAGAAATTAATAATTTCATTGTAGCCACTTATTATTATGGATGTCAATGGATTACCCGGCCATCCAAATTAATGCCTCCTTTGCCATAGTTTTTTTTCCTTTGCCATAGACACCACCAAGTTGTCACCCGGAGCCTCTACAAGGATTCGAAGCGGACACTTCTAGGTTGCAATGAGGAGCCTCTACCATCGAAGCATATAAGTGATGGTAAAACATTTAAGTGATGGTTGATGATAATCTTGTCTGGAATTAGTTGGATGATCCATGCCCAATTATTTAAAAACATCAGATATATTATAATGGGTTGCATTGTGCTGAGAGGGACCTATCCCTCTCAACAGATTGCATGAGAAGTAAAAATTTATTCTTGAAGAGCCTGCATAGAAGCACGACAATTATAGGAAATAGTGTGATGAAAAGGTCTCACTGTAAATATGATTTGGAAAACAAAAAAAAAAATATATATATATATATATATATATCAACTGAATTAGATCATCAATATTGATACAGGAGCCTTAAAGTTTAACGATTTTTTAAGTTATATTTTTCAAAAATTCAAATAAATGGTTAGCATATGTTAAGTAAGTTATAAATTAAGATGAGTGCCAATTAATTGGGGGTCTTTGGAGGGTCAATGAATGTGGAGTGGATGGATTGATGCTGGGTCCAATATGGAGGTGTAAAAGTTGTACCCAAGCAAGCTTTGAGAGATGCCTACAAGAAAGAAAAGTAATATTTCCAAACAGAAAGTACAATGAACAAAAGAATTAGGACCCACTCATTGAAGGAAAGTTCTTCTTACCCTCTCTATCACCCCCCACCAAAACCTTCCAACATTTTATTCTTGCTGGCAAAAGTAAACCAGAAAATGTTACAAATAGGAATAGCATTTGATTTAACAAGAAAACTCCTTGCCTGAGAAAGGAGTGAAATCTGCCATGGATTCTATTTCTAACTTTATTAAGAAGAGTTCAAAGCTGCAAGTCCTACATCTATTAACCACCAAACAGGCTACCTAAATACCTTTCATTAATCTCCATAAATATGACCCCTAATTTTTAGCTGAAGTAGTACACATTTTTCCTACATGCAACTTTACTAAATAAGACAGCCAATTTATTAAATTCACAAGTTGACCAGAGACTTCAGAGTAATCAACAAGTGATCCTAAACATCCCTCACTTCAATCATATTGGCCTTTACAAAATTAAAGCTATCATCCATAAAATATAAATGGAAAATATTGGGAGCACCCCCTGCAACCTTAATCCCTTGGAGATCTTTATTTTTTTCAGCTTTAACAAACATCTAGAACAGAACTTACAGCCCCAATGATGAAGAGGAGATAAAGAGTCCCCTATCTAAGCCAGCAGCATGGCAAGAAATATCTGAAGAGAGAGCCATTTACAAGAATAGAATTAGAAATAGATGCAATGCACTCTCATATGATTCAAATAAAGTTCTCATGAAAACCAAAAGCATCGAGGGTTTCCTTAGTAAATCTCATTCCATTTTATCAGTCTTTAGCTATGATGCCCAGATACGGACACCGGCACGAACACAAATACGGGGAACAAGGATATGACAATGCACTTATGGAAATCTAGGACACAGATACGGATACGTGTATTAATTTTTTTCCTTTAAATCACTTTTGAATTAATGAAATTATCATTATTTATGTTCCTTTCTAACATTTTCTATATTGAGAAGTAAGAAAATTTAAAGAACTTAATGAAATAATGGACTTGTTAGGTAGGTTATGTTCAACTTATACCCTAGAAGTATCGGTGCAGTATCGGATACCAATATGTTCAATACGGATACATTGGGCACGTATCCATGGATCAAAGGTCTTTAGACATATCAAGCTTCGAGCCACCATAATCTTTTTCTTTCTTTTTTTACCTGAAAGAATGAAGGATCTCTCCAGCAATGACATGGTTATAAAATATATGCCATCCTTAATTTCATCAATTTTTACTCTAATTCTTTTAATAGAATCTTTTTAACTTTCCCAAACTTTAATTTGTATTCCACTTAATTAAATATTTCCAAATTACATGAAGCATATTATTAATTTTATCCCCATTAATTCCAGAGTAAAACTTTCACCTGTCTTTAATTATATTCACACTCTCATCCCCAAAATCACATGCTATAAAATCCAAAGGACCCAAGGTAAGTTGGGTTCTCTAGGATCAGCTATAAATAAAAGCCAATTCACATTCAAAATCTTAATCTCCATTATATATTACCTACAACATTATTTAACCTATCCTTAACATGAGCCAACCCTTTCCTCCTATTAGTCCAAGTGAATGAGGGTCTCACTGAACCCAAGTCAATCATTTTTATCAATAACCTCGTTAAAATTGCCCAAAAATCCCAAAGGTCCATTTTTCACCTCCAGAGGAACCCCCTCTTTTGTACCAAACAATTCCATTTACTATCCGAGCCAGGTTCTTCATTGAATTCTTATTCAGCTGAACATAAGTAAACCCATTATTAATTTTATGCAAAAGATTCATATTATGTAAGGAGCTTACCTGGCTGCAGTCTGTTGAATCATGAGATTCCTATCGACAGCATTCAGATTGCAGCCTCCCCCATTCTCTGCAATGCCCTCAATAGCTTGAACGTTGTGAAGGAGCCGGGTGCCTGAATCAATCTGAAACTTCTGTTCCGACCCCGACCCAGCCAATCCAGGACAAGAAAGGTAGGAGACGTGCCCTTCTCTTTCAAAGAATGAGGTTCAACATGAGAGCAGATCTCTGGTTCTCCTCCACCATTCATGTAACCTTAAATCCTGTCCTGACTGTTCCCAGTCTGCAAATGAGGCCAAAACAGGCACATTAGGTCCAGTACCGGCCTCAAACCCTCAACCCCACACAATGGGCTCAGGTTGTAGAAGCACTGGCATTTCAGTCATCTCTCTATTAAAATGGGCCCCACCTGGGTTGGATAAAAAAAATTCACAGCCAGGAGGATGAGAAGTTTGGTGTCCACAACAGAATAATAAAGCATGCAGGTAAGGGTGGTGACTGGTGATCTATAAACAACCATTAAAATAAATCTAAGCAGTAATCATTAAAAAAATACTTAATGCACATTGATGACTCATGTTTACGACTATTTGATAGCAAAAGGTTGAGGGGAATTCTTGGGTGGAGAATTTCAAGAACCCTCAAATTCTGTTCAGAGACTCAGCCATTAGAATTCTTCAAATGTCAGTCTCTAACAAGCATTTGAGATTTCAGAACACAGCATTCTAGAAGGCATTCTTTAAACTCCGCTTTATATCAAAATGAAAAACAGAGAATTCAAGAGATATCTGACCAGCATTCCAAAATTCCCGGACATAAGTTTCCAGTAAAAAAAATTCACTTATCAATTCATTCATAATCTATAATTGAGAAAATTTCAAAAAAAAAAATATCTATAGTTTAGAGTAACTTCAAAACAGAGTCCCAGAATCGCAAATAGCTAGACTATCAAAACCAAGAAGGAAATTTCAGCACTTAGGATCATGTCCATATGGTGAGGTCCACGGATGAATGATTCACCAGCGCTCACACCTCTTCCAGATGTGTGTTGCACCAATGGTTGCATTCATGGCCTGAATTGTGGTTAAATCCGTACTAAATGTTGAATCGGAGATGCAAGGTAAAGACCATTCAAAAAAAAAAAAAAAAAATGCAAGGTAAAGAGCAACACATCAAATGCAACCTCAAGTCACGCACTCTTTCATCCAAAGAATCATAATTTAACAAAACTCTTGTTGTCCATTATCTCAATGTCTATAACATACATTCTCATTTTCTCGTAATGTTAGCCCCATTGTCATTAAAAGAGGAAGAAAAAAGAAGAAATGATGACATTACAGAGTTCTAAAGGGCTCCCTCCTCCACTAATGTTCCTTTTCTGCAGTTAGACCAGTTCGCATGTATCTTTCAACTATACCATCATATCCATGATAAGGAACTTCAATCATGGGTTTGGGAATTGGACGGCCATCAAAGTCCTCAGGAAAGACCTCAAAATCTGGTCCAAAATTAAACTTCACAACGCAGTTGGGCTGGTCAGGGAGTGTGTACATGGAAGCAGCAGGATAGTAGCGCCCACCACAGATGTCTCTGAAAGCGACACCTTGACACACTCCATTCTTGAAAAAAGATATCTCACTTCCTGCATTGTTACAAATAGGAGTATTAATAAATGGAAGATGGGTGCTGGGCACCACTGGAACAGTACACATTATAAACAGTTAGATGTAGCACATGATGGCTCATATCTGAGCTCTAATTATCTATTGGTCTAGCTGCTATTTTATAGAAGTTATGACAGATATTATGGCAGATGATGTTCAGAAAAACTTTACAATTCCTTTTTGACAAGAACAAGCAATTGAGGTACTTATTCATGAGATACTAATAGCACAGCCCACAATGTCAATTTTTAAGCAAAAAACTGAGAAGAGATGAAGAGATGTTCCTCTAGTATTGTCTCAAGGCTGGGTATACGAGCAGGAGAGAATATGGTAACAACTTACAGATTTCAACTAGGCTTTCCAGGTATGGTTACTAATGACAGGCTTATTTATTTCACCATACCTATTGTGCATGGCTTATCCATATGACACCGATCCTCAACCTGCACTTAGAAGAGGTTTGAAGGATCCAGGGATCTGAAAATATGTTCAGCTCATGAAGCTTGATTGCTGTACCAGTTGGTGCCAAGTTGTTCATGTTCAGACCAACTTCGGATGTCTTGTGTACTCAATGAATCTTATTTTGTGCTGACAGTGTATACCCAAGATGAAAAGGAATTCCTTTTCATCTGGTGAAAATAGTAGTGCTTCAATTAAAAAGACAAAATCATGGAATGCAGCTAAAGTTGGTGGTTGGCAGATTCTTTGAGACCAAAAGTGGCCTCAATAAATTTAAAAAAGAAAAAAGAAAAAACTTAGTGCTTTTTTGTTTCATGTAATTGAGTTCCTATGAATTCTAAGACTCTTTATTTCTGTAAGGGGTTAAAAATGAAGGATAAAAGGTGAATATCCAAAAACTTAAGACAAATAACCTCCCCTTTTGAATTAAGGGATGACGGGAAATGAATACCCAGTCATCACCCTAGTAATTCAAATCCATCGCTACCTCATCTCCTGCACCCCTCACCTCCCTTTTTTTTCCTTGGCTACATTGGCATACTGGCCATGAGTAATCCTATCAACCCCAAGGATCAATCCCTGGGCATGCGTGTGATGCCAAGGTGCCAATACCACTCAACCATGAGTGTGTTGGCTCACCCCTTGCCTCTCTAATAATCCTTCAGTGCAGCTCATTTGACTATGAAATCCTATATATTCTATGCAAACTATAATGGTATGCTGGTAAGGACCTAGATTGCAATTTACAGCTCAACATGTAGGAAGAGAGTCGAAAAATGCATAGAAAAAATTATCGACGAGAGCTCGTGGCACAGTTGGAATGTGCTCATTATTGCAACCTTGAGGTTGTTAAGTTCAAGTCATATTAATACACTATATTCAAGTGAGAACCATCTGCTTGATTATTGTGTGCAGTCCAGCTTATTTTCTACGCCACCTGGACCACTTTTGACCAAGTTACCCCCTCATACCCACTACAAGCCCAAATTTGACACTTACTCGTCCAACCATTACTGTCAGATTGAAATTTAAAAAAAAATGATGTCTTCCAAAACTATTAAACTCAACGGCCATAGATCAAAGGGTTAGGATGATGTTGTGGAGTTGACATTTTGCAAACCCCCAAGCACCCATTCAGATATTTCCATCCCACATCCGCATGGCCTTGGGCAGGCCCCACAAAAGAGTTTGAATCGTACTATGTGCCCAGAATAAAACTATATATATATATATTATATAGGAAGATTATTCAGTGAGAACCACCCATACTTTAAATAGAGATGTAATTGCATGGAAAATTTAGTTTCGAGTTTTTACTTAAGATTGCTCTGTTTTGAAATTAAAAATCCTCCCTGGGAGTGCTATACTCCTCCTTATCCTACAATATCCACCAAATAACTAGTGTTGGTAACATTTTGCACAGTACTTGGCCTCTTTTGGGGGAAGGAAAAAAAATCCCTACCAGACCAACCTCCAATTACATCCCTAAATGAAGAAGCCAAGAAAATGGATGTGAGCGGTCAAACAAGGATAAGAGGAAGCTCCAAATTAGTATAGACACGATGAACAAAGCGATAATCAACAGATTTCACCTAAGACGAACAGAGTGAATGAATATTGGGAAAGGTGAAGTTTTTTGGTTCAAGATTATCCAAGTTCAGTGATTTGTTAGACACAGATATCTGAACAAATGCATTTACTAATGCGGGGACCGGGGAATTACAAACCATTCAATGAGGGAAAAATGGACTGGATATAAGGGCAAGAAGACAAAGTGAGCTTTTATGTTCCTTTTTCAATAGAAAAGCTGCCCCATTAAACGCACCTCAACTCTTTCTAAAGTTAAATTTCCAACCCTTCCGACCCCTTTGTTCCAGGGTGCACTCCTTAGCTAATGCTCTTTTACCACAGAAGATCGTGTATAATCTTTGAATCTTGAAGCCAATAGCAACTCCTATCCATGCATTCTTCCAAAACTAAATACAGCTTCCTTCCCCTCATAACAATGTTGAATTTTCAGCCAAAATAATTCCTACCTTAATGCCCTCTACTCCTGACTTCATAATATCCTTCCACACCTTCAAGGCCTTAATTCAAACCTAGAGAACCTCTCTAATGGAAATTAGATGAGGATAAAAGTGACCAAAAGCATATGAAAAAACAATATTCTTGACCCCTAGTATAATTAGAGACTCAAAAACCACAACAAGAACCCCACACCAAGTAAGTAAATTAAAAAGAGGAAGGATGTGAGTTGTTTTGGATATGGGAAGAGAGAGGATGTGAGTTGTTTTGTATATGGGAAGAGAGGACAATATGCTGAGAATGCTGCAGCCAAAAGGTCAACAAGATACAAGCTAACATTGTTAAACAAAGGTGGATAACTTCATAGCTGTTGTGTTGGAGGTAAACTTGGTTGGCAATATGATTGACTGGTGGGTTAATATTGGAATGACTAAACATGCATACTACGAGATGAATTTAGAGTGGTCTATCAAGAACTTCAATTTGAGACACAATGGTGAAGCACATGAGTATTCTATGTTGATACTAATAGCATGAAAGGTCATCTGGCCTTACCAGTTAGGATGGGAGCAACTATACGAAGTTCCCCATGGCAAATGTGAGGCTTACTGACATTCTCAAAGCATTTCACAGTGTAGTTAGTAGTTTGCTGACGTTATACAGGATTGCAGAACTCATTGTATTACAGCTACATAATGCATTTAAATAGAAGCTATTTTTATCATTCATTACTTATAATAATAGTAATAGTTAGTAATTAAATATTACCAACAACAAGACAATACTGACTTTCAGATGAGTCTAGTGAAATGTGAGGCAAATAGATTAGGCAACATTCATTTTAGTATTTAACACCTTTTTCTTTAATTGCTGGACTATTTTCAGAAATTTTATAGGTAGATCAGCTCTACTCAACCCAATCATATTCAATTCAATGACTCTTAAGTCAAATACAAGAAAGTTGAAATGAAATTTACAGTGACAAGAAACTTTAAGGGAGAAAATGGATAAATATTATAATGCCCAGATATGATCTGACAGGGGATTGTAAAGTGATTAGATGAAATGCATAACTCGCAAGCCAAAACCATATAGATAGGATAAGTCTCTACTCTCTACTCTAGTGATGATGTGTGGAGTAACATGAAAGGATAGAATTAGGAATAAACACATGAGAAAACTACAAGTAGTTCCAAAAGAGGAGAAAATCAAGGAATGTTGACTAAGATGGTATAGGCACGGGGCACTTACAAGAGAAGATTTAAAAAAAAAAAAAAAACACTACACTATACAATGTACTTAAGATTTACAAGTTAAAGAAACTAGGAGAAGGGGGGAGACCCATAAAGACTGTGAATGAAGGATTACAAGTTTAAGTAACTAAGAGAAGAGGGAGACCAACGAAGAAATTTAATGAAGTGAGAAAAGACATGGTGGGATGTGGAGTTTAAATTGATCGTGACTTCAAATAGGGTCAAGCAAAAGGTAGAACACAAAGCTGGCACAAATGGGATAAGGCTATGATGATGATGACAGCAACAATGATGATTTTTCTTTTGTGTGCCGGGGTTTTTCTTCTTCTTTTTTCTTTTTTTAATTTTTTGGGGTTTTGGTTTTGGGGGAGGGAGAGAGAGAGAGAGTGGTTGAAATTTGCTTTCAGATCCATGAACGGTAATAGAGCAGAATATATAAGTTACACCAATTGTATAATCATAAGCATCCAATGATTGTTATTTAACATCGAGTTCCTCTTTCTCAAAGGATAAAACTAATTGCAATAAATACAAATGGAAACCAAGAACTATAATTACAATTCTTCCGGATAGTAATAGACCTATTAAAACAGAATAGTCAACACTCAACTCAAGAAAAGTAGAACTGGCTGCTGGGCACCTAGGTTAAATGCCTTGACTACACAAGAGAAAACAGATGAAGACATACAAATCCATACGAAAAAAATCCAACAAAAAAAAAATCATCATCATCATCATCAAGATATTTCAACGCCAAGGAAACAACTAAATTCTTCATTAACTCCTTGAATCAACATGGAAGCTAGCAAAAAAAAACCTTAACAAATTCAATCCTAGAAAAAAATGATATAACATTATCTCAATGAAACAACAACAGCAACAAGTACAGCACTAACACCCTTCATAAAGGAAGCCATTGGAGATTCGCAATTCTAACACAGCCAGGCCCTCAAAGATGGTATCAGGCTCCAATGCTGAGCACTTTTGCACAACTTAAAAACATACAAACCATTACAATTACACTCATTACAGTCAATCAAGGCAAGAAAAAAGAAAACACCCAATTATCATTGTTTAGTCCGTGTTTAGTGTCCATGCATCAATGTTCTTTTTTTAATCAAGTAAATTTAGTCTCTATTGCATTAATGATCAAAACAAGATTAGAAGGGGAAAAAAACACCCAAAAGCATTAATTCAGCAGCAGCAGCAAGAACAACAGAACCAATGAATTCCAACAAAATTCTTACTCACCTGGTACTACTTTGGGCGGATCCTCCTTCTTATCCCCAGGATAAGAATACTTCTGCTCCTTATGCAGACCAAAATGCTGCCTCTTGGGCGTATACGCGGCCCCGTCTGGAAGATTAATGTAGCAGCCCACCACATCCCCGTCAAAGTACCCCACCTCCCCATACTTCTCCCTCATCGCCCGGTGCACCTTACTCCCATCCACATCCCTATACCCAAAGCTATTCGCGTCCGACCCCACCGGCGCCTGCAAATCCCCCTTCTCCGTCGACCACCCGAGCCGCGTGTGCCCCGTCTCCCCCAAATTCACCACCTTTATCTCAAAATACCAGGCCCCCTCAAGAACCCCTCTCGTCGCCCGCACCATCCGGTACCCCTTGGTGCTCCCCGCCGAGAGGCGGTCCTCACTGAGCTCCACCTTCTCCGCCTTGTGCACCTTGGACAGGCAGATCTTCATGTCCGGCGTGTCATCCGACTTGTCGGGGAACCGGGGCGCCGGAGGTATCAAAGCCGAGGGATCCTGTTTGGGGGCGGATGCTGTTTTCGCCTTCTTCTTACCCTTTCGCGACGTCGATTTTGTCCATACATTGACGGCTTTGGTCTTCTTCTTCGGCTTCTTCAATGCCGGCGCCGCCGGGGCGCCGGATGGGGGTTCTGCGGCGGCTGTGGCGGGGGAGGGGGAGGGGGAGTTGAAGGAGGAGAGGGCTTTCTGCTTCTTTCTGGGAGGGGCAGCGACGTCGTCGTCTTCATCGTCGTCGGTCTCGTCCGATGAGGGTTGGGTGGGGAGATTTGGGGGTTTCTGAGATTTGGGTTCGTCTTCTTCTTCGCCTGTGTCGTCTGCTTCGTCTTCTTCGTCTTCATTGTTGCCGTTTTCTTCAGCTTCGTCGAATTCTTCCTGTTTGGGGCCGTTTTCGCTGTCGGGGGTAGGAATTGGATTGAGGTTTTGGTGCGGTTTGGATCGAGAGTCGTTGGGTTCGCTGGAATCGTCTTCTTCGTCTCTGTAGGTGGCTCTGAGGCTTTCCATCGGGAGTGTTTGGGGATGGAATTGGAGGGAAAAGGGGGAAAAAATCTCTACTTCTTCAGCTGTTTGGATGCTTGGAAGGGGAAAATTCAGTATGAGACATATAATTATGCGCGCCAAGAGGGTGAGTGGGGCCCACCTATTTTGATCAAGAGTGATCTGGGGTGGTTTGGATTTTAGAGGTGGGCCACAGTGGAACCCATATTGATCATGATGCATGATGAAAATCTAGTTGTCAGATGAGCCATGTTCGTTTGACATAGTTGGTCCAAGTGGGCTTCTTATTTTTTTAAGGTGAGATTCAGATCAATGATTTGGCCAGGATGTCCATTGTTTACAGGCCCATCTGATGAATGGATGGGATTTCTTCACTACTGTTTTGGGACAAGAGTTTTGATTAGGAAAGATGAGGTTTTGAAACAGGGCATAGAGATGTCAGTGGATTTCTCAGTAATGTGAGATCTTGGATTACTGGGAGATGAAACCTGATTTTTTAGAGTCCTGATCTTCAATTGACTACAGCAGGTTTGGACATGTTCTTTTTTTTTTAATATAAAATAAAATAAATATTAAATCAATGAAAAAGATAATAATAAGATAACGGTAAAGTGGACTTGGAGTTAAAGTAAATATGACATTTATTTTTGTAGGGCAAGGTGAAAGACTTCACCTAATTCTGAGACGATAATAAAGTTTTCTGGTGGCTAATAAAGTAATGGTAAAATAATTGGCGGCTGAAGCTTTACTTTCACTCATTTTAACCAATGAAATCTGGGTGGGGTTAAAATCTCTAAGGACTGAGATTACATTATTACATATTTTAGTTTACTATATGAAAGTAAGCATCACCTAAGACACTTGATATTACTTGGGACTGATTTGTTTGCATTATTATACATCAAAATTGAATAAATAGAATTCATATCATAAGTGGTTAAAAGTAAAGATCAAAAGTGAAATTTTTAAAAATGAGCTAAAGAAAGTGAAAAGAAATCAAAAGAGCAGCCATCTTCTCTTTAATCCTATTTCCCATCTTCTTATGTGATGATCCCATACCAATCCATGACCTTAACCCAGCATCTGCACAGCCCTGATCAAGTCAGGTTGGGTTGGGTGACTTGGGTCTCCTCAATATGTAAACTGCTATGGAACAGTTTTGCGTAATAATGGTTTGAATTGAACCAGTGCATCAACTAACTAAATTGTTATAATTTTTTTCCAAAAAAGAAACTAAATTGAGAAATGTTTACCTTGGAGCAACATATGCAATCCAGCTCTATAGGGCCTACATGGCCCTACCTTTGATTAGTTCAAGCCCTTCCATACTCTCACCCCCCCCCCCGTGATCGGGCACCGTGCCCATTTCCACACCCATCAAACCTTTTTCAACCAATGGATTGAATTCCAAAGAAATATCTCGTTGAAGCTATTAAATCATGGGCTAGGAGGATCTGACCGGGCTGATTTCTTTATTGTCCCTTATCCACAAAGAGACCTTCCTATGTTTCCCACCCCCACTGAAAAACAAGCATCTTGGCCCTACAAGCTGAACCACGTTTAAGCAGTATGCAGCCTCATAGGAGAACACATTATGAGCACTTTCAGGTGAGCTTTTAAATGAGCCTCAACTGCTTTGCACCCATGACCTCCCTCTCAAGGAACAAAAGCACTACCTTGAGTTATAATTTCTTTTAAATGAAAAAAAAAAAAGTCTTTTAAAAATGAATCAACCAAACAGTAAATAATATGAAAAGAATGACTTTATTATCTTTCTAAGTTTGTAAATTATAATCTAACAAACTTATGATCCAATGGACCCTTAATCCATTTAAAGAGCCTATAATCCCACCCTACAATTGCTTGTACTTGCAACTTTAAGCCTCACACTACAGCAAAGTGGACTGATCCAAAATTTAATATTGTATAGCTTACAAGATCTAGAATTATGCAATACATCAAAATGATTCTAAAACAGTGAACTGAAAGCCAATATAAGTTTTCCAAGAATGATTGGTGAGAGGTCGAAACAGAGAGATGGGAAGATCAAAGCACTGAATCAGAATTTAAAATGATGTGGGTTCTCATATTCAAAGGATACATAGCAACTCAAAAGAACAATGTATGAAAAGGGGACATCCCGTTGGATCTCCCCAAAAGCTTCCCACAGGATGGACTAATTCCTTGAGCAGATGATGCCTTGTAGCTAATTTAACAGTGGCCCAAGTCATTGTAGATATTATAACTTTCCAGGTTGTCATCGTCGTCTGTCACCACCACCGCCAAAGCCTTGTCCCAACTATGTTGGGTCGGCTACATGAATTCCAAGTATAATCATAAATATTACATGAGAAATTTAAGAGGATAACTCCACATTCAAACTCAAAAGGTAAACGAAAAGAAGACTTCTACATTGATTTCAATGGGAAACAGACATTATTTTACAAAATTTGTACACTACAAATATACCCTGTGATCTACTAATAGAATGCATTTTTGCTAATATGAAGCACATGTGAACAAAAATTTTTTTATAAAGAAACAATAATCTATTAACATCAGTCGTATATTGGCCTGCCTGCCTGGTTTTCTGGGCTCCTCCATCCGACACATCTCTGCCGAAGCTACACAGGGCATGGAAATCATTCCTTGATGACTTGGTACTGGGCTCCTCCATCCAACATCTCTTCCGAAATTACACGGGGCCTGAAAATCATTCCATGATGACCTAGAGTACGACAGAGCCACTTGTTCCTTCGCACTCTCCGCTTTGTCAACTATCAGGATACACACTTACAGCCGCTTGGTGTCTTAATGAAATCTTTCTTTTCAGCATATCTGCAAATATACAATACCATTGAGAATTTTGGGATACACATTGAACTTTAAGGCTCATGCAGGATACAGGTAACCACACGTCTAGTGTTGTTGACTGAGGACGTTAATACAAAAGGGGCCTTTCAACTAACAAGAACAGTGGTCAAACCACATCTAGTTTTATTCAAAACCCAAAAATTTTCATGCACAACTCATCACATCTTTACTAATCATTCCTCGTGAATGAATGTCTACCTATAGTCCTAACTCCTAACAACTGAGGGTAAGATCTCTTACAAATAATTTGACCTACAAATGAGATGAAATCAGATTCATCTGTCAAAACTACTAGAGAAGCTCCCAGTGGGAGACTTGGAGTTGGAACCAGCGGTTTGAAAACCACAATGAAATTTTAGTGTTGTATGAAAAGTTGTGTATAAAAAGCAGTTTAACAGCCATTCCCATCCTGACATCTAAATGGCAAAAAGAATTCACAGAAATGATCAAGTCCAACAGGCTTGTAGATCCTGGCATCCTCCTTCAGCTGCCTATATGGATGGTGGAAATTGGGAGAAAGAATGCATGTCGATTACACATGGCCTAAATTTCAGCTTAGTTCAATGAGTAGAGACATTGAATCAGGAGTGCGCAAAATGATAATAGCCATTGGACAACACAAATGTCATATTGGTCCGACACAGATACACCAGGCATTAACACGTATCCAAGTATCATAAAAGACTATTTGAAAATTGAGGGCAAAGAAAGAAGACAAGAAAGAAGAAAATAAAGAACCGTAAGATGAAAGTCCACTAAAAAAAGGTAAAAAGAAGTCGTATATACACCAATGCAGAGGTGTAAGAGTGAGTAGGGTGTTTTCACCAAAGTTTGCTGACGTGTGACTCAGATGACTCGGCAAGCCAAGGAGTGAAGTCAAGTCAGCAACTTAGGATTCACATTTAAATTATAAAATATTAAAAAAAATTCAAAAGGTTAAAGTACCGATATAATACACTAAAATAGTTTTGAATTAAGTCTCTGAAGTAATGAAATTAGATTTTAAAACTTTAGCACGAGGATGACGATGATGTCAATCCTTCACTTAATGAGGTTATTTTCATTACTTCATTATATTGTTCAATTTATAAAATACATTATTTCCTGGTTGAGTGGTAATGGTAGTGTTTATATTCCCTCCACGTCCTGCGTTCAAACCTCATTCATGGCAGGTCTTTCAATTATTTTGTGTGCCTATTATATCATCATATCGTTGACCTCAACATAGTTGGGACGAGGCTTTGATGATGATGATTATATCACCATATCATCGTAAGCTGTAACATGCCAAGAGAAAAACAAAATTTATGATAAATTCAATTTACCGTGATAGTATCATGATAAGATATTTCAAGAAAATATCACAATTTAAAATATCAATGACCGCGACATTGCATCCAGGTAAGGGTCCATCTGATCAACAAGCACCAAACAGTGAGGCCCATGCACGACTTCTAAAGTACAAATGGGTAAGTTCCATACAAGTGTTAAGAAAATGATAGGAACCTACATTGGCATAACTCGTGATGAAAAATGATCCTGTGTAGCTGACCACACAAGCATTGCAATGCTCAGGACTTAATATAAACCATTTCCCACATTTGCTTGATCTAATCTATTCATATCACAGCCCCCTTTATATATAAGCACTGGTCCAAACTGTACTCGAATCAGAGGGGATATGGGCTGTTGGATTGATCCTTTTTTTTTTATAGAAAATGTGACGAACCTGCAACCTTGTGGTCATGACCATGAGCACCTCCACCATGCTACAAAGGCTCACCATCATATTGATCAATTCACTTGTTATATAGATTGATCAAACAGTGTACATCACTCTGATAGTAGTAAATTTAGATCAGTGCCTATCCATGGAAGGAATGTGATATTTGGACCCATTGATTTTAAAAAAGGTACGACCCAGGTGGAACGAATGAAATCAGGAGCATCGTCAAACCGCATGACTGCATGAGGATCATTTCTCTTTAGGTTATGGCCAACCAGTAATAACATCTATGGCCATATAGGAAGTGTTTTGCTGGACTCTGGACCATATATCAGTGTTATTGCCGTATTAGGGAAAACAATATCACGTACCTATCTTTTCTCGGATGAAAGCAGCATAGTTTGTACTATTGTCTTTACAAGCATACGAAAGAACATTACTATACATTTCAAGTGATGGTTGAATTCCTGCATCTTCCATCCAATTCAACACCTGTAGACAACTCTTGCATGAATCTTCAAGGGTGACAGCTTTTAATGTAGGGTATATGAAAACAGCACTCAATTCGACTTTTAAACGGCTGGAAAGACAACTATCAGTTAAAACCTCAGGACGACAGTACCTTGTTGTACATATGAGACTTATGGTCTCTCTAGCTTGTAAATCAAATGAACAATTAAGAAGATTTCTAATAGAAAAGGCTTCAGGAGTTGCGAAACTGTTATGCAACATAATGAAGCTCATTGTGGTAATAAACAAGAAACTTTAGCTAACTAAAATATCTAGGAAAGCAAAAAAAGATGACATACAGAGAAAATTCTGAGAAATGCTTTCCTCAACCCCACTAAATTGCCATACCTCATCATCTGGGATACAATCAATCAAGGGTTCAAAATGCCAGACAATACATATTATATCAGCTGACCCTCATCAGGTATTAGCCAAGGCCGATAAGGTAAATTGCATGTATCATTGTATTGGCTAACAGGGTTCGTATCCACTGAACCTTTAGCTTTTCATTTATTTATTTATTTACTTATCTATTTATTTATTTTCTATGTGATTTTGGTTTATAATAACTCTACTTATCTATTTTTCAGCTATTTATCTACATGATATAACAACTCAATTAGTCCACTTTTCACCTAGCCATCATGTTATCTAGTACAATTTTTAGGCACATCCATATTGACGAGATAAAATACTGGTATAGGGGTTGGATGCTACATAAATATTTGCAAGTCACAATTTCCAGGGATCCAATATACTTAGTCCACTATGTTATAAAGTTTCATTGGTTTTAATAATTTTCAACATAGAAATGTTATAAAGAAACGTTTAATAGTGACAAGTTTTGTTACTTTAAAAGTGTTCAATACCTTATATAGCAATCTTAATATGAAATATTAAATGTTAAGGAAAGGATATTCGAATCCATATCCTAGGCTTTAGAAAGTGCAGTGATCTTTGATCCTTTTCCCTGGATGGCAGTGTTCATGTTCATATACATATCTAGACATCAACGTTCGTAATTTATTCTTTCATATTTAACACTGAGTAGATTGACATACAATTCACATGCATTTGACTTCTATCTATATATGCTTCAACCAATTGGATTGAATGATATGACTGAATCTTATTAGATCAATAATTGTTCCCATAGAATCAGACTGAGAATGCTAATAAACACCAATAATAATTAAACATCAAAATCAAACATTTTCTAACACTTAGAATCTTTTGAGCATTTTTAGATAAATTTTTTACCAATAAAAATATTTGCTTCGATAATCAATACATACGTATCGAAGACTACAAATACATATTGCTTGATACATATCATTTTCCAAACATGTTGATTCGGACCTTCTGATACCAATAGTTTAAACCAACGTTTCAAGTTTCAATATCTTTGTTTTGAAAAATGTTTCAAGTTTCAATATCTTTCACCTTTTCACTAAAACTTATACATTAAGTGACAGAGGACCTAATTTCATGATATGAAATTCAACCTTTAAGCATTAAAGGGGAATGCTCTTCACAGGTACCAGTGTCTCTGCAAAACCTCTTATAGCTTCTATGAGTACTCTCTTGCCTCTAGTAGGTGACTCTACAATGTTTTGAGTTTATTAACCTATACAACTTCATATTATTGTAAATCTTTTTTTTTTTCTACTTCTTTTTTTTTTAGCATTCCCAGTTTATATTGTGATACTTAAATTGGCAGACCAGGAAAAAAAAAATCTCTTATCTCAACCCAAAGTTTATGGGAACGGACAACAACCATCAGCAAGTCACTACCTAATAATTCATATCCTTCATCATTGTATTTTGAGAAATGTGTACATCAATTCCTTAATCCTTTCTCATTGCAAATTTATGCTGGAACTTCATGCATCTTGCCTATGGTTCGGTCACAGCAAAGAATGATAAAAACTTTGGAGAATCGCGTTGTCTAAAAAAATCAATATTTCATTAACCTTTTCATTTCAGAGTTTTTTCCCCCCTATTTTTATCTTCTTAAAATCCCAAAAATTAGAATAAAATTTCCTCCACTACCAGAATGGGCAAGGAGCCCAATGCAACTTAAACAGAGTTCAAATAGTTAAAATGGATATGGCATCCATTCATGCTTTATTTTTTAATATTAGGGAACATTGACACATCCAGATAGCAAGGATCAAATACATAGAAGAATCAGCTAGAATCAATAAAACCACATGCTATCTAACACGTTGACTCACAATCGTAAACAAAAATACCTCAATACATCTCCTCCATTTCCCAGCAGCCAAAAGATTCTTCAACAAAATTGAGTAAGTTGTAAGATTGATCTCAGTACCTGAAGACACTATCTTGAAAAAAAGCTGCAGAACTCGAAAGGAAAACAGTGCTTTGTTAGAAGAAGAACACAAATATGTAGCAATTGCATAACAAAGAAAGGCAAGCCTTAAAAGTTGCACCCAAAAGTGGACATGCAGTAAATGGCTTGAACTGAGATACTCTAGGAAGTTCTGCATATGCATTACTGGGAAATAGCTAAGGTGTTTCTAGGACAACATTTGTATCATGACTTTGATGCATTTAGATGTAGAGGATTAAAAAACACAGCCTCTGAAATTATGCACAAGTAATGTTTGCAGATATTTTTCCGTAAATACAGGGGGTTGGGGTTAGAGAATATTAGGCATTAGCTATAAGAACTGGGCTTTGTTAGCTACATGACGGCGGAGATTTGGAGAAGAGAAAGAGGTACTATGGAGAAAGAAAATTGTGAATAAATATGGGGTGGACAAGTCAGGTTGGATGCTAAGCTTGTCCCTAGATATGATTTGTTGGGTTTGTGGGGTTGAATTGCTACTTTGCCATTAAAAAAAAAAAAAATTTTGATACTTTGCTAGTGTCAAGGATAAGTACAAGGTGCGGGTGAAGGTGTTCATAAAGAGGTGGGATTCAAAGTCGAGGGGGAGAGGGAGGTGCAATATGAGTTTAGGGGAAACAGTGTGTCTTGAGATATTTCAGTCAAGAGAGTTCTCCAAAAGTTAGAGGAGGTCCAGTATGCGGAGTTGATGAGGAGGTTCAATATGAGGAGTTGGTGAGTTCTGCATTATGAGTTTAGGGGAAACAGTGTCTTGAGATAGGTCAGTTGAGAGTTCTCCACAAGTTAGAGGAGGTTTAGTATCAAGTAGGAATGTCAGTCCAAGTTCTCCATAAGTTAAAGGAGGTTCAGTATGAGGAGTTGATAAGTCTGCCTTCCTCTTTTCTAAAGGGAAAGTAAGGATACTTACATGTGGGAGCTGGCCATTTCATGGGAGTTCTCGGTAAAGTCCAGTTTAACTTTGAAGGGACCACCTCAACCAAGATCTTCTTTTCTGCTCGAGTGGTTGGGTTTAGCTCCTCCTAGAGTGGTTGATGGTTGGCAGTAGCTTGAAAAGTGTCCACAACTGATTTGTTAAGGAGGAGAGGTACAGCAGCTGACAAGATTTCTGATACTTGTGTGCATGCAGAAAGGAGGAGGAGATGATTAACCTCTTTCTCATCCATTGTGATTGCTTCTTGTCGGTTTATTAATAGATGTGGGCTAGCTTCATGTCTCCCAAGTGAGTTGTCAGAGTTCATAGAGGCTCGGAGGATGGGGCCATTTCACAGATGTGGGTTGTTTCTTTGGAGAATGGTTCCTTCTGCAATCCTTTGGTCCATCTGGATGGAGAGGTACAATAGGATATTTAGGGAGACTTTGGCATCTCTTGAGGCTGTTCTTTCAATGGTGACTTTAAGGACAGCAAAATGGATTTTGGCTAGAAAGGGGTTTTCCACTCTCAAGTACGATGATATTTTGTATAATTGGGATACTTGTATGATGTCCAAGCTGTGAAGGTAGAGAAAAATGGTGGCATGGTCTCCTTCACCACCCTAGATGCTAAATTTCAAAGTAGATATAGTTGTCAGAGTTCATAGAGGGGCTTGGAGGATGGGGCCATTTCACAGATGTGGGTTATTTCTCTGGAGAATGGTTCCTTCTTCCATCCTTCGGTTCATCTGGATGGAGAGGAACAATAGGATATTTAGAGAGACTTTGGCATCTCTTGAGGCTGTTCTTTCAATAGTGACTTTAAGGACAGCAAAATGGATTTTGGCTGGAAAGGAGTTTCCACTCTCAAGTACAATGACATTTTGTATAATTGGGATACTTGTATGATGTCCAAGCTGTGAAGGTAGAGAAAAATGGTGGCATGGTTTCCTTCACCACCCTAGATGCTAAATTTCAAAGTAGATATAGTAGTCACAGGAAATATGGGTCCTGCAGATATAGGAGGCTGCTATGCAATACAAGGCAAAGTCTTGTTTATATTTTCTAAGCATGTGTGAGTTCGAGATTCTAATACTGTTGAGTTGCTGTGATTTTGGAGGCTCTTCAGATTTATTTGGGAGCATTACAGGAAAGTTTAATAACCATTCAAAAAAAAAAATACCGGAAAATTTAATGGCAGAGAGCAATTTTTCTAACACAATATCTTGGATATCTCATAATAAGTCTAGGCCTTAGAATGTTGAGTTTTTTCTTCAATGATATAAAAGCTTCGTCTTCTCATATTCATGTGGTCATTTGTCATGAGGTTTTGCCAACAGCTTAGTGGATGCTTTAGCTAAATTGGGGGCGGACAAGGATGCTCCTCCGGCAGCTACTACTATGTAATCTTTATTTTGGGTATAATGCTCTTATGCCCACGTTATAGGTTTTTGTGGGTGTTGGTCTCTCTCTACATGGATCTTTTTTATCTCTTAGGGCCTGTTCGGATGCACAAAAAAATAAGAAAATATAATCTCAAAGTTCAAAATGTTGTGTTTGGCAGCAAAAGAAAAGACAGGAGAAAAGCTTCTTTCTTTAAAAGTACAATATTTTTTTTCCCCATAGCTCCTTCCTCTTGAAAACTCTCCAATAAAAAAATGAGGAATTTACTGCATAGGACCCCATAGGACCCTATACCATTCTTGAGGTCCCAAAAACACTGTATATATGGATAAGGTCCTCAAGGTGCTTCTTTCTTCTTCTTCTTTTTTTTCTTTTTTTTTTTTTTTGTCGTTTAGCAATTGGTCGATATCGACCATTATTATGGTCAATATTGACCATTCTGCGATGGTTGCTTTCGATTTGCAGAAACCAAATGGTCGATATCGACCATTTATGCGGTGGTTGCTCTCGATTTGCAAAACCCAAATAGAAATTGGGTTTTTAAGGAGGGAGAAGATGGGAGGGGAGGAGGAACGAGACGATTTAACTAGTGGAAAGCATGGGCAAGAGCCCATAGGTCACAACCTAGGAGGCTAGGATTAGTCTCAACGGACTTCAAGTATACCACTACTTGTTCTCTTCGCCTTCTTAGCTTCTCTGCACGTACTTTTCGTTGTTCTTGAAATTTTGCGTGTATGGATCTTTGGTTTTAGTTTGCGCTTCATTGATTTTCGTGGTTTTTGGTCTGTTCTAGGCTATGGAGTTTGCTTTGCCTGCGTTTTTCTTTAATGGGTCTCTGTTCGTTTTGTGTTGAGTTTAGTTTTTTCTTTTTTTCTTTTTTTTTTTGTCTTCCGTTTGTGGGGTTTTGGCTATTTTTTTTTCATGGACTTGTTCTTCTTCCAGTGTTGTTGTTGTTGTTGGCGTTTCGTGGTCTTTTGATGTGTAGTGAAATGGGATTCTGTTCGTTTTGTTTTGGGTTTTTCCTTTGAGGGGGTTTGGTTTTCTTCTCTGTGTCCCTTCTTTGATTGCTTCTGTTGATGTAGAGTTCCATGTTCTGTAGATTATGTAGTGAAATGGGTTTTGATTGCTGTATATAAGTTGTTGTATGTGTTTGTGTGTGATTGCTTGCTACTTTCTTGATATGGTTGAGGGTTTTGCCTTTTCTCCCTCTCCTCCCACTTCCTCCCCTCCACTCTTCTCCCTCCAGAAAAACCCAATTTCTATTTGGGTTCTGCAAATCGAGAGCAACAACCGCATAATGGTTGATATTGACCATTTGGGTTCTGCAAATCGAAAGCAACCACCACAGAATGGTCGATATCGACCAATCGCTAAACGACAAAAAAAAAAAAAAAAAAAAAAAAAAACCCACCTTGAGGACCTTATCCATACATACGGATGTTTTTGGGACCTCAAAAGTGGTATGGGGTCCTACGGGGTCCTATGTGGTAAATTCCTCTATAAAAATCTTTCAAAATGCGATGATGAGTGGTGATGACGATTATGGTAATGATAATGAGTGGTGGTGGTTATAAATTTGCATGTCCAGCTGAATCAGAAGAATCGAACAACATAAGTGATCAAGAGAAATATATCAACAAAGATGAGCCGCAAAATTGGAAAGATGAAGTTATGGTTCTTCGTTAGAGACTTGTTGCACTAGAGGGGGGAAAATCACTCATCCACTAATCCAGCTGTAATGGCCTCTTCCTCATCTACTTCCACCTAGGTCATTGATTTAGGTACCACAGATCACATGACCTAGGTCATGGGCTGATACCAGTCCAATAATATGGGGGTTATCGGTCTTAGTACCACCCCTGCCAATATTTTCAAATTATCGGTGTGAACCGATATATCGGCCGATAATTTGAAAATATCGGCCGACAACCCTAAACAACATTTTTTCCCCTTTTTTCTTCATCTTCCTATTTCAACCCATCTCTTCCATACACCAGCAACTTCTCTTCCTTCACAACACTTCCAACACCTCTCAAGCAATCAAAAAACATTTTAATTACGAAAATGGTAAGAAAAAATCATAAACAATCCACCATACTTGCTAATTTGTGTTTTTTTAGATTTATTTAGAAAGAGCTTCGAAATGAATCAAATGATGATTGCATGTCATTTTTTGTTGTCAGTTGTTTTATTCTCTTAGATCTACACATTTTGATGCTAGATCTATATATTGTGGATTTTAGAAATGAGTTTTTTTCTGTTTTTTTGTTGAAATCTTCTACCTTTTTTTTCAAAATAATTGTTGGTAGTGTGTTTATGATGCTTATGGATTATTAATGGTGTGTAAATAATAGATCTATTGATTGGTATTTGATAATCTAGATATAATAATTTATATAATTCCGGATAAGACAGCGATACTAGATGTCAAGACTTAGGGGGACCGATATCTTGATTTATTGTTATTACTAAGGGGAAAAAACATTGTTTTCAGCATTTTATAATATTTTGGATATTTTTACAAAAAAATTTGGACTAAAAAACATTTTCACACCACGATGACTGTGAAGGATTGATAACCACGACCGATACCATATTGGTTTTTTGGCCCGATCGATACCGCAACCGATACCGCGATTTTGAACCATGCATATGACAATATGCTCCCAGTTTCAATCCTATAACCCATCACTCATTGGAGTGTTAAAATTGCTAATCATGTGTCACAAATCATGTGATAGATATGTTCTCATGTTGGGAAGTCCCACATCCCACATCGCCTAAATAATAGGCTTGACATATCTTAATATACTTGTATGGGCCTTCCACCTATCAGCTTAAGCTTTTGGGTTGGTATATGGTTTCTTACATGATATCAGAGCGGGTTTCGATCCCGGTGTTCTTGTGTAGCCCACGTGACAGGCCCATCCATGAAATCTGTTAAGCTTACACGTGAGGGGGAGTGTTGGGAAGTCCCACATCCCACATTGCCAAGTAATAGGCTTGACATAGCTTAATATACCTGTATGGGCCTTCCACCTATTAGCTTAAGCTTTTGGGTTGGTATATGGTTTCTTACATCTCCTAGTTTCAATCCTATACCCCATCCACTCATGGGAGTGCCAAAATTGCTAATTAGGTGTCACAAATCACGGGCTGGTATGCTCTCCCGGTGTCAATCCTATACCCCATCCACTCATGGGAGTATCAAAATTACTAATGGCACTGATGCAACCTGAACCCTATCAACCCGATCACTGCGTCAGGTACCTTCACATAAATGGCTAGGAAATGATCCATCTATGTGCTACTTGACTAGTTGACTTGTCTTTATCATCAATGTTACATTACACATCCAATAATTGTCTTTCAACCTTATGTATGTGAGTTTTTTTTAAAACCCTAAGATTTCCCAACTCACATGCAAGTCCCTGAGATTTATTTATTTACAAAAAGTCCTACTCTATCTCATATCAGTTGCATGACTTGGTTAATGGAAATCTAGGGTTTCTTTATCAAAGGTCTAAGAAACCCTAGAATGAGGGTAAGGAACAAATAGAGAGAAAGAGGAAGAATTGAGAGAGAAGTATACAACTAAAAGGATCATAAATAGCAGTTGCGGTGGGCATAGCGGTCAATGGCCAAAATGCTACATATCAGGAAATACATAGCGGTTGCAGCGATACGTGGTGGCGTAGCGGCATGGGTTTTTTAAGTGGTTAAAAAATTCAAATCTTGTGTAGCAGCAAATCTTATGTTTTTTTAGTAATTTAGAACCATATAAGGGTAGAGACAACTTTTGGAAAGGTTATTGAGGAGAAAAAAAATAGAAAAAACAATGTTTTAAGTTAAAACTGCTTGGCTCTATAAGGTTTTACATCGTAACACCGCTATTTTCAAAATAGCGTAGCGCCCTCAACCGCTACGGCCGATAATACGTAGCGTAACGGCCGCTATTTTGAATGGCTATGTTCCCTAAGGTTGGATGGCCACAACCATATACAGTTTATTATATCTTTCCAAGAAAAAAACTAAGATTTCACAAATTTTATGCAAGCCCCTGAGATATATTTATTTACAAATGAAAATAAGTTCTACTCTATCTCATAACAATGATGGGTGGTGATCAAGATAATGAAGACGATGATGGTCATGATGATGACAATGTGGTGGTGGTGGTGGTTGTGGTGAAATGATGATGATGATGATGGTAGGGTAGTGGTCGTGATGATGGCCTGATGGCAATGGTGGTGGTAATGGTGGTGATGATTATGAAGGTGATGAACTGATGATAATGGTTCTGATGATGATGTCCCACCTTATTATATCATCAAGGAAAGTTTTACTCCAACTAAAGTTATTTCCCATCAGATTAAAGACATGAAAGTATGTGGTTTGAGCTTTGTTCTTGTTGTGTTTTATGGCTATCAATCTTATGGTGAGGCATAAGACTAGTTTGAGTAAAATTTTAGTCAATGATAAAACAAGCTGGGAAAATAAATTTGAGTAGTTTGGATTTCAAAGGTGGGTACCTTCATCATAATCTCAATCTTCCCGCTTTTACCAAGAAAATGGAGAAGCTGATTTTGTAGTCCAACTGAGTATACAAAAAATGAAGGATCCATCTTTTCAATTAAGTTGACAGCTGTTCTCCAGTCACGTAACCTTCAATAGAAAATTTCAGAAGTTAAATTCATGGCTGAGCAGAGAAATATAATCTAAACACTAATATGCGCATAGAAGACTAAAAGAAAAAAGACCCCTTTGTGAAGTGCTACAAGCACAAGGAGCAAGGAGAAGGGAAATACTTATAAAAACTAACAATATAGTGCAAGTGACATCTCCGGTTACGTAGTAACAGAATTGAGTTCTAAATAGGGAAGAAAAGATCACAAAGCCGACCAAAAATAGTTGTGATGAAGATGATGATGACAACAAAACAATGAATATTTATTCTTTACATGACATATAGGACAATTATACATTGCTTGCAAATCTGATTTAACGAGATAAGGCAAAAAGAAAGAGAAGTAAGGTGAATAGAAATAGAGAAGAAAACAATAGGGGATCTAGGGTTTTTCCGGAAGAAGAATACATGGGGATTTGTGGGCAGTGCTTAGGGCGCACAACTCTTCTCAACTAATTATTAAAATCAAAACCAAAGTGAGTTACAATATTGCCTTTATAAAGGTCAAAGACAAAAATTGTCTATAGAAGTTGGTCGGTCATATGTTTTATGAGTAGAAAAATGTCCAGCTAACTCTCATTAAGAGAGGTAATTAAATGTTCTTCTCTCTTTTTAAAGTAGGTGTTTGCTATTAGAAGGTCAAATGCCAAAGCAAGTTCCATGATAGTGCCTCCTAAGTCCCAACTCATTCCCTTCTCCAAATCATTGTCCTCTATGCACACTGTCATACCCTCTACTATCCTTTCCAAAAAGCCCATTAAAGTCCCCTCCTAAGAAATCTTTTCAGTAGTTGGAATTTCTCATATTAAACCATCCATCTCCTCCCAAAATTGTCTCTTAACACTTACATGTGATCTTGCTTGGTGTATATAGGCTCTTATGATATTTAATGATATCTTCCTCTTAACACTAGTTTAGTTGCTAACAGCCCATCGCCCAATCTCTTTACCCCCCACAACCTTTTCTTTCAAATCCTTATCGACTACATCTATATATACTTTATTATATTTCTGATAAAAAAAACACTCGCTTTTCTTATATTTACAACACAATCCATATTTTCCAGACTTATGATAGGTCCAGCTCTTCTCTTAACAAAAAGTAAAGCATGAATTCTGACACTTCATAGTGCTTCTGCAAGGATATGAGTAGGAGTCTAAGTACTGCCATCAAAATCTAAGCAGTTGAAAAGTAATAGACCAAGAAGTCTTAAGATTCCAATAGCACAAAATTTTGATTTGTGAAAGAAAATTTTTATTATCAGCATAGTGACCCACAATATGAACAGAAAGCTAACTCAAAATTGTGCCTGCTGAATGTTTCTCTTCTTATGGAAGTGGAATCCACATCCAATATAAGCTTGTCAACTTTTTGCCCTTAGAATATGACTATATGAGAACTATATTAGGACAATTACCTCTGACATATAAAAAGAGCACTCCAGATCACTGTTCAAATAGCATTCTCCTACCCAAAACATGTCCTTGGTACTACATCGAGACATCAAGTATTGTTATTTACATGCCACAGGTTGGTGCTTACCTTAAGAACCACCCTTTTTGGCCAAAATGGCCAAAAACTGATCTATCCACCCCCCTAACACTGATTACTCCCATTTCTCCTCAAACCCCAACCCCCTCAAAACACCCCCCAAAAAAAAATATAATAAAAATAAATAAATAAACAATCCTCAACACCAACACCACCAAAGGGGAAAGCGGGGTGGGTTGCGCTAGCATTAGGAAACTTTATATATTTTTTAAATACAGACCATCCAAAATTTCAAAAAGCCCCAAAGCTATTGAAAATTCCATGCATTTTATACACTTCCCCCACAAGATTTTTTTTCGTACATAGTCGGCCCCCCATGGAAGATTTCCTGGGTACACCCCTAGGCATGAATCTCATAGAGGCCAACATGGCTTCACAGAGAGGTGCCTGCTTATCTGATGATCACCTACAAGGATGCAAATATCGGCCGCTACGCCGCTACGATATATCGGGCGTGGCGGCCTATGGGCGAATTATCGGCCGCTACGGAAAATCACACCATAGCGGCCGATATTTAACCGTAGTGGCGGCCGCTACGTTGCGTGGGGCTTATAAAAGCCCCACAGCCAGCCCTAGCCCTGTTTTTTCCATTTTCAAGTGCTGTGTGTGCCTCCAAACCAACGCATTTTCAAGTTTCAACTACAAGACTATGCAAGTAAGTGAGTAACATCAAATTCGAAGGAATCAAACACAAACAAGTGAAACAACTACAAGATCCAAGGCCCAAGCTTCCATTCCACCTAGGTATGTTTTTCTTTTTTATTTTTTTCTAGTCTTTTAACTTTTGACTTTTGAGAATTGAGATCATCCATTCATCTCTTTCTAAGAGTCTAAGTACTATTAAAAGCTTCCGTGTCTTGTAATATGATGAGATCCATGTTTCCCTTTCATCATGCACACATATTTTTATTTTTATTTTATTTTTCTCTACTTTTTATTTTCGGATTTATTTATTTTTTTGAAAAAAAAATTGAACACTCATGGACAACCCATGAAACCACTTGGAAATTGCTTGTAAATGATAGATCTATGTTTCCCATGGATCAATCCATCACATTTTCATTGTTTGTTGATTTTTCTCTATTTTTTTATTTTCGGATTTATTTTTTTTTCAAAAAAAAAATTGAATACTCATGGACAACCCATGAAACCACTTGGAAATTGCTTGTAAATGATAGATCTATGTTTCCCATAGATCAATCCATCACATTTTCAATGTTTGTTGATTTTTCTCTATTTTTTATTTTGGTGGTGATTAAGGTATTCCTATTTCCTTCACTAACTCTCTACTCTCTTTGTCATTTCTAAATTGGTGTTGAATGTTGATTGTTGATCACTTCATAGTTCATTCACTTGATTGAATTTGAACCTTGAGTGTTGCAGTATTGATATTTGATTGTTCAATGTTCACTAATGAGTAATGACCTAAGTACCTAACTCTTAACTCTTAAGTCTTCTTAATTCTTATGCCTTTATTTCATGTTCTATTTTTTTTTTTTTTTATGAGCTTTCCATTACTTTTTAAGTTAGCATGACTAAGAAACATGAATACATGTGAAAAAACTAATCATTACTATTATTTTCTATTTATACAGCGATACAGGACCTCATATATTGAGGGCACCGCTACGCCCCCTTTTCTTACTTACTTTTGCAAAAGAACCACATTTTCTTTCATTTTGCAATTTTCTGGATTTTCTGGAATTTTTTCAGATTTTTTTGGCGATTTTTTTAAATCACACCACTACGCCGCTACGTATCCCCGTTACGCTACGTATCGCCCACTTCGTAGCGGTTTGGCGGCGGGCCGCTACCGCTATTTTCATCCTTGATCACCTATACATTTGAAGAGGATCAAAACATAATTTTTTCAAAAGAAAGATTAAAAATAAGGAACTAGGAAATAAATATTCACCTGTTTTCTGGCAGTCTGTATAAAGAAAGAGATGGAAAGACTTATCCAATAAAGAGAATCATTTCTAGGATAAAATAATGACTTCAGACTATGAGTATGATTGACAATTACATTTGACATTGATGACTTCATATGTTACAATCATGTCACCAATTATTTGTTACTTAGATCACTGTTTAACCAATTATACTTTCTCAGATGTGGCCAAAAGGGGAAGAGTCTACAAGTGCCTATCATTGTATTCAGTCAAGAATAAAATACATAATGAACATCAAGCAAAAATAAATAAATAAATAAATAATGAACAAATGAGAAAATAATAATGGAAAATTAATGAAATACAATGCAATTTGTATGAAGAATTCTTTAATTGCAAATATCATAAAATTAATGCAGAAAAGAAAGCACTATACATGCTGCAGGCTGAGATCATTTCAAATATACTAGTTTCATTTAATGCAATCCCTTTTTCTTTCATCAACTCTGCAAGAAGAAGAACCCTTGCTGGCTGGCATCCTTTGTTGAAAACTTTCATAAGAGATGAGCATGCAATAGAATCTGGTTGGATATCATTCATTTCCATTTCTTCAAATAGTGATAATGCTTTCTCCCAGTTTTCTAATTACAACAAATCCAACATAAGATTTAGTTTCAAATCTCTTTTTCTCAGTTTAATCTGATAGTTTCATTGGATAATAGACAATAATACCTGCAGCACTATATGCATGTATCATGGTGGTATATGTTACCACATCAGGACAACAACCATCAATCTTCATCATATTGAACATTGATTCTGCTTCTGGTAGTTGACCCTGAGGATATGAGTAATGCATCAGAAATGACAAGTCTCGTAAAAGAAGTGCCATACAGTTATGGCATTGCTGAATCTGGGGAAAGGATTTTCAGCTGCAGATTGTGCCAAGTTATCAAGCTCACTACAACCAAACATAGGATAGATGTACAAGACCCCAGACCATTAATTTGTGTGACTGAACAGGGGAAAGGCCATTCCCAAAAATCACATTAATCTAATGACCCTAGGCACCAATTGGAGACTTTTCTTACCATTGAATTTCAATCATGAATTTGATTTGCTTCTTACTGAATCCATTATTAACTATTAAGTACCAAACTTCTCCAGTCGATGAATGAGGGTCATTTGATTATAGTATTTGTTGGTATATTGTCCATGCACAGTAGCACGCATAAGATTATGAGTATTGAATGTCATCCGCGTATACATTGCCACAGGTGCAGAACTAGAGTGCTTGACAACAAACTTGAATTGATGCATCTAACAGTTTATCCTATTTAGAGAATTTATACATCAAAACTTGCCTGTTTGCTGTATGCAGAGATAGCAGATGAGAACACCTCCTTAGATAAAGGAATTTGCAAATCCATCATCTCATTCAGAAATTTAAGGGATTCATCAAATTTTCCCATCTTGCAAGTACCACTTATCAATATATTGAAAGTGACAGAATCAGGTTTACAACCTTTCCCTCTCATAGATCTGTATAAATTTAGAGCTTTGTCATACTCCCCTACACTCAAATAGCTTCCAATAGCTGAGTTGTACGCAATTGTGTTCAATTTAATTTCTCTAGACTCAGCTGCCAAAAGTATGGTATCAATTTTCACCATTTGACCACAGCGACCGCAGGCAGCCAAAAGAGTACATATGGTGACAATGTTTGGCTGAACCCCATCTCTTTCCATTTCACGCAATACTTCAACAGCTTCAGCCAATAATCCTTGAGATCCATATGCATCAATCAGTGCATTGTAACTGACCAGATTTGGCTTCCACGAGTTTCGCTTTATCATGTCAAAGACATCCCTAGCCTTTTCAGGCTGCCCTGATCTACCATAAGCATTGAGCAAAGAAGTATATGATACAACATCAGGTCGGAAACCAGTGTGTTTAAGCAAGTTGAAAACCTCCAGAGCCTCCTCATGCATTCCATGTGATGCATAGGCACCTATTAGTGCATTATATGAAACAATATTGGGTTTTAATCCTTCAGCAAGCATCATATCAAATGTTGCTCTGCAGTTTTCAATTTGTCCGCAAACAGAATATGCATGAATAATACTAGTGAATGTTACAACATCAGGTTTACATTCCGCTCTTTTGTCCCTCATTGAGTTGAAAACATCAACAGCTTCCCCATATCGTCCCAACTTTACCAGGCAGTGTATGACTATATTAAGAGTGATTGTGTCAGGCCGGATATGAGTTCCTTTCATTAGTTCAAAATATGACAAAGCTTTCAAAAATCTACTGCCACTTTTGAAAGCAGATAAAACAATATTATGAGTCACCAAATCGGGACCAACTCCATTGTCCGTCATTTTCTTGCAAACTTTTAGTGCCTCTTTCCAGTTCCCACTAGATCCGCAAGCATTGATCAGATTGTTGTATGTAGACCGACTTGGAGGAATCTGCAACCACACGTCTTAAGGTCACACTTTGACAGGCTAATATAAAAATAATAGGGCCATTAAATTCCTACAGCACATTGTAACAAACACTATAAATGCCAGCCAAGAAAATCCCCAGGAGACCAAAATATGATATGCATCATTTTTTCATCCCATCCCATTTGAAAATTGAGTCCATGATTTAAAGAGCAATTCAAGTTTATCAATATGTCCTATCTTTGACACAACCACCGTTTATCCGCACGCACACATGCAAGGTTGACCACATGAAGTGGTTAAGGTCAAATTAAATATACACCGGTGTGGTAAGTAAGGCCAAATTAAATCATACAAGTGGAGTCCACCTTCTTCCAAGGAAATCATTCACTTCATGGCCCACCCTGTTCACCTGTAAATGATTGCGCTTTTTGTGAAAGGCAGCAATGGAAGAAGAGACAATATTCTCTGTGAATTCGATGATCCCTTTGAGGGTCTCATTCTTTGATTATATAGATACAAGTTGCTATAAGAGTTACAGGAATTGAGGCAACTAGCTAAATTACAATCTTTCTATTCTAATTCTATTCTAATTAGATCTCCTAATAAGGCAGGAAATAAAATACATAGCTGTACAATCGATGCTTGTTTTGACCCACAAGTTGGGCCTTTTCTGCCATGGGTTGTGACCCACTGACCCATTGGACCATGACCCACTGACCCATTTGACACCCCCCCTCAAATTGATGCGGGTGAATCAACGAGCATCAATTTGCCAACCAAGAACTGGTAACGAGGCCGAGGAAGTCCCTTGGTAAAAATATCAGCAATTTGAAGACTAGTAGGGACATGAGGAAGAGTGATGGCTTCACGCGCAAATGCATCACGTATGTAATGACAAGTCACTTCAATGTGCTTTGTGCGTTCATGGAATACAGGATTTTCAGTAATCTGTATGGCACTGGTATTGTCAGCATAGAGAGGTGTGGGTCCAGATTGTGGAAATCCAAGCTCAGTAAGGAGACCCCGAAGCCAGATAATTTCAGAAGTGGCGGCCGACATCGCGCGATATTCGGCTTCTGTGGATGATTTGGAGACTTTATCTTGTTTCTTACACTTCCAAGAGATCAACGAGTCCCCTAAGAACATGCACCAACCCGTGGTAGACCGTCGACTATCTGGGCAGCCAGCCCAGTCAGAGTCGGAGTAAGCGATGAGAGAAGTCGAATTGCCCACAGGAAAGAATAGGCCACGAGATGGTGTATGAAGAACATAGCGAAGAATGCGCCGCACAGCAACCAGGTGGAGATGGCGTGGTTGTGTCATGAACTGACTAACCAGATTCACCGCATATGAGATATCAGGCCGAGTGATAGTCAAATAGATCAAACTGCCGACCAAGCGGCGGTACAGTGTGGCATCAGGAAGAAGATCACCTGTATCTTGTGCGAGTTGAAGATTGGCCTCAACAGGAGTATCCACAGGAGTCGAGTTTTGAAGACCAGCCGTCTCAATGAGATCCATAGCATATTTGTGCTGATCGAGGATAAGACCTTTCGCGGACTGATGAACCTCAAGACCTAAAAAGTATGTGAGAGGCCCTAAGTCTTTCATATGAAAAGATTCATGTAAGGAAGCTTGGAGATGAGTGATCATGCCAGAATCTGTCCCAGATATGATGATATCATCCACGTATACCAAGAGGACAGTAATCCCATTTGATGAGCGATGCAGGAACATAGAAGGATCCGAGGCACTTTGAGAGAACTGTAGGTGAAGAAGAGCATCCCGAAATTTCTCAAACCAAGCGCGCGGAGCTTGCTTAAGACCATATAGAGAGCGTCGTAAGCGCGCACAATCACCTGCCGAGACACCCGTAACTCCTTGAGGAAGCCGCATATAGACTTTTTCCTTGAGATCGCCATGAAGGAAAGCATTCTTGACATCAAATTGATAAAGAGGCCATGAGTGGGAAGCAGCAATGGCCAGAACAGTCCGGATTGTGGTCATTTTTGCCACTGGAGCAAATGTTTCTTCATAGTCGATACCATATTCCTGTCGGTTGCCCAATGCGACTAACCGTGCTTTATAGCGATCCAACGAGCCATCGGCCTTAAGTTTGACGGAGAAAACCCATTTGCAACCGATAGGTCTTGCAGAGGAGGGGCATGGAACAATATCCCAAGTATGATTCTGCTGCAGTGCATCTAATTCTTCGTGCATAGCCTTTCGCCAACAGTCATGCTTAACCGCCTGTGAGTAAGAGGTAGGAATAGTAATGGAAGAAAGGGTAGCAAGCAAGGAAGTGTGAGTGAACCCATATTTGTTTGGAGGCTTAGAGACACGAGTGGAGCGGCGAAGTGGAGGTGGAGGTGCAGCATCAGGGGATGAAGCGGGGGCAAGATCAGGTGCCGGCGATGGATCCGGAGGGGGAGGCAGTTGTGGAACATCTTTGTGACGACGACGTTCATAAACAATTAGTGGAGAAGAGAACGTGTCAGAAAAAGCTGGTAGATGAGAAAATGAAGGTAAATCCGAGGAATGTGTAGAAAAAAACTTTTGATTTTCAAAAAAAATAACATTTCGAGAAATTCTAATGCGGTTGATCGCAGGATCAAAACATATATACCCCTTCTGGTGAGATGCGTAACCAAGGAACGCACATTTGGCTGACTGAGCTGTTAATTTGGTACGTTCAGTAGGAGGAAGATGAACAAAACACACACATCCAAAGATGCGCATGTGGGTGTAAGAGGGATCCTTATGAAAGATACGAAAGTATGGTGTATGATTGTGGAGGCGAGAGGATGGTAAGCGATTGATTAAGTGAACCGCAGTGGCTAAAGCTTCGGGCCAAAATCTTGCCGGAACTGATGATTCTAAGAGAAGAGAACGAACAGTATCTAGAAGATGTCTGTTTTTTCGTTCTGCAACTCCGTTCTGTTGAGGGGTATAAGGGCACGATCGCTGCGATAATATCCCGTTTTGTTGCAAAAAAGTTTGAAATTGATGAGACATATACTCCCCTCCAGAATCAGATCGGAGAATTTTTATGCGAGCAGAAAACTGATTTTCAACATATGCCAAAAATTTTTGAAAAACATCGAAGACTTCAGATTTAGTGTGCAAGAAATATACCCATGTGAATCTACTATGATCATCAATAAAAGTAACAAAATATTTGAACTGTGTGTGAGAGATTACCGGAGTAATCCCCCAGACATCACTATGAATAATGTCAAAGCAATTAGAAGCCATAGTAGAGTTTGAGGGAAAGGGAAGAACTTTGCTTTTTCCAAGTTTGCAAACAGAACACTCATCAGAAATGCGACTAAAAGAAATTGCATTTTTATTAAGACTACCAGTGTTTAACATCAAAGATAACAGTTTTGAATGAGGATGGCCTAATCTATTATGCCAGAGCCTCCAAACATCTTGCGGAGAAAAACATGAAAAAGCAGAAATCTGGTTATTCTGAGAGATAGGCATAACAAGAGGAAACAAGCGTCCACACTTAGGCCCCTTCGCGATCACCATCCCCGACACTGGATCCTGCACAACACAACCAGAGCGAGAAAAGGAAACATCACAATTATCATCAACAAGTTGTCCAACAGACAGGAGATTCGTGGTGAGGTGTGGAGAGAGAAAGACATTTGTGAGAGGTAATGAATGAATGATATCACCAGTGGCTGTAATGGGAAGCTTTTGACCATCAGCAGTATGAACTTGCAAATTGCCATTGTATGGTTGCAGGTTAGTAAGATGAGAGGGGGAGGAGGTCATGTGATTGGAAGCTCCAGAATCAATAAACCATATGGAGGAGGAGGATTGGTGGTTACCTGAAATGCCCAGTGCAGAGAAGGCATTTATGATCATTTGTTGAATAAGCTCAGGGGTGATCTGAGGAGCAGTATTGGAGGCAGTAGGTGGTGAAGGCATGACCGGTGTTGAAGAACTGTCACTGGAAGTAGTAGCATCAGCAGCGTTGACATGATATGCCCGTGGAGTGCGATTCTGTGGTCGCCTTCTGCAATCACTAATGACGTGACCATTGGATTTGCAGTAATTACAAAACTTGGTCTTACACTGTGAAGCATAGTGTCCATAACTCTTACAGCCAAAACATTGGATTTTGCTGAGATCCCGTGCAGGGGTTTGTCCTTTAGCAGTAGACGCAGGACTGTGGGAAACACCCGGGTTGTAACTGGCAATGGCAGGATATGCAACACTAGAAGAGGTTCCTGAGAACTGTTGCTTCAAAGCATGCTGAGTAAGTTGACTCTGTTCCTCTCGCAAGAGTTCATGAAGGCACTCATTCAGGGATGGAGATGGAACTCGGCTCATCAGATTAGAACGAATGATCTCATATTCAGATCTCAATTTCATGAGAAACTGATCTCGATGAGAAGTTGCCTGTAATTGTTGTATTTCAGAAAGAGCTGCCTCAGAGACATGGAGGTATTTGATTTCATCATACTCTGCCCACAGATTAAGAAAACCCGTATAATAGTCCTGGATGGAAGAAGTGCCTTGGGAATATTGAGCAATCTCCAGTTCAAGTTGGTATTGTCGGGCAGAATTCCCTTGGTGATACACTTGTTTCAGATATTCCCACATCTCCTTGGATGTCTTGTACGGTTTGAGGTTCAAGATATATTGTGGTTCCACAGAACCAAGAATCCATGTTTTGATCTTGGCATCTTTGGTATTCCAAGAAAGAATTTTTTTCTCATCTTCCTTAGGTCGTGGATCCCATCCTTCAACTAGGCCCCACATCTCCTTACCTTCAAGATATACTTGAAGTTGATAGGACCAGGAAGTATAATTTTTCCCATTAAATTTGATCAATGTAATTTCATGTTTATCCATGTCAGTAATCTTATCAGATCCCTTAAGACAGCACACAGCAACAATAGAAGATAGCAGATGCAGTAACAGAGGAGTCCAAGTAGAACAGACCACAGAGTGCAAAAATTGCACAAAAAAACAGCCCAGGCGACCAAAAAAATTGGAGTTATAGCCTGACGTGGGTCCCACAGAAAGATCTGAATGGTGATCAGATCAGTAGCTAGAGACTAGGAGAGAATTTCCTTTCCAGCAGTCCAAGTTTTATCCAGATCGGATCTGAATCAAAGATTTTGTACGGTGGTGATAAAAACTATTTAAAGAAAGTGATTAACCACAAGAAGGAGCAAAACGCCTACCTCTGCTCACTGAAAATTGCTGAAAAAATCTCTAAAATAACCAGGAAGGATGGTCGACCAAGTCTGGAGTGAAACTTGGGGATTGTGAGATGATCGTAGGTGGGCCACCAGTTGATCAGATGAAGAAACAGCCACGGGATGCCTCTGCAGAGCACAGATCCTTGATCTGAGTGAAGAAATCCTCAACCAATGTCCTCAATCACCAGAGGAAGCAGACGACCAGATTGGTTGCAATGGTTTGGCTTACTAATGTTGATCTAGGGTGGGCCACTTCTGATCACACGTTGATCTGACGACTTCCAATGCTTGGAAGATGAAGAAAAATACCCAGAGAGTCTCTCAGAGACTATGACAACTTCCAACACTTGGAAGATGGCTCAGACACATATAGCTCTGATACCATGTGAAAGGCAGCAATGGAAGAAGAGACAATATTCTCTGTGAATTCGATGATCCCTTTGAGGGTCTCATTCTTTGATTATATAGATACAAGTTGCTATAAGAGTTACAGGAATTGAGGCAACTAGCTAAATTACAATCTTTCTATTCTAATTCTATTCTAATTAGATCTCCTAATAAGGCAGGAAATAAAATACATAGCTGTACAATCGATGCTTGTTTTGACCCACAAGTTGGGCCTTTTCTGCCATGGGTTGTGACCCACTGACCCATTGGACCATGACCCACTGACCCATTTGACACTTTTCTCTAAAAGAAGCAATATTGATTACTGGATTGAAGAAAAACATGATTAAATCACTAATTTAAAATAGCAACAACCAAATGGCTATTTTTAGTTTTCCACTTTTTCTCTTTTTTGATGTTTATACTTTTAAGAGGATATCAAGTGATCTCAATTCTCAAGGAAACCTCTTAAGCTGATAATTTGTGGGATTCAGATTTTAAACAGAAAAAAGATGTAGGAATGTGACTGTAGGATTCAACTATAGGTAGGGGCTACACTTTAATAAAAAAATTCCTTTTTTCACATAAATCACTTTGTTAACTTCAAGTGGCACATCCTAGCCAACTAGCATTGAGGATTTTGATTTTATTTTTTTAGGTTTAAAGAGAACAAAGAAACTACAATTAGTTTATTTTTCCAAGCAACATTGATATGGTAAACATACTAAAAATCATATCAACTACGACATAATGATATGTGTCAATGATGTTCATCGTGTAATTGTATCAATGGCATTCTTAAAATCATATCAACTATGACATAATGATATATGTCAATGATGTTCATCGTGTAATTGTATCACAGTCTTAGTTGCCATTGTATTAATGGTGCTACGAATGGAAAATAAATGAATATTGATTAGACGCTATTTTTCTTATTTAAAAAAAATAGTACTACATCATTGTTTACAAAAATAAAAAATAAAAATAGAAGAATCCCAAAATTCATCATTTGATCAAATTCGACCCCTAAACGATTAGCGATGCAAATAAGATATTCAGAACAAGGTGTGGAACAGCCATTTCTTTTTTCTTCTAACCATATTAAGTAATCAATAGGCCAACACAAGGCAATAACCAATAAGCCAATAACACATAGAAAATGAATAAATTGGACAAGAATCATTATGGGATGCATCCATTCTTGACGGATATCCACAGTGAGCCCTATAATTTGAAGCGTAGACCAAGAAGCACCAGAACCAATGTTTGGACAAACCAATGTAACATATTCTAACGCATTTTACCCACTAACATTGCATATGACAATGCAATATTGCTTGATCATTTGTATTAATCTTTTTCTGTTCTTATACTAAAGTTTGTTTTGGAAAATGTGAGAAATTTTATTTTAAAAAAGGAAGTGGATAAATCTCAATTCAATACATAAAATGATAAATCTGTTTCAAATAAAATTATCTGCAACCTTGATTTGATTTAAAGAAAACATATTAAACAAATGGAGAAATGAAGAGGAACGAGACAATAAATGCCCACAAAATCAATACTACACCCCAGTGAATAAAACAAAAGCCAAAGGAAATATGAAATGATAACTACTCTAGCCAGTATGCATATATAGTTGAGATGCCCCCCAACTATCAGCAGGGGTGCCCGGGATTTTAAACTGAATCATTATCTTTAAACAGATTGCAATTGTGATAAAGATTCCAGATTTAAAAATTAAAATTAGTTTAGTATCAGCTGATTAAGGACTATATACACTATGGATCAAGCTGAAAAACAAAACAGAAAATTAAAGACTACAGGTGAACAAAAAGTGGAAAATAGAGGTAATAAAAGCTTAGTACTACGAAAGATGCAGACAACTAATTCCTGCACTGCTGCAATTAAAATAGAAGTAGATAATTTCAAAGGAAGATATGCTCGTAAGTCATATCAAGTCATAGACAGTAAGTCCAATGAGTTAAGGGAGAAAGCAAATACCCACAGCTGCACGAAGCATGTCATCCATGATATTCATTGCCCAGCGCCACTGATGAGCTCGCCCATGTGCATTAATTAAAGCATTGTAAGTTTCAGCATCAGGCTTACATCTAGCAGTAGACAAGATAGAATTATATGAGAACACTGAGCAAAGGAGAAAAATTATGCACAAAACAGTTATAATGCAGGGACTGCACATTAGTGTCTGGATATCCGCTTAAAAACTCAAAGTTATATACAACCTATTCAGTCCATTAGGCCAATGAAAAAATTGTCATGTAAAGAGAAGTGATACAGACATGAGAGAGATAAAGTGGAGATGAATGTCTTCCCTTGCATGGTCGACTGAGATCTATATTTAAAAGGGTTTAATCCCTGATTACATTGTAACAATACTTATCCCTTAATTACACTTGGGTTTAGATCCATACTAATAGCTAACAACTAACTAGTATGTAAATGGGCCTGCTATATTGGGCCTGGAGGCCCAGGATTGACACCCCCCTCAAATTGATGCGGGAGTGTCATAAAGCAGCAATTTGGAAACAAGAAATTGATGTCGAGGCCGAGCAAGTCCCTTAGTGAAGATATCTGCAAACTGAAACTCTGTAGGGACATGAGGTAGACTGATAACATTACGCTTGTATTCGTCTCGAATCAAGTGGCAATCAACTTCTATATGTTTTGTGCGTTCATGAAGAACAGGATTTTCAGTGATTCTGATTGCCCCAGTATTATCTGCATTCAAGGAAGTGGGAGAGGCCTGTGCAAAGCCAAGTTCCGAAAGAAGACCCCGAAGCCATAGGATTTCAGAACAAGCAGAGGACATAGCCCGATATTCAGCCTCTGTGGAAGATTTGGAGACCCGTTCTTGTTTCTTGCATTTCCAAGAGATGAGAGATTGACCGAGGTACATACACCAACCAGTGGTGGACCGTCTGGTATCCGGACATCCTGCCCAGTCAGCATCTGCATAAGCAGTCAGAAGTAGACGATTATCCTTTGGATAATATAAACCACGAGCTCTAGTACCCAATAAATACCGGATAATTCGCTTTACTGCCGTCAGATGAAGGTGGCGAGGAGACGTCATGAATTGGCTGACAAGATTGATAGCATAAGATATGTCAGGCCTGGTGATGGTGAGATAGACAAGACTGCCAACGAGTCTCCGGTATGTCTGTGGATCAGGAAGAAGATCGCCATCATCTTTACTCAACTTAAGATTGACCTCAAGCGGCGTATCAACTGAGGAAGATTCATCGAGATCAGCAAGCTCAATAAGATCTGTCGCATATTTGTGTTGATTGATAAACAGGCCTTTTGGAGACTGATGTATCTCTAAGCCCAAAAAATAATGGAGAGGACCCAGATCCTTTATATGGAATGAATCTCGAAGAGAGGCTTGGAGTGATTTTATCATAGCATCATCAGTGCCGGTGATAATGATATCATCAACATATACGAGGAGAACAATAAAGCCAGTAGATGCGTGGCTCAGAAAAGGAGATGGATCATATTGACTTTGAGTAAAGCCAATCGTGCCTAAACGATCTTTGAATGTTTCAAACCACGCTCGGGGAGCTTGCTTGAGACCATAAAGAGATCTGCGTAAGTGACATACAGACTTCTTAGACGGAGATGTGACTCCTGGTAGTATCCGCATATAGACCTCTTCTTTCAAGTCCCCATGTAGAAAAGCATTCTTGACATCCATTTGGTATAATGGCCAAGATTGAGAAGCAGCAATGGCGAGAAGGAGCCGAACAGTTGTCATTTTGGCAACTGGCGCAAATGTCTCTTCATAGTCAATGCCATACTCTTGTCGGTTGCCAAGTGCCACAAGTCGAGCTTTGTGTCTATCCAAGGAGCCATCGGATTTTAGTTTGATCGAGTAGATCCATTTGCAACCGATGGGTTTAACGGAAGGAGGACAGTCCACAATATTCCAGGTGTGATTCAGAGTCAAAGCATCTAATTCTGTTGTCATGGCCTGGTTCCAACAATCATGTTGCACAGCCTCCAAATAAGAACTTGGGATGGAAACAGAGGATAGTGTTGTCATCAAGGAAGCATGGGTAAAGCCATACCTCTCAGGAGGTCGAGAAATTCTGGAGGAGCGACGCAAGAGACCAGTAGATGTGGGACCATTTGTTGGAGGATCAGGAGAATCAGGAGGGTGGGCATCTGTAGTGGTATGGTTTTCCCTTCGACGATACACAAAATTAGGATGAAACCGAGTAACAGTTGTTTCTTCAGAAAACCCAAGTAACAAAGTTGTGGAAAATGGAGAAGGACAATCCAAGTTGGTTTGGAAAAAATATTGATTTTCAAAGAAAACAACATTACGAGAGATCCTGGTGCGACGAGCCAGTGGATCATAGCAAACAAAACCCTTTTGGTTAGTGGCATATCCTAAAAAAACACACCTGCTAGATTGGGCCGTTAATTTTGTGCGCTCTGTGGGAGGCAAATGAACGAAGCAAACACACCCAAAGGTATGTAGATGATTAAATGTAGGATGGTGACCAAAAAGTTTAAAATGTGGTGTTAATTTGGCAATGGTAGGTGACGGAAGACGGTTGATGAGATGTACTGCAGTTGTAAGAGCTTCAGCCCAAAAACGAGGAGGAACAGATGATTCAATGAGAAGCGTTCTCGTGACATCAAGAAGATGCCTGTTTTTCCTTTCTGCGACGCCATTCTGTTGAGGAGTATATGGACAAGTACGTTGAGATATAATTCCTCGACTTTTGAGGAAAGACTGGAAATCAATGGAGACATACTCCCCCCCTGAATCTAAGCGCAAAGTTTTAATGCATTTGGAAAATTGGGTATCAACATAGCTAAGAAAAATTTTAAATGCATTAAGAACATCAGATTTAGAATGTAACAAATAAACCCAAGTAAACCTGCTGTAATCATCAATAAATGTAACAAAGCATTTGAAATGACCATGAGAAATGGTAGGAGCAATGCCCCAAACATCACTGTGGATTAAGTCAAAACATGCATGGCTCCGAGTTGTAGAGTTAGAAAAAGGTAAAGTTTTACTTTTGCCTAATTTACAAGCATCACACTCAAATGAAACAGAATCAAGAGGTTTATTTAATAATCCAGTTTGAAACAAAGTGGACAACGTAGCAACATTCGGATGACCAAGTCTATTATGCCATAACCGAGAATTATTAGGAAGGGAAAAACAAAACAACTGATGCCAAGGTTTATTTTGAATAATTGGAGATACTGGTAAAGTAAAAAGTCTGCCACGTTTAGGCCCCCTCGCGATCACTGCCCCCGACTCCTGGTCCTGCACAACACAGCCAGAAGAAGAAAAGGAGACATTGCAATTATTCTCAACTAATTGGCCCACAGAAATCAAATTGGTAGCAAGATGAGGGGACACAAAAACATTTTTTAATGGAAAAGGGCCAGGGATATCACCCACAGAGATGATGGGAAGGTGATCCCCATTGGCAGCTTGAACAGAGAGAGTGTCAGTGTAGGGAATAACATGATGTAGTTTGGTGGGTGAGGAGGTCATGTGATTACTAGCTCCAGAATCTAAATACCATGTATTAGAAATGGACGAACCAGTACCTGAAATGTTCATAGAGGACAGGGCATTGATAATCGTCTGATTTACCATAGCCGGAGTAATTGGAGCTGGTGACTGTGTTTGGGATGAGGAACCAGGCTGTGATGTGGAATCAAACGGCAATGAACTACTGAATTTAGAAGATGCATATTGTGGGGTGGTAGCCGAGTAAGCACTTGGAGCTGACTGCACATAGGGGCGAGAAGCAGAATTGCGAGCCTTCTTCCGACACTCGTCAATACCAAGACCAACGGCCTTACAATATTTGCAGATTTTCAGCTTGCATTGATTTGCATAATGTCCATATTTTTTACAGTTGTAACACTGTACTTTACCGATGTCCCGAGGAGGTGGCCTAGTTTTAGCAGCATAGGCAAGAGGGACAGTGTTGCTCTGTTGTTCAATGGCAATTTTGGTAACAAGGCGTTGTTCTTCTCGTAGAAGTTCTTGAAGACAATCATCTACGTTGGGAAGAGAAGCTCGGCTCATCAAGTTGGATCTCACTGTCTCATATTCAGGGCGCAGTTTCATGAGCAATTGGTCCCGATGACTGTTTTGTTGTAAAGAAAGTAACTCAGGTAGCAGCGCTTCCGAGACAGTAGCAAACTTGATTTCATCATATTCTGACCAGAGGATTAGAAATCCTGAGTAATAATCCTGGATGGAAAGCGTCCCTTGGGAGTAATTTGCAATTTCTAATTCCAGTTGAAATTGACGAGCAGCATGATTTTGATAATAGACCTTTTTCAAATATTCCCACATTTCCTTTGAGGTTTTGCATGGTCGTAGATACAAAATAAAATTTGGTTCTACAGAAGAAAGAATCCAAGATTTTATCTTTGCATCTTTAGTTTTCCAAGAAAGAATTTTCTTGGCATCATCAGCAGGGATTGGTTCAGATCCGTCAATATGGGCCCACAGTTCCTTTCCCTCAAGGTATAACTGGAATTGAAATGCCCAAGACACATAGTTTTTGCCATTAAATTTAACAATAGAGAGATCTGTTTTATCAGATTTATCCATGAGAGCAGAGTAGTTGATTCTCCAGAAACCAGCAGTAGAACACAGTAACAGAACAGAGCACAGAAGGCAGTGGAGATAGAGATGCAACAACAGTAACAGCAGTAAAATTTCCAGCAATAGCAACAGCAACAGTAACCCAATGAGAATAGAAC